>OY728137.1:1562133992-1564633992 GCA_963277665.1 Viscum album | reverse complement strand
CAGAGGGTGGTCGGTCCTACTACAAAGGCAGGGAGTCTTTGTTTTGTTTTGGGGCAACAATGTTATGTGTTGTGAGTTCAACTTTCAGATTCAGGGAGTCAAGTGTTGGTGTAGCAGCTGATGTATCCATACACCAGGACCTTGAATTCTGTTTTTCGTCTTAATACATGAATACATTGGTTGTGTAAGTGTATCCTTATGTTCTTTTTAATAATATTCAACTCACCAGGTATAATGTTTAACCTTGGTTCATCTTGATTATCTTTCAAGATTCCTCTACATACACAACCAGGAAGGATTCCAATATGTGACCATGAGGATGGTTCAAAGAGTGATGAGGCTTCGGTACATGGACAATTTCTCGAGATGGTACCTTCAGATGGTCTCCCAACAATACCACATCCCGTTGGTTAGCAGTTACTATCAGCGTTACCGATAAAGGACACATGCAAGCTCAGTGCCTTACACGTGTTTTAGTGAAAATTACCCCTTAGTGTTCTAAGGTGATCTTGACTCACAGGTAGCTAAGTACTGTCTTGATGTGGTGAATGAGTTTCCATCTATCTAGGGCACCATTATATCATATGGAGGTCTTGGTAGTGATTCTTCTACGTGAATCAAAAGGGCGATGTTAGGGTTTAGATTACCCCAATCTTACGATGAGGTGACTTTTTCATGGACAGAGCTTGAAAACCTTTCTTAGAAAGGGGTCTATTTCCAAAAAAAAAGATAAATGTTATGTTTTCCCAAGAGATTCTATAGCTTTGGTCGGACGACATGTCAGTAGATGAGTATTCATCGAGGTGTATCGACTATTCCAGGTAATCGATGGATATGATAGAACCAATGATTCCGGTCTTGGACCTTTGAGCGAGATGTGTTTAGGGACATCCGATCCATCACTATTCCTCTATAAATTCCTACTTATGTTAGATATATAGAGATAACCATTGTGGTTGAAAGTTATTTGGATGATCAGATACATGTAGTGAATGTCAGCCATGGGAAAGCAGGAAACTGATGTCAGTCACAAAGACTTGGACATGTAAAATGTTTTGGGAAGAGAAAGTGATAGGGATAGATAAATCTATAGGGAAATAGACGTGGAATATGATCTAGGAGAGAAGGAGGAGGTGGAATACATTTTGACGTGTTACAACCACCACCCCAATGTAGTCCCCACTGAGCTCAGGGAGCTGGAGGACAGAAGAAGGGAGTAGCTGCATGTGGTCAAAGAGTATGACCCAAGGGCTCTAGGAATGATTCTAGGTATGGTATGTGTCTACTACTAGATGTCGTATGAATAGAAATAGGTAATAATCATTCCATTTTGTCATGAATCTTTTTCAATACCTAGAGTTTCTGGTTAAAGTGTTGACTTGATCATTACATCGGGAGATACCTATGGGAGGAGACTCGATAATCACACTTATTCCGACAGTGTGATCAGACCCTTGATATGAGAGTTTCGGTTGGAACCTCTTGGTGGTAGCATTGAGGCCTTACGATGTTATTTTGGGTATGGACTGGTCGTCCACAATTCATGCTCAGATTAACTATTTTAGGAAAAAAAGGATGTGGTATATCCACAATGTTGGAATGGGGTTTCCCTTGGTTGGCGAAAAAGGAAACCCAGGTAGCATGGAATAAACTCATGCATAGGAGTGTGTAGATGATCACTCTCGATTGGGCCAGCCTTACCCTCATGGTAGATGATGTTTTGAGTTTTTAGTTCCCAAAAGTGGAGGTGGAGTGCAGGAATGTCCTTTCAAAAGATGTTTCCAGGATTACCTCCCCACAGGGGGGGACTTCTGTATCATTATACACCCCAATATGGCACTGGTATGAACATAAATATATCAGAGGGGTTTCATAGAGCTTCATAGGAAAGGGGTGTAGGTGGGGGACCTGTAGAGGAAGGTATTAGTAAGAATCAGTGCTCTAGGTTATGTCTAGATTACCGACACTTTAACCAAGTGACAGTGCAGAATGAGAACCTGCTACCAAAGGGTCGATGGGTACGTCAATCAGAAAAAGTGGTAGCCTTTCACATTGATGGAAAGGAGATCATAGGCTTTTCAGTAGTTGAGATAGTTTCTATGGTTGGATTTCTTCTAGGACTAAGACATTGAGATAGTTTATATTCCTGGGAAGGGGGATGTAGTGGCAGATGTGCTCAGTAGAAGTTCTGGTTAATAGTTGATGAGTGAGGTGACAGAGCATCTAGCCGTGATACCAATATCCTTCATGGATGGTGATGGAGGGGATTACCTTTAGTCAATGATTGTCACTCCCCCACTCTTACATTGATTCACGAAGGTATAGTTTTTGGATGTTGACTGTGAGGCCTGATGTTCTCAGTTATCCCCAAGACAATCTTCTGATGGATTTTCGATAGTTGGGGAGCACATCATCCTTTTCGGAGAACACACCGCAGTACCAGCGATGTTACAAGAAGAGGTGTTGAGGGATTTCCATACATCCCCCTTCGAAATACATCCAGAAGTGGAAAATATGTTCCAGGACCTCCGATGTTAGTATTAGTGGCTGGGGATGAAGAAATTGGTGGCCGAGTTTGTTTCATGATGCCTCACTTGTCAGCAAGTGAAGGTCGAGCATCAGGTTCCAGCAGGCTTTCCCCAGCCACTCAAGGTACTGGAGTGGAAATGGGATGGTATCTCGATGGATTTTGAAATAGGGTGACCATGCACATCTAGGGCCCATGACTCTATCTAGGAGATCGTTGACTGACTCACCAAGTCTGCTCACTTCCTACCCATTCGAGAGTAGGGATCAGTAGAGGTCTTGGGACACCTCTATATTTAGAAGATAGTGCAGCTTCACGGGGTGACTTCGATGATCATCTCAGAACGAGATGCATGCTTTACATCCTAGTTGTGGAAGGGATTGTAGGAGGTATTCGGGACTCAGTTGCACTTCAGAAAATCTTTTCACCCACAAATTGATGGCCAGATGGAGCAGACCATAGAGACCTTGAAGGACATGCTTCGTGCTTGCGTCCTTGATTTTGGTTTCAGTTGGCAGGACCACCTACCACTAGTATAGTTTTCATACAACAATAGATATCACTCCTCAATTGAAATGGCATTGTTTGAGGCCTTTTATGGGCTTCCATGTAGATCACCTCTATGCTAGTCAGACCCAGGGGAGTCAGCACTCATGGGTCCAGAGTTTTTATGGGCTACCTCTAAGAAGGTGCAGATCATCCAGGAGTAGATGAGCACTACATAGAGCAGAAATAAGTCTTATGCCAATATGAGACAAAAAACCTTCAAGTTCAGGGAGGGAGACCATGTTTTCCTTCAGTTCTCACCTTGATGGGGATTGCATATATTAGGATGGGACATCAAGCTATCTCGGAGGTTCATCGGACCTTTCCAGATTCTCATCAGATTTCGTGAGGTGGAGTACAACCTAGATTTTCCCCCACAAATGCACCAGGTGCGTGGTGTTTTTCATGTGTCGTAGTTGAAGAGGTACGTTCATGGTCTATCGCACGTCATTGACTAGGGTGAGATAAACATTAATAATTGGGAAACGTTTGCGGATTTCCTAGTGAAGATATAGAATTGATAGAAGTAGGTCCTTCATGGATGGAGGATTCTGCTAGTGTGCGTTCGGTGGCATTACAAGAATCTTTATGATAGCACATGGGAGTGGGAGGGTCAAATTCATGCCCAGTACCCCCATTTGTTTTGTTTTGACTTTTTTTTCTTTTAGGGATGTAAATCCCTAAGGCGGGGAGAATTTAATGTCCCATAATTTCTGTTTAATTTTTTTTATTTACATTGAATTATTTCAAGATCAAGCATTGAGACGGCGTGAGATTCTCAGGCCTGAAATTCCTGGAATGATCCATCGAAAAATTTCATTCTTTAAATAGTGCGTGTGAGTTTTTTTCTTAAAAAATTTGAATAAATATTAAACGGGTGCCTAGATTAGATATCTGAGGACATTGTTGCGTTCCGGATGGTGGTTTTACCCTATGTGTGACTTAAGTTTATTCAGTGCTGGCCTCCAGTGAAAAAACCAAAAAATGGCATAATCGTAAATAAAATAATTAAATAAAATTATTTTATTTTTAAAATTCTTATAACTCACAAATGGTGACCTTGATTAAAAATCCAAGACCACCGCTGAACTTGTGAGGGTATTCATTCCCTAGGTAAATCCTATCATTGGCAGGCGTGGGCCAACAATGGAAGTTAGTTTTTGTCCATGAATAAAATAATTAAGTAACAATTATTTTATTATCAAAACATTATAATTTCTAAACAGTAACTCAGATTGAAAATCTGAGAGTACCGTTGAGCTTGTAAAGGCATTTTCCTCTTAGGCAGATCCAAACCTTGACCGGCGTAGGTTGAGGGGGAATATTTTTTTTAACTTTTTTATGGTACGTTCAGTAAACACAAAAGTAGGTTTTTCAATCTTTTGAACTGGTGCTCGGATCAAAAATTTGAGGGCACCATTTAATTTGAAACACCAGTATTCTCTAGGAAATGAATTAACTTTGGCCGGCAAGGGCCGATCAGAAATGTTATTTTTCGGACTTTTGAAAAAAATAATAAAAAAAATTAAAGGAATTATTTTATTTCTTTACTCATTGTTGGGTGGCGGATGGAGACGCTGCAGTGTAGCGACTAGGTGGCGATGAGGCTCATTAACATTCCATATCATGCAGCATAACAATGCAATAAAGTAAGCATAAAAGAAACATTGTTTCATAAATGAAACAACATAACAACGCAACGTTTCAGCATAACAGAAATGTTGCGACGTGATTATTTTTTTAAACCAACATGTGGGAGAATGGGGAATTAAATTGTGGGGATTCTCTGATGAAAAACTGGCAGTTTTCCTCTCCAATGAAGAATGAATAACGCTATAGAGACTTCATCGTATTCGATGTGCCTCAATGAACGGATCCGGAAGCGACATCGACATCTGGAAACCTCAAGTACGAATACTTCGGCATCAAACATCAATGAGGTAGGGGTTGTTTAATTTTTAAAAGTTTTCCCTATTCTTTTTCTTAGAAATCTAAAACACAGATTAACCCACAAACCGGTTGATCCTTAATTCATGCGTTTATGTGGGAGGGTGACTTTTATTTTGGGATTTCTTTATCAGGGGTTGAATTATCCTTGTTGATCGATGTGAAATCACAAAACTTCCCTGGATTATAAAATTATAACACGAAGGGCCTGGGCCAACAAGAAAAAGGCCCGAGACCCTCCACTGTGGGTGTTCTTCATGGGAAAACTCTCAATTCGATGAAAAGACTGATTTGAGACCTTCACGGTGAAGAGGGTGATATTCAGGGGCCATAGGCGCAGGCAACGTGAAGAACGGACCACCAGAGCGCATCTGATGGTCCGCCAAAGGTTCTGCCATTGCACCAGTGGAGGTGGCACATGGAGGTGCATCCGTGTGCCAGATGGCGGGACTGAGGGCCACCGATTTGAGTGGCGCACCGAGGAAGCAGGAGGCCACAACCGACTGGCTGCTGCGTCGGGCACCGCGTGGAGGGATGACTCGCGTCCGATCCATCTGGAGGATGGAGAGCCATGGTCCATAGATCACGGATAGAGTATTCCCCACATCTATGGGGATATCAGGGTCTGGACATGGAGTGGTTTTCACATCCTGGCTTGATGACACCTCACTGACCGCACCGCATGGTCGGTCGGTCTTCGGCTAGCGTGTCACGCCCCAGCCAGCGGGTCGGGCCGGACTCGCGCTAGTCGGCCAGACCTACACCTAGAAAGCTGGACCCATACTGACAGGTCTGACCCATGCCCTTTGGGCCAGGATGGATGAGACCGGGTCACAGAGCGACCCGTCGGGTTGGGCCCTTGACCACCCCGGGCCGGGTCTAGCAAGGCCCATTTGGTCTGGCCCATAAACTAGGCCAGACCAGACCAACCTTGAACCAAACTGGGTCAGGCCAATCCCGTCTAATTGAACTGGGGTACATGTGACCCCTGGCCCGAGTTGGTCAGGTCAGTCCGACCGGGACAGACCAGGCCCAGACGCAACCGACCCCTGTTTACTTAAGCGTTTGTATCTCTCAGATCGGGCATCCAATTGACGTGTCGTTAGTGGAATTGGGACCCTTTCCACTTGTAGGTCCTTTTTTGATACTCCACTTGAGTTTTGGTAGATGTTGGAGTATGGAAAGGTTGGATCTGAATCGAATCCAAGTGGGCCCTTTTTAATAAAAATCCCATAACTTACAGACCGGGCGTTCGATCGATGTGTTGTCTATTGTGTTGGAACCCTTAGGACGAGACAGTACTTTGGGGTTACTATATGTGGAAATTTTTGGTGGTTGAGGTATTATTGATGGCTTGAGGAGTTGGTCCCTTGGAAATCAAGTGTGCTAAGTGTGGGAATCTAGTGGTTGGTTGCGACGTGAAAAAAGAATAGCAATCCTGAGTGGGTCAGCACCTAACAATCATCTATGAGTCAGAACTTAGAAATCCTCTATGAGTGATCACATAGTGATCCTATATAGGTAATCACCTAGAAATCCTCTACGGGTCAGCACCTAGCGATCCTCTATGGGTCAGCACCTAGCCATCCATCAAGAAAATTGAAACAATGTTCATGCGTAAGTATGGCTTACCGTCTCCATGAATAGTATAATAAATTTTTCTATCTATAACTTTTATGGATGAATATAAACATGTATATAATGAATATATTTTATATTTATATCATGGATAATATTGTATAGATAATTGAACTATGATAAATGTACAAGTACAGAAACTGCTGAACCAAAACATACATGAAAAACAGAGTTATCACCCAAAATAGAGATTTTAACAAATAACTAGTAATAAAAAGGTATTAAAAGGCTATAAGTAATTCATATTTGGTATTATTCAAAATATTATGGTTTTTAATAGATTTATAATAAATATGTATTTAATATAAATGATGTTCTAAAATGTATGAAAGAATTCAAGACTTGAGGTAAGGGATTTTTGTCTCACTTTTACTTCTGTGAGACACATGTCATACTCACCAATTATTTCTTTTATGTGCTGTATATTATTCCCATGAATTTATTTTATGATGATCTTAATGAAAAGTTATGGGTATATTATTATCCATATATGGTTATTTCTTTTATGGGGCTTATGATTAAAAAGTTACCAAAGTGGTTAATGTTTTATCTTATAATCTCATTGTTCATCTAGATTGGTTATGATTATTCTTACAATGACAAAAAATTATTATATATCATTCAATAAAATCATGAAATTTATTATTATATGGTTCTTCATTGATAATTCATGTTTTTATTTCATTTTAATCTATTTATGTTCTTAAGATAACAAAAGGTCATTTTTTAAGAAAAATGAACTTTATTTCTCAATTTAGTTGAAAATTATTTTTCTTCCATATCCATGTTTTATAAAAAAAATGAAATATTTTTTAATATTATCCAATTATTTTTTAAATTTATTTTCACCATTAGTTTTCTTTTTAAAAATTGGTTAAAAATGAATCTTCTTGTTGTTTTCTAAATGAGGTAGTTTTGAATTTTTATTGAAAATGTGAAAGGAATATTTTTTTTAATGCATGTAGCATGAAAGGTATTTCCTATCATCATGAACACTAAATTATTTAAAGATTCATTTAAAATTTCACATGATTTTTTTAAATAAAATTTTTCTTTATTATTTGGGAAATTTTTATATTTTAAAGAAGTGATTTCAAAAATCAAAAGGATATTTTCCCCAAGAATGTTTTAATGATATTTTAGGGTATTTCTATTCATTAATGAAAACAACCTCAAATTCTACTTATGATTTACTAGGGATATGATATAATGATATCATACTTACTCTTTATTAGGATGGTTTGTGATTTTGATGTTAAGATGTTTAAGAAACAATTTTTTCATGGGTTATTCTTATGAAACGCATTTCATTTCCATAGGTTATGAAATGATGAAATGTTTATAAAAATCATTTACTTTTTATGGGTTATTATATTATGAATGTTTTAGGATATTTAATATCACACATGTATGATTATCATTATGTGATGGGTGGTCCCATAAGTATATAAACCTACAATTTATTTTGTAAAGATGGATAACTCATGAGTTAATTATGTTATACATGAACTTGATTTCATGTTCAAAATGTTATGTGTGGACTTGGTTTCATGTCTATAAGGTTATTTCTAGACCTATTTCCATGTCTATAAGGATATGTTTGGACCTAGTTTCATGTTCATAAGGTTATGTGTGGACCTATTTTGATGTCCATAAGGTTATGTGTGGACCTCATTTCATTTACATAAGGATATGATTGGACCTAGATTCATGTCCATAAGTTTATGTGAGGGACTGATTTTATGTTATTAACTTAATGAGTGAACCTGTTTCTATTTATACATGTTCATAATGTTATAATATTTTATTTTTTTCCATATTTCTATTCATATTTTATTATATCATAGATTATATTCATTGATTTCCTTTATGAATCATGACTTATGAACTGCCAAGTTTTATTCCATGACTCATGGTTATGATCTTTGTTATGCATGGTATGGTTTTCAAATTTTAATCTTGCATTCTCATAGACTTATGCTAATTTTATGTTTATATGATTAATGATATCTCTCTTGCTTACTCTTACTGATCATTTGAGCTCACCCTTTATTATGTTTCCTTTACCCAAGTTATAAAGAATGGTTTTAATAAAGGTATGTCTAAAGAGTGCCCCCTGCAGGCGGCTGGGATAGCAAGGGGGATGGGGTGTGGGGCGCTGGTCGCGAGGTTGAGTCCCCAGGCCATTTTTCTTGTAGCATGTGTATGAATGGAATCCATATTTTATATGTTATATATAAGTAGAATATATTTATGGTTTATGTTGAAGATATTTCATAAAATAAGAATATTTTTTATGTAGTCCCCAAATACACTAAACCTTTATGGTACTTGGGTGTATATTTGTGAAATTTATCGAATATTAACATAAAATGTTGTAATATTTTTATATAAAAAGTTAGGGTCTCTATAGTTGGTATCAAGGGAAAGGTTTAGTCAATGTTTAGAGATTAGGGTTAGAAAATATTTTGAGAACCCTAGGGATAAGTCAAAGTATAGGAAAGTTTCCTCGAATTTTGGTGAAGGATAGATCTAGTGGTTTACAAGAAAATTGAATCCCTATCTAGATACTACAATTGTATGTGGATCTAACACAATTGTACCTATGGGTAATAACTCTAAAAGGGGTGTATTGGGATTTGACTTGATCATCAACTGGTTTGAAACAATGATTCTTTCTTCACACCTAGTTTGACACTCTTAGGGGATATGTTTTGAAAATTCAAGAACTATTTATGAACCATTATAAAGGATTTGAATATATAATGACCATGAATAACCTAGTTTAAACCTATTGTGTCATAGATTGAAAATAAGGTGTCATTATTTAGACATCCTATGAATTATTGACCATTCTAATCAATGATTCTTGATGGTCATGCTAACCATTTTGGTTTAACTAAGGGATTGGAGATAGAACAGTGATGTTGGGGTGGGGACAGGTATGCTCAAATATAGAAGTATCTTATTTAATCTTAGTTATACAAATTACATTATATATTGAAAATTATTTAGGATTTTTAATTCTTATCCCCAATGATTAGATGTTGAATTAGAAGTAAAAAACCCATAATGTTATAATTATGGCATCTCAATTCTATGATTATTCTCCAGTTAAAGATTGTAGGAATGTGCTTCCTATAAATATTGTTATTATTCCTCTTGTTAAATTTTATTTTATCTTAGTCGTGGATTGAATTTTTATACATAAATCCCACATCAATTACTGAGGAAGGTAAGTCGTGTTTGATATTCCAAACCAACCAATGATCAGTTATTCTTATGATGATAAATATGAAATTTTTATGGAAATCACATCCATTTTATGGGTCTTAATTCCTATTAAAAAGTGATGTTTATCTCATAAAGTTATGAAAAAACTCAATGTCAATGATATTCCTATTATGTGGTAGTTTTATAGATGTGTTTTTGAAATAGTTTCCTTGTCTTCTATTGAATCTCGAAGTTTAGTTCTCAATAGAACTTATACCTAGATCCCTAACTATTTGAAATATTCCCTATAGAATGACCCTGATTGAGTTGCAGGAATTAAAGAAGAAACTCCAAGAGAATCTTGACAAGGGATTAATTTATCCAAGTGTGTCACCTTGGGGTGAACCTATTATTTTTATTAAGAATAAATATAGATCTATGTGACTCTATAATTATTTTTGGTAGTTGAATAAGATAACAATAAGAAAAAATATCCTCTACCCCGTATTGATGACTTGTTTAATTAATTGTGTGGAGATCAATACTTTTCCAATATTCAACTTTGTTCTAGATATCATCAATTGAGGTTTAAAAATAAGGATATACCCAATACATCATTCCATATAATTTATGGACACTATGAATATATAGTGATACCATTTGGTCTTACTAATGACCCCATTATCTTCATAGATTTAATGAACATATTATTCAGATATTACCTTGATCAGTTTGTGGTAGTATTTATAAATGATATTATTATATATTAAAAGAGTAAGGAAGATAATAAATATCATTTGAGGATTGTACTGAAGACCCTAAAGAAGAATAAGTTTCATGAAAAATTTACCAAGTGTGAATTTTTCTTAAAAAAGTTTCAGTTTTGGGATCATATAATCTCAATAGAGGGTATATCTGTGGATCCATCAAAGACTGAATTTATTAAATATTTTCCTAGACCAACGAAAGTGATAGAGTTATGTAGTTTACTTGGTTTGGTTGTATATTATCAATGACTTTTATAAAATTTCTCATGGATGTCTAATCCGCTCACCAAGTTAACTCAAAATGGAGCCTAGTTCCTTTGGACAGAAGAAAGTGAAGAAAATTTCAAGGAACTAAAGAGAGGGTAAGTCAGCGCACCTATGATTACATTACCCTATAGTAGAGAAGGGTATATAATATATATTTATTCATCAAAGAAGATATTAGGATGTGTTATCATTAAAAATTAAATGGTTATATCTTATGCCTCATGACAACTAAAGGTTCATGACAAAAATTTCCAATCTCATGATTTAGAGTTAACCGTGGTAATTTTTCCTTAAAGATATAGAGGAATTATCTATATGGAGAAAGGTATAATATATATATAATGATCATAAAAGTTTAAATTATGTATTCACTTATAAAGATTTGAATATATTCCCAAGAATATGGTTTTAGCTAATTAAAGATGATGAATTCTCAATACATTACCACCCTAGGAAAAAAACATAGTGGCCAATGCTTTTAGCAGAAAGGATCATGGTAGCTTATCTATAATGTGGATAATAAAAGATCAAATATTTGTTTATTTTCAAAAGAGTGTATTTTTAAATCTTTAAGGAAGGGGAGAAATAATATATTTCTTAAATAAGTGTTGAATTGTTTATCCAAGTGAATATTAAAGATGTCTAAAAGGACAATGTTGAGTTGAAAAAGAAGGTTATAAATTTTCTTGATATTTACATTGATTATGATGGAATGATAAGGTTTAGAAACTGTGTATGTGTTTTTTCTATACTACATTTTAATAAGGAGATATTAGAGTAAGATCATAGTTCTTAATTTTTTATTCATCATGGAAGTACAAAGATGTATAGAGATCTAAAAGAGTATTTTTGGTGAGATGGCATGAAGAGAGATATTATAGAGTTTTTATATCAGTATTTGGTATGTTAGAAAATTAAGGTTGAGAGACAATGGTCTAAGGGGATATTACAACCATTACCCATACCAGAATGGAAATTGGAAAATATCTCAACAGATTGTTTCATCGGACTCCCCAAAACATTTAAAGGGAACAATGTTATATGGGTTGCAGTTGATCTCCTAATGTAATCAGAACACTCCATCACTATAAGATAAGACTTATATCTAGATTATATTTCTAGGATATACATTAAGGGAGTTTTAAGGTTCCAAGGAGTGTCGCATTCTATTATATCTGATCAAGATCTAATGTTTACCTTGAAGTTATGGAAAAGTCTTGAACATGATCTGGATATAGAGTTAAGTTTCATCACAAATTTTCATCCTTAGATAGATGGTTAGTCTAAGAGAAATATTCAAACCCTATAGTATATGTGGAGATCTTATTTTATGGATTTCAAAGTTGATTGAGATCAACACCTACCCCTATTTGAGTTTTATTACGATAATAATTTTCACTAGAGCATTCAGATGGATTCTTATGAATCCCTATGGGGAAATAAGTGTATAGCTCCAATGTGTTATGATGAAGTTGGAGAAATAAATATATTGGGACCTAATCTAGTTGAGGGAATGGTATAGAAAGTCATATTCATGTAGAAGTTCATCAAGGCAGCTCAAAGTCGCCAGAAAATTTATACTGATAATAATCATTGAGATTTGGAATTTAAAGTTGTTGAGAAGGTTTTTTTGTGAATTTTCACAATGAATAAGGTTAGGAGATTTAGGAAGAAATAAAATTTGATCCCTACGTATATTTTCCCCTTCGAGATTCTTGATCGTGTATGGACAATTACTTATCGCTTAGCGCTTCCACCATACCTCTCTCAAATCCATGATATACTCCATATATCTCTCCTAAGGAAGTACATACTTGATAATTTATATGTACTTAAATTAGAGGTCATACAGTTGGATCATGATATCTCCTATGAAAAATGACCTATGGAGATTGTGAATTATATTGATAAATTTCTAAAAAATAAGACCACTCATGTTGTAAATGTTTTGTCGTGAAACCACCAACTTAAAGAGGTTATGTGGGAACCTGAGGATATGATGAGGCAAAAGTATCCTCATTTATTTGTTTCATAATAATGGAATATAAAGGAATAAATTCATATTAAGGGGGTTAGAATTTATCCCCCCTATATTTTATGATATATTATTTTCAAATAAAGTTAATTTCTTCTATAGATTGTGTTGCACACAACATCGAGTTTTAACAAACCACAATATACTATTAATATTAATATTTAAAAATTATTTTTATAACCTATTCATTAAACACAGTAGTGTGAATAGGAATAGCCAGATTTTTAAAATATGTATAAAATTTCTAGATAAATAAAATATATTGATAAATAAGTACTTAATTTTTAGTAATGTTTTTATATACTTCAAAAATACATTTTTCTCATAAATGATTTTCATTACCTTTTGTGAACAAATAATCAAAATAATTTTAGTCACTTTTAGAAAATTTATTTGAAAAAATGAACTTCAGTTTTGAAATAAATATATCAATATTATCTTAGATAAAAAATATGACTATTTTCTAGAAAGATTAATTTTTCAATGAATAGTGAAAATACTAATTTTTATTAAAAAAGCCTTTTTGTTGAAATTATTTACAAGCTTCATTTTGTATTAATATAGTTTTAAAAGTAACATAAGTTAAATTATGTTATTATTATTTTAATTTAGTCTATTTGAATCTATTTTATATTGAATTTTGATTTTAAAACTTTCTCTACTTATGAAAACCTTTCTATGGAAAACCAGGTTTTCATCGCGTCTACAAATTTAATTTTAAAATAAATTATACCACTTATATGAATGGAATCTGGTAAAATGGATTCCATATTTTTAATAAAAAAATTAATATTATATAATAATTATAACTTAATTTTTTTTCATGGGTAATAGTAAAAATAGTAAGAAATTAATTATCATGGTTAAGGTTAAAATGACTTTATTATGAGGTTAAACCAAAAGATAAGAGTTATTTTTTTCAAATAAAGATACCCAATAATAATTTATTTTGGACATATTTAAACCTTATACTATCAAAATCTCTAATATATGGTCATTTGGAAGCATTTTTCTTGGGAATTACTTTATGATTTTGGATTCTTTTGGGAAATTTCTAAGTATTTTCAAAGTGGGATCATTTTCCCACTTATAAAAGTACACATATTGTCCTATGCTTTACACACTCCAATATCGTTTTGGTTCAAAAAATCCCTGACCAAATCCATTCCTTACTTCTCTCCCAACATCATAGAGGCATTATCTTGATTAGGAAACCCTCTTAAGAAATATTTAGGTATAAACCTAAAGAGGTTCTCCGAATAAGATGTATAGTTCTTAACCATACCTTTTTATTTTATTTATTCTTCCACATCCTTCAAATATTCTTCAACTATGATGATGTAGTAACATTATTATATCCCATATAATGATATTTTATTATTTTATTAACATAAACTACATCCATCTCCTCTTCCATCAAGTGGGAAACAAAACCATTGATCATGTGTACGGTGGACTACCATGTCGTTGACCAATGTAATTCGTTTTCCATTATCAGCTCTCACAGCTAGATATAATGATGAATTTAACATATGTATATTATATTTATGACATAATTATACTTATTTAATTATAATATAACAACTACCTTCTTACCATCCAATCTGTTGGAAAGCGATAACATCGCTCGTGTGTAGGTGTGGAGTACAACCTCCACTAAGCGATGTTATACGTTTTCCATTTTATTTTGATATGGATAGTAATAATGATAGATTTAGTTAATATATATGATATACATGATAAAAAATATTTGGGAAAGGTGAATTAATATTTAACTACATTCATTCCAACCTTTAAGAAATGGAAATAACCTTCATGTGTACGTATGACCTACCATCTCCATGAACGATGTAATTCATTTTTGTATCTATAACTTTTATGGATGAATCTAAATATGTATATAATGAATATATATGATATTTTTATCACGGTTAAAATTTTGGAGATAATTAGACCATGATCAAAGTACAAGGACTGAAACTACCGAAAAAAAAACATACACGAAACACTACGGGAAAAAGCGTTATTTGTGATGGGTTATTTGCGACGGGGAAGGGTCTCGCTGCAAATAGTCCGTATGGAGGTACTATTTGTGACAGGACCTTATTCTCGTTGCAAATAACTAATTAATTGTGGAAGGAATTGGGATCCTATCGCAAAAGGTTTGGCGCGCGCCAAACCACGGGAAGGGTAATTGCGACAGGTGGTTACACCCATTACCAATACCCTTCGGTAGTTCTTAGTATTTGCAACTAGATTTATCTTTGGTCACAAATACTATAACGACATGTTGGTATTTGCAACGAGTCACGTCGCAAATACTTTTTTAACCACCACCCCTAATTAAAAGGGATTAGCATTTGCGACGGGTCTCATCGCAAATACCTTTTTAATCGCTGCCCCTAATTAATAGGGGGGTTAGCATTTATGACGGGTCTCGTCGTGAATACTCTTTTCGCAAATAATCTGACCTATATATACCCCCATACGATTTTCTCCAATTTCATAACTCTCTTAACTCCTCTTTCCCTCTCTACTCTCATATTTTTCTCTTTTTCAAAGTTTAAAAGTTTACATCAAAGAAATTTTCAAGCCTTGCATCATACGAAAGATTTTGTTTTAAGGTATTTATCTATTGATTTTATTTTTTAGTTAATTCAATTTTATTTTATATTAGTTTTAATTATGGTTAATTAGCGACAATTATATTAAATTAGAATTAGATGGTTTTATTTTTCATTATTTATTTTTACAAATATCTTGTTTCATGAAGATTTAATTTTTTTATTTAAAAGTAAATCATATTAATTTGTAATAATTTGGTTTAACTATCATTAATTAATAACAGTTATGTGTAATTAGTGTTAATTATTATTAATTAGTAGTAATTAGTATTTATTATTATTAATTAAAAGTAATTAGTTTTAATTATAAATAGGTAGTAATAATTTGTAATAAATTGTAATAATTACCAATAATTAGTAATAATTAGCAGTAATTAGGAATAATTAGTAATAATTAGAAGCAATTAGTAAAAATTAGCGGTAATTGGTAAAAAATAATAATAAATACTTGTAAACTGTAATAAATAGTAATAAATACTAATAAATAGTAATAACTAGTAATAATTAGTAATAATTAGCAATAATTAGTAATAATTATTAATAATTAGTAATAATTAGTAATAATTAGTAATAATTATAAATAATTAGTAATAAATAGTAATAAATAGTAATAATTAATAATAATTAGAAATAATTTGTAATAATTTGTAATAATTTGTGGTCAACAGTAATAATTTGGGGTATTTACTAATAATTTGCGGTAATTTGTAATAATTTGTTGTAATTTGTAATAATTGGCAGTAATTAGTAATAATTAGCAGTAATTAGTAATAATTAGTCGTAATTTGTAATAATTAGCAGTAATTAGTAATAAATGGGAATAAATATTAATAATTAGTAATAATTAGTAATAATTAGTAATAAATAGTAGTAATTAGTAATAAATAATAATTATTTATAATAAATAGTACTAAATAGTAATAAATAGTAATAAATAGTAATAAATAGTCATAAATAGTCACAAATAGTAATAAATAGTAGTGATTAGTAATAATTAATATTAATTAGCGGTAAATAGTAAGAATTAGCAGTAAATAGTAATAATTTGTGGTAAATAGTAATAATTAGCGGTAAATAGTAATAATTAGCGATAAATAGTAACAATTAGTAATAAATATTAAGAATTAGTAATAAATAGAAATAATTAGTAATAAATAGTAACAATTAGTAATAATTAGTAATAATTAGTGATATTTAGTGGTAATTAGCGACAATTAGTAATATTTAGCGTTAATTAGTCATAATTTGCTGCAATTAGTAATAAATTTTAGGTAATTAGTAATAAATAGTAATAAAAAGTAATAAATAGTAATAAATAGTAATAAATAGTAACAAATTGAAAAAATTAGCGGTAATTAGTAATAAATAGTAATAAATTGTAATAATTGTTAATAAATTGTAATAACCAGAACTAATTGCTATTAATTAGCGGTAATTAGAAATAATTAGTAACAATTAGCAGCAGTTAGCGATAAATAATAATAAATATTTATAAATAGAAATAAGTAGTAATAATTAGTAAAAATTAGTAATAATTAGTAATAAATAGTAATAATTAGTAATAAATAGTAATAATTAGTAATAAATAGTAAAAAACAGTAATAAATAGTAATAAATAGTAATAAACACTAATAAACACTAATAAATAGTAATAAATAGCAGAAATTAGTAATAATTAATAATAATTAGCGCTAAATTGTAATAATTGATGGTAAATAGTAATAATTGGTAATATTTAATAATAATTAGTAATAATTAGTAATAATTAGCGGTAATTAGTTATAATTATCGGTAATTAATGCTAATTAGAGGTAATTAGTAATAATTAGTGGTAATTAGTGATAAATAGTAATAAATAGTAATAATTAGTAATAATTAGCAATAATTGGTAATAAATAGTAATAAATATTAATAATTAGTAATAATTAGTAATAATTAGCGGTAATTAGCGGTAATTAGCAGAAATTAGCTGTAATTAGCAGTAATTAGCAGTAATTTGTAATAATTAGCGGTAATTAGTAATAATTAGCAGTAATTAGTAATACATAGTAATAATTAGTAACAATTAGTAATAATTAGTAATAATTAGTAATAATTATAAATAATTAGTAATAATTAGTAATAATTAGTAATAATTACTAATAAATATTAATAAGTAGTAATGAATATTAATAAATAGAAATAAATATTAATAAATATTAATAATTAGTAATAATTAGCAATAATTAGCAATAATTAGTAATAATTAGTGATAATTACTAATAATTAGTATTAATTAGTTATAAATTGTAATAATTGGTAATAATTAGTAATAATTAGTAATAATTAGTTATAATTAGTAATAATTAGTAATAATTAGTAATAATTAGTAATAATTAGTAATAATTAGTATTAAATAATAATAATTAGTAATAAATAGTGGTAATTAGTAATAAATAGTGGTAATTAGTAATAAAGAGCAGTAATTTGTGGTAAATAGTGGTAATTTGTGGTAAATAGGAATAAATAGTGATAATTAGTAATAATTAGTGATAATTATTAATAATTTGTGATAATTAGTAATAATTAGTAATAATTAGCGGTAATTAGTAATAATTATTGATAATTTGTAATAAATAGTGGTAATTAGTAATAATTAGTAATAATTAGCAATAATTAGTAATAATCAGTAATAATTGGTAATAATTAGTAACAAATTGAAATAATTAGTAATAAATTGTAATAATTAGTAATAAATTGTAATAATTAGTAATAATTAGTGATAATTAGCAGCAATTAGTGGTGATTAGGAGTAATTAGTAGTAATTAGTGGTAATTAGGAAAAATCAGTTGTAATTAGAAATAATTAGAAACAATTAAGAATAATTAGTACTAATTGACAATAATTAGAAATAATTACTAATAATTAGAAATAATTAGAAATAATTACCAATATTTAGGAATAATTACTAATAATTAGGAATACTTAAGAATAATTAATTTTTTTATTTCATTGGATCATGTTTTTCTAATATTAAATTAAGTATAGAAACTAATTATTTTATTTTTTCAGAGAAATATGGAATAAGGAAGTCGATAACAGTAATTATTATATGATCATGCTTGGATAAATCAGTAAGGGAATCCAAATGGTTCTTATATAAATCATGTATATATTGACGGTGTTGAAACTGTCTTATCATTTGCATCATCAAAACTAGAATTTGTTTCAAAAGGGAAAATTATGTGTCCATGTAAAATATGTGGTTTGAGGATGTTTGATATATTTGAAAACATTATTGTTCATCTATGGTATTTTGGTTTTCAGAAAGATTATTTTTTTTTGATATCTACATGGTGAATACAGTTCTAGAGAAGATACTAATAATTTAGTTCCAGGTCCATCATGGTTTCAAAATTTAGTATATGATGTGCTAGGTCATTCTTTTCAACTAACTGAAACTCAGGATGATATTGATTTAACTCATGTGTTAGAACCGTCTCAATTTTATGAGTTTTTAAGGTCTGTTAAGTATTTCTTATATCCTGGTTTCAAGATAAGAAAATTTGAAGCGGTTGAAAAATTTATGGCTTTTAAATTAGATAATGGAATGTCAAATAGTTATTTTGATCAGATATTCTCTTTGGTTAAAACACTATTACCTAAAGTAAATGATTTTTCTATAAATTTCTATGAGAGAAAGAGGTTGGTTTGTGATATAGGTCTTAGTTATCATAAGATTTATGCATGTTCAAATGAATACATCTTATATTATTATGAAAATGAGTCATTGGAAAGTTTTTCTACATGTAGATGATCGAGGTATAATGTGTCTCGACTATGGAATTATCGATTGATTCCTGTAAAATAGTTGAGGTATTTACTTCTTACACCTAGATTACAGCGCTTATTTATGTCTCAGAACATATCATTGTTGATGTAATGGAGAAAAAATATTATTCTGAATGTTAAAATCTTAAATCATCTCTCTGATGGTGATTCATGGAAACATTTTGACCTAATACATACATCTTTTTCTTTATAATCCTAAAACATGCGATTAGGTTTTTCTATTGATGGTTTCTATCCATTTGGTTCTTACAGTAGTCAATATTCTTATTAACCTATCTTTATAACTCCATACAATTTACCTCCTTAGATGTTGATGAAGGATCCATATATTTTTTTGACCTTATTAATTCCAAGACATTTGAAAAAAATATTGATTTTTATTTGAATCCATTGATTGAGGAGTTAAATTTATTGTGGGGTAATGGTGTCAGTACATATGATATTGATGCGAAACAAAATTTTCTACTGAAATTTGCATTAATGTGGAAAATTAGTGACTTAAAAACATATTCCATGTTATCTGGATAGATTAAACATGGTCCAAAATCATTTTCTTACTGTATGAGAGAAAGAAAAGTATTTATGCTCGTTAATGGAAGAAAAAATTGTTTTTTAACTTCTATCACAGATTCCTTTCAACCGATCAGCCTCTTCAGAGGAATATATATCATTTAAAAAAAGTAATAATTGAAAGAGATGGACCTCCAACAATGATATTGTGTATGGAGTTAAATCAATTTGTCTCTTTATTACCTTCCATTATATTTGTACCAACTATATACTATTAGAAAATTGATGGCTTTGGGGAAGAACACAATTGGATAAAGGGGGAAATTATTTAAAATCTACCATATTGATCTGATTTGTTGGTCTACCACATGTTGGATGTCATGCATATTGAAAATAATAGTTTTGATAATATATTTTATATTTTTTTGGATACACAAGGTATGGCCAAAGATAATGTAAAAAAACTATTAGATCTTGCCGAAATTTTTAGGTGAATAAAACTTGAACTGTTTTAAAATGTCAGATCATAGAAGTTAATGAATCAAAAATCATTTATACAATTTCGAAAGAAAATTTGTTATTATTTTGTCAGTGGATTAAAAATTTGAGACTTCTAGATAGTTAGGTTTTCAATTTGGCTAGATGTGTCAGAAATGGTCATAATACCAGATTTAAAAGTCATGACTATCATATTATAATGGAAAAAAATATATCGATTAAATTAATAGGCTTATTGAATTCTATTATTTGATATTAACTAATAGACATATCATTTTTTTAATAAATTTTTGCGGCGAAAAAAGATAATGATGCACTAAGTAAACTGCAAGAAGGCGTTCTTTTAATTTTATGTATATAAGAAAAAATGTTCCCACTTGCTTTCCTTAACTCAATGAAACATTTCATATTACATTTTCCTCATGAAGTAAAATGTGTAGGTCTAGTATAGTTCTAATGGATTTACCCATTCAAGATATGCATGCAGAAATTAAAGAAAAAAGTACATAATAAAGCATTGGTTGAAGGATCAATTGCAGGAGATTATTTGTATAAGGAAATTTCTTTTTTCTGCTTTCATTACTTTCAATCTGAATATCCATAAAAATAAAAACTACATGGTCCATAACAAGGAAAATTTTGATGATGAAATAAATAATCAATTATCAGTTTTTGATCAGCCTGAACTTGGCTTCGGTGGAGTTCATGAATGATGGATTTTAGATAATGAACACCAGAGAGATCATATATATGTTTTGCTCAACTATGAAGAAATGAAACCATTTTTACCTTGAGGAATCCTATAACTTATTCTATAATATTTTTTATAGTAAATTAATATTATTTTATTTGTAGGTTATATGATAATCATATCTAGATAGAGTTTTCACAAATTACAGTAGTTTCTCTTGAAGAATGTCGGCAAAATAATTTTTCCTACTAATTTCAAAAACTGGTAAAATTAATTATTTATGATTTAATATATAAAATCAAATTATTAATATTTATATGGATAATTGTTTTAAAAGTTTTCATGTATCTCAACATGCTGATAAAATTGATAATCAATTGAATGTATTAAGTAACCCACCATCGAAAATGGTTAAATATTATAATTTATATGCGGTGAATGTTTTTTGATTTCATACACATGCATATGGGGAATAAAAAACAATGAATAGTGGTGTTTGTTTGATAGGATCTCATAATAGAGAAATTGAAGTTGAATTTTATATAATTCTTGAAGAAATAATTGAACAGTGTTTTCTGACGTTGAATTACATAACAATGTTTAAATGTAGGTGGTCGGATACTAAGAGTGGATTTCATGTTCATCTGAGCCATGAAATCATTAATATTAAATATAAAATATTTCTTACAATAAATGAACCATTTATATTGGATCATCAGGCACATTAAATTTATTATGCAAAATATTATTCTACTTCAAGAGAGTTGAGTGATTAGTGGAGCATAATAAAAATGAAATCTCAGGAAAATCAGTTTATTCAAAGTGAACGGGGTTCCACTAAAGTGAAATGAATTGGATTTTTTCAAGAGAGTACTCCAAATACATATTTTCCATGAAGAGACGTGAATATAGATGATGAAATCTCATAGTTTAGGGTTGATGGGGATGATGATGTTATTGATGTGACAAGTGAATTTGAAATTCCACGAGATAATGAAACTAGAAGTCCTATAGAAATTGATGATACTGAGGAGAAATATTAAGATATTGACACTATCAGATACAAACATGAGGATGAGGATAAAGATTAAAATGGTTAAATGATGGTTATAATCATATATAATATATTTCTATATATAATAGTTATTTTTAATTGTTTTCTAATAACAGTCATTTTAATATTTCAGATGGACTCAGATCTGTTTTGTGAGTTCCAGGGGGCTGATCTACCTGATTCATGATGTTGGATCATCTGACCTTTAGACCATTCACAGTTCAACAATGAATTGGAAGGGTCTTGGTTCTATGAGATTGATGATTCCTAACCCTATCCCTGAGTGATGTCCACATTTTGTCTTTGATCTATGCATGAAGAGGTATGTTTACTTTTTTATTTTAGTTAGTGTTCATTAATTATTATTAATTTATTTGTATACTAATTATTTTATTACATGTTTTTTTCATAGATTTTATCATATAGCTATTGGATAAGGGATTTCTATATTGAGAAATTATTTTTCAAGATCTTGGGTTACATGGGATCATATTCCCATTGATGTTCAACACTGTATGTTCAATCATTGTCTCATACTAAAGAAATAATATTTATTTCGAAATTTATTTAATTAGTAACTTGATATTATTAATTGTTTGTAGGGTTTATGGTATCCCATAAATGAGAGAATGTGTGATTCTATCTAGCAGGAATAAGAGGGTCATATACATGATCATTGTTGTTCGTTTTTTCACAATTTGAGGAGGATAACAATGAGGAAAGCAGGAGTCGCAGAGTTTGATCAGTCATGTTGTGTCTATCTACCTAATTACATTTCATCTCAACTTTGGGATGGATTATGTTAACACTGTATGGGTGGTTTTTTTATAGGAGATCATGAGTAGATCGAAAAAACCAGGGGATACAAGAGGTGAGACATTGAACTGGTAGTCTTACATTCAATACACATATAGAACATATGGTAAGTACCTATTCTAATTAATTTATATTAATTTAAATGTAAAATATTTATTCTATATTCATATATGTAGTCAATCAACCTAATATTATAGAGTTTTACATTTATAGGAGTATTTATAGTGATCCTGCCACTGGAGGGATTAGAGGTGATCGGTAGTATCATATTGTGGTCTGTATAATTTTTTTTTTGAGTTTTAAAATTAACTACAAATAATATTTTAATTATTCTAATTTTATTTTGTAATTGAAGGAGTCATATGAGGATAAGAAATCTCAGACACAGGATGAGAGTTAGGCCAAGACCGAGGATTAGACTAGTGCAGCAAGATTTGATGAGGCTGCATGGATGTAGGCGACCCATTATGCATTTGAGAGAGGAAAGGTTGTTAGTATTGGATCTCAATTGACGTCTGAGAGTTATTATGGTACCGCTGCGATGTTGACGTGCAACTCGAGAGGAGCTTGTGGGGATTCATCACAATCTATTGTATGGTATTAGGAGCATCTATAAGCTCAGGGTGAGCTTATTGAGAGTATGTGTAGGGAGAAGGAAGAGCTCCATCGACAGCCGCAACTCCAATAGGAGGAGATTCATTTATGGCAGCAAGAAAAACACAAGTAGATGGAGTACATGCGACATTTGACTCATGGTTTAGGGATGGATTTCCCTCCACCATCTCCTCCAGCTCCTACAGAAGACCATCTCCCTCAGCGATGTATTTAATTTTTATGTTGAAACATTTGAATGTAATTTTTTTGTAATATTATATATATACATTTCTATATAGTGCATTTTTCATATTATTTTGAATATTATTTTCTTTATTATTTTACTATTTATTTAATTTTTTATTATTTTATTACTTTATTATTTATTTAATTTTTCATTATTTTTATTATTTTTATTATTTATTTATTATTTTATTAAAATTACTATTTTTATTAGATTATTATTGTTGTTTTTTTATATTTTTGTGAATATTAAGGTTTTTATTATATTATAATTTATTATTATTATTATTAATTTATTATTATTATTATTATTATTATTTATATTATTATTATTATTATTTATATTAATAATAATAATAATATTATTATATTAATACTATTTATATTATTATTGTTATTTTATAAATATAATTTTATTAATATAATTTTACTGCTATTATTATTATTATTTAATAATATTTTATTAATATTATTATTATGTTTTTGTTATTATTATTATTTTATTAATTTTTTTAATATTATTTTTTTTATTTTTTTATGTTTTTGCAGTGGGCTCGTTGCGACAAATTTTTTTTAAACTTGAAGAAACTATTTACAATGTCATTTTCTACAATGAGGCATTTACGATGGGACCCCATCACAAATGGTATTTTGTGATGGGGTCCTATTTCAAATACCTCGTCCCAATTAACTCAATTTCTAATAGTGAAAATGGAGTTATTACCATAAATAGTGGTTTTAACAATGAATTATTAACAAAAAATTGATAAATGGTTATAAGTCAAACATATATGGCATGATAAACATGATTATGGTTATTTGATATATTTATAATAAACCTATATTTATTATACATGGGGTTAGAATGAATATGAAGTAATTCAAGACTTAAGTTATGGGATTTTTGTTTCACTTTTACTTCTGCGAGACACATGTCATATTCACCACTTATTTCCTTTATGTAGTTAATATTCTACCCTTGAATGTATTTTATAATTATTATCATGAAAAATTATGGGGATATTCATATACATCTAAGGTTATTTCATTCATGGAGATTATGATTCAAAAGTTACCAAATTGGTAAAGGTTTTATGTTACAATCTCATTATTTATCGGGATTGATTATGACTATACTTTTTATAATGAAATCTTATGATATATCTTTCAAGAAACTCATGAATTTTATTCTACTCCAATTATTTCTATATAGTACATTTTCCATTTCATTTTCTTATCTTTATGTACTCAAGAGATCATAATAACATTTTTAAGAAAAAATGACTTTATTTATCTCTTTGGTTGAAAATCCTTTTTATTCAATGTCCATGCTTTCTAGAAATTTTTTAAATAAATTTTTATTATTCCTCAATGATTGTTTAAAACCATTTTTTCTCTTTTTTGAATTTAAAAAAATTAAATTTAATATTCTTTCTTTTTTCCAAATGAGATAATTTTTACTTTTACTAAAAACATGATAGGAATATTTGCTTTAATATGTACGACAAGATTGATATTTCCTACCATCATGATTGATAAATGATTTAGAGATTCATTTAAAAATTTATAAGTTTATTTTCAAATAAAATATTTTCCTTAAAATTTGGGAATGTTTAGATTTTAATGAAGTTATTTCAAAATTGAAAATATATTTTCCAAAAGAATATTTTAAATATCATTTATGGAATTTCTTTTCATTAATGAAAAAAACCTTGGATGTTACTTATGATTTACTTGGGATATGATATAATTATATCTTCCATATTATTTTTATGGATGGTTTTATGATTGTGATGATAATATGTTTATGAAAACTATTTATTTTCCCCAGGTTATGCTTATGAAAATTGTTTCTTTTCCCTGAGTTATTTTATGATGAAATGTTTATGAAACTCATTTCCTTTATATGGGTTATGATATGATGAATGTTTTTGGATATTATAAAACACATATTTATGATTTTTATTATGTGATGGGTGGGATTAGAATTATATATCCCTATAATTAATTGGATAAATATAGATAACTCGTGAGTTAATTATGTTATGTGTGAACCTAATTTCATATTCAAAATGTTCTGTGTATACCTAGTTTCATATCCATATGGTTATGCATGGACCTGCTTTCATGTAAGTAAGGTTATTAATGGACATGGTTGTATTCCAAAAAGGTTATGTGAGGACATAGTTTTGTGTCCATAAGTTTATACGTGGACCCAGATTCATGTCTATAAGTTTTTGTGAGTTCTTAATTTCATGTCCTTATCTTAATGAGTGAACATGTTTCTATTTATACTCATTTACAATGTTATAATCTTAAATGTTTTCTATATTATTATGACTATGTTATGATTTCATGGATTATATTCATTTATTTCCTTTTTTATTCAGGACTTATGAAATGAAAATCTTTATGTCGTGACACAGGGTTATGATCTATGTTATGAATGAAAATTGTTTTTTATTATTATGTAAACACTTTTAAGGAAAAAGTGAGAAACCTTACAAGAAATCACATCACCAATTCACCAATTCATCACTTAAAATCATACAAGCACAATGTATGGAATCCAAACCAGCCTTCAAACAGATAAACCACCACAGCTGGAGCCGAAGTCACCACGAAATGGCCAGGGTACCACGAATTAGGGAAGACAACCATCAGGAGAGCTGGACAAACCTCAAAACCGGTCTTCTCAATTACCCACCGATGCAACCATCGACACCGGCCCAAATCCACAAACCCACAGGCGGACTCCAGTTGGATTCCGCCCAACCCTCCAGCAAAGTGAGATGAGATCTGAAGAGCACATCCACAAACGGCAACGAATAGACTAGAGCGAGGAATGCCAAGTCGTCCTGACGTTGCACCCTACTCCGCAGGAAACCGCAGTGCAACCTTGGACCAAACTCCACTATGCAAACCCTTATACAGCATCTCTCGAGCAGTAATAGATCCATCCATGGAATCCAACCCACCAAAAAGAACAATCACACAAATCACCTCAAAACAACAATGCAGATTCATCCAAACCAACCACAGAGCCATCCAAAGTAGATCACTAATAGCAGAATCCAAGCAGAGAAGTACCAACACACGAACAAGAGATAAAAACATCCAAAAAAAGAAATATAGACAAAAATCAAGAATCTATCACTACATTTATGACAATAGATCTTTCACTCACACATCCACCAATCCACAAACCATAACAAAACCATCACCGGTTGCCGGAACAAAGGTCGGAACCCCACCTCCATCCAAACCCCTGCCTGCCACGGATGCTAGAAATCTCACCATAGTCTGAATATCGAAAAATGGGGAGTGAAGAAATGGGAACCTCTGACGATATCTCCATCGCAATGCGCCCAAAATAACATCAAACATCAAAGAAACAAAATTACACCTCTTACCGAGAAGACCTCCGGAGCTAAGGGAAGAAAAAGAGCACCCGAAGAAGACCTGTGACAATCCTAAACCAAAAATCATGTCGCCACATTCGAGACCACACAGGGCGACCAGATCCACTATGAACAGCCCCATTTGACTCAACTGAAAAGTGGAAACTGTCACTGTAGCAGTTGGAAACTCGATCCTCACCGCACCTCCATGTGAAGCCATGTCCAGATCAACAGGCAGGGCATGAAAAGGTCAGCCGACGGTGAGAACGCCGAGATGATCAATCCAAGACACCACCATAGGATTGCACTCCAGAATAATGTCAAGCTAAAGTGTCGATGATAGGATCAGAGCCAAACCACGATGGGGAAGAATAAGGCATCGACGAGGGAAAATCCCTAGCAGAGAGCCCCTTACGGGTGCATCCTCAATCAATAGATCTCTATGATCTATGTTATGAAGGTTATGGTTTTCAAATGTTAAGATCATGTTCTCATACCATTATGTTCATGTTATATTTAAGTGATTAAGGATATCACCCCTTATTTACCTTACTGAGCATCTAATTTTACACTTTCTTATGTTTCCTTTCTCCAGGTCTTGAAGAAAAGTTTTACATTGGGTTTTATAAGGAGAATATCCTTATGGGACATGTTAAATATCATTCAAAAAATAAGAATATTGTGTATCTATTCTCCAAATACACAATACCATTATATTCCTCATGTATGTTTTTGGGAAATTTATTGAATATTCATCTTAAAAGATGTAATATTTTAAGTATGAAAATCCAAGGCCACTATAGTTTATTTTACTTTTATTATTTTCCTTCTGATGGTTACTCCTTATTGTTTGGAGGAATCATTCCCAATGCATTATTATTAATTCTATAAACTTTTCACAATCCCATGGGGATTGGGAATTCCCTTTATTTATTTTCATGGGATTACTCTAGTACCTAGTTTAGTGGTGACCTGTGATGGTTTGTGAAAACATTTGTATAAAGGAAGGTCGGTCTTGTTATTTGGAAAAGTTTGGTAGATAAGAGCTAGGATCATCTTAAATCAGGAGTTAAATAAAAATTATGTTCCTAATATCTATCTCTTTTAATGAAACTTAAGTGGACATGGTTGTCTAGGATGAGTATTCCTTGTGATCAATATTGGTTATCAATTGTTTTGAGAATTTTATTCTTCATTTTATGATGATTTATGATTTTTCATATAAATATAGAGGAAATTTCAGGCACGCAGTACCTATATAGGGTTTTTAAACTATATATAGAGAATTTAAATTAAGTTAATTTTATTATACTTTTTATTGTTAACGTATTATTTTCCAAACCATATGGTTAATCCTTTAATTTTTTGAGTTTCCATGATCTTTTAATTTTCCATTTTTTATGTTTTTTAGTTACTATAATTTTATTTATGATTTGGTCATGAGGGATCATTATATCATGTGAATTTTTTATTTTTTGGGGTTAAATTGAAATTCAAATTTTAAATGAAAAATTTTAAAATTACTTTGGAAAAGGCATTAATTTGTTTTGTGGAAAAAATTTAAATACATTCAAAATGATATTCAGTTTTGAAAATAATTAAAAACTTTTTTTAGATTCCAAACAATGGTATGTTTCTAGAACATTTTCAAATTATTTTGAATTTTAAATAATGATTTTTCTTTAAAAAAAATTTATCTATACCTTGGGAATAAGGGGAAGTGCTAATTTTTTCAATGCTTTCATGGGATTTTATTAAAATTAAACTAGTATATTCTTAAGGGTTTAAGTTGAAATTAATTTTAAAAAATAGATGGTTATGAACTCTTGAATATTAGGAGTTTTTTACCAAAAATTGAAAACATGTTTAAATGGTTGCCTAAATAATAAAAGTACCTATTTCTTGAAATAAGTTCTTAAAACATATTCTGGGTAAAAAAATTGATTTAATGAGTGGAAGATCATTTAAAAATGAGTTTTGAAAAAACCCTCTTGGTTTATATAGGTGAATTCTTTTCACTTATTCAATGAAATAAAGACTTTTATTGTTGGTTTTAAAATGAATTTATAAATTATTGGATTTTAGGTTTATTCAAATGTTATTTTGATATTTCTTGTTGATATTTGTTGGGTATTATGGGGTTTCAGTTTGAAATCTATTTTGATAGTGTTATTATATCTTTTTTATAGTATATACTAATTTTGGTTTAATGGAATCTTTGGTTGGTCAAGATATTCTTGGGATGGTTGTTCTATCTTCTCTAGGCTCAGAGATTGGTGTTCTTCTTCTCTTTCCCCAATATGAAGAATTCATTTCAGTGTTCCAAAGAATAAACCCTCCTTATTTATTTCAGAAACAAGATTCTCAAGAAGCAGTGTTATATCTACTAATGGTTTGGGATATTTTCATCTATTTTGAGCTTTATTAATCCCTTATGATTATATTTGTGACCTTCATGCTGGAGGAGCTGTGTTGGAATTAGTAGAAGTCTATTATTTGGACTAAGCCATAGAAGGATCATTCTTGAGAAATTTTCAGTTCTTCGTTTATCTAGTAATTATTTACTAATTAGGTGGAGATAACAAAAGATATATAATTTTATAGCCTATGTAAGGTGATAAAACAATTTTGGAGTGCGTATATTATTTTATCAATTTGGCATCGTATATTACTAATCTAGCGTTAGATGATTCTTTAATGGCTTGGTGTTTCAGGGAAGGTATTCAACCAAAATTTTCACTGGATGTGTCTTACTTTAAAATTTATTCCTATGAAACAACGGTGATACAATCTATCAAAGTTGAAGCGAGATTAGTGGGAGAACCAAAGGTGTTAGAGGTTTCTCTTATTCTTGGGTGTGGTGGAGGAAGTTCCGGAAAGGGAAAATAAAAATGTTCCAAGTTATACTTTAGATGTGGAAATATGAAATGACCATATTGTTTCTTTTTATTGTTTTATTTTTAGAACAAACACTTCATTTTATATCAAATCATAAAGTAGGGACATAAGAAACCTTCTTGTGGGGAAGCTCAAAAAACCTATCAGGCTTACAGTCATTTGGGTCATCTTCAAAAGTTCTGTAAGGGATTTTCTTATAAGAAAGGTAAAGACAAGTGTATCCCTTATAAATATTATCTCATTAAAACTATTGAACCTGATGACAATGTGAAGATCACTTGATTGATTTTTTTATGTAATTTATTTTCTCTTTTTGGCCCTATGTTTTCATAGGTTGTGTTTTTGTTGAATTTGGTGTTTCTGTTATAACATTTTTAAATTTATATTGTCATTGATAAATTCTATATTAATGATGTAAGAATCATGTTTATACATATATTTACATGATATTTACCTTTCAAGTTTCTAGTTTTTTTATATAAGTTTGAAGATTTTGAATCTAATGGGTCACACAAATCGGTTTAGGAAATGAGATAAATTACTTAGGATGTAGAAACCTTTAAGGTGATTCTTGTTTGTTTTGAAATCTTGTTTGATCTATTGACTATCTTTTATGGGATGTTAGTTTCATTAATAATGTTTTTCCTCTAGGATTGATTCTACCTCTCTTCTCTTTGTGTGATGTGGGACTTGTGTTAGGCCATTTCTTTTGAATGGTTAAACATAGGAAAGCCTGTTTAAGTATTAGGATGACTAGGAGATGGTGTTGGTTATACTTTGTTGTTTTGTTAGATTAACTGGGAGATGTTGTTCCCGAAACAAGGTCCCAGGTTACCCTCAATTTACCAAAGGCTAGACTATATAGTTCTTATTGAGGCATGATTCCTTTTTATGAATTTATAATTTTTATCTGTTGACCTATTTCATGAATTATCTTAGTTCCATTTCTTGAGATGGTAATATTTTTAGGTCTCTTTATCCAACGAGATCTTTTAGGATTCATTGGGTTTTTAGGGTTTTTCTTTGATGAATGGAATTAGGAACCATCAACTAGATAAAAAACATGAGTAGTTAATAAAACTTTTTTAGAGATCCTCCCATCTTCCTTGGTTTTTACACCTTTTTCATTTCTTTAGAAAATTCTAGAGGTTTGTGATGGACCAATGTATTAGTTTAATTCTATAGTAAGGATACCACTCTTAGTGAGTATTACATATCAAATTGTTTCCTCACTATTTTTCTGGAGGATATGTATGTTTGTCTTAGTGGGATCTGAATAACATAACAATTTATTTTTTCCTTGTACATTCCTTTTTGTTTTGTAATCCAGTACGGATGTTCTTTCCAAAACCAATTTTTTGGTTTTTTCTATTTTATGAGTGTTCTGTATCTTCTTAAGACTTCGTTTTATGGATTAACAATTTTTCTTTTATTTTTATAGAGTTTTTTTGAGATCATATAAGTTTATTTCTTGTCTTAGATTATAATCAATTTTGAGTTATCATCTCTGAGATTAAAATATTTGGTGCTTAGGTTTTGGTTTAGTGCTCAGGTTTGGTAGTTTTTTCATTTTTCCCTTTTTTATCTTGAGCCATGAGTTTATTTTTCTACTCAATCAACCAATTCTCTTGAGACTTTTTGGGGACAAAAAGTGCTATGGTGGGAACATTTTCACATCCTATCCTTTATTAACCTTTTTTTTATTTATGGTTTTTTACCTTTGACCATAATTATATTTTGATTTAGGTAGAGGGGCTAGGAGAGGTTACAACAATAGAAAATACATATTTCAGTAGTTCACATCATGAAAAATGGTTTGATTCCTTGAATCATTTTTATGTAACTCTCACTGGTACCATCTCAAATCCTTTCCTTTTTTGGGAAAAGTTTTTCACACCATGAAAGTAGATTTCATAGCATGATTTTTCAAGATGAATGGACATTCACACATTGAATAATGATTCACACTTTGAGTGTGGTAGGTCCAATTTTAATTAAATTTTTTATCACTTTTCCCCAGATTGAGGTTAATCCTTTTAGGGGGTTATTTTCCTCTCCCTCGATATGTATGATTCCCAAGAAAACCCCTTTGGTTTCTACCCTACTTCATGGTGGGTGTCTTGATTTTATTCAAGTATTGATGTTTTTTATTCAAGGTAAAATCTCTTTGTGTGTTTCCTTTTATGCTTATATTTTCCATAAATCTATAAATCCATAGTAGATAAATCTTGGAACTAGGGGTTTTCTTAATAGGGGGTTTGGATATGTTAGGGTTCACTTGGATACCTCTTAGTTTTGTAAAGATAATTGGGTTGCATCATGGTGTATTACCTCTATAGTCATTAAATGTGATAATATTTAAGTTATGTTTCCCATTAATATCTCTTTAAGATTAAATCTATTATTGATTTTGATTGTATGATTGGTTTTAAATGTATTTCAATTTTTCTAGTTATATTTCGATAGTTATATCAAATTATACTTGATTAATTAAGTTTTTAAAAAATGAGAAAAATGGGGTTTTCTTATGAATTAATCTTAAATATATTTTAAAGGCCTAAGACCTTATTTTGGTAATTGAAATTTTTAGTTATCTTTTTATACTTATCATTGAATATTTTTATGATGTTGACTTCCAAAATGATGGGAAAGTGTTGTTTTCTAAATCTTGGGTGTGTTGTCTCTTTTGAGAAATTATTTGAAAAATGTTACTTATTTAAGTGTAATTATTTATGAATAGTTTATTAATATCCTTGAATTTAATTGAAAGACTCAACAATATAAGTGGATTTTGGAATGTATTATTTGGAAATTTTAATGGTTTATTGGTAAATGAAAACCCATGGTACATACACATTTATATGTGATTAGAATTAATGGTTGTTGAATTCCTTGTAATGAATATATCTTTTAAGGAAGTTGAGTTGGATTATTATGATTAGATAAAGGGGATGTTCTAATGGGGTGTTTAGAGGTGTGAGAGAGATAAATGGTTGTTTTTTGATATAAATATATGGTATGATTTTTCTTTAATTATCACCTCATTTTTTTCATGGGAAGACATAGTTATATAGGTGGTATTTCTAGGTACAGATGTGTAGTAGTTTGGAATTATAATATGGATATTGGATCTAGGTGGGGACTTCAGTCAGCCTATGGTATGTTTTCCCTTATTTAGGCTTGGTTGGGTAAGGTAAGGTTCTTGGGTGGGTCGATCGGTGTGTAATTTTTTACAGGTTCATAGAATCTTTATTGATGACCATGTTAGATATATATTATATTGTTCCCTTGAGATCCTAGGATTTTATAATGGGGTTATATTTTCCAATGTATGGTTGATTACTGTTGTGAAATGATATTTTTATCTATTTCAATAATTTCCTTAAAGCTAATTTAACTAAATTTTTTGAATGATTTCATTAAAGGGTATAAATTTTGGTTTTATTTAGAAAGAAACCTATTTTTGAAAAAGTGGGGTGTTTTTTAAAGGAAAAATATTTGATACATGTTTTAAAGGAGAAAAATGTGGAAATATATTTATACCTATATTTTAAAACTAGCATGTTATCCCTTTACTTTTAATGTTTTATGCATTTAGTCAATAGGTGGTGAACTAATGGGATTTTGATATCATGCCTATATATTAAAAGTTAAAAATATAATCGGATATAACATATGTTAATATATCTATTGGACTGGGCTGGGTGGAGGTGAAAGTATAGTTTCCTCACTTTTATATGGAAAATTGATTCTAGTGTCTTTTAATATCTATTTCTTATTTTATTTTTTAGTTGTACTATCTATAAGTATTATTGTCTCTTGTGTCATGTTGTTTTATTTATTATATTGTTGTTCCTATTTTATTTATATTTTATTATTCTACCTCTTCTTACTCATTCTTATTGTTGAGTGAAATCATTCCAAATGCATTATTGTTGATTCCTAGATGATTTTCACTAGCCAGTGGGGATTGATAAGTCCCTTCGAGCCTTACATCAGGCCACCTTGGGTACCCAATTTAGGGGTGATATGGTTTGGTTGGGGATAAATTCCCTACAAAAAAATTGTGTTATGGGCAGTACACAAAGGGGATAGAAAATGTAACATTTATTAATTTTTTAAAATAAAATTCAAATTAACAAGAACCAATAAATCCAACCCTAAGCACCACTAGTGGTTATTTTTATAGTCAAGACATGAAAATGGGAAAATCATATACTCTTAATTGATCATGATTTTTATGAAAATTTAAAATTGATTTCTTCACATTCTCAAACTAACTATGCACCTCCCACTACTTAAGGAGGGTAGCTGCATGGTTAAGTTTCATGGTAAAGAAACTATGCACCAACCATGAAAAACACCTTAGCTAAAAATAACAGAAATTTTGCACGGATGTGCGGCCCCTAGTGAATGTTTAGGGAAACTCGTGCACCTATCTTCACCCCCACTATCTAGACCTACATGTTTAGGTGATACCATGTGGGTCGGGTCGCATGGTGTCTATTAACAGTGTGGCCTAGTGATTTTCTCCACCGACCGGAGTTCTGAGCTTCAAACAAGTCCCGGACACCCCCAAAACCTTTATAACCTCATTAAGAATTTATATTGGGTCCAATATAAAGAATTAGACCAAATGTAAAAGGATCCATACCTGATATAAAAATCAGGTTTTTATAGTCTTCCCCCATTAATGGAACACACCCCCCGAGTTCACCTTCCAAGGGAGGCGCAACATAGTCTGTGAACAACTCTAACCACTAGACACATATATTGGCTTCATGGTCATAAGTATCATCCTACACATGGTTGTTCTTCCATAGTACCCATACTAAAGTAACAGACCGGCCTCATAGATACTTCATGCTCTGTTCAACAATGTGTGTAGGATACTCCTCAAATGTAGCATCAACATCTAACTCAACTTCCTCAGTATCAAAAGTATGAGATAGGTTGGCATGATAAAGGTGAAGCTATGAAACATGACAGGCACCTTGCATGGAATGGTACCTATGAGGTAGTAACAACTGATAAGCTACCAGCCTGACCCTCTCCAGAATCTCCAACCACCTGAAAAGCACCATGATAGCTTTCCTTTCTTATGTATCCATCTATTAACAAACATGGGTGATATATTTAAGAAAACTCAATCCCCAACCTCGAACTCCATAGTTCATTGATGAAATCAGCATAATATTTATATCTTGACTAAATAGTAAAAATACACTTCCTAATTAGAAGAACTGACTCCAAAGTCTTCTACATGAGATGAGGACCTAGTAAAACTACCTCACCAGCCACTATCTAGTACGGGAGTGAATGTCATGGCCTACCATACAAGTAAACTAAAGGAACCATACGAATTGTCTTTTGAAAGATATTATTGTAGGAGAAATAGATGAGATGGATATTTTTCTCCTATGAATTTCCAAAATTAAGAACACATACTCTAAGAATTTCCTCTAAAATATGTATCATCTGTTCCAACTATCCATCGATCTAAGGGTGAAAAGTTGTGCTCAGAAGTACCTTTGTGTCCATATCCTTCTACAACCCCTTCCAAAACTACAACATGAAGCGAGCATCCCTATCTAAAATGATATTATGAGGGACCCTATGTAGTTGAATGTTCTCACAGACATAAAATATTCCCATATCATCAACTGAGAAAGTCTCCCAGATATGAAGGAATTGGGATAATTTCATCAGTCAGAAAATGACTACACATGTAGCGTCGCTGCCTCTAGGAAGCATTGATAAGATGACTATAAATTCCATGGAATCATCTCCGCATTTCCATTATAGGACTGGAAGAAGCTATAACAAGCCAATAGGTTATTCATACTCTTCCTTCACCTATTTATAGGTAGAACACTTAGTAATAAAGCCTAATATTTGATATTTCATCCCAGGCCACCAATAATAGCATAACATATATCGATATATTATATAGATTCTTGAATGAACTACCTACTGAGAAGTGTGGGACTCCCGCATTAGTTCCTATCTCATATCTTTAGGAACCTAGACAAAACCATGTATACGTTGGATGTCATCTCTATATACATATTAATATGGTGGTGGTTCATCTTCTTAAATACTCTCACGGAGAACCAAGCCTTTGGGATCTAAAAAACTCATGCTCTTTACCTTCTCAAGGAGGGAATAGGTAACTATCATGTCTAAGAGGTAATACTAATCTTTAAAATCATTAAAATCTATATTCATCTCAAAAAAATAGGGCCATCAATGTCCATTCATCACTGGCTTCCCTTATGGCATGTTCCTGATTTTCCAACTCAATAAATCTGCTACCACATTGCCTTTTCAAGTCATATAGGCAATCTCAAAATCGAAGGAATGAAGATATTTGACCCATATCCATTATATTATATTCAATTCATGCTATGTAAAGATATATTTGAGTCTCTTGTGATATGTATACACCACAAAGCGCTCACCCAACAGATAGTGTCTCCTACAACATAAGGAATGGAAAACTACTTCTAGATAAGGTTATCCGCCGGGTAGTTTATCTCATGAGGCCTCAAATTCCAAGATATATAAAAAAAATCCATCTTATTTCATCAGTATTTCACCTACCCTAATGTCATATTCATCATAGAACACTGTATATAATTTTCTAGTCTTTGAAAGAATCGGATTGGGTTTCGATACAAGCCTTCCTTTCAGCTCTTAAAAGGAGTTCTCACACACCTATAGCCATAAGAACCCAAACCAATTCTTTTTAATACAAATAAAAGGTTCATAAAGTTATGATAAGTCCTATATAAAATTCATGTAATATCCATTCATCCCCAAGAAACTCCATATATCAAACATGTTTTTGGGCTACTCCCAAGAAACCACAACACTCACCTTCGCTGGTTTAGTAGATACTCATGATTCTGAGATAATATGACCCAATAAGTGAAAGTTTTAGATCTATATTGGAACTTAGAAAACTTGGTATAAAGCTGGTGATCTCTTAGTGTACTAAAAATGATCTTAAGGTGCTTAGCATGGTTGCTAAATGTGTGAGAATACACCAATACTTAATCTACAAAGACTACAACAAAAGAATCTAGATACAGGTGAAAACACTATTCATCAAGGCCATAAAATTGGAAGGAATGTTTGTAAGACCAAAATTCATAAATAGATACTCATAAAGACCATACCTATTATGAAAAGTTGTATGAGGTATGTATTATGTCCAAAATCGAACCTGGTGATGGACCGATCTCATGTTGATCAATTCTGTGGGTTATTAATTTCTTAAAATAGAATTAAAAACATATAAATAATAAGTTCTTAAACGTGAATAAAATGAAGATTGCGCGTCTGATTGACGTTCCATCTGCAGAACTGGGACCCTCGCGACGAGGAGGTACTTTTACGATACTCTAAGTGAGTTTTAGACGACATTGGAAAATGGATGGGTTTGGAACGAGCGTAATTCCAACCGGGCCCTCGGAGCGGAAACGCTTATAACTTAAGGACCGGACGTCCGATTGACGTTCCTTCGACTATGTTGAATTTATTTTGATGAGATGGTTCTTTTGGAATACTCCAATTGATTTTTGGATATAGTTGGAGTCTGGCCGGGTTGGATTGTACCCGAAATCCAACCAGGCCCCTAGAACAGAAAAGCTAATAACTCACAGACCGGGTGTCTGATTGATGCACCGTCTGTTGCGTTGAGACCCCTATGACAAGTTAGTCCCATGAGATACTTCCACGTGAGATTACGTGACACTTTTAAGTATCAACCAGTAACTCGTGGAGCGGATCCTTTCAGAGATGAGCGTACGGAGTACGGAGACCTTGTAGCTGGCTGAGACCTGATGACTGCTTGTCCGATTCGTTTCAGAGTGACTTGACTAGCCCAGTGGGGAGAAATACTATGTTGGGGCGACAGAACCATGGCGGAGGAGTGCTACTGTGTTGGGGCGGCAGACCCGCGGTACTTGACTGGAGGAGTACCTATGTAGGCCATTAGGGGGAGTGCTACTGTGTTGGGGCTGCAGACCCATGGCGGGGAGCGCTACTTTGTTGGGGTGGCAGACCCGTAGTACTTGACTGGAGGAGTACCTCAACTGTCTAAGGTTAGTGAGTAGCGCCTCGGAGTCTCCACATGGCCACTGTACTTGACAGAGGAGGTGTTCTCCAGCAGTTGTGGTGTCGATAATGAAAATCATGGTTTGAGCTGAGTCAATGACCTTTGTGTTTTCCTCATGATTGAGATGGGTTACTTGATAACTTAGGTATATGTATGGGCATATACCTAATTAAAGGTTATCTATTGAGATATTTCTTTTTGGTTTATCATTGTTGGATTTTTCGTGAGACCTTGATGGTCTCAGGGTCCATACTGAGTATCGTTATACTCACCCCTGCACGGGTTATGCCCACACCTCGTTGTGTTAGATGCAGATGACGGACAACGCTGTTAGAGGACAAGAACGAGCCAGGACTGGACAGTACCCAGAGGTGGACTTCACGACGAGTTAGTACGCGGAGGTGACAGATAGTCGTGGAGTGCTGAGGTGGCCATCTGTACCTACCCTTCAGGTATGAACTCCGGAGGACAATCTAGGAGTAGCTTGACACCTTCCTGTTGTTTTGTCTTTTCCTTGTACTTTACTGTTGGGCTTGTATTTCTGGCCCCTTTTACTTTCCAGCACATATTTTGTTATATAGTGTTTAATTAGTGTTTGCTTTCATTTTTACTCTGGTTGTGTGAGTTTTGTTTTATAAAGGTAATTCCTTCCCAGTTTTTAGGGAAATACGCTTTTGGTGCTAGTCGCCAGCCCCTGGCCTATGGAAGGCGGGCTTGGGGTAGTCACGATACGGGCCCCGGGAAATAGGTCGTGACAAACTGGTATCATAGGAGTCGGTTCTACCACAGAACTTAGGACTCTGATATTCCCTTTCTGTGAAGAAATAGTTATAAGCATACTGAGTGTTGTTTTCAGTTCAGGGAGTCCACTGTTGGTGTGGCGGCCGACGTATCCATACACCAGGACCCTAACTACTGATTTTTGACTCAGTGCATGAAAACACTGATTGCATGTGATTTTTTAAATTTTTTCATTAAGTCATCTCAAACGAGGTCAGCTCACAAGGTATAGTCTTTTGACCGTGTCACATCTGTTTCTTTTCAGGATGTATTCACCTAGTCATTCAGCGCGGGTTCCGAGTGGAGAGCGTGATGGTATCCCACTGAGCAGTGAGGCCATGGTGCAGGGCCCCATCACAGAAGAGGCACCAGCATCACTATTACCTGCTGGGCTACCATTATCACCATCCCCAGCGGCATAGGGTGCAAGCCGCTTGAGCGCGTTGCATGGGTTCCTGCGACAGAGTCCGCCGAGGTTTCGAGGTGAGACATACTTTCAGACGGCTGGGTACTGTTTGGAGTTTGTAGCACGAGCTTTCCACATAGCTGGGACACCCACTGACTTGATGGGGTATCTAGTTGTTGGTCTCTTTCATGGAGAAGTTGAGAGGTGGTGGAGCCAGATGCTCCAGTTTTGCGATGAGACGACCTTCACCTGGGGAAACTTCGAAGGTTTTTTTCAGGGTGGACTTTATACCAGCGACTCTACACTATAATTGTGATCAAGAGCTATTGACCTTGCTGCAGGGTTTTCTGTCAGTAGCCGAGTCATCTATAGGTAGTATACAGATGACATAGAGATCCAAGTGGACCAGACCAACAGGTGGTCAACCGCACGACTCAAGATTGGTAGTGTGGGGCACCCGGGGTGGAGACAGAGCCAGGCATACCAGGAACAGATAGTGTTTCTCCTATAGTAGGCTTGGTCACATGGCACGTGACTGACCAACCCGCCATTCAGACGATCAGCAGATAGATGAAAGACCTCCCAGGCATAGTTAGAGGTTCGATCGTGACGGACCACAAGGAGATGGCTGTACAGCTGGTGGTGTATGACACTTCGAGGTGTTTCCACCACCACCACCAGGAGGACCACCCCGACCATAGGGAACGAGTGGATATGGGAGAGCACAACTTCAGTCAGCTGAAGCATATGACTATGGAGCTCCATAAGAAGGTGTACAAGAGCGGGACTAGTTCTAGGCATAGAGGCTTTGGTTCTTGGTGCTTCTAGTTTCCATGTTGTTGTTGTTTGTGGTTGTTATGTGTATTTGTACTTCGAGCTGCAGTAATAAAAGACACTTGTCCTTGTAACGTTTACTTTCCTGTCCTTTTTTATGGATGATACTGAGAGATTCCAGTTAAAACTGTTGACTTGACTCACACTTTTGATATTCCTACTAGAGGAGACCCACTGACAACACACTGATACCGATAGTGTGACTCGACCCATGGAGGCGAGAGTAATGGTTGGATCTCTTGGTAATAGCGTCTAGGCCTTACGACGTCGTCCATGGCATGAACATATCATTTATGTTAGGATTGACTGTAATAGGAAATGAGCATGGTTCATCCAGGGGATGAGACCAGATTTCTCTTTTCGGAAAAGGAGAAATCTTAGCAGCTCTTACAGATCGTAGGCAAATAAGGGTGATCGTTGACCTACTTACCAAGTCATCCAACTTCCTACCAACCAAAGATGGTACTAGCTAGGATGGAAAAGGTGCAGATCATCCAGGAGAGAACATGGGAGCTGGAGGCTCATATGCATGCTCGATACCCCTTTTGTTTCCTAAGTATGCGTTGTAGCTTTACGGGGACGTAAAGCCCTGAGGTGGGAGTGATGTAAAGACCTTGAATTTTCAAAGAATTTTTTTTCTAAATTCATTCAAATTTTACGAGTCTGTGACTTCTGACGGTACTTGATTCCGAGGCCCGGTGTGCCCAGTATCAATTTCTGAAGTTTTGTTCGGGTACTTTCAGTAAACATATGTGCGGGTTTTTCTATCTTTTGAACCGATGCTCGGAATTGAAATCCGAGAATACCGATGGACTCGCAGCGCCGGTATTTTCTTAAGGGTACCTTTACCACAGTTGTGTTTTATGCGGGTTGAAAATTAATTTGGGGAATTTTATTAAACTAAATAAAATTTATGTCTTATATAAATTTTATTTTATTGGTGGTTTATATCTCCAAAGGGTGGTTGGTGGTAGAGCCCACACCCACATAACCTCCCATGGGAGGATAACATATGGTGGGGCCCACACGAACACCTAACCCCCCTTTTTACCCCTTGAACCTTTGAGATTCCATTTAATGTGACAACTCCCCCTTAATGAAGTGATATATTCACCTCCCCTCTCACTCCATTTAATTTTCCAAAACATGTTAATAAATGAATTCAACCAATTCTAATTAATGGGTTGAGCTACTCAATTAAATAATTATATGTGGTGTCATGAATTATTTTAAAATATTTTGAATTGCATGGCACTAATATAATTATAGAGAGCCTATTGTTTCTTTTGAGGCTTGGCTATTATTTGGAAAGGCTTGGGAGAATACACTGTTCTTCTTTAGATGAAGAACGCCTCCAACGAAGAAGGAATTTGTCCCTCGACGGAGAACGCTCTATGATTTGAAGAACCTGAAGTTTCCAACACCGTTTCCTCCTCGGATGCACCCCGACATCCACGGAATTGACGTTGGATCTCCACGATGCCATTCTCCGTGATGCCATCTACCGCGATGCATGTCTTTCGCAGCTCGACAAAGTGCGATGTCATTAATCGAGGTAGGGAGATTATGTCCAATTTTAATGGATTAAAATTGTACCTTGTTCGTCGTTGAATATATTAGCTTGTCTCCGGCCTATTGTTATCGCCTAAAGTGGAGGGTGCGGGACAAACGAACATGGCCTGATGACCCTCCACTGGTTCTTGATTATTATTTTTTGGAATCGGCGACCGGAGGTGGAACGCGGAAGAGGCCGGCAACGCAAGGGCCGCCATCGCACACCAAAGAAAATTCGCGGCCAAGCGGGCTATAGCGAAAGAAGCACGACGGTGTTGCGCCATGTCGGGGAAGCGGAGCCGTAGCCAGGGCAGGCCGTGGCGGAGAAATCACTACCACAAAACAGGGAAAGGGAAGCGCTTCCCATTATCAGTGCTAAACAGAAAGCGCTGATAAAGGGGTATGCCTTTATCAACGCTATCTAAAACCACTGATAAAGGTAGCTCTTTATCAGCGCTAAAAAGAACTGATAAATGAATGTTTTATTAGTGCTTTTATTTTAGAGCTGATAAAACATACCTTTATTAGCGCTTTTAACGAGCACTGATAAAGGTTCTGTCTATTTTTATTTAATAACCCTAACATGCCATCTTCGCTTGCACGCGGTCATGCTCTCGCGGAAGCTAAACCAGTCCCCTCACCGGGAGACCTCGTCCACCTCCTCCTCATCCTCCTCATCCTCCTCCTTCTCCGCCACCGCCACCGCCTCTGGACCCGCTCCCTCTACCATGACCGCCATTGCCTCTTCCACCTCCACCCTCACTGCCGCGACCGCCGCCGCCTCTTCCAACGCCGCCGCCTCCGCCTCTGCCGCCGCTGCCACCTCCACCCTCGCTGCCACGACCGCCGCTGCCTCGTCCTCCTCCTCCTCGTGCCCTCAAGGTGGGATGTGAGTTCCATGGATGGTATTCCCTTGGTATATTATTTATATATTGTGTGTGTGAGGACCAAATAGTGAATATATATGTGAGATAGGAATGATTCCATATCTTGAGCCTAATTCCTATAAGGATTTCCATAATAGATAGTGTGGTCTTAATGTGATTATGATTATGTGTAGGGATGTGATTCATAATTAGTGATGAGTGTCAAAATAAGAGATGTTATTGATATTTAGCAACACAAGTGGGTTGTTTGTGAATGATGTGGAATTGGATACCCTATAGGTTCCATAGGGATATCTTGACTCTAAGATGAAGTATATGGTAATTGGTGAGTTACGATGGTTCACATGTGTGAGAGGTCTACCAAGGTTATGTGTGATGACTTCTGTGGATAACCAACCCTTGTTTTCATTTTTTTTATTTTGAGTTACCATGGGCGGTAAGTTCTACCCCTCCGAGTTGAATATTTATGTATGAGATACAAAGGAAATAGTTTTTAATCTTATGGTTATATGGATTCCCAAAGATTATCCCAATGGAAATGATGATGGATCCATATTAATTTTCATCACATAGCATAATCTCATAGTTATATGATTAGACAAAGATGAATATGGATTACCTAAGGCCACCACTAAATTATCTGGGATGATTCTTCTAGACTAATGATCTCATAATATTACCTCCTTAGTATCAGTTCATAGTTTATTATTAATGTATTTCAAGGGTCACCGCCTAGAAATTGGTGATGAAAATGATGATTATTTATCTTATAAGATTAAAACCAAAGGATCATCTCTGATGGTTATGGATTTTTTTATGGTCATGTATTGGAATCAAAGATGATTCCTAATGACTATTGGTCAACTAATAATAACACTCAAGGATCATATTTCAGCTAGATTACAATGGATTTCCTAGGTTCACCCCTTGAAATATGATTCTTCACAATGACTATTGATGTTTTCTGAATACTTTATAGGGATTAATTTTAGAGCTTACTGACAATGGATTTCCTTCGGTGACCCAGTATGAATAGGTTATAAAGCCTGCTGACTATTTTATCTTTTATTATTACCTCCCATGTATCATCATGGATCCTGATGACTACAGATTACATTGGAACACCTTCTTTGAATAGACATGTATGAATTACGGATATATATCAAATATAATTACGTCTTAGAGATTGGAATGTTTCGTATTATAATCATGATGCTTACTAAAATTTCCAAGCTTCTAGGATTTATGTATACTACTATATGAAATCAGGATTGTATGGGTTGGCATGGTTATCTTCCAAGAAAAGAGTAATTTTAGTACCAAAATATTAATAAATTATCAATATTAGTAGTCACACTAGATTTATAAAATCAATGCAGGTTATTTTATTTTGTCTTTTGTAGTTTTCATATACTCTACATGATGATGTCACATGTACATACACTACTATTATGATTTATATATAGGTTTATGTTAGTTGATCCCTAATGATATTTAATAAAACCCTACTCAAGATACCATATAACTTGGGTACCCATGTATACATTACTAATTGTAGGTTAATGTTGGTAAGATTACTGATGTAGCACTACTGGAAATCATTCTTTTCCCAACGCTTGTATACCAACGGTTCTTTGAAACTGTTGGTATAGGTAATCTTTACCAATAGTTTTCATAAATTGTTGGTAAAAATCTGTAAAAATTGTGTTTTTCCAACGGTTTGATTAAACCGTTGGAAAAAATGGGTAAAAAGAGTTTTCCCAACGGTTTAGTGAAACCGTTGGGAAAGATGAAGACACTTATACCAACGGTTCTGTAGAACCTTTGGTATATATGGTATTAAGAGGTTTGGAAACTTTACCAATGGTTTTTTAAAACCGTTGGGAAAGAAAATCCCCAAATATCATCAATCTGAAACTCCAGACATCTCGAAATTTTTTCCCTAACCGAGACCTGGAGGCACCCTCTCGAAATTTTTTCCCTAAACCTCAATCATTTCGAAGGTTTGCCTCTAAATCTCGATGCAAACGCTACTTCCCAACATAACAGGTCTGGTTTCCAACAATTTTTTCTTCCCGTTTAAATCGGTATGTGTGAGTTCATTTATTTTAGATTTGTTCTTCCAATTTAAATCGGTTTGATTGTGTTAATTTATTTTAGAATTTTTCATTCTATTTTGGTGCAATCTAGTGTGTATTATGATCCCCTTACAAAAATAAGGCATATATAATTTTTGGTTACGGTTCGAACCCTACTTCCCAACCTACTCTAGAGGGTGCTAACTCTAATTTCCAACTGGACATCTATCTTTGATTCAAGAAATTTTTGTTCTTCCATTCTAAATCGGTAGGTGTGCCTTCATTTATTTTAGATTTTTTTTCGTTCCATTTTTCTAAAATGTATTGTGTATTATGATTCCCTTATGAACACAATCAATATATCAATTTAAGTTGTTTTTTTGTGATTTGTCTGTATTTAATAATTTTGGTTGATATTGAAGAGGTCAATATGATCCTGAGTTATTTTATCCTTTATTTATTTTAAATTTAAGGTATATTGACTTGATTTCTTTGGTTAGCCATAAATACAGTTAGGGTTATCCTTGTGGGGTGGGGTGGGGGCTAGGTTTTCCAAGTGGGGTGGGGGTAGGGCTATCCAAGTGGGGTGGGGAAGGGGGGCTGGGTTGTCCAAGTGGGGTGGGGGTAGAGTTGTCCAAGTGGGGTGGGGTGGGGGGGGGGTTCGGTTGTACATGTGGGGTGGGGTAGGGCTGTCCAAGTGGGGTGGGTGTGGGGTGGGGGTAGAGCTATCCAAGTGGGGTGGGGGTAGGGCTGTCCAAGTGGGGTGGGGGAGGGGTTGTCCAGGTAGGTTAGGGGAGGGGGCTGGGTTGTCCAAATGGGGTGGGGGTAGGGTTGTTTGGGGTGGGGGAGGGTGTACAGGTGGGGGTAGGGCTGTGTGGGGTGGGGGTAGGGATTTCCACTCAAAGTGTCTCTCTATAGTTTTAAATGGACTTCATTTTAATTGAAAAACTAGTATATCAAACAAGCAAATGTGATCTACTAATTATTCATTATACAAAACTTAAACGTACCATTAAATACTTACATTTCCCCCAAACACCCATAACACAACCCAACCACAAACTTCATCTCAATGTACTCAACCGATCTAAACAACAAGATGGATTTTACCCAAGACTATCTAATTCAAAACGCCGATCATGTCATCAACCGACCACTTAATTTCTATGGTGCTCCCCACTATACGCTTTAGCTCACAAACACCACCATCTGATGTATAACACCTCCATCATCGAGAAAGAACCACTAGAACACCAACTAAAATTCCACAACATACCCAACATGGGTTCTAACTTACCGTGCTTGGACATCCATGAGAACACCAACCAATTTTATCATCCATCCTTTCCATCAAAACCGTTGGGAATGGATTTGAATCCATCATCCATACATGAATCAAGGAAAATTAAACTTTTCCTCAAAAATTGAACCCATTTTCAAAACATAATTGACATTTCAAAACATCAAATAGATGTGGCTTATAACTCACCACATTTGTTCCTTTTTCCTGGAGTAATTTGAAACATGCACCACATAGGTTGTAAAAGTAGTAGAGGATAGATCTCTTTGATCATACAAATCCATGAACCCAAGTTTATCCTTGAGGAAACTGATGAGTGATGTTTGTGAATGCTTTTTGGAACTAGGAACTGACTCGCTTATTGAAACACAGGAAATATCTTTAAATGTAGCCTCACTTTCCAAATCATTGGAACATTTTCCTGTATTAGATGCTCTTAATGTCAGATTTAGCATCCCATCTTGTTCATCAAATGGATTAGTCAACTTCCAATCTATCATGGAGGCTGTCACACCACCTTTACACACAACTAATGATCAGAGGTAGCTTGATTAGAAAAAAAAATCCTGAGGGCACTGGACATGAAAGATCATGCGGTGCCATAGTTTCTCATCAACCTCAATTTACCCCACATGATATAAGGCTATTGCATGATGTCCAAGACATAGCGAGAGGAGAAGAGAAGGTGAAAGTCTCATAGACGAACAACATCAACAATGAACATCCACCACCCTTTCGCTATAGACATCAAAATCATATCTTTAAGAATGTCCCTATGAATTTCTATCTTACTTCCATCAAGGATGATCCATGTTGGTCAAATTGTTTTAGAAATTATTTATCTTCATCTGTACCTTGTACTTGCACCCATGAATTTGAAGGTGAGTTTGCGTACACGATAGTTGACCTTCTTAGAGAAGATTTTCTGGAAGAGTATAAGAGACATGAAGCAATGAAGATCATTAGAGTGTTGGAGAAAATGTGGTTTCTACAAACAATGTGGCAATCAGCCTGTGCAACGTGGCCTAAGTTACAGCTTGTAGGTATTGTACTTTATTTTTTTCTGGAGGGTTTCAGTGTAAATGCATTTTGAAATGATCATTGATATTCATTGTCTTTTAGGTTTTTTTGACAGCCGAGGGGAAAGGGTGGGGTCTGCACACATTGGAGGATATGTAGAAGGGTGACTTTATGGGAAATTACATCCTATATTATTGCAACATTTCCATATTATCTAACATCTAAACAAATGGCCTCTTTTCCCTTCAAGCTCCCCGAACCCTGATGGTGATCGGGGTTCAGGGAGCTTGAAGGGAAAAGAGGCCATTTCTCCAACATATTCACACACAAAATCACCCTTTGATATATCCTCCAATGTCTGCAGACACCACCATTTCCTCTTGGCTGTCAAAAAAACCTAAAATACAATGAATAGAATTGATCATTCCAAAATGCATTTACAATGAAAGCCTCCAAAAAAATAAAGTACAATACTTTCAAGTTGTAACTTAGGCCGCGTTGCACAAGCCGATTGCCACATTATTTTTAGAAACCACATTTGCTCCAACACTCTAATGATCTTCATTGATTCATGTCTCTTATACTCTTCCAGAAACTATTCTCTAAGAGGGTCAATTATCATGTATGCATACTCACCTTCAAATTCATGGGTGCAAGTACAAGGCACGGATGAAGATAAACAATTTCCAAAACAAGTTGACCAATGTAAGTATTTAATGGTACCTTTATGCTTTGAAGTGTCAACCCTGCCTCAATATAAGGACTGGTGTGACCACCAACAATTGAAGTGTCTCAGATTTATTTTAAATGGACAACATTTTAATTGAAAACAAATACTGGCATACAGAAAACTGATCAAATGCATTCAGATTCTGTTGAAACTTTATGACAACATTCTATGAGTCATTTGTGAAATGTATCATATCCCAATGGTTCTGAACCATTGGGAAATAATATATTTCCAGTAGTGTAGCATGATCGAATGGGTTAGCTCCGATACTATTTAGAGATGGGATGAGTTGGAATTTGGGGATTGAAGTAGATCCTCAATTTTTTTTCTAATTTATTTATTTGTATATGTGACAGACATACTAGGTGCTATGTTTTGTATTATGGGTTTATCATGAGTCTGTATGATTTCTTGTTTCCACATTTCATTTTAAATAGCATTTTATAATTATATATTTATTGTACCCTAATGGCTCAAATAGTCAGGCATATTGTAGATGTTGCTAGAATGTTGTAGGATTCTTTTTCCCCAATGGTAGTACATTTTTAGGATGTTTTCACTGATGAGGTATAAAATTTACTTCTTAATAAAGAGATAAACTTTATAATCTAGTTAGTTTTGGGAGAAAATTCAGTTTCTATCACAATTTCTAAAATAACACCAAAATAGAATCAGTTGTTTGAATTACAATTTGATGATATAGAATATAATGGTTTTGATATGGCACCGTACTTTAACATGGGGTTTTATAGTTCTCTAAAATAGATGGTTGATTGGTATTTATTCTTCTGTTGGACTATTGGAGATTGAACCTGATGAGAGTCATGAATATGTATCCTCATCCACGCATTGATAGTCACATTGATCATATATGAGGTTCTATGATCTTCTCCAAGATATATTTGACATTAGGATACCATTAAATGAGTTGGACATTGATGGACCTACCATAGACTGCTTTTAGGAGAAGTTATGGCCTGTATGATTTTTTAGCGATGATTTTTTGTTTAACTAATGAATTGGTTGTATTAAGGGACTTGATGAATATGATATTTTATCCTTTTCTGGATCAGTTTTTAGTAGTTTTTTTCAATTAAATATTAGTGTACTCCCAACCCATAGTTGATCTTGACCAATATCTTATCATCACCTTGAGTACATTGAGATAGAATCATATTTATTACTGTTTTCTCCTATTACTCATTGGTTTCCTCTTGTTCGCATGTCATGTATTTTCTGAGGCATCATTCAGTCTTTGTAAGACTAACTTGGAATAAATTTGATATATGTCAGATTAAATCTGGTATCTTATACATACACGATGTTCACCCTACTAGACACACCATGTATATGGATTTCGCATGTGTTTAAAGGCATTTGTACCATGATTTTTTTATAAAACCCAAACAATGCTACCTGATTAATTAAAATATAATATTAGGAAAGTTCTCGAGATCGAACCCATAAAGACGATGAATATGAATAAAGAATGGATGAATTCCAATCGGTTGACAAAAGAGTATGAAGATGGCATGAAAGAGTTTATCAAGTTTTCAGAAGATCGTGCATGTGACCCTTCTCAAATCCTTTGTCCATGTTTACACTGTTGTTATTCAAGACAAATTAGTCCAGAGGAGTTGGAAGAACACTTGATCTGTCATGGAATAGATCTAAGTTATACATGTTGGAATAAACACAGGGAAAAACCAATGTAGGTAGTGACTCAGAGAACACGACATTTTATAGATCATTTGATATGATTAGAAGTGTGAACAGTGAAGACGATCATATGGAGGGTGTGATTACAGATGTGAACGATGATGAAGATCGTATTGAGTAAATGACAAGGACAGTTGAAGATGAACTTCGTGATTGCCCAAAATGGTTTGAGAAGTTAAAGAGTTGTGAAAAAACACCATTGTATGCTGGTTGCACTAAATATACAGCATTGTCAGCCGTATTAAAGCTTTATAATTTGAAAGCAGGCAATTGGTGGAGTGACGCCAGTTTTACGGAACTACATGCTCTCCTGAATGACATGCTCCCAGAAGATAATGAACTCCCAATCCAAACATATGATGCCAAACGAATGCTACGATCGATGGTTATGATCTCTTAAAGAATACATGCTTGCCCGAATGAATGTATATTGTTTCACAAGGACCACAAATCGCTTAAATAATGCCCAAAGTGTGGTGCTTCCCGACACAAGAAAGATGATTCTAGTCCTATGAAAGTTGTATGGTACTTTCCAATCATTCCTAGGTTTAGATGCCTATATGAGAGTGAGGAGACTATAGGACAATTGACATGGAATACAGATACAAGAATTAAAGATGGGAAACTATTTCACCCTGCAAACTCCCCTTAGTGGAAGAGAATTGATCATGAGTATCCTGAATTTGGGAACGAGTTGAGAAACCTTCATCTGGTGTTATCTACAGATGAGGTGAATGCTTTTTGTTTTCAAAGCAGTAGTCATAGTACATGGTTGGTTATGTTGGTAAATTATAATTTACCACTGTGGTTATGCATGAAACTAAAATACATCATTTTATCTATGCTTATATCAGGACCAAAACAACCGAGTAATGATATTGATGTTTATTTGGCCCCATTGATCGAGGATTTGAAAATATTTTGGGATTCAGGTGTTACGATGTATGATGCTTACAAAAATGAATAGTTCACTTTGAAAGCCATGTTGTACGGGACGATAAATAGCATTCCTGCTTATGGAAATTTGTCAGGATATAGCATTAAAGGAACTCAAGGGTGTCCCATTTGCGAACAAGGTACACAGTCAATTAGGTTGAAACATTCATCGAAAACCGTGTTTCTAGGACATCGTAGATTTCTACCCCGATGACATAAGTACCGATCTTGGATGACATCATTCAACGGAAGTTCAGAGGAACGTACATCACCATCTCCACTAACAGGTGATCAATTGTTTGAGAAAGTGAAATATTTGGACACTACTTTTGGTAAACTGTTTTTGAAAAACCTTACGAAAACTGGTTGGAAAAAGAGATTAGTTTTTTTTTGAATTACCATACTGGAATTGTCTGTATGTCAGACATTTTCTGGATGTTATGCATGTTGAAAAAAATGTATGTGATAGTGTCATAGGCACGTTGCTAAATGCACCCGGCAAAACAAAGGATGGAATTAAGGCTAGATTAGACATGGTTGAGATGGGAATACGAGAAGAGTTGGCACCAGTGAAGGGTGAAAAACGAACATTTCTTCTTCCTGCTGCTTACACTCTTTCCAGGCATGAGAGATATCAGTTTTTCAACTTCTTGAATGACGTAAAGTTTCCAGAGGGGTATTCATCAAATATCAAGAACATTGTGTCAATGGAAGATTTAAAATTAAAGGGTCCGAAATCACATGACTGCCATGTTTTGATGCAAGATCTAATTCTTATAGCTTTAAGTTGCATTTTTCCCAAGAATGTCCACCATACATTAACTAAGCTATATTTCTTCTTCAATGCTATATGTAGCAAAGTTATAGACCCGGTAAAATTGCCAACTATGGAACGAGAAATTGTTGTCATATTATGTGAATTGGAAATATTCTTCCCACCGACATTTTTCGATATGATGGTTCATTTGATGGTTCATTTGATGAGAGAGATTCAACTATGTGGTCTTGTACATTATAGATGGATGTACCCCATTGAACGGTATATGAAGATTTTGAAAGGGTATATCAAAAACCGAAGTCGGTCAGAGGGTTGAATTGCAGAGCAATATATTGTTGAGGAAGCTGTTGAATTTGTACCGAATACCTGTCTGGTGTGGAAATCATTGGCCTACCGAAATCTTGTCACACTGAGTGGATTCAGGGTGAAGGAATTTCTGGAAGAGGGGTTGTCACAATCAATATTACATATCTAGAGCAGGCCCACCTTTACATTTTTCATAACAGTTTCGACGTTGACCCATATGTTCAAATCCACAAAGAAATTCTTAGGCATTTGAATCCTTCTAGGAATGAAAAATGGATATCAGATACATGTAATATATATTTTATAGGATGGTTTTGAGACCATATTTTTAAGGAGTTAGATGAAAATCCATACTCAATTTCAGAACGACTTCGATGGCTGGCTGGAGGAGCAAGTGTGTACGTATTATCTTACAATGCTTATGCAGTTAACGGTTATACATTCTATACTAATGAACATGATGAAGACAGTACCATACAGAATAGTGGGGTTACACTTGTGGATGAGGCGATTCATGTTTTCAGTGCTAAGGAAAAAAATACAATTTATGCGAATATGTCATACTTTGGTATCATCAAACGAATATGGGAGTTGGATTATACAAAATTCAAAGTGCCGATTTTTCAATGCAAGTGGGTTGATAACAGGAGTGCTGTTAAAATAGATGAATTATGATTCATGAAAGTTGATTTCAGTAAGGAAGGGGAGAAAGACGAACCATTTATAATGGCATCACAGGCAGTACATGTATTTTATGTTCCAGACCCCGCAAACCGAAATTGGTCAATTGTTCTGTTATTGACCAAAACAATTGAAGGGTCAGATGAAAGTTTAATGGAGGTTGACCCTTTTATAGGGACTTCACAGTCATTTCACAATGGTCCAAATATAGACGGCGTTTTGTATGTCAGAGGAGGCCACAATAAAGGAATTTACATAATCGATAGAGGAGTCAAATCACTTCAGCCTTTAAAGAAAAAAAAGAGAGTACAATAATCTGGTTATTTTTTTATTGTAACATACATTGTGTTACGTTATTTTATTATCTGTTCACTGCTGTTTTTATGTAATATAAATCAAATATTAAACCACTTCTGCAGATAATGACTTCTGCACCTGCTGATGTGCCCAATCCCAAGGCACAAAAGGTCTCTCAACCAGCTGCTGGTGGTCCCACTGCAGAGTAACAACATGTTTCTTAACCAGATGCTGGTGGTCCCAGTGCAGAGCAACAACAGGTTTCTCAACCTGTTGTTGCTGGTCCCAGTGCTGAGGTACAACAGGTTTCCCAACCTATTACCGCTGGTCCCATTGCCGATGCTAGTGCTCCGGGGGAAGATATTGATGCTACTTATGAGGAAATGGAAGGAAATGAAACCCTGAAAGCGCAAAAAAACAAGAGCGTCGTAGTTTGACAGTGTTGGCCAAAATCCTTAAGGAAAAATCCAAAGGCATCAAATTTGAGGTGGGATGGAATAAGAGAGGCTAGCATGTTGACCCCAACAGAGCCTTCTTTAGTAGCTACATTGTAATCATCACTCGGCAGCATGTGCTGATTGATGTACAGTCGTGGTACTATGTTGTCATCGGGCTGAAGACACTAATGTGGGAAGAGATTACAGTAAAATTATGATATCATTTTTTTAATTTATTAAAATAAAATAAAATACCAAAAAATTGACTTACTCTTCATCATCCATTACAGAGTGCATTTATAGTAGATGTCTCGCACAAGGAATATGTATTAAGAGTTCCAGGAAGTATTCATAGAGGTTTCCGCACAATTTTAACGAAATATCATCTTAAAGATGTAGAAGGGAAAATCAATCCTCCCACACCTCCTCTTTACGTGCACTTGATATTTTAAGGAGTGTGGGATGCGTTTCTCAACCGTCGTGGGGAGCATACTTTTGAGGTACATTGTGTGGGGTAATACGTTGTTTGACATTTTCTTGTATTCATCACTCTGATTGATAGTTTTTTATTTATGAAACATCTACTGAGTGCTAAAAATAAAAAATGCACAATAGAACCAGCATACCCTTACCGTAAAGCAAGGATGGGGTACGCTGAACTTGAGAAAAAATTGGTACGTCTTTTAAATCTACCCTACTACTAGTATGCGACATAAAAAAACACCATAACCATGTTTATCTATTTATATGCAGATTTATGAATCGAAATCGAAATCCATATCCATCCCACGCCATGTGCTATGGAAGGAGGCTCATGTAAATAAAGAGGGGACATTGATAGATGAAAACACACAAAAAGTGTGGGAAACATGTGCAAGTATGACATAATATAAATTTGAGTTGCTTTAAATCTCTATTACATTACAATAACTTTTTATTTTTCTATATTTACTATCTGAAATAGTCACAAGAATCAACAACAACCACACCAGATGCAGACATACTTTCATCAGCCTTGAAGCAGGCAGAAAAGTATGGCTGTGTCAGAGGTGCGGGTTTTGGGGTGACACCCTGAACATATTTTCAAAAACAAAAACAAGCAGGGGATCAAAATGAAAAAATGGAAAAGATGCAAGAACAATTATCTATTTTTCAAGAATAATTACAATACCATAGAGATATGATAGAAAAATTGATGGGGGAGAGGCAAAGAGAAGAAACAACTCAACAAGAACCCGTGTGTGACGATCTCGCCCCACCCCCCACCAGCATTGAGGTGAGCCATTCCCATAAAAAACCTGACTTAGATGAGGTAATCAATGTTTTAATAATTATTTCTGTGAAATGTGATTTACATAGACACTGATACCTTTACTGTACTAAAATTCCATGGGGTTAAAATGACTGTGATTTATATTTATCAACTCCCACCTATCGCCTTGTAGCGAGGGCTATGGTGTTCATTATGCAAAACGACATGCTACACAACAGACAGCTTCCAAAAGATCATCTTAGAGTGTCAATTAACGTAGCTAATGAGCCGAGTGACAAGCAACCTGTTCCAAATGACAATGACGAAATTCATACAGTTGAACAAGCTATTGGAACATTCATCACATGGCCGACAGTTCTTGTAAAAAACATGTCAACAAAAAGATATTCATTTCTAATTTATTTTTCAAGATGGACCTTTAAAATTTAATGAAAAAAGGTATGAACCGATGACTTTTATCACAGAATGACAAAGACTATGGGGTGAAATGAAATATCAGCTCAAAACTATCTCAAGGATCAACCAACCGATTGAAACAGTCTACTGAGAGCACCTTCACCCTTCCCACTCTATATCCACAGTTAATATCATTACAGGCTCATGTGGATACAAAGTTGAAAGACGGAAGTACTCACATAGTTGATTTCAAAAAAGATATGTATGGAGAGGAGATATCAGATTTCATTAGTGCTGAAAATGTAAATGAACACCTCAAGTATGAATGGCTAGGCGCCTCAGTTGTAAATGTATACATGAGGTAAGTTTTCATGATTTGATTTTACAAAATCTGATATACTCTGATAATTTTGACTAAATAAATTTTATATTTTTCATAGACGTATATATGAAAAACAATTGAAGGGATTTCCCCATGAACAAAAATTTGGACTCGTTAGTCCTCACCCCACATCTTCAAAGGACGAAATAGATTCTGTTAAAGAGGTTGCAATAATGTCATCCCTGCTCAAATCGTTTGAAAACAAAATTATGGATGACACACTCTTTTTAATACCAACGATGCAGGGGTAAAACTCTACAATTTAATCATATCAACTATATTTTCATTTCTTTCTTTACTTATTCCTTTTTGTATTTCTATGGAGCATTGGATGCTGATTGCAGTCAATTTGGATACTCCAAAGATTTATTTTCTAGATTCAACACATGGATATCCAACAAACTGACCACGCATGATGGCGTTTGTTAATTTGTAATACACTAGATCCAACATTTTAAAACTAAATATCTAGTTATATAATTTATGTTATCTTTTAATGAAGATTTTGTTATCATAGGGCGGTGCATCAATATTGTCTAATGCATGGAATGAATCCAAGGCATAAGGATGAGCACACCTACAAGATCTACAACTGGAAAAGTATCTGGGTATATATAATAACATTTCACTATCCAAACACATATCAAAACAAATTACTTATTGTTGTTGATGTTTCTGTAGTGTCCAAAACAAACAAAAGGAAAGGACTATGGTTATTAAGTTTGTAAATTTATGAAAGAGATCATATTTCATTAACAAACTAGCATCCCTGATGAGGTATTTTCGAAAATAATTACGAGTTCATTTAAAATATTTATTAATCCTTTGTGTATTTATATTTTTTCAGTACTACTATGACTGTCGCAAAAACTCATATTCAGAAGATGATATACATGTGTTTAGAAATGAATGGGCAACATACCTGATGGAATATTGTACACAAATAGGATGAAGGTGAATTACTACCACTTATGTTATCTATATATGATCATTGATTATCCTCCAACCTTCTTTGGTGAATTGCTAATGCTCCGATGTATTGAAATCTTAATTTATTACTCAATGTTTTCTATCCCCAGATTCATATTATTGATCTTTGAACAAATCAATATTGAAGTAAGGCAAGATGGTGTGAAGTGCGTATGGGGTGAACGATGAAACCACTGTGGATCAACAAAATCCATTTTCTGTATCTCATTTGTTTGAACTTGTATTTGAGCACATGTGTTGTTGTTTGAATTGCACAATTATTTCTAGGTAGATGCATGAGATAATCAGTATCGTTGAGGGATTTTTTGGAACCAAAATATGTGTCGCGGGATAATTCAAGTAAGGGAAAGGCTGGTTGAGATAAAATCCAAGCTCAAACGACCAGTACATCATCAAAAGAATCAACCCTGTGATGCACCATCATGTAGAATCTGGTCCTCGTGATGTTTTGAGGTGTTTATGGAAGGTATGGGGAGTCTGATAAGCCCCATGGCCACCATAAATAATGTTTACAGACATCTCCACATGTTTTTTGTGCCTCGTTCCTCTTTACAAGGATCACGCCATTCACATGGTCCATCTTAGCACGTATGTCCCATTCATCCCATTGCTACTCTTTGAAGAACCTGAGAATCTGACAATGCATAAGCCCCACAAAACCCATACTCATCCAACCAAGAGTATTCCTAGTGTGAAGGGAAGCTGACCATGGATAATACCCACAACATACCTCTTTTAAATATATGGGTTTTGATCCTTGTATTCTAAATAGGGTACGTAGGAAGCCTCCATGAGGTTAAATCCCAACTAATGGTAAACCATGGTGACCCCCTCATTGGGGTACACCTTCGCTTATTTTACCTCTTGTATTTCCCTTAGTAGCGTCTGAATAAGTCTTCAAAATGAGAAACCTTACCTTTATGGCATGCACCACACTTGGGTCAGACCTCATTGGGCGTTTTGATCCATCTATCAGGTAAAAATTCCAGGTGCTCTCTCCTAGAGATATACCTACCTGATCCACCTTTATAAGTGTTTTGATCCACCCAGGTCTTACATCTCTATAAGTCATTAAATCATGACCCTCTATCCTTGTGGGATTTTAAACTCATGGAATACCACAAGTTAAACACGGGTTTCTATTAATATATTCAATATTAATGTTTAATCGGTCCTTATTAAGGTATTGTGGAGGTGTGGTTTTATGTTTTCCAGTAGATTTCGGAAGATTCCATGCTTTATGTAGGTGATTCCATGCTTTTACATTATATGATGATTTTATTATGCTGTATTTGCTTGCTAAGTGTACTATATGAAATGTTTGTGTGGTTAAAAATGTGTTATCAAAGGAATTTGGGGTGTGTATAGACTTGAAAGTTATTTTTAAAATTAATGCAGTTGTATTTCTTGTGGATTTTCATGCTTAAGTCCTTCAAATGTGTTTGAAGAAATGAGAAAGTTGTGTGATGGGTGTTTTCAAATGGATTTAATGTGTTTGTGAATTTTAAAGAGGGTTTTATTATGATATGTAGAGAGTCTATATATGTGTATTTACATTGAATGAAATTACATGAGAATGTGTTGATATATATGATGTGTATAATATAAATTGAGCACAATTTCCATACAAGGTATTTTCTTTATGATGTGCAGGGGACAGGGTGAGAGGGCAGGGGTGGTTTTCTGGGGGTGGGGGAAGGGGGGAAAGTGGTAGGGGAAAGGGGTAGGGGGTGTGCTGGGTTCTTTTGAAATATGTTGGGGGTGGGCAAGGGGGTGTGAAATGGGCAGGGGGGGAAGTGCAGTGGGCAGGGGTGTGCTGGGGAAGGGGACAGGGGGTGTTCAGGGGGCAGGGAGTGTGCAGGGGTAGGGGGTGTGCTCGGGGGTGGGCAGTGTGTAGGGGGTGTGTTGGGGAAGGGGGTAGGGGTGCTTCTTTTTTATGGAATGGGGGGACATATATCCATGGTATTAAACCGTGGTTGTGCTGGGTATGGGAGGTGTTCTGGGGGAGGGGAAAGGGGGAAAGTGGTAGGGGAAGGGGTAGGGGGTATGCTGGGTTCTTTTGAAATATGTAGGGGGTGGGCAGGGGTGTGCAATGGGAAGGGGGGAAGTTCAGTGGGCAGGGGTGTGTTGGGGAAGGGGGCAGGGGGTGTTCTGCAGGGGAAGGGGGCAGGGGTGCTTCTTTATTGTGGAATGGGGGGACATATATCCATGGTATTAAACCGTGGCTATAGGTATATAGCCAAGGTTTAATGTCGTTGCAAAAGGCCCATCATTGGTATCCAATAGAGGAGGATAATAGGGTTGAAGATATTCCACCACCCTTTTAATGTAATTGATAATATTGGATTTATCTCAAAAGTAAGGGAGATGTCCCATGGGGGAAGGGAGAAGGAGGAGAGTGCGTGTAAAGGAATTTTTTGAGTGGAATGAGGGATATATGAGGGTAACCCGATTTAATGGTTGATAGTGAAAATTTGTTAATTCCACTCATTAATTAGGTGAATTATTAGGCCTAAGGGTAAAATAAATCATTTTCCAACAATGTGGGAATCAATATACACACACTTCTAATCTGTATAGTTTCATTGAGTGGCTTACAATCCATTATTCAACCATATAGAGATACTTCCCCAAAAACTCATACCTTACACAAGTTCATCACATTATTTGACAAACCATTAACCATCAATGTGAGACCATCATAACCTTAGAACCAAACTGTAGGTTTATCTATTCCCCATCGAATCATTAAATATCCCATGTTCTAATAAACATTGGTCCATTTGATTATTATAGATGATTAGCCCTAACCATGCACCAATTTTTTTAATTGGTTATTTTATGTTTTGTACCTCACTAGTATAATTCCATTTAGCAACCCCATTCTTTATTTAATTATTGTATTACTAACAAAATATTTGTTTTATTATGTAGGTGAAATCTTTTTCCTCTGTTCGAATGCTTTGTTCGGAAACCGCCGCCATGGATGGCAATTTTTTAGAGCCGATGGATGCAAAAAGGATGGAACATCATTGTTTTTTAACTGTTAGTTGGATAAATGTAATTGTAACCAAATTAAACATTGTTTGAAATATATATAGAAGTGTGTTGTTTTGTATTCATGATTTCAAGTAAATGTATGTATCATTTTTGTTCTTCTGTGCTTTGTGTGTGGGTGTTGTGTGTGTTGTGTGCAGGTTTTGTTTGGACTCTGTGCAGGTGTTGTAATGTGTGCAGGTGCTGGACAGGTTTTGTGCAGGTTCTGGTTTTGGATAGGATCTTTGGCCTTTATCAGCACTAGTTAAGCACTGATAAATGGATAATATATCAGCGCTATTTTGAGCGCTGATAAAGGTAGTTTTTATCAGTGCTCAAAATAGCGCTTATATATTATATATTTATCAGCACTGATAAATACTACCTTTATGAGCGCTTTCTTAGTGCTGATAAAGGGGAACTTTTTTTAGCGCTTTTTTTAGTGCTTATAAAGGGGACCCCCCTTTATCTTCGCTGAGATTAACAGCGCTTTTTTAGCGCTGTGAAAGGCCGTTTTTAGCGCTATTATAAGCCATATTTGTAGTAGTGAAGCTGACGTTGTCGCGCCGGTTGTGCGGAAGGAACCGTGGCCCGCTTTGGTAGGAGAACCGGTCGGCTCGTCGGTCAGCCGAGCGGAGGAAGGTCGCGATGCCAGAAGGGCATCGTACTAGAGAACCTGTAGCCCGACCGAGCGGGCTACTTGCACCAAGAAAGACGGCACCGCTTGGCACCGCCGGTTCGGGCAGCCAGGGGTCCGCGCCCCCTCAGGCCAGGATGCGCCCTTTGGGCCTGGCCACACCCCCGGGTCAAGCTGCGCGTTTCATCAGGCCGGTCTGACTCCCGGCTGGGTCGGACCAGCCAAAACTGGGATGACCCGAACCGCCAGCCCACTGGGCTTAAAAGGCAGGGCCCAATTTCACTTAAACGTGAATTACATGAAGATCGTGCATCTGATCGACGCGCCATCTTCAGTACTGGGACCCTCGCGATGAGGCGGTACTTTTACGATACTCTAAGTGACTTTTGGACGCCATTGGAAAACGGATGGGTTTGGAACAAGCGTAATTCCAACCGGGCCCTTGGAGCAGAAACACTTATAACTTAAGGACCGGACGTCTGATTGACGTTCTGTCAACTATGTTGAATTTATTTTGATGAGATGGTTCTTTTGGAATACTCTACTTGAGTTTTGTACATAGTTGTAGTATGGCCGGGTTGGATTGTACCCAAAATCCAATGGGGCCCCTGGAACGGAAATGCTAATAACTCACAGACTGGGCGTCTGATTGACGCGCTGTCTGTTGCGTTGAGACCCCTATTATGAGGAGGTCCCATGAGATACTTCCACATGAGATTACATGACACTTGGAAGTATTGACCAGTAACTCGTGGAGCAGATCCTCCCGGAGACGATCTTATGGAGTACGGAGACCTTGTAGCTGGCTGAGACATGATGATTGCTTGTCCGATTCGTTTCGGAGTGACTTGACTAGCCCAGTGGAGATCGCTACTGTGTTGGGGCAGTAGACCCATGGCAGAGGAGTGCTACTATGTTGGGGCGGCAGACACGCGGTTCTCGACAGGAGGAGTACCTCTTTAGGCTATTTGGGGGAGCGCTACTGTGTTTGGGTGGCAGACCCATGGCGGGGAGCGCTACTGTGTTGGGGCGGCAAACCCACGATAATCGACAAGAGGAGTACCTCAGCAGTCTAAGGTTAGTAAGTAGCACCTCAGAGTCGCGACATGGTCACTGTACTCGATAGAGGAGGTGTTCTCCAGCAGTTGTGGTTTCGATAATGAAAACCTTGGTTTGAGCTGAGTCAATAACCTTTGTGTTTTCCTCATGATTGAGATGGGTTACTTGATAACTTAGGTATATTTATGGGCATATACCTGAGTAAAAGTTATATGTTGAGATCTTTCTGTGTGGTTTATCCATGTTGGATTTTTCGTGAGACCTTGATGGTCTCGAGGTCCTTACTGAGTATCGTTATACTCACCCCTGCACGAGCTATGCCCGCACCTCGTTGTGTTGGATGAAGACGACGAACAGTGCTGTCAGAGGCCAAGAGAGAGCCAGGACTGGACGATACCTAGAGGTGGACTTCCCGACAAGTCAGTACCCAGAGGTGATAGACGGACGCAGAGTGCTGAGGTGGCCATCTGTACCTACCCTTCAGGTAGGAACTCCAGAGGACAATCCAAGAGTAGCTTGACATCTTCCTACTATTTTGTCTTTTCCTTGTACTTTACTGTTGGGCTTGTATTTCCAGCCCCTTTTACTTTCTAGAACATCTTTTGTTATATAGTGTTTGCTTAGTGTTTTCTTCCTCTTGTACTCTGGTTGTGTGTGTTTTGTTTTATAAAGGCAATTCCTTCCCAGTTTTTTGGGAAATACGCCTTTGGTGGTAGTCGCCAGCCCCTGGCCTATGGAAGGCGGGCTTGGGGTAGTCACGATACGTGCCCTAGGGGACGGGTCTTGACATATAAATTTTTAATACTACTATAAATTTATAAAACATATGTGTAACATTTTATGAACTTAAGTATTTTTTTTCCAATAAAATAAACTATTTTTTGTCTTTTCAATTAATTAAATATTATTTTGGTAGTATAAATAAATTTTATTTATTATAAAAATCAATTTTTATCATAAAATTTAAATTTATTGATAATTTTATACTATATATAAATTTAATGCGTAAAAATACATTTGTTTTAAAAGCGGGTTTTTATACATTACATGCACTAATGTTAAAATTAATCTTTCATTGTCATATAAATTTTATATGATAAAATTTATTTCATATTTCTAATTAGTAGGTCCAAATTATTTAATAAGGTTCATTTTATTTATTCATTAAAATTAAATTACTTAGGTAAAAACTAGTTACAATCGTAAAATTTAAAATAGTAAAAGTAATAAATCAAGGGGTAGAGGGCTTGAAAAATGTTAAAAACATGTTTATAATTGAGTTTCTGAGATATTATCTACCTGATATCATCCTCTACTACATTATTACCCATTTTTTGTGCCACTTGACTAGTGAAACATATCATTTATTTATATTATGTTGAAATTTTACAAAAAAATGTCATTCTCACCACTTATTAAAGGGTCCTCACACCACCCATTAAAGAACACTAAAATAATTTGTTTTGAACCTGAAATATACCCATTATCCTTGATTTATAACCCTCTTCCTTTTACTTGATCCACTGGTCAAAATATATTTTTTAAGCCCTCCATTTCGAAGGAGTCTTCCAAGGGAAAGCCTAATTTCTCTATGTGAGTACTTTATTTTCTTAGACTTCTTTTCTTTTCTTTCGTACCTTAAAATTTTAATTTTATAATTACTTTATAATTACATAAGTATTGTTTTTATACATAATTTTATCTTTATAATGGAATAAATATTAACAACCTTTCTCTTTTCTATTAAGAAAATAATGAAACTCTTATTTATGCGTTGTACGGACTACCACCTCCAAAAAAACAATGTCTTCCATTTTTTCACAATTGCGTATCTACACTATTTATAAAAGTAAACTTTAGGAATAAATTTAAAATACATAATATAATTATTATTATAAATAGAAAAATTATAATCCAACTTCTTTCCCTCTCATTCTTCAAGAAATGAAAACATTAACTCTGAGTTGTGGAGACTACCACCTCCATAAAGTAACACATCTCATTTTTTATATAGTTTCTTTATTAATTGTTTAAACCTTTTAAAATAACATTAAAATTATTAAAATTATCTAAATAATATCATTATTATTCTCTAATAATGATATTATTCCAAAATAATCCACTTTCATAATGATAATCATCCATTAATTATGGTATGTTCATGTTTGGGTTGGTGTAACAGCCCAAGATTTTATGAAAAATATTCTTTTTAATTTTATTAATGTCTTGTGTTGTACGCTACACCAAAATGAGCTTGCACAACACGCATCCTTGACTTGCCTTGCATTACACGCAATCGCAACCTTCCTCGATAGTGTGTGTAGTACGCAATAACGAGTTTCACTAAACAGCGATATGCTATTAAAACTAGCCGTTATGAATAGTAATAACCACTTTTTGAAATTTTGTAAATTTTATTTTTCAAAATGGATTTCATTTTTGGATTCGGAGTATCGAATTTAGCCTAAGGTGAAATTTTGGTACATTTCGGATAACTTTCATATTCTGATGAATAGTGAAAATTACTAAATTATAATTAAAAACAACTTTTTTAATTGAAATAATTAATAGTGATAAATTATTAATTTGAGTGGTTTTAAAGTATATTTAGAATATATTTTTACAATTTAATACAATGTTGGTCATTGGACGTAATTTCACATTTAAACCTGACATAAACAAGTGTCAATCTTTTGATAGATATTGTTTCGTAAAAACATGCTATTTGTTTTAATAGCGGGATTTAATTATAAAATTAATTAATTCAACTTCTATGTTTGGAATTTGGTAAAATAGACTTCATTTTTGAATTCGGAATATGAAATATAGCTTAGGATAAAATTTTGGCATTTTTCTGAAAACTTTCAATTTTTGATGAATAGTGAAACCACTAAGTGGTAGGTTAAAAACTGAATTTTGCATAAAACTTAATTTTACCACTTCTGTGAATGGAATTTCGAAAATCCGAGAGACACGGTTAATATCAAGGACTAAAATGTGGTTCAATGAGATGAAAATAATTTTTGGTGAATAGTAACTTTTTACTTTTTTTTACCGCGGTTAATAGTAAATAGGGTAACTAAGGGTAAATATGATATTACTATTACCCTAACACATGTCCTAATTCTATTGGACAAGTTTAATTCGACCAAAAACAAACTTAGGAATAAAATATGACCATTTAGGCCCACTTGGATTAGATTAGGACATTTATTATGAATTTATTTAAAGAAGGGTTAAAATAGTTAAAATCAAAGTTTAATAAGTAAATCATTTTTAATATGGGGTTATACATAAGATAAATTCGATTGTAAATATTCATTAGAAAGATAAAACGATTTCCTACATGATGGTATTTTATTTGTAATTTTTAGACATCAAATAATTTAATTTATTTATGACACAACGATGATGCAGTAATTATCTTATTAATGAAATATTGACATAATTGATGTTATAAACACCAGAATAAATGTAATTTGAGATTTTTTATGAATTCCACTAATTTTCTAGGTTACTATGATATATTAATGTTGATTTAATCAACTTGGTTCGAACATATAATTCTGTTATGACTTTCACAAAAATCATATATCAAATAGTGTCAAAATTGACACAAAATAGTTTTTAAATCAAATGTTATATTATTAATTGTTATTTTATTCCTAAAAATCTAAGGTTCGGCCAAATGACTTAGATAAGGATATATATATTAATAATAAACAATTTGTGGTTCTTTTGGCATGTTATAGTAAGTTTATTAACCATATAGTGAAAGAAAACAAAAAGACACGGTAAAAGTTAAATTATTTAACTTAGAGTTAAATATAATTGATAAGGTTTAAAATAATATCCAAACATGTCTAAATTTGATTGGTTGATGAGATTACAACCCTATCTCATATAATCTTCAAATATGAGTCATTTTTGGAGGTTTTTAAGTGGGGTTAGATTTATTATAAATTAATATTTTTAAGAATTCCTAAGGTGCCCCTCTCCTCCCTTATAAAAGGGCACCTCCTCCCCCTCCTCATCACACCAATTTTGAGCACTCAAGCTCGGCCAACCCCTGCCATTTTCTCCTCTCCACTTTCCTAGAATAATCCTAGAGGTTCTGGTCTTCTCCAAAGACCAATCTTAGTTCCTTAAGTGGAGGATTCAAAGAGGCGTTCCAAAGAAGAGGTAATATCCATTACCGATCTTTTCAATTTCTTTCTTTTTCAACTTCTTCTTCTTTAGTTGTTTCATGATAAAGTAATAACATCAGTATTACTTACATACTGATATGTTATTATAAATATGAAACAACCCTAATTCACCTTCTATCCATCCTACGGAAAAATGAAATCACCGCGCGTGCGTACGTACGGAATACCGTCTCCACGCCGTGGTGTAATCTATTTTCCACCATCACCTTAAAAGGATGGGTATAATGGTGTAATGAGTAACTACATATGATTATTATGAAGTAATATTGATACTGAAATAATATATATATACTCTAATACAATTCCACGATCATAGGAACGATATCATCACTCGTGCGTACGTACGGAATACCGTCTCCACGATGTGATGCGACTCGTTCTGCATGATCTTCATTTCATAATGATTTTATAAATGAATTGAATGAATGAATATGGTATATACTACACTAATACCATTCTGGAAATGAATTATCTATAACCTAAAGATAAGAATAAGAATTTATTCGACAAAACACGCATAAGAACAAAAAGTTATAAAGACCCGAGTAACAAGTAACAATGAAATATTACTAACAAGAAGCTAATAATATGACCATATATGATCTCATATCAATATGTATGATTCTGGAATAAGTCAATAACATTATTTAAACCATTATACAGGAGATTCGGACACGAACAAAGCAAATCGGACCTAAGGTAAGGGAAATATCACAATCTCATTTTTATCCGAGATTGTTTATTCGTAAGTATTTATTGGGGTGTATTTTATCATCCACATCCATGTTCCCTCAATATGAAATATCGTTTCCATCCACTTGAAATAGTTTAAATCCAATTTTACCCTTAGGTGAGTTTTTAGTAAAGAATATGAAAGGAATCTTTTGTCGTTTTTCCGTACGAGGTACTTTTTGACTTTTCCGACAAAAGTACGAAGAATGTTTTTTTAACTTATACGGCATGAATGGATTTTTAAAACATTACTTCAAAGAAGCTTCCTTTACAAGTTTTCAAGTTTATTTTTAATCAACTTCTTTTATTTTAAAGTTTTGTGACATGTTATGAAAGGAAAAATGTTTTTGAAGAAAAAGGATATTTTCCTCAAGAATCCAATTCAAGTGTTTTATCAAAATTATTTTCCATCTAAGATAATAAAGGGTTCTGTTTCTATCCATATTTTTACATTGGTTTGACTATGTTGTGATGGAATTATGTTTATGAATTCCTTTATCATATATGAATTGATTTATGATGTCATGATGTTTCAAGAATCCCATTTTTGTTATATGTGTTATGCGATGATGTATGTTTTATGATTATGTGGCACACATAAGAAAGGATTCATTATAAGATGGGTGGGACCTATATCTCCCTCCAATGCATTGGGTAATGATTTTATATCTCATGAGATAGACATGGCTGGAACGGAAGGTTATTTCGGTTCAGTGATACAGGACTGAAACGAGGAGTGAACTCGGTTCAGAAAGGGACTTTGTCCACTAAGATAGTCTTGGCAATGAGTCATGACTAACAAGAAATGATTTTCCATGATTATGTGTGCATGACACAAAGTTTCAAGTTTCATGTTATGATTATGGGGATCTCATTTTCACTTCTATGATTTGTTCCATGTTAAGATATTATGATCTCTTTTGCAGGTTGTGATTTTCAAAAAGATATGATATGATTTTTATTTCTTTTGTATACCCTTACTGAGCATTTGAGCTCACCCTTTTATGTTTTATTTTCCCCAGGATATAAAGAAAGGTTTTAGGTAAAAAAAAATGGAAGATCTTTACGGGAGATATTGAAGATCTTTCACCAGGATTAGAAGATTATGTTCCGAGTTTCCAAAGACACTAAACTATTACGATCCTTTAGTGTGTGTTTTTGTTATGTACTAAGTATTCCGCAAATGTAATGTAATGTCCATGTACGTCAGGATACGGGTCTCTACAGTTGGTCTAACCACATACTTGAACAATGCTATAAAATAATATAATGGATGAATTTGATAACATAATTAATGATGATATATGATATAAATAAGAAAATAATTATTTTATTTTTTTATGTAATTCTAACATAAAAACTAAACCCATTAATTGAGATACCAATGTCTGTTCCTTAAAAATCAATGAAACATGCTCACCTCCATATTCATCTTTAAGGATCATAACCAAAAATATTATAAAATGAAATTATAATATTATAAATAATTATATATAATAAATTCCAGTAACATGAATGATCTAGTAATGATTAAATTTGGTATAATGAGGAAGAACAACATTGCTTTTAAAAAACAAGTTCAAAACAATCAAGAATATTCATACCTGATATTGAAAATTGATAATAACTAACTAATATACATATAGAGAATAATTTTAAATAAAGTTTACAAAAAATGTTATATGCATGAAAATTTTTCTGAAATTTTTTATTAATATTATTATTTTTTATACTAGAGTTTTGATTGTGATCAACTAAAGTGGGAATTCAAGGTAACAGTTTCATGTCTCAATTTTCAATCCCATGAGACATATTTCTTATTATACACCATGTTTTATTTATAATGGTGTATCTAATACCCATTTTGAATTTTGTAACATGATAATCTCATTATTCGTGGTATATAATGTTTCATTTGAAATAATTTCATTCAAATGGTTTTCATTCGAAAGTTTCTAATGTTTTAAAGGGTTTCATTGACTTAATTTATTATAACTTGGGTCATAGTATTTTGTACTTGAATATACTTATCAATATTTATTTGATCTTTATATTCCAATATTTCTTATGGTATTTCCTATTTTTATTTGGATAAATTACTTCTCACCATCAACAACCACTTATTTGATAAAAAAATTCTAAAATAAAAGTATAATGTTGGTAAGAATTACTCTTACTCTTACCAATGAACCTTTTATTCCATGTCCATATTTTCCTTCCTACCAATTTTTTCCAATTTTATCGGGAACTCAAATATAGATTAATTTATGTGATCCTATTACTTATCATCACCACTTTTCAAATGGAAAATTTATCTCCCTATTTATTATGTGGATTTATCAGTAAAGGTGTTCCAAAATATTAAATGGTTTTATTTATCGAGGATATATTTCTTATAGACCACTCAATATTTTATTTAAAAAAACTTTATGTATTTTTAAATAATCTGTTATTGGAGATTTATTAAAAATTAATGTTTTAATATAACACAAATTTTTTCTTTCCGATATTTTTGAAACTTATTTTTCAAAATTAACTAGTGACTTTATCCATTATACTTCATTTATAAAAAAAATAAAATAAAAAAATTTAAAAAAATTATCCAGAATGTATTTCCCATGATAATGAATATAATTTCCCAAGTTTCTTAGTTTTAAAAAGTAAATTATTATACCATTATTCTCTGATTTTTATTTGAAAAAATTTTCTTTGGAAAAGAATAGTTTTCATCAAGATTTTCAAAGTAAAATTATACCATTCTTCTAAAAGAATTATTCATCCAAAAATTGATTCTTTACAAATGTTTTCAAAAATGATCAATGTTAAATTTTATAAGATAAATGATCCATCACTACCTTTTTCTTTCCTAGTCATATTTAGTGTATAACCATAATTTGTCTTCTAATGTATTTCTGCTATAAACACCTTTGATTCGTTTGATTAAGGGGAGAGATTATAACACCTTTGGATTTTAATAAATGACTTTATTAAAATAATTTAATTTGTTTGATAGCTTTATCCTCACGCAACATTGAGTTAAAATTAAACCATGATATATTTAGATAAAAATAAAAATATTAAGTATGACCGTTAAAACCTAATTATTAAAAAAGTGGGAATTAATAGGAGTAACATATTTATGAAATATATGTTTAAATAAAATAAAGGATACTTTTAATATGAATAAAATTCAATTAGTTTATCTAAAATTATTAATAATATGATTTATTGTCTAGAAAAGTATTTTTTAAATAATTTCCTTTTTATGAAATATGCATTCATTTTTCAAGAAATATATGATTAATGGTTATAAATTATGTTTGATATTAATAATTGGTTAAAATAAATTTAGTTGTTAAATAATATGAAATAAGAATAATAATAGTTAATATTTGAAAATGTCATTTTTTAATAAAAATAGGTTTCCATTATATTTTAAAATTTTATTAAAAATTTTAATTTATCAAATTTTATAAATTTAATTTTAAAAAATGAATAAAATTTTTGGATTAATAATAAAAATATTTTCTTAAGGATCATTTTTGGTTTTTTCTAAAAAACTGGTTTTTATGCATGTAAATGTTAAAATTAATTTTTACTACACATATTAATTTTATTTTACAAAATTGAATTTATATTTAGAATTATTATATCCAAATCATTTAACTAGTAAAATCTTATTTTTATTCATTTAAAATAAATTACTTAGAATAAATATTAATTACCACAGTAAAATTACAGTAGTTGTTTTCAAAGAATTAATTTTTATGAGAATTTTATAATTTTTATGATGATAAATTTGATTAATATACATTAAAATATGAATCTAATGTTATATTTAAACACATAATAAATATATAAATACACATTAAATTAATAATTAATAGTAAATAAGTATAAAAACACTTAATATATAAAAATACATTTTTCAATAAAAAAGTGTTTCTTATATCTTATGTTTCAATTTAAAATTTATATTTCTCATATATTTAAATTTAATTATGTTAAATGGATCCCATATTCTAATTTATCACACTTAAATTTGGTAAGAAGTGTTTTCTTATATTTTTAGTAATAAAGTAATTACCATGGTTAATTTTTAATCAAGATTAATAAGGGTAAAATGGGTAAATGAGGTATCTTGAAATTTTAATAATTAAAAGGTCACATAAAACTTATATACTGAATTTTAGTTATTAATTTCATATCCACATGTATCACATACCACTTTCGCACCAAACTCTCATGAAATTACATTCTAATCGTTTACCTAACATTCTTTTCAAAAGAGTTTTCCTTCCTTTTCTCTTATAAAAGGAGATCATTTTCTCCCACTTCAAGACATACATATAGTTAAAAATTCCCATGAAACTCTACCAAATTTAATTCTTATATATCCCTTATACACTTTTAGAATCCCCTATCCTCAACAAAGTTCCTCAGGTCCTTCATTTCTAAAAAATACTATAAGAGAAGTTCCAGATTCTCAATGTAAGTATTACTTACCCTTTTACTTTTATTCTTTATCCTTCCCATCAACCCTCCTCAAAAAAATTATAAACAAATAAATTTAATTCAATCAGAATAAATAATATACTTAATTGTTTTATATTTATGGTATAACCATTATCTATTCCCCTCCAATTCAATCGAAAACAATGAAAAGGTGTCCCTTGCGTGTGTGAGGACTACAGCCTCCATGAATACATTTTATTTTTTCAGAACCACCATCCAATGATGATTAAAAAATGGGTTTTTTGAATAGATATGTTACTTATTTAGTGATTTATATTATTTAAATATAAATTATTTATTCTATAATAAATATTAAAAGTAATCAATCACTATAACATTAACTTGCATAAACAACCATACTAAGAGGAAAATATTTTTATTCATAATGCATAATATTTTCAAATTAATTAAGTATTTTTCTAATTACATAAAATTTCATATATCACACTAATAGAAACTAAATAAAATCAGTATCCATTTAGTTGAATGATATTACAACTAAACCACCTCATAATCACCCATTAATCATAGCGAGTTCATGTTTGGGTCGGTTTAACCACCCACTTGAACAATACTTTGAACTTATATAATGGATGACTATGAGAACTTATATACTAGTATAATATGATATAAATATATACATATTTAATTTTTATGGTAATTTTATAAGAAAATTTAACTCATTAATTAATATAACACCTTTCATTTGATAAGAATTACTGAAACATGATTATTGTTGATTTCATCTTCAAGTTTTGTAACAAAAAATAACATGTAATTAAATTATACCCTTTATAACTATAATATAAAATATATTCCATTACCTTATATTATATAATAATGATTTAATGTTGAAAAATAATACAAACCAACACTACTTTTATGAAACTAGTTCAAATCGATAAGGATTACTTACACCTAGTGTCGAAAATAGGTAGAAACTAGCTTATATGTATGTATAGAATGATTATAAATGAGGATTATAAATGATTATAGTTATGAATAAATTTATTGGTAATGTATTTAAGAAAATTAATTTAATTATTCAATATATTTGGTAAAAGTGAATAACAAATCAGCATAGAGGTAAGTGATTTAGTCTCAAATTCCTCTCTTTGAGAGATGTTTGTTATTATGAACATAATTTAATTTATGTGTTGTATATAAAATCTATTTGAGATATAATATCATGAATTATCTTTTAATAATTTAATTTCATGTTCAATTTCATGCCTTCTATTTCATGGGGTTTTGATTAATGTGTTACTCAATCTATAATAGTTTTTTGGGTCTAAATTCTGATTATTTGAGAAATGTTACATGTTATGAACTTTGTTTAATTTATATATTATTATATTGATTTAAACTCACATGAATTATATATATATTATTTAATTTTAATTCATGGTATAAATTAATTCAAATAAATTGTTTTTCTTCAAATGTCTTTTGAATCAAATTTCACCCCGGTAGTAATAGTTTTTGGTAACTCGGTTTTAATTCATTGAGATATTATCGTTCACTTAAAATTATTTCATATAATTTGGGTAAATTTTTTGTATTGAATATATTAGGTGTTATTCTATCATTTTTTACATTTTTGAAACATGAAACCCTTTTTAAATGATTCTTAATTTATGGTGTATGTTTCCCATAAGGGATATTGATAAATCATGTATCATTTACTTGAGTTATATTTTTTAATCATGAACTAATTTTTTCCATACTTGGGTTATACCACCCAAATATTTTATTACATGTTATTTCATAATACATTTTGAGAAAATTATGTTCTAATAAAAATAAATGTTTTGTTTCTCTTCTTACAATGTGAGTTTTAAATAAAGGTATTTTGAACATAATAAAAGGTTATTTCCTTTCACTTTCACATGTTTTGCCTTCATATCCTCATTTATCCAAGATAATATTTATTTATTTTCAAGTATACACTTTTGGAGATTATTTTTAAATGTAATGGTTTTCAAAGGCTTTCACTTCACATTTTCAAAAGTTACCTTTGAAAGGGACATATAAATTTTAATTTTACGGTAATGATAAAAATATTTTCTAAAATATATTTCATTTTTCACTTTCATTTCCCTTATTATTTTAAAAAAATAAACCTATTGTGGTTTTTATTTTAGGATAGAAATATTTTATCATTTGGGATATTCAACTCATGTTATCAAACAATTTTGATTATTTTGATATCGTTCAAACCATTCTTTTGTTAAGGCATTTTTTATTTTTGTTAACACCCTTATATGTTTTATTATTACACTGGGGTTGTAACGTCCCGACCCCAGTTACCCAGAGTTAGTTCATTATTACATAACATTGGCATGATACAAGGAATCATGCCCTGAAAGACCGATCGGTTTAGTAGCCTTGGAAGTACTAGATATATTCATAAGTTTTACATTACATCATGAAATAAAAACATCAACAAAATTTTGTCCCATTTTTAACACACTTATATCCTTATCCTATCCCTGTAGGTCAACCATAAAATATTTCTTCACATCCTGGTAAACATAAAACATAGAAAGGGGTGAGCTTAGATGCTCAGTAAGGATAACAATATAGCAGAATCTTTCATAAATTAGCATAAACATTTAAGGAAATGTATAAGACTAAAACAAAATCCTTTTAAACATAAACATCAGCATAATATGGAAAAGTTAAAATTAAAAAATTCGATTTACTTATTCACATGGATATTCTACTAGTCGAATAATCACATGCAATATCAATAGCCACTTTCATAATGATGGAATGCATAATTCCAGACTTCATAACCACATAGTCAAGGCCTTGTGCCAAGACTAAAAATAAGATTTTGTCAAGGAATTGTGACAAAACACTAGTTTGTCTTATGAGACCTACCGATGCATCAAGGAGCTATAGCGGGCTCTACATGTCACTTACATAGTCCAATGCATTCATCATATGAAAAGGTTTAAACATAACATAAAAAATTGTATTAAACCTAGCATATGAAATGTCAATACTTTATCCATAAAACATGAATAGTGTAAAAATAGCACATCAATAGTAAAAAATATCAAAAAACCTTCAATAAAATATGGAATATTTGTATTTTAATAAATCAACTTCAAACAAGTTTAAAATCCATCAAAGGATGTTGACATAGATGAAATCAAAACTTTTAGAGAGAAATATCTCATTCTATTTTGAAATCATTTAGAAGTCATGTAATTATAAAAGAAAACATTTATTTTGAAAATATTCTTATAATATTTTAAGGGAATCATCAACGGTGTTATAACGGAGGAAAATAGCTGCACCTGTCGTATAAGTTAAAAAAACATTTTTACCTTAATTTTGTCGAAAATGTCATAAAGTACCTTGTTTAGAAAATGACGTAAAGATTCCTTTCAAACAATTTTATAAATAGTAAAACAAGGGTATAAATGACTTTAACCCATAGTATAGTAAATATTAAAAATGTTTTGAAATACATTTTTAAGAAACATGGATGTGGATAATAAAGAGTTAATAGTAGATACTTATGTAAAAAAACCTCGGATAATAAAGAGATTGTGAAATTAACCCTTACCTTGTACTTTTCCTTAGTAGATGGTATTTTAACCTCATATATAATAGTTAAAACATTGTTATTAAATTATACAAGAACTATATACATAAATATGATATCATATATGATCCTCTAATATTACTTTATTAATAATATTTTTGTAGTATCATCATTTCGGGTGTTAACTTATTTGTTTTCCATTATATAGTTGGTTACATAAGCCATGTTTGTTATGAATATGATGTATTTGATTCATATACAGAATTATATTATGTTCATAAACATTATTTTTAATCATAAAATTAAAATTATTCTTGAATGATTACGATGGGGAATGAGTCACATCGCGTTCGTGGAGATGGTAATCTGTACGTACGCACGAGCGACAATATCATTATATTGATGGTAAAATCATATGTAATTGGATGGTATATCATATATACATAATCATTAACATGTTATATTTATTATTTACATAAGTTATACTCATTATTATACCCATCCAAATAATGAAGTGTTTGAATAACAAACTACACCACGATGTGGAGACGGTAATCCGTACGTACACACATTTGGTGACTTTATCATTTATAGGATGGATATAATAATGAATATGGCTGTAAAATTTTTATAATAACATCACATTATATAGAATATACTGAAGTTATTATTTTATAATGGAAACAACAAAGAAAGATGAAGTGGAAAAAGAAAATTACTTGAAAGAGGTGATGAAATATTTACCTCATCTTCGGGTTCTTCCTTTTGATTTGATCAAAAGGGCTTCTTAGGTTAGCTTTATGACCAAATTAAGGACTATATAATTAAGGTAGGAAATTTGTGAGGATATTTGGGTAGTTTTTGGCCTATCCAAATGGCTTTGTAGGTGTGAAATTAAGATAAGGGGAAGTACCCTTTTATAAGAGAGGTGAGGGTCACTTTAGGAAAAGCTTGAAATATTATTTTATAATAAAATCATTTTCGATTTATAATGGCTCAAAAATGAATTATTTCTAGTATAAGGTAGGTATGGGTATAAAACCTCTCAAACAATAGGTTTTAGATAGGTTTATGTCACCATATTAACCTTATCTTTTAGATTTAACTCCTAGTTAAATAGTTTGACATTTACCATGTCTCTTTTTATTTTTGTATTATATGGTTAATAAAATTACTATAACAAGCCAATAGAACCCCATGTGGTTCATTATTAATATATGTAATCTTATCTAAGTCATTTGGTTGAACCATATATTTTTAGGAATATTATATCAATTAATAATATAGTATTTGTTTTAAAAACTCAATTATGTCAATTTTGACACTATTTAGTATTTGGTTTTTGTTAAAATCATAACAGTGTGACTACTTCTAAAAAAATTATTTAATCAACCCTAAAATGTCATATTAACCAATAAAATTAGTTTAATTCATCAAAAGTCTCAAATTACATTTATTTGGATATTTATAATATCAATTATTTTAATCTTTCATTAATAAGGTAATTATTGCATCATCATTGTGTCATAAATAAATTAAATTATATCATGTCTAAAATTTATAAATAAAATACCATTATTTAGAAAATAGTTTTTTTATTTCTAATGAATATTTATAGTTTAATTTATATTATGTTTATCCTTATATTAAAAATGGTTTAGTTATTAAACTTTGAATTTAACTCCTATAACTCCTCTTTAAATAAAATAATAATAAATGTCCTAATCAAATCCAAGTGGACCAAATGGGATCATAAATTATTACTAAGGTTTTTTTGGTCTAATTACACTTATTAAATAAAATTAATACATGTGTTATGATAATAATAATATCATTTTTACCCTTAATTACCCTTTTACTTTTAACCGTGGTAAATAAAAGTAAAAAGTTACTATTCATAAAAAATGAATTTCATCTTATTGAACTAAATTTTACATAATGATGTTAACTATGTCTCTCATATTTTTGAAATTCCACTCACAGAAGTAGTAAAATTAAGTTTTATACAAATTTTCAAATGCTTCTAGGAGGTGGGTAAAAAATGGTAAAAAGTTCAATAAACTTTTTATATATCTAAACTTATTATTAAATGACTCCAATGAATTACATTTAACTTATATAGGTATTATGTATCTATTTTTACCTAAAATAAATTTTAATAAAATAAATAATTATTTAAATAAAACTTCGGTTTTAAACAATAACTCAGTGTTTTTCACTATTAATCAAAAATTGAAAGTTTTCAGAAAAATACCAAAAATTCACCCTAAGCTAATTTTGATATTCCAAATCCAAAAATGAAGTCCATTTTGAAAGATAAAATTTATAAAATTTTAAAAAGTGGGTATTACTATTCAAAACGACTAGTTTGATTTGTCGTGGTGTGTTAGAATCTCAATGTTGCGTACAATGCAAGCTATTACATTATTCAAAGGGAAAATGTACCGTGGAAGCTTGGGGTGTTACATTATTCCCTATTTCAAATAATTTCTTCCTTGAAATTTATAGAATATTACTACATAAAAAGATTTGGGTGGTTCTTAATCATAAGTTCCTCGGGTTCCAAAGTTTACCCTTCCATCTTATGATTTCTCCATAGAACTTTTACCAGACAAGTTGTCCGGTTTCTCAGAACATGTTCTCTCATATCAAGAATTTTGACAGGCTCTTCACAATAAGATAGATCAGGTTCTAGTTCAATTTCCTCATAGGTGAGTACATGCATTGGTTCAGGCATGTATTTTCTCAATAGTGATACGTGAAACACATCATGAACTTTAGAGAGACTTAGAGGCATTGCCAAAAGATAAGCTAAAACTCTAATTCATTCATGAATTTAAAAAGTTACAATGTAACTGGGACTCAATTTACCCTTCTTAAAAAAACATATACCACACTTACATGGAGATGTCGTCAAGAAAACCTGATCTCCTACCTGAAATTACAAATCTTTCCTTCAATTATCGGCATAGCTCTTTTGCCTACTTTGGGCTGCTTTGATGTGGGTTTTGATAACCTTCACCTTTTCCATTTTTTCCCCAACAAGTTCTAGGCCTACGAGTTTTCTTTCTCCAACATCATCCCAAGAAGTTGGTGTGCACCATCTCTTATCATATAACGCTTCATATGGTGCCATCTAAATACTTTAATGGAAGATATTGTTATATGAAAATTCTAACATAGGTAAATATTGATCCCACTTACCTTGAAAGTCAAGTGAGAAAGATCTCAACATGTATGCTAAGGTTTTAATAGTCTAATCTGATTGTCCATCAGTTTGAGGGTGGTAGGCAGTGCTCAAATTAAGTTCAGTATCCAGGGCCTTCAGAAGACTTTTCCAGAATCTTGATGTAAAATGAGGATCACAATCAGAAACAATCGATAGGGGTACACCATGGAGTCTTACAACTTCATTAATATATAGTATTCTCAGACATTAAAGTGGTAAATATTCTCTTATAGAAATAAAATGTGCTGACTTGGTAAGATGATCAATAATGAACCATATTGCATCATTCCTTCTAGAACTCTGTAGTAGCCCCATGACAAAGTTTATCGTAATATTATCCCATTTACACTTAGGTATGGGAAGAGGTTGCATGACTCTTCCAGGTTGTTGCCTTCCAGCTTTCACTTATTGACAAACTATACATCTTGACACAAAATAAGCAATCTACCTCTTCATGTTGACCCACCAAAAATGTTCCTTCAAAAATCTACACATCTTGGTGCTCCCAGGGTGTATAGAGAAATTGAAGCTATGAGCATCATCCAACAATTCCATTTTTAGATCAGGTATGTTAGGAACACAAAGTCTCTTCCCAAATTTCAAAATTCCATCTTTATATATGAAGTCACTCAATCTCCCATCATTCATAGATTTAATATTCTTTTGAAACTCCTCATCATCAGTCTAAGAACTTTTTATCCTTTCTAGTAAAGATGGTTTGACAAAAATTTGAAAAAGCATTGATGTTTCAGCTTCCATGGTTATTCCCATATCTATCTTTACTATATCCATGAAAATAGGATTCTTTTCAACTCTTATCTTGTTCAAAACTCCATGATCATTTCTTCTCAAAGCATATTCCACCTTATTTTCCTTCCCCATGTGGTAGTGTATAGTGAAATCATAATCCTTGAGTAGTTCAAGCCATCGATTTTGCCTCATGTTGAGTTCTTTTTATGAGAAAATATACTTCAAACTCTTGTGATTGGTATAAATCTCACATTTTTCACCATATAGATAGTGTCTCCATATTATCAGAGAAATTATTACAGCTGCTAACTCAATATCATGAGTAGGATAGTTTTTCTCGTGAATTTTTAGCTTTCATGATGCATAGGCAATAACTCTATCATTCTGCATAAGGACACAACCAAGTCCTTTCTTTAAAGAATCACTATAAATAAAAAACCCATCATTCCATGATGGTATAGTAAAGATAGAATCATTGACTAATATTTTCTTCAGTTATTCAAAACATTCTTCACACTCTTTTGTCCAAACAAATTTAACCCCTTTACGTGTGAGCTTGGTTAATGGGTTAGACAACCGGGAAAGATCCTGGACAAAATGTCAATAATAACCTGCTAAACCAATAAAACTGTGTACCTCAATTATACTTGTCGGTGCTGGTCATTCTTGGATTGCCTTGGTTATTTAAGGATCAATAGAGATTCCATCCATAGAGACAATATATCCAAGAAAATAAATCTCTTAAAGCCATAATTCACACTTGCTAAATTTTCCATATAATTCATTTATTATAAGAGTCCTTAGGATAATGCACAAGTGATTTTCATGATCTTCGTAGATTTTTTAGTATACCAAAATATAATCAATAAATACCACTAAAAAGTCATCAAGACATTCCTTGAAAAATCTATTCATTATATCCATGAAGATAGAGGGTGTATTAGTCAATACAAAAGGCATTATTATAAACTCGTAATGCATGTACCTGGTTCGAAATGTTGTTTTTAGAATGTCTTCCTTCTTCACACACAATTGATGATATCCAGATCGAAGTTCAATCTTTGAAAAATATTGATCTCCATGAATTTGGTCGAATAAATCATCAATGTGAGGTAAGGGATACTTGTTCTTTATTGTTATAGCATTGATCTCTCTATAGTCAATGTACAACCTCATAGATCTGTCTTTCTTTTTAACAAAAAGGACAGGGGCTCCCCATGGAGAAACACTAGGGTGAATAAATCCGTTATTACTCCATTCCTCTAGTTGTTTCTTTAGTTCCACTAATTGCACAGTGGCCATTCTATGAGGGGTCTTCGATATGGGCCTTGAACCAGGAATTAAATCAATGGAAAAATCAATTTCTCATTTTGGAGGATGTCTAGGTAAATCCTCTGGAAACACATCAACATATTCTTGCACAATAGGTACATCCTCTATTTGAACATTATTTTCCTCACCTATAGTTATTTCATTCTCTTCTTCTCTAATAATTGAATTGAGTAGAGCTACTGGGGGTGGATCTAGATAAGAATCAGGTGGTGAAGTTTCTGCTCTAAAGATAAGGTACTCCTTATCATCATTAAAAATTGTAACCTCCTTCTTATTACAATAAATTTTCTCATCATGGTCCAAAATCCAATCCATTCTGAGGATTATATAAAATTCAATCTTGTGTATGATGATTTGATTAGCAGATTAAGAACATTTATATGCCCTAATGAGAACTGATTCACAAAACTTTGTTGCGATGATACTTCCCTTAAGAGTTTTGACTGAAAACTACCTTGTTAAGTGAAATTTAAAATATCTAATTTTCTTAAAAAACTAGGAATATATGAAACAATGTGATGATCCAAAATCAAATAAATCATTGGCTAAACTTGAGGAAACCATTAAATTACCTGCCACCATGTCTTTCAGAGCTTCAACCTCAACAGTAGTGATCGCATAATCTTGGCCTTGATCCCCTGTCCTTTTCTAAGGTAATTTACCTTGGATCTTAGGAAATTAATTTTCATAATACCCCTTTTCTTTACAATTATAGCATTCAACATTGACAGCCTCTTTTTCCCCTTACAATCACGAGCTTGGTGTCCTTTTTCACCACACCTGTAACAGACTCCCATTCCCTTCAGGAAAGTACCAGGGTGTTTCTTCCCACATTTACCATAGGATGGATATTCAACTTTTCCCTTCTTCCCCTTATTTACATTTCCATAGTGTTTAGAAGATCACTTTTTCTCTTTTTTTTCTTTAAAGTCATAAGACATAGAGAATTTCTTTTCTGTCTTGATAGCGCATTAGACAATATCTTCATATGACGAGAAGGATTTTGAGAATAATTCTCAATGGAGAAATGGATTTAACCCATAATAGAATCGATCAATATTACTCCTTGGGTTATGTATATAATCTACAGCATGCCTTGCTAACCTTGTAAAGTTAGCCTCATACTTTGCGACATTCTCATCCTCCTTTTTCCTCAAAATTAGAAATTGTCTTTCCATATCCACTAGATGGTGATGACGAAAGTATTTTTATAAGAAAATATCTTTAAACTCCCTATATTCCATATTCAATACTTCTTAATCTTCCTTTTTGTTTTGGATTAATGGCCATTATTGATCTGCATCTCCCATGAGGCGATAAACTTCCATGATGACTTTTCCCTTTCGCTACTCCCCAAATCATGAATTATTTTCTCTAAGGAATTTATCCAATGCTCAGATATTAATGGATTTGTACTCCCATTGAATGTTGGTGGCTGTTTCCTCATGAAGTGGTCTAACATTAATCCTCCATGTTGTGGACCAGGGTGATCCATATGGGTAAGGTTGTTATTCATAACCTGAGTGAGTTGTCCCAGAATGGTGATATGTTAATCAGCACCAGTTGCATCACCAGCTTCACTATAATTATCTTGAGTAGGAGGTAAATCCCTACATGGATTACATGAATTGATACAGTTTCTATTCCTTCCACTAGGAACCATTTCTATACAATGACATACACTAGATTAGTTTATGAATTGAAATACATAATTCCAAACTTGTAAAACACTTTACATAAATTGAACGGTTTATGGATATTATCCATAATCATAAAAATGTTTTCTTTTAGGAGTTATGTAATCATAAACCCTTCATAATGGTTTTTAAATAAAATGATAATTATCCTATGAATATCCCCTCGGAGTGTCATAACCAAGAGTGCAGTAAGGCCTGTTGTCGTGCACCAGTTCTCATTCGAGTCTAGCTCAAAGAGGTGTTTTGGGGTTTTACCCCTAGGTATATCTGTGCTAGAGCCTCCTGTACCTACTCATATCCAGACAGGTATGTATTTCTTGGAAAACTCACAAAATCACTACAATACCAAAATTCTTGGAAGTTCTTATATACTAATCCTCAAAGTCTATCTTAGGGCAGTGTTCTCTAATCAGAGTTTTTCTAAATCTAGCTTCCAAGGTTTGTACTAAACTTTTTCTAATACCAACTATAACGCCCCAACCCTAGTTAACCAGAGTTGGTGCATTATTATATAACATTTTCATGATACAAGTAATCATTTCCTAAAAGACCGATCAGTTTAGTAGTCTTGGAAGTACTAGATACATTCATAAGTTTTACATTACATCATGAAATAAAAACATCAACAACAGTTTGTCCCCTTTTAAACACACTTATATCCTTATTCTATCCCTACAGTTCAACCATAAAATATTTTTCACATCCTGGGAAAAGTAAAACATAGAAAGGGGTGAGCTCAGAAGCTCAATAAGGATAACAATATAGGAAAATATTTCATAAATAAGTATAAACATTTAAGGCAATGTATAATACTAAAACAAAAGCCTTTTAAACTTAAACTTCAGCATAATATGGCAAAGATAAAATCAAATAATTAAATTTACTTATTCACATGGATATTCTACTAGTCGAATAATCACATTCAATATCAATAGCCACTTTCATAATGATGGAATGGATAATGCCAGACTTTATAACCACATAGTGAAGGCCTTGTGCCAAGACTTCAAATAAGATTTTTCCAAGGACTTGTGACAAGGCACTAGTTTTTCTCATGAGACCTACTAATTCATCGAGGAGCTATAGGGGGCTCCACACATCACTTACTAATTCCAATTCATTCTTCATATGGAAAGGTTTAAACATAACATAAACATTCGTATTAAAACTAGCATACTAAATGTCAATAATTTATCCATAAACCATGAATAGTGTTAAAATAACACATCCATAGTCAAACATATAACAAAACCTTCAATAAAATATGGAATATTTGTATCAAAATAAATCAACATCTAACAAGTGTAAAATCCATCAAAGGATGTTGACATAGATGAAATCATAACCTTTTCAGAGAAATATATCATTCTATTTTGAAATCATTTAGAAGTCAAGTAATTATAAAATAAAAACTTTATTTTTAAAATATTATTATAATGTTGTAAGGGAATCTTTGACGATGTTATAACAATGGAAAATAGCTGCACCCGCCATACATGTTTAAAAAAAATTCTTACCTTAATTTTGTCGAAAAGGTCATAAAGTACCTTGTTTGGAAAACGATGGAAAGATTCCTTTCAAACCACGTTATAAAAAGTCAAACAAGGGTATAAATGACTTTAACCCATAGTCTATTAAGTATTAAAAAAAAATTTTGAAATAAATTTTTAATAAAATGGATGTGGATAATAAAGAGGTCCCAAAATATACTTACGTAAAAACAACCTCGGATAATAAAGAGATAGTGAAATTAACACTTACCTTGTACTTTTCCTTACTATATGGTATGTTAAGCTCCTGTATTATAGTAAAAATAGTGTTATTAAGTTATACAATAAATATATACATTAATATTATATCATATATGATCCTCTAATATTGCTTTGTTAATAATATTTCAGAAGTAACATCATTTCGAGTATTAACTGATTTGTTTTCCATTATATGGTTGGTTACGTAAGTCGTGATTGTTATGGATAGGATGTATTTGATTCATATACAGAATGATATTGTGTTCATAAACATTATTTTTAATCATAAAATGAAAATTATTCTTTAATGATTACGATGGGGAATGAATTTCATCGCGTTCATGGAGACGGTAATCCATACATACGCACGAACAAAAATATCATTATATTGATGGTGAAATCATATGTTATTGGATGGTATATCATATATAAATAATAATTAACATGATATATTTATTATTTACATAATTTATACTCATTATTATACCCATCCAAATAATGAAATGTTTGGATAACAAACTACACCACGACGTGGAGACGGTAATCTGTACGTACACACGTATGGTGACTTTGTCATTTATAGGATGGATAGAATAATGCATATGGTTGTAACATTTTTATAATAACATCACAGTATATATAATATACTGGAGTTATTATTTTAGAATTAAAATACAAAATAAAGAGGAAGTGGAAGAAGAAAAGAACTTGAAAGAGGTGATGAAATATTTACCTCTTCTTCGGGTTCTTCCTTTTAATTTGTTCAAAAATGCTTCTTAGGATGGATTTATGACCAAAGAAAGGCCTCTAGGATGAAGGTATGAAAGTTGGAAGGATATTTTTGAAGGGTTTGGCAGATCCAAATAGCTTTGGAGGGGTGAAATTATGAGAAGGGGAAGTACCCTTTTATAAGAGAGGTCAGGGTCACTTTAGGAAAAGCTTGAAATATTATTTTATAATAAAATCATTTTCGGTTTATAATATATCAAAAATAAATTATTTCGAGTCTAAGGTGGGAATGGGTTGAAAACCTCTCAACCAATAGGTTTTAGACAGGTTTGGATCACCATATTAACCTTATCTTTTAGATTTAACTCCTAGTTAAATAGTTTGACATTTACCATGTCTCTTTTTATTTTTATATTATATGGTTAATAAACATACTATAACAAGCCAAGAGAACCCCATGTGGTTCATTATTAATATATATAATCTTATATAAGTCCTTTGTCTGAACCTTATATTTTTAGGAATATTATATCAATTAATAATATAGTATTTGTTTTAAAAACTCAATTATGTCAATTTTGATACTATTTAGTATTTGGTTTTTGTAAAAATTATAACAGCATGATTACTTAGAAAAAAATTATTTAATCAAACATAACATGTCATATTAACCTATAAAATTAGTGTAATTCATCAAAAGTCTCAAATTAAATTTATTTGGATATGTATAATATCAATTATTTTAATCTTTCATTAATAAGGTAATTACTGCATCATCATTGTGTCATAAATAAATTAAATTATATATTGTCTAAAATTTATAAATAAAATACCATTATGTATGAAATATTTTTGGATTTATAATGAATATTTATAGTTGAATTTATATTGTGTGTAACCCTATATTAAAAATGGTTTAGTTATTAAACTTTGAATTCAACTCTTTTAACTCCTCTTTAAATAAAATAATAATAAATGTCCTAGTCTAATCCAAGTGAACCAAAGGGGATAATAATTTATTACTAAGTTTTTTTTGGTCTAATTACACTAATCCAAAAGAATTATAACATGTTTTAGGGTAATTATAATATCATTTTTACCCTTAATTACCCTATTTACTTTTAATCGTGGTAAATAAAATTAAAATGTTACTATTCACAAAAAAAAATTATTTTCATCTTATTGAACCACATTTTACTTACTTATTTCAACCATGTCTCTCGGATTTTTGAAATTCAACTCACAGAAGTGGTAAAATTTAGTTTTATGCAAATTTGCAAATGGTCCTAGGAGGTGAGTAAAAGATGGTAAAAAGTTCAATAAACTTGTTATATATCTAAACTTATTATAAAATGACTCCAATGAATTACATTTAACATATATAGGTATTATGTATCTATTTTGACCTAAAATAAATTTAAATAAAATAAATAATTATTTAAATAAAAAGTCGGTTTTAAATAATAACTCATTGTTTTTCACTATTCATCAAAAATTGAAAGTTTTTAGAAAAATACCAAAAATTCACCCTAAGCTAATTTTGATATTATGAATCCAAAAATGAAGTCCATTTTGAAATATAAAATTTATAAAATTTCAAAAAGTGGGTATTACTATTCATAACGACTAGTTTGATTGGTCGCGGTTTGTTAGAATCTTGAAGCTGCGTACAATGAAAACTATTGCATTATTCAAAGGGAAAAGTATCGTGGAAGATTGGGGTGTTAAAATGGATATTTTTTAAACCATCCAACTTATTTCCCTAGATATATTATAATAATATTATTCCATTATTGAATTATTTTTATAATCATTTCTCTTTATGGTGTGAACATCACATTTTGTATAATTCATATTGGATGACGTTCACCTAGAAAGTATATAATTTTATTGACATGGGGAAATGTATTGGCATTCCATATATTGTTATTTTAATATGAATGATCATTGTAAAGTTTACTATGTATTTTTTTATCTATCCAACTTCTTCCTCCTAATGGGTTTTGATCATTTTATCCCTTTTATTGATATGGGGAAATGTATTGGCATTCCATATATAGTCATTCAAATATGAACAATTATTGGAAAGTTGAATATGTAATATTTGACCAACTGAATTATTTATTTGTATGGGTTATGATCATGTTTTCCATTTTATTTTCATAGGGAAAATTATTTTAATTCATGATGATTATTGACTACTAATGTAGGTTGATTATTTATGTTTTTCCCATATTTCTCAATATATGGATAAGTAAGTTTTATTATGTAAGAGGTTCATCTTGTAAATGGTATGAAAGGTATTGATGAATATTATAGTTAATGAATTAGGATTAATTATGATACATGAAGTTCCTATAATTATATAACCCATAATTGCATCAATAAGTCTTATGAGACAAAACATGTTGGGTTTTAGTGTGTACCTCTTCCAAAAACATGATAGTGTCTTAACACAATGCCTTGATAGTATGTTTTTGATATAATACATTATGAATTCTATGAGTATGAGATTATTATAATTTATATCTACTTTTTAATTTATTTTCATGTATATAACAAGAAATTAGTTTTAAGTTGATTATGAATTTATGTTGTTTGATTATTACAACCATAATATTTATGTCATGATTATCTCAACTGTATGTTTTCCCATACATGGTGTTTGATATGACCCCTTATTATGTTTCCATTTACCCAAGTTATAAATAATAATAGTACATGTGACATTTTTATAAGGATAGAACATGTGGAATAATTTATAGAAGATATTGAGACTTATCATGAATTAAGTAGTTTCTTATATAGTGGAAAAATGTCCATCAATTGAGAAAGATGTAACCTTTATTAGTTTGTGATGCATCCAAATTATCTAAATCAATAAACCTAAAAATATCTTTGTAATATAAGAGATGAATTATCATTATTTATTTTTTAATTAAGGATCGGTATATCTAGGCTTTTACAGCTAGTATCAAAGTGATTATGTAAAGTAAGTGTTTATGGCACCAAATACTGGAGTGTGGACCTGGAACATCACAGTTGGTAGCAAAGGAAAATTTTTAGATATATTTTGAGGTTAGGATATTTTTTAGGATAATTTAAGGTTTTATATGTTAATGATGATCATAATTTCATTGGTATAGATAACACTTTAGGATAATTTATTATTTGACATTATAGTAATAATGCACAGTTTATTTGGGGATCAGGGTTAGAGACCTTAGGGAAAATACTATATATGAATCTGAGTATAGGATGATATCTAGAAATGTTGGAAAAGTATTGAGTTGGTGGTATTATTAAAAAAACTTCCCTATCTAGATACTGGCAGGTGGATTTGACTATGCCACAAATTCACCCATGGGTGATCAGCCTGAAAATGATTGGTTGAGCATTAACTCAATTATCACTCTAATACATGATGGGTGTGCCTAAAACTGTACACCTAGATAGAAATACCCTGGTGATGTTGTTTGGTTAATCAATTTCTCTTTATGAACCATAATGAGTTATTGATGAATGATGTTAACTAATTAGGTTAGAAAACCTAATAGAAAAATTACCACGGATAACATAAGGATTGTATAAAGAAGAGTCACAAGTTTATTTAAAAGTATCACATGTTAAGAAAAAATGTGTCATAAGGGAATACATAATCATACTGATATTTTCAAATTCATGTTTTGGATATTATCATAACCATTTTGGTTTTAGTATTTAGTTGAAAAAGGATCATGGAAATGAAGCTAAGAAATGTATGTACCTAAAATCCATTATGTCTTATAACCAAATAAGGGAGCATATGTAAATGGTTAATAATTTCAGTATAAGTCTATTAGGATAGGAAAGTTATGTTTATTATTTTTAACTAAGGTAGTGAGGTTGATATCATAATAGAAATTAATTTTTGATACTCTTAACTATTTTAATTAGTGAAGTGATACTTATCGATGACACTTTGGTATATTATAAATATTATTTAGGATTATGTGAAACAACTAAGGATAATTATTTATTAGTTTTGTATTAATGGTTTTAAATAATATATTAAATGGAATCAATAAAATTGAAAATTTATTTTTTTACACGGTTATATTTTGGGGATAACTATTGAAGAATACATGATTGACATATGAACAACTTTTAGGTTTAGTATATGTTTGATTTCAAGATAACAAAGGGTTCATTGATTTTGAGAAAAGTGAGTTAGTTAGTATTGATATAAATGGAATTGATTATTTATTTAAATAGAATGTAATCTAAGATATTTTGGGAGATTTTTATCTAATTTTGTGGTTTATTTTATAGATTTACTAGTTTATGACTTTATGAACTAGTGATTAATACATTAAAAGGATAATATAGAGTTAATTTTTGAAGAATATATAATCTTGGTGTAGATTAATATCTTAGAGATTAAAATGGTTTTTGTAAATCTATTTTATGTAGAATATATGATTATGGTATATACATACATGGATATATGATTATAGGAATGATGATTTTTTAGGAAGGATAAGTAACTTGATATATCCAAAGAGAGTAATGTAAATATCATATTAGAAACTATTTCCCAAATGATAAATATGTTAATAATACCCTCACCTATATTATTAAATTATTAATAATTAAAATTTTAAAGTTGTAATTTATTTATAAGAGGAAATATAACACCCCTGATATTTTAATGTATGACTTCCTTTAAATAATCATTGTGTTTGTGAGCTTTCTTTACACAAAAATATGACTAAAATGAAACCGAGGTATATTTAGATAAAAATAAAAATATTAATTAACAAAATTTAAAACATAGCCATTGAATTAGTGGTAATTAATAAGATTAACCAATTTATGAAATATATGTATAAATAAAATAATGGTCGCTTTTAATATGAATTTAATTCAATTATATTACCAAAAATTACTAATGAGATCATTTACTATTTATAAAATTATTGTTCTAAAAAAAATAATTTTTATGAGATATGAATTTATATTTCATGAAACAAATTATTAATGATGATAAATTATATTTGATATCAATAATTGGTTGGCAAAAAACTAGTTGGAATATGATATGAAATAAGAATAATAGCAGCTAATATTTGAAAATGTTGTTTTCTAATAAAAAGGATTTCCATTATATTTTATCAATTTATTAAAAAATTGAATTTTTTAAATTTTAGAAATTTAATTTTAAAAAATGAACATCATTTTTGGATTAATCATAATAATATTTTCTTAATATTAATTTTTGGGATTTTTCTCAAAAACAGATATTATGCGTGCAAATGTTAAAATTAATTTTCCTTACACATATTAATTTTATTTTATTAAATGGACTTATATTTAGAATAAATATGTCCAAATTAATGTAACTATTCCATATTATTTTTATTCATTGAAAATTAATTACTTAGGATAAAGATTAATTACTATGGTAAAAGTAAAATGGTTATTTGCAAATAATTAATTTTATAAGAGATAAATTATTTTAATCTACATATATTTGATTAATATACTTTGAAATATAAATATAATATGAATTATAACAACATAAAATATATATATAAATACTTATTAAATTAATAAATAATATAAAATAAGTATAATAATCATTTAATATATAAAAAGAAAATTTTCAAAAAAAATAGATTTTCTTATATCTTACATTTATAATTTAAAAGTTAATTTTCTAATATTTATAAATTGAATTAGGATAAATAGATATTAAATTCATATTATTCATGATGAATTTTTTTGAGAAGTTTAATCTTATATTTTTAGTGATAAAATAATTACCATGGTTAATTTTTAATCAAGATTAATAAGGGTAAAATGGGTAAATGAGCTATCTTGAATTTTTAATAATTAAAAGGTTATATAAACCTTCTAGAATTAATTTTTAGGTATTAAATTCATAACCACATGTATCAACTAGAATTTCTCTACCTAAATAACCTAACACTCATGAAATTCTATTCGTATCCCTTACATAACAATCTTTTCCTAATATTTTACCCTCTTTTCACCTATAAAAGGAGCTCACTTCCTCCCACTTTAATTCACAACTATAGTTAAAAATTCCCATGAAAATAAACACAATTAATTATAATATATACCCTTTAAACATTTGGTTTCCTTTATACTCAATAATGTTCCTTAAGTCTTTAATTTACTAGGGACACTTCAAGAGAAGATACAAATTCTCAACATTAGTATTACTTACCCTTTTACTTTTATTATTTATCTTTATCATCAACCCACATTTAAAATAATTCTAACCATATTTATATAATTACATAAGTATAAATAATATGCTTAAATTTTATTATATTTATGGTATAACCATTATCTATTCCCCTCCCATTCAGTAAAAAAATGAAAATATTTCTCATGTGTGTGTGCGAACTACCACCTCAATGAACGACACATTTCGTTTTTTCATAAAAACCTCTCTAATATGGTTATATAAATGGGTTTAGTGAATGTATATCTTAATTATTTCATTGTATATATTTTTAAATATAAATTAGGCATTCTATTGTTAATATTATAAATAAGTGATCATTGTAACATTAACCATCATAAACAAGCATACTAAGAGGAAAATATTTTTATTTATACCATGTAATATTTTCATATCCATTAATTATTATTTTAATTCCTTAAAATGTTAATATATAACACTAATAGACACTAAATAAGGTCATTTTTATTCTTTTTTAATGATTTCATAACTAAACCACCTCATTATCATCCATTAATCATGGCAGATTCATGTTTGGGTCGGTTTAACCACCAACTTGAACAATACTATGTATTTATATCATGGATGAATATGAGAACTTATATAAAGGTATAATATGATATAAATATATAAATATTTTTTTTTCCTGATAAGTTTATAATAACATTTAACCCATTAATTAAGAAATCACTTTTCATTCATTAAGAATCACTGAAACATAAACATCATTGATTTCATCTTGATAGTTTATAACCAAAACTAACATGGAATTAAATTATAAACTTTATAAATATTATGTAACATCTATTATAGTACCTTATATTATATAAAAATGAATTAATTTTGAAAAGTAATATATACCAACACCACTATTATGAAACAAGTTCAAAGCGATAAAGATTATTGACACTCGATGTTGAAAATATTTAAAAACTAATTAATATATATAAATATAATGATTATATATGAGGATTATAAATGTTTATATTTTTAATAAGGTTCTTGGGTATGTATTTAATATACTTAATTTAATTATTCAGGAAATTTGGTGAAAGTGTAGAACAAATCAGGATCGAGGTAAGGATTTACATCTCAAATTCCTATCTTTGAGATGTGTTTGGTAATAGGAACCTAATTAAATTTATGTGGTGTATATAATTATTTTTTTAGATATCATATCATGAATTGAATTTTAATCAGGTTATTTTAATTTCAATTGAAATTCCTCTATTTCAAGTGGTTTTTTTAAAATTGTTTCTCAAGTTGCAAGGATTTTCTTGGTCTCAATTCTAATTCTTTGAGACATATTACATGTTATGTACCATTTTTCATTTATATGATGTTATATATATTTACCATCCCATGAATGTTATATACATTATTTCCATGTAATTAATGGGATAAACTTGGCCAAATCATGTTTCTTTCTTCAAATTTATTTTAACTCAAGTGTTTACCATGTGGTAAGAGTTTTTGGTAACTTGATTTTTATTCATTGAGATATTGTTATTCACTAGAAATTATTTCATATAACTTGGGTACATTATTAGATTTTATTTTATAATATGGTATTTTATTTTTATTTTTTTAATTTTACTATATAAACCCCATTTTAAATGATTCATATTTCATGGATTATGTTTCTTGTAAGGAATATCGACAACTCAAGTCTCCACTCCTTCAGTTACATTGTTTCATCACAAACTTTTTCATTACATTATTGGGTTCCCCCCCCACTAATATTTTAATATATTTTATTCCATAATAATATTTAGTCAAATGAGGTTTAAATAAATATAATTTTTTTACACTTCTTAAAATGTGAGTTTAATACAAATGTATTTTAAAAATAATAAAAAGGGGGTTTCCTTTCACTTTCACATGTTTTTTTTCCTCTACTAATTTATACAAATATTATTAATGTATTTTAAATATTAAAATATTTTATAATATTTTTAAGATTAAAGTTTTTTAAAGGATTTCATATCACCTTTTCAAAAGTTTACTTCTAAATTTACATGTGAATTTTTATTTTACATAATTGATAAAAATGTTTTCTAAAAAATACTTTAGTTTTCACTTTCATTTCCTTTATCATTTTCAAAAGGTTTTACCCTAATGGTATTTACGTTACATGATGGATATTTTTTTTTATCTTTGGGATTTAACTTATGGTATCAAAGAGTTTTATTCTTGTGATACCATTCAAAACATTATTTTGTGAGAGTGTTTTCATTTATGTCAACACACTTCAATGTTTCCTTATTACAATGGGGTTATTCTCTATTGAAAACTTACAACATATTTCTATGGATGTATTATGATCATGTTATTTCAGTATTGAATTATTTTTCTACCCATTTCTCTATATGGAATGAGCATTACATTTTACATAATTCAAATTGGATAATGTTCACCTAAAAAGTATATTATTCTATTGGCATGGGGAAATGTATTGGTGTTATATATGATTTTATTTCAATATTTATGATTATTTGAAAGATAAATATGTATTTCTTAACCTCAAAAATTATTCATTTGGGTATGTTATGATAATTTTATCCCTTTTATTGACATGGGGAAAAGTATAAGCATTTTATATATTTTTATTCCAATACAGCCGATTATTGGAAAGTTGACTATGTAATGTTTGACTATATAAATTATATATATATATATATAAGTTATAATCATTTTATACATTTTATTTACATGGGAAAAGGCATTGGAATTATTTTTTATTATATATTTGTAAAATAGATTAATTATGTATTTTGATTTCTGTATTTCTCAGTATACATATAACTATGTTTTTTTTAGTAATAGGTTCCTCAAGGAATAGTATGAAAGGTCTTGATGACTATTATTAATAATGAATTTTACATAATTAGGTGATGTTTGGGGGCCATAATTATATATACCCTTGATATATCTACATGTCTCATGAGACAAAACAGGTTGAATTTGTATGTATACCTCTTCCCTTAAAAGGATAGTGTCTTGGAACATGGCCTTGAAAGCATGTTTTTGATGTTTGAAATTATGAATTAAATCAGTAGGAGATTAGTATTATTGATATCTATATTTTTATTTATTATCATGGATATATAAATCTCTCAGTTTCAATGTGATTATGGATTTATATTTTTTACTTATTCATGTCATAATATCTATGCCATGTTTATTCTATGATTGCCTCATTTGTATGTTTTCCATTACTGAGTGTTTGAGTTTACCCCTTCATATGTTCTAATTTCCTTGGGTTATTAAGAAAAGTATTACATGGGAAATTTTTAAAAGTATATCACATTTTTAATAATTTATGGGATATTTTGAACAGTTATTATGAATTAAGTAGTTTCTTATATAGTTGAAAAAATGTTCATTAGGTGATAAATACATGGGATTTATTATTTTTTATTTTTCTTAATTATATAAATATATAAACCTAAATATATACATGATATATAATGGATTAAATAGTCATTATTTATTTTTTTAACTTAGGATTTTTTATATCTAGTATTTTACAATTGATACCAAATTGAGTATGTAAAGTATGTGTTTATGGAACTAGATATGGGAGTGCGGTTTTTGGGAATCACATGATCACCTAGATGTCATACATTGATTGAATAATGAAATTATTTACTAAACTATATAGAATTTATCTATATGTTGTAAATACCATATTCTTTATTATCTTGATTGAAGGGTATTTACATAGAAGGTTATTGAATATCTTTAGAATCCCACTTATTTTCAATGGGATTATCATGTTATGATTATTGATGGAATTATAAAATATTTCATTATATGAATCCATTTAAAAAGGATAGGAAACCCATTTTATTTCCAGGGGTTATCTATGATCTGATTAATTAAACCATTTTTTTATTAGTGGTTAATTATGATAAGATGAATAATATATTTCAAGTAAAACTCATATGAATGGATAATGACAGGTGGGGTCCTATAATGCCCTCCAATGAAATGCTTAATGTTTTATATCTCATGTGATATTTTATCATGATAATTATTGTATATTATCAAAAACTAAAGGGTGTTAATTCTTGGATATACTCAAAAAATAATGCATGAGCCATCTTAAATATTCTCTCTAACTAAATCATGTGCCTTCTTGGATATAATCACAAACTAAAGGGTGACACTTATTGGATATGATCACAAACTAAATCATGGTACTTCTTGTATATTATCACAATATTATTATACCCTATGCTTATGTTTGTACTATAATTTTATTCTTATTCTTATGACTATGTTATTATCTCATGGATCATTTTTATTGACTCACAAGTCTACAATCTCTTGATTTATTTCTTATGTTACTCCAGGTTTTATTTCATGAATTATGTTTTATGATCTAAGATTTAGTGGGTATTATTTTCTTATATATATTTATTATACCCATATTCTCATCTTATGATCAATTGTGATATTTGATTATTATCGATTATTTTTTTCCCTTACTAATCATCTAATATCACCCTTCTTATTGTAGCATCATACCCTTGGTTCTACTCAATAGTGCCTTGAGACGGTGGTCCAAAGGGCATCAGGTTATCCTCCCTAAATGATAGAGGCTTCCAACTAGAAGAGAGGGCCTAGGGTGTGTCTATTGGGAGGTTACTCCCTCATATATCTGAGTGAACATAGAAGAAACAATAGATAAATAATAGTATAAGCATAAATAAGAAACATACATAAGTGGGAATAATATAAATAGACCAAGAAATTAGTAAACAACTGGTGAAATCTAAATAAATAATATATATCAGGTGATGATGATGATCATGATGCTATACACAATGAGTACATGTGGAATATGGGATACAAGAATATAACACATGCTATCTAAAATATGAAAAAAGGAAAAACAGATACTACAAGTGTCTTGAGAATATCTCCTATACCCCATAATCCATCCTAGAGATGTAAATAAATCACGTTTTAAATGTCACATGCTTCCCTTTATCCATATCAGCAATCATGAAGTCTTCTTGGGTGCCAAAGGCATCCCAAGTAGGGTGTGAGATACAATCTCATTAGGCCACTATCCATGGTGTCTAGGTTGATCCATTTCATGAAATAAATAAATGATAGTGTGCCATGAAATGATAAATGTAGAAAATCATTAAATAAATGAATAACTACTCGGTCCATGTTTCTAATTGGACACTGAACTAATACCACCTGCTTTAGCCTAAGTTGGATGTTTGAAAATATGTACCTATGCAATACAATATATGTATACAAGGGTCATCATAAACAAAGAAACTAGGGTAGGTTAACCTCAAGCTTGTACTTTGGATTGGTGGTCACATTTCAATGTCATCATTAAATAATGCTTAAAATATAATTATGAACATCACTTGTGAAAAAGCATGAAGACCATCAATTCTAAGAGTGGAGTTCCTTTCCCATCCCAGTTGATCTATAAAGAACACCAAGGGTCACTATAGGTGTCTCTAATAGAACTAATTCCACTGAGTCCATCCAGGTAAACCCATATAGTTTTCCCTTGTATCACTCATAGCATGGTGACTCTGAGTCCGTACCATGTATCTTATTTAGGGGACCAGATATCACCAGTGGCCTGGCATAGCCATCTTGCAAATGGGTCCACCCATAGTTTCTACCATAGGGAATCAGTTTCACACACAAGTATATATAATCCTCCTAGACATCCCATACATGGAAATCCAATGTATTTCCGCCAGTGCATCAAGTGAATCCAACCTAACATAGTGACTCCATCTACATTGTCCTTAAATAGGACTCGTGTTCTCTCCCAGACCATAGTAGGTGAGTTATGGAAACCCAATAAAATATCATGAGGCATGGAATATATAATCTCACATCATCAATAATAATTCTAATTTTAAATGATAAATAATATATCTAATTAATACCATGTAAATCAAACAACAGTGTCTATAAGTACAAGGCATAAAAGTGGGACAAGTCACAAGCTGCATGGAATAAACCATAGCATGAGGCAATTATACATGAAGCATGACGCATGGAATATTTATAAAGCATAAGTAAAGAGGCTAAAAGTATTCACACAGAGAAATAACCATAAATAATGACACAAGACACAAGCATGATTATTAATTCAATAAGTGTGAGGCATCGGGAAATTATAAGGGGCCTAACTCATGGCTCAAAATTTATTTTAATTCATTTTATAAATTTAAGTAATTAAACCAAGGTGAAAATCACACACACAATGAGGTTAACAATTCTATGCATGGTAAAATAGGCCATTTAGGATGGTCACACCCAAAGGGGTGGCCAATGAGAAGGAGAACCACCACTGGTAGGTTTTCTCCATAAGGTATGGTCACATATGACATATAAAACCCATTAATTTAATTTATTTAACAAATTTAAAGCATCTCTAGAAGGTTTTACCAAGTATCATAATGGAACATAATTTAAATAGCTATGAAACAAGCTGGAAAGACCTATACCACCTACCTTGATGTAGTATCACTCCACTCATCTGTTTTTGAAGCTTGAATTGGCCTAGAATGAGAGAAAAAATAGAAATCATCAAACAACCTAAAAATAGGGTGAAAAGGTCACACCTAGATAGTGTAAAATTGGATGGAATAAACTTGAAATATAAGGGATATGATGATAAAGATTACCAAGGGATTTTTGTTGTTGTTGACGATGAGAGATTCAGTGAATGAATGGGGGAGATCATCCAAGACCTAAGGAGGAGGAAGATAGAGCTCACGTGTGAGGAGGGGAGCCGGTCCATTGGAGAGTAAATGGAGAAAGGATGAGGGTTTAATTAAAACATCGTTAAGGGAAAATTTTTAATTTCATCCACAAAAGAGTGGATGCATGGTTTGGCCAGATAGTTGTCCAAACTGCACACCAATTGTGTGGTAGGTTCTTCTTCAAAGGGAATTCTCGCATGGTTAGGCACACGATTTCTCTAACCATACACAGACCATAAAAAAATTACACTTCCCTAGGACATACAATTCTCTCATGGTCGTGCGCTTGGGGGTTTAATGGTTGTAGATAAACCATGTGGATCCCAAGTTCCCACTGTATGCAACCGAATAGTTTAGGGAAACCATGAAACCTAGTATTTCCTTTAACATCCTGAGCTTTGGGATCCTAACAAGCCTCATACGCCCCTGAGACCTCCTTGAATACCTTAGGAATCATTATAAGGTCTATTTTAAATAATTTAAAATAAATATTTATGGTCTATACCTTCAAAAAAATCTGGGATGTTACAACCTCCCCTTCTTAAGACAAATCGTCCCTAAGTTTCCCTTACAAGGGTGGTATGACATCTTCTGGGAAAAGTTCCATTCACTGAGAACATACATCATCTTCCCACTCCTGGTTCTCATCTTTTACATGTATGTGTTGTCATATCACTCAGAAAAGAGGAACTGAGCTACCTCAAATAACCTTTGTGTTCTGATCAATAATGCATATCGGATGATCCTCAAAATACACAACCACTTTCAGCTCTATATCCTTGGGTTCGAATGAATGATATGGGTTAGTATGATACTGTCAACGATAAGATACATAGAAGTCATTGTTCATGGCATAGTACCTATGAGTTAGTTGCAACCAATATGATATCGACCTGAATCCCCCACTATCACGAATGTCCCGACGTACCGATATAATAACTTGCCGTATCTCTTGATTTTTTTGTGACCCAATCTAGGAAATACATGTATAAAGACCCAATTTCCCACCTCAAACACTAGAGTTCTATGGTGATGATTGAGATATGGATTGTTCCAGGACTGATTTGTATCCATATGCTTCTAAATTAGATGGACTTTCTCTGAAGTCTCTTGAACCAGATGAGGACCAAGTTGAGCTACCTCACCCACCTCAACACAACATAGTGGTGAACATATGTTCTACCCTAGAGGGCCTCATATAGAGCCATATAAATCATTACCTGAAATCTATTTTTTTTGGAAAAATTAACTAGAGGAATATGATTTTCCCATGAACCTCCAAAATCAATGATGCAGGCCCGAAGCATATCCTCCATCATCAATATCATTTTCTCAGACTACCTGTCATTCTAAAGGTGATATGTTGTACTCAAGAGCATTTGTGAACCTAGTGACTTTTTCAACCCTTTATAGAACCATGATGTGAATTGTAATTCTCTTTATTAAAAGATATAACTATGAACAACATGAAGTCTCACTATCTATCAGATGTAAATCCTTCCTAACTCATCAATAGAGAAGGTCTTCCAGATCTATAGAAAGTGTGAAACCTTGTTCAACCTATTGAAAATCAGCCATATTGCATCACTTCCTTAATGATATATCATAAATCCTTTCAATAAATACATGGTGACATCATTCTATTTCCACTTAGGAATGGAAAGAGTCTATAGAAGTTTTTAAATTTTCAAGTGATCAACCTTCACCTGATGACAATTAGAGCACCAAGTGATGAATCCTACTATTTTCCTCTTTATACCTAGACATCAATACTAATGGCACATGTCTCAATACATATGGGTAATACCATGATGAATTTCACAAATAGAGGCATGTGATTACTTCATCTTCTCTTCCTATATATTAGAAGTCACCCATACATGACTATATAAGAGTAGTGTTTCACTACTATAAACAACCCAACTAGAAGGCAGGTTCTTTCATGTGATGCTCTCCCTCAAGATGATTCCCTCGAAATCATACAACTACCACATCTGAACCTGCTACATAAGAGAGGATGTCATGGATATAGATGATAAGACTAGTTATCCATGTTGTTCATGAACCTCCAGGTGAAAATCAAAGAATAGATCCATCATCTTCCACTCAATACTAGCTTCCTTTATGGCCTGTATTTGAGTCTTACGACTCAAGGCATCATCCATGGAATTTCCATTTCAAGTTGTGTAAGAAAGTTCAAAATCAAATGATTACAACTATTCCACCCACCTTAACTTCCTCAGATCTAATTCTCACTTTGTAGAGATGTATTTGAGACTTTTATGGTCTATTTAAACAATGAACCACTAAACCAATAGATAGTGCCTCCAGTAGCATAGATCATGAACCACGACTTCTAGCTCAAGTTTGTCTGTAGAGTAATTCCACTCATGTGGTCTTATCTGGAGGGACCCATATTCTATGACTCAATCACCCTGCATCATAACTACACCCAGACCAATCCCTGAAGCATCACATTAAATTTTATGGCTCATTCCGGGCTCAGGAAGAATCTGGATCGAAGCTGAAGTGAATCTTCCATTTAACTCTTGAAAAGTTGTCTCACAAGATTTAGACTAGATGAACTTAACACCTTTCTTATTCAATACCATAAGCGGAGCTTCTAGGCATGATATGTCCTATATGAATTGCCTATAATATCCATCCATCCCTAAGAAACTATGTATTTCTAATACATTCTTAGGATTATCCCAAGAAACTATGATGCTCACCTTCTTTGGGTTAACATATATGCCAGCCTCAGATATGATATGACTTAAGAAGTGAAAACTACTGATAAAAAAGTGGAATTTACTAATCATTTCATATAGCTGGTGCTCTCTTACTATATTCAGCACAATCTCAAGTTGATTGTAATGGTTGGGTCTGGTGAGAGAATTCAAAAATATATCATCTATGAAGACTACCTTGAAGGAATAAAGATATAGGTGGAAAACCCAATTTAACAAAGCAATAAAGACTATTGGTGCATTTGTGAAGCTGAACAGTACAACCAAATACTCATACAGGTCATACATACTCTAGAATATTGTACATGGTATGGCTGATGGTCTCAAACAAACCTAATGGTAGCCCGACCTCAAATCGAACCTGTAGAAAGTAGTTTCTCATCAAAGATGGTCAAAGAGGTCATCTATATAAGGTAGTGGATACCAATTATTTACCATAAACTAGTTTAGTATGTGGTAATCCACACACAATATAAGGTTACCATATACATTTTGGGTGAAAATGATTGGTTAACCCCATCGTGATGTGTTGGGTCGTATAAAACTCATTAACTCTAGATCTTCAAGCTTGTTATTTGAGTTCCTAGAGCTCTTTAGGTGCCATCCTATATGGAATAATGTAAATAGGTGTTGTACCTAGTTCCATATTGATAGTGAAATCAAACTCTCTCCCAGGAGGTAAGCCAAATAAATATTTAGGTAATACATTCCTAAGATAGTCCTCAAGAGGAGGTAATTCTACAAGTTGCATCCCCTAATCGCTCATAAGGAGTCCTTCCAACTTAGTTGTCACTCCACCTATACCATTATGCTTGGGTCCATATAGACTCACCTAGATATATCATTTTTCCTTATAGATATATGTTTTTCCCTCAGGTGATGTTAAATAAACTCAGTGGTGATAGAAATCCACTTGGGCGTGATAACACAAAATCCAGTCCACACTGAGAATGACATCAAAGCCAGTTATCTTGAGGATGAAGAAACTCTAGAAGAAGAAAAAAACCCACCTATTTCAAGGGGAACACCTAAAACTGGTGTATTCACTCTATTATTACCACCTAATAGTGTGTTGATGGACATAACGCCATAGAAGTACTCTATTTAAAGGACAAGACTTTCCATAACCACAACAGATATAAAGGAGTGTGATGAACCTATATCAAATAAGGAATATACTAGAGTAGAGGATATCAGAATATTACCTCTAACCATATATGTACCTAGACTCTTCTCATTGAGCACAGGCTTCACGGTATAAATACATCATAAACCACAACCCTAAGATGCTACATGACTAGGCTTAGTAGATCCACTCGAATGATGTGGATGTTCTGGGGCTTGACTTCCTCATCTATGACCACTAACACCTTGAACTAATCATCCATTATAAGAGAAACTTACATCCAAACATGGAGTCATGGATCCCATACCTGATAGAGGTTTTGATACATATTTCTTATCACTGGAGACTAGAGGAAAAGACCAGCAGAAGTGTTGAAGGTGACCTATCCTGCCGTAAGATCGACACTTGATTGGATTCCTCATGCACCGGGAATTATTATGGACTGGCCTACCACACCGATGACATGATATAGATTTGTTAGTTCATTTCATCTAGCTAGAACCACCCCCACATGCACCCTTAAAATGGATCTTTCTACTACCATAAGAACCATTGCCCTACCTCGGAACTGAACTTCCATGGTTCACATTGCTAGTTTCTCTAAGATTTTATTCTATAATTAATTCATAATTCACTATTTATATAATGGTATTCGACCTAAATAAATTCCCCTATGATCGGAAAACATACTCAATCCCATCCCCAAAACACCTCGTAGTCATCAAATTGTCACCAGTTATAGATGGAGCGAAATGTTGAAGCTCAATGAAACAAGAATAATACTCTAGAACAATAATAATTCCCTTCTAAAGATGAATTAATTCCTTGGAAAGGTATTCCCTATGGGATTTTGGGAAGAAGTGATCGTATAAGTTCATCTAGAAGTCTTCCCAGACCATACTCCGATGATGCTCAGCCTGAGCTATGACATCCCACCAACGCTTGGTGGAGTCACATATAATGTAGGTATAAAGATTGACCTTCCAATCTGGAGGCATCTAGATATGGTTGAAGATATATACAATGGCCTCTATCTATGACTCAGTAGTGTGGGGTCTTCCATCCCCCAAGAATGTGGGAGGATACTACTACTGAAAGTCTCAAGTCAGCTCTACCATCATAGGGGCATGCCAGGGAGCACCCTGAATAGACTCTATAAACTAAAGGAAACTATCACAGAACTGAGCGTCAGAACCCAGTATAAGATTAGTGGTAGGTTCCTTTGGTGGAACTTTAAGAGGTATCACGAGTGGCTCATGGCCAACCACATCTAGATTGTGCTCATCTCCACTCAATTGGCATACAACATGAGGTCCTCGTAGTGTCATATCTCTAAAATTTCCAATAGGACTCCTCAGATGGGATTTATAACAGATAAGAAAAGTATATTGAAAAAAGGGGAGAATAGGTACAAATCAATCCTATAAGCATGCTACAACCCTTATCCTGCTCAAGGAGATAGTTCTCGTTGAAGAAAAATGTGGTAGAAATATTATAGGATACATGACCTACTGGCCACTGCCAAGGTTGATTCAAGGAAAAGGCCTCATTTTTCACATATATGGTGACCATTTCATTTAGAATGTGGAATTAATTTTTATTCTTCTATATATATAAATTTCCTTTAAAATGTTGAATTAGGTGGGTCACCTTTCCAATTTATAAGAGACTATACACCTTAAAATTGAAATTAGGTATCCAATAAATTCAAACCATAAAATGTTTTTACAAGTCAAATTGTAAAATTTCTATAAATAAAATAAATCCAGAACTACAAGGCACAATAACCCAGCCACAAACAATAGTAACATGAAAAACATGCAATTCACACTAAAAAGTAAATATTTCATGACATAATGTATGGAATTTTAAGTCCTATTATGCATGGTATGATGCGTTCTTCTAATATTACCTCATATCATTGGGATATGGTGAATTAAATCCCAAAATATTAATAAATTTATCAATAATATAAATATAAAAAAGAATGTGCATCACTCTATGGTGAAATTCAAGAATTTTTAATAGTGAAAGAAATAACATTAATTACCCAACATAAGTAATTTGGGATTCCCCTATATGTGGGTTAGCTACTCCCAAAAATAGGATCATGAAAAAATTCTTATATTCTAGTCTATTTACTAAGCTCAAACAATAGGATAAAAGGAAAAAAAGTGCTCTGATACCACTCTGTGGCATCCTGCCCCGAGTGACACTCAACAGTGCCCTAAGATAGTGGGCCACAAGACCTCAAGTGCACCACTATGAATGACATAGTCTGCCGACTAGAAGCAAGGTACTAGGGTGTGTCTGTGGGGAGATTATGCCCTCATAGATCCTATTAATCGCATCAAAAACAATAAATAAATAATAGTGGAAGCATAAATAAGAAACATATAGTAGCATGAATAATAAAATTAAACCAACCAGTAAGTAAACAACAATAATAAGATGGATAAACAATAGATATTAGGTGATAATGATGATCATGATGCTATACAAAATAAATACACATGGAATGGGGATACAATCATATACCACATGCTAGCTAAAATTCAAAAAAAAAGAAAAACGTATACTTTAATAATTTAAATCATAGGCTCGGTCTTCAACAACCACATACTACATCCTAGAGCTATAAAACAATCAATCATCTCAAGTATCATGCTTTCCTTTATCCATACCTATAATCATGAAGTATTATTGGGTACCAAAGGTGTCCTAATTAGGGTGTGAGATACAATCTTAGTATGCCTCCACCCATGGTGGATAGGCCAATCCATTTAAAGCAATAAATAAATTAAAATTTCCCAATAAATGATAAATGCAAGAAATAATTAAATAAATGAATAACCACTCAATATGGGTTCCTAATTGGACACTTGACCGATACCACATGTTTTATCCTAAGATGGACGTCTAAAAATAGGTACTTGTGCAAGAAAAAATATGTATACCAGGGACATTGCAAAAAAAGAAACTAAGGAAGGTTGGCCCCATTCTTATGATTTGGCTTGGTGGTCACATCTCAATTTTATTATTCAAAACATTCTTAAAATATAAATAAGGAACATCAATTGTGAATAATCACACTAACTATTAATTCCAAGAGTGGATTCTTGATCCCAACTAATGAGATCTATAATGAATCCCCAAGGTCTCTACATGTGTCTCCAAAATAACCAATTCCATTGAGTCCTTCCAAGGAAACCCATATAGGCATCCCTTGTATCACTCATGGCATGGTGACTCTGATTCCATACCAAGAATCTCATATAAAGGACCAAGTATCACCTATGGAATGGTGTATCCATCTTGCCAATGGTTTTATCAATGGTTGATACCTTAGGGAACTAGTTTCACTCATGAGTATATAGAATTCACTCAGAGATCCCATACCTAGAGAACTATTGTATCTACCCCCGCGCGTCGAGTGAATCCAATTGAAATTGATGATTCCATCCACAACATCCTAAAAATGGGACTTGGGTTCTCTCCAGTCCTATATTATTTGATGCATAAAAACCCAATCACATATAATGAGGCATATCATAAAGAATCGCTTGTCATAAATAAGTATTCCAATATTAAATGCTAAACAAGCTAGCTGAGCTACACAATGTAAATCGCTATGGCTATAAGTACAAGGCATAAAAGTGGAAAAAGGCACAAGACACATGGAATAAACCATAGAATGAGGAAATTATACATAAATCAAAATTCATGTCATATATATAAATCATAAGAAAAGAGGCTGCAAGTGTTCACATAGCTCAATAACTATAATCAATTAAACAAGGCACAATCATGAGGCATAATTCAATAATCGTGAAGCATTGGGAAATGACAAGGGGCCTAACTCATGGATCACGATTTATATTAATTAGTTTTATAAATTTAATTCATTATACCAAGGTTAAACTCACACACACAAGGTGGTTAAAAATTCCAAGAATGGGAAAATATTCCATTTAGGAATGGCACACCCAAAGGGGTGGACAATGACAAGGCGAACAACCACTAGTTGGTTTTCACCATAAGGTATGGTCACATAAAACATATAGAACCCATTAATTTAATTTATTTAACAAATTTAAATCATCGCTAGAAGGGTTCATAGAGCGACACAACAACGCATCATTAAAAAAGATTTGAAACGATCGTTAAAGAACTAGACCACCTACCTCAATGTAGTACCACTCCACTCACCTGTTGTCGATGCCTGAATCAACCTATAACAGGGGAAAATGAATAAATCATAAAATTATATGAAAATAGGGTGAAAACAATTGCACTTATTTAGAATAATAGAAGATGGAAGAAAATCAAAATATAATGTAGAGGGTGATATATCATACCGAGGGATTTCAATTTCTTCCGACGATGAGAGATTTAGTGAAGTAATGAGGGAGATCTTCCATGACCTAAGTAGGAGGAAGATGGAGATCATGTGTGAGGAGGGGAGCCAATCCTCTAGTGATAAAAGGTAAAAAAGAAAAGGGTTTAATTAAAACATCATTAAGGAAAAATTTCAAATTTCACCCACAAAGGAGGGGTCACATGATTTGGTTGCACGATTGGCCAAACAGTGCACCAACCGTGGAATAATTTCAACTTCAAATGGTCACCCTTTAGGTTTAGGCACACAATTTATCTAACTATGCAATGATAATATGAAATTAAACTACCCCAGGACCTAAAATTATCATACAGTCGTGTGTCAGGGGTCGCACAGTTGTAGACAAACCGTGCGGCCCCCATGTCCCCATTGTCTCCAACCACATGGTTTAGGGAAATCATGCATGCTTGGTGGCACATTTTATCCTAATTGTTCATCCTATAATTTTCTGTAATTTCCAAGGTTTTAGGATCCTAATGAACCTCTAATACCATTGATACCTCCTTGACTCCCTTATGAATCATTATAAGGTCCGTTTTAAGGAATTTAAACCAAAATAAATGGTCCATACCTTTGATAAAATCCAGGACGTCACACTTATTTTTACACTTCTCCAAGTAATACATATGATATGTTAAGAATAGTATGTTGTGTGTATAATTTATGGTAAATGTTAAAGTATTGTTATGGGTTAAGCAGTTGTTTATATAGTGGTAAAATGTCCTTTAGTTGAAAAATACATGGGTTTTGTTGGTTAATGTTTTTTTCTAATCCTCTAAAACTATAAACCTAAGAGGTATTATGAATGAATTGTAATAAAATATTTTCTGTAAGTTATGTAATTGAGATGGTCATGTTTTTTGGTCTTTTTTAGCTGGTATTATATTAGGGATTATATAACATTAGATATTGAGACATTAAGGGTTGGTAAGTTAATCTTGATCATAAATTAAAAGTTATAGATAACCCTTTAGGATAGTTGAAGTAATATTGATTTTTTAGTGATTGAGATAAGATAACTTTAGTAAAAACCCTAATATAAGTCTAACGGATAAGTATATTTATAGGATAACATCATGAATTTTTTTTAAAGTAGTGATTATATGGTTTTATTGATAATCTCATCCATTTATGGAGACTATAAGTGGATTCAGGCTCTAGTATAGATGTATCTAGGGGTAATAACCCTAAAAAGTTAATTTTATATATTAACTTAATCATAACCTAGTGCACAAAAAAGATTCATAGCTACCGATTTGGTTTGAAACTCCTGAGTGATATTCTTTGGTTGATCACATTCTATTTAAAATAAATTATAACAGATTTATTATTTTAAGTAATTATGGTATAAAGTATGAGAGAACCCAACCTAATGAAACCTATATTGAACTAAGAGTGATTTAGGTTAAACTGTAAGCTAATTTGATGGTTTTCAAGAGTAATAAATTTTAAGTTTGAGTTTTCATGAGAAATTTTTTTATAATTATATTATGATGTTAATTTCTCATCACTCATGTTAACCCATTTTGGTTTTAGAAATGGATGAATATTGAAGGAACTGAGTTAATAATGGATGAAATGCACAATGTAGAGATTAAACCAATGAGAAACTTAACGGGATAATATCTAGATTAAAAAAATTATTATTCCAAACTAGTTATCATGAATCAATATTAATAACATGAACTTTTTTGAGTTTATAAAACCACGAAATATGAGAAATATAGAGGCTCGTGGAATTTTGGGTGATAAATATGAATAAGAAAAGAATTTTAAAACTAATTCCTGTAAAAAATGTAGTAAGAATCACTAAGAGGAATGTATTAAATGAATTTGTAGATGTTTTGTGTATAGAAAATGAGGGAATATAGAAACTAATTTAAGAGAAAACATAAAGAGATCAGTTTGTAAAGACTTTGAATTTTTGTTTCCAATATGAAAAGACTCGTTTCCTTATTCTCCTTCATGTTTTGAGTTAAGAAAAAATTAGATGGAACCATATGAGATTTGAGTAGCTTTTCAAGTCTTAATGGTGGGTTTGGGGATTTTTTCCAAGGAAAAAAAATAGCCTGGTAAAAGTTGTGGTGACCCTAGTGTATTACTTTATATAAAATGAACAAGGAGAAATGGATGGAACAAGCCATAGTTCATGAGAAGGTTTATTTTTTTTCATAGCCTAGGTTACCTCACCACAACCATTTTCGAGGTCGTGGTGATGGTATAATAGCCTATGGTCTGGAAACAGTTTGTAGGTGATAGAAGTTTTGGGGTGCATTTAAGGAAACCATGACCATCGATAGGTCATGGTGTAGGGAATAGAGACAATTATGTTGTTTTTGAAATAGGAAAGATGGTTTGTTCTCTTATCTTATCATTAATAATTTAAAGGGAAACATATGGTAATTTAATATGAGGTCTTAAATTTGGTTTTAACTCAATTATTACCCCTATTAATTGATTTATCCGCCTTCTCCTTGAGGATTACTTCAATATAAAAAATTATAGACACTTGGAAGAACCTAAAGAAACCCTCCTTGCATTTATTTTCTTCCATGTTTAATCCCAATACTTCTCCTTGACTCTCCTTACTCGACCTTACTGGAAAATAAAACCTTGTAGATGGAGGTTTTTCTTATTGTTTTAGATTCATGGAGACATGGATTTTCTCTTCTCTTATCACTATCTAAGAGGGGTGATTTTATACTTTCTTCAAACTAACTTGAAGTTTACCATTGATGGTTCTTTATGTTGGGTATGTGATTTTCTACCCTATTAGATTGTTCTTTCTCAAGACATTCTCTAGAACCCATTTTATTTTATGTGAAACCAGATCTAAGAATTTTGGTAGAGAGAGATTGTTTTGGCTGGTGTGGAAACATACTTTGGGGGATGAAACCATTGATAAACCCTAATGTTGATGTTAACAACCTTGAGTTAGGAATCTACATACCATTTTGGGCTCTTGTATGCTCATGTTACCTTGGTATGATTCTTGTGTTGACATTCTTTGTTGATCATGCCTGTTTGTGATCTAATGGGGGTGCTTGAATAGCTTGTGAGACCTGTTGATGATAATTTTTCCATGAGTATGCTTGTATCTTGTTTTTCATGTTTTATGTTGATCACATGTATTGTATGTTGCTAATATTAATCCTATTGACATGTTATGCTTGATTGTATACCCTACCATGTTATGTGTGTCACCATGCCTTGGAAGGTGTTTTTCTTGGTGCTTGGAATAAATGGACCATTGTGACATGGTCATACCTTATAGGGGGATTTTTCATGACTTAAAATGATGGAAATGATAGACCTGAGCATAGGTTATGTATATTAAGATTCCTCATGGATTCCATGTGATTCACTCAATGCCTAGTAAATTGCATGTGGTATTTTTACTTGAGGTCTAGTGGATGTCGAGTATTAGGATCACTCAATTCCTAGTGGATGCTAATAATATGACTCAATTGATTCCTAGTGGATGTGGAGTAGTTGGATCACATAATTTTGAGAAGTATGTTTACTATCCTTGTGGAAAGTTCTTGATTACATCTAATATCTTGATATTCCTTCCAGAATGAAGTTGAAGTAGGTATGGTTGGGGTTCCCAGTGGCTTGGTTAGTATGCAAGTGCTTGGAACATGATTGATTATGCTTTCTTGTTTATTTATTTTTATCATGTAATACACCTATTATATATGTGAAATTTTTTTGAGGACATATTAGCAGTGTCCTACTAGGTTTTATTACTCACACCCTTCATGGGAATCCCTATGTGCTTGTAGAATTCATGTATAGGAATCCATGAAAGGTAAAGGGGAATGTGGTATATGGTTAATATGAGGGTAATGGAGCTAGTATAGGGACCGGGATGGACTCCAGAGGATTTTCCATTATGTTATTTTATTTATTTACCTTCATTCAATTTACACTCTATTTTATCTTTCCATATGGAAGACCATTTATTTATCTATATGAAATGTGTTTCATCTGATATTTAGTATTTTACATATTATTTTTATTTATATACTATTGATTATATTTATATTATTTATGAAAGGATATGATATAGAGGGTATAGTATCCCCCCTTGCGGCATTCAAACTCTCGCTACTAGTTAGTAGCCTCTTGCATATGGGAAGTCACACATGAGATCATGTGACTCTCTAGCTCAGAATAGGTGGTTCAAGTTAAGGAATTACAAAATGGTATTAGAGAACTATTTTATTCATTTTTTTAGACTAACATGGGACATTATAGAATGGAGTTAGGCTATTTTGGACTAGGGTAGGGTAGTTTTCATGTTCCTATCCATCTCATGTGTGACGTACCTCCTAGTTACCATTAACGGTATTGCTATTAATATTTTACTTAATTTGGGTACACTCATGCATCATGACTAGGAATGTAGGATAAAATATCATATATATACATTTTTTTGTTCATACTAGTTCTTTAATTAAATACCTTAATGTGCATTATCTTTTTAGGATAGAATTATGCTCCTTGATTGAGTGATATATCTATTTTTCATGTTGTTGTGATATATCTATTGGAATTAATTAGTTGAACCTGAGAATTCTATTATGTTTTGTATATAAATGTGATTGTAACTAACATGAAGGCATAGAGACCTTGGTTAGTTCTATAAGGGATATACCTTGGGTTATAGTTAGAATATTATGAGAAATTTTTTGTGGTCCCATTGAATAATTTTATCTTTTTTAATGGATTCAAAAATTATAAATTTTCTTGGAATTTGAAAAATATCATTGTTAATAAATTTTATGGGGCCTCCAATTGTGGCATCTCAGGATGCTCTCATTAGATAGGAAGAACTCATTCCACCACCAGTATAGTAGGAGGATGTTTCACAATATTCTCCTAAATTGGAATCAGTGATTCAGGATGTTGAGACACTTCAGATGGGAATTTTTTGAATTATTCTCATTTAAGGAAGAATGATCTAAAATTACATGATTGATCATTCTTGGGGACTTGTAAAGGAAGGGCTTTATCAGGATGAGTACTTTACCATGGGGTGTACCTGTCTTGGTCACCACGATAGTGGATGGTAGTATTCAACTATAAATGGATTTATAAAAGTTGGACTAGGTAATGGTGAAGAATAGATATCCTTTTCCCAAGATCTACTATATCTCTGATTGATTATGGGGATCATGGTGGTTCTCTAAGATTGATATTTGATCAGGATATCACTAATTGTGATTTAGAGATGATTATATCCCAAATACGGTGTTTTAGAGTAGGTATAGTCCATATAATTACTTGGTGATTCTATTCGAACTAGATAATGTGATATTAGTATTCATGGGTCTTATGAACAAGAACTTTCACCCATATATTGACTTGTTCATCATGGTATTTTTAATAAGATCCCCAAATACTAATTGAATCTGGATCCACATTCTAGACATATAAATATATTCTTAAGTACCCTTTGATCACATTGAATTTATGCCAAGCTATAAAAGTGTTACTTTTAGATTCATGAGGTGAAATTATTAGGTCATGTGGTGTTCGAGACCAATATTTATGTGGATCTAAAGAAAGTTTAGGTTGTGATGTCATGATCATGTCCTCAAAATGTGTTCATGATAAGTATATTTCTGTATTTAGAGGAATACTACTGACTTTTTTATCCAAGACTTCTCCTATTTATCGAAACCCGTTATTGTGCTAAAGAAGAATGGGGTGAAGTTTCAATGGTTAGGCCGATTTGAAGAGGATTTTCTTTAGATAAAGAGGAGGTTAACTACAACTCCATTGTTGATACATCGTGAGCTATGGATTGGTTATTCTATTAATTACAATGAATCGGGCCTTGGTTTTCAATGAGTATTGATATAGTGGGAGCTGGAGGAAGATTATAAGAAACTTAAGTTGTGATCCCATGAGTGGAACTATCCAACCCATGAGTTGGAGATGGAAGTCTTGGACTGAGCATTGAAGTTTTGGAAACACTACCTCTTCAGTGAGAGTTTTTTTTCTACATGAACCACAACAGCCTTCTCTATATCTTCATGATAAGGGACCTAAACATGAGGCGGAGTTGCTGGGTAGAGTATATATAGAAGTTTTAAATTGAGATATCCTATGAACCAGGTAAAGGTAACATCATTGAACATGATCTTAGCCATAAGATTCAGGTAGCTTAGGATCTTTGAGAGTTAACTTCATAGGAATAGTGTCACCCTATAAACTTATTGGAAAATTGAAGGATTGATACTTACAGGGACCAGGGATGGATGAAATATGCCTCATTGGCGATCATTTCTCCTTTAATATCTTGGGTAATGGCTATATAAGAGACTAACATGGAGTGTGTTGTGATGTAGGAACAACTAGAAGGTGGTGATCTGATACCCAGGTGGTTGTTGGACAACGATGATGTGACCCTTTTACATGGAAGAGTTGTGGACCCTAATTTTTTCAAAGAGTATCTAATGAGATACTTAAATACCTCAAAGTTATTGGTACATCAAGGAGATAAAAATATGTGAAAATACATTAGGTAGCATTTCTGTTGTCCAGGGATGAGGTGGGACATTGCTGGATTTGTTTCTCGATTCCTTACCTACCCTATAATAAAGTTTGAGCACCAGTGTCCTTGGGAATTACTCTAGCCTATTCCAATGACCATATGGAATTGGTAGGATGTCATGATGTAATGTTTTAAGGTGTTACCTAGGACTCTGAGAATTCGTAATGTGGTTTGGGTGATTATTGATTGGATAACAAAAGTTTCTAATTTCTTATGGATTTGTGAGACTCACTTAGTATATGAACTAGGAAAGTCATATGTTTGCGACATAGTAAACTGGTATGGAGTTCCCTTTATCATTGTATTTAAAAGAGACACATGTTTCACATGAAGGTTTGGGTAGGGTTTACAGAAGTCCTTAGCAACTCAATGGATTTTGATCACAATGTACCATCCCTAAAAATATGGAAAACCTAATATGATGATTCAAATCCTTGAGGATATGCTTCGATCATGTGTTCCATAATTTGGTGGATCATGGCATGGGAATATAGAGTTGGTAGATTTCACCTAAAACAAAATTTTCAAGGCTTATATCTAGATTTCAAATTTTGAGCCTCTCTATATATTTTCATACCACTCATTGTTGTGTTGGCACAAGATGGGTGAGATAAAAATTGTTGTGACTAGTATGCTATAGAATACATTAAAGAGAGTGAAGATGATCAGAAAGTGTCTAGTGAAAAATTAGTGTGGGTAGTGATCATATACAGACAAGTGGAGATGACCTATGGAGATCACTATTGGTTAATGTGTGTTCTTTAAGGTATCACCTCAGTTGGGTAATCTTCATTTTTGGAATCAAGGTAAGCCATCAACATAGTTTTTAGGACCATTTGGGATCACCAAACATATTTAAGTAGTGTCTTACCAAATAAAACTCCCTCCATGTTATCAATGCATTCATGATGCATTCCATTTTTCTTATATTCAAATGTACATGTATGATCCTGCACATGTTATAAACTATGAGGAAGTTGAGTTGGAACTGAATGAAACTTTTATGGAGTGTCCGGTGTGTGTAATTTATTTGAGTAAAAATGTATTTTAGGGGAATATAGCACCACTTGTTTGTGTCATATGGTAATGTGGATAGATTCATGAGTATACATGGGAGTAGGAGTCAGATGTTTGATCTTAGTGGCCTAATTGTTTTGATCGGGAACTTTAGAGACACTTCTAAGGGATGATAATTACTTAGAGGGGGAGTTTGTAAAAACTCATAATTTTTGTTCCTTATATGAAAAATACTTCATTTCCTTATTATTATTCATGTTTTGAGTTTTCCCATGCTTGGATGGAATATTATGAGATTGAATTAGATTTTGGAGTCTTAAAGGTGGGTTTTGGTATTTTTATATCCAAAACGGGAAACACCATAGCATAGTGAAAGCCATGGTGGCCCTGGTGTGTGCCTCTATGTAAAACGGTAAAGGGGGAAATATCTTTGACAAATCATAACCAATATATGGTGTATGAGAAGGGTTTTTTTCAACCATGTACTAGGTAATCTTTCCACTATCTTTTTAGAGGTTGTGGTGAGGGTAGAATTACCTATAATCTATAAACATGTCATAGACACAACCATTTTGGGGCTGCATTCAAGGACACAACATCCTTGTCCAGACCATAGTATAGGGAATAGTGGTGGTTGTGTTGTTTACAAAATAACCAAAATGGCTTGATCTCTTATTGAATATTGAATAATTCAAAGGGGAAATGAATGAGAATTTAATGTGGGTATTAAATTTATTTTTAATTTTATTCTTACCCATTCTAATTGATTCATCTCCCTTTACCTTGATAATTCCTTCAATTAAATGAATTATAGATACTTGGATGAACCTAAGGAAACCCTAATTGCATTGAGTGTTTCCTAGGGTAGTCTAATTCTTTCTCATTGACTCTCTCTGATCAACCTTTCTGGAAGATAAATCCTTATATATAGAGGTTGTTCTTATTGATTCATATTCATGGAGACTAGTATTTTCTCTTATCTTATCACTTTCCAAGAGTGGTGATTTTATCCTTCCTTTAATGGGACTTAAAGTTCTCTATTGACTGTTTTTGACATTGGGTATATGATTTTCTACACCCTTGTCTTGTTATTTCTTGAGTTGTGGTCTAATTACCATTTTTATTTGAAAATGGTTCTAGGAGTTTTGGGTGAGTGATCTTGTTCTATTTTGTGTGAAAATGTGGTATGGGAGATGGAACCATTTAAAACCCACGACGTTGATGTTGAAAACCTTGAGGTTGGAAGTTTTTTACCATTTATAGCTCTTGTATTGTCATGTTACCTTGTTATAATTATTATTTTAGCAATATTTGATTTTCTTTCTTGATTGTGATCACATGTGGGTGTGTTCATAGCTTGTGAGACCCATTAATGATACTTTTTTCCCTGAGTATTCTTGTAGCGTGTTTTTTTTCAAGTTTTATGTTGATCAGTTGTATTGTATATTGATACTATTACTCCCAATGATATGATATTCTTGATTTTATTCTCTACCATGTCACATGTGTTGTTATTACGTAGAAGGTGTTGTTCTTGGTGCTAAAAATGGGATGAATGTTGTGACATGGTTATCACTTATATGGGGATTGCACATAACTTTTGATAATGGAAATGAAGGACTTGAGCATAGGGTAGGGATATGAAGATGGATCATGGATACCAAGTGATTCACTCAATGCCTAGTTAATTCCAAGTACCATGTTTACTTGAGGAATAATGTATGTTGAGTAGTATGATCACTCGATTCCTAGTAGATGTCGAGAACATGACTCACTTTATACCTAGTGGATGACTATTAGTTGGTTCACAAGATGTTGAGTAGTAAGTTTACTAGCCTTGTGGATCATTCTTTATTAAATCTAATATCTTAATATTTCTTCTAGTATGGAGCAAAAAGTGGTGTGGTTAGGGCTCGTAGTGGATTGGTTAGAACACAGGTTCTTGAAACATGATTATTTATGATTTAATGAAAATTTATTGTTATCATATAATACACAAGTAAAACATGTGCACATTTTTTAAGGATGAATTAGTGGTTTACTACATAGTTTTATTACTTACACCGTGTATAGTGAATCCTGATGGTGGTGGTCACCATTGTAGCTGGAGATTATTCTAGTAGTAAATTTAGTGAGGATGATTTTTCCAATGTCATGTACCTACAAAATTCACATGCTTGTCAAATTTACAGTTTATTTTTTATTTTCTTATGTGGTATATACTTGTACCTATTGTCACATGCATATATTTTATGTTGGATTTGGTGCACTAAAACCAACTAAATTATACTTTAGATTTCATATGTATTCATGGATTTAAATATTAATACCTAATCACATATTCATTGTTCTTTTATATAAAATTAATTTGACAATGTCATATAATATTTTTTGCATTGAAAAGGTCAGTGGAGTTCCCCGCTATGATGAGAACCTTGAAATTCCAAGATGATATTCTTAAATATCGTTCTATGGGAAAATAACATTCTATGATGGGACACATAGTATGTTGAATATCATGTGTGAGTACTTGTAATCAAATGTGGATTTATTTCATGAATTTTTTACTTGGTAATATCCAATATGGGAGATTATGAGAACATTTCAATTTTTAGGAATTCTTCATGTTTATGTTTCATTAAATATTTTTATTTGAAATAATTTTTTATGATCCTTAGACTTTAAGATTATTATTAATGCATGTCATGACTTGCGTACTTAGATTTATTATCATAAACCATGATAATATTGTTCATGGATAAGTTGAGTATGTTGGGTGCATCACTAATGATGTGTTATTAATGAATAATTCAAGGAAGGATGTGTTCCTTCCAACTTTATAGAAGTTAATATCTCAACCATTTTATTTAGATGGAAGCATCACATTAAATTACATGGTCATGCTGTAAATATGAGTTTATTTTATATAGTATAAGAAATATGTATCAATCATTTAGGTTGATGACACATGTATACAACCTACTTGGAGATATATTGCGACAAAGGGATTATAATACACAATGAGAATTCATATCTAGTTGTTTTCATTATGATGTATCCTCTTCCTCTATGGGTTACTTGACCCATTGCTAGATATAAATCTTAGACTATAGGAAGTCCCACCTAATTACATTGAGGAAGAATCCTAGAGGATCACACACAAAGTGTTTCCTTTGATCTAAGTCAAATATTATTTATATTTAACAGTTCAAATAAATATTATTCTATCAACTAAGAAGTAATATTTATTGAGGATTTATTAAATCATCACAAATATTAAATAAATTTTTATTCACAAGGTAATTTGTAAATTATGGGAATATATAATATTTATGTATCTCTTGTCATTTCCAAGATAATAAATAATTTATTTAATTACACGAATATAAAAATAAATATTTTAATCACTATACTGTGAATATAATATTTATTTATTGAATGAATGTGTCATATTTATCTCTTATTATTCAAAATGAAAAAAACAAGTATTTATTAATAAATGATTTATTTAATTACACTGATATTAAATTAAATATTTTTTTGGGAATTCAAAAAATGTTAAGAAGGAAAATCAAACTTGATTATTGGTCTAGTGATAAATATTTATTCACCAGACTATAAATAATATTTATTATTGTGCGGGTTAGTATACATCATGGAATAAAATAATATAATAATTAATATTTTATATAAAATAGGGTTTATTTTGGATTTAACATATTATTAAGGGCCATTGTGAAATTATTTAATATGTAATCCTAACCTGGGATATATATATATATATATATAATTATGATAATTTTACGAGGTTGGTAATTGTGAACAACATTCACCTCTCTAGATATTTATCTCTCAATAAAGATCATCTCTATGGTTTTCTATCAAACTCAAGAGATTATATCTTCATCCTTTATTCTTATCAGGCCTAAGAGATCAATATATGATCCTTATTGACTAAAAGAATCATGGTTGTGATAATTTTTGCGGTACAAGATGATCGATACCCCCATGCTAGCACCTGGAGTACCATCAGTGATGTTCTGAGATCAAAGGAGAAAATGTGTATCACCACTAGAGGGGATCTATTCCGGGTCCTCATCAACACAATGAAAATACAATCAAATGGTGTTTGGACAATCAATACCTTCATCAAATAAAGAACTCAAGACCACAATATTCATTCATGCTATTAAAATAATTATAAATTAACATGAAAAATATCATATCTTAGTTCTGAAGAAAATATTTATTGATATTATTTGAAAAAAATCATCATTTATGTAATTTATCGTCATGTAAATTTCAAATGATCTGTTGAATATGGAAAAATCCAAGTTATATATAGGCCCAACAGGTTATTCTACTATGTCTAGACCAATAAGTAGCATCAAATTAGTCATGATCAATTTTTAATTATTTATTCATTATTTATCTTTTACATATTTAAAATTTAGTTTTCATTCCAATAAATTTATTATTTTAATATTGTTGTTAATATTTATTCTTCTATCCTATATTTATTTCTAATATAAATAATATCAGTTTAAATTATATGAAGAACATTTGAAGAACAATCCAGTGGTGGTACATGGTTTGTAGGGTTTCATGGCATGTAACTCGCCAACAAGATTTGTAACGTCACACAACACGGTGTCCATTTGGTCAACAGATGTTAAGTAAATAATTAAATCACATGTGATATAAGTAATTTACATGAATTTAATTCAATAAACATACAATGCAATTAATAAACACATGATGTAATTGATTTAATGAAGTGTAATTAATTCACGTGTCATGTAATTGATTCACATGTGGTGTAGTTAGTTCCTATGTGGTTTAATTAATTCACACATCATATAATTAGTTCACATGTTTTTTAATTAATTCATACATGGAGTAATTAATTCAAACGTCATGTAATTAATTCACTTATGTGGTAATTAATACACATGCAGTGTGATTAATGCACATGTGGTGTAATTAATTTACATGCAATGTTATTAATTTATATGTCAAGTAATTAATTCACATGATGTGTAATTGAATCCACATGGAATAATTAATTCAAACCCATTTATATGGAATACATGTCAAGCAAGGTTTTACACCATATAAATTAATTTACATGAAAAAATTAAAAAATAATTTATTAATTCATAAACCTAATCATTAGGTGTTCCATGTGATATTTATTGACTTGTACGTGTCATATGATAGGTTTTGTATTATATTAAATACATAATTAATTTCTGTGTAAAATTCAGAACTACAATTTGAGTATGGTCGTTACATATTATATACTCTACATGCATTAAAATGGTACAAATAGTGTAACTTTAACGTGTCTCATGTGTCATTTATTGATAGTACACGCCATTAAATTATGTCAAGTATTGTGTATGCGATATGTCATGTGAGTTCAATATATACAATAAGGACCATTCCGAGTAGTTCAAATGGGTATACATTGTGTTTCCTCAAAGTAAAAGTTGTTTAATAAATTAAATTTTAAATAAAATTAATTTAATTTATTTATTTAAAATCACATAGGACAAATATATCTAGGAAAAATTGGATAGATATTGAGATAAAATGAATTAAATAATTAATCATATAATTAATCAGATTTATTCATGCATGTTTTATCTTTTTCTAAAAATGGGGTTGAAGCCTATTTTTATTATGAAAGAAAAGTCATATTTCTAAGTGGGAAAAGGGAGTCCCATTACATATCCCGTAGGCCCAAGGCCAAGTGGCCCATGAACATGGCCAAAAGACCATGTACATCGTCATACCTGCAACATCATGATTACATCACTAGGCCCACATCAAACCTGTGTCACTGCCTACTTGCAACATTCCTATGTCACCACCTTCCTGTGTCATGCTTGCATCACTGCCTTCCTGCAACATGTCTTCATCACCACTATCATGTGTTATGCCTGTGTCACTTTTTGTGATGTAAATCCCCCAAGGGGGTTGTCATGATTCAAAACCTGGTCTTTTGGATATAGGATTATGGGGTTTACCACTCTGGTGCCACCTTAACTACATGTTTTATCTTAATAAAAGAAAAAATCCAAAAAAAAATTCTATTCAATTATCTTAACATATTCACTACACAACTAGATGATAATGATATTAAACTAACTTGTGTCTTTGTATGGTTTATTTTAATTTAATTATTGCATGATTTTTTGTAATTATTTTAATAAAATAAATTGATAGCTTATGAGTCACCACTCCCTCTTTATTATGCATAGTTCTATACTCTCATAATTTCTTTTATATAAAGACACTTTCCAATTCCCTTCACTTATGAGTAAAGTAATTTCATTATAAGGATAGAGTTTTCTGGAACATGGATTTGTTTCAAGGTGAAGATAAGGCGTAAACAAACTAAGGAGAAACATAGGATGGATGTGGAATTCTGCAAAGTCAAGCTTGGACTGACCCAAGGAGTTTTTCCCCTATGGTAAATGGTTTTTTATTATCTCTACAATAAAAAAACCTCTTGTTAAATATTGTGATTAGTCCATGAATTATTTATTTTATTTCTATCTGATGCATAATTTATTTTATGGATGTAAGACCATGATCACATAAATAAATGAATTAATATGAAAATATGAAATTAAAATAAAGTTATTATGCATAAATATTTTATCAATACATGGTTAATCACTTAAGTAAAATAAACTTAAAATTAATAATAGATGTAAAAGATAAAATAATAAAAATTAATGCATAATAAAGAAAATCCCCAAATCATATATTAAGTCAAAATAACCCTTCCATCACTTGATTAATAATGAAACCATAGAACTAAGTATCTACATGGCCATAGTCTGGACACTTAATTTTATTAGGTATTTATCATAAGTGTTTTGGTTTGAATTAAATAAAATTGTAATGAATTTAACATCTATATTCAATTCAATAGAAATTTGGAGGTAGGTGTTGAGAAAATATTATTCAGGATTTCAAGATTGGGGATTCTAATCAATGGAAAAAGGAAATGCAAGCCTAGAGTTGGAAAGACTTACTACCTAAAAATCTTCTTGTGGTTTTCTTGTCTATAGTCTGGGTCATAAAGAGGAAAATATGTATCCCTACCTCTAGAATTTCCATATTATGGGATATTCTGATTTCAATGGTGTGGGTCATTGAAACTTGATAAAGTATTGAGACTTAATAAAATAATTAAATCATTTATTTTCATTTATTTTTTAATATAGTAAATTATTAATCATATATTTAAATTATTATGAAAAATGTAAAGAAAAACCATGAAAACACTACAACCATTCCATAACGCATGGAATATCTATATAAGCATAGATTCCCCTAGAGTGGAATTAATTTTTTACACTGCTTTACTATCATTGAATTTATAATTTTTCTTGGAGCTCCCCAAACCTAATAATTTTTTCACTAAGTGGAGGTAAAAAGGATTCTTGAATTAGATATATATAGGGTGATTACTTCATGATATCTTATATTATATCTTGTCAGAATAAGAAAGAGAGGCTTCAAGATAAATGGAATTCTCCCTACACTATTTTAGTATAAACTATAAATGGGTTATTATCTTGTAATAATTTCTTCATGTATTGAATTATATTGTTTAAAGTTTAGTTTCCTTTTGTATAATAGATTGTCTAAGAATATAATGTTATCATCCTTATGAAAAAGGTTCTCCATATTCATACAAGACTGGATGATCAGTATGAAGAAACTTCTCATCAATCATTTTTCTATACTTACCCGAAAAAAATAAGGCTTGGTGGAAACTTATTTCCTCACTCCTTATGGTGGATAAAATGAAATACAATTCTAGAAATATCATGATTTTTTTAAGACAATTTTTCCTTACAGCATCTTTTAATGAGACAATGGATTCAAAGGGAGGGAAATGAATGGGTTGATATTTACTTCTCATGTGGAAGGAAATGGTTATTATAATAATTATTATAAATTAATGTAGAAGTAATTATAAACTTCTGAAACATTCATCATTGAATATAGTATTTCCATTGGACTTATTTTTAATTAAAATAAAATACTTTTTACATCTATTCTCATTCAAGAGTTAAGAAATTTTGGAAATATTATAATAAGTAGGGTGAATTATACCATAGGCTAAGAAAGGGTGATTCCTATGTTATTAGTGAAAGGACACAACTTTTTCATTATTTGAATGGATTAATTCAAGTTTGTAATGAGTGTTACCAAAACATTCATCTATGTGTCTATCTAGACACAACAAGAAATTATTTTAATTTTGGAAAAAAATTATAATACTTCATACTAAAAAAATGGTTTGGTAACTCTTGAATCATATAGATCCATTGTAATGAATGATGAATATAAAATATAAAACTCTAACATGATTGTGGAAAGACAATTCTTTATCAAATAAAACTGAAATTTTTTTACTTTTTTATAACCATAAAAGTGTTTTAGTCTCTATTGATCTAAGATACTAGGTATGATAAAAAATTACTTATCATTTTTTAGATAAAGAAAATTTAAAAAAAAGTATCCCATACATATTTTAGAGTTAGTTCAACGAGGCCACATAAACTGTTCTAAAGCTATATGTAAATTTATATACTTCATGATATTCCTTCAAAAAAATTAGAAATGAATAGTGAATTAAATGAGCGTGCTTAGTAAAGATAAGGGAACCTATGAGTTGGCTTGTCAAAGAACATATTATCTAAGTAATCATTGATCATACATGTTGAGTAAAGGTATTCCCAAACTCATATTTGTTGAAACCAAGGATATTATTTGCTGGAAATGGAGTATGCTTTGTGTTTGTTGTCAATACACATGGGGTTGATCAAGGAGTTTTCAAGGAATGTGGTCTTATGATTGAGGCAGAAAGCAGTATTGAAATTGGCGCAATTTTCTAGTGTTTTCCAAAATTTTGGGTTTCAAAATCAGGAGTTTGTTTTTTGGAAAAGGAAGAGTTTTGGAAAAGGAAGAGAACTGCAAACCACAAAGTGGGAATTCACAGATCATGAAATATGGTATGTGGAATGGTGGACCAAAAACCATATTGCGGGAATAGTTTTTGGTGAAGAGTTGTGGTTCGTGGGAAGGCTCGTAGTACGCAGAAGGCATGATGGTTCGTGGGATGGTGTGTCATTCATGAAAATGAGGTGGAAAGGTTTGTAGAAGAGATGGTTGATGGGATCTATTTTCATTGGTGGAAATGAGGATGATATCAATTCAAAGAATAATTCATCCACTCTGAAGGGATGAGTGGCGATATGTGGAACGCATAGGGAAATGGTTTGTGGGAGGTACACGACACGGAGTGAAGGCAGTGTCATATCAAATATTTTGTAAATCTTGGATTATTGGATTATGCGGATATATTTTCCTATATAAGGATCACTAATCCCATTTTTATGTGGGGATGGGTTGAATTTTATTAGAGTAATTTATTGCTCTGAGAATTTGGTTAAGTATGAAAGAGGTTCATGCAGAAGTAATTTTTCCAAATGGTTTTTTGTATTCTCTAAAGGGAAGATTGGTCTGTTTAAGAGAGTCTATATGTGGAGGAAGAACTCGATATGTGTTGCTCTTATTATATGTGGAGAAAGTGAGGTGGTACATGGTGTAAGGAAATATTCAAAGGAAGTCAGTACCTGAAAGACAGTTCACGAAGCAGTGAAGAAGTAGTATGCGAGAGCAGAAGCAGAGGTAGTACACTAACATGGTTTGCGAAGGTAGTACATAGTCATAGTTTGTAGAGGTAGTACAAGGAAGAGGTAGGTGGAGCACTGCAGTACGGAAAGTAATAAGGATAGTTCACGAAGGAAAAGTTTTTGAATGAACAATACACGAAATTTAGGTTACATATTCAGAAGAAAACATGACTTCAACAGAGCATCTATCTATAGTTAAGGATGCATGATTTAATGTCAACCCATTGAAGCGAACTTCACATCAATAAATTTATTACGGCTTATTCCCAATGTAGTGAGCAAGGGAGAGTCAATGGAAGTGATCTGAGGGACATAGTGTGTTATCCCTAAAACCTTGTAAAGGTAGTGCGCATGGAAAAGAGTGACTTTGATAAACTTTTATACTCCATAACTAGTAATGATTAGTGGATTTTGGTATAATAGACAACCTATCAATGTATGCTACTTGGATGTAGATCTTAGTGGTGAACCAAGAAATTTTTTTGTGTCTTCTCTTTTCATGTGATTTTTTGTTTTATATACTTTCACATCAGATAGGTTTAACAGGTTCCTACCAATGTGGGAATAAGATCCATCTGTTTAAAAGAAATGTTTGGAACCTTGATTCACCTCTCCCCTTTCAAGGTGTTTTGGGGTCCTTCAATATTTCCTTATAAAAATAAATTTCATAATGATAGTAAAATAAATATCAATGATGAGTCTTATAAAGAGTTTATATCAGGTGAAGGATTCATCCTCTTTCAAATTTTTCTAGAATGTATTGGTGATTTCATAATCTAGTTGAGTTTGGGGTAGTTTTATTTTTGTTAGGGTTCTCACTTCCCCCTTAAAATTGGTTTTCTAAATAAAAATTTTAATTTTTATTCAATGATGAGTCTTATATATATTTCAAATCCTCTATAATTCATTTCAAGACATATTTTTCAAATATTAGTGAAAAAATAACAATATTAGAACTATATTAACTAATTGATATCATATCAATTGTGATATGAATCTATTAGGACACAAAATAAATTATTTGTTTCAATATATTTGTTAAAGGATGGTTTTAGCTATAAAAGAACATCAAAAAACTTAGTTCATAGTAGTTAATAATATAATCACCATAAAGGATATTAATGTAAAGTCAAGAACTATATTATTTACATAAAATCTATATTTTTAAGGATAGTGGGGTTATACATAACTTCTTTGGGTTTACGGATCTGATGCACATGATTTGATATAGGAATACTAGGATCCACCAAGCTTGATGGGAGTAATAGTTACAGGGAAACATACTGTATTGGAATTCATAACCAAAGAGGTGGATAATGTTCATCATGGTGGTTGATACATATATTATTATAAAACCACAAGGTTTTATAATTTATTTTATTAAAATAATATTATTTTCTATAGCTTGTGGTATACACAACACCTAATTCAAACAAGTGATGATATACATTATAAATATTATTATTTAAATAAAATCATTATGACCTAGTGATTGGTTAGATGGGTATGAATAGGATTAATCATATTATAATATATATATATATATATAATTGTTTTCCTTAATAAAATGAATAATAATCCATGAATTGATTATTAATTGGTTGGAAATTGATATTAAATCTTTTGAAGGTAAAAGAGATGTTTTTCATAAAAAAACATTTATGTGTGCAATGTATTTTTTATCAAAATAGATTAAATTAATAACTATTTATAAATTATTATAATTAATTAATTAGATTATATATATAATTTATTAATTCACCTTCATTTAATTATTTTTATTATTCAAGGAATGAGAATAAAGTAATGATATGCCTCAAAAATACATTTTCTTCAAAAATAGTTTTTATTGCATTTTTTGCATGGATGTTATAATTATTATTTTCCAATTTTAGAAATTTTATTTTAAAAAATGGAAACAATTTTTGAAATTATAATTTCATAATATTCTTATGATTATTTTTCTATATTTTTATGAAAAGATTAATTTTTTGAGTGAATAGTGAAAATACCAATTTTTGCAGAACTATTATTTCAGTTCTTTAAATAAATTTATTTAAAAGACTCATTATATTTTTGATTTGGTTTTAAAGTAACATAATATAAATTAAATTAAACACAATATAAATAATTATATATTAATCAACAATATATTTTACTCTGGTATACGTTTATTTTTATGCTTAAAAACACAATTGTATAAAAATTGTTTTTCATTGCATTTTGTGAACTTATATTAGAACTAATTTTTGAAAATTTTATAAGTTAAATATTAAAAAATCTATTACATATTTATAATCATGAGTTTCACATTTATTAATGAGTTAAATTTCATATTTGGTCATTATGAATGATAACTATGGTAAAAATGTGTCACCATGGTAAAGGATAAATTGGGTTAATTAAGAAAAATAGTTTTTGATAAGGATAAAGAAATTAATATTAAATTTATTTATTAAATTTATTTATACCCTTATAACATTATATTAAAATTTTATATTTTTTTCCAATTTATTTTTATTATGATATTTATATTATTTTATGTTAGAAAAATTACAAAATATCACAAACTTTATTTTAATATCACTAATATGTTTTAATGGGGATAAAAATAATATATGAATGATTATAAAAGTTCATTTTTAATATAAATGAATTATTTTTATTAAATTAATTTTTTTATTTTTTAGAGATAGAATAATTTCCTTGAATACATGTGCAGCATCGACGCAACACTTGTTCAAGTTGTAGAAAAAAAATGATTTTAAAATATTAAAAGTAATATATTTTGGATGAATTATGGTGTAAAAAATTAATCGGATAATTATAATTTATATTTAATTTTTAAATATTTTATATTATAATTCCATTATTATCATGATGCCTTTAAATTCGAGATATATGAATAGTCCCAAAAATGACCTTAAATGGTAATTGATGTTTTAAATTTAATTTTAAATAATTATAAAATAATAAAAATATATATGTTGGTTACATTTTATGGGAAATTATCTATAATATCATTCATAGTTCACTTATTTTTAAATTTAAATTTTTAAAATTACTTTCATTTCCCTTAAAGAGTGAAAAAATTGTTACTTCGGTTAAGGTTAAATAGGGTTAACAGGGGGTTAAACCAAAATATAAGGTTTAAAATGAAAATTAAACATGTATAAATATGATTGGTTGATTATATATCTACCTTATACTTATTATATTAGAATATATGGTACATTGTGTCCATTTTAGATGATTTATACACATAATATATATTAATATTTCAAGTATTTACAAGTTTTCCACCCACCTCATCTATAAAATAGAACCACATATCCTCTATTCCTAATGTAATTTGACCCTTTTATCTAAAAAAATAACTATCCAAATACTTTACCAACATCCCTATACATATCCTATAGGTATTTGTTTCACAAAATAACCAACCTAATAATGCTTAATGTTTAATATAAGGGAGGGTTTTCAAAGAATAGGTATAATTCTTAACTCAGTGTTTCATGTTTTTTTTTATTATAACTCCTTTAAATATTCATTAAAAATGATCATATAATAACATCATTATATTAAATATATTTAAATGTTATTATGTTTATGGTATAACCCTTTTCATCTCCTTTTTCATCCAATAGTAAATGAAAACATCGCTCATGTGTTTGTGTGGACTACCACCTCTATGAATTGATGTGTTTCATTTTTCAAAACCCCATCAAGAAGATGGTTATTATGATGGATTTAATTAATATATATGATATTAATGAAATAATTATTATTATTTAAATATAAAATTTTACTTACTTTATTACCTTTTCTTTCATTGGAAAATGATAATGTCACTCATGTGTATGTGTGGACTACCTCCTCTATGAAGCGATGTGTTTCATTTTTCGTGGCCACCTTTCATGAATAGTTATAAAATTATATTAAATGTATAAAAAAGATAATTATTTCATGATTAATATTCATTATATGATGTAAAAATAAACCCTTTGACTTTATTCAATATATTGAAGTCATTTTGGACTTATAAACTGAACGTCCTCAAAACGGTCAACATCAACTTAAACAGTTTAGTAACTAAATAAAACATGGTAATAAAAGAAATAAAGTGAATTATGATGATGAAATTAACTTGAAAAAATTTATTAATCAAGTAAATAATTAATATAAGTTCATTATACATGATTTAAATAATGTACATGGTTATTCAAACACAAGGTAAAAGATTTCTCATCTCAATTTACTTTCTTGGGACATATTCCATATTCAAACCATATTTTAATTTTAGTGGTGTATAAAATTCCATATAAATATATTTTATCACTCATTTACTTAAATTAAAGTATTATTCAAATATTTTTCTAGTACTCTCCTTTATTTTTGTTTTGATTCAAAAGTCATTAAAGTCATAAGGGAATTTATTTTAAAAATATTTTTTTAACATATTCCTTCCAACTATTATTCTTCCATATTGAGGTTATTTTAAATGGTTCAATAATTGTAATTATTATTGTTAAAAGTTTTATAAAGTTCATTTTCATTTATTTTTTACTTTCTTCACACAACATTAAAAAAGTAATCCTTTTAACATTTTCTGTATGGGTTATTTTTTACTCCTTCCAGAAGTGTAAAAAGAATGTTTTTAGTATATAATGCTTTACCACCATTCAATAATATTATATTTGTTATTAATTATCCTGTTTCTTTTAAAATTTAATATTTTTATTTTCAAATAAAATCTTTCTCTCAATATTTTGGAAAATTTTAGTTTTAAAAAGTATTTTTATGGAAATATATATTTGCTCTTATTTTTATGAGATAGGTAAAAGTGTATTTTCATATCGGTGAAATGAAAAAATTATGGTTTTTATGATGAAAAGTGAAATTTATAAAAAAACATTATTTCAGTATATGCTGAAGATTCTAATTTATTAAAAAAATTTATTTCAAAACATGAAACATGGAAATTATTTATGAAAGTGGGAAGGGGAGTGAACCAAGAACCTTATGGGACTATGTCCATTATGTAATGGGTGGGTCTATTAAAGCCCTAAAATTCATTGGGTAAATAAATGGTGTTAATTTATGTAAGTTAATCCTAATATAATTTTGAAGTAGTTAATTACTCCTATGAAGTGACAAAGTTAACTAACATAAGTTACTCATAATAGAAAGTTGGAATTATCCTGTTAGGTAATTCCATGATGAAATTATGATGCCCAAAGTTTTTTAAATATTTTATTTATGCATTAAAATGTGTTTCCATGGAAATATTTTGATTTTAAAAGGTAAAAAATGAGTTTATGGTTTAAAGGATAGTTTATGATCTTTTAAAGGTTAAAGGTTTGTTTTCATTGTAAAGGTTTCATGAATTATACTTTTTCCATAATATCTTATTATAAAATGGTTTATGATTTTTTTTGGATTTTAAGTTTATTTAATTATTAGGTGAAATATTATTTTAAGATAAAAATTTTATTTTGTAAAAAATTATAACTAACTTTTGGGTTTTCATGAATTTCGAGTGGATTAACAAGTTTTCTTTCTTTTTATATACCTTACTAATATTTTTGTACTCATCCCATATTTCTAATTATTTTTAAAAGGAATAAATATGATTAAAAACTATTTTGAAGTCCATAACAAAATAAAGGAAATTTTTCTTGAACAAATAATGGGTATCGTGAATTAAATAGGTTTTTAAAACTAAAAAATCCCATTTTAAAAAAAATAGACACCGAGTTTCAATCTTCCCTATGTAATGTAATGGGTTCTCAATAACTCTCTAAAAATCTATACATAATAGGTAATGATAACTTATGAAAATAAAACCCTTGTCATAAATCATGTAATTATGGTTGATTGTGTTATAAGACATTATAGTTGGTGTCAGATAAAAAATTTAGATATCTTTAGAGGTTAGGATGATTCATATGATAATATTTAAATATTTTTAGATACCATCATGGGTTAATAAGTTCAATGTTGATCATAAGTTTAAATTAATAGATACCCCTTTTGAGGTTTTATGTGATGGAGTACTTTGGGATACATTTATTGAGTTTTAATAGATGTTTTAGGTATATGTAACTCTAAATATTAACGTGTGTTATAGTGAAAAAGTTATTTGAGGAAGAATGATTTTGTATTTTATGGATATGAGCTGAAAGGTAATGATAACCTTTATAGTTAACACTATTGAAAAAAGCCTCTATACCCATGGTTTTGGGAAAACCCATGTGTATCGGTCCCCCTATACCCACGGTTTCATCAAAACTATGGGAATATGGGTCTATCCAAACCTATACACACATTTATGGGAGAACCATGGGTATAGGTCCCCCTATACTCATGGTTTTCCAAGAAACGTGGGTATAAGGCTATGTTCTGAACCTATTCCCATTGTTTTTAGAAAACAATGGGTATAGGTCTTGGTTCGATACCTATATCGATAGTTTACTAAGAAAACCATGGGTGTAGCTCTCAGCGAAAAACCCTATACCCACGATTTTACAAAACCATGGGTATAGGTTTCCCACGTGAAAGCGGGGAAAAATTAAGGCGGGAAAACCCTATAACAATGGTTTTTTATCATATACCCATAGTTTAGTTAAATATATTTATAAAAATATAGTCATATTCTAAAAATGCACATGGATTGGTTGGTGAAGCACGACTTCTCCTTGAAAGGAGTACCAGGTTCGAAACCCACTACCATTTATTTTCATATGTGATGTTGAAAATTAATATAATTACACAGATGTAGAATTAAAACAATGTAACTCCCATAGACTAAGTGGTGAGGCGAGGAGTATTCGAAGTGGAGGTCACGGGTTCTAAACCTGTTGGACTTTTTTCCATAAAAATGACGAAAAATATTATTATAATTACATTAGTGGATATGTATAAATATAATAAATTCAATAAATTTAGATGGATAGGTGTTTGGTGAGAAAATTGCAGGTCGTGGGATCAATTCCCAACCCTGTTTTTTTAATATATTTAAACCGATGGTTTTAAAACTGTGGGTAGAAGGTTGTGAGATGGTGGAAAAAAGGCAATGACACGGTGGATAGATCTTTGCCCACAGTTTGCAAAACCATTGTATAGGCTATAAACCTATCCCGACACCTCAGTTTCCCACTGTTTCCCAAACCGTGGGTATAGGTTTTACCCACAGTTTTGGGGGCTCTACCCACGGTTTTGAACTGTGGGTATAGATCATTTTTCCAATATTGTAAGATGATATTTTATGTTGAGGTAATTATGGTTTATTACCTTTTGGGAACAAATGGTTTATTATATAGATAATCATGAAAGTGGGAGTTATTTGATGGCTAAGTGATTAAAGTTTTTTTGAATAAGTTCAGTATATTAGGAACATTATATGATTAAGGTAAATGAAATTTTTTTCCACAGTATGAGATTTTATTTTGGTAATAAAGGTTGAATTAACTTTTGGAAGAATATATAACAACTTCTAGTTCACTGGTTGAGTCCTTTGAATATTTATAAATATATTTATGGATTATCTATAGACTCGGTGTTGTGTTTGGATGTCACAAAACCCTGGAATTAATATATAAAAAATATTAATATATATTAATTCATGTGCATGTATCTTTTTTGTAAAAATGGTTTTCCTATTGTTTGGGACCTAAAATAGGAAATTTCGCAACCACAATTTTTTCCAGGATGTGGGGATTACCCTAGGCCTGGTATAAGGTTAATTATCATCGAGCATTTAGTGAGAGGTGATCATTGGTGGACATGAAAGGCAATTAAATAATTAAGTATAATTAATTAATTAAAAAGGAGTAAAATAATCCTCCCCCTATCATTCATATTTTTATGCATGGTGAGAATAAGGGATATGGTTTCTCCTTTACATGTTTCCCAAAATGAGATAAAGGAATGAGATTTTGTTTAACTTCATCCTTTATTGTTATCAAGACAGGATAGAGGTGTAGTGGCTTTCGGGTGTGGTTCTAGATCTGATGCTTTGGCATTTTCTCCATAATATTAGAGGATTTTGAGTTTTGAACCTTGATCCTCATGTATGTATTGATTAAAGTTTTTAAATCCTTGTCTGACTATTAAGTACCCCATATGGGTTTATATATGCTTAATTGAGGAAAAACATGGGTTTTTGGAGGTTCGTAGGGCTATCCCAATCAAAAAATATTATCACAGAGTGTGTAGTTCAAAAGAACACACAAAATGTTCTTCCTATTGGGGGAAGGAGTTTTGGGGACTACACAACATGTACTTGGAGTACACCCTATATAGTGGGACCTGGAAATGTGGCGAAGCACATGGTAAGACACCCCATGTAAGGGGGACATGGTCATGTAGTAGTACATAGCTATACCCGAGGTGTACTTGGACATGACTAGGGTACCTAGACATAACTAGGTACACAAGCATGGTCCAATAGTACATTAACATACCCTAGGATTCTAAGACACTTTTTTACCCCATATACAGATCGTATATATTCACATGGTCAGATAACTTGTGTGAAGGTGAGGACACACCCAGGTGTCCAAGAGAGGTCACACGCCATGTGACCCTATGTACACACAATGTACTTTGCTATTATGTGTCTGGTACAATAAGGGTACATGGTTAGGTTTCATCATCATGAGACATGTTTTTTACCCTAGGAAGATGTTCCATGTACTCCCATTAGAGACTTATATCTCATATATATCCTCCTTTGGGATTTGGATTTGGGTTTGTGAGTATCCTATCCAAAGTGTTTTTCAATGTAGAATGAGATAGTGGCCTTAGTTTTGATAGAAATGGTATGGAATGATTTTTTTTTAGTGTGAATCTTCTTTCAACAACACTTAGCTGGTGAAAATGATCAAGTGTGATCATTAGAGTTTTATCAAGGTCGGTACTCTTCTATCTCTATCTAGGGAATGGGTCTCTCCTATCCTTTATATAGGTATATATGGAAATCCCCCACATTAGAGAGGGTTTAGTTCCTCTATCTTGTATAGTGTACTCCTCATCATTGAGATATTGAGGTGGGAAGGTCCCCAAATGGAGTAGTTCTCCCTAGGTTGTTAATAGCTATGTGTGGTGCATCCACAATCTTGAGAGGATACAAGATATGCATGGATAGTATTTAGTGCTCCCTCAATTGTGATACATAGTATTAAGAAGTGGACCTATAAACTTTATAACTTATGTGGTTATTTGGGTTGTTCCCCATTAGTGATGTGGAGTTAGTGATTCCTTTGTTGTAGAGTACAATAGTGAGGAATGGGCCCCACCTCTCAGTTTCTTTTGTGGATGCACATGGTGTTGGGAATCGAATATGTAATTTTGGGATTTGTAGACTAACTATTCATTCGTATCTAGGTTATGGACATAGATATCCCCTTTCTCTCTTCACTTGGGATTATTTTGAACATATCTAGGTAATTATGTTTTTTTATCATGTTCTGATTGATATTCCCTCATGGTGTTGAGATGACTACCCTATCCTTGATGATTTTTGTTTGGTTCTAGGTGCACCGATTGGGTATTTATATACTCACCCCTACATGGTATTTTCCCACACATATTTTTTCTTATACTAACAACCGGAAGATCAGTGGTGATATTGGTGGACTTGGTTTCATGGGAGCATGGTGGATCTTGGTGTGGACTATGTTTGGTGATTGATCATCTATATTGTGAGCTGATACCTCTATAATATTTTCCCCTTTCCATTTTTTGATAGTTTGGGATCCCATTTCTGGTTGGGTGTGAATTTTACCCTATATACTTTTGTATTATACTGATGTACTTTGATTCTTTCCTAGAGGTTGTTTCATGCATAGTTTATGCTCTATACATTCAGTCTTATTATATATCTCTTAACTATTTTATGGATATCATTGAGTGTATGCATACAGGTACTTAGGCCAAGGCCTCCCATTTCATCATTTCTTACTTGGAACTTGTCACCAGCCTATGGGTTATTGGAGGTGGTCTTAGGGTGTTCCTTTTGGCTTACCACTGACCAGGTAGGCCTTGGTGGTTCAAGTCATAATAGAGTCACATCATAGGTGGTTTATCCCCCATGTTAGTATGTGGAGTTCTACATATGTGAGGTTTGGTTTGGTAACTTATTGCAATGGTTTTATAGTGTCTGATTTCATATTTCAGGACAAGGAACCTGGTTTTGGTGCAGTCGAAAATGTATCCATATAGTAGGACTCTTACTACCTACATTTAAAATCAGCATTCCAAGGAATCATTTGTATAGAACACATGGTACAATCATCATATAGTATTAAGTATCTTGACTTTCATATCCTTCTTGAGTAGACTCCCCATATATTCTCTTTTACCATGGTATATCTTGATAACTTTCAATATGCCTCTATGACGATATCCATGAAGGATTCCAAGATAGTGTTGGGATGATGACCCATTGAGTGATGAGGCCTATTTTTAGAAACCAATTCAAGGGGTGTTTTCTCTAGGTGGGAATAGATTTTTGATATTACCAGTTGAGAAACACATAGATCTACATACAATGGACCAAATGGTTGATCAATGATAGGTTTGTTAGTTGATAGATCCATCAATTTAGTACGATGATACGTATAGGTTTAGCATACTAAACGAGTTCCAACGGTAAAGACCACTGAGGTTTCATGGTTAAATATACCCTTAAGCAACATAGTATTAGATCGAGGTAGTGGTTTAGATTTTCTAGTGTTTAGACCCTAACAGATTGGATGGTTGAAATCAAAACCATTCTTCTTCATGGATTAGCAATTGGTTTCGGTGGTATTATAATATGGTTCACCTTTTATAAATATGCATAATGTGTTTTGGAGATAGAGATGGTCTAGGTTTTATGGTGGGCCAAACTCCCTTCTCAAGTGGTAGAAGACTAGCTTGATCTTGTAGATTGAGTGTTCTTATTGGTTAGGACCCCTCTTGATGGTGGTTATAGTAGTGATATTTCTCTTGGTTGAATCAGGTAATTGGTATAGCCCTGAGTTGGTAACGTTTGATGTGCATGGAAGAGGTACACTTACTCCACCAAGACACATTCTTGTAATGTGATTTAAAACTATGTAGGTGAGTCAACGCCACCCAAAGAGGATAGTGTCAAGGTTTGGTGGGTAATTTCCTTTTAATTTTATGTTTGGGGTCATTTTTATGTGATAATGTGTAATAGGAAGACCTAGTTTTGGAGAATAGGAAGACATGGAGTAAAGTATCAGGTAGTAAGGGGATTATGACCTGGAGGCTCCTTGTGTGATTTGAGGTATGAACTATTTATTTTCTTCCCTAGTTGTAGTTTTAGTACATAGATGCAAGATTTTCGCTAAATTTAACCCTTTTCTAAGACATAGTGATTCTATTAGATCCCTTTTTTCTCAACCCTTATGTTTGGAAGCTTCAGTAGAGGAGTATTAGTGATCACACACTTTGATATATAATGGGACCTGACTCTAAGAGTAGATAGAGCCTTCCATGGAATATTTTTATAGAAAGTTTGGAGGACCTATGATGTTTTCCTCATTATGGACTAGTTTCCTAATGTACATGAAAATTTTTACTATTACGGGTAAGGGTGGTAGTGTTCTTAAGTCAATGTGAATGAATTATCCTTTTTAGGTGATAAGGAATCCTAGGTAGATCAAGATGAGATCATGTGTATGAGGGTACATCTGATTTTACCAATTGGATGGTATGACACTTAGAGTAGTGTATGATATAAACTTTTAGTTTCCTATAGATTTTGAGGAGTATGAGTACATCCATAAGGATATTCCAGGCTCACCACAGCATCGAAAGTTTTTTTTGCATATACATTCACTAGGGATGGCCCGATATATGTACTAGAATATTGAATGACCCCATGTAGTTGAGAGAGATAATCATTTAGTTAGGGAATTTTTAGAGAAGGGTATTTTTAGACCCAATGTGTTCTCTTGGAAATCCAAGTGTTTTCCCTTAATGTAGAATGAGAGATTGAGGTTGGGCATAGACTAATTTCTCTTGAACATCATGTCTATCAGGGAGTGTCCACCACTGGGAATTTATTACTACTTTGACCAGTGGTTATAAGTGAGGTAGTTATTAGACTTTATCCTAGAAACTAGTTTTCACTAGCTCTAAGTGTGATAGGAGGACATACCAAAGGTTGATTTCTAAATATGATATGGTTTCCTTGAGTTCATGGTGATACCTCTAGGCAAGTATAATTCCCTAGCGGTTGTTGTGATACTTATGAACTGGGTCCTTCAACCCTTAAAATATTTGTTCATGGTATTCTTCATTAATGAAATCCTTGTGTACTCATCTCTAGAGATGGATCATGTGAGACACTTGTGTATGGTTTTTGACATGCTCTGAGAGTACCAAATTTATGAGAAGCTCTCAAATACATTCTTTTATTTTCTAGAAGTCCTCTTTTTAAGACATGTATTCTTGGGAATGGTTATGATAGTAGATCCAACAATGGATGGGTAGTGTCGAAGATCCTTTAGGTAGTTGAGGTTGAGGTTGACCAATGCATTAGTCTTGACACTTCGAGAGGAGGCAGCTGAGTGTGTAGTGTTTTTATGCCTCAAAAGATAGTCTTATATGTGTGTTGACATGGAGGAAAGAAGTGTTTTCTTATGAGTCGATTTAGTTGATACCCCATGAATAAGATTACACAAATGACTTGGTTTTGTCTATGGAATACTTCACCTTAGAGGTGTGGAGATGTTATCTTTTAAGTGATTGTTTAATTATATACCTAGACCTCCAAAGTCTCAGGTTCATATTCACTCAAGGATATCTCGACCAAAGATAGAGGAAATGGTTGGAGTTACGATGAGACTATGACTTCGAGATAGACTATACTCTAGGGAATGAAAATGTGGTGGTATATTCCCTTAGCAGGAAGTCTTTTACCTTCTTAGTGGAGGAGGAGACTAAGAAGTTAACTTCATTGTAGTTAACACTAGTAGAGGAGGTGTGTATATTTTATTCATTTGATGGTAGTTAATCCACCACTTCTTCAGTGAGTGTGATAGGACTAGCTGTGATACATTGATTGTGATTTTCTAGATGAAAAGATATCCTTGAGAGATGCCACAAATGGATTTTTTGAAGGAGGGGAGTATTCCATTACTTTCTAGAGATAAACAGTGGTTTTGATAATTTTGTGTGAGTAGTTGTTGAGGTAGTTTAATACCCCCACCCCTTAATTTTACATATTGATATGGAATAGATGTACATTTAATTTTAGTTGTAATTTTTGTGGGTAGGTATGAGGAGGAGTGTTGTTAAGTTTTTCTCTCGGTGTATCACATGTTATAAGGTAAAGAATAAACTTAAGATCTATTAGGCTTAACTCAACCTCTTGATATCCTAGAATGTAGGTTTCATGGAACATTGATGGAAATTTTGATGGGACTTTTTTGAACAAAATGAGGCCATGATTATATTTTGGTGATTGTTTACTGACTTACCAAGTTGGAAAACTTTCTTTCCCTTAGGATCGGAGTTTGGTCAGGAGTTTGGGGTAGTTTTACATGTGGATGATCAACCCACTTCATGGGGTACCCATGATAATCATCTCTAACTGTGATTCTTGGTCTATTTCAAGGTTATGGAGGGTCCTACAAGGATATTTTGGGACCCAGTTATGGATGAGGATGGTATTCCACCCCTAGATGGATGGGAAGACTGAGAAAACTATCCAGGTGTTGAAGGTTATGCAAATAGCCTATGTCTTAGAATTAGATCGGATCTAGGAGGATCACTTAACCCTGGTGGAGTTTTCTTATAATATCATCTATCAATATTCTATCATCATATCACCTTTTGAGGACCTATACGGAAGAACTTTCAAGTCACCATTATGTTGGACTGATAATAGAAATACATCCCTTGTTGGTCAAAGTTGGTGTAGGCCATGGTATTAAAGAAACCGGTGATCCATGAGCATGTGAGGATATCCCAGAGACAATATAAATCTTATGTGGATCAATATCGTGGGCCTTGGGAGTTCAAGAAGGGAGACCATGTTTTTCTAAGATTATTCCCATGACAAGGATTATGGATCTTTGGTCAGGGAGTGGGCCTTTTACCAAGGATCCTCAGGTTGTTCGAGTTTATATATAGGGTCAGTGAGGTTTCTTACCACTTGACCTTACCCCACAATGACACTGAATACACGACATATTTTATGTGTAACATCTAAGTAGATACATGCTTGACCCATATCACGTTATCGACTGTCATGAGATGGAAATTGAAAATAGTGTTGACATCTTGGAGTACATAGTGGAAATTGAGGATTGACAGGAGAGGATCCTTTGTAGATAGACTACCCCAGCGGTTTGAGTTCTTGGGTAGCATAGAAATTTTCAGGAGATATCTGTGGATGGTAAGAACCATATTCGGGCTCAGTACCCCCACCTTTTTGTGTATCTTGCGCTTTTTAGGATGAAAGGTATTAAAGGTGGGAATAATGTAATGTCTTTAGTTCTTCTATTTGATTCCTTTGCATATTTTTTAATATATTTCTAGATTTTTCCTTGGATTTGAATCTATTATTAGGTGTTTTAGGAACCCAAAATTAGTATATTAATAATATTAGAATATATTAAATCATGGGTGTGAATATTTTCAATATAAATGTTTTTTATATTTTTTGGGACCTCGAATTCCTATGAGACCATGTTTGTTTTTAGTATGTGGGGTTTAACCTAGGTGCGACATAAGGTTGTTTAGAATTATCCATTCAGTGTAATATGACCATTAGTGAATGTAAAAGGTAATTAAATAATTAATTTTACTTAATTAATTAAAAAGAAGTTAAATAATCCTCCCACCCATTTGGCTTCATATTAATGGTAAGAATAAGGGAGAGGGTTTCTCCCTTATGTGTCGTCCAAACTGAGAGGAAGGGAGGAGGTGTTTCTGGAATTCATCCTTGATAGCGATTGAGATCAGATCAAGGTGTATTGGCTTCCAGACATGATTCTAGACCCAAATCTTCTACATTTTTTCCACAAGGTAAGTGGATTTTTATTTTTGATCCCCAATCCTTATAGATGTGTTTCTTAATGATTTTAAATCCCTTTTATGACTACTAAGGACCCCTGGTGGTCTATCTATTCTTAATCGGGGAAAAACAGGGGTTTCAGGTGGTTCGTAGGTATTTCCCATTTGAAAACTTGATCACATGACATAAAGTTCAAGAGCATATGTCATGTGTTCTTCCCATTAGGGGAAAGAATTTTTGGGACTACATGCCATTTACTCAGAGTTCACGTCATGTAGTGGTACATGGCCATGCATCCAAGCACATGGGTAGGAACCCCATGTAAAGGGGACATGGTCATGTTGTAATACATAGCTAAACACCAATTATAATTGGATATATATAGGGTACCTAGACATGGCTAGGTACATGGGAATAGGTTGATGTACATGGGCATAGTCTGGGAGGACACGTGCATACCCTAGGCTGCAAAGAGACATTGTATACTCTATATACACATCGTGTATATTCACATGGACAACCAAGTCGTGTGCAGGTGAGGACATTCCAAGGTGTCCAAATGAGTTCATACACCATGTGACCCTATGTACATTCCATGTACTTTACTATTATACTATGAGTACATCAAGGGGACATGGACAGGGTTCAGCCTCATTAGAAATGCCACATACCCTAGGATTACATGTCGTATAATCCCCTTAAAGATTTATACCTCATGTATATACTCCTTAGATACTCATATTTGAGCCCACGAGAAGCCTATCCTAAGTGGGATTCTATGTAGAATGTAATGGTGGCCTTAATTTCAGTATTAGAGGTACGCCATGAGGTGTTGTGAGTGGGACACTTCTTTTATCAAGATTTTTTTGTGATAACAATTGGGTGTGATCATCATAGTGTTACTGGGGTCAGTATTTCCCTGTCTCTCTCCAGGTAATGGTTCCCCCATATCATTTATATAGGTATAGGTTGAACTCCCCCACATCATAGAGGGTGTGGGTCATTTATCATACATACTATACTCCCTGTAATTGAGCTCTAGTGGTGGGCGGGTCCTCTAGCGGAGTAGTGTTCCCTCAGTTGTTATACGTTGCAGGGAGGTACGAGATATCCACATTCTTGAGAGGTTATAATAGATGCATGGGTGGGTGTTAGTTCTCCCTAAGTTGTGATATGATGTAGTGAGGATCAATCTCCTCCTTTATATATCTTATGTGGTTATGTGGGTTGTTTTACATTAATTATGGGACCTTTGGAATTATTTCTCCCTCTACTATGGAGCATAGTATTGAGGAGCGGTCCCCCCACTCGATTTATTATGGAGTTACACGTGGTGTGTGGAATAAAAGATTGAACTTTGGGAGTTTTAGGCTGAATAATCATTCTTAGTATGGTTTTAGATATGGATATCCCCTTTCTCTCTTCACTAGGGTTTCTTTTGATCATATCTAGGTTATTATGGTTTTCTCTCATGTTCTAATTAACATGATTGCATGGTGTTGAGATGACTACCCTCTCCTTAATGCTTATATTTTGTGATTAAGGGGTGCTAAATGGGTATATATATACTCAAACATTCATGGTATATTCCAAAACATGTTTTTTATTAAACAAATGACTAGAAGATTGGTGGTCATATTGGTGGACTTGGTTTGAGGGGAGCATGGCGGCTCTTGGCGCTGACCATGTTCAGTTGTAGACCTTGGAGATTTTGAGTCAAGATATATTCAGTCTTTCAACTTTTCTAGTTATTGATATGTTAGAACCCCATTTATAGTTTGGTGTCTATTTTTCCTCTGTAAAATTTTTTATTACATTGTTGGACTCTGATGATTTCCTTGAGGTTATTGCATGCATAGTTTACACTCTATATGTTTAGTATTATTTTATATATATAATACTCCATAGAGATATTTGCATGTATTCATAATGTTACTTAGGTTATTTCCCCCCATTTAATCATTACCTACTCGATGCTTGTCTCTAGGCCCTAGATAATTGGAGGTGGTTTTTGGGTGTCTCACTCAGCTTACCGCCAGCCAGGCGGGCCTTGGGGGGTTAGCTCATGACAGAATATATGATTTTATTTAGTCTTTATGATTATTCTTTTTATGTTTGGAAGATTATTATACTTTTCAGTGTAATACCTTGATATTTTAAAAAATAATCCTATGTTTAATAGCATACATGACACACAACACCAAGCTTAAATGGACATGAAATATTATTATTTAAATATAACCCTTATAACTCAATCATTAAATCAGAGGGTATGAATAGGAATAAAATATTAAAACATGTATAAAGAGTTTATATTAATAATATAAATTTATTTATTAATTTTTAGGAAATAAGAATTAAATTTTTTGTAAATCCATTTTATGCATCAAAAATACATTTTCTTCAAAAATTGATTTTTTTTTATTTTTTGTAAGAATATATTATAATTTAATTTATACCACTTTAAAAAAAATTATTTTAAAAAATGGATATCATTTATAAAATATACACATTAAAATTATCTTAGAGTTAATTTTTAGTATTTTTTGGAAAAAAAATTAGGGAATAATATAAAATACTGATTTTATAGAAAATTGCCTTTTATTTTCATGTATTTAAAAAGACCTATTTTATTTTGAATTTGTTTTAAAATTTCATTAGTTCACTTTGATTAAACATAATACAATTAAGGACATTATAATCAATAGTATGATTAATTTTGGAACGAATTTTTTTTTTATAAAATTGAATTTTTTTAGAAACTGTTTTTCACAGTGTTTTCGGGGTTATTTTAAAATTAATTCCCAAAAATTATAGAAATTGAATTTAATAAAATGGATTTCATATTTAGAATCACTTCCAAAAAAATTAAATATTTCAAATTCATTTTTTCTCATAATGAAAAGTAACCATGGTAAAATTTATCACCTCGGTAAAGGGGAAAGGTAGATAAACAAGGTTAAAACTATATAATAAGGCTTCAAAATAATCCATATGATTGCTTATATAGAATTTGAGGTGTATAGTTAGACCCCCCCCCCCCCCCACCACCACCACCACCACTACTAAAAATTATTTGAAAATATGGAATTTTGGTTCCACTTGTCTTTGATAAAGACCTTTTTATTATTTTAAGTAAAGGATAATTCCAAAAATGTCTCTTTCTTGATTTTAATATTAATAATATTTTCTAATATGGATAAAAATAAGTTATAAACATTTACAAAAGGTTATTTTAAAGATTAATAATTTTTTTATGATAACAAATAATTTTAAATTTTTATTGAAGACATAATTACCTTAAATTATTACACAACACCGATACATTTCTTGTGCAAGATGTAGAAAAATAAAGTAAATGATTTTAAGAAAAACTTAAACAGTAATATTTTTTGTGCACAAGAGCCTCAGCCTAGTTGGTGAGGACTCGGCAAGTGCATCCAAGAGACCCGAGTTCAAAACCGGGTGGAGATATATATTTTATTACTGTAGCAGTACTGTCGCAGACACTGTTCGACACTGTAGAAGCTGAAACTATTAATCATTTTGGGCTTTCGAGCCACCGGTTTGGGCCTTGGTTCTTTTAAGGCCTCCGGTCCACCCATGGTCTTCAGGCCAGTAAGGCTTTCGGGCCACCTCAAGGCTTTTGAGCCACCACAAAGCCTTCGGACCACCTCAAGGCCTATGGGCCACCTGAAATTTGTGCTTAAGGATCATAAAAAATCTATAAAGAATAGACTCCAGATGGGGATCAGAGCAGGCGCATTCACCATAGCATAAGATAAGAGTATTTTCAGAAATAAAGGGTATGACATTACCGTTAGGACCATCATGTGCTTTCATGGGAAGCCTAGCCAAATAGCCATGCGAAAGGTGGAGAGATGATATCACGATGAAAAATCTTGGAGGAGGAGTTACAAGTATAGTCTATATAATTCCTAATGCCTATGGGTCATGTAATATCTAAGCATGTGGTCCTTGTAAGGGTTCCCCCTCATCCCTTTAAATGGGGTTATCAAAAATCAATAAAAAAAGGCCTTCAGGCTATTAAGGTAATATTTTTGGGTGTTTTATGGTGACCCAAGAGTTTTGAAGATAAAGATTCTATATTATTATTGTATTAAAATTTTATATTTTAATTACATTACAATATTGATATTTTTTATGGGAAAATTATATAAATTGTCCTGAAAATGAATTTAATGGTATTTTATGTTAAATAATATTTTATTAAATGATTTAAAATTCATAAAAAATCTTATCTTCATCCCACTTCTTGAGCCACTTATATCAACCAAACCTAAAAACCATTTTATTAACTTAATTTTAAACATTATATAGGTATTGAACTTCTTAAAATACCATCCCTATGGTCTTTAAGGATAAATCTAATGGAGGTTCTTCAAAGAATATGTAATCACCTTAACCGATCGTTTTAATTTTACATATTCTTATACCTATTTAAATTTTATTTTATACATCTTTATATAACAATATTAGTATCTACTATATAATGATATTTTATTATTTTAATGTAATTACCTTATTCATCTTCTTTTCTATCAAATGGGAAATGAAACTATCATTTGTGCGTACATACGGACTACCGTCTCGCGAACCAAAAAATTGTGTTTCTCATAAACACGTTTCATGACTAGTTATTATGATGGATTTAATGTATATATAATATATTCCTGAAATAATTATGATTCATGAAATATAATATATCATCTACCTTCAAACCATTACAATCGTTAAAAATGAAATCATACATGTGTGTACGTACAAACCATTGTCTCCACATAGAGATGTAATTAGTTTTTCAATGATGCCTCTCATGGATGGTTATGGGGGAGGATTTAATAAAGTTATTTGATATTTATAACATGATAATGATTCTATAAATAAAATCTTTTATTTTATTTCTTTAATTTTCATCTAATTGAAGGTAAAAATATCGCTCATGTGTACGTGCGAACTACAACCTCACGAGTCGACGTATTTTTTATCATCACATTTCATGGATGAATACAAAATTTTATTTAATGTATAAATTGATAAGTTTATCATGATTATTATTCTATATATGATTTTACCATGACTTTTTCTCCATGTTCAACATATCAAAGTCATTTTGAAATTATAAACTGAACATCCTCAAAACATCTGATGTGGACTTAAATGATTAAGTAATTAAATAATTCATTATATTAAATGAAATAAATGATTTAATGATAACATATTAAAAATGAAATTGATTCTTAAATAATTAAATAATTAATATAAATTTATTATATATGAAAGTAAATGACATACATATCAAGTTTGGAATTGAGGTAAGGGGTTTCTTAACTCAATTTTTATTCATTGAGTTTCACCACTACTTCATTGATTATGTTATTCCATAATTATGTGTAAAATAACATCTGATAGTTTCATGTTTTATTTAAAAAAAATTATCTACATTTTTCGTACATTATCACTCCATTTATTAATTCTCACTTCAATAATATGATCTTTGTAAGGACTATTCATCTCAATATTGTTTATTTGATACATGTCTTGTATTACACATATACTTCTTTTTATAATGTGTATATGCTGCCTATTAAGATATTATATCATTAATAAATCTTTTATCATGGTATTTAAAGTTCCTTTTTCATTATATATTTCATGCGATATTGATTTAGATGTTATAAAAGTTTCAATGGTTTTCATAGTTTTAATTTCAATTCTTTGAGACATATTTCACATTATACACCATGATTTATTTTATATGGTGTACTTACTTCCCCATTAATGTGTTTTAAAATATGAAAATTTTGGTTTTATATAATCATGTTAAGTTCCTTCATTCAATTCATTTTTTATTCCAGCATTATCTAACTTGTAAGGGCTTCTCATCTTAAACTTCCTTCTTTGAGGCAAGTTTTGATTGATGCACCAATATTAAATTATATGGTGTATATACTAACTCTTGACATATAATATCATAACTATTATTATACTCATGGTATTTTATGTTCTATATTTTTTTCTTTATTTAATATTTTTAGGTTTCAAAATAACATAAATGGTTTTTGTTTAAAAATGTTTCTTTAAAGGTTTTAAAGACTTTTAACCAAACTCTTATTTATGTTCATTATCTTATTTCAAGAATTTCATTTTATAAACATGTAACAACCCAGGTAATGTTAAAATAAATCATTTTAATGACCTTTTAATATTCATTAATTTGATTTTATATAGTTATATTCATTATAAGAATATTAGGTAAATTTTCAAAAGGAAAACAAGCTTTATTTCTAACTATATTTGGATTTCATGCATTATATGATTTTATTTAAAATATTTATTTATAAATTATATAATTTTAATTTTAATTTTAAAAAATGAATTAATTTTTAAAATCCTCATGTGTAAATTATCTTAGAATGTATTTTTGGTGATTTTCTAAAATGTTTTATTTTTTTACGAATTGTGAAAATACTTATTTTTATTGAAAACTGTCCTTTTGTTTCAAGAATTTAAATGGTTAAATTTCTATTTAAAAAGGTTACAAAGTAAAATTATTTCAATTATATTATTAATAATCTAATTATATTATTAGGAATGAATTTTTTACTTTTATTTGGTATAAAAACATCTTTATACCTAAAAAATGAATTTCTCTGAAAAACTGTTTTTCATCGCATTTTGCAGGTTTATTTTAAAATTAAATTCTACCAATTCTGTGAATTGAATTTGATAAAAATGATTTCATATTTTTAATAAAAAAAATTAATATTAGGTAATAATTTCAATATTATTTTTTCATAATGAATAGAAAAATTAGTAAAATATGTTACCATGGCTAGGGTAAAAATCATTTGACCAGGGATTAAACTAAACAGATACGGGTTAAAATGACCTACAAACTTGTCTAAACCCTATTTTATAGAAATTTTTTGACCCTATATCATATAATGTTCTTAAATTGTCTATTTTTAATCCATTTGGTTTGATTAAGATATTAATATATTTTAATATTTTTAAAAATTCCATGTGTGGACTCTCTCACACTTATAAACGGACACCCCTTATCCTATTTTATCCCCAATTCAAGTGATTTTTGGTTCATCAAATAGCTAAATTAATCCATTACTAACATATCTCAACATTTACTATATTCCCCAGTTTGATTAAAAAACCAACTTTGGAAGTATTTGGGTATAAATCTAAAGAGGTTGTCTGAAGAAGATGTATAATTTTTAACTGAGTGTTTTTCTTTTAATTCTTCTTTTACCTCATTAAAATATTCATAAAACATTATAAAATAATAAAAAATTATATTTAATAAACTTATATGTTTTTATGTTAATTTCATAACCTATATTCGTCTTCTTATTTCATTAAATGGGAAATGAAACCATTGTTCGAGTGTACGATGGACAACCATTTTGCAAACTGATGTAATTCACTTTCCATAACCACCTCTCATGACCAGTTATAATGATGGATTTAATGTACTAAAATAATATTCATGACATATTTATCATTATTTAAATATAATATATCATTCACTTTCTTAAATTTCCGTCCATTAAAAAATTATAACGTCGTTCATGCATGTGTGTAGATTACCACCTCCAGGAAGTAATGTGATTCTTTTTCCAGAACTACATCACATAGATAGTATATATAAGATTATTTAAATATATAATATTATATTTATAATATAATAATAATTATATAAATATAAAATTATATTTACCTTATTTCCCTCATGATCTTTGAAAAATAAAAACGTTACTCATGCGTACGTACGACCTACCATCTCCATGATTGTAACATTATTCATTTTTCATAACCATATTTCATTGTTGGTTTTAAAAGTATAATTAATGTATAAAAATTATCATTTAATCACTATTATTATTCTGGATATGATATAATAATTACCTCTTTGACCATAGTCAACCTATCAAAGTCATTTTGGGCATATGATTTGAATATCATCAAAATGCCCGTATAGACTTGACCAATTAAGTTATTAAATATGTTATTGAAATAAATGGTTAAATGATAAGGTATTAAACATATAAAAGGTTATTAATAAAGTATATAATTTAAAAAAAATATTATATTGGAGTGAAATAAAATACATGACATGTCAGACTCAAGATAAGGGACAGATTAACTAAAAACACCAGTTTTAAATGTTTTAAAGATTTTTTTTATAAATATTTTTCTTCCATGTCCATGTTCTTAAAATTACTTGATGGATGTAATTATTTTGATATAAATTAATTGCAAAGTACATTTTTTGAATCTTTTTAATTTTTTCAAAGGTTTTCAAAATGAATCTTTTTATGTATTTTATACAAAATGTTTTGAAAAAAAATATAAAATTAATATTCTAATTTAATGTATATGGAATAAATATGTTTTCCCACCACCATAACTATTATTTTATGTTTAGTTTACATTATAATATTTCATTTTTTCTTAAAATAATTACCCTCCTTACATTTTTTCTAGGCATTTTCAAAAAGTTTTTTAAATGTAATGGATATTTTAATATCCAAAAAATATATATTATGGGTGTAAAAACTATTTTTATGATGGAAATGAATGGTTTCATGTGTTGTGATTATGTTATGGTTATTGTTAATTATTTATTTTTATGGGTGAGATCAATATATATCATGATTATGGTTGATCCTGATATATCTCTCTAATGCATTGGGTAAAGGCATAGAGTTAACTAGCTAGATTTCTCCTAAGAGATTATTGGAATTTACATGTAGGTTATTTCATTTGTAAGAGTAATTTTAAGAGTGTTATAAAAATGATGTCCCAAGTTACCTACTTTATCTATATATTACTTATATGTATTTTCATAGAAATCTGATTATTTTATAGGGTAATCTAATGAGTTTATGTTTAAAATTAAATTTTATGTTACTTCTTAAGGGTGAAATATATAACTTTGTGAAAAAGTTTGCATGAGTTTTACATGATTGAAGAGGAACCTTTTTGAGTTTTATTATTCGTTTAATATTTCTTATAAAATTTTTTATTTAAATATTTGGGAAGTTAAATTTATTTCTTGAGTAATAAAATATTTATTTTGAGCTTAGAGTTTATTTTGAAAAGGCACATTTTTATGAGTATTCATGGATTAATGGGTTTATTTCATTCTATTTATATGTACCTTACTGAGCTATTTTTGATCATCCCATATTTTAAAATTTTTTATAGGGTTTTAAGCATAAGTAGGGACAAGTATGAGGTCAAGATAAAAATTGTGAAGATATTTAATTAAATAAAACTTTTACATATTAAAAGTTTTGTATTTTGTAAAAAAACAGATACTAAATGGAAGTGTCTACTTTTTTATTTAATATTTTATTTTATGTGTGTGATTACCTAATTCTCTAAAATTATAAACATAAAATATCTCTAGGAATGAAATAAAATGAATTCTTGTCAAAAGAATTAATTTTATGCAATTATTTATGTTTGGGTCCTTATTGTTGTTATTAGAGGAAAGATTTAGATAATTTTAAAGGTTAGGATAATGGAAATAAATACCCTTAAGATTTTATACTTTATGGTTGTCATGATATATCATTTTAAGATTACCATGTCAATTCATCTATATTATGACAGTTCAAAATGGATTTCTGTAGAGGAAACATGGAATTTGAAGTAGAAAGGCGATAAGAGGACAATATCCTTCCAAATCAGCAACCTAGAATGGTTGGAATTAGAACTCAGTAGTTTATTATTATGATAGATAAGTTGAAATTGGTTTTAAATAGTGGTGGTATCCATGCTAAAGAGAAACCCTATCTTACATATAGGAACATGTAGGTAGTGGATAATGTTATGAGACAACAACCTCTAGAATTTAATGGATCTTTTGGCCTAATAGTATCTAAATTATGGATTAAATCCCTAGAAAATACAAGTCATGGGTTGTTTAAAGAAACAAAAGGTAACTCTTTCTATTTATAATTTTTAAGGTGAATCCAATCAATGGTGTTAAATGGTTAATAATACTAGATAAATAGAAGATATTGATTCCATGGATTATGATAAATTTAATAATATTTTCCTTAAGAAGTGTTTTTATAAGGTTGTTTGACATAATATTAAAAATAAATTATTATAATTGAGATAGAAGGAAAAATAATTAGTGTTATCATGTGAAGAAAACTTCACCTGATTGAAATGGTATGTGCCAAATTTTATTTGGGATCTTGATAGTAAAATTAATAAGTTTTACTCAAGATTAATGCCAAGATACCAAAGAGAATTGGCTAATTATGAATTTAAAATTTATGATAAACTTCTTTGATGTGCCAAGATGGTATAAATGGAGTTTTCTGATGATCAGATGTTTTAGGAAAATGAGTGTAAAAATGGTTCTAGGTGGTAGAAAAATGGGAAGAATCTATCAAATAAATCTAAAGGTAAGAAAATAAACTTTTTATTTTGTGATATTTTTAGTAAAAATAGCCTGGGAGTGTCTTAAGAAAAATGGTAAGTGATTCTAATGTGGTAATATTGGTCATGTAGATTATGATTGAAAATAAAAATATCTTAGTAGTATTAAGACCAATTTTGATAATCAAGTGGTAAGGTGTTTTAAATGTAATGATATGGGTCATTATACAGATGCATGTTCTACGAAGATTAAGAATGATGGGAAGCAGAAAGACTATAACCAAAAGGGTGTAGTGAAATCTTTTGCAACTAATTTGTTAGATTTTGGGACATAAAATGAAGTTATATAAGGTACATTACTTTTTAATTCAGATTATGCTAATTTATTGTTTTATTTGGGGTCTACACATTATTTTATTTCTAAGAATGTTTTTTGTGAAATGAAAGTTACACCTTAAGAAATTAATTCAAGACTTTTGGTAAAATCACCTAGGGGTAGTATTATGGAAATAATAATTTACAAATATATTCTTATTATCATTTGTGGAAGGGTTTTCCCTAAAAACCATGTTGTATTTTACATTATATAATTTTATGTTATTTAGGGTATGGATTGGAATTTAGTTTATCATTCTAAGATAAATTTTTGTGCCAACAAATTTATTTTCTAAAAATGAGTTTCCATTTGTTTATAAGAATAAATTCATAAAACTTCTAACATATCAAGAAACTAATAATATTTTAAGTTATGGAAATTAAATTTACCTTGCACATGTTATTAAAAATAAGGAAACTTTTTAGATTAATGATGTTTCAATAGAAAAAAAATATAGCTGATAGTTTTTTATGATGATATTCTTGGTATTACACCTGATCATAAAGTTGAGTTTACAATTGAATTAGTGTCTTATATTAATCCAATTTCAAAAATCCCTTATCAAATAGCCCAATTATAACTTATGTAATTGATAAATTGGTTACAATAATTACTTAATGAAGGTTTAATTCATCCTATTACTTCAGTATGAGGTGATCCTGTTTTGTTTTATAAAAATAAAGATAGTTCCATGAGGTTTTTCAATTATTATAGAGAATAAAATGAAATTATTATTAATAATAAGTATATAAAGGCCCATATAAATGACTTGTTTGATCAGATCTAAGTAGCTCAGTATTTTTTGAAGGTTGATCTCAGGTCTAGGTACCATCAGCTGAAGGGGAAGGAAGATGGAATCCCTAAGACCACATTGTATACTGTGTATGGTCATTATGAGTTTTTGGTTAATCCTTTTGGGTTGAAAAATACTCCAATTGTATTCATCACTATTGGAAATGGACAATTTCCCAATGGTTATGAACCGTTGGGAAAGCCTGCAGAACCATTGGTTTATCTTATACCAACGATTCTGCAAATCATTGGTAAGTAAGCCATTGGGAAAGCTTTTCCCAATGGTTTACATAGAACCGTTGGTAAAACCAACCATATGAAGCCCTATCACAAGGGTTTGGAGAAACCGTTGGGAAAGACCTACCCCAATGGTTTTCAAACCGTTGGTATAGGTCTTTCCCAACGGTTTGGAAAACCGTTGGGATAGGTCTTTCCCAACAGTTTGAGGAAACCGCTGGGCTAGGTAAATATATAAAAATGAGTTCCAGTGGAGGTTTGAACCCACAACCTCCATGTTATAAATCAATGACTTTACCACTATCCTAGAGTATCCTTTATGAATATATTTGGTTAAATATATATATGTGTGCGTGTAATTGATATATTGATTTATTTGACGATATTCGACAAATGTACACATAAAAAATAAGGGCACCTATCCCAACGGTTCTCAAAACCATTGGGAAAGGACTTTCCCAATGGTTTGGCCAAACCATAGGGAAAAGTGGCCTCAAAGTGGACTTTTCCAAACAGTTTGGCCAAACCATTGGGAAAGCCATACCTTTTCCCAACGCTTAGGCCAAACCGTTGGGAAAAATGACCTCAAAGTGGGCTTTCCCAATGTTTTGGCCAAACCGTTGGGAAAAGTGACCTCAAAGTGGTCTTTTCCAACGGTTTGGCCAAACCGTTGGGAAACGGGACCTATACCAATGGTTTTTACAAACCATTGGTATAGAATCATTGGGAAAGGTCATATTTCCAGTAGTACATGGATCTTATGAATAGTTTTTCCCATGAATATTTTAATAAAAATTTGGTTGTGTTTATTTATTATATTTTATTTTATTCAAAAAGTTATGAGGATCATGAAAAAAATCTAAATATTTTTCTATAAACCCTGAAAGAAAATAAGTTATGTGGAAAATTTAGTAAATGTGTTTATTTGTTGTAGCATATGTTATTCCTTGTATATATTATAAATAAAGATGGAATAATTATTGATCCAACTAAAAACAATATAGTTGATGAATTGACAAGGCCTACAAATATTACCGAGATTCATAGTTTTCTTGGATTAAAAGGATATTATAATTGTTTTTTTAATTACATGATTATCAATCCCACTAAACAAGTTTACATAAAAAAGAGTTAGGTTCATCTAGAAAAATGAATTTGATGAATGTTTCCAGGAATTAAAAATATGGTTAATAAATGATCTAGTTTTTTTCCTATCATCCAGAAATGGTTAATTTTTTATCTATAATAATGATTTATTGAAGGTAATGGGTTGTTTTTTAATGCAAAAATGATTAGGTAATTTCTTTTGTTTCACATCAATTAAAACCTCATGAGAAAAATTATCCTACTCAAGAACTTGAAATTGTGTCTATAGTGTTTTATTAAAAAAAATTGATACATCATTTATATAGAGTAAAGTGAGAAATATATATTGATCATAAAAGTTTTAAGTATATATTCACTCAGAAATATTTGAACATGAGACAAAGGAGATGGCTAGAATTGATAAAATATTATGACTACGTAATTATTTACTATTCAAGAAAGGAAAATAGAGTAACCAATTCATTTAGTCTAAAATATAATGAAACATTAACTTTGATATATATATATGGAACATGATCCTTTGGTTAATTATTTGATTAATGTTAGCATAGAAATTTTTTGAGAAAATCCCTATATTTTATTTTAGGTTTTAGTATAATCAAATTTTTCATATAGGATTAAGCAATATAAAAAGTAAAAGCGTTAGTTACAAAAAAAATTATAATTGGATATTAAAGGTAAGTTTTCTTAATATAATATTGAAAAAGAAGGTGTGTTGATATTCAGAAAAAGGTTATGTGTTTCAGGTAACCCGCCGTTTAAGAAATAATTATTGATTGAGGCTTATATCTCTCCATTTTCAATTCATCCTGGTGGCACAAAAATGTAGAAAAGCCTTTGGGGACATTTTTAGTGAAAATTAATGAAGAAATATATTGAAAATTTTACTATGAAATGTTAGACTTGTCCATAGGTAAAATCTGAATGAAAAATATAAGAATTTACACTTCTTCCTTTTCCAATTCTATAATTTAAATGGGAGAATATATATATGGATTTATTGGTGGTATTACTAAAGACATCTTAGGGTGATAATGTGATTTGGGTAATTGTTGATCGATTAAAAATATTTACTCATCTTATTACAGTTCAAGATAATATATATTTGGATCAAATTTATCAATTTATGTTAAAGAGATAATTAGATTACATGGATTCCCTCTTTCTATTGTGTTTAATCATGATCCCATATTTACTTTTAATTTTCTGGAAAGGACTTCAAAATTCATTGGGTACTAAATTAAATTTCAGTACAACTGTTCATCCTAAATCTAATAGATGTTCATAGTGAATGATTAGGGATTTAGAGTATATTATTTGAGCTTATTAAATGTATTATTTGGTATATTGGGATCAATATCTACCATTTTTGAGTTTTCTTAAAATAATGGTTTTCATTACGGTATACATATGGAACCTTTTAAGGCATTATATGGAAAGTGGTTTCAGAATCCATATTGTTGGTATGAATTTAAAGAAAGAAAGTTTTTTTGACGATAATTGTAAGAATAAATGGTGGTTATTGTGAAGATGATTCGGTAGCACATGAGGATGGATCAAAGTAGGTAGAAAATTTATAAATATAACAAGAGGAAATATTTTTCATTTTATGTAGGTGGTTATGTTTTTCTTAATGTTTATCTATGGAAAATTGTTATTCATTTTGGTAAAAAGGGAATGTTAAGTCCATGGTTCTTTGGACCATATAAAATTATGGAGAATATTGGATTATTTTTTTATCAATTGGACTTTCCTCTGAGGTTATCTCTAGTACATGAAATATTTCATTTTTCATTATCAAGGAAATATATGTCATATGCATCTCATTTTTTGAGCCATGAAGTAGTTTAGTTGGAATAAAAACTTTATTATTGGGAATATCTAATATAGATTCATGACCATAGAGAGTAGGTGTTATGGAGTAAGTTTATTCACAAGGTTAATATTTTTTGTAAAAACCATAGGATTTAATAATCAATAATGGAATTAAAAAATTCTATGAGGGGAAGATATCTCTACCAGTTTAAATAGTAAAGAAAATTGTGAGAATGGAATTTACAAAAGGGGGAAGAATATAAAAAAACTCAGGTAATGTTAAAATAAATAATTTTAATGTCTTATTAATATTCATTAATTTTATTTTATATAGTTATATTCATTATAAAAATATTAGGTAATTTTTTAGTCAAAAGGAAAATAGATTTATTTCTCACCAAATTGGGTTTTCATGCATTATAGGGTATTATTTAAAAGATTAATTTAAAAATTATGTAATTTTAATTTGAAAAAATAAACTTTATTTTTGATTTAATCATGAAAAAAATATCTTAGGATGAATATTTTATAATTTTCTGAAATGTTTTATTTTTTCCTGAATAGTTAAAAATCCCGATTTTTTAAAATTGCCTTTTCATTTCAAGAATTTACAAAGTTTCATTTTATTTTAAAATGATTAAAAATTAAAATTATCTCACTTATATTATTAATGATTTTTTATTATCTTTTTAATTAATTTTATTCTTAAATTTGGAATAAAAACATCTTTTTACTTAAATGGCATTTTCTGAAAACCTGTTTTTCATCAAATTATGCGGGATTAGTTTTAAATTAAATTATAACACTTATATGAATTGAATTTGATAAAATGGATTAAATATTTTTAATAATAATATTTAATATTATTTAATAATTTAAAGCTAATTTTTTGTTATAATAAATAGCAAAAATAGTAAAATATTGTTATCACGGATAAGGTTAAAATTGTTTTACCATGGGTTAAACTAAAGGGATAAGGGTTTAAATGACCTAAAAACTTTTCTAAATCATATTTTTCCATATTTAAACCCTATATAATATAAAATTCATTAATGGTCTATTTTATCCATTTAGTTTGAGTAAAATATTGATATATTTTAATCTTTTTTGAAAATCCAAGTGTGTCCTCTCCCCCACTTATAAAAGGGCACCCCCTCTCCTCTCCTATCCACACATTAATAGAATTTTGGTTCATCCAATACCTAAAAAAATCCCATCCTAACATCCTTATAAATTTTCTAAATTGTATTATTAGATCATAAAACAACCCTAGTAAGGATTTAGGTATAAACTTAAAGAGGTAGTTCGAAGAAGAGGTATAATTCTTAACCAGGTGTTTTTGTTTTATTTATTTTTCTACCTCATTAAAATATTCTTAAATAATTAAAAAATAAAAAAACTATATTACATATATTTATATGTTTTTAATATAATTTCATAACCTATATCAATCTCTTTCTTCTATCAAATGGGAAATGAAACCATCGTTCATGCATACAGTGGACTACCGCCTCGTGAACTGATGTAATTTATTTTCCATCAACGCCTCTCACAGATGGTTATAATGATTTATTTAATGTATATATATTATATTAATGAAATATGTATCATTATTAAATGATAATATATCATCTATTTTCTTAACTTTATATTCATTTAAAAATGATAGTGTCATTCGTGCAATTGTGTGGATTACCACTTCCACGAAGCGATGTGATTCATCTTTGATCATTGCATCACATGGATGGTATATATATAAGTGAATTTATAGATATAATTTTATATTTATGATATTATAATGATTATATAAATATAAAAAGTTACTTACCTTCTTTCCCTCATTATATTTGAAAAATTAAAGTGTTTCCCATGTGTACGTACGACCTAACATCTGCATAATTATAACATAATTCATTTTTCATAACATATTTTATGGCTGGATTTTAAAATGTAATTAAATTATAAAATGATAATTTTGAGATTATAATTATTCTATATATTATTTAATAATGACCTCTTTGACTACAGTCAACCTACCAAACTCATTTTGGACCCATGAATCGAATAACATCCAAACACCCGATGTGGACTTGACTGATTAAGTCATTAAATATGTCATTGAAATAAATGAATAAATGGTTTAATAATAATATATTAAAATAGTAAAATTTTATTAATAATTAAAAAAATATATAGAATTTAATTATATATAATATAAAGAACATATGTGACAATTTGGACTCAAGGTAATGGGCACCTTACATTAAAAACTCCATTTTAAATGTTTTAAAGATTTGTTTTCTAAATATTTTTCCTCCATGCCCAAATTATTAAAATTATTATATATATATATATATTTCTATGAAAATAAATTAATTATAGAATAAATTTTATATCAATTGTTACTTTATTTCAAAGGTCTTCAAAAGGAAAATTTTTAAAAAATTTATACGAAACATTTTGACAAAAATGCAAAAGGAATGTTATAGTTTAGTGTATAAAGTTTAAATGGTTTTTTCATAATCATAAAAATTATTTCATGTTTGGATTAATTTAAAATATTTCATAATTTATTCAAATAAAAATCCTCCTTCCCTTTTTTCTAGGTATTTTTAAAAATGGTTGATATTTTTATATCTAGAAATGTTTTTAGTATGGATGTAAAAAATATTTTCATGATGGAAATGAAATATTTCATGTTTTATGATTATTTTATGGTTCTTGGGAATTTTTAATGATTATGGGTGAGCCTGATATATATAATTATCATGGGTGATCCAAAGATAACTCTCCAGTTAATTAGGTAAAGGGACGGTGTTAACTAGTTATGTTTCTCTTAATAGATTATTGGAACTTATTGGGTTGGCTATTCCACTTGTAAAATTGATTTTAAGAGTGATATGAAATTTTGTTTCTTGAGTTACCTATATGATTTATCTATAATTTTCATGGGTTTTTACAAAGATATTATGATTACATAGGGTAAGCTAAAGACCTTAATTTTAAAAGGAAGTTTATGATACTTCTTAAGGGTTTAATTTATAACTTTGTGAAAAAAATCAAGAGTTTTTCATGACTGCAAAGAAACCTTTATGAGTTTTATTTTTCATTTAATATTTCTTATGAAATATTTTATGGAAAACTTTGGGTAGAGAAGTTCTTTTATTGGGTAATAAATTTTTTATTTTGAACTCAAATTTTATTTCAAAAAATGAAAATTTATATGAGTATTCATGGACTAATGAGTTTCTTTATTTTTATATGTACATTACTAATATTTTTAGGATCATTAAATTTTTTTAAATGTTTTTTATAGGGTTTTAAGGATAATTATGGATAAGGATGAGGTCAAGATGAAAATATGAAGATATTTCATGAAAATAAAACTTTTTTATATCTTAAAACTTTTGTATTATAGGGAAATGGATACTCCGTAGAAGTTTCCAATTAGTGATTTAACATTTTATTTTATAAGGGCGGGGGACCAATTCTATAAAACTATAAACCTAAAAGATCTTTAGTAATTCAATAAAATTAACTCTTGTATAAAGAATCAATTTTATGGATTATTTAAGGTCGAGCCCTTATAAAATATAAATTAATTCCTAAATTTATTATATATGATCATTGGGATTATTTTAAAAAAGATTGAAAATAAATTTCTTAATGTTTTCCACATAGATCACTCATTACTCTCTTTTGAAAAGTTTAAAAATAATTTTTTAACATTTATAGCATGAATGTAATTTTATGGTATCCTTAACTTACTTTACTTGGAATATTACTTTTAAAGTTTCTGTTTATATTTTCAATGAAAATATTTATCTCTGTATTCTAGGAATTTTTATTTAAAATGATACTAAAATAAAATGTTATTTTTCCTATTTTCAAATAATTTTTTTAAACTTTTATTTTAAAATAATTTTCATTTACGCCAACATACTTTAATGATTTATATAATTACATATGGATACAATATTATGGTACCATTCACTATATTTCTCTTCATGGTTTATGATGATTTTTTATAGATATTTTTTGGAAATACATTTCTTTTTCATGGGTAAATCAAGTTGTGATAGTTGTGATGAAATTAAAGAATCCATGTTTTTTGTTTCATTATATGGTACTTGGGGATTATTAATTAAAGTGGGATTGGGGAGTGAACACAAATACTTAAGTGTCTTTTTCTGATATGTGATGGGTGTGTCATTATAGCCCTCCAATGCATTGGGTGATGAGACAAAGTTAACTGGATGGATTTTACTCCTAAGTGATGATAGGGTTATGTTACTCCTAAGAGATGATGGAGTTTACTAGTGAAAGTAACTCCTAAGAGATGAATAATTTAACTAGTGTAAGTTACTCTTAAGAAATTATTAGATTTATCTTATTTAGGTGATTCCATGATAAATTTTTATTGTCCCAATATACCTACATAGTTTTTTAAATCTGTAAATAATTTCTAATGTGAACATTGATCAATGATTATTTTCATATGGCTCATTATTTTTTATATATATGTCTCTAGTCTTTTGTTTAATATTTATTACATGTATAATTGTTTATTTCCATTTATTTATGGGAATAAATTATATTATTTTATGCTCATGTGCTTTGAATATGTTCATGTACCCTTATGCACATCTTGTTCTCACTAAATATATTAAATTGTTAATTCCTTTTTACCCTTACAGAGAATTTATGATCACCCTTTCTAATTCTTCCTCTTCCCCAAGTTATGAATATTGATGTTAAATTATTTATTTTTAGAAATGTTTCATGTATGAGTAATTTTATACGAGATATTGAAGTATTGTTATAAAATAAGAAATTTGGGTATTGTGGTAAAAATGTTCACTTAAATACATGAGTATTTTTATGTAAGATTTTATCCTAATTCTCTAAAACCTAAACCAAAAAGGAATTTGGAATGTAAGAAAATAAATTTTCCATTAAATGTTTTAATGTTTGTTTGGAAAAAATTGGGTCACATTTATTGGTATCTATTCAAGAAATATAATGATTATGTTTTTAGAACTGAATCTAGGAGTGCAGTTCTGGGGTGTTATAGTTGTTTTAGGTCAGGGGTTTAGATTAATTTGGATATAAGGATGTTTTCAAGTGAGGTTAACTTAATATTTATGAATTCCATCATGGGTTTATAAGTTTAAGTTTGATCATAATATTAAAGGGGTAGATGACCTTTTTTGGTTTTAAGTGATGGTATTTTTAGGAAGATATTTTAAGAGATATTTTATTGGGTTGTGATATATGAAACCCTTAGGTTTAATATAAATTATTATTTAATAATAATGTTATTACATTTTTTATTATGTAAGTAAAAAGGTGTGAAAAACCCTTTGAGGTTAAAAAATTAATTAATACAAAGGTTATTGAGGTTAATTGGGATATAGGGTTATTTATTTATTGAATAATATAAGTCGAAACCTTGGTGTTATTGTGGAAATCTTAGATTTAAATTTATTTTTTCTTTATATAAAGGTTTATTCATTCTATTTATTATCTTACTTTTTCTAACCATTTTGGTTTTATTAAATATGGGATGAATGAATTTTTATTCTTTTATAGATCTCACGATCAATTGGAGTTTAATTTTAATTATTTATCTATAAGAAATATTTGTCTTGGATATTCATTATTTGGAATATTAGGTGAGATAGAGGTGGAAACCAACTGAAACATAAAACCAAATGAGGAAATTTTGTTTATGGATTTGAAGAAACAAAGTATATTTTCTCATGTTCTCTATCTTGATGGTAAAATAATCCCTCCAATTTATAAAAAATATCTTGAAAATGAAAGTGTTTTCCTTTCTTATAATCATTTATAATGAATTTATAGTCTTTTTTAAAAACTCATTTGTTTATGGTTTTGTGGTCATTGAACTTCTCATGATCATTCACTTTCTTGTGATCAATGTTCTTTGTCACTATCCATCATTATTTGGAAATTAATTTTCTCCTCCAAGTACATATTATCACTTCACACTAATGTTCTTCCATTTTGTAACCTAGTTATTTATTATTCCAGATAAACTTCATATTTCCCTTTCCCTATTTTCAAAGAAATGTTTTATTAAACCCTTTTATGATGTGGGTTTTCAACAAATGAATTTTGAAATATTAAACCCTTGAATTACTAAGATCAAGATAAAATTATGATGATGCAATTTTTAAAAGTGGTATAATTTAATACCCTAATATTTTAAAAATAATACTATTTTCAATATCATACATGACATGCAACACTGAGCTTAAACGACTGTGAAATATTATTATTTAAATATAACTATTATAACCTAGTCATTGGATTAGTGAGTATGAATAGGAATAACCAAATTTTGAAATATATATAGTGATATTTTATATTAATAATAAAAAAATTTGATTAATTTTTAGTAAATAAGAACTAAATTTTTAATAGTCATTTTATACTTCAAAAATACATTTTCTTCAAAAATGGTTTTTATTTCTTTTTATGCATATATATTTTAATTAATTTCTTCCACTTTTATAATTTTTATTTGATAAAATGGGTATAAATTTTGAAATAATCATATAAAAATAATATTATAGTGAATATTTGGGATTTTTCTGCAAAGATTGATTTTTCAATGAATAGTAAAAAATACTAGTTTTATTGAAAACTATATTTTATCGTGTATTTAAAAAATACGATTTTGTTTTGAATATTTTTTAAAATTTAATTAGTTTCTTTTTATTAAAAATAATTTTATTAATTTTATTATAATTAATATTATTCTTACTTTTGGTATAAAATTTTTTTTATACTTAAAAATGCATTTTTCTGGAAAACTGTTTTTCATCGCATTCTGTTGGTTTATTAAGAAATTATTTTCTTCCACTTATATAAATTTAATTTTAGAAACTTTATTTCATATTTTGAATCTGTATGTCCAAATTTTAAAAAATATTTAAACTTCATTTTTTTCATAATGAATAGTAACCACAATAAAATTTATAACATCGGTAAAGGGTAAAATTGGATAAACAAGGTAAAAAACTATATATTAATGATTCAAAATAATTTATACACTTTCCTCTATCTCATTGTATGGGTGTAATTAAAACACCCCCCCCCCCTCTATAACTTTGAAAATATGGATTTTTTGTGCCATTTTTCTTTGGTAAAGACCTTTATATTATTTTAAGTAAAGGAAAATTCTAAAATGTATCTTTCTTGCTTATAATATTTGTAATATTTTATGAAATGGATAAAAAATAGTTATGAATTATTATAAAAATTTATTTTTAATATTTATAAAAAAATATGACGGTGATTTCTTATTAATTTTTAGTGATGAAATAATTACCTTAACTTCTTACATAACGTCAATATTGTGCTTGTGAAAGCTATAAAAAATCAAGTAAATGGTTTTGAAAAAATTTAAAAGTAATATTTATTTGGTGATTAATGGTGTCCCACAAAATATATAGATAGATATAATTTATTGTTAATTTTTTAAAAGTTTATATTTTAATTACATTATTTTATTGATATTTTTTGGACTCTTATTATGTGAATAGTCCTGAAAATGACTTTAATGGTATATTATGTTAAATAATATTTTATTAAGTGATTTAAAATTCATAAAAAATTATATTTGGCTAATTAAATGATGTATTATATATAATATCAACCATTTTCCACTTATGTGTCAATTTTCCTTTTATAGTAACTTTCTTAACCCCTAATGTGTAAAAATATTTTAATCATGGTAATTGTTAAATATGGTTAATGGGGGTTAAAATTAATACATAAGGTTTTAAACATTACCTAAATTTTCCTAAATTTTATTATATGAGATTATTTATACTTATATGCACATTATATCATAAATATATCAATTTGGTTCCACATTGATGTGGAAATTAATTTATATTAATTTAATACTTTAAGTGATTACAAGGGTGTCCCTCCCCTCACTTGTAAAAGGACACCAACTCTCATCTCTTACTCACGCTTATTGAAACAATTAACTTTAATAAACCATGAAAAAACATATTCTTAAATTCCTTATATATTTTATAGAGATTATGGTCTTCTTAAAATACTATTCCTAGGGTCCTTGAGGAGAGATCCAAAGGGGGTTCTTCAAAGAGAAGGTAAGCATCTTAACCATGAAGTTTCATTTTAATTATTCTTATAACTCCTTCAATTATGTACTAAATATTAAAATATAATAACATAAGTATCTCCCATATAATTATAATTTATTATGTTCATTTAATAATCTTATTCATCTCCTTTTCTATAAAATGAGAAATGACACCGTCGTTCGTACGTGTATGTGGACTACCACCTCACAAAACAATGAATTTTGTTTCTCATAAACACCTTTCATAGATTTTTATTATGATGTATTAAATTTATATGTAAGATATTAATGAAATAATTATGTTTTTAATGTATTATATCATCTATATTCATATCATTCTAATCATTAAAAATTGAATCATCGCACGTGCCTACGTATGGACTATTATCTCTACATAGTGATGTACTTCATTTTTCAATACCACCTCTCATGGATGGGCATGGGGATGAATTTAATGAAGTTATTTTATTTTTATAACACTATAATTATTATTGAAAGATAATATTTAATTTTATTTATTTATTTTCCATCCAATGGAATGTAAAAATATCACTCATGTGTATGTGTGGGTTGTCATCTCACAAGCCAATGTAGTTTGTTTTTTGTGACTAATTTTCATGGATGGATATAAATGTTTATTTGATGTATAAAAATTATATTTTGTCATAATTATTATTCTAACTATTATGTAACCATGGACTTTTAACCATGGTAAATATTTAGAAGTTGTTTTGAAATTAGAAAATGAACGTCTTCAAAACATCCAACGTGGACTTCACCTATTAAGAAAATAAATAATTCATTATAGTAAATGAAATTAATGGTTTAACTATAAGGGGTTAAACTTGGAAAAGTTTATTAAATAAATAAATAATTAATATAACTTTTTTATACAAGAAAGTAAAGGATGTGTATAGCAAGTCTTGACATGGTGTAAGGGGTTTCTTAACTCAATTTCTATTCATTGAGTTATACCACTACTTCATTTATTATGATAATACATAATTGTGTGTAAAATTACATATTATTTTTTAATATTATAATTCCTATTGTTTTTTTGAATTTAAATTTGTTACACAAAATCACTTCATTTATTGATTCTTAATTCAATAATACATTCATTATTAAGACTATTTGTCTCAATATATTTTCTTTGAGGCATATCTTGTATTATTAACCAACTTCATTTTATGAGGTTTATATGATTCCTATTGAGATATTATATCATAAATAACTATTTTATCATGATATTTAAAGTTACTTTTAAGTTATATCATTTATGAGATATTAATTTAAATGTTTTAAAAGTTTTAAGGGTTTCCATGGTCTCAAATTTAATTCTATGAGGCATATTTCAAATTATACACCATGATTTATTTTATATGGTGTACTTAATCCCCCATGAAATTGTTTTAATATACTATTTCATGAAATTTTTTTATTTTAATGAATCATTTTAAATTCCTTCATTAAATGGGGTTTTGATTCAAGAATTTCTCAAGTTGTAAGGGTTTATCATCTCAAACATCCTTCTCTGAGAAATTTTTTGATTGAAGAACCTATATTAATTTATATGTTGTATATACCAAATATTGACATTTAATATAATGAATATTTGAATAATCATGGTATTTTATATTTCATATTATGTTCTTTATTTCAAATAGTTTTTGGTTTTAAAATACTATAAATGGTTTTTATTTAAAAACATTTCCATAAAGGTTTTAAAGACTATTAACAAAACTCTTCCTTTATGTTATTTATATTTTTTCAAGAATTTTATTTTTTAAACATTAATTATTTCCTAAATTTATTTTTCATGATTTTTTAATTTATTTTAAATGTTTTTAAAATTAAATTTCTTAATTTTTTTACACAAGTCACTTTTGACTCTCTATAAAAGTTTCAAAAAATGTTTCCAACATTTATGACATGATCATAATTTTACACCATCATGAAATTTATTTTATTTATAGATTCCTTTAAAATTTATCATGGATATTTTCAAAGAAAATAATTTTCTCAATATTCTTTAAATTTTTATTTAAAATTATACCAAAAGAAAATGGAATTTTCCTTGTTTTCAATAAAATGTTTTTAATATTATTTTCAAATCATTTTCATTTATATCAAAATAATTTAATGATTCATATGATTAACTAAGGATATAATCTTATTATATCATTCACTTCATTTCTATAAATGGTTTATAATTATTATTAAAGATATTTTTAGGAAAATCATATCTTTTTCCTGTGTAAATCAAGTTATGACAATTATGATGAAATGAAAGCAACTATGTGTTTTGTTTCATTTAGGGTACTTTGAAATTATTGATAAAATCATGATTAATAAGTGAACTCAAATACTTAAGGGGCATTGTCTCATATGTGATGGTTGGATCCGTTATAGCCCTCCAATACATTGGGTAATGAGAATGAGTTAACTTGATGGAAGTTAATACTAATAGACTATGGATTTATGTTACTCATAAGAGATGATGGAGTTTATTGATGTAAGTAACTTCTAAGAGATGGTGGATTTAACTTTTTTAAGTTAATCCTAATTAATTATTGGATTTATCCTATTTAGGTAATTCTCTTATGAATGTAAGATTTCCCAAGATACCTATACAATTTTTCAATGATTTTAATATGTTTTTAATATTTCCATTGATCAAGGATTATTTTCACATAACTCTTGATTTCCAACTCTTATGTCACTCATTATTTATTTAATCTTTATTACATGTATCATTTTTTATGTTCAAGTTTTTATGGGTATGAATTCTCTTGTGTTATACTCATTTAATTTGAATATATTATCATACCCTTATGCATATCTCGTGGTTACTAAATATATTAAATAGTTAGAGTCTATGTTTACACTTATTGAGTGTTAGTGCTTAACATTTCATATGTTTCCTCTTCCCTGAGTAATGAAGATTAAAGTTAAAATGAATTATATATAGAAAGGTTTCATGTGTAAAAAATTTATATGATATGTTAAAGACTTATTGTGAGATAATAAAATTTGGGTATTATGGAAAAAATGTTCACTTGAATACATGAGTATTAATATTTAAGATTTTATCCTCATTCTCTAAAATGTAAACCTAAAGGTCGTAGGTTTGTAAGTGACTCAATTTTCTATTTGATATTATAATTTTTGATTGGTAAAAGTTGGGTCACATTTATTAGTATCTAAGAAAAAAAATTAAATATTATGTTTTTAGCACTAGATCTGATATGCGAGTCTAGGGTGTTATGTGGAGAATATATTATTTGAATTTATGAGTGATTGATGTTGTGTGGAGATTAATGTTAAGTTGGTCTTGGAAGAATATGTTATCAAATATTTCTATTTTTTATTTTTGAATTTGGTTAGAGGTATTTTAAAGATATTTAAGGCTATTTATTTATAGAATATTTAAAGTTTAACTTTGGGTGTTATTATTAAGAATTTGGAGATTAATGTAGTATTTATTTATATTGTATATTATCTTACCATGTGTTAACTACTTTTGTTTTGGTAAATGTCTAAAGACAATGGGGATGACTTTTTATCCTTTTTTGTGTCATGTGATCCATTAGAAGTAGATTTTATTGCTTCAAGTATGAAAAAATCATCTTGAATATCCATTTCATGGAGTATGGGATTAGATTGAAGTGAGAAAACTTCTCTAAGAAAAACCAAAAGTTAAAATTGTGATTATAGAATGGAAATAAACCAAGTAAGTATGTTTTCTCTTATTATCTATCTAGATGGTAAAAGAATCCATCAATTCTGGAAAAGAATACTAAAAATTAAAATGTTATAATTTTAAGATAATTTCTAATGAATTGATATCCTCTTTTATTCTCATGGAATTATAAAGTTATATCTTAAATTGCTCTTCTTTTCAGGTCCATGCTTTCACTTCTCGCCAATGTTCTCTTTATTTGGGAACCCGATTATATGTTATTCTAAGTGACCTTCCTATTTCTCATGTCCTCAGGTTAAAATTATGTTTTATTATCCATTTTTGTAATGTGGGTTTTCAAAAAATATATTTTTCAATATTAATGAGTTTTTTCCTTTTTATGATCATGTGTTTTATCTTCCACTCCATGGAATTGTTTTTTAAATGTTTTAAACTCCTTTTTATTAAACATGAGATCAAATTACAAGTACATGGTTTCTTTAAGTGGGTAGAATGTAACACCCTGACATTTTATGTTTTGTTTTATTAAAAAATATTAAGTTTTATAGATTTTGGTATACACAATACTAAGATTAAATAAAAGATCATAAAAAATAGAAATATTATTATTTAAATAAGAATATTATGACTTAGTTGTTGGTTTACTGTATATGAATATGATTAACCACATTATAAATATATGGTGAAATTTTTTACTTAATAAAATGAATAATAAATCATGAATTTATTTTCAATTGGTTTTAAATGAAGATAAAATCTATTGAAGGTAAAAGAGATATTTTTTACAAAACTGTTTAATGTACACAATGTATTTTCTATCATAATAGATCAAATTAATCACTATTGATAAATTATTATAATTAAATAATTATATTATATATCAAATTTAATGAATTAATGTTAATTTAATTATGGTTATTATTCATGTAATGATAATAAATTCATTTTATGCCTCAAAAATACACTTTCTTCAATAATGGTTTTTATTGAATTGTATGCAGATATATTATAATTAATTTATAAAAAAATAAATTTTATTTTTAAAAAAGTACATAATTTTTGAAATAATCATTTCATAATAGTCTTATTATGAATTTTAGGGATTTTTCTGAAAAGCTTGATTTTTGAGTGAATAGAAAAAATGTCAGTTTTTGAAAAATTATCATCTCTTTTATTTAAATCAAGTTAATTTAAAGTCCTATTATTTTTTGGATTTGGTTTTAAGGTAACATAATATCAACTCAATAAAAATAATCTAAATAATTCCATATGAATAAATATTATATTTGATTTTGGTCAAAGTTAATTTTTATGCTTAAAATGCAGTTTTCTAAAAACTATTTTTCAATGCATTTTTTGTATTTATATTAAAAGTAATTTCTGAAAATTATAAAAAAAATTAATATTAAATAATATATTCTATATTTTTAATCATGAGGGTTAAATTTATTAATTATTTTAATTTCACTTTTTGCCATTATTAATAATAACCATGGTGAAAATGTTTCACCACAATAAACGGTAAATCAGGTTAATTATGGTAAATGCATTATGATAAGGCTTTAAAATTATATATTAAATATTATTGGATGATTTATTTGGAACCTTATATCCGTATATTTTAAATTTATTAGTTTTTTTTACTTTATTTTGATTATTACCTTTATATTGTTTTAAGTTAAGAAAAATTAAAAAAAATCACTCTCCTTATTTTATTATATTTAATATGTTTTTATATAGATAAAAATAAGATATGAATGATTATAAATGGTTATTTTTAATATGAATTATTTTTATGATATTAATTTATTATTAATTTTTATAGATAGTATAATTTCGTTTAATGCTTATGCAATGCTTGATCAAGAAGTAGAAAAAACAAATAAATGAATTTAAAAACATTAAAAGTAATATATTTCGGATGAATTATGGTGTCCCAAAATTTTAATGGATAATTATAATTCATATCTAATGGTTAATATTTTATAGTATAATTCCATTATCATCATGATTCCTAATGTCAAGATATGTAAACATCCTTGAAAATGATCTTAAATGGTATTTAATTTTTTAAAATTATTTTTAAATCATTGGAAAATAATTAAAAATATATATTGAATAAATTTTATGGTAAATTTTATATAATATCATGAATGGTTTATTTATGTTTCACTTTTAATTTTTAAAATTACATTCTTGACCATTAGATATTGAAAAACTTGTCACTTCGGTTAAGGTTAAAATAGATTTAACAAGGGTTAAACCAAAAGATAAGGTTTAAAATGGAACCAAAACCTATATAAATCTAATTTTTTGATTATATACCTATAAAAATACCTTCCCCAAATCTATAAATGTATCATAGATTCATTTTTATCACTAGAATATTAGCCTAAGAAGGCATAAGTTTTAAGCCAAGGGACGTTTTCCAAAGAAGAGGTATAATTCTTAACAGAGTGTTTCATGTTTACTTATTATTATACCTCATTAAATTATTCATTAAACATGCTTATATAATAATATAAGTATCCTAAATATACTGAAATATTATTATTTTTATCTTACAACCCTTTTCTATCTTCTTTTACATCCTATCAGAAATGAAAATAATTCTCATGCATACGTGTCGACTAACACCTCCATGAAGCGATGGGTTTCATTTTTCATCACCCGCTCACAAGGTTGGTTATTATACTAGATTTAATGAATATATATGATATTCATGAAATAATTATTATTATGTAAAGATAATATTTTACTTACTTTCTTACCCTTCTATTCGTTGAAAAATGATTATGTCGCTCATGCATACGTTTGGACTACCACCTACAAAAAGCGATGTGATTCATTTTTCATGTAAACATTTCATGAAAGGTAATAAAATTGTATTTAATGTATAAACATGATAATTATTTCATGATTAATATTTTGGATATGATGGAATAATGACCCATTTGACCTTATTCAACCAAAGAAAGTCATTTTGGACTCATAAACTGAAAGTCCTCAAAATGTCCAATGTGAACTTAACCATTTTAAAAAATAATTAAAACATGGTAAAAAATAAATAAATGGAATGGTTATGATGGAATTTATATGAACAAATTTCTTAATAAAGTAACTAATTAATGAAAATTTATTATATAGGGGTTAAATAATATATGTGGTGAGTCAGACTCGAGGTTATGCATTCCCTCTTCACCCCTTATTTTTTTATGGTATATAAAATGACATGTGGATATATTTTATCACTAATTTATTGAAATTAATTAGTTTAAAAATAAATTTCAACTACTCTGATTTATATCTTTGATTCAAAAGTTACAAAATTTGTAAGGGATTTTCTTTTAAAAATATTATTTTAAAGTCTTCCTTCAAACTCTTTTTCTTCCACGTCAAGGTTATTTTAAATGTTTTAAGATTATTCTTAATTATGATTCAAAGGTTGATGAATTTAATTTTAAATTATTATTAAATTTATTTACAAAGTATTAAAAATGAATCTTTTTAACATTTTACATATGGGTTATTTTCAATTTCTTACAAAACTGCAAAAAGAATGTTTTTTTAACATATAAAAATTAACCACCATTTATTTCCATAATAATAATTTTTCATTATCATATTTAATTTAAAAAAATTAATGGTTATTTTCAAAGAAAATATTTCTCTCAATATTCTAGAAATATTTTGTTTAATTTTTTTAAGGAAATGGAAATTTCTTCTCATTTTTCTTATATAATTGAAAGTGGGTTTACTTATGGGATGAAATGAAAATTTTATGGTTTTTATGAAAAAGGGTTTATAATATGAAGTTTTTTATTTAAATATATTATGAAAAGTAAAAGTTATTAAATGATTTTATTTTAAAACATTACATTTGGGAATTAGTGATGAAAGTGGGAATAGGAAATAAACCCAAACCCTTATGGGACTATATCAATTATGTGAAAATTGGGTCCGTTAAATCCATCCAATGCATTAAGTAATGTTCTGGAGTTAACTAATGCATTTTACTCTTAAGATAATTTGGATGAAGTTAATTACTCTTATAAAGTGAAAAAAGTTAACAAATATAAGTTACTCCTAAGATCATGTTGGAATTATCTTGTCAGATTATTCCATGTTGAAAGTATGAATACCAATGTTTTATAAATATTTGTTTATGATTTCAAATGGTTTTTCTTTTAAGTATTTTTATTTAAAAAGTAAAAAATGATTTCATGATTTAAAGTAAAGTTCATTATCTTATAAAGGTGCAAATTTTGTTTTCATGGTAAATATTTCAAGAATTATAATTTTTCCTTTATACTTTATTACAATTGTTTTATGAATACAAAAGGATTTGAAGTTTATTTCATGAGTTAGTAAATAATTATTTTTATCTCAAAAGTTTATTATATAAAAAAAGAAAAACTTTCTTATGGGTTTTTATGAATTTAAAATGGATTATAGAGTTTCTTTTATTTTTATATCCATTACTAAGATTTTTTTTCTCATCCAACATTTTGAAATGTTTTTTAAAGGGTTTAAAAATTAATAGGAACTATTATGAATTATAAATTCAAATTAAAGAGACTGGAATTGAATTAAAATAGTGTATATTGAATTAAAAAGGAATGTAAACTTAAGAATCCATTTTTTGTGGGGGGAAATGGACAGTAAGTGTCAGTATTACATATTTAATGTAATGGGTTTTTCCTAATTCTCTAAAGCTATATACCCAAAAGATGATGGGAATGCAAGAAAGTGTAACCATTTTTATAAATCATGTAATTATGGGTTGAATATATTACATGGACTTGTAATTATTCTTTCAGAATAAAGATTCCTAACTAAAAGCAGTAAATGGAAATATTCTATGATTAACGATTATATATAAATTCATTAATGGATTCCATGTATCAAGATTTGGGGACTGTGTATTTTGGATATTTCTAATACTTGATAATATTGGTGGGTATTAGATATAAATTGAACATGGATGGTATTATCTAGTACCAATAAATCAAGATTTATTATTTAAAGGTTCTGTCTATGAAAAAACATATACACCAATCATCATGACTAAAATCCATTTAATTTATACTAGTCATAGCATACTTCAATGATCATTATATTGGGATATTTATTATCTAGTCCACCTCATTTTAAGGAGACCTTATGGTATATGTTTATATGGTATAACTAGAAATGATCAACGATATCCATGAATGTTAATAAGATATATAGATTACATAAATTTTTTTATGGACGATTCATGCATAGTGATCATAGAATATTTGTTTAGAAACAAATAGGTGTTATGTGTATCTAATATGTTATTAGGAGTGCTATAAGTTTTCAAAATATATATTTTCATAACATATGGGAAAAAATTATTTCTTACCAGTTTGTTAAGACTAAGGAATGAATTTTTCTAAGAATAACTTCAAGTATAAACCATGTTCTATGGAAAAATATTTACAAAAATAGATCCATGGGTTTAATGAATCTTGTCATAGTATATATATTAAAAAATTATTCAAAAATAAAAGTTGAAACAACTAAATATTAAATTTTTTTTGCATATAATCTTTTCAGTAGAATATGCATGGTCATAGGAAGATATTATTCAAATTAAAATAATTTCACAAGATTAAGTGCTAGTAATTTATCCCATATTCTATGATATGTACTGAAACTTGATATTAAAAATGCATGGTACTTAGTATTTTAATATCAAATATATCTAATATAACTACACAGACTTGTAGTTAAGACTATCTAATAGTACTTGACAAAGTATAATTGGATGAGTTACTGGGATCTGGAGGAGTGGGATTACTAGTGTTCAAGGTAATTGAACATTTTTATTTATTTAGTTCAATTTGAACTAGAATCAAAGTAAGGATAATTTAATATGAAATAAAAAAAATTACCTCCATTGGATGCCATATCTACAATATCTGAGTATGTTGCAGCTTTTGATATAGCTTAAGAAGAGGTTTAGAATTCTCCTATTCCTATTTTTGGAAATAAAAAATGTAAAAGATTTATCATTATAATTATAATATTAGACTATGAACTTAATGAAGATCTGTAGTTTTTTATAAAGCTACAAGAGGTGGGTACTAATTAATATCACAATTTGAGGTATTTTCTCAAGGTAGTGATGTTATAGTAATAATATTTACCACACAGTCATGTAGATAAACCAACCCTATCACAGGAAATGTGTTAGGGCCAGTAGTTGTATCCATACTCTTTAGAATAATGTTTAATATATGAGAACTAACCAGTTATTAGTAGTTATCTCTATTGCAAGTGTGATTTATTGGAGTTTGTGCACTAGAACCAACTACATTGTACTTTAGATTGTCTATATATTCATGGATTTGAATATTAATACCTTATCACCTATTAATTATTATTCTATATAAAATTAATGTGATAATGTCCTAGAATACTTGCCACAATGAAAAGTTCATAGTAGTTCCCTGCTATGATGAGAACCTTGAAATTCCATGATGATATTCTTAAATAGTATTCTATGGTCGAATAAAATTCTATGATGGGACACACCGTGTGTTGATTATTATGTGTAATTACTCATAAGTATATGATGATTTATATCATGAAGTTCACACTTAGTAATCTCTATGACTGGAGATTATGATAACAGACCCACCTGTAGGAATTCTACATGTTTATGTGTCGTTGGATATTTATATCTATGAGTGTGTATAATAATTCTTAGACTTTAAGATTATTATTAGTGCATGTAATGGCTCACATAATTGGATGTATTTTCTTAAACCATGATGATATAGTTAATGGTGAATTTGGGTATGTTGGGTTCATCATGAATGATGTTTTATTAATGAATAAGTTAAGGAAGTATTTGTCTCTTTCGTCTTTATGGAAGTTGATATTTCAACCCTTAGATTGAAATGTAATCATCACATTAAATTCTATAGACATGGAGTAACTATGTGTTTATTTTAGATAATAAAATAAATATGTATCAAGTATATAGGTTGATGACACAAGTATGTAACATGCTTGATGAGATATTATAATAAAGGGGTTATATTACACGATGACTATTTATATGTGGTTTTTGTCATTATGATATATAATCTTTCTCCATGGGTTCCCAGCCCCATTACTAGACAGTAATATTATACTTTAGTAAAGATCACCTAATTCCACTATGGAAGAGGCCTAGAGGGTTTCACATGAAGTGTTTCCTTTGATATTAGTTAAATATTATTTATATTTAACAATGGGAGTAAATATTATTCTCTATACCGAGAAGTAATATTTATTAATGATTTATTAAAAGATCACAAATAATAAATATTTATTTATTTTCAAGGTAATTTTTTAATTACTTGAATATATAATATTTATTTATCTATTGATATTCACAAGGTAATAAATAATTATTTATTCATTAGTAAATAATTTATTTAATTACACGGATATCAAAATAATAATTTCATTCATTAAAATATGAATATAATATTTATTTATTTATTAAATAAATAATATTTATCACTTTTTATTCACAAGGTAATAAAATAAATATTTATTAATAAATAATTTATTTAATTATGTGAGTACTGAATTAAATATTTTTTTGGAAATTCATTAAATGTAAAGAAGGATGAGTGACTCTGGTTATTGATTTAATGATAAATATTTATTTTCCACACTAAAAATAATATTTATTATTATGCGGGTTAGTTCATGCCATGGAATAAAATAATAATATTATTATTTTATATGGATTGGAATTCCTTTGGGGTTTAATAGATTATTAAAATCCTTTATATAATTATTTAGTATGAAACCTTAATCCTCAAAATATAAATTAAAAATTATGAGAATTTTGAGAGGTTATTTATTGTTCACAACATTCTACTCTGTAGATAATTTTCTCTCAACAAAGAACATATTTATGGAATTCTCTTAAGATAAAGAGATTTTACCTTCCTCCTTAATTCCTCTCAAGCTGGAGAGATCAAGAGACAATCCTTCTAAACTAAAGGGATTGTGGTTGTGATCATGGGAGCGACGTAATATGATTAGTACCACAATGATAGCACCTAGATTATCATCAATAACATTTCAAGATCAAAGAAGAATGTGTGGATCACTGTTTGAGAGGATTTACTTTGGGTCCTCATTAACACAACAAAAATACAATTAAATGTCATTTGGATGAAAAACACCTATATCTAAGAAAGAACTAAAGACCAGGGAATTTATTAATCCTATTAAATTAATTAAAAATTAACATGTAAAAGATCCTCTCTTAGTTCTGGTGAAATATTTTTCAGTATTATTTCAAAAAAAATTCATTGTTCATGGTGTTTATCGCTATGTACATTTCATATGATCTATTGAATCTAAAAAAATATGAGTTGGTCATAGGCCCAATAAGAACTTTTTCTACATCCATAACCTACATTTTATGTACATTTTTGTTTTATATACATTTAATGTGAGTATTACTAGTTATTTTTATGCTTGGTGGATATGTATTTTTATAAGTTCATTTAAGCTAAGGGCTCCCATGTTGTAAGAATTTCTTAATTGGTACGAGTCACCAACTCTTGGTATGTTGGTGACAAGATTGGGGTGTCACTCTATTTTAATGTCAGCCTAAGAAGGGATCTAGTTGGTTTTTTCATGTCATAGTGATATAAAATGGAGGTTTTCCTAGGTATAGATTTTGGAGTTAGTAGTAATGTGAGAACTATTTTGGGAATTTAGGGAAATGATGTTAAAGGGTCTTGATTTTGGTTATCAGATCAGGGAGAGCAGTGTAGGTGTGGAAATCGATGTAACCTATCACCAGGAATCTGATAACCTATTAGTTGATCCATATCTCTGAGACATCATTACCGGTTACAAGTAAGTTGGTAAAAGCATTATATAGTGATCAGTTATGATATGTCATGTCCTTCATGTGTTAGATCTTATAGATATGATCTAATTATCATGGGTTCATTATATCCAAATGAATATTTTTAACTACTAGTATCCATCTTGTGTGTTAAGGTAGGTTCATGATGATACCATGCCTAATTTTGGGCCTCTCACTATTGGTTGGTGAATGATAAGGTGTTGTTTTCCAAGACTCAGATGAGATAGATTCTCACCCCATGATCTAGGGTAGTTTCTCTCTTATTTGTGATTAGTAAAGATATTTCTTATGGAGTGAGTGTTATTTTCCACTAAGTTAGATGAGACTTCATATAGATTGGGTATACTTCATGAATTGAAATATTAGATACCTCATGGATTTTCATGGTGTGCATAAACCTCAAGTGATTGAGTTTTGTCTAGAGTTTGAGACTAATGTTTCTACCCAATCCAAGTTTTTATTGAACATATAATGATTCTTAAATTTATATCTGTACACATAATAGTAATCTGAGAGTGTACTGTATTTTCTCAAACTCATGATGGTAATGCTCTATTATGGTTGGAGTTAGAGCCATTTTTTAGGATGAAGCATTATTGGAGGATCGTAGGTACTCTACAGGGAAGTACGACCATGAATGAGTACATGTTGTGGCATAAGTATATCACAATATTTTCCAGGAATATTTCATTTGATGTAACTATTCAATATCAAAGGTTTAGTTTAAGACTCTAGAAGAATATTTAACAAGATATGGTTGTGTTTTAATGTGACACTACCTACATCAGAGACTTTCAGGTGGGACTTTCCAGTTGAGTACTTTTGGAAAAGATGCACCTTGGTTATGGTAACAAGTTAATATTTATTATATTTATATATAGGGTGGTTCCATAGATGGGATTACATGTTAAAGGTAGCACTGTGTTTATATATTTTCCTATTGGTGGCAGCATCCTAGTATATAGTGGTTTCGGTTGGGGTGTGGATGGTGCATGAGTGAATGAAGATGGATGACACTTTGGTCATCTCACATCAATCACCACCCTTGGTTAGTAACTAAAATGCATGATATTCTGATAGTAATAGTTTTGGTATGATATACATTATGGGTAGCTATTTATAGGAAATAATGAATGTCAATCAGTGTACAATTTGTTTATTCCCTTTATAGACACTCATACTAAATGAAACAAGTGTGAATTATTTCTTCTACAGTAGGTGTTAAAGAGTTGGATATTCTAGTGGAACCCCTATATAGATTCTTTTCATCTAGATATTTTCCAATAATGTATTGTCTTTTAATTTCCCACTTCTAGTGAAGTGAGATCATCATATTCATGGACGGGGTTATCAAGTCTCGATTTATTCAAGCTTTAAATGATTAACTAAATCAGATCATTGATCCCTATGATCTCCTTGATGAGAAGTGGTCCTCCATGTGATTTTATCATGTCATAGATGAGATCTAGTGGTATTTATCTCATTATGGATTGGTTATCATTCATAATACTACATTGTGATATCCAATTGAGTTGGAAAGGTGGTTTTCTTTTTCATAGATGAGTGAGACCCCATCTGGTGTAGTGAGCGAAGACAACCCATGTGTGGTTATAGTCAACAAAATATTATATGTTCACCATGACTTTATGTGTTATGTGTGTGGATGAGTAATTTGATTCCAGTGAATGTGTAAGGATATATAAATTCTTTTGAATGGAGGCCCATGATTATCCCTCAGTGGGAGACTTGTGTATACATCATCTTTGGTTTCAGATATGGTATTTCAAGTGATTTATTAGTGGGGTACTGATAACCCTTGTAAAAGTTATGATACATATAGACTAAATATTTCCTTATATCAATTTATTGAGAATCTAGTCAAGCATTCAAGTGATTTTACCTATTCTTGAAATGATAGTATCAACTATATGGTAACCTCTCATAACATGAGTTATGGATTTTTGGAGTAGTATTAGTTCTTTAAATTAGGGCTAAGATAATTAATGAAATATTTTTGGAGTGATTTGTGACATGGTGGTTAGTTCTTCTAGTGTAGGACTCTATGTTTGGATGATGGAGGAGGCACATGAGAAGGTATCTCTAGAATAGTTGAATCTTTCTTGGAAAGAGAGATGATGTGCACCTTCAGCCGATGATGGTAGCCCCACACTCTTCCCTTATGTAAGAGAGGCCCATGGTGGTGATTTCAACTTAGTGACCGTGAGTTAGAGATCATTATTCTGCCATATAATTGATGTGTTTTATGAATGTGGGAACTAAATTTACCATTTTCCTTGGTGGATGTTGTTATTCTCTTAGTGTTTGTATTAAGTATCATGGTGGATGTCTTGAGTGGAGACCAACATTATAGAACGTTACCCTCAATGTGGTATGTACAGTGGATATTTTTGGGTATACCCATCACTTGGAAAACATTTTTATTTGGTAAATAAATATGTTTTATTAGGAGGTTGTGCATTTTGGTCATTCATTATGGTGATATCTTAGAGTCTAAAGTTGACAAAGTATGTCCATATGAATTATTTGGATCATTCACTTTGGATTGTGGTTGATTAGGCCATCTTATGGGCAGTGGTGTGATATTGAAAAATTTAATGTGGTTTCTATTTTTACAAATGTTCTCTCCAATATCTTCTATTAAAGAGTGATGATAATACAACTAGGTTACTTATGACTATGAGTGTAGTTCTGATAGAGATTGGTATAAAAATAAAGGGTTCCCACAGATGTTTGTAAATAAGTTGAGAAGAAAGTATTATTTTTATATTGAACCATGATATAATTATGTTGGTTTCGGTTCCTTCCTAGTAATAAAGGGTAGAGGATCTGATGTGAATGCTTATGGGCATAAATCCTGGTAATTCTTCCAGTGTTATTGAGGAATCTTGGTGAAATGATCGATGTTGGGAGTGTGGTATAGAGGGGTTGTTCCCATATAATAACTAATTGGAATTCTCTTTTAAGGTGGGAAGAGGGGTTCTACCACCTATGGTAACCTTTTTAATGAAAAATTTTTATTTGGATTTCTATGGTTGGTGAATTTGTTAGGTTTTTTGTTAAATGATGATCTTTATAATGAGAAAAGATTTTAGGTGCATAATATTAGAAAGACTCACTTATAGTGTATGTGTGCTTCCATTAAATACATTACATTGAGATGGGATAGATCTAGTATCTTGTAGATGAAAGAGGATGTTTCCTTCCTAGATAAACATGTACTGAGTTCATTCAGATCCCAAACCTCAGAGATAAAGGAATTGTGTGCAATGGTGATTTCCACATGGGTTAATTTTGTGATCTTCTTTGAGTATGTTTTTTCCTTTATTTTTTGGGATAAAAATTATTAAAGGTTGGTAGGGTTTAGTGACTCGGGTTTTTCCTGAATTATTCTTAGCTCAATTTTGATTTTCAGAGCCCTGGGACCTAATCAAGGGAAAAATATTAAAATTAATATATTAAAAAACCTCAAAAAAAACTATCTAATAATCATGTTGGTTCCAAGATATGGTTTTTACCCCTAGGTTGATCCAACATGAAATTGCGAGCAAAGAAGACCCTCAAAAAAAATATTAAGTATAAAAATAATATGTTTAGTCTGTATGCTTTTTTTATGACAAACTTATTTTATATCCTTAATGAGGTGTCAAATGGGAAAACTAATGTTTTAGTTTATTTTGGTGTGGTGAAATTACCCTAGGGATGATGTAACATTCATTCACACTAGGATACTAGGGTATTCACTATCATGAGTATAATATAGGTTAAATAATTAATTGATTAAAATATTTTTTAATATATAACTTTTACCTGGAGAATTAAAATTTAATCACATATTTTTCTAAATCTTGGGATGAACTTAAAAAACCTAGTATTTGAGAACATCGCCATTAGGGAGTCATGGATCTTTGGAGATCAAGGAATGTTTGGGAGACCAGTAAGTGGTTTCATCAAGGAATCACCAATTATGTTTATGTGAATTCATTCTTCTATAGAGATCAAACCATTATCAATGTAGGGATTTTTATTTACATGTATTCCCATTCATTTTGTTCCATAAAAAAATTTCAATTGAAATATAGTCTCCTAATTTTTTTCATCACTCATGCCATGAATTTCATAGTATCATGAATCCCAATATTAATTCTTCATGGAATATAATTTTTTTAAAGGATTTATTTTCCCTATTTCTGATTCTTCAAAATATCATGCTTTAGATTCGATAAGTAAGTTGTATTGAAATTTATTTCTAACTTTTTTTTGTGAAGGATCGAAGATAGATCAATGATGTGTGGAAAATAAATTATTCTCTCTATTCCCCCCCCCCCCCGAATATATATATCTCTCTCCCACACACATATGGATAAAGGTAAAATAGATTTGGTAATGGTTGGAGAGATCAAGGTATAGTTCATTGGTGGATGATAGCAAAGGTGTGAGATGGAGGAGATGCATAACGAGAGGGGATAGTGGAGATTGACATGACAGTGGGACAATGTGGGTAAGGTGGAGGTGGAATAACAGAGGCAACATGGTCGTTTTTTGGATTAGGATAGGTCAATGGTAATGGGGTCTGATGTAGCTGTAATGAATATGGTTTTATTGGTTTAGTCTTTTGAATATTTATATATATGTCTCTGGATTTTTCCTCATAGTATGTGTTGTGTTTAGATTTTGCAGGACCCTAAAATTAATATATTAAAAATATTAATTTACATTAAAGCACTTGAACATGTATTTTTATAATAAATGGTTTTCCCATTTATTATTAAATCATATAACAAATCTTAAACCATGATTGAATCTAAAATATAGGGTTTACCATAGGTGCGACTTGAAGTTAGCCAATATCGGGCATTCGGTTGAAGGTGATCGTTGGTGGGTACATTAAGTAAAATAAAAAATTTATTTTACTTAATTAATTTAATGTCCAAAACCTAGTTTCAATCCTGTATAATTGTCTTTATAAAAATCCCTCAGGGTTATCTGTATAGAACTAATAGATTAGGGGGGACAAAGAGGAGATTCGTTGACGAATGACAATGGATCTTGGAGCCGTAATCTCTTTGTAAAAGGATCTTCTTCACCTAAAAAGTTCTTAGATCTCACCAAGGGAAACAGAATGAACTCATTATTCATCATAAATCGATTCAAAATCGATGTAGGGAAAGTTATTTTTTGTGATTTCTTATGTTGATTTAATTTTTAAGCATTGATTCTACATATTTTTATTTTTTCTCATATTTCCATACTTTACATGAACCCAGATTTCAAAAATACTATTGATTTGGTTTATTTGTAGTTATTACACTTGTTTATCACCCTTGGTTTCACTTGGTGTAATCTATGGATGGGATCTTACTATAAAATGATAGTCCTTATGTCATTTTTATTCATTTCTCCCCACCGTTCTTTACATTCTTCTTCATTAGCCCAAAGGGTCGCGGTCTGACATTACCAATCCAGATTCTAGTATGACCAAACCCATGGATTTGTGGAGAATTCATGAAATGGATATAGATCAATTTTTTATGGATTTATTAAGGTATTTTTTAGGTTTTTGTTGATGGCTATGTGTATCATGATTCTGAATAGCGATGTAAAATGCAACAATTACCAAACGGGTAATCTGATTTTCATTTTTTGGCCACCAAAGGATAGGAAATGATGATCATAGATGGAATCCTTTATATTTGGGGATATTAGATGACTTAAATTGTGAGGAAACTAATGGATCTATAGTATATGAAGTCTATGTGAGGATTTAGTGTGGTTTCTACAAAATCCCTTACTACACTCTATGTAACCCAGAGGAACACATGCCATATAGTCCAGGTTCTTACGGCAGCTAGGGTTTTAGGTGAGATAGAAATCACACATTGTGCAGATGAAACCACATGTCATGTGATCCAACTCAAGTAAACAAATCATGTTTTGATGGAACACTCCTAGGACCTCATGTGGTCAGACACATCATGTACTAACTGGTACATGTCGTATAAACTTACATGGTCATTCGATTCATGTATTGAGTTTACATGCCTAATACCTCAGGTGAACATACACGTTGTGTAAACACATCCACAAGTTGTCTAATGTCACATGGTTTCCCGATATATTTCTAGGTTAGGACACACCCAGGTATCTAGGAAAGGTCACACACCATGTGACCATATGTACATGTCATGTACTTTACTTTTACACAACCAAGTGCAGTAAGGGGACACAAACAGAGTTCAACCTCATGAGACACACCATGTACCCTAGGAGGACACAATGTGTACTCACCTTATAGACTTTTACATCATGTTTATCCTTCTTTAGTACTTAGATTTGGGCCCATGAGTATCCCATATTAAGTAATTTTTCATGTAGAAAGTTATGGTGACCTTTATTTTCTTATCAAAGATATGATGTGAGGTGATTCTAATAGGACACTTATTTTAGTGATGTTTAGATAGTGATAGTGATTAGGTGTGATCATAAGATTGTTACCAGAGTCAACACCCCTCTATCACACCATGGTGCAGGTCCCCCATACTCTTTACATAGGTAGGGTCGATACCCCCCACCCCCATACTACAAAGGGTGAGGGTCCTCTATCTATAAAGTGGAACCCTCCATATTTAAGATTTAGAGGGGAGTGGGTCCTCTACTAGATTTTACACCCCCTAGTTTTTGGATTTTAGTGGAAAGGTGTGGGCCATTAACATTAATTCATAATAGGTTATATGAGATGTATGTATATGAGATGTTCCCCCTCGGTTGTGGCACATATTGGAAAGGAACAAGCCCTCTACCCTATTTCTCATAAGGTTGTTCATACTACTTGGATTGTAGATGGGACCATTAGAGCTGTGGGAAGACTCATCATTCATGGATGGATTTGATGATGGAGAAATCCTTTCTCTATCCACTTGGGTTTCTTTATGAATATTTGATGTTGCATTTTTCTTACCTTCTTACTTTATGGATTGAGCTATCCATTGTTATTTCTTCCCCTTCTTAGTTTCCGGTTCACCCCACTGGGTTTATATATAATCACACCTACATGATATTTTCTAGCACATATGTTGTCTTATGATGATGATAAGAAGATCAGTAGTGATATTGGGGGACTGGGTTATAGAGGAAAATAATTCTACTTAGTGGAGATGACCATGTCCAGTGGTCATCCTTTGAGATTGTGAGTTGATCATTCTTCAGTCTTTTCCTCTTTCGATTTTTTTGTTGGGTTAGGACCTCATTTATGTTTGGGTGTGTATTTTTCTCCTATATACATTTTTACTATACTAGTGTACTTTTATTCTTTCCTAGAGGTCATTACATGCATGGTTTACACTTTATATATTATGTATCTTATTATATTTCTACAATGTTTCATAGAGATAGTTGTGTGTATGAGTACGGGTACTTAGACTAAGGCCTCCCATTTAATTGATATGCCTTCTAAGTGATAGTCATCAACCCCTATACATTTGGAGATGGGTTTGGGTGTCACACTCGGTTTACCATCATCCAAGTAGACCCTAGGGGGTTATATTATGATATAGTGGTATCAATGGTGATTTTTTCCTTAGGTTGGTGTTTCGAGTTAAAATTGTTGTGAGGTTTGGTTTCATAACTTAGGGAAAAAATGTCATAGTGTGTTGAGTTCATCTCTTAGGCCAATTAACCTAGTGTTGGTATGGAAAATGACATATATATACACCAAGAATCTGAATACTATCTTGTTGACTCGGCATACTGAGTCATTAGTTGTAGGGAATCAATGGAGCATTCATCATATAGGATTTGATCTTTTGATTTTTCAAGACCTTCTAAAGTCAACTCCCTAAATGTAATGGCTCGGACCCCTCCAACCCATTCCTTTGTCAAAAAGAGGGTCATGAAGTGTTCTGGAGGGTAGAATGGACTTTTCCCACAATTTTCAAAATTTTGTAACTACACGCCGTGTAGTGTGAGTACACGCAGTGTACCACCTTGTTGGGTATACCCCGTGTTGAATCGGTGTCTTTTACATGTAAAATAAATGATTACATGTCGTGTAGCCCATACTACACGCCGTGTAGTTCCTCCCCGCGTACGCATTTCCCTTAAACCGTGTGTTGACCAGTCAATGGTCGTGTGCCGTGTTGAGGTCGTGTCCTTGCTGCGTGAAATAAATGAGTAAAAACTGTGTAGCCCATACTACACATTGTCTAGTTCCTCCCCGCGTATGCATTACCCTCAAATCATGTGTTGACCAGTCAACGACCGTGTGCCACGTTGAATGACGTGTTGGAAGCCGCGTGAAGACCATGTGAAATGGTCGAGTACACGTCATGGACTAGAAATTACACACCGTGTACTTTAGTTTTTCTCGCCTATAAAAGGAGGGGGACTCTCCTCCTTTTCAAATCACTCCTCTCCTCCCCTCTCCTTCAAGCGGAGCTCTCCCGAGAGACTCAAGTGCTCCTTTCCTCCATAACTTCTTCTTCCGACCTCCGATTTACGATCTGTCAGCGGCCATGGGATCGTAACAACGAGGTGGAACTTATGAGCTTGGATGTGTTGTTTTCCCTTTGTCCTTTACTTCCCAGCTTCCACCCAAGGAGGTTTTTCCAGGTTTAACAGGAGCGACGGACACTGACGGACATCTTCTAAAGCTGATCCGGGGGAGCATTGTGATCAAAACCTGTTGAGGTAGGGACCTTACATTCATCTCTCTCTCTTTTTGTGCATCATGCGGGGTGGGTATCCTCTTGTTTCTGTGAGATACAGTTGAACCAATAAATAAAGATAATAACTGGCTTAAAGAACGGGTATGGGGAAGTTATTTTGTTTATCTTTATTTATCCTATTGTTATGTTGACAATTAAATAGGCTTATGCCTACTGAAAATCACGGTCGTTGGGGGCCTTTTCTTGTGCAATTAAATGTTTCCCTATCTTTCTATACCATTCTTTGGATGGAACTTTGTGGAATGTGGAATATGGTTAATCACGTAAAGTTGGATGATTAAAATCTAGAACCCTTGTGTGATCACCCCAGTTGAACAAAATGGAATAATGAACATGTGGATGTTTTCTTAGTTACGTGGTGTGTGAAAAGGGGGGGGGATGGATCCTGAGTTTTTAGGAATAGGATGGGCAGCGGGGCTGCGGTAAATGATATTAAAGGGGAGATGATGTCGCACAAGCCCTGTTTTGTGATACGGTGGTGGAGGTGTGGTTATAGTGGCAGCAGGGCTATAGTAATGGGTTTTGTTTTTAAAAGAAAGTGGAAAGTTGATAAATGAACTGTGGGGAAAGATAACGAACACAGGAACAATCAACGGGGTTTGTTTGATGATAAAATGTTGGGTTGTTTTGCTTGTGTTTTATCTAACTTGATTTGTGGTTGGCAGGGATTTTGTTCTACGAAACGCTTGATCTGGTTTGATAGTTTCCCAGTAGTTAAGGAACTAATAAACTATTACTGATGAAACTTAAAAACCTAAATGGGGTTGGGGGTGTTTGTTGTATTCATGCTTCGTAGTAGCAGTGTCGATGCACGTGCTCAGTTTCTTTGTTTAGAATACATAGGTTGGGCTATGTGTTTGGTATACATATATATATCTGTATCTTTGTGTTTTGTCGCACCCCACCCATGTTGAGCACTTAGTGTCGACCACTCCCATTTCATGGGAGAGGGTGTTTTCCCCTTAGTTACTAGCTCCTTCCTGCTCCTTCTTCCATAGGTTGTGATGGCTTGAGGTGACCTTACACCCAAGACTCTTCGGGTAGGTTTCGATTGGGGTGGTTTTAGCCGAAGACTCTTCGGGCGGGTTTACTATTCCCAAGAATCTTCGGGATGAGGCCCAGGTGTGTGCGGGTGGGAATAGTGGTTGTGAGGCCCAGGTGTGTGCGAGCAGGATATGTGGTTGTGAGGCCCATGTGTGTGCGGGAGGGATATGTGGTTGTGAGGCCTAGGTGTGTGCGGGCGGGATATGTGGTTCTTGAGGCCTAGGTGTGTGCGGGCGGGAAGAATGTGGTAGCGTCAGGACGTTCACCGTTAGGAAGAGCAGCTAACTAGTGTGAAAATGGTGTGGGGTACCCAATACTCTTGTTATTATATACTAATACCTGTTGTTATGTGTTTTTGGTGATCGTGGCTGGTGAGGTTGGGTGGATAGATTTCCTTGTTAGGTTGGTTTCTTCCGTTATTCTCACGGGACATTAGGATGTCTCCCCACCTGTTCACGAGAGCTTTTGGTTTCCCTCCTGAGTATACTTGTATGCTCACCCTACGTTTACTTTCAGGTTTCTAGGAGGACTACCAGGGCCGTGCGGGACCCTAATAATCGGGACAGTTGGAGTTGTTGCAGTTGTTGTACTCTTGTTTCTTTTGGTATTGTACTTTTTCTTGTACTTGTACTTTGTTTCAAAATTGTTTAAACATGCATGTGGAATTGGTTTGGGTTATTTGTATACACTTTTTATTTTATTTTCTTTTTTTTGGTGGTTGACTTGTCCTATTTCCCAATCTTAATTAATAAAAATGGTAATTCCTCTCATATTTGTGAAAACTCCAACCCTTGGTGTTAGTCGCCACCCCGAGGCCTACTGGAGGCGGGACATGGGTGCCATTATCTCCCTTTCACCATTGCCAGCTCAGGAGGGGCATCTTTGATGGAAGGGGGCCATGACATAATGGTATCAGAGGTGATGGTTGAGAGATAGGATGGAGTATGGAGTGAGGCACAGTGAGGATTTCATGGTATGGTAGGGTGAAAGTGTTGGATGATCTTGGTGCGTGACATAGTCCAGGGGAGACCGGCTAGGACACAGAATTTTAGGGGCCCCCGTGATCCGATGCAAGGACTCTGAGCCTACCGAACAACCAAGTGAGACTACATTGATTGCAGGGTAGAGACCCTAGGGAAGTTACATGCATCATCATGATTGTGTTTTACTTGATTTGGGTGTTCTGGGAAAGAAATAAAGGGATAAAATGAAACCTTGAGAAATTTCCTTTCTACTTGGGCTTAGGAGATCTTTGTTTACTGTATAGCTATGGCACATGTACGTCATCCCCGGGTGGCTCAGACAGCTGATTCAAGCGGTCGATCAGTTGAGGATTGACCGAGAGGAGGAAGATATCCAGTGGCAGAAGACTCTTTGTTCCTTCCAACGACAAACCCTCAAGAAGTACGATGGTAGTACTTAGGATATGGAGACAGAGGGGTGGATTGAGGAGATAAGGATCGCTTTTAGTTTGATCCGTGCTCTGAGGTAGTACTGGGTTCCTCTAGCAGTCAGTCATATGAGAGGTGTGGCGCGACAATAGTGGACGCTCTACCTCGGGGAGAGGACAGAGGCAGAGTTTCTGTGGGCTGACTTTGAGAAGGATTTCTGAGAGGAATTCATTTCTTCTATGATAAAGGTGGAGAAGTGTCCGGAGTTACTCTCCCTCCAATAGGGGAGTATGTCAGTACGAGAGTTGGGGATCAAGTTCAAGGATCTCGTACGCTTTTCTCCGGATCTCTTTCCGGATGAGGAGTCTTGGGCGAGACGTTTGCAGGAGGTACTTTGTCCTTCGCTCCAGTATGCTGTCACCCCCTTCACCCTTCCGATGTACTTGGCCGTACAGAAGAAGGAATAGGTTGTAGAGAGGATGCACTCACATGGAGGTTCACCACAAGAGGGGATCCAGTCAGGTTCGTCGAAAGGGAAGGCATTCGGCAGCAGGTCTCCTGAGATGGGACCTTCCAGATTCAGGCCAGTAGGGAGAAGGCCCCAGCAGTTCCAGTTCAGATATTTGAGTCCTCGTCCCTTTTTCACGATCCCAAGACTGAAGTGTTTTTATTGTGGAGGTTTCGGGTACATTCAGAGTTGATGACTGACCCAAGCTCAGTACGGTGGAGGTGGGCAGGTTCAACGCCCGCCTTAACAGCACCAGTTGCTGGCGAGGCCCTTCCAGCAGCAGCAGGACCCTGCTCCTCCGAGGGTAAACATTACAGGAGGAGGCCGACCTTAGGGTGCTCCTCAGGGACCTCGACCAGGGCATGTTCAGGGAGGTGGTCGACATCAGAGAGGCAGAGTAGTTGGGCGTGGACAGTTGCACACAATAGAGTTGGCAGCTCCAGCAGGACCAGAGGTGGTGTGAGGTACGATTTGTTTATTCAGCACTCTTGTTTCTGCTTTGTTCGATTCGGGAGCTTCTCACTCCTTTTTTGCACCCGGTCTAGCCCATGCCTTGGGTCTAGATGTAGAGAGACTTTCCATACCCCTAGTGATGAGTACACTAGTTGGAGGTCAGACCATCATATCTTGTGTTTGTCGGGGATGTGGGATGACGTTGGGACCACATCGATCTATTGGGGACCTTCTTTTGCTACAGATACAGCCCTACGATGTCATCCTATGCATCGACTGGCTGTTTTCTGTTAATGCCATTATTGACTGCTTTCGAAGAAGATTCTTGTTCTCCAATGTGGATGGGAAGCGTGTAGCTTTTGTTGGCGAAAGGATCTATTAGGTGGGAAGCCTACATGCGAAGCCTCTCCTTTCCTTGTTAGGAGGGTTATCATTGGTTCTAGCTGATACAGAGATGATGGATGTTCCAGAGGTTGTTGGGGAGTTCCTCGATGTTTTTATCGAGGAGTTTATTACTCTACCCCCCCCCCCCCCCTCGATGTGATGTTGAGTTCGGGATAGACTTACAGCCCGGTGCCCATCCGATTTCGATGGCCCCTTATCGGATGGCACCTTTGGATTTGTGGGAGTTGTGGATTCAGATTGATGATCTGATGGAGAAGGGTTTTGTTCGACCCAGCGTGTTGCCATGGGGTGCCCCAGTTTTGTTCGTGAATAAGGCAGATGGTGGTCTCAGGCTATTCATAGACTACCGAAGGTTGAATCAGGTAACGATCAAGAACTGTTACCCCCTTCCAAGGATAGATGATCTCTTCGACCAGCTGACGGGAGCAGGTTGGTTTTTTAAAATTGATCTGCGATGTGGATATCATCAGCTGAGGGTAAAGGATAGTGACATCTCGAAGACAGCTTTCAGGTGCAGGTATGGGCACTTTGAGTTTGTAGTGATGTCGTTTGGAGTTACGAATGCACCAGCTGTGTTCATGGGACTTATGAACTTTGTCTTCCGAGAGTTTCTGGACCGGTTAGTCGTTGTGTTTATCGATGACATCCTGATCTAGTCAAGATTAGAGGAAGAGCACGTTGAGCATCCCAAGACAGTCTTGGAAGTCCTTCGACACCACTAACTTTATGGGAAATTGTCGAAGTGTAAGTTCTTGACGCAAGAAATACACTTCCTTGGGCACGTGGTGTCTCAGCATGGAGTGTCAGTGGACCCATCGAAGGTGGAGCCAGTTGTTTCTTGGGCAGCACCCAAGATCATGGTAGAATTTCGTAGTTTCCTGGGGTTGGAATGCTTTTATCGGAGGTTCATTTCGGACTTCTCTCGAGTTGTTTCTCCATTAACAGCTTTGACTAGGAAGAACCAGGTCTTCCTATGGAGCGAGAAGTGCCAGGAAGCTTTTGACTACCTGAAGGATAAGTTGGTCAGTGCTCCAGTACGCAGGTTTCCAGAGGAAGGGCTGTTGTATGAGGTGTTTTTTTATGCTTCTGGCCTTGTTTTGGGGTGCGTACTGATGCAGAAGAAGGGTTTGATCTGTTATGGTTCTATTCAGTTTCACCCTCACGAGTGTAACTATGCCACCCACAACATATAGCTTGCAGTAGTGGTGTTATCACTGAATTCGTGGCGACATTACCTCTTTGGGGAGCGCTTTGTAGTCTTCTCAGATCACAAGAGCTTACGTTATATCTTCTCCCAGCGTGACCTGAACTTACGGCAGTGGAGATGGGACGAGTTTCTCTAAGACTATGACTTTGAGATCTCTTACACTGAAGTTAAGGGAAACATTGTGGCCGATGCCTTGAGCAGGGAGTCACATAAGGAAGTGGTTTGGGAATTCACTGATGCTTGGAAAGCGATGGGAGAGTTGACTGCCTTGCACTTGGATGCAAGGGTAGAAGGTGTTAGAGGCTGTTTGTTTCAGATGACGGTGCAGTCCTCCTTGCTGCAGTAGGTGGAAGAGTCTCATTGGGGAGACTCCGAGGCAGAAGTAATGCCGGATCGTATCGATCAGGGGAATTCTCCAGAAGGATGGTCAGAGGACAGCCAACATTGGATACTCTTTCATGGAAGGTTGTTTGCTCCAGAGGTGATGCATGAGGGAGTTCTCTGTGAGTTCCATATCTCAGCCTTGGCAGTGCATCCGTGAGTTTCAAAAATTTACCAAGGCCTGAGAGAACAGTTTTGGTGGCCCAGGGTTAAACAGGCAGTGGCGGAGTTCATGGCTAAGTGCCTAGTGTGTCATCAAGTAAATGCTGAACACTGTGTTCCTAGTGGTTTGTTTCATCCCTTGGATGTCCCCGAGTGGAAATGGGATGATATCTCAATGGACTTCGTCACAGGACTACCCAGAGATCAGGGTGGTTATGATGTTATCTGGGTAGTGGTGGATTGACTGACGAAATCAGCTCACTTCTTAGCAATTAAGGAGTCGGGCCTGGTGAGTACCTTAGCACAGAGGTATATAGACGAGGTGGGGCGTTTTCATGGAGTTCCAAAGACTATCGTCTCACATCGGGATACTTGGTTCACCTCACGATTCTGGAAGGGGTTATAGCATGCTTTTGGCACCCAGCTACTCCATAGCACTGCTTTCCACCCCCAGACCAATGGGCAGACAGAGCAGACTATCCAGATGTTGGAGGACATGCTGCGAGCATGCGTTCTGGATTTCGGAGGATCATGGGTGCGACACTTTCCTTTATTATAGTTTTCCTACAACAACATCTTCCACTCTACTATTGGCATGGTTCCGTTTGAGGCTTTGTATGGAAGACCATGTCGTTCTCCCATTTGCTGGGTAGAGGTTGGAGAGACAGGTGCTCTTGGGACATAGGTGGTACAGAGCACCACAGATAAAGTCCAGCTTGTGCGTGAGAGGATGAAAGCTGCTCAGGACTGACAGAAGTCTTATGATGATCATCGAAGGAGGCTCTTGGAGTTTGAGGTGGGAGATCATGTCTTTTGGAAGGTTTCCCCTTGACGGGGGCAGTGCAGGTTTGGGAAGGGTAGTAAGCTCTCCCCTAGGTTCATCGGACCTTTCGAGGTGCTGAGGCGAGTCGGCAAGGTGGCATATCAGCTGACCCTACCACCTCAATTAGAGAAGGTTCATGAAGTCTCCCACATCTCCCAACTTCTTCAGTACTTACATGATGACTCTCATGTTATCGACTGGGGATAGTTAGATATGGGAGACAACGTGACCTTCGAGGAACGACCAATCACAATCGAGGATCATAAAGAGAATGTGCTCTGTGGACGAACCATCACCTTGGTTCGTGTGTTATGGAGGCATGGCAGCCTCGAGGAGAGAACTTGGGAGCAGGAGGCTCAGATGCACGCTCAGTACCCGGATTTTTTTTGACTTGTGTTTTGCTTTGATCTTTTGATCTTGTTTTGATGTTATGATATGTACCTTTGATATATGGAATTCTTGGATTGTTGGTTGTGAGAAGTTTTGTTTTCTTGTTCTCTAGAAGTGCGTAATGTGTCCGGATGTGTGGGGAATGAAAAAAACCTGATTCTTAATCGAGACGCATTAATTCGGATGTGATTGAACCTGTGAGGGCAGTCAGTTCCACCTAAAGCGGATAATATCTCGACATGGGAGAAGGAATTTCCCTAAGCCACATGTTCGGATAGTGTGTTGGTTGTACGGTGTTGGGGGTAGTGTAAGTTGAAAAATCCTAATATATGGAAGTGGGAAGACCCAATTCTTAATCGAGACGCATGAATGCGGATGCGATTAAACCCGTGCAGGGAAGTCAATGCCACCTAAAGTGGATAATATCTCGACATAGGAGAGGGAATTCCTAACACATATGATTAGAGTTGTTGGTTGGGTTCCTATTATAACGAGAGCCCTAAGAGGTATATTGTTGGGTTCCTCTGGGATGGTTTCGGAATTCTTGGGGATGAGAATGTTTTAAGAGGTATCTGATGTAATGGTCCAAACCCCTCCATCCTATTCCTTTGTCGAAAAGAGGATCATGAAGTGTTCTGAAGGGTAGAATGGAATTTTCCCACACTTTTTAGAATTTTGTAACTACACGCCGTGTAGTGTGAGTACACGCCATGTACCACCTTGCTGGGTATGACCTGTGTTGAAGTTGTGTCTTTTCCATGTGAAATAAATGAGTACACGCTATGTAGCCTATACTACACACCATGTATTTCTTCCATGCGTACGCGTTACCCTCAAACCGTGTGTTGACCAGTCAACGGTCGTGTGTCGTGTTGAGGCCGCATCCTTGCCACGTGAAATAAATGAGTACACGCTGTGTAGCCCATAATACATGTCGTGTAGTTCCTCCCTGCATACGCGTTACCCTCAAACCATGTGTTGACCAGTCAATGACTGTGTGTCGCATTGAATGTCGTGTTGGAAGCCGCGTGAAGACCGTGTGAAATGGCCGAGTACACGCCGTGTACTTTATTTTTTCTTTCCTATAAAAGGAGGGGGCCTCTCCTCTTTTTCAAATCACTCCTATCCTCCCCTCTCCTTCGAGCAGAGCTCTCTCGAGAGACTCAAAAGCTCCTTTCCTACATAACTTCTTCATCCGAGATCTGATTTACGATCCGTCAGCGGCCATGGGATCGTAATGATGAGGAGGAACTTCTGAGCTTGGATCTGTTGTTTTCCCTTTGGACTTTCCTTCCCAGCTTCCACCCGAGGACGTTTTTCTGGGTTTAACAGGAGCGAGGGACGCCGATGGACGTCTTCTAAAGCTGATCCGGTGAAGTTTTGTAATCATAACCTGTTGAGGTAGGGACCTTACCTTAGTCTATCTCTTTTTGTGCATCGTGTGGGGTGGGTATCCTCTTATTTCCGTGAGATACAGTTGAACCAATAAATAAAGATAATAACTGGCTTAAAGAACAGGGATGGGGAAGTTATTTTGATTATCTTTATTTATCCTATTATTATGTTGAGAATTGAATAGGCTTATGCCTACTGAAAATCACGGTTTTTGGGGGCCTATGATTGTACAATTAAATGTTGCCCTATATTTCTATACCTTTCTTTGGATGGAACTTTGTGGAATGTGGAATTCAGTTAATCACGTAAAGTTGGCTGATTAAAATATGGAACCCTTGTGTGATCACCCTGGTTGAACAAAATGGAATAATGAACATGTGGATGTTAGCTTGGTTACGTGGTGTGTGAAAAGGTGGAGATGGATCCTGAGTTGTTACGAATAGGATGGGCAGCGGGGCTGCGGTAAATGATATTAATGGGGTGATGATGTGGCACAAGCCTTGTTTTGTGATACGGTGGTGGAGATGTGGTTATAGTGGAAGCAGGGATGTAGTAATGGGTTTTGTTTTTAAAAGAAAGTAGAAAGTTGATAAATGAACTGTGGGGAAAGATAATGAATGCGGGAACAATCAATGGGGTTTGTTTGATGAATAAAGGTTGGGTTGTGTTGTTTGTGTTTTATCTAACTTGATTTGTGGTTGGCAGGGATTTTGTTCTACGAAACGCTTGATCTGGTTTGATAGTTTCCCAGTAGTTAAGGAACAAATAAACTATTACTGATGAAACTTAAAAACCTAAATGGGGTTGGGGTTGTTTTTTGTATGCATGATTCATAGTAGCACTACTGAGGAACGTGCTCAATTTATCTTTTTAGAAGCCATAGGTTGGGCTGTCTGTTTGGTATACATATATATATCTGTATATTTGTGTTATGTCGCACCCCACTCATGTTGAGCACTTAGTGTCGAACACTCCCATTTCATGGGAGAGGGTGTTTTCACCTTAGTTACTAGATCCTTCCTGCTCCTTCTTCCATAGGCTATTATGGCTTGAGGCGACCTTACACCCAAGACTCTTCGTGTAGGTTTCGATTGGGGTGGTTTTAGCCCAAGACTCTTTGGGTAGGTTTACTGTTCCCAAGAATCTTTGGGATGAGGCCCAGGTGTGTGTGGGTGGGATATGTGGTTATGAGGCCCAGGTGTGTGCGGGTGGGATATGTTGTTTTGAGGCCCAGGTGTGTGCGGGTGGGATATGTGGTTGTGAGGCCTTGGTGTGTGCGGGTGGGATATGTGGTTGTGAGGCACAGGTGTGTGTGGGCAGGATATGTGATTCTTGAGGCCCAGGTGTGTGTGGGCGGGAAGAGTGTGGTAGCATCAGGGCGTTAGACGTTAGGAAGAGCAGGTAACTAGTGGTAAAATGGTGTGGGGTACCCAATACTCTTGTTTTTATATACTACTACCTGTTGTTATGTGTTTTTGGTTAGCGTGGCTGGTGAGGTTGGGTGGATAGATTTCCTTGTTAGGTTGGTTTCTTCTGTTGTTCTCACGGGACATTAGGATGTCTCCCCACCTGTGCACGAGAGTTTTAGGTTTCCCTACTGAGTATACTTTTATGATCACCCTACATTTACTTTCAGGTTTCCAAGAGGACTACCAGGGCCGTGCGGGACCCTAATAGTTGGGACAGTTGGACTTCTTGCAGTTGTTGTACTCTTGTTTCTTTTGGTATTGTACTTTTGAGCTTTCTTGTACTTTTACTTTGTTTCATAATTGTTTAAACATGCATGTGGGATTGGTTTGGGTTATTTATATACACTTTTTATTTTTATTTTTTGGTGGTTGACTTGTCCTATTTCCTGATCTTAATTAATAAAAAGGGTAATGCCTCCCATATTTGTGAAAACTCATACCCTTGGTGCTAGTCGCCACCCCGGGGCCTACTGGAGGCGGGACTCAGGGGTCATTATCTCCCTTTCACCATTTCCAGCCCAGGAGGGGCATCTATGATGGAAGGGGGTCGTGACACTAAATATGTTCATCTAACTATGGTATGTCTTGTCAACTTTCAGGATGTATCTACAATGATAACCATCTATGATATATATATATAAGATCATGGTGCTGGATAGTTGAGTGTGGATTCCCCAATTTAGGTTCATCGTGATATCCATCACAGTATTGAGGCTCTAGTTCAAGAGCTATTTTGTGAAGTGGTTTCTCTCATTGATTAGTGCGAGGACCCACCTTAGTGGATTAGTTTGATGTTTCACACTAGTTTTAGTAGCCTTTAGTTCCAACTATTCAAGATGACTATGTGTATACACTAATCTTGTTTCTCAAGTGCAAGGATTGAGGACCACCCATATTCTAGGGTGATATATACCCTCAAGCTGAAGATTTTTGGTTGGAGTATATAGTTTGATTTTTTCTATTTTATATAGACTTCACCAGAGTTGATGGTTTCAATTTTAGCAGGCCTCTTTCAAGGTGTAGTAATGATTTGGTGGGGTTTAGTTACCTGAATGCATGATGTGATGAAACTCTCTTGGGTAGAGTTTAATCACATATTCTTCCATGAGTTGTATCCCTCTACCAGACCCCTGGTTTGGGAACCGAATATTCTTAATAAGGATTGTTCTATGAAAATATTATCAGGAAGTGATCATTTGGAATATTGAGTTGTCAATAGATAATGTGTAGTTGAGACATCTGTAGTAGCTAATAGGCATCAGTCATCTAGGTCATGGTGTAAGAGGCATACTCATGTATGGAATCAGACGTGAGCATATTCAATGCAGTAGAAGTATGGTGGACTCGGTTAGCTTGAAGCTTCCTTAAATTATAATCCTCGTATAAGATTAATACATCACAATATTGGTCCATGATTTTATAATGGAAGGCAAGTTCATTATGCTCGGTACTACCTAGCCCATATTGTTGGACTGGGATGACAAATAGAAGAGGATTATAATCCAGGGACTCCAAACATAGTATGAGGTATGATCTATGTCCCTTATCCTTTGTGCCTTTATCCTTTCCATTGGAATGTTCTCCTTGTTATATGTTTTGTATCCCTGTTTTAGTTATTTGTGATGCTTCTACAAGCATACAAGGAAAAATAATTCTTCACCCACCAAGATACGTTCTATTATGATGCAATTTAAATCCGTGTAGGTGATTTAGTGCTACCCAAAGTAGATAATCTCAAGGTGTGATAGGTGAGTTATTTTAATTTTTAGGTTGAGGTTTCCTTTAATGTTAGAGGGTTTTCGTGCAAACTGTGATCATGGGTAACTAATGGGTGGTGGGGAAATATATTTAGGAAGTAGGACATTATGACTTAGAGGTTTCAATGTGATACTTGGTATAACCCATGACTTTTCTACTTTAGATAGACCAAAGTGAAAGTCACTCCTTACTTACCACACCCCTTGTTTGAGACTTGGATATTCCAGTATATCCTTTAACTTGACCTTCATGTCTAAAGACTCCTACTGAGGAAGTTTCAATGATCATACTTCACTTTTGAAAGTGTGACTTGACTCTTAGAAAAGAGTGCTTCTTGTGGGATTTTTTCATACCAGCAATGATACCCCATGATTCTTTATAGTGTTTCCTCATGGGTGGATCTAATATTGTTTGTGAAAACTGTATATGGGATTTCAAGTATTTATGTTGACTATCATCACCTGATCTAGGTATTGATCAAGAGAAAGTACCTCTTGTTGATTATAGATGGCCTCTTTGACCAATTGAAACTTGTGAGTTGGCTCTAAAATATTGATCTCAAGTTTGGATACCATAAATTAAGGGTTCATGGGGATGATATTTTTAAGATGGTATTCCAATTTTTCTATAGACTCTATGAGTTCTGAGTGATAACTTTCATTGTGACTAATTCCCCCATTGTGTTTAAGGAACTTATAAACCTTTTCTTCCAGCCATACTTGGACTGATTTGTATTTGTCTCCATCGATGACATACACATTACTCTACATCATAGGAGTGTCATTTGGAACATTTAAAGATGGTCCTATAATTACTTCAGGAGAACCATCTTTATGGTAATCTCTCGAAATTTTAGTTTTTGATTTGCGAGGTTCACCTTCTGGGGAATGACATATTTGAGCATGGTGTACCTAAGGATTTGAAAATATTAATGAAGTTATTACATGGGAACTACCTAAGAGTGTGTTGGAGGTGTAGAGTTTGCTTGGTTTGGAGGAGTACTATCAGAATTATGTGATAGATTCCTTGGTAGGAATTTAATTCTCACTTGATAAAGGAGGTGTCTGGGTAGTTGGCTTCATTACAACTGACCCTGGTGAAGAAGAGGGGTATATCTCACCTTCGTTTGATGGTGGTGACTCCAACTCTTCTTCAATGTGTGAGATAATATCATTTGGGATTTGTTGACTATGAAGTACTGCATGACTTGATATCCTCAAGACATATACCAAAAGGATTTTCTAAAGGAGGCAAACATGTCATATTTTTTCAAGGAAAAATGGTAGTTTTGTTCATGTTAAATGCGGATGTGTTGAGGGACTTTCTTACTTCCCTATTGGATGTACAACTAGGTGCGGTGAATTTTTACAAGTACGTTCAGTGGTAGTTTTGGTGGGCCATCATGAGGCAAAGCATTGTCGAGTTTGTCTCTCGGTGTCTCTCATGTTAGTATGTTAAAGATAAATGTAAGGTTATAGTAGGACTTAATTAGACTATTTAGTTTTCTAAATGGTAGTGGGATAGAATATTGATAAATATTGTTATGGGGCTTCCATATTCAGTGAGAGTCCACAATGCTATCTGGGTTATTTTTGACTAAATTAGCAATTTGAAACACTATTTTTCCATATAGGAGAAGAGTTTGGTTGAGATTTTGGGGCAGTTGTATGCGCGGGGCATCATTCAACTTCATGGGGTGCCCATGATGATCTTATATAACCATTTTGATTAGTCAAAATCATGGATGTGGAGGGGTTTGAAAGGATACTTTTAGGACTATGTTTCATATGAGTACATCATTTCATCCCCATATAGATAGTCAGACCAAGCAAACTATCTAGGTGTTGGAGGATTTGTTGAGATCCTATATGTTGGACTTTGGAAAAAGTAGGTAGGATCACTTTCTAAAAGTATAGTTTGATTATAATAATATCTCTCGCTCTACTATTGGAAAAAAACCTTTCAAATCCTTATATGGTAGACCCTATAGGTTACACTTGTGTTGGACTAATATTGGAGAGACATCTCTTGTTGGGTTAGAGTTGGTGCATGTGACAATAGAGGAAGTTTAATTGATCCATGAGCATATAGGAAATCCCATAGCTGATAGAAATCTTATGCATATTGATGTCATAGGCCTTTATAGTTCGATAAGGGAGACCATGTTTTCCTAAGAGTCTCTCTATAATGAGGATTGTGGAGATTTATCCAGAGAAGTAAGTTATCCATGAGGTTTATTGATTCGATCTAGATCCAATGGAGGGTTGGTGAGGTTTCTTACCACTTGTACATTCCCCCACATTTGGACTGAATGCATTAATCCTTCTATTAATTTTAGATGAGGTGATAAGTTTATAACCCTATACACAATATTAACTGGGGAGAGCTAGACATTGAGGATAGAGCCACCTTCTCAGAGTTTCTGATGGTGATCGTTTTCCAGAAAGAGAATACAATTCATCGATGAATCATACCTTTGGTTTGAGTGCTTTTGAAGCATGAGAGTATATAAGAGAACTCCTGAGAATGTGAGATCCAGATGTGGGCTCAGTACCCCCACCTTTTATGTAGTTTTTAATTTTTTAGGAGAAAATATTTGAATGAGGGGAGAATGTGATGACTCTGGTTTTGCGGGTTTAGTCCTTTGAATATTTCTATGTATGTCTTTAGATTTTTTCCTAGATTCAATGATGTGTTTGGGTGTTGCAGGACCCTAGAATTAATATATTAAAAATATTAACATATATTAAAGAAAATGCCTACATATTTTCAGAATAAAATTTTTTTCCATTGAGCAATACCTCAGATGGAAAATTTGATACCATAGTTGTATCTGAAATGTGGGGTTTACCCTAGGCATGACTTGAAGTTGGATTGAGTCAGGCATTCGGTTGAAGGTGATCGTTGGAGGGTATATTAAGTAAAATAAATAATTAAATTTATTTATTTATTTTATTCTCTAAACCTAGTTTATTATCTATATAATTTTTATTTTGATAAGACCCTAGGGATACCTGTATAACCCTAAGATATTTGGGTATCTAAGGAGGAGAGTCTTTGAAAAATGAGAATGGATCATGGAGTAGTGATCACTTTTCAAATGGATTATCTATGATAATGAAGTTTCTATATGTCTCCAATGATAATGGCATTGACCTTTTCTTCATCAATGATTGATCCAAACTTGTGGTAGGTCATGTTATTATTGTGATTTCCAACCTTGATTTAATTTTTTAAGCATCGACTCTTCTTATTATTATCTGTTCTATGATTTCCATACTTTTCATGAGACTATATTTGACAAATATTCTTGATCTTGATTTGATTTATTTGTAATTGTTATGACTATTCTTCAACCTTGGTTCTACTTTGTGTAATTGCTGGATAAGATCGCACCAGCCAACAATGGTTCTCACTTTGTTTTTGTGCATTTTTTCCCATCGTTCTTTTCATTATTTTCCATTATCCCATGGGGTCATGGTTCAACATTTTTGGGTTGGATTAAAGCGTGATCCAATACCCATATTTGTGGTGGATGCATGAATGAGATAGAGATCGATGTTCTACAGATGGATTGAGGTACCTTTTGGGATACAATTGATAGATACATGGATCAAAATTACAAATGTAGGTGGATAGTATGGTGGTGGAAAAGTAATCGGATTTCCATTTTCCATCCACCGGAGGCCAAAAAATGATGATTAGAGATGTCATCCTTCTGATTCGGCAATCTCGGGTGGGTCAAATGATAAGTAAACTAGAGGATTTGGTGGATCTATCATCCTTGTGAGGATAGAGATTAGTTTCTGAAAAATCCCTAACTACACATCATGTAACCCATAGGAACACATGCCCTATAGTCTAGGTTCTCACAACGGTTAGGGTTTCGAGTGAGATAAAAATCACATGTTGTGTGGTTGGGACCACACATCGTGTGATCCTACCCAAGTAGCCAAACCATGTGTATAGGGAATATTCCCAAGATCCTATGTCTTTAGACACATCATTTACCCCATGGGACACATTGTGTATATATACATGGCTAGTTGATCCATGTACGGAGTGTACACACGCAAGACCCCGGGTGAATGTACACATTGTGTGACCCCATCTACATGTCATGTAGTATCACATGGTTTCCCAATCCTTGTTCAGGAAAGGTCACACACCGTGTGACCCTATATTCATTTCATGTACTTTACTTTTACATTATGATTGTAGCAAGGGGACACATATTTGGTTTGGCCTTGTGATACATGCCATGTACCATAGGAGGACACTCTATGTACTCCCTTCAAAGACTTCTACCTCACGTATATCATTATTTAGGACTCATATTTGGGCTTACGATTATCCCACCATAAGTAATCATCTATATATAATTTGATGGTGATATTTATTTTAATATCATAGATAAGACATGAGGTAATGCTAGCGGGACTCTTCTTCCAGCGATGCTTAGTCGATGATAGTGATTAGGTGTGATCATCAGAGTGTTATTGGGGTTAGCACCCCCTGTCACACTAGGTTTTGGGTCCTCCATAATCTTTACATAGGTAGGTTCATTACCCCCCCCCCCCCCCCCCATACTAAATATGTCATGGGTCCTCTATCTATTGAGTGGACCCCCCCCCCCATCTTTGAGCTCCAATGGGGAGCGGGTCCTCCATTGGAGTTAATGTCCCCTTAACTATAGAGCACAGTGGTGAGGTTTGGTCCATCTACATGGATTCTTGATAGGTTAAATGAGATTCATTGCTAGGAGATAATTCCCCCTTGGTTGTTAAACATAGTGGTGAGGAGCGGTCCCTCTACCATGTTTCTCATAAGGTTGTGCATAGTGCTTGTCTTGTAGATGGGACCTTTGGAGATATGGGTGGACTCTTCATTCTTAGATGGATTTGATTATGGAGATCCCATTTCTCTCTTCTCTTAGGTCTCTTTGATCATATCTAACGTTGGTTTTTACTTACATTATTTCTTTATGGGTTGATCTTACTGTTGGACTCATCATGTATTAATCATGTTTTAATGATCACAAATCCTATTTAGTCTCTAAACCATGTTAACTCTATGTAATATATCTCACATCAAATGTACAGTAGCCCAGTAAAAGCTATCCAAAGCTCTTAAGTGTTATACAATCAGTTTGGATACTATATACTATCTTTTGATTCAATTTATAATGATTTCTCTGACAAATAATTAAGTTTAATTCATTTCATGAATATCACTTCTTAAGTCTGAATACAAATATTTTCCTAAGTCTGAGACATTGTGACCATGAGACATCGTGAAGCAGACACCATGAAGTAGACACCGTGAATCAGACACCATGAACAAGACACCAAGAAGTAGACACCATGAAGCAGACACCGTGAAGCTGACGATGTGAAGCAGACACCATGAACAAGACATCGTGACATCCAGACACCGTGACCACAAGACATTGTGACCAATCTAGACATTTTTTGAAGGAGACACCATTTCCATGACATACTGTGACACCATTTCCAAATATGTTTTGTCGTCTTTTGATTTGATCTCTAACGGTCATATTTGAAGATTTTAATGCACTAACATAATTAATGTTTCTTTTATAGACATGTCCTTGATAGTACGAGGTACGAGGTGAAGAATACATGCAACATGTCATCTCAAACACATGCACTACAAGATAAAAGAGTAATAAGGCCCATAAACAAAAAAAGGATATATGCAAGAACAGTTGCACGATACTGAAAAAAAGAAAACAAGCTGGTGGGCATGAGTGCGACAACAGAATACACTTAGAGAATTGTCTCATGCAACTCAACTCTACTGAAGAACACATGAAGAATACTGGAATCCTAGAATCCCGAGAACATATTCTCACTTTAAAACACCATGAAGAACAAAAGATGGATCTATATGTCTTGAGACACTCTGTTTTCCAAATGAGGACTTGAGTTCTGCATCAGCCTCATCTCAGATGTCCAGATCTGGAAAGACTAACACTCAGAGCACTTCTAAACCTATCTCAATATTTCTACTCTGTTGTGTATCATTTTATTAACTTTAGAGAAGAGTGTGTATCTATATTACAACACACTCTATATTTTTCATTAAACTAAAGGATACAGGATATCCTTACTCAAACATTCATTTACTCTTGTGTATACCCATGATAAGTGTGGAAGAGGTCCCTGTGTGGCATGGTTGTTTGTACCCATGAAGAACTGTGGTAGAGGTCCCTATGTGGCCTAGACAGTTTTGTGTACTATTGTTAACCCTGATCCAGGGTGTGGATCAAGTTTATTTATATAAACTACTTGGTGGTAGGTGATCACCAAGTTGAGTGGATTAGGTCTCGGCATGAGACTGAACCACTTGTTTCATATCCGTTGTGCTGATTAATTTAGTCTTCTCTGTTTTACTACTTTAATGTATAATTCAGATATCATTAAATTCACTTTGATAGTTAATCTTGGAAAGAAGTTATAATTGTCTTGTCTTAATAGAATAGCTTCAAAAGCAATCTTAATAACTGACATTTAGATTACTGAGAACTAATCAATCTTCTAAGAAGTTATTTAAATAGTCAAACCTTTATAACAGTATAACCTTGATTAACTGGGATGTATTTAACCTTTTGGAGAAACCTTTTAGAAATACTTTTTAATCATTAATTTTTATAGTTACTCAATTCACCCCCCCCCCCCCTCTTGAGTAATCTACTCCGACCAACATTTGGTATCATAGGCTGTTTATTTAGACTTTTTTTAACCTTATTAAACTGTGATTGTAGTTGTACTTTAAAGGTCTTTAAATTTAGGTTAATTCTAAATTTCTAGCCCTTTCAAATTATTTCTTTATTATGGATAATATATTGGAAGGTGTTACAACCAACATACCACCATTATTTATTGGAACCAACTATGCTCAATGGAAAATTAAGATGAAAATGAACTTAGAGAGTATGGGTTTTGAAATTTGGTCTTCCATTATAGATGAATATAAGATTCCTACTATTGATAAAATCACATGGGATGAACCTATCAAAACTGCCTAAAATAAAAATTACAAAGCTATGAATGCTTTATACTGCTCCTTCGGAGATGAAGAATTCAATAGAATTTCATCTTGTAAAACTGCCCATGAAATTTGGGATACTCTTTCTATCTCACATGAAGGAACATCTAGTGTAAAAGAAATGAGACTTAATAATTATACTATTAAATATGATAAATTTAAAATGAAACCTGATGAGACTATCTCTGACATTTATCTTGGGTTCAATGATATTTTCAACACAATGATTTCTCTTGTAAGAGAAGTCACTGCCAAGAAATAAATCATGAGAATTCTTAGATGTCTGCCTGACAGATGGAGAGGAACCTCTGTCTCTATTAGAGAATCATGCGACATTAGAAAGCTACCTGTAAAAGAACTCATTGGGAAACTGATGATATATTAAGAGTAACTGAAAGTCAACAAGGAAGAGGAGGATGAACCAAAGAGGAGATCTGTTGCATTCAAGACCACCACCTCTAAACACAAAGACAAAGGGAAATTGGAAGCTTCTGTAGAATGTTCCAGTAGTGAACAATAATCACCTAACAATGATGAGGAAATGGATCAATTATCAAGAAGATTCAAGAAATTTTACAAGAATAAGAACTTTTCTCGAAATCCTAACTTCAAGGGAAAATATGGACAAAAAGGAAATTGGAAGGACTAGAAAAGAAATGATAAGACTGATGAGATTGTCTTCTATGAATGTAAGTGAAAAGGACATATCAAGGCTGACTGTCCAATGATCAAGTACAAAAAGATATATGAAGACAAGTACAGGAAGCATAAAAAGGCCATGAAAGCAACCTGGAGTGCTTCTGAGGATAGTTCAAGTGACTCAGAAACATCACATGATGAACAGGAAAACAAATCTAATATGTGTTTTATGAAAAACACATCTGAGGTAACACTGGACTCTACTGTACATAATTCATACTATTCTGAAAATGAGAGTGACTCTGAAAATATGACTAATGAAGAAATTTTTGAATACTCTAACATGCTTGAAGAAACATGCAATGAACTAAAAGACAAATATAAATCATTGAAGAAACAATAGTCTCTTACTGTGACTATTAAATCTGAACTCACAACTGAAAAATAGAAAAACGTTCAACTAATTAAAGAGGACAATGAATTAAAAATTTCTAATGAGCAATTGAAGAATGACCTAGAAACTTTTACCAGTAGGAAGAATACCCTTACTCAAATGCTAGGAAAACAAATTTCTCCTAAATACAACATTGGAATTGGTTATCAACCTGGCAAAATAAATCTTGGTAGAACAAATTTTGTTTCAAAATCTAGGACATATAGTTTTACTCCCAGTTCTGGACACAAATCAACTAATTCTATTTATGATACATCTTCTACTATTTCAAGTTTTTCTAGAACAAACAGAGTTTATTTTTCAAATAATTTACTTAATGCTTATAGGAAACCTATGAGGTAGATATGGGTTCCTAAATCACTTATTACAAATATTACTCGACCCAAACAAGTATGGGTACCAAAATCTGTTTTTGCTTAATCTTTTTGGGGGAAAGTTGCTTAAAGAGTTCCTGTAAAATTGTCTGGTACTTGGATAGTGGATGTTCAAGACACATGATAGGGGACTACTTATGATTCAAGAATATAATAAAAATAGATGGAGGACATGTCACATTTGGTGACAATGCCCAAAGAAAGATCATTGGCCTCAACCAAATAAATAACTCTAACTCAGTTTTAATTTATAAATAATTGTTTGTTGATGGATTAAAATATAATCTGCTTAGTATCTCACAATTATGTGATGAGGGATTTCATGTTAGATTTGATGATTTTTTTTGCAATGTATTTAATTCTAAAGATGAATTAGTGTTTTCTACATTAATAAATGAAAATGTTTACTCTATTAGCTTAGATTATTTAGCTTCTCAAAATGATTCATTTTTAAGTGTATTTCATAAATATTCTTGGATCTAGCATAGAAGTCTAGGACACTATAATATTCACTCCCTTAGAAAACTAACTAAAAAAAGATTAGTTAAAGACTTACCCAAACTTGAGTTCCCAAATGACAAAGTGTATAATCCCTATCAAAAGGGAAAACAACACAAAATTTTCTTCAAACCAAATAAAGAAGTATCAACTTCTCAACCTCTCGAATTGGATCACATGGATTTATTTTGACCATCTAGAGTTTCTAGTTTAAATGGGAAGCACTATGTTTATGTTCTTGTAGATGACTTTTCTAGATATACTTGTACCTTCTTTCTGGCTCACAAAAGTGAAGCATGCTCTTATTTTACTAAATATGCCAAGACTGTGGAAAATCTTAGTGGACTTAGAATTAAATCCTTAAGAAGTGATCATGGTTGTGAGTTTGAAAATCAAGAGTTTTAATCCTTTTTCTCAAAAAAATGGTTATAGTCACAATTTCTCTTCCCCTAGAACACCTCAACAAAATGGAGTTATAGAAAGAAGAAATAGAACCCTGTAAGATATTTCTAGAACAATGCTTAGTGAATATGATCTACCGATTTATTTTTGGGATGAAGCTATTAATATAGCATGCTACGTAATCCATAGAGTGTTAATCAAACCTATTCTTAAGAGGACTCCTTCTGAGTTATGGAACAATAGAAAACCCAAGTTTAACTACTTAAAAGTTTTTGGCCGCAAATTCTATATTCTTAATAATAAGGGAAATATTGAAAAATTTGAATCTAAGAGTGTTGAAGGTATAGTTTTAGGATATTCTATATCCAGTAAATCCTATAGAGTGTTCAATAAAATAACTAAATGTTTGGAAGAATCTTCCCATGTCAAATTTGATGAAACAGATCCACATGAGCCTAAAACCATTCTAGATAACCTGGAGGATGATGTATAAAATATGAACATTAATCCAAAATCCTCAAACCATTATGTGAAAGAATCTGTGAAAACTTCCAGTTCTGTAAATTCCTTAGACTCAAGACATAATGAACCTAAACCTATTGATGAACCTGAAATCACTAGTCCCTCCTTTTCTAGAGCTATTAGAACTCTTAAGAACCATCCTTTAGATGCTGTTGTAGGAGACCTAGAAAAAGGAACTCAAACTAGAGCTTCTCTTAGAAATCAGGTCGAACATCAAGTCTTCTTGTCACAACTTGAACCCAAAAACATTAATGATGTTATCAATGATGGATTTTGGGTGATGGATATGCAAGAAGAACTTAATCAGTTTGAAAGGAACAAAGATTGGAAACTTGTTGAAAGACCTAAGGACACATTCACCATAGGCACTGAATGAGTGTTTATAAACAAGGTAGATGAGGCTGGTAACATAGTTAGAAACAAGGCTAGATTAGTGGCATAAGGCTATAGTCAAGAAGAAGGAATTGACTATAAGGATACCTTTTCACCAGTAGCCATACTTGAATCTATAAGAATCCTTCTTGCTTATGATACACATATGAATTTCAAACTATATCAAATGGATGGTAAGAGTGCATTCTTAAATGGTTATATAGCTGATGACGTCTTTGTTGAACAACCCCATGGTTTTACAAACCCCTATTTTCCAAATCATATTTTTAAATTATCAAAAGATTTATATGGTTTGAAACAAGATCCAAGATCTTGGTATGATCGGTTGAGTACTTTTCTTATTTCCAAAGGTTTTACAAAAGGAATATTTGATCCTACTATTTTTATAAAATGAATTTCAAATGATGTTTTAGTTGTTCAAATCTATTTAGATGATATTATCTTTGGATCTTTAAGAAATTATTTATGTGTTTATTTTTCTAAAATGATGCAAAATGAATTTGAAATGAGTTTAATGGGTGAACTAAAATTATTTCTCGGATTTCAAATATTTCAAAATAATGATGGTATTATTTTAACTCAAAGTAAATATACTAGAGATCTTCAAAAATGTTTTGTATTGGATAGCACTAAAAGTAGTGACACTCCCATGAGTACCACTTGTAAGTTGGATCTTGATGAAGATGGAAAATCTGTTGATCAAAAAAGTTATAGAGGAATTATTGGATGTTTACACTACTTAACTACTAGTCGACCTGACATTATGTTTAGTGTGTGTATGTGTGCTCATTTTCAAGAAAATCCTAAGGAAACTCATTTAAATGTTGTAAAGATAATTTTCAAATACCTCAAGCATACACCCAATCTAGGACTATTCTATCCTAGAGGAAAATCATTTGAATTAGTTAGTTATTCTAATGATGACTTCGGTGGCTATAACTTAGATAGAAAAAGAATCTCTAAAACATGTCACTTTTTAGGCAAGTCACTAGTATCATGGTGTAGTAAGAAACAAAATTTTGTAGCATTTTTTACTGCAGAAGCTGAATACATAGCTGTTGGCAGCTATTGTTCACAAATCATGTGGATGAAACACACATTACTAGATTATAGATATCAATTTAGGCATGTACCTATAAATTGTGACAATACAAGTGCTATTAACATTTCGAAAAATCCTATTTCACATTCTAGTATAAAGAATATTGATGTAAGACATCACTTTTTGAGAGATCATTATAAAAAGGGTGATATCACTTTGGAATTCATTGGTACTTAGTATCATCTTGCTGATATATTCACCAAAACAATGAATTCTAAAAGAATATACTACATCATACCTGAATTAGGCATGATAAATCTTAAGTAAATGTCTTACTAGTTTATATCTTATTGTTTTATATTTTACTGTTTTATGTCTTACTATTGTATCTCTTACGTTTTCATGATTATGGTCTCACAGTTAGTGTTTCGTGACTATTACCTAATAGTCACTATCTCACCATAAAGTTTTTTTATTATCTCATCGTAAAGTTTGTTCACTGTCTCACCGTAAAAACTCGATATAGTCTCACTGTAATGATTCTTTATGATTTTTATTTTTGAATTAAAAACCATATCGCGGTAATTATTCATTTCACCTATTTATTTTTCCATGTTTTTACTTTTGTGATGTTTGGTATTCCTAAATGATAAAATAAACGAAGTATCACTTTCCCTTCACTCGAGCTCTCTTCTAATCACTCAATTTGTTACCCTTATTAAACCCTTCAACCCTTATCTCTCGAACCTTCGGTGAATGCCCAGGATGAAACATACTTCATCATCGACTCCTGAGAAACATAGCTCAAAGAAGAAGAAAATTGCACCCAAGCTAGCACATGAAGGTCCTCTAAACCCAAATCCGGTAAACCGAGTTGTAGTACATGAGAAAAAGGTTTACCCCAAATAGCTTCTGTCAATAAAGTCTCTGGTTATAAAAGTTTTAAAATAGAAATGCTGGTCAGAGTGGTTTTCGAAGGAAGATATACCTATCTATCCTATGTTAGTGGTGCAGTTTTATCAATATGTTCAGTTCTCCATTTATTCTGAAGATGGGTATGTTGTGAAAATCTAGATAAATGGCCATAAATTCTCATTTTCTTCAAGGTTATGGGCCGCATGCCTTAGTATACCTCATGAAGGCATCTGTGAGGACTATGAAAGAGGACCTCCACCTTATAGTGAGTTCTTTGTGTTGGAAGATACTCTGAAAAGCTTAACCAGAAATGGAACCCAGAGAAGAGACATTGCTGCCAAACTAGATGGAGAATCAAGACTGTTGTTTAAGTTTACACAGAAACTGATTATCCCTAGAAAATGTGATTTTGATATTCTAAAATATCAGGATGTGTTTATGATTCATCTTATGAAAAATGGGCATAAGATCAACCTTTGTAAGTATATCATACACCATATATGTGAACTGATCAAATCCACATCCAAGTCAACCTCCATGTTTTACTCTCGGCTTATCTCAGCTATGCTTCATGCTAAAGGTATGGTTGGACCTAATGAGGAAGTTATCAAGTATTGTGAGTTCTTCCTTTCGAAAGTCACTATCAAGAGGATGAAAATCAATTAGAATCCTTGGAAAAAGGCATGGGTGGAAGATAATGATAGAATTTATGAAAAAATCAAACTAGTAGAACATCCCTCAAGAACAAGAGATATTTCTGATCCTGGTTTGGAACCAGATGAGGTTGTTGAGTATTCTGAAGAAGAAGAAGAAGAAGAGGCTGTTGTGCCTCCCATAGAAACTGTTTCTGATAAAGAATACATTACTTATGTCCCTCATGTAGTAAATGGAGAAGAAGTATCTACTTATAAAGATGTTGTTAATCTGAAAGATCAACCCGAGGTTCAAAACAGAATCTGTTTTCAAATACACCAAAAAGAATGTTGTGGGAGAACCTATAGAAGAAGAATTACTGGTTATGCAAGAAGCTGACCTTGAAGAACTCCCTATGGAAAAATATGTTCCTAAATTCGTTCCTTCAGTTGAGGAAAGGCTGAAGCTGGATTTTCAACTGGCTAGGTAAGAAATGGGTGAGGAACTCAGAGATGAATTTGTGGAATTAGATCAAGACCCTAAGCTTCTTAGTTCGGAGAAATATGCAACTGTTGAGGGGTATCAACCCCCAAATCTAGAATCTACTGAAGTACCAAACTCAATAGTTTCAATCCCTATAGACACTCGGTATAAATTCCCCAGTTTTTATGATGTGAATTCCTATCAGTAAGTTTTAGTAAAAGGCCTTGACCTTTCTACTATGTCCCAACTGAAATTTGTCTCTAATCTTTCCCTTGAGAAGGAACCTAAGCTTGTATCAGTCCCTATTTCTGAACCTTCATTAGAACAACCATCCTTGGTGAGTAAAGATGATCTGAAAGAATTTAGAGCTAACCTTTTGTCTGGTGTTTAAAAATTCCTGAATTCCCAACCTGTTATTGTAACTCATCTAAGTGAGAAAGATTCCTTACTATTTTTGGAAAAAGTTATTTGGTAGATTCAACCCAAACTGCTTCATGATATTTAGAAGTTAGAGTTGAAAACAGACTTCTTAGTGATGAAGTGAAGACTCTAATAGGTGTGATTGAAGAAATTCAGAAAGATATGCATTTGAGATCATAGCTTGCTTCTCATCCTGTAGAACCTATTGTTCCTCAAATTGCATTGAATGTTGTGCCGCAGATTCAACCTCATTCATCTTCCTTAGCTGAAAAGGTCGCTAAAAGGAACAAACAGTTTGTAAAGGAGATGAGAGAGCTTGTTTTTAATCTTAACAAGCTCACTAATGAATATACGGGGTGTCTTCAAAAAGTGATAAACCAACTGAAATCTCTGACCACATCTGTCAATTCTTCTAAGGCATCTGGGCAATCATCTCAACCTTCCCTAGAAAGTGACCTACTCAGAACAGTGGTCAAAGAAGAACTTCATACTATGCTTAGTGGTTTCAATAAATATTCTCTATATGAAGTCATCAAGAACAGTGATAGATTTCTTGATCTGGTCCAAATCCATTCAAAAATTTCTAATGATGCTTAGCAATAAATTTCCAAGAAAGTGGATTTCTAATTCAACTAAATATTCTCAAAGACTGACATGATCAATCACTTTAAATATCTTGTATAAAATATGAGGATTCCTCCTGTTAATCAAGCTTTCAAGACCCAAGTTCAAAATATCATAGAGTTCACTCGTATGTTGGATAAGTTTATGGAAAACAAGGATCACTTTGAGAAGTCTATACAGTATAGTGGAGAGATCATTATGGATTTTATCAAACTTATGAGGCCCTATCATCATGTCTAGAGTACAGCCATTGTTTCCCCTGTGGCTGCACCTCTGAGACCTGGTCTGCCTACATTCACCTCTATCCCAGCCTCCACTTCTATGTCTGTCAGTTAGGAACTGAGTCAGATTAGGACTGTGATCCTTGATCAACAACTGCCTCAGTCTTCTAATGCACCTACTCTGGCTCTATCTATCTTTGAAGGCCTTCATTTACCTTCTCTATCAACCATCTCACTCCTTTCTTCTACCTCAACTTCTGCTCCTATGGCTTCCTCTTTTGCTGCTACTGCTAAAGGTAAAGAGAATACCAGTTAGTGAAGAAGGATAGTGCTTACTCTATTTTGATGGGAATCTTGTTTAAATTGTTTTAATATTTGTAATTCCACTCTTTTTATCTAATACATTATGCACTTGGCTTGTCTCATTTGTCTTTATTTTCCCTTCTACTTTTTGATAATCTAAAAAGGGGGAGAAATATATGAGAAATGCATATATGAGAAATATATGAAAAAATATGGGAGACTTATATATAAAAAAATATGGGAGAAATATAAGGAAAAATATAGGAGAAGAAAAAACTCACTCTATATATGTTACATGCATTCAATATATGTTGTTAGGACAAATATAAACTCTAAATATACATGGTTTTTGATCATCAAAAAGGGGGATATTATTGGACTCCTCATGTATTAATCATATTTTAATGATCACAAATCTTATTTAGTATCTAAACACTGTTAACTCTTTGTAATCTATCTCACATCAAATGTAAAGTAGCTGAGTAAAAGTTATCCAAAGATCTTAAGTGTTATACACTCAGTTTGAATACTATATACTATCCTTTGATTCACTTTATAATGATTTCTCTGACAAATGGTTAAGTTTAATTCATTTTATGAATATCACTACTCAAGTATGAATACAGATATTTGCCTAAGTCTGAGACACCTTGACCATGAGACACTATGACCATGAGACACCGTGAAGCAGACACCGTGAAGCAGACACCGTGAAGTAGACACTGTGAACAAGAAACCGTGAAATAGACACCGTGGAGCAGACACTGTGAAGCAGACACCGTGAAGTAGGCACTGTGAAGTAGACACCGTGAAGCAGACACCATGAACAAGACATTGTGACATCCAGACACCGTGACCTATCCAGACATCGTGTAAAGGAGAAACCATTTCCATGACATATTGTGACACCATTTCCTAATATATTTTGTCGTCTTTTGATTTGATCTCTAATGGTCATATTTGAAGATTTTAATGCACTGACATAATAAATGTTTCTTTTGTAGACATGACCTTGACAGTATGAGGTATGAGGTGCGAAATACATGCAACCTGTCGGCTCAAACACATGCACTCCAAGATAAAAGAGTAATGCATCCCAGAAACAAAAAGAGGATATACATGAGAGAAGTTGCTCGATACTGAAAAAACAAGCTGGTGGGCCTGAGTGCGACAACAAAATACACTTAGAGAATTCTCTCATGAAACTCGACTTTGTTGAAGAACACACGAAGCATACTGGAATCCTAGAATCCCAAGAACATCTTCGCACTGTAAAACACCACGAAGAACACAAGCTGGATCTGTGTGACTTGTGAAACTCTGTTTTCCATACGAGGTATTGAGTTTTGCATCTGCCTCATCTCAGAAGTCCAGAGCTGGAAATACTAACACTCAAAGCACTTCCAAACCTATCTCAACATTTCTGGTATGTTGTGTATCATTTTATTAACTTTCGAGCAGAGTGTGTATCTATATTACAACACATTATGTCCCCTGTATTAAACTGAAGTATATAGGATATCCTTACTCAAACATTCATTTACTCTTGTGTATACCCACGATAAGTGTGGAAGAGGTCCCTATGTGGCCTGGTTGTTTATACCCATGAATAACTATGGAAGAGGTCCCTATGTGGCCTGGACAGTCCTGTGTACTATTTTTAACCTCGATCCAGGGTGTGGATCAAGTTTATTTATATAAACTGCTTGGTGTTAGGTGATCACCAAGTGGAGTGGATTAGGTCTCGGATAGAGAATAAACAACTTGTTTCATATCCGTTGTGCTGATTAATTTAGTCTTCTCTGTTTTATTGCTTTACTGTATAATTCTAATATCACTAAATTCACTTTGATAGTTAATATTGGAAATAAGTTATAATTGTCTTGTTTTAATAGAATAGCTTCAAAAGAAATCTTAATAATTGACATTAATATTACGGAGAACTAATCAATATTCTAAGAAGTTATTTAAATAGTAAAACCTTTATAACAATATAACCTTGATTAACTAGGCTATATTTAACCTTTTGGGGAAACCTTTTTGAAATACTTCTTAATCAAAAAATTTTATAGTTACTCAATTCACCCCCCCCCCCCTTTGAGTAATATACTCCAACCAAAACTTACCATTGTTATTGCTTCCCCTTCTTGGATTTAAGGGTGTCCTACTATATATTCATATACTCACCCTTGTAATGGATTTTTACACAAATGTTATGTATTATATAGATGACAGATAGATCAGTGGTGATATTGGTGGACCAGGTTTCGAAGGATCATAGCTATACTTAGTGGATGTAACTATATTTGGTGGTTATCCTTGTAAATTGTGAGCCAATCTCTCTTCTTTATTTTCCTCTTTCCAGTTGTTGTTAGGTCAGGACCTCATTTCTAGTTGGACATGTATTTTTCTACTTTATACTTTTTATACTACTCTGATATACTTTGATTCTTTCCTATAGGTTGTTACATGGATAGTTTACACTCTAGATATTTTTCTCTTATTATATCAATACACTATTTCATGGAGCTATTTGTGTGTGTACATATAGGTACTTAAGATAAGGCCTCCCATTTTAGTGATATGTCTTCCCAGTCCTAGTCTTCATCCCCTAGCCTATTGAATGTCGGTTTGGGGTTTCACACTCGGTTTACCACTATCCAAGTGGGACTTAGTAGGCCTCCCATTTTGTTGTTTTTGTTTTTGTTGTGGTTGTTGTTGTTGTTTTTGTTTTTGTTTTTGTTGTTCTTGTTGTTTTTGTTTTTGTTTTTTTGTTGTTGTTGTTGTTGTTGTTTTTGTTGTTTTTGTTGTTTTTGTTGTTGTTTTCATTATTGTTTTTTTTTTGTTTTTTTTTTGTTGTTATTTTTCTTGTTGTTGTTGTTGTTTTTGTTTTTGTTATTGATTTTGTTGTTGTTGTTAATATTTTTTTTGTTGTTTTCATTGTTTTTTTTTTGTTGTTTTTTTTGTTGTTTTTTGTTTTTGTTGTCTTCATTGTTGGTGTTGTTGTTGTCGGTGTTTTTGTTTTTGTTGTTTTGTTGTTGTTTTTGTTGTTTTTGTTGTCGTCATCGTCATCTTCATCGTCATCATTGTCGTCTTCATTGTTGTCGTCATCATCATTATTTTTGTTGTTGTTGTTTTTGTTGTTTTCATCATCGTCGTCATCATTGTTAATATTAGTGAAACTTGTTTTGGTTATATATTCTCACTATGATGTTAGATTGACCATATACCTGCGGAATCACATTATTGATATTGAGAAAAACGATTCAATACCAATATGTGATACATAATTTCATACTAATGGCACAATCCTCAGGTCTTGAAAAATAATTTTTCACATCTATGTTATGATGAAATGCATATGTTTCACCTAATTCACATTTTCAATAAATAATTAGTATATCCTAAGTCTTTTTCCTTGTACATTTCAATAGCGTAATCTATTTGGATATTTAAGATAGTTTGTGAGGTGAGATAACTAGATTTTTAATATATCTATGTAGGTCTGGTGTCTAAAATTAAGTGGGAAAGTCGGAGTGTTCTTAGGGTCATAACCCCCCCCCCCCCATGGTGGCATAATTGTGCCAGGGTGTGATTTCCCCCAATATCCTCAACCAGGGTCAGTAATTCCCCCATTTGTTATGTGATTCTCAAGGTGAAAGATCATATTCCCATGGATTCTATATTCCTCCCATATAATAGCTTAGTCAATGTGGAAGATCCTATAATATTGGATTGGATAGGGTCAATATCTCCCCTAGATATAAGTTCACATGATCCTCTACCTAGGGTTGGTACCCCCCTCGATCAATACTTTTCAGAAGGGTGAGGCTCCTCCACTATAACACTTGTGACATAATTTGGGTTTCTTGGAATTATTAGTTTGGAAACTTGGTTGGTGGTGTGGTATTAATAGACCATATAATCTATACTCCTTCAACTAATAAGCATGCTTCAATGATTATCTTACTTTCTTTAATGTATTTTAGCAGTAATAAGGTTATTTGAAAGGGTGAGCAGTATAGATTCCTTCGAGGATTGTACTTTCTGGAACCCCATGGGTTTTCGTTGAAATGAAATATATAGATGGTTGTTGAATTATAGGTTTGGGGAATTCTTGTTACTCTTATCAATCTTAGTTTCTCATGGGAAGCATATATTCATTCATTGGAGTTGAGATTGACATGACTTCTATATTCCCTAATAATTATAGTTATAAATAATATCTAGATAATCTTCTCATATTATCCCCTGATTACTTCCCTATACTATACTTTGTTCTATTTGTTCCTCACTTTCCTTCCAGTTAAACTGTAGTACCGAGAGATTTGAACTGATTTGGTGTTCTTGATTTCTCCATTGTCCTCGTCTTAGTAACCTCTTATACCATAAGTTTTAGACGACTTGTCTATTTTTGTTTCCATTTTTTTTCTCTGGTAGCCTACTGGGTGTATTTATACTCACCCCTACATGGGTTTTGTTCCCACATGTTTTGTGTCTATGTAGATGATACACAGGTTAGATGATGGTCTTGGTAGATGTGGAGTTGGTATGGATTGTTTTGTGCTAATACCTGGTGATGTTTGGTGAGTCATGATAGAGCATGGTGATGATTCTTGATGGTGGTGATGACCATTGCGGCTATAGATCTTTTTAGAACCGTACGTAATGATAAGGATCTTTCCAATTTCTTTTACCAATCATATTCAGAGTCTTTTCATATGTATATTTTCTCTTATATTTTCTAACATGGGGTGTACTTGTATTCGTTGTCACATGAATGTGTTTTATATACATTTTAGTTATTTATACATTTCTTATGGGTGTTAATCATTGTTTTTATGCTCTGAAGATATGTGTTGTTGCAGGTTCATTTAGGTTATGACCTCCCATATCATGTTCTTTTCCTACTCAGTTCTAGTCACTAACCCCTGGCCTATTAGAGGTGGGATGGGGGTGGTACTCTCAGCTTACCGTCGGCCTGAGTGGGGCCCTGGTGGGTCTAATCCTATCATGTATAGTATGAAATATACATTTTTAATTACATATAAACTATTATTTTTATAATAATTTTTATACTATGAATTTTAATTATTCAGTCACCCATGAAATAATTTAAGGATATTATATAAGAAACATATGAATCCCCTTCTTCAAATCCAATATTAGGGTTTTTTATTTAGAAAATTTTGTATGTGTACATTTTTCAAACATATATATCAGAATGTATTTGATTATTTAATTGGAAAATACTTTTTTAAGTGAAGATATTTTTACTTCAATTCCTTATATATGTTATTATAAAAATTTTCACTATAAAATTTGTAAATGGGTTAAAAATTACATTATAAGAACTCTTTTTACTTTTATAGTTGGTCTATCTTAAGAAGAATTTTTTTAAATTTATCATCATCTATTTACTAAAAAAAATTAGTTTTATAAATAATTTCAACTTCAAACTACTATAATTAGAAATTAGTCAACAAACAATATTTATGTGAGAGTGGTACAATACAAAGTCACCAAATAAATTTTATCTAGTATGCCTCATATTTTATTCTTGATCCAACATCAAGGGTGGATCATCCAATTCATTATTGATACTCACTAATAAAGAAGAAATTGTTAACCAATAAGTCATTATTCATCCAACTAATTATCAACCCAATATTCTCTATTGAAACTGTAAGGCAACTATTTAAAAAAATATCATTATATAACTATTATATATTAAAAAACAATGTAATAAACATATCCTATGATATTCATGATTATCCATACTCAGGGAGGTGTAATATTGTATAGTGGTTTCTATATTTTCCATTATGTAACATATTATATTGGTATAATCCATGTTGTTGTTGATCGGTTGTAGGGAATCCATGATCCTCAAGTTGATTAAATTCACATTGAATAAATACTCATAGGAACTTATGATGACATCCTCTATAAATTTTTTCAACATACACTCCAAGTTAATTATTTTCAAAAGAACACATTGACTACACAACAAGTAAGTTGTTTTATAAGGATCCTAAAGAAATGGATTTAGAATAACTAAACCATACATGATGTATCAATCTTGCATAAACATCCTTAATCTTAGTTATAGGGAATTATAATACTCAAAAGCATTTTCTTCCTTATTTATCACTAATAATATCCAATGATGGTTTGTTTTATTGATTAAAAAAATGTGAATTGACTAGAGTTGATTCTATCAAGTAGTTCCTTATTGATTAACATGTGATTTAGTATATTTCTTTTCCCTTTAATTATTTTCTATATATTATTTTCAATCATTTTCAGTAAAACAATTCATATTTATGACTTTGAATATAGTTTTGTAGGGATGGTGTCTGGGATTAAGAGGGATATTTGAAGTGTTCTCATGGTTGGAAATCCCCCCGAGCGATATAGTTATGTCAGGGTGAAAGTTCCCCCAATATCCTCAAGTAGGGTCGGTAATTACCCCATCTGTTGTGTTCTTAACAGGGTTCATGACCCTCTTCTTGTGGATTCGGTATTCCCTTTTCTAATAGCTTAGTTAGGGTGCAAGATCCTCCACTGGTGGATTGGATAGGGTTAGTATAACCCCCACATACAAGTTCATGGGATCCTATATCTAGGGTTGGTACCCCCCTTGATCAATAATTTTTAGAAGGGTGAGGGTCCTCCATTATATCTCTTGTGACATTACACAAGTTACTTGAAATTATTAGTTTGGATACTTGGTTGGTGGTATGGTGTTGATATACTAGAGAATTCTATACTCCATCAACTAATGAGCATGCTCTAATGATTATCATACTTGCTTTAATGTATTTTAGAAGCAATAATGTTGTTGAAAAGGATATATAGTATAGATTTCTTCAGGCCATATGGCTTCCTAGCACTCCATGGGTTGACTCTGTGATGCGATATATAGCTGGTTGTTGACTTGTGGCTTTATAGACTTCCCAGTACTACGAGAATACCTAGTTGATCATGGGAATTGTATCTTCATTGGTTGTAATTGTAATGAAAATTATTTCTCTATTCCCTAAAAATTATATTTATAGAGCATATCTAGATTATCTTCTCATATTCTCCTACGATTACTTCCTTATATTGGAATTTGATCTAGTTGTTCCTTTTTTCCCCTTCCAGTTACTCTTTAGTACTGAGAGCTTCAAGCTGACATGGTGTTTCAGATTTCTTCTCTATCCTCCTCTTGATCACATATTATACCATAAGTTTGAGCTAAATTGTCTCTTATTGTTTCCTTTTTGGTTTTGGGGGAATCCTACTGGGTATATTTATACTCACCCCTATATGGGTTTTGTTCCCAAGCATGTTGTGTCTGAGCAGATGATGCATAGGTTTGATACGATCTTAGTAGAAATAGAGCTAATATGGATTGTTCAAAGTTGACATCATGTGATGTTTGGCGATGTATGAGAGATCATGGTGATTCTTGTTGGTGGTGATGACCATTAAAGCTAGTGATTATTTAAGGACTATATACAGTGAGGAGGATCTTTCCAATGTCATATACCAATCAGATTCAGAGGTTTGTCAGTTGTATATTTTCTTTTATATTTTTCGATGTGGGATATACTTGTATTCGTTTTCACATGCATGTGTTTTATATACAGTTTAGTTATTTATACATCTCTTTTGGGTGTTACTAGTTGTTGTTATGCTCTGAATATATGTGTTGTTGTGGGTTCATTTAGATTAAGGTCCCCCATATTGTGTGATTTTCTTACACAGTTCTAGTCACCAACCTCTGGCCTATTAAAGGTGAGTTAGGGGTGGTACTCTTAGCTTACCGTTATCCCAGGTGGGGCCCTGATGGGATGGATCCTATCATTTACAGTGTGAAATATACATTTTTGATGACATATAAACTATTAATTTTATACTAACTTCTATACTGTGAATTTTAATTCTTCATTCACCCATGAAATAGTTTAAGGATATTATATAGGAAACATGTGTATCCTCTAATTAAAATCCAATATTAGGGTTTGGTATTTTGAAAATGTTTCATGTGTATATATTAGAATGCATTTGATTATTGAATTGGAAAATATTTTTTTAAGTGAAGATATTTTTACATCAATTTATTATAAATGTTCTTATAGAATTTTTTACTATGAAATTTGGAAATGGGTTACATATTATATTATAAGAACTCTTTTCACTTTTATAGTTTTTCCCTCACACTCGGGTTTTAATTTATCCTTAGTCCCAGTCTGGGTTAGTTCTTAGTTATTTTTCTCAGGAACCAGGTCTGACAGTTTTAAGGTTTCAGGATAACTTTGTCAAAGTTTAGGTTTGGGCCCCAGGTTAAATTCCTAAAGTATGGAAAATTTTCGGGTTTTATACCGATGCACGGACACCGCACGGTTAGTGGAAACCATTCGGTCAACCTGGGTATCGATGCGGTCGAATCTAGAATGGGAAGAAGCCACTGCACGGTCCGTGCACGGTCGCTTGAGTCATGCGGGGTAACCACACAGTTTCCCAACATGAAAAATAAATAATGCATAAAATAAATTATAAAATAAGATTATTAAAGAATATTATTATTATTAAGGGAATAATAATTAAATAAAATAAGAGGTGTGAAATAAAATTAAAAAGAAAAAATGGGTTTAAGAATAATACAAATATTATTATTATTATTATTATTAGTGTTAAAAATATAAATTTTATTAGTATTGATATTATTATCATTATTATCATTATTATTTTAATTTAGGTTGTTTTTATTTTTATTTTAGGGTTTCCACTCCCCTTTTCCCCTCCTCTACACCATCTCTCTCCCCCCTCTTTCCCCCCCGACATTACACCCTACTCCATCCATCTTCCTCGACGCACACCACCTGCCATGCAACCTCCCCATTGGTGCTCCTCCGGCAGCCTTATTCCCCTTCTGTAGATGCTCTCACCTCCACCAAGCTATGAATCCTCCTTTCAGTGTCCTCCTCAGTCGGTGCCCTCTACTCCCCCCCCCCCAACTGGTCAGACCTCCTTCGACGGTCAAGGTCCCACCGGTCTCCCTCCTCCGGTGATCGTGGCCCCACTGATCCCTCTTTCAGTAGTCGCCTCTCCTCCCTTCGGTGGCCACCCCTCCAGGTAAACCTTTTAGTTCACATTCTTTGGGTTTTTTAGTTTTCCAACATGTAGAATGTTACATTTAAGGTTAGTTATTGATGATTAGGGGTTGATATTGTTGTTTTTGGTTAAATATTACCTTGTTAGGGTTTTTTTGAGGTGTGGTGGAGGTGAAGATGAGGTTTTTCACCACCTTCTAGCAATTTATCCACCTGAGGTAGGTGGTTCCATGCCCTAGAATTTTTATATTATTTAAATTGATTATTAAATTAATTTTTACATGTTCTATAGTTAAATTGGGTGGTGAGAAATGTGTTTTGGTAATTAATTAACATATATATTGGTTAGAAATGATATTTTCTTCAAAATAAATGGTTGTGTATCGTGCATACCATATTTTAATGTTTCTTGAAAAACAATTTATGCCTTATTCAGAAAGTGTGAAATGTTTTCTGAAGAACTTAAGGTGTGAGTGTATTTAAAATGTGATTTGAAGGAAAAATGTATTACTTTGGAATGTTGATCATGTTGTGAATTTCTCAATATGAGTTTTATATTGTTTTAAAAGATGGAAGGCATGTTTTTGAAAATTATTTTGGGTTGTGTACTAATTTATAAAAGGGGATTGTTGTGGAATTGGTTGAGAAATGGTGTAAACTCTTGTTGTGCTAATTGGAAGTGTTCTATAAATTGTTTAATTGATTTGTTAAATTATAAAAGTGTTTCAAATTATGTTCTGATATGGTTATGTGGTGAATTTTATTTTAAAGTAGCACTTTAATGTGAAATTGGGTGTATTTTTTATTTAAAACCTTGTAGTTACATTTGATAATACTTTATAAAGTTTTTAAATGTATTATTAAATTATTTATGTGACGAAAAACATGAAATGGAGTGGTTTTGTTGTGTGTTTGGTCCAAAAAGGGTATTTTGATTGTGTTTCAGGTTGAAAGCATTATGGTGCCTCTTGGAATTATTTTTAGAATTTTTTCTAAATTAATTAATAAAATTACATAAGAGGTGTGAGGAATGTTTGTGAAATGATTTGGTGTGAGTATGTTCTTAAAGTGGGGTTTGGGTTTTCATGTAGTAGTACATTATGTGTACCTTGTTTGGATTGACTTGTGTGTGTAAATGTGATGTTTTAGTGATATGTGAACATGAACTTGAGCCCGTGAAATCCTGGGTAACTTGGTGGACAGACTAGGACTATCTTGCTAGTGATATAGAAGTGGCTATGACCCAGTTTTACTTAGTTGGATTGATGATTACAATACTAACTAAACGTGTGATATGATTGGAGACCACTAGAGTTACGGGGATGTCCTCTACTAGTGGCTCATTCATGAGAATGCGGGTTGTCGTGGTTTCTATACCACATTTTTCACTGTGATGCAAGGTTCCTGGAATCCCACATTAGCAATTTTGACCCTATGTATTTACTCATGGTGCTCTATATTATATTATGGGGTGTCATATGTCAACATATGGTGGACCACTTGTGTGTGGGTGTATGGGGGGGTGTGTACTTTTAGAAGTCCTTTTTATTTTAAGAAAATGGTTGTATTGGTTTTCTTTGTAAGTGGTTTCTTTCTTTAAAATGTTTACCCACAAACTTTTTTTAGAAATGTTTTAAAAGAATTAACTTAAATGAGAATGTTATATGGTCTTTAAAATGTTTTGACACGGAATCTTTTTATCCAGGTGGAATCCTACTGGGCATTGGCTCATACCCTACATACACCTTTGGGTGTATGTATATCTTATTGTCTGCTTGTTTTAGGTTAAGGCAAGGCATGTAGTGTTGGAAGATTGGGTTTCTAGTGGCTCTTGTTGTGATCTTGGTGGTGGAAGCTGAAGGATGTGCTCCTCCTGTTTCATGGAGTTTTAGGGTGATGTCCTAGTTTTTTCCATTTGTCGTTGTCCCTTTTTGGGTTGTCTTAGTTTGTAAACTTAAATTTTAGTAATTTTTAAGGGCATGTTTGGTTGAAATTTCATATCTGAATTTTTATTTTTTATTGGTCATTTTAATATAATTAATTTGGGTAAATAATTCCCTCTTGTTTTATTTGATACCCGAGGAACTTGTGCCAGTCCGTGGGGATTTGGAATTCCCTTCAAACCTTTCCGCGAACTGGGTCGGGTGTCGAGTCGGATTGAAACCCAGCCTGGTTTGTGACATGGTCTATCTTTTGATGAAGTTGTTTAAATTTATCATTATCCATTAACTATAAGTTTTTGTTAGTTTTATAAATAATTTAGATTTTACACCATTATAATTAGAAATTAGTCAACAAACAACATTTATTTGAGAGTGGTTCAATACAAAGTTACCAAATAAATTTTTTCCAATATGATCATATTGGATGCTTGATCCAAAATCAAGGGAGGAGCAACCAATACATTGTTAATAATCACTAATAAACAAAAAATTATTAACCAATAAGTCATTATTCATCCAAACAACTAGCACCCCCTAGTTTCTCTATTCAAACTGTAAGACACCTATTTAAAAAAATTATCATTATCTAACTATTCTCTAGTTCACTTAAAAATAAATGTAATGAACATATTCTATGATGTCCAAGATTATCCAGACTCTCGGAGGTGGAATATTTTTTATTGGTTTCTATATTTTCCATTAGGTAACATTATAATTCTATAATACATGTTGTTTTTGATTGATTGCAAGGCCACCCCGGTCCTCAAGTTTATTACCTCCGCATCAAATAACTATTCATAGGAACTTATGATGACATTCTCCTTGAATTTTTTCAACAGAAACTACAAGTTAATTATTTTTGAAAGAACACATTGACTACACAACAAGTAATTTGTTCTATAAGGGTCATAAAGAAATGGCTTTACCATAACTAAACTATGTGCGGTGTATCAATCTTTTCTAAACTTCCTTAATCTTGGTTATAGGGAATTATAATACTCAAAATCATTTTCTTCCTGATTGAGCACCAATAATATCCAATGATGGTTTGTATTATTAATTGAAAAAATTTGAATTGACTAAAGTTGATTCCATCAAGTAGTTCCTTATTTAATAACATGTGATTTAGTATATTTTTTCCCTTGAATTGTTTTCTACATATTATTTTAAATAATTTTCAATAAAAATTGCATATTTATGATTATGACAATTCATATTAGTAGGTACTTGTCCTATAAGGACTAGTAATAAATACAAGTCATGTGGAAACATCCTAACCAACTTTATTAGTTTCCTCCCACATAACTAAAATACACTTGGTAATGTTTTTAAAAAAATCACTACACCAAAACATCATTTAGTGGTGGTTGTTTTGACATTTAAGGGTAATTTTTCAAAACCCTCGTGAATTCCTGTGTTGAAGGTTATTTCATTACACTTTAAAACACCACTACGGATCGTTTTGTAGTTATTTTTTATCTGTATGAAAATGTAAAAAAAAATTACCAACAGTTTAATTTTTTAAAGATATTTTTTATTTTTAATGGGTTGGATAAATAGAAATCTCAAGCCCAGACCACCCTTCCCAACCCAACCCATATAACTCATGTGAATTTCAACATATTTGAAAATTTTATTGAGATTTGAATCCAAAACCAAATCAACATATTCCATCAATTTAACCACTTAAAGTCATAATATTCCCTATGGTTCATAGTTCAATGGTTACACCTCTACTGTACCTATGGTGGTGAGGTAGGGAGGTCCTTGTTTCAAACATCTGTGTATATTGGTTTCTTTCCTTTGTACACCCACCCCTGAACCTACAATTATAATGACCCAAAGTTTCATTAATGGAAAATCCCTCTTGTTCCAGTTAAATGTCTCTTTATAAAAAAAATTATAAGATTTCAACTTCTTTGGTTTTATGATAAGAGTTGTGACCGTTACTTTTATAGCCGTTGAATAGTGGTCACATGATTAGTATAAATATAAGGCTTTAACGAACCCAATTTTACTCTGACAAAGGAAGCGATGGCCTCATCTAGTAGAATTGCCCCATACGAAGACCATTTTTTGGAGCTCAGAAAAGAGGTGGCGTCTTTGGGATTCACCCTTGATCAATCCCAAGCTGAGCTTCATTATGTCAAGCTCGAACGTGTCCGTCTACAGGAAAAGTGGAAGTTGATTGAAATTACCACTCGAGCGATGTTATCCGAGCCACCCCAAGAGTCTGTCACCATCGCACACCTTACCCTTAGGTCTTATGCGGTTGTTTTAAGGGGTTATGTAACAACTAAGTAGTACTATGTTCATGTACATTATTTTTTGTATATAATAATGAATATGATTTCTAGTCATTTTTGATACATTGTAAATAGTTTTTAAAGTACAAATGGTGTTTTAGTTATTATTTAATTAAGAAATCTATTTTATTAAATTAAGGTATTTTTGAATTAAATAATATTTTAATAAAATAATATTATTATTATTAAATTAATTTTTATTAAATATAAATGATATTATAATTTTATGAATGCAATTAAAATTTTTATTAAGGTTTGAAAGCCATTTCTGTCAAAACCCGTGAATTTTCGATAAATGTCGGTCTTTATTTTAAAAGTGAAAATTCACATATTTAGAAATTTTTTTAGATAAAATAAATTTCATTTCTAGAATCAGGATGTCGAAATTATCCAACGGTGAATTTTTCATAATTTTCTGAGAGAGTCAAATTTCTGGGTAAAAATTAAATACCATTTAAATATATAATGTGTTTTATGACATCATAATGACTCAATAGTGATGTAATAAAATAATATAATCCTTATGTTCGGCCAATATATGTTTTACCATTAAAATAAAGTGATTTTTGGTTTTTTTGACTTACTTTTCAAAGCATTAATGAACCCCTCAAGACATATTCAACACATTGCCTTTTTAAATTAATTTCCATGGGAGTGTGACTCACCTCCACATAAGCAACCTTATTATTTTAAGAAGTTCGGACTTGGGCCTTATAAAATATTTTTTTCCTCTTCCCTTTTCCAAAAACCATGGGCAAAAACCATGGGATGGTTTGTGGTTTGGATTAATTTAATGTAAGGGGACCCAAACCTAAATAATAAAGAATTCTCTCACCTTTCCTATATAAACCCACCCAAGCTCCCACTTCCTCCTCACTAAAATCCCTTGGAGTTCATCCAACCTCTGCCCTACTCTCTCTATAATCCTACCAAGGTTCCCCAAGCTCCCAATAATCCTCTCACAAGCCTCTCTCTAGCCTTTGAAAGCACACTTCCAAGTAAGGGTTTTTTCTTCCTTTCTCATTCTTTGTCAATTTTCTTTAAGTTGTATTTCCCTTTTAATTTCAATTATGAATGTTGGGGTATGGTTTCTCACCTCCCCCATACTTCCCTCTTATTTTTTGAATGATGGGAGACCCCTTTCTCTCTCATTTAATGCCTCCCATGTACACCTGTTACTATGCCGAAATTCTGAAAGGAACTTCTCTCTCCTCCTTTATATTCAGGCAATACTTTTGTATCATGAATCTAAATTCCATTACAATTGTTGGGATATGTATCTATATGACCTCCTTAATTTCTATTACATGTAAATATGATGAGGAACCCCTTTCTCTCTCATCATCCCTTTTTATGAATTCTTATGTCACGTCGTTACGCTGCCGAAATCGCACCGATTTTCTAAGCCAATGTCATTATGTAGTGAATACCATGCCCATTTCTCCATCAAGGGTATTAACCTTTATGCACATTTACTTATTGATTGTAAAGTTTCATGTATGAATTCAACATTCCTTTATCATGTAATAAATGATTATGTTTTATGAATCCATGTTTTATGATCCATGTGGCACACTTATGCATGAAATGAAATGTTTAAGAAAGGTGTGCCCTTATAGCGCTCCAATGAATTGGGTAAAGTATAGTATCATGATACGTCATGTGAAATGAGTGTTGACTCATGATAATTCAGTTGCAACGAGGGTTTACTCGTGCTTCATGTGCAATGAGGGTTTACTCATGCTCCATGTGCAATGAGCCTTGGCTCATGATAATTCAATGTTAAGTGTTGTTGCCACATTTCCATGTTATGATTATCATGCTTTATCATGCCTTTATGTTCATGTTTATCTTATGATCTATTGACATTCCTATTACCTAACATGTATTGTACTCCTCATGTTATTCCATGTGTACTCCCTTACTGGGCTTTATAGCTCACCCTTTTCTTATGCATGTCCTCAGGTTATCCCATGCAATGCTAAGTACGAGGGAATGTAGTGGTCATGTAAAGGAAGTTTTCAATAAAGATGTTGTATTTCATGTTTTAAGTTTTTATGTAATGATCCTAATCCCAAAAGACACTAAACCTCTTGATCTTCTTTGTTGTATCAAGTGATGTTTTATGTAATAAATCATGTTTAAGTTATAATAAAAAGCAGGGTTTTCATAGTTGGTATCAAAGGATAGGTTTAGTTATTTTTGGGATTAGGAAACCCTAGTAAAGCCTTAGATACAAGACTAAGTATAATAAAAACATCCCTAAGTTTTGTTAAATACTAAGTAAGTGGTTTATCAAACAAATACATCCCTGTCTGGATACGAGCAGGTAGAGGTGGCTCTGGCACAGATGTATCCTAGGGGTAAAACCCGAAAACACCGCTTTGAGCTAAACTCGAATGGGAACTAGTGCACGACAACGGGCCTTGCTGCACTCTTGGTTACAACACTCCTAGGGGATATGTTTTGATAAATTCACAATCTTAGTATGAACCCTTATTAAGGGAAAAATTCCCCTAAGAATATATGTTAGAAAGTAGATCATGAAAAGCCTAGATTGAATCCTATAGACTCATGAGTTAAAGAAATAAAAGTTTATTTTTGAGTCGTCAACTTTTGTCTTTGGATTACCCTTTATGTGTTACCCCTAACTTTCCTTTTATTCCAGCCAATGGTCGGTAATAGGAGGACTCGGGCTAACAACCGTTGTGAAGATCAGTGTGATGATTGTACTAATGAGATGCCAAATCCAATGGGAGCGGGAATCACGAACTTTGTCACGCTTATCTCTCAGCTAACTCAAGTTTTGAATAGAAACATGGGTCAAGAGGAACATTCAACCCCCCCTAAGAAAGAACAAGTCTCTATCGAGAGCTTCATGAGACAAAAGCCTCAAACTTTTAGTAGACCATCTGATCCCATGATCGCTGAACAATGGATCAACTCCATTGAAAAGATATTCTCTATCCTCCAATGTTCTGAACAAGAGAAGGTTCTCATGGAGGCTTATCGTATGGAGGGTGAAGCTGATCAATGGTGGATGTTGATCAAAAATACGAAGCCTGAGGAGGAGATTGAGGCTTTGGAATGGAAGGAATTCCGGATGATGTTTTTTGATAAATATTTTCTGCGCACCCTCCGGCTTAAGATGGAAAGGGACTTCCTTTCCCTCAAGAAAAAAGATGAAGAATCTGTTGGAGCGTATGAGGAAAAATTCACAAGGCTTTCATGATACGCTTCTGGCTTTTTTGTTACCCCCGAATGCAAGGTTGACTGCTTCTTTGGTGGGCTGAAGCCTAGCTTGCAGAAAGCATTAGCGATCCGTGACTTCGACAGCTATGAGGAAATTGTCTGGTGTGCCCTCAAGGTTGAAATGGAGATCGGGGAATCACAGGGGTATCATGGGGACAAGAAGCGTAAGGTGGACTTCAATTCTGGTGGGCTGATGGATAAATCCAACGGTGCTAAGAAGTTCCAGCACCCCACTTGCCAAAAGTTTGGGAAGAAGAACCCTGGAAATTTCCTTAAGGGGACGAGAAAATGCTTCAGGTGTGGAAGAGAAGGGCACCTAGCTATTAACTATCGGCAAGAAGGACCCACGGCTGCGATAGAGGAGAGGAACGCTCTGTTCGAACCTCAACGCATTGTTCAATGCTATAAATGAAAAGAACTGGGTCATTTTGCAAATCAGCGCCCTAATCCAAGGGTTATCAGAGGCAACCAACAACCTCCAAGATAGCAAGGAAGAGATTTTGCCATCACTTCTGCTGAAGTGAACCCCGACAACAAAGTGGTGACAGGTACGCTTGTTATTCATTCAATAATAGCGAACGTACTTTTTGATTCAGGTTCTACGCATTCTTTTATATCTCGAAAGTTTAGTAGAACAATCCCAGCACCACCACAAATCATGGAAGTAAAGATGTCGGTGAGTACGGAAAATGGGGCAATAATTGCATCCCATGATTATAAGTCTTCCCCTATTATAATATATGGATTGAATTTCCTGGCGAACCTCGTCATAATCCCTCTGGTGGAATTTGATGCAATTCTTGGCATGGATTGGCTTTCCTTATATAGAGCCAACATAAATTGTCAGGAGAGGGAAATCACACTCCATATGGAGAATCGACCCCCGATTCTTTACAAGTGTCAGGAGGAAGATGAATATCCTTTAGCTCCATCATCTCAAGAATGGATATTACTGCCCTATGAGTATGCGTATCTGGCTCAGATGATTGAGTCCAAAGAAGAAACCATCCTTGAAGAAATTCCTATTGTGAGGGAATTCACGGAAGTGTTTCCCGAGGAACTGCCGGGTCTTCCTCCTAGAAGAGATGTTGAGTTCTCAATTGAACTTATACCTAGGGCATTACGAATATCCAAGACTTCATATAGAATGGTTGTTGTTGAGCTTGAAGAGCTGAAGAAACAACTACAGGAGAATCTGGATAAAGGGTTTATACGCCCAAGTGCTTCACCATGGGGTGCACCAGTCCTCTTTGTCAAGAAGAAGGATGGGTCAATGCGGCTTTGCATCGATTATCATGAACATAACAAAATCACAATAAAGAACAAGTATCCTCTCCCACGAATTGATGACTTGTTCAATCCGTTGTGTGGAGCACAATACTTATCCAAGGTGGACTTGAGGTCGGGATATTATCAAGTAAGGGTGAAGACGGAAGATATCCCCAAGACTGCTTTTCGTACAAGGTACGGGCACTATGAATTCATAGTAATTCCTTTCGGACTCACCAATTTTCCATAAATATTCATGGACTTGATGAATATATTCTTTAGAGATTACCTTGACAAATTTGTGGTAGTCTTTATAGATGATATTCTAATATACTCCAAAACCAAGGAGGATCATGAGGAGCATTTAAGAACTGTACTAGAGACTTTACGCAAGGAGAAGCTCTATGCAAAGTATAGAAAGTGTGAGTTCTGGTTGAAGGAGGTCACATTCTTGGGCCATATCATCACAAGCAATGGGATATCTGTGGATCCCTCAAAACAGATGCAATTGAGGGATGGTCGAGGCCAACATCGGTAACTGATATCCATAGCTTCTTGGGGTTAGCTGGATATTATAAACGATTTGTGAGGAATTTATCACGATTTTCCAACCCTCTTACCAAGCTAACTCGAAAGGGAGTAAAGTTTTCTTGGAGTGATGAATGCGAAGAAAGCTTCAAGGAGTTGAAAAGGAGTCTTATCACTACACTCGTGCTCACTTTACCCACAAGTGGGGAGCTTTTTGTGGTATTCAGTGATGGTTCGAAGAAGGGATTAGGATGTGTGCTGATGTAGAATGATAAAGTAATATCCTATGCCTCAAGGCAGTTGAAAATCCATGATCGAAACTATCCAACGCATGATATGGAGTTGGCGGCGGTGATCTTTTCCTTGAAAATCTGGCGGCATTATCTCTATGGAGAGAAATGTGAGATATATACTGACCACAAGAGTCTTAAATATATATTCACACAGAAAGAGATTAATATGCGCCAGATAAGATGGATAGATCTCATCAAGAATTATGAATGTTCAATACATTACCACCCTGGGAAAGCGAACAAGGTGGCGGATTCCCTAAGTAGAAAGGATCCAGTGATTTTATCAATGATGATAATTGAGAAGGATCCAATCTTCTTAGACTTGATGAAGATGGATGTGGGAATCATAAATAAGGGAACATCGTCAATCCTTTCACAAATGATTGCTCAACCATCTCTTTTGGAAAGGTTAAAGGATGCTCAAAAGGATGATGTGGGAATTCAAGAAAAAGTGTAAGCTATCAAAAAGGGAAAATCCTTGGAGTTTAATGTTAATGAAGAAGGAACTGTGCAGTTTGGGAAAATACTATGTGTTCCATCAAGTCCGGAGCTGAAGAAGGAACTCTTAAATGATGCACATAGTTCAAATTTCTCTATTCACCTAGGGAGCACAAAGATGTATCGAGATCTCTGAGAAAACTTTTGGTGGGATAATATGAATAAGGAGATCGCCGAATATACATCAAAGTGCCTGGTGTGTCAGCAAGTGAAGGAAGAGAGGCAGAAGTCTAAGGGGATGATGCAACCATTGCCCATACCAGAATGAAAATGGGAAAACATCACCATGGACATTGTCACTGGACTTCCAAGGACATCCAAAGGCAACAATGCAATCTGGGTTGTTGTGGATCTTCTTACAAATACTACACACTTCATTGCTATTTGGGAGGATTTCTCATTGGATCAACTGGCACGGATATATATTAGGGAAGTGGTAATGTTGCATGGATTACCACTATCTATTGTGTCTGAACGAGATCTGAGATTCACCTCTAAGTTTTGGAAGAGTCTTGAACATGCTCTGAATACTGAACTGAACTTCAGTACGACCTATCATCCTCAAACTGATGGTCAATCCGAGCGGACTATACAAACACTTGAGGACATGTTGAGAGCATGCTCAATGGACTTTAAAGGAGGATGGGATCAACATCTTCCTCTGGTTCAGTTCTCTTATAATAACAGTTTCCACTCGAGCATCCAAATGGCACCATATGAAGCCCTTTATGGGAAAAAGTGCAGAACACCGGCATGTTGGGATGAGGTCGGTGAACGTAAGCTGCTTGGACCAGAAATGGTCGAAGAAATGGTGGTGAAGGTGAAAACCATTCAGCAGCATATCAAGGCAGCCCAGAGTTGATAGAAGAGTTATGAAGATAATCGTCGACAAGACCTTGAGTTTAAAGTTGGAGACATGGTGTTTTTATGCATATCTTTGTGGAAGAAGGTCATGAGGTTTGGAAAGAAAGGGAACTTAAGTCCAAGGTACATCGGCCCCTTAGAAATTCTTGATCGTGTTGGGGCTGTGGCCTATCGAATAGCACTTCCACCTACTATGGCCAAGGTGCATGATGTCTTTCATGTATCCCTCTTAAGGAAGTACATACCAGACCCTTCACATGTACTCTCTTCTGAGGTGGTACAATTGGAAGATGATCTTTCTTATGAGGAGCAACTAGTGAAGATCTTAGATCGTAGAGAAAAAGTTCTACGAAATAAGACAATGCCCCTCATCAAGGTGTTGTGGAGAAACCACAAGTTTGAATAAGCAACTTGGGAGTCAGAGCATATGATGAAGCTGAGTTACCCACATTTGTTTTAGTGTGGGAAAAGGAAAATTTTGAGGGCGAAATTTCTTAAGGGGGGAATATTGTAACGACCCAAAGTTTCATTAATGGAAAATACCTCTTGTTCTAGTTAAATGTCTCTTTATAAAAAATGTTTTTATAAAATTTCAACTTCTTTGGTTTTATGATAAGAGTTGTGACCGTTACTTTTATAGTCGTTGAACAGTGATCACATGATTAGTATAAATATAAGGCTTTAACGAACCCAATTTTACTCAGACAAAGGAAGCGATGCCCTCATCCAATAGAATTGCCACATACGAAGCCCATTTGTCGGAGCTCAGAAGAGAGGTGGTGTCTTTGGGCTTCGCCCTTAACCAAGCCCAAGCTGAGCTTCATTATGTCAAGCTCGAATGTGACTGTCTACGGGAAAAGTGGAAGTTGATTGAAATTACCACTCGAGCGATGTTATCCGAGCCACCCCAAGAGTCCGTCACCATCGCACACCTTACTCTTAGGTCTTATGCGGCTGTTTTAAGGGGTTATGTAACAAATAAGTAGTACTATGTTCATGTACATTATTTTTTTTATATAATAATGAATATAATTTCTAGTCATTTTTGATACATTGTAAATAGTTTTTAAAGTACAAATGGTGTTTTTAGTTATTATTTAATTAAGAAATATATTTTATTAAATTAAGGTATTTTTGAATTAAATAATATTTTAATAAAATATTATTATTATTATTAAATTAATTTTTATTAAATATAAATGATCTTATAATTTTATGAATGCAATGAAAATTTTTATTAAGGTTTGAAAGCCATTTCTGTCAAAACCCATGAATTTTCGATAAATGTCATTTTTTATTTTAAAAGTGAAAATTCACATATTTAGAAAAGAAAATTAGATAAAATAAATGTCATTTCTGGAATCAGGACGTCGAAATTATCCAACGTTGAATTTTTCATAATTTTCTGAGACAGTCGAATTTTTGAGTAAAAATTAAATACCGTTTAAATATATAATGTGTTTTATGACATCATAATGACCCAATAGTGATGTAATAAAATACTATAATCCCCATTTTCGGCCAATATATGTTTTACCATTAAAATAAAGTGATTTTGGGTTTTTTTGACATACTTTTCAAAGCATTAATGAACCCCTCAAGACATATTCAACACTTTGCCTTTTTAAATTAATTTCCATGGGAGTGTGACTCACCTCCACATAAGCAACCTTATTATTTTAAGAAGTTCGGACTGGGGCCTTATAAAATATTGTTTTCCTCTTCCCTTTTCCAAAAACCATGGGCAAAAACCATGGGATGGTTTGTGGTTTGGATTAATTTAATGTAAGGGGACCCAAACCTAAATAATAAAGAATTCCCTCACCTTTCCTATATAAACCCACCCCATATCCCACTTCCTCCTCACTAAAATCCCATGGAGTTCGTCCAAAATCTGCCCTACTCTCTCTATAATCCTCCCAAGGTTCCCCAATCTCCCAATAATCCTCTCAAAAGCCTCTCTCTATCCTTTGGAAGCACACTTCCAAGTCAGGGTTTTTTCTTCCTTTCTCATTTTTTGTCAATTTTCTTTAAGTTGTATTGCCCTTTTAATTTCAATTATGAATGTTGAGGTATGGTTTTTCACCTCCCTCATACTTCCCTCTTATTGTTTGAATGATGGGATACCCCTTTCTCTCTCATGTAATGCCTCCCATGTACACCTATTACTATGCCGAAATTCCGAAAGGAACTTCTCTCTCCTCTTTTATATTCAAGAAATACTTTTGTATCATGAATCTAAATTCCATTACAATTGTTAGGACATGTATCTATATGACCCCCTTACTGTAAATTACATGTAAATATGATGAGGAACCCCTTTCTCTCTCATCATCCATTTTTATGAATTCTTATGTCACGCTGTTACGCTGCCGAAATCGCACCGATTTTCTAAGCCAATGTCATTGTGTAGTGAATACCATGCCCATTTCTCCATAAAGGGTATTCACCTTTATTCACATTTACTTATTGATTGTAAAGTTTCATGTATGAATTCAACATTCATTTATCTTGGAATAAATGATTATGTTTTATGAATCTATGTTTTATGATCCATGTGGCACACTTATGCATGAAATGAAATGTTTAAGAAGGGTGCGCCCTTATAGCGCTCCAATGCATTGGGTAAAGTATAGTATCATGATACATCATGTGCAATGAGTGTTTACTCATGCTAATTCAAGTGCAATGAGGTTTTACTCGTGCTTCATGTGCAATGAGGGTTTACTCATGCTCCATGTGCAATGATCCTTGGCTCATGCTAATTCAATGTTAAGTGTTGTTGCCACATTTCCATGTTATGATTATCATGCTTTATCATGACTTTATGTTCATGTTTATCTTATGCTCTATTGACATACCTATTGCCTAACATGTATTGTACTCCTCATGTTATTCCATGTGTACTCCCTTACTGGGATTTATAGCTCACCCTTTTCTTATTCATGTCCTCAGGTTATCCCATGCAATGCTAAGTATGAGGGAATGTAGTGGTCATGTAAAGGAAGTTTTCAATAAAGATGTTGTATTTCATTTTTTAAGTTTTTATTTAATGATCCTAATCCCCAAAGACACTAAACCTCTCGATCTTCTTTGTTGTATCAAGTGAAGTTTTATGTAATAAATCATGTTTAAGTTGTAATAAAAAGTAGAGTTGTCATAACCATGTAAAGTCATTATATGTTAATTATAAAAACATAGACTTTCCTTGATTCGTTACACATTGGAGATCATTAGAGGTGATTATCGAGCTCATGTATGATGTGATAGTCATTCTTAGATTTGAATAAAGTGAAGAATTTTATCGATGTTGGAGAGTTTATTGTTTTTGATATATAGGTATTTAGATTGATGACATTTTTTTGGAGGATTTTGAATCTACTAGAATGTTGGTTTGGGTAGGTTTTGTTGGTCTTCTCATCTATCTTTTTATATCTGAAGCCCTTCATGCTATTAATACTTTTAGGGGCCATATTAAAATCGATGCATCCACCTTGAATCTATTGTGACCCTAGGTGGATAATTTTTTCATTTAAATTGATGTCATTTGAGATCTTACCAAGTTTATTTGGATTCAAAATGGAAAATATGTATTTTTTTCAAGAGGTTGACTATGATGATCTCCCTTTATTTTGCTTTATTTTCAAGAAAATTGGTCAGGATTCTTCTGCTTTTGGTTGAACTGGTGAGTGGAAAGCAAAGGGAATTTGAAGTATCTCTTTAAAATTCATCTTTAAGTACAATGAAGAGTGAACCTATAAATAGGTTGAAGAGTTATACTAGTTTTTGGGTTTTAAAGGATAAATAGGTTCAGTTCATGGTGGATTTTGGAATTCCATTTTGCAGTGTGGGTGTTGTGTCTGAGTCAGGGTTTGCTTCGGTCCTTATGGTTGAAGTTGCTACCGCTGGGGCCAAAGATGGAACATAGAAGGATTAGATATTGGTTGGGACTGAAACTAGTTTGAATGGGAAGCCAGATCAGCAGGACTCGCATCCTGTGGTGTTGTTGGAAGATTAGGTTCAGGAAGTTCTGCATTCGGCGGGGCATTTGGATTACTCTTAAGATGATGTTGTTTTACCTCCATCATACAATGAATTTATTGTAGATAAATTATATCATTTGAATAATCAAAAGGGGAATAATCCGGTTATTGACTCTGAGGGCTTCACACTATATCTATCAGTTGTAGAAATTGAGGCCTTATAATAACTACTCGGGTATGCAATGATCTAAAATTACTAGATCTATCAGTCAGGAACTTGGCAGAAATGTTTTACATAAGATGGAAACTAAGACCTCCAAAGACAATTCTCTGCCTTAAATATTGTTAGACTTAGAAAGGAATTTTCAAGGACTTATTGTTCTTCAAATAAATGTAGAGGATAAGGAATCATGGGAGATTTTTAAAAGGTTCTGAACGCATAGCGATTCACTATTCAATTCCACCCTTACACCGCTGTTTAAAACTGATTTTCTAATGAATATTCAAAATATAATAATAAATTGAAATTTAGGTTTGATTCAATGAATTAATTTTTATAAATATTTAATTGGGCAATTTTACTTGCTTCGATGTTTACATTGTAGGAGGAGGTGATTTGGAGAGCCCGTGATTGAATTCAAGAAAAATGGGCCAAACTGCGTGAGAGAACAAGCATGCATGTGGATATTAATATGTACTTTGGATAATTATTGAATCCAATTGGGCTAAAAATGGGTGTATCAATGCAAAAAAAATTGTGATACATTTCTCTAAAAGATTATGGAGCCCAATTCGTCCATTTGGAGGCCCAAAATAGGGCCACAATGTGAAAAAATTCTGGGAGGGCCAGATTGGACCATCCATTTGTATTTGGGAAATAACTAAGGACTCAAAAAGAAAATTGGGATGATTCCACCTCACTTGGACATATAACTCAAAGTCTAACCTCTCCACCTAATTTCACTACAATTTAATGTGTTTGGGTTAATCAACCATCCGGATAAAGAAGGATTAAAAAGTTTATCCTAAATAGTGACCTAGTCCCTTAGGTACTTGACTTATTTTGTGGAAACTGTGATGTTTTTGTCCATAAAATCACTTCTATCCATAATTATATCATGTTTCACGACCATTTTTGAATTTTATTCTAACTTGAGAGCTTTCTTCATCCATTATCTCCCTCTTCTCCCCCTTGTACTTCTAAACCTCTAGTGATCAATTTGGGGGGTGTCCTTTGTTGTAATCCTGAGCTCCACACTTGTAATCTTCATAAGGTAATTGAATTTATAGGTTTGTTTTCAATCTCTCTTCATTTATACCTTATTAATTTGTTTTTATTATGGTATGATAAAATAAAAATCAAAGCAACAAGAATCCTCATTCTTCTATGCATAACCTGGATATTGTGATGATTTGAGTGTGGTTGCCTCTTTTCTCACCCCTTCCCTTTCATGAGTGTGTGAATGTATTATATCAGTTGATAAATGAAAGGAGATTGAACCCATGAATATTAATTTTCTTATCTTGTGTAATATTTTATCATTGACACAAATTTGGTCATCTCATCACGTGGTTGATGTGATTCCTTGATTGAGTTTCTCTTTTACATTGATTCAAGTTTGTTGATTTTGAGCGGTTGCCGATAATCAATATCATTGATCGATCAAATCCTAGGTGGTAACCTAGTAATAACTCACATACCATACTGGTTTCAGTGTTTATAAATAAAGTAATCAATGATCCTTCCCATTTCCTTTTATTTATTTATTTTACTTCTTAATTAGTACTTCTTTAAATACCCCATCCCCCATTTGATTATTTTTATTTTGGGTTTTTGTCTTTATTTTTGTTTGCTTTTGTGTGTTTTCTATCTCTATTTTTTCCTATATATATCTCTCTATCTCTATAATTTTTTATTATAACATTATAGTATCCTTTAACCATTATTAAGTGATTTTATCCATATTCAATCAAAAAACAACAAACAACCAATCAATCAAACTGGACATCATTGTTTCATGACAAGATCTGGTAAAGAAATACTACTTTAATTTGACCCTAAAATTGAAAAGACACTTCACAAAAAAATCAAGGAATCTATATTAGGTCAATCAAGTAACACTAAGGAACCCCTTACCAATCAAAAATTGAACCAAATCAAACCCCATAAATCAGGGCTGCAAAGAATCAAACATTAAAAGAACTGACCACCCCTGATGTGGAGTACCAACCTACGTACATACAAGACCCTAAGGAAGCATCCATATTTTAGTTGATATCGGGCCTCATCCACCTACTTCTCAAATTCCATTGTCTTCCTGTTGAGGACCCTCATAAACACCTTAAGGAGTTTCACATACTGTGCTCTACCATGAAACTCCAAAATGTCTCTGAGGACTTAATTAAGTATAGGGAATTCCCTTTCTCCCTTTATGGTTTATCCAAAGATTGGATATACTGTTTTCCTACCACAATTGGGTATGGAGTTATTTGAAAAGACTCTTTTTATAAAAGTTCTTCCCTACCTCCCGAATGGAATCAATTAGGAAAGAAATTTGTCGCATTAGGCAATCACAAGGAGAGACCCTTCTTGAATACTGGGAGATATTCAAACGACTATACTCAATATGACCCCACCACCAGATTAGTGAACAAATATTAATCCAATAATTATATGAGGGACTCATCCCCATGAATCATGTAATGATTGATGCGGTAGGTGGTGGTGCCTTGGTTGATAAAACGCCTTCTGCTGCTCGTGAATTAATGGCCAATATGGCTCAAAATGCACACCAATTTGGTACACTAGGTATTGCACCAACCCGAGGAGTTAACGAGGCAAGTCATTCATCCCTAGAACAAAAGGTGGATAACAAGATTGATGAGATGCATACCCTTATATGGTAATTATCTCAAGCATAAGGTAACTCACAATCTCCTCTTGATCTATTAAATTGTGCTATTTCTTCAGACAATACTCATTTTTCTGACCAGTGCCCACAACTTCAAGATTCACCTGAGTCTTGTGAAGCCGTTTTCCCAGGGCGTCCATTCCAACAAGTACCTCCATTCAAGAAAGAACAATTTAGGCCAAATCTAAATCCTAGGTGGCAAACACAACCCCATTACCGACAAGGAGTAAACTCAAGCTACCCCAAGTAGAATTGGTATCAACAAGGCCAAGGTATGCAACCTTATTATCCTTCAACTTCTCAAAACAACCATCCTCTTCCTCCCAAATCTGAACCAATCCTCGAGGATATGGTGAAGAAAATGGAAACATAGAACCTCCAGTTCCAATAGACCACACAATCAGCAATTCAAGACCTACAAACTCAAGTGGGGTAGTTAGAAAACACCATCGGTGAGATTAAGATGCAAGGTTCTGTACAACTACCATCCCAACCCATTTCCAATCCTAAGGAAAAAAGGTAATGTATGTGCATTTACACTTTGTAGTGGTAAAGAAGTATCTCCTTCTACTAATTTTTCACAATAGGTATGTCCCCCTCTTGAAAAATCACTTTTCCAACCCCCAAAAATTTCAATTAAATAAAAACAAGACAAAAAGGGTAATCGAATTATCATTGATGATTCAAATGAACAATCCATTCCTCTTCCTTTCCACCAAAGACTCTCTAAATCTAAGAATAATTTTTATAATGAGATTGATAAAGAAATAATGGATACATTTAAAAAGGTTCAAGTTAACATTCCTCTATTGGATATAGTTAAACAAATCCCTCAATATTCCAAATTCATTAAAGAGCTTTGCACCCATAGAAGGAGGTTGAAGGGGAATGAGGGAATCAACTTGGGAAAGAATGTCTCGGCCTTGATTCAACCAGAAATTCCAACCAAATGCAAGGATCCATGAACTTTCAAAATTATTTGTACCATAGGGGAGACCTTCTTTTTTAATGCTATTCGAGATTTAGGTGCTTCCATTAATGTAATGCCTCACTCTGTTTATACTTATCTACAGGTTTGAGAGCTTCAACCAACAGGCATTGTTGTGCGACATGAAAACTGGAGTACTACACATCCAATAGGAGTGATTGAGGATGTCATTGTAATATTAAAGAATCTCATCTTCCCTGCTAATTTATACATTATTGAGATATAAGATACACAAAACCAAGGACATTCTCCTATCATACTTGGGAGGCCATTCCTCAAAATAGAAAAGACGATCATCAACATTCACAATGGTACACTGTCCATGGAGTTTAGAGGAGAAAATGTAAGTTTTAACATTCTTGAGGCAATGAAACACCCCATTGAAAAGCATTCCACTCTTCAAGTCTATTCGATGGAAGTGCTCTCAAACAATGCACACACACACAATTCTCTCCTAAACCCATACACTTCTTCATTTTCCTCTTATTCACCCTTGGATGATTTTAGTTTTGATTCATGTTTTGAGTGTTGTGTGGGTTCTGAAAAGTGTAAATTTTGTGCGTTAATTTATTAGTGTGTTCATTCTGAGGTACCCATGACCGTCAATGATTATGCAAATCTTATTTCAATATATTCTCTATCATTATAGAATATACATGATCAGATAGATAGTCTTATGGACCTCACTCCCCCAAAACACCCTCCCTCAATCTAGATACCATCAATGTTGGAACTTAAACGAATTCCTTCTAATTTAAAATATGAATATCTTAAGGGTATTGACCAATTTCCCATAATTATTTTTAATAACCTCTCTCCACAACAAGAATAGAAACTGCACAACCTTTTGAGAGAGTGTAAAAAGGAAATAGGATGGACATTAGCTGATATTCCCAGAATTATCCCATCTATTTGTATGCACCATATACTTTTGGATGATGAGGATAAGCTCTTAAGATAATCTCAATGCCGGTTGAATACCACTCTCCTTGAAGTGGTAAAATTGGAAGTTAGTAAATTACTTTCCATGGGGGTCATTTATCCTATATCTAATAGTAAATGTCTTATCCCAATGAAAATTTTGCCTAAAAATAGGAATAACAGTTGTGTCAAATTAAAGGAATGAATTGGTTCCAACACGTGTGAAAAATAGTTGGCGAGTCTGTATTGACTACCGTTGACTGAATCATGCCACACGTATGGACCACTTTACTCTACCTTTCATTGACCAAATGTTAGAATGATTTTCTAGTAAGTCCCATTATTGTTTCCTTGATGGCTATTTGGTTTATTTCCAAATCCATATAGCCCATGAGGATCAAGAAAAGACAACATTTACCTATCAATTTGGCACATTTTCAAGTAGAATAATACCTTTTGGTCTATGTAATGCTCCGCGTACTTTTCAGTGATGTATGTTGAGTATTTTTTCTGAGTACCTTGAGAGTTGTATGGAAGTCTTTATGGATGATTTCACAGTATATGGTTCTTCTTTTGATGATTTTTTGGAACACCTAGGTTTTTTTCCTCTATTTCTATATTGAAAAAGATTTTGTTTTAAATTATGAGAAATGTCATTTCATGGTTGAACGGGGGATAGTTCTTGGGAATGTCATTTAAAATAAGGTAATTCAAGTTGATAAATCTAAAATTGAATTAATTTCATCCCTTCCATATCCAAAATTTATTCGTGAGGTGATATCTTTCTTGGGTCATGCTGGTTTTTATCGCTGATTCATTAAGGACTTTAGTAAGATTGCACTTCCCTTATTCTAGTTATTACAAAAAGATTCTGATTTTTTGTTTTATAAAAATTGTGAGGATGCATTCAATTCAATAAAAAGGAGTCTCACATCACCTCCTATCATCCAACCACCAAGGTGGGATCTCCCCTTCGAACTTATGTGTGATGACTCTAACTTTTCAGTTAGGGAAGTTTTATCACAAAGGGTTAAGAAGGATCATCATTTCATTGTGTATGCCTCACGTATCCTTAACCCTGCCCAAGTAAACTACACAACCACTGAAAAAGAACTCCTTTATATAGTGTTTTACTTGGAAAAATTTCATTCATATCTTCTTAGGTCAAAATTTATTGTGTTTTCTGACCATGTTTCCCTTATATTTCTCCTAAAGAAAGTTGAAGCTAATGCCCACCTCATACGGTGGATGATCCTCCTCCAAGAGTTTGACCTTAAGATTAGAGATAATAGGGGGGGTGTAAAATTCTGTATCTGACCACATTATTAGGATTTCTCCACCATTGGACCACCATGTTGACTCATCCCTCCCCATTGGAGAATTTATTCCTCATAAGAACCTTTGTGATGTTCTGGACCTTACCCCTAGTGTGCGGACATTGTGAATTTTATAGCAACATCTAGGGTCCCCACTAATTTCAGAACTTCCCAATCCCATAGAATTAAACATGATTCTCGGTGGTAAATTTGGGATGGCCCATATTTGTGGATAATTTATGGTGACCATGTAGTTCATCGTTGTGTCCCTGACCATGAGTTTACTTCTGTTTTTATTTTCTTCCACACTTTATCCTATGGAGGCCACTTTGACTTTCAACGTATATCTTGGAAGGTCCTTAACTCATGAAGTTATTGGTCAACATTGTATAGGGATGACCATAGATTTTTTAATTCATGTATTTTTTGTCAATTCATAAGGAATATCTCCAAGAGGAATTAAATGCCCCAACAACCCATGTTATTCTATGAAATTTTTGATGCATGGGGCATTGAATTCATGGGGCTTTTTCCAAATTCATTTGGAATTGTTTACATATTATTGGTGGTGGACTATGTCTCTAAATGGGTGGAAGTGAATTCCACTAGGACTAATGACTCTCGAGTTGTTGTTGATTTTGTGAGGTCCCACATTTTTAGTCGATTTGGTTTGCTGAGATTCATCATTAGTGATCAGGGTTCACATTTTTTCAATCACAAGATGAAAAATTTGCTTCATAAGTATGGGGTTGATCATAAAGTATCCACTTCATATCACCCCCAAACTAATGGATGAGCATAAATCTCAATTCAGAAAGTTAAGAGAATCTTGGAAAAAATAGTACAACCCAACAGGAAAGATTGAAGTTTTCACTTGGAGGATGCACTTTGGGCATACCATGCAGCTTTTAAAACCCCAATTGTAATGTCACCATATAGAATTTTGTTTGGAAAGGATTTTCACCTCCCAGTGGAGGTAGAACACCGTGCATATTGGGTTGTTAAACATTCCAATATGAACCTTTCAGATGTAGGTGAGCATAGGAATCTGTAGATTCAAGAGTTATAAGAAATTAGACGTGATGCATATGAGAAATCCTAGATCAACAACGAGAAGAAAAAGGCTATCCATGATAGAATTATTCATTATCGTAAGTTCCATATTGGTGAGAAGTTCCTCATTCACAATTCTAGGCTAAAGATTCACCCAGGTAAGCTTCGTTGCTGATGGCTGGGTCCTTATACTGTTATTAATGTTTACCCTTTTGGTATAATTCATATTTTTCATGAGTGAAGTGGATTAAGACTTACCATCAATGGGAAGCGACTTAAACACTTCTATGAGGATTTTCCAAAGAATCTGTTGGAGGAAATCCACCTTCTAGAAGCAACATACTAGTGAAACACATCAGGTTTTATCCTTCCTTCTCACATTCTCAATTATTACAGTGAGTACACTGCACATTCTAAGTGTGGGGGGGTGGATACATTCTTAGGTTCATTAGTATTTTCATCATCTTTCTTCTTTATTAACTTTTTTTCCTTCTTTATGGTATTTTTTCTTTTACCCATCTTGTTGACTTCATTAGGATTTTCATTGTATTTCTTCTTTCTTCTCTTTTTTGCCTTCTTTATGGTATTTTCACTTTTCCACATCTTGTTGAGTTCATTAGGATTTTCATTGTCTTTCTTATTTATTATCTTTTTCTCCTTCTTTAGGGAATTTTTAATCCCCCGCTTATGGTCTCAAAAATCATGGAACTTACTAAAAATGAAATTTGAAATTTTTTATACCATATCGATTTAACATTTGATGAAAACATGTCTCTATTATGGAATTAATGTTTTTATGAATTTAACATCAGGGAGTGATTTGTAGTTAATTGGTTTTTTTTCATGATATAAATGGTTGTATATTTGTGAAACCTTTGAGATGATTGATTCCCCTTGTGTGAGTCATTTTTTGGGAAAATAGTGTCACTAATATCTCTACACATTTTTGAACCAAATCACAAAGTTTGAATATTTATTACTTACTAGAAGGTAAATATAAGTTAAGTTAATATTTTTTAGCTTAAAATGATATTTACATATGTTCGTTCCATATCTGATCTGTTTCATTACTATACCGGATTTACCTATGCAAGTGTACCTAATATCCGACTGTTACACACCCTCAAAAAAACCAAAAAAAACTCAAAAAATTGGGTTGTGTATTGGGAAGGTCAAAAACCACTTCTCCCCAACCATTGATATTATTATAACTATTACAATTAGTTTCATGAGGAGATCAAACAAGGGTTGAGAGATGAGTGTGAGATTTGTTCCAAATGAAAATTCTGAAAAAAAAAACAAAAATAATAAATGAGGTTAGTGATGAAATGTGAAACATATAGGGATATCTAGGTCGTGATCTTATGGTTTGACTTCTGGGAATGCTTAAGTGAGTGGTTCTTTAAATATTATTGCAAAGGATATAGGGCAGGTTTGGTGGAAAAATCATTTAAGATGAAAAATATTAAAATAACCTATATTTATTGGATAGAAAGTGGAAAGAATAGTATGGAATGGTTTTCACACACACACGTGGAGAGTTAGTGGTGTGGTAGACTTTTAAATTCCTTTCTCAATTTGGTATCATGAATCTCTTTGAATTTCATTGTGATATGATTTATGAGACATCTTTTTCCATTTTCACTAGGAGAACTCCTGGGTGTGGTTTGTGCATTGATCACTTTACTTTAATGAATTAAAATTTCCTCAAAGATTAAATCTTCATGATGTTGGAAATATATACATGAATAATTTTTTTGAGATGTGTCTTTTCTTAGGAGTGAGAATATTTAGGTGTGGGGGTGTGATCGCATAGTGATTCACTATTTAATTCCACCCTTACACCACTGTTTTTAAACTAGTTTGTAATGAATATTCAAAATATAATAATAAATTTCACTTTATGTTTGATTCAATGAATTAATTTTTATCACTTTTTAATAGGTTATTTTTACTTGTTTTGGTGTTTACATTGTAGGAGGAGGTGATTTGGAGAGCTCGTGATGGAATTCAAGCAAAATGGGCCAAACTACGCTAGAGCCCAAGCATGCATGTGTACATTAATATGTACTTTAAATAATATGTGAATCTAATTGGGCTAAAAATGGGTGTATAAATGGAAAAAAAAAAATTCTATATTTCTCTAGAAAATCATGGAGCTCAATTCATCTATTAGGAGGCCGAAAATATTCCCACAATGTTAAGAAATTCTGGGTGGGCTATATTGGACCACCCTTCTGTATTTGGGCCATAACTCGGGCCTCAATAATCCAATTGATCTGATTTTACCTCCCTTGTACATATAACTCAAAGGCTCACCTCTCCACATAATTTCATGATAATTGAACGCCTTTAGGTTAGTCAACCATCCGGATAAATAAGACTTAAAAAGTCTGTCTTGAATAGTAACCTAGTCCCTTAGGCACTTGACTTATTTTGTGGAAAGTGTGATGTTTTTGTCCACAAAATCACTCTTATACCTCATTATATCATGTTTCACGACCATGGGTGAATTTGAGTCGAACTTTAGAGATTTATTCATCTATTATCTCCCTCTTCTCCCCCATGTAATTCTAAACCTCTAGTGATCAATTTGGGGGGTGTCCTTTGTTGTAATCCCAAGCTCCATGCTTGTAATCTTGATAAGGTAATTGAATTTCCAGGTTTTTTTTCAATTGATCTTAATTTATACCTTCTTAATTTTTTTTTATTTTTTTATTATCAAATACAAATAACAATAATCCTCATGCTTCCATGCATAACCTATATCTTGTGATGATTTGAGTGTGGTTGCCTCTTTTCTCACCCATTCTCTTTCATGAGTGTGCGAATGGATTATGTCAGTTGATAAATTCAAGGTGATTGAACCCATGAATATGAATTTTCATGTCTTGTGGAATATTTTGTCATTGACACAAATCTGGTCATCTCATCATGTTGTTGATGTGATGCCTTGATTGAGTTCCACTTTTACATCGATTCAAGTTTGTTGATTTTAAGCAGTTGTTGATAATCAATATCGTTGATCAATCAAATCCTAGGTGTTAAATGAAGGTTCTGGGCGCAGCGGAATCTCGTGGTTGTATGTGCCCTCTTGGCTTTTTGTCATTATCAATGATCAATCCGGGATCAATACGACGATAAATGATAGTCTCCACGGATCGATTCACAGAAATAGACAAAGAAGAAGAAAGGTCCTGGAACCACAAAAGTGGATCGTCATAGGTTGATTATAATTAATTTAATTAATTGAAAAGAAGTACCTTTTGGGTGTTCTTTCTTCATTGATATTCTTGATCACGTTCCAATGTGATTCGTCGTTGCGTCACAGAAGCCAAGCGTAGACTTCCTCTAGCGGTGATCCACACGTTCACCTCGTATCTCTGGACATCGCTAAAGGAGTCTCCGGGTGCTAGCGTAGAGAAACCTTTGCTTGTTTTGTCCGCCTTATATCATCTTGATCTAATAGAAGAGGATCTTTATCTATATTAAGAGTGTTCTTGGAGGAATAGGTTCTTTCGTCCTTGAAATAATTCTCCAGAATTGTTGTACACAACGATTCTCTTAGGAAAAGTGTTGGGGTTGTGAGGATATTTATAATCGGGTTTGAGGTTATAGAGTTATGAAAATAAATAAATGTGTTATGTGTTTTATTTATTTCATTAACTCTTATTGAAAACCCCAATGTCGAATCATTAATTCATTGACATTCTCCCACGCTGATTATAATAAATATCATTTAATAAAACAATATTATTTCCTCAAAATCTCGACTAGAAAAACTACACGACATGTAATTATTAATACACAGCATGTACTTGTTTTTCATAAAACTACACAGAGTGTAATCATTAATACACGGCATGTACTTGTTTTTATTTTCCTTTCCAAAATGAAAACTACACAGCGTGTAATCATTAATACATGGAATGTACTTGTTTTCAAAATAAAAACTACACGGTGTGTAATCATTAATACACAGCATGTACTTGTTTTCATTTTATTCTTCCTCCAAAATTAAAAAGATTTAGGCTTCATTGAATAATTATTAAACCACATACGGGAATAATATTTATTCTACTTAAGATACTTGGATACACTAAGTGTGTGATCGTCTAGGCCACTTTCTCATTGGCATTAGTAGAGCTTGCCTAAAGTCCAAGATTACTGTCTAGCAACGGGTCAAGGCACCCAAGAGAAAGAAGTTGACATCGCATTGACGTGTCACCTCATATGAATTATTATCGTGTAATTTAATCTCATTATCTCAATATCTCATCAAGCAGGTTTCATGGCAGTTTCATAAACCTATATGCTTGATCTGTCATTATTTGACTTCCAGAAATAAACTCGTCGTGTCACCATGGCCATGGAATTTGTTTGACAGTTCTATTTCAATCAAAGGGCCCGAGATATCTACTTCCATAAATATGGAAGGGACAAATTCTTCCTCGACTTATCTATTAACAACATGTCATTCTTGACACACCCAACGTACCCTACTTCCCGCCAACTCTCTTCGTGACGGTTTTCGTCAGAAAATCTAAGTGTGTGAGTCATGACATGAGTTAATGATAATATTCCAGTCTAAGGAGCATTACACATGCTCATAGATAGAAATTTCTAACAACACCAAGACATGCAGAATTGCTACTGGCGGGTCAGTTTTCATAATCTCCCATCTTGGAGATTACCAAGTGCGAACTCCATGAGATAGAGTCTCGTCTTTTTACGAGTACTCACACAAGATGGTCTGTATACTATATGTCCTATCATAGTATTTCATCCAACCACAGAACATTATTTAAGAATATTGTTATAGAATTTTAAGGTTCTCATCATAGCGGGGATCTTCCATGACCTTATCAATGCAAAAAATATTCCAGGACATTATTATATTATAGTCATGTAGAACAATGAACAATATATAATAATTGAACATTCATCTGATCAAAGTAAAAAATAGTTGGTTCTTAGGACACCAACCCTAACATTAACCTAGTAAGAACACACATACCATACTGGTTTCAATTTTTATAAATCAAGGAATCAATCATCCTTCCCATTCCCTTGAGAGTGATGACGGATTGAGCATCAAGGGACACTTACCTAGGTTGATCACGATTTCTCTATCTTCTTTCCCTCACTTAGTTGTATAGTTTCAATTTGTGTTTTAAAATCGACAAGCAAAAAATTTTATAAATCCCCATTCCTCTTTTATTTTCATAATCATAACCTTATTTTTAAATTAATGATCTAAGTCTCCGTCAAGAGACGACCTAGGGTTGTTGCAATGCTGCATAAATTCTAGTTAAAAATAAACATCTAATTTGACGCATTCGACAACGTGATAAAATTTTGTCACTGTTTATGGGGATCCAAGATCATTTTTCTTCTTTATTTACTTTTATTTATTTATTTTACTTCTTAATTAGTACTCCTTTCAATACCCCATCCCTATTTGATTATTTTTGTTCTGGGTTTTTGTCTTTATTTTTGTTTGTTTTTGTGTATTTTATCTCCATATTTTTTTCTATCTCTCTCTATCTCTATAATTCTGTAGTATAACATTATATTATCCTTTAACCATTATTAAGTGATTTTATCCATATTCAATCAAAAAACAACAAACAACCATTCAATCAAACTGGACATCATTATTGCATGACAAGATCTGGTAAAGAAACACTACTTGAATTTGACCCTGAAATTAAAAATACACTTCACGCACAAATCAAGGAATATAGATTAGGTAAATCAAGTAACCATAAGGAACCCATTTTGGAACCTCAAGTGGTCATAAAACAGTCAAAAATAGAACCAAATCAAACCCCCAAAATCATGGCTGCAAATAATCGAACTTTAAAATAACTGACCACCCCTGATGTGGAGTACCAACCTGCGTACATCCAATACCCTAAGGAAGAATCCAAATTTGAGCTAAGATCAGGCCTCATCCACCTAATTCCCAAATTCCATGGTCTTCCAAGTGAGGACCTTCATAAAAGCCTTAAAAAGTTTCACATGGTGTACTCCACCCTGAAACCTCAAAATGTCTCTAAGGACTTAATTAAGTTTAGGGCCTTCCCTTTCTCCCTTGATGGTGTAACCAAAGATTGGCTATACTATTTTCATACCACCATTGGGGGATGGAATGACTTGAAAAGACTATTTTTATAGAATATCTTCCCTACCTCCCAAACTGCATCATTTAGGAAAGAAATTTTTGGCATTAGGCAATCACAAGGAGAGACCCTTCTTGAATACTATGAGAGATTCAAATGACTCTCCTCAAGCTGCCCCCACCACCATATTAGTGAAAAACTATTAATCCAATACTTCTATGAGGGACTTATCCCCATGGATCTTGGAATGATTGATGCAGAAGCTGGTGGTGCCTTGGTTAATAAAACTCATTCTTCCGCTCGTGACTTAATAGCTAATATGGCTCAAAATGCATAACAATTTGGTACACGAGCTATTGCACCAACCCGAGGAGTTCTCGAGGTAAGTTATTCATCCCTAGAAAAAAAGGTAGATAACAAGATTGATGATATGCATACCCTTATAAGGCAATTATCTCAAGCACAATGTAACTCACAATATCTTCATGTTCCATTACATTGAGGTATTTGCTCTGCCAATACTCATTTTTCTAACCAGTGCCCAAACCTTTAAGATTCGCCTGAGTCTTGTGCAGCCATGTTCCCAGGGAGTCTATTTCAACAAGAACTTCCCTTCAACCAAGAAAAATTCAGGCCAAATCCAAATCCCAGGTGTCAAGCACAACCCCAGTACTAACAAGGAGGAAACTCAAGTTACCCCAAGTAGAATTGGTATCAAAAAGGCCAAGGTATGCAACCTTCTTATCCTTAAGCATCTCAAAACAATCATCCTCCTCCTCCCAAATCTGAACCATGCCTCGAGGATATGGTGACGAAAATGGAAACCCAAAACCTCCAGTTCTAACATACCACACAATCAACAATTCAAGACCTGCGAACTAAAGTGGGGAAGTTGGAAAACACATCAGTGAGCAAAATATGAAAGGTTATGGACAACTACCATCCCAAACCATTTCCAATCTGAATGAAAAAGTTAATTTATGTGCAGTTACACTTCGTAGTGGTAAAGAAGTATCTCCTTCTACTAATTCTGCACCATAGGTATGTCCCCCTCTTGAAAACTCTATTTCCCAACCCTCAAAAAATTCAAGTAAAGAAAAACAATACAAAAAGGGTAATTGAATTATCATTGATAATTCAAATGAACAATCCATTCCTCTTACTTTACCAAAAATACTCTCTAAATATAAGAAACATTTTGATAATGATATTGATAAATAAATAGTGTATACATTTATAAAGTTTCAAGTTAACATTCCTCTATTGGATACAGTTAAACAAATTCCTCGATATGCCAAGTTTCTTAAAGATATTTGCACCCATAAAAGGAGGATAAAGGGTAATGAGAGATTCAACTTGGGAAGGAATGTATCATCCTTGATTAAACCATAAATTACAACCAAATGAAAGGATCTAGAAACATTCACAATTCCATGTACCATAGGGGAGACCTTATTTTCTGATGTTATGATAGATTTAGGTGCTTCCATTAATGTAATTTCTCACTCCGTTTATAATTCTCTATAGGTTGGAGAGCTTCAACCAATAGTTATTGTCATGAAACTTGAAAAACGGAGTACTATTCATCCAATAGAAGTGATTGAGGATGTCCTTGTAAGGGTGAAGAATCTCATCTTCCATGTTGATTTATACATTCTTGAGATGGAAGATACCTGAACCCAAGGACATGCTCTTCTCATACTTTGGAGGCCATTCCTTGAAATATAAAAGATGGTCATCAATGTTTACAATGGTACGATGTCCTTGGATTTTGGAGGAGAAAAGGAAAGTTTTGACATCCTTAAGGCTATGAAACACCTCGTTGAAGAGAACTCCACTCTTATTGTCTATTCGATGGGAGTTATCTCAAACAATGCACACACACACAAAACTCTCTCTTCAACCCATACTCTAATTCATTTTCCCCTTCTTCACCCTTAGATGATTTGATTTTTTATTCATGTTTTGAGTATTGTTTGGGTTCTGACAAATGTAAATTTTGTGCTTTAATTGATGAGTGTGTTCATTCTGAGGTACCCATGACCGTCAATGATTCTGGAAATCTCATTTCAATAGATTATTTATCCTTAGAGAATAAACATGAGAAGATAGATAGTTTCATGGACCTCACTCCCCATAAACACCCTCCCTCAATCCAAAAACCACCAGTGTTGGAACTTAAACAACTTCCTTCTAATTTAAAATATTCATATCTTGAGGGTATTGACCAATTTCCCATCATTATTTTCAATAACCTCTCTCCACAATAGGAATTGAAACTGCTCAACCTTTTGAGAGAGTGTAAAAAGTCAATAGGATGGACATTAGCTTATATTCCAGGGATTAGACCATATATTTGTATGCACCGTATACTTTTGGTTGATGAGTCTAAGCTCAGAAGACAATCTCAATGCCGTTTTAATCCCACTCTCCTTGAAGTGGTAAAATTAGAAGTCAGTAAATTACAAGCTTTGAGGATCATTTATCCTATATCTGATAGTAAATGGGTTAGCCCAGTGCAAATTGTGCCTAAAAAATAGGAATAACAGTTGTGTCAAATGAAAGAAATGAATTGGTTCCAACACATGTGCAAAACAGTTGGCGAGTCTGTATTGACTACCGTCAACTGAATCAAGCCACGCAGAAGGACCACTTTTATCTACCTTTCATTAACCAAATGTTAGTACAATTGGATGATAAGTCCCATTATTGTTTCTCTGATGACTATTCGGGTTATTTCCAAATCCATATAGCCCCTGAGGATTAAGAAAAGACAAAATTTACTTATCCATTGGGCACATTTGCATACATAAGAATGCCTTTTGGTCTATGTAATGCTCCTGGTACTTTTCAGCGATGTATGTTGGGTATTTTTTCTGAGTACCTTGAGAGTTATATGGAAATATTTATGGATGATTTCATGGTATATGGTTATTCTTTTGATGATTTTTTGGAACACCTAGGTTTTTTCCTCCGTCGCTGCATTGAAAAAGATCTTGTTTTAAATTATGAGAAATGTCATTTCATGGTTGAGTGGGGGATATTTCTTAGTCATGTCATTTCAAATAAGGTAATTCATGTTGATAAATATAAAATTGAATTAATTTCATCCCTTCCATATCCAAAATGTATTCATGAGGTGTGATATTTCTTGGGTCATGCTATTTTCTATCACCGATTCTGTAAAGACTTTAGTAAGATTGCACATCCATTTTCCTAGTTATTACCAAAATATTTTGATTTTTTGTTTGATAAAAATTGTGATAATGCATTCAATTAACTAAAAAGAAGTCTCACATCACCTCCCATAATACAACCACTAAGGTGGGATCTCCCCTTAGAACTTATGTGTGATGCCTCTAACTTTGCAGTTGGGTCAATTTTATCACAAAGGGTTGAGAAGGCTTCTCATGTCATTGTGTGTGCCTCACGTACCCTTGACCCTTCCCAAGTAAACTACACAAAAATTGAAAAATAACTCCTTTCTATTGTATTTTCCTTGGAAAAATTTCATTCATATCTTCTTAGGTCAAAATTGATTGTGTTTTCTGACCATTTTGCCCTTCGATTTCTCCTAAAGAAACCTAAAGCTAATCCCTACCTCATATGGTGGATTCTCCTCCTACAAGAGTTTTACCTTGAGATTAGAGATAATAGGGGGTGAAAAATGTTATAGCTGACCACATTATTAGGATTTCTCCACCACTGGACCACCATGTTGACTCATCCCTCCCCATTGGAGAATTATTTTTTCATGAAAACCTTTGTGATGTTGTGGACCTTACCCCCTAGTATGCGGACATTGTGAATTTTCTAGTGACATCTAGGGTCCCCACTAATTTCATCACTTCCCAATCATAGAGAATTAAACATGATTCTTGGTGGTACATTTGGGATGACCCATATTTTTGTAGAATTTTTGGTGACCAGTGGTTCATCGGTGTGTCCCTAACCATGAGTTCACCTCTATTTTGACCTTCTGCTACACTTTGTCCTGTGGGGGCCACTTTGGCTCTCAATGTATAGCTCGGAAGGTCCTTAACTCAGGAATTTATTGTCCAACATTGTATAGGTATTCCCATCTATTTTTCAAGTCATGTAGTCATTGTCAATTCATAGGGAATATCTCCAAGAGGAATGAAATGCCCCAACAACCCATGTTATTTTGTGAAATTTTTTATGCATGGGGCATTGACTTCATAGGGCCTTTTCCAAATTCATTTGGCTTTGTGTAAATCTTATTGGTTGTAGACTATGTCTCTAAATGGGTGGTAGAAAAGGCCACTAGGACCGATGACTCTTGAGTGTTGTTGATTTTGTGAGGTCCCAAATTTTTTGTCGGTTTGGTTTACTGAGATTCATCATTAGTGATCAAGGTTCACATTTTTGCAATCGCAACATGAAAATTTTGCTTCGTAAGTATGGGGTTGAAAAAAAAATCTCCACTTCATATCACCCCCAAACTAATGGACAAGCATAAATCTCAAATCAGGAAATTAAGAGAATCTTGGAAAAAATGGTACAACCCAACAGGAAAGATTGGAGTTTGTGCTTGGAGGATGCACTTTGGGTGTACCGTACAGCTTTTAAAACCCCAATCAGAATGTCACCATACATAATTGTGTTTGTAAAGGCTTATCACCTCCCTATGGAGGTAGAACACCAGGCATATTGGGATGTTAAACAATGTAATATAAACCTTTCAGATACAGGTGAGCATACAAAGTTGTAGATTCAAGAGTTTTAAGAAATTAGACAAGATTCATATGAGTACTCTCAGATCTATAAAAAGAATACAAAGTCTATCCATGATATAATTATTCATCAGAGGAAGTTCTATATTGGTGATAAGTTCCTCTTGTACAATTCTAGGCTAAAGTTCCACCCAGGTAAGCTTTGTTCCCGATGTCTCGGTCCTTATATTGTTACTAATGTTAACCATTTTGGTGTAATACTGATTTTGCATGATCATAGTGAATGAAGTATGACCATCAATGGGTAGCGACTTAAACACTTCTATAAATATTTTCCAAAGAATCTGGTGGAGGAAATCCATCTTTTAGAAGCAACATACTAGTGAAACACACCAAGTTTTATCCTTCCTTCTAACATTCTCAATTATTACAGTGATAACACTGCACATTCTAGGTGTGGGGGTGGATACATTCTTAGGTTCATTATGATTTTCATCATCTTTCTTCTTTATTCTCTTTTTCTCCTTCTTTATGGTATTTTCACTTTTCCCCATCTTGTTGAGTTCATTAGGATTTTTATTGTCTTTCTTATTTCTTCTATTTTTCTCCTTATTTATGGTATTTTCACTTTTCCTCATCTTGTTGAGTTCATTAGTATTTTCATTGTCTTTCTTATTTATTCTCTTTTTCACCTTCTTTATGGTATTTTTACCCCCTCCCCCCCTTATGGTCACCAAATCATAGAACTTACTGAAAATACATGTTGAAATTTTTGATTCCATGTTGATTTAACATTTGATGAAAACCTATCTCTATTATGGAATGAATGTTTGTATGAATGTAACATCAGGGAGTAATTTGTAGTGAATTGGTTTTCTGTCAGTGATATAAATGGTTGTATCTCTCTGAAACCTTTGAGATGATTGATTCCCCTTGTGTGAGTAGTTTTTTGGGAAAATAGTGTCACTAATATCTCCACACATTTTTGTACCAAACCACAAACTGTGAATATTTATTACTTACTAGAAGGTAAATATAAGTTAGGTTAATAATTTTTAACTTAAAATGATATTTACATACATTCATTCCTTAATTTATTAGTTTCATTATTGTATCAGATTAACCTATGTTTATCTACCTAATATCTGACTGTTTCGTGCCATCAAAAAAACAAAAAAAATCAAAAAATTAGGTTGTGTATTGGGTAGGTCAAAAACCACTATTCCTAAACCTTTGATCTTGTTATAACTATTACAATTAATGTCATGAGGAGATCAAACAAGGGTTTAGAGATGAGTGTGAGATTTGTTCCAAACATGACTTCTCAAAAAACAAAAATAATAAATGGGGGAGTGATGAAATATGAAACATATGGGGATATCTAGTTCGGGAGCTTATGGTTTGACTTCTAGGAATTATTAAGTAAGTGGGTCTTGAAATATGATTGCAAAGGATGTAGGGCAGGTTCAGTGGACAAAATCATTTAAGCTAAAAAAAGGTTAAAATAACCTATATTTAATGGATAGAAAGTGGAAAGAATAGCATGGAATGGTTTTCACACACACACATGGAGAGTTAGTGGCATGGTTGAATTTTGAATTCCTTTCTCAATTTGGTATCATGAATCTCTTCTAATTTCATTTTGATATGATTTATGAGACATCTTTTTCCATTTTCACTAGGAAGAACTCCTTGGTGTGGTTTTTGCATGAATCGCATTACTTTAATGAATTAAAATTTCCTCAAATGTTAAATCTTAATGATGTTGTAAATATATACATGCATCATTTTTTGGGTATGTGACTTTTCCCAGGAGTGAAAATCTTTAGGAGTGGGGGTATGATCGTATAGCGATTCACTATTCAATTCCACCCTTACACCGCTGTTTTAAACTGGTTTTGTAATGAATATTAAAAATATAATAATAAAATTATTTTTATTTTTTATTCAATTAATTAATATTTATCACTATTTAATAGGTCAATTTTACTTGTTTCTGTGTTTATATTGTAGGAGGAGATGATTTGGAGAGCCCGTGATGGAATTCAAGCAAAATGGGCCAAACTGCGCGAGAGCCCAAGCATGCATGTGGACATTAATATGTATGTTGGATAATCCATGCATAAAATTGGGATAAAAATGGGTGTATGAGTGAAAAAAAATGTGGGATACATTTCTCAAGAAGATCATGGAGCCCAATTTGTCCATTTGGAGGCCCAAAATAGGCCCATAATGTGAAGAAATTATGGGATGTCCAGATTGGACCACCCTACATTATTTGGACCATAACCTAGGCCTCAGAGATCCAATTGGGCTGATTCCACATCCCATGGACATGTAACTCAAATCATATCTTCTCCACAGAATGTATTGACAATGTAACATGTTTTTGTTAGTCCACCAGCCGGATAAAAAAGGATTAAAAAGTATGTCCTGAATAGTGACCTAGTCCCTTAGGCACTTGACTTCTTTTGTGGAAAGTGTGATGTTTTTGTCTATAAAATCACTCCTATACCTCATTATATCATGTTTCAATACTAGGGGTGAAGGTGGGTCTAACTTGAGAGCTTTATTCATCCATTATCTCCCTCTTCTCCCTCATGTACTTCTAAACCTCTGGTGATCAATTTGGGGGTGTCCTTTGCTGCAATCCCAAGCTCCACACTTGTAATCCTCATAAGGTAATTCAATATCCAGGTTTGTTACCATTTTTTATTAATTTATACCTTCTTAATTTGTTTTTATTTTTTTATTATCAAATACAAATCAAAGGAACAATAATCCCCATGCTTTCATGCATAACCTGGATCTTGTGTTGATTTGAGTGTGAAAGCCTCTTTTCTCACCCCTTCACTTTCATGAGTGTGTGGATGGATTATGTCGGTTGATAAATTCAAGGAGCTTGAACCTATGAATATTCATGTTATTTTCTTGTAAAATATTTTATCATTGACAAAAATTTGGTCATCTCATCACGTTGTTGATGTGATGCCTTGATTGACTTCTTCTTTTACATCGAATCAAGTTTGTTGATTTTGAGCGGTCGTCGATAATCAATATCGTTGATCGATCAAATACTAAGTGTTAAACTAGTAATAACTCACATAACATACTGGTTTTAGTATGTATAAATCAAGGAATCAATGATACTTCACATTCTCTTGAGAGCGATGATGGATTGAGCATCAAGGGACACTTATTCGGGTTGATCACGATTTCTCTATCTTGTTTCCCTCACTTAGTAGTATAGTTTCAATTTGTGTTTTAAAATCAACAAACCCCAAATTTTATAAATCCACATTCCTCTTTTATTTTCATAATCAGAACCTTATTTTTAAATTAATGATCTAAGGCTCCGTTGAGAGACGACCTAGGGTTGCTGCTATGCTGCAGAAATTCTAGTTAAAAATAAACATCTAATTTGATGCGCTCGACAACGTGATCATGTTCACAATGAAATATTCAAACAATCACATGTTTTGGAATTACAATAAAATATGTCTCTTCAAAAAAGGTATCAACATCAAATGACTCACCCTAGAACAAATATTATGGGGATAGGGGGAGTTTTTGGAATATTTCCAAGCCTCTCTTCAACAAAACTAAATTGAAACAGTGAAGATATTTTTTGTGAATTGCGCTTGAACCCTAATTCAAACTGTCTTTTGTTCGAAGGTAACATCAAGGATACTTTAGGCCTTTTTTTGTTTCTTAAGTTGGACTCTCTTGTACTAAGGTATTCTTCCCTTCCCACAAATATATATATATATATATATGTATGTATGTATGTATGTATGTATGTATGTATTTATGTATGTATATATACATATAAATATCTAATATATATACCTATATAATATATATAAATATACATAATTATACATACAAATATATAAATATCTTTAATTATATATAATTATAAATAAAAATACTTAAATATATATATATATATGTAATTAATTATAATGATATATAAATATAAATATAAATATATATAAATATATATACATACATATAAATTTACATAAATACACACACACACACACACATATATATATATATATATATATATGCTCACATAATATATATAAATATAAATAAATATAAATAAATATAAATACATATAAGTACATATAAATACATATAAATATTTATAAATATATATATATATATATATATGATTATAAATAAATATGAGTATATATATTTAAATACACACACGTATAGATATATTAGATGTTTGAGGGTACAATTACATTCAAACACACACACCACACACACATGTCAAAAAGGAAGACCATATCCCCCCAAAGGGTTAACCCATACATCAAGCTATATTTATTAAGTACATAACTCGTAGATCCAGTGGGTGACCCACATAACCAGCCCAAGCCTCAAAGACTAACACAACTTGGCCTAATTTCATTGGCCGCCTTCCACACAAATGTCTGCCTTAGGTCCACATCACCATCTCGTAGCCTTTAATTCCACTGTCAACAGTGCCTTGCACACATGCAGCCGTTGGTCCTGTTGATCGGGATAAAGCCATCCCCGCCTCAATTTGGACCTTTGTCTTCCATCATCTGCAATATCACCGTCTGACCACTACGACAACCATCACCTCTGTCCACCACAACCTATGTCGTCATAGTTCTTCGACCAGCCATCACAGTCCGCCACAACCCACCACCGATACGGAGCCTTGTTTGTCTTTGTAACAGCACAACCAACACCATCGCCTAGCTGTTGATGCCCTTTATCCACCTTTTCATGTGTCGTCGACTATTTCAACCCACCACACCCTCATAATGTGGGTAAAAATCCTCCTGCCTCATGAATAATGGGCCAAATATTTTTGGTGGGAGTCGAACCCTGAATCCACCCCCAATTGGATGTCATAGATAGGTGCATACCACCAACTAACCTACACCCTGTTGGCACGCGTGCCCACACACACACACATAATTAAATATAATTATATATATATATATATCTAAATTATGTAGAGAGTATTATAAACCAAAAACAAGAAACACACTCAGGCAACCCAACGGGTCAACATCCACCCCTCCCAATGAATGAAAAATGCCCACTAGACCTATTTTATTGCATATTTATGATCTAAAAGCTCAATTTCATGATGGTTTGAATTCCTAGCTGAATGTGGACTAGAGGCCCATGAAGAATATGACTCAAAGTCCCAAATATATAAATACACACACACATATATAATTATATATAAATATAAATATATATAAATATAAATAAATTTACATAAATATATATAAATACACACACACAAACACATATATAATTATATATATATGCACATATAGATAGACATAAATACATAAAAATATATAAATAAATATACATAAATTGATACACACACACATAAATATCTATAGACACACACACACCTATCTATGACATCCACACCTATCTATGATACACACACACACATAAATATCTATAGACACACACACACCTTGAACTTCTCATAATTTAAACTATCCTTGATAAATAAGGTTTAACCATGAATTTAATCTAAATTCAAGTCTTGGAATTCTCATAAGATAAGTATCTAGGATTAACCGTGCCAAGGAAATCCTTAACATATAAGGCACATCAGAAAAATAAATCACTAAAATAGGGAAAACCACTTTAATTTCAACACCATCATATCTATAGGAATGTAAACTCAAGAAATAAATCTGCATCCTACTAAAAAAGGATAAGAACATCCTCTTAAAAAAATTAGAAATATCATCGAAAGATATAAAATTAGGGTGTCTTAACTCAAAACTCAGTTTTGAGGCCTTTCATTCCTCTTATATATAAGAAAAAAATGGGGTATGTCCTACCCTATATTAGATGTTGTGGATCTCAGTTTAAGCTTTGATTTAGTAGGCTGCAAAGCCCAAATGGGCACTCGGATCAAGAGTTATGATAATTTAAAATTGAAATTTGATTTTTAACTTCTATTAGAACATTAATAATTTTTTATTATTAATTATTAACAAATTTTTATCAAATATGGTCATAGTTTTTTTCTTAATCTTCAATTTGACAGGTCATGAAGAACAAAAGGACACTTGGATCAAAATTTCTGACCATTTGAAGATGAAGTATGATTTACCACTTATCTTAGAATATTAATTAAGTGATAAAGTTTTGACCACTGTTTTAATGTGTGTGTGTGTGTGTTTATATATATATATATGTGTGTGTGTGTGTGTGTGTGTGTGTGTGTGTGTGTGTGTGTATTAGTGACACATTTTGGAAGATGAATTTTCCTCCTCTGTAGGGCAGGTTGCGTGCAGTGGTGAAGAACCCTGTAGAACCCGGTTCTTAATTTGAGGTAAAAATCCTTCCTTTTCAGTTTATATTTAAGAAAATGGGGGGAAATAGGTCAAGGGATGGATGAATTCCTGTTGCACGATGTGACTGGGGACTACATGATGTGTACTTTTATGTACACGCCATGTACAGAGGGCTACATGCCATGTAATCCTAGTACATAGCCATTTAATAGTCTATCCAGGAGTTGTATGGACATGGCGTGTAGTCTCAAGTACACACCGTGTACTTATTTTAATTATTAATTCGGGTTATAGCATTGTTTTTTCCAAACTGACAGAAACGGACCCCCTTCGACGAGCAGCATGCCCAAGAAATTTGAATGGGAAATTTCCTCCTATTTCATCGTCTGATCTCCGATTCGAACACCGCCGGATGAGTTGGATTCCCCTCAGTGAGTTCTCGATTCCTTTTGAGCTTTTCTTATTGATTTCTTCTCTAAATTGAGTTATCAAAGGTTGGCAATTTTTTCTTGTTTTGTAGATCTAGTCGAATAAAAGCCTGACGCTGGACAATGAGAGTCGTACGAGTATGAGGTAGGTGGTCTTATGCCTTTAGTTGATTATAGAGTTGATTATATGTATCAGAGTTTTGCGCTCCCACGTTTTGGGTGTCTCTCGATTAAATAATAAACACTGGTATTACCTAATGATGATTAAATAATTAATTAGATTATTTAAAAGCATGTTTAGGGTTGTGAACCTTGATTTAGGGCCACCCTATGGGAATGTTTCCCCTATATGGACATTTGGATGAGAATGCCTATGAGGCTTGACTTGAATTCCCATTCTTGGGTTGTTAAAAAAGTTTTTCTCATTATATTAATTTCTTACATGAGATACTTGTTATGTTAAGCCTTGTAAATGTTTAAATTTCACAATAGGTTGGTTATATGTTTATTCCACATGAGTTATCCATGGTTGGCCATGTAATAGTTTAATTTTCATGTGTTGGTTATTATATGAATTGTGTCCATGTGATTTTTTTATGTTAAAGTCATGAGATCGTTTAATTCACATGTATTGCTTTTGAGGTGGAATGTGTAATTGGAATAAATGATAAAAAGAGGTAATTAACTATGGGTGAGACACAATCTCGGTTAAAAGACAAGGTCAGACTCATGGGACTAATTACATATTATATACCTTGGGTGAACCATTTTCTTGGTTAAAAGATAATGGACAGGATCAAGAGGATAATTATTTAAAGTTCATGAATGAGCCATATATAGGGTGTTTAGGCTCATTGAGTCATATCTAAAATGTCGAGAAAACCTAGGATCCGTTGAGGGATACATAGGTCAGGATATATTGGAAAATGATTAAATGATTATTATGTCACAATTTGACGGTTACTATTATACGAGGGGTCATCAAGCCAAGGTCAGACCTCAAGACATTTATATAATATAATGGAATTGAATAATGAAATAGAATGACTAATGACATGTCTGCCAAGGCAAATCACAAGTTTGGATTCAGTCTTCACCTATACTTGATTACATTGTCATATGAGACATCTGTTGTTCTTACCTTTGAGTACATACTATTTATTGCTTTCACTATTGTATACTGCCTATTATATATATTCACTAACAAATTGGAATAGATCTTGGGTGGTTTCCTACCTGTATTTAGTCTGACGCCCTATTTGGATCATGTTTTTGGGCCCAAACAGATTATATGATTGCAAGTGTTGATCAAGGAAAATTCCCTACTATAGGTACTTGATGTGCTGCTCAGGAGTAGTAGAGCATGGGACTGAGCTGAGCCTTGTGATGCTTCCAAGTCCCTTTTTTCTTTTGTGCTTTGAGATATATATTGTGTATTACTACAGTGTACTTGTTTTGGCTTCTTTCTTAGAACATATAACATGATGCATCATCTTTTTTATAGAACGATGTTTCGTTATTTATCTTATCAGTATTCTACTATTTATTTCAGTTGTATGTTATTTACGTCTTCCTCTATTATATATTATTTATTATATTGTGTTACACTCTACCAATGAGAGCATAATTTCACCACTATAACATCTTATCCCCTCGATGTTATTCGGAAGCCTTTAGCGTTTTGGGGAAATGCGCTTGAGGCCATGTGTCCAACCGGGTACGGGGCACCAGTTGAGTGGAATCCTAATCCAGGATGTTACAAATTGGTATCATAGCATTTATTTTCTAGTTTACTTTATTTTTTGATTAATATAGAAAGAGATGGAAATTCAATGGATTTAGTACTAAGTTGTGCCCAAGAGTAGTTACCCCGCGTATAGGGTAAATCCAAATTACCTCAAATAAAATTGTAATTTTTGGATTTTGATCTATTATAGTTGATTTAATTTCACCATTAGGTGACACACTTGTTTTGTGTTGTTATTATTGATATCATTGTAGTTCTATTTTGTTGCAACCTGATGAGATGAGGGTGTTTCATCTCATGCATCATATAGGAACTTGTTAGAAATCACATGCCATGCATTCTTTCCATGTCATTTAGAGAGAATCACTGATTGCATGTTGTTTTGATAGATGCCATTCTAGATATGCATGTTGTTGTGATAGGTTCCATGATAGATATGTCTGCTATTTTTATAGGTGTATGGGTGTGTGTTATTGTTGAATTGGATGGACTCCAAAATTTGGTCCTTGAGGAGTATGGGCCCTCTTGGATCGGAATTTGGTGAATCATGTTTCAACCATGGGATATAGATTGTGTTGTTGTGTACTATATATGGATGCCAAACTTTGATTCGTGGGGATTATGGGCCCCCACGGATCAAAATTTGGCACACAATTTCTTTAATTTTCAAAAATAAGGGTTCCGGGGAAGTTTCAGAGACTTGATGTTCAGAAACCTAGACAACACGGCATCTGATGCTATGAACACATGCCATGTATTTTTCTATTCGAAAAAAAAAATAACTTTTTAAGTATACACCATGTACTCAGAGTACAAGCCTTGTGGTTTCTTACCATGTGTCTGGCTATGTGAGGGAGAACATAAGTTTTTGGATTTTAGTTAGTGGGCGTCGTGTACGGTAGATACACACCATGTAGTTTTACTTAGACGGATCTCGTGTGACACTGGACATGTGGAAGTACATGGCAAGGAGGAAATACATGAGTGTATGCCATGTGTTATCCTGACACACCATGTACCTAGGATGATTACACGACCAAGGAAGGTGGAGTTACACACCCATGTGAGAGCTTAAGTATACACACTGTGTAACCAACTTTTGTAAAATTTTGAGGCACTAATACAAAAACAGGCAAGGGAAGCGCTACCCTTTGTCAGCGCTAAAAAAGTGTTGATAAAGGGGACCCCTTTATCAGCGCTTCTTTTAGTAGCACTGATAAGGGGGGGTTTATCAGCGCTTTTTTCCTAGCGCTGATAAATTTTATGTTTCAAAAAAATCATGAAAAATAAAATATTGTTATATAAGTATATTTATATTGATATAAATATAATATATATTTTTAAAATATGTTTTAAATAAGTATAAATAGACTATTACATTTAATATATAATAAATTTAGTGAAAATGGCTTTAAAATATTTTAAAAAATATTATTAATTAATAATTTTCTAATTATTATCAATTAAAAATCATTTAATAACAATTTGAAGACACAAAAAATCAAAAAAATTAATAAAAGATCTAAAATAAGATTAAAATGTAACTCAAACTTCAAACGGCAATAACTTTTGATCCTGGTGTCCGTTTCAGCTCTACAACATATCAAATCGAAGCCTACGACGGGCTCTACGTACTAATGACCAAAGAAAAGCTTCTGTCACATTTTTCGAGGCCAAAAAAGGCCCAAAAGTCCTCCAAAACTGAGTTTTTAGTCGGGATACCCCGATTTGTTAACATTCAAACAAGTATAACTTCTGATCTGGATGTTCGTTAGGCCTGTATCACATATCATATCAAATATTGTTTCATTTTCTTCGATTTGACTAGTTTTGGAGTTGAAATGGGGTTTTGGATTATAATTTGTGGTCGTTTTAGCATTCTATGGATTTTCAAATACACATATATATGTATTTATTCGTAAATATATATGTGTATGTGTGTCTGTGTGTCTGTGTGTGTGTGTGTTGTATATATGTATGTATGTATTTATTTATTTATTTATAAACACACATAAAAAACATAATTTATAAATGTATTTAAAACTAATCTTATAAATATATATTAATATACAAATAAATATATAGATAAAAAATTATAACTAAATATATATATATATAAATAAATACAAATATATATTAATATACGAATGAATATATATACAAATATATGAATAAATATATATGTATTAATATAACTAAATATATTTATATTAATATGAATCTATATTAATATACGAATAAATATAACTATATATATAAATATTAATATATATTAATATACGAATAAATATATATATATATATATATATATATTAATATATGAATAAATATATATGTATTAATATAACTAAATATATTTATATTAATATGAATCTATATTAATATACGAACAAATATAACTATATATAACTATATATATAAATAAATAGATATATCATTAAATAGAGAAAACACGAAATGGCTTAGTGGTAAAGGTGCATCCGTGAAATGGGGGAGGTCGCGGGTTCGAGTTCGGGTGGAAGCAAGGAGGTACGCACATGTGGGGATGCGCAAGAAGGGCAATGCATGGGAGAGTGTGAGGGGTGGTCCTCCTAGCGCTGATAAAGGGGGGGTCAAGCACTATTAAAATCTCCCCCCGCATTATATAATTCTTTTTTTTTATTTTATTTTTTTTGAATTTTATCAGTGCTTTTTAAAAGTGCTCATAAAAGACCCCTTTTATCAGTGTTAAAAAAAGCGCTGATAAAGGGGTCTTTTATCAGTGCTTTTTTAGCACTGATAAAGGGGTCTTTTATCAGCGTTTTTTTAGCACTGATAAAACGTGCCTTTATGAGTGCTTTTCTGAGCACTGATAAAAGGGACCCCCTTTATCTTCTCCTCGATTAACATCACTTTTTTTAGCAATGTTAATGCACTTTTCTAAAGATGATAAAGGCCATATTTGTAGTAGTGTGGCTTTTCTTCTCATGTTTAGTTCTAGAGCTCTTGAACCATGTACCTTGATGAATAAGATTGTACTAAAGTGTATGTGCTAGAATTTATAGAAGAATGTCACCACGACAACCTCTAGTTGTGTGCTAGGAGAGTGGAGATGATCATATGCTGGAGGTGGTAGGCCATGGGATACCAGTGGACCCTCTAGTTGTGCTAGTTGTGGCACCAACTGTTATACCGTATGTAGGTGTCGATGCACTCTTTCGTGAAGGCTTTATGTGGTTCATGAAAACCTTTTAGGGAGCACCGCAGCCTGCCACGTCTATGGCAGAACTAACACAAGTGTTCCAGCAGTAGCATCCGCCCACATTTTCTGAGGAAGTTGGGCCACAGACTTCAGATCCATGGATAGAGGCCATGTTATTGATATTTGAGCATCATGAGATGCCACCTGAAAGGAGGGTAAAGATTATGACTTATATACTGTGTGATTCCACCAAGAGGTGGTGGGATGTTATCACACAGATAGAGCATCAGGGGGAAATGACATAGGAAGATTTTAATATGGTCTTTTATGACTACTTCTATCCCAAGTTGCTGAGGGCTGAAAAATCCTGGGAGTTCATGCATCTGGAGCAGTGTGCTCTATCAGTTATAGATTACTATGCCCACTTTACTGAGCTCCAACACTTCACACCTATTCTGATGGGTGACGATCTGTCAAAGGCTAGGTGATTCGAGTATGGTCTCAGTTATGACATCCACTCATAGGTGAATATCTTCTAGATGACTACTATATATGCTATAGTGAACCAGGCGTTGATTACCAAGAAGAGTCGGAGGGAATATAGAGGTGAAATCCATGGTATTTTGGCACCAAGATCTGGTACTATTTCGACCAGTAGTAGGAAGCATCATCTGGATCTTACATGTGGTGAATATAGTACTCAGAACATATCTTCTAGTAGCTATGTGAGGTGATTCCAGTGTGGAATAACTGGGAATACTAGACCTCAGTGCCCAATGAACCCAATCGAGTGTCGAGCTTGCTGCAAGATGGGCCATTTATAACATTTCTACAAGACATTTCCACCAGCATCTAGTGAGAGAGGGTCTTCACCAACTCCACGTTCAGAAGTAGGGTCAGCAGCATTTTACCAGTTTGGGAACTGGAATACGCCAGGATGATCAGGCTGATGTGGTGGTCGTGGTCATGGTAATCAGACTCCAAGATTTTAACAACAGTAGGGTAGTTAGCTCAGGGTATCCAGACAGTGTCTCAGGGCCACCGTACAGGTTAGACTTATGCAGTGTAATAGACCTAGCAGAAATAGGATCCCATAACTTCTACTATCAAAGGTAATATTTTAGTTGCCTCTGTTTTAGCTTCTTTACTCTTTGATACAGGGGATTCCCATAGTTTCATATGTGTGCCTGTTGTGGAGAGCCTAGGGCTTAGTGTTTTTACTTCTGATGATGTTATGAAACTAGACACTCTGTTAGGGATTAAAACAGCAAGTGTGCGACAGTGTAAGAAGTACCCCCTTGAGATTGGTGGGTGTCACTTCGTTTGGGATCTCTATTTCCTAGAGATGAAAGGATTTGATTTCATACTCATAATGGACTAGTTAGTCCCCTTTTAAGCATTTTTTATTTCTATCGTCGTAGGGTGAGTTTCACAACACCAGAGGGAAGATCGTTTCTACACAAGGGTGAATGGGATGTCCAGGTGAGCCGAGCTGGACTTGAGCATTGTGGGTTGAGTGGGATGATAGCACATATTTCTGGTTTATATATGGATGACCAAGGAACACGTCAGATGGATTTTCCTCCAGTGGTCGATAATTTTAGGGATGTCTTCCCAGATGAATTTTCAGGTTTACCTTCAGTAAGAGAGGTAGAGTTCTCTACTGAACTAGTACTAGGATTTTCATCGGTATCCATTCCTCCTTATAGGATTGATATAATGAAGTTTCAAGAGATCAAGAATAATCTATAGGATTTGAAGGCTAAGGGTTCCATCTGACTCAGTAATTCTCCTTGGGTTTCACTGGTCCTTTTTGAGAAAAAGGTAGATGATACCCTTAGGCTATGAGTGGATTATCAGAAATTGAACACGGTTAAGAACTGGTATCCTCTGTCACATATAGATGTCTCTTCGATCAGCTCTGAGGAGCTCTAAAATTCTCTAAGATCGATTTGAGATCTGGTTATCATCAAGTGCGTGTTAGGTCATAAAACATACCTCGAACAACTTTTCGGATCAGGTATGTTATGTATGAGTATTTGGTCATGTTGTTTGGTCTCACGAACGTGCATGAAATCTTTATGGAACTGATGAAATGAGTGTTCCATCTTTATCCTGACTCATTACTTGTGGTTTTTGTGGATGATATCGTAGTGTATTCTCATACTCGACATGAACATGTCACCTATCTTGAGATTGTTTTGAGTACACTGAGAGAGAATCTGTTATATGAAAAGATCACAAAGTGACACTTCTGGATGGATTAGATTCACTTCCTATGTCACATATTCTCAGAGACATAAGTATCAGTGGACCCATAGAAGGTGAGAGCAGTAGCTACCTAGGAGAAACCCAAGAATGTCTTTGAGATGAAAATTTTTTTAGGACTGGCTGGTTACTATAGGAGTTTCATACAGGACTTCTCACACTTAGAATTATTGATGAAGGGCTTAACAAAGAAGGGTTTGAGGTACGTATGATCAGATTCTTGCGAGATGGCCTTTTAGGAGCTGAAAGGGAGATTAACGTTAGCATCAATACAGATTTTTTCAGAGTCAGGCAGGAGATACTTCATGTACTGTGATGCATCAGGTATTGGGTTGAGAGTAGTGATTATAAAGGGGGATCGAGTCATTGCATATGGGTCTCGGTATTTGAGGCCATATGAGAGGAACTACCCAATGCATGATCTCGAGTTAGTCTCAGTTGTTCATGCCTTGTGATGTTGGATACATTACTTATTGGGGGAGCGTTTTGTGGTGTACATGGACCACAAAAGTCTCAAGTACATATTTACTCAGTGTGATCTAAATCTGAGGCAATGAAGGGGGTGGAATACCTTCATTCCTTCAACTTCAAGCTTTCCTACATGATTAGAAAAGCCAATGTAGTGGTTGATGCATTGAGAAGGAGGGCTCAAGTATTGGTAGTGCAGTAGGCCAGTAGTGAGTGGCGGATTATGGTGTTATACTCTAAGATACATCTGGTGGTGCATGACAGGAAGGGGAAGACTTTTCTTACATCCTTAGTTGTTACCTCTACCTTACTATATAGAGTGAAGATGAGGAAACTATCATATTTTTAAGGCCTAGTTCTATGGGAGAGAATTTCAGGAGAGGACCCTCCTCCTGGTTGGATCGTAGGTAAGGACGAGGTTCTATGGTTACATGGTCATGTATGGGTGTCAGCTGACATGCGCAGGGAGTTAATGCGGGATTTTCATGCTATAGTTTGGGCAGTGCATCCTGGTGTCACCAAGATGTGTCAGGATTTACATCATCAGTACTAGTGGCCAGGTATGAAGGGAGATGTGGATGGTTTTTTCATGACATGTTCCACCTGTCAGTAGGTGAAGGTAGAACACAAAAGACTAGCAGGACTTTTGCAGCAACTACCCATTCTAGAGTGGGCATGGAATGACATTGTGATGAATTTTGTGATGGGTTTACCAAGGTCACACTGAGGTAATGATGCAGTATGAGTTTTGGTTGATAGGCTTACAAAGGTTTCACATTTCCTACCAATCAAACAAACCTTCAATGTTGATGAGCTTGGGAAGTTGTACATATAGGAAATTATAGTACTACAAAAGGTTCTACATTATATTGTTTCAAATAGGGATTCTCATTTTACTTCTCATTTCTGGAAAGGTCTATAGAGGGCTTTGGGTATACAAGTTCTTCTGAGCATAGCTTACCACCCCCAGACAAATGGCCTGTTAGAGCGCACAATTCAAGTGTTGGAGGACATGTTTTGAACACAAATCTTAGATTTTGGGGGTTATTGGGAGACACACATACCCCTTTATAGAGTTCTCCTACAAAAATATCTTCGAGGATACTATTCATATGGTTCCATATGAGGCTTTTTACGGTAGGTCCTACCGATCACCCATGTGCTAGCTGGAGGTAGGAGAGGTAGTGAAGTTGGGACCTCGTCTTGTCTAGGAGACCACTGAGTAGGTTCAGTTGATTTAGAAGAGGATAGATACTGTGTAGTCTCATCATAAATTATATATCGATTTCCATAGATGACCTTTGAAGTTCGAGGTCAGGGATCGAGTTTTCCTACGTGTTGCACCGAGGTTGTGATACAAGAGGATCATGAGACAAGGTAAACTTTTGCCAAGATATGTCGATCTATTTGAGATTGTGGAGAGGGTCAATATGGTTGCCTATAGATTGAATTTACCTTATAGGTACAGATCTATGCATTATTTCTTCCACATTTCTCAGTTGTGATGTTACATTTCGGACTCGTCTCACACCATTCATCTCAAGGAAGTGGAGTTGTAGGAAGATGCGTCCTTTGAGGAGTATCCCATTTGTATTGTGGATCGTAACATGATGGTTATCCATGGTCATTCTTTTCAATTGGTATGGGTGCTATGGTAGCATGACCAAGTGTAGGACAAGACTTGGTAGAGGGAAGTCGGCATACAATCACAGTGTCCAGAGTTGTTCTCATATAGTTCTTCATCACCCTTGGATGATAAATTCAGGAATGAATTGCTTTAAGGGGGAAATTTGTAGGAACCTAGTTCTTCCTTTGAGTTATGGATCCTTCCTTTTAATTTTATATTTAATAAAATGGGGGAAAGAGGTCAAGGGTTGGTTGTAGGCCTGTTACATGACATGACTGGGGACTACATGTTGTGTACTTTTATGTACATGATATGTATAGAGGGTTACACACCATGTAATCCCAGTACATGACCATTTAATGGTCTAGAAATGAGTTTTAAAGACGCGGTGTGTAGTCTCAAGTACACGCTGTGTACTTTTTTCCATTATTAAGTTGGGTTGTAGCATCATTTTTTCAGACAGAAAAACACAGACCCCCCATTGACGAACAACACACCCAAGAAATCTGAATGGAAAATTGCCTTTCGTTTCATCATCCAATCTCTGATTTAAACACTGTAAGATGTGTTGGATTCCCCTTAGTGAGATATCGGTTCATTTTGATCATTTCTTCTTGATATAGTCTCTCTATTGAGTTATCAAAGGTTGAACATTTTTGGTTGTTTTGTAGATCTATTCTATTCTAGGTCGAATCAAAGCTTGACGCTATACAAGGAGAGTCATAAGAGTATAGGGTAAGTGTTCTTGTGCCTTTTGTTGATTGTTGAGTTGATTATAGGTGTTAGAGTGCCACACTACCACTTTTGGGTGTCTCTTGATTAAATAATAAACACTGTTATTTCCTATTGATGATTAGGTAATTAATTAGATGATTTGAAATCATTTTTAGGGTTGTGAACCTTGATTTAGGGCCACCCCATGGGTACGTTTCCCCTAGATGGTTGTTTGGTCGAGAATGCCTATGAGGCTTGACTTGAATTCCCATTCTTGGGTTGTTAAAAATGTGTTGATCATTATATGAATTTCCCACATGAGATACTTGTTATGTTAAGCCTTGTAAATTTTTAAATTGTACAATAGGTTGGTTATATGTTTTCCCCGCATGAGTTATCCTTGGTTGGCCATGTAATAGTTTAATTTTCATGTGTTTTTTATTATGTAAAATATGCCCATGTGAGTTTTTTATGTTAATTACACATGATAGTTTAATTCACATGTTTTTCTTTTGAGATGGAATGTGTAATTAGAATAAATGATAAAAAGAGGTAATTAGTTATGGGAAAGCCACAGTCTCGGTTAAAAGATAATGTTGAGCTCATGTGACTAATTGCATATTATATACCTTGGGTGAACCATTTTCTCTAATAAAAGATAATGCACGAGCTCAATAGGTTAATTATGTAAATTTCATGAGCGAGCCACATATAGGGTGGTCGGGCTCATTGAGTCTTATCTAAAATGATGAGCGAACCTAGGATCCATTTAGGGAAACCCAAGTCAGGATCTATTGGAAAATGATTAAATGATTATTATGTCTTGAGTTGATGGTTACTTTTATATGAGGGGTCATTGGGCCTAGGCTGGACCTCGAGACATTATATAATCCAGTGGAATTAAATAATGAAATATAATGACTAATGACACGTTTTCCAAGACAAAAAATCTTAGATTCAGTCTTCACCTATACTTGATTACATTGTCTTCTAAGAATCTCTTGTGCTTACTTTTGAGTACCTATTGTTTACTGCTTTCACTATTGTACAATGTATATTATATATATTCACTGACATATTGGCATAGACCTTGAGTGTTTTCCTATTGGGATTTAGTCTTACACATTGTTTGGGTCATATTTTTGGGACCAAAAAGATTATATGATTGCAGGTGTTGATCAGGGAAAGCTCCCTACTACAAGTAGTTGATGTGCTTCTCAAGAGTAGGAGAGGATAATACCGAGCAAAGTCTTGTGATTCTTCCTATCCCCTTTCTGTTTTTTTTGTGCTTTGAGAAATATATTGTTTATTACTACAGTGTACCTATTTTGGATTCTTTCTTAGAACATATAACATGTTACATCATCTTTTGTATGGAACAATGCTTGGTTATTTATCTTATCAGTCTTCCCATGTTTATTTCAGTTGTATGTTGTTTACTGATTCTACTATTATATATTATTTATTCCACCATGTTACACTCTAACAATGAGGGCATAGTTTCTCCACTATCACACCTTAGTCCCTCACTACTAGTCAGTAGCCTCTGGAATTTGAGGAAATGTGCTTGAAGCCATGTGGACAACTCGGTACGAGGCACCAATTGAGTGGAATCTAGATCTGGGATGTTACAAACCCTAACTCCGTGCAAGGGACAACAATAATCCATAGTCTCCCAAGGTGAGGAAGCTCACGGGTTGTGGTGCTATAAGATCCATGAATATGGGCATCAACAAAGTCTGGTCCTCTGCTTGATGGAAGAGGGAAGCCACATGATGCGGGCAAGGGAAACTGAAGATCGTTGTGGGGGTTGTTGATGATGAGATCTGAAGTAGTAAAGGTGAGATTGAAATATTTTCCTGATGTTAGTGGTATGTTGCGGTTGGCGGTGAAGCGTGGGGGAAGGGGCAGGTAAAACTCAAACCCTCATCCAAGGGTGGATCGATTGCACCTAAGAAAGACCCCCGCTAGTCGCGGGTGGCGATGGCAGAGGAAGACCCCCCCCCCCCCCCCCCGCTCATTATGGGGGTCAAGAGTGTTTCTTGAACACCCACATGATGGTGGGGGATAGTTGTAGGTTACGATGAAGGATGTCCCTGTGGGATGCTAGGGATGATGGAGAAGAAGTATCCCCACTCAATGCAGGGGTCAGCAGTGTCGCGGGGGTTGGAGGCAAGCAGCGGGTGGTCGTGTTGCCTCTCTAGTTGATCTGTCACTAAGTTCCCCATGGGTGGATGATGGCTTCAGGCAAGGTCATCGGGTGAACCAGTGACCATTGGTTTTTTGTCAGACCGAGGTGTTGGTTTATGGATTCAAGCAGATCTATCATCGATCAATGCAACGAGCAATCGATGACATCCTTAGGTTGTTGCCGCTGAAGTGTGATGATGATCTTGGGGTGCAGGGCTACCTCAGGCAGAATGAGATTCAATACAGAATGTTTTCGATGCAGGTCTTTCGATGAGGGTTGCGGGGGACTCTCAAGGTGCTGGAAGATGACCTTTGGTGGTGACTACTGTCAGGTGCGGGGATGGCCTCGAATGACGCGGGATGTTGTCTCCATGGGGTGACCTTAGAGAACATTGTTGTCTACCGAGTCTTAGTTGTAATTGGCCTTCGGGCTATGTGTGGTTGAGACCTATGTCTTGTAATGGGTTACCTATAAACTCAGGTGAAAAGAGGTTCTATTTTATTTTTAATAACGGGGCTTGATCCCAACTTGTTTAAAAAAATAAATATCAATTAATAATTACTAATTAATTATAATTAATTAGTAAATATTTAGTATTTAGTATTTAGTTTAATTTTCAAATAATTAATGGTAAATAATTATATATAATTAATAATTAGAAATTAATAATTAATTAAAATAATGAATAATTATATTTAATACTTAATAATTTACAAGTAATTAATAGTTAACAATTAACAATTAATCATTAATCATTAATAATTAATAATTAATAATTAATTACTAAATAATAATAAATTTATTAATTTAGTTTTTAAATAATTAATAAATAATAATTATAAATAATTAATAATAAATAATTAATTAAAATAATACATAATAAATAATAAATAATTATTATATAATAAGTAAATAATTTTACGGTGGTTTTAAAAAACCCTTTGCTAAAATAAAATAAAAAATATAAAAAAATTATATTTATTGATGGTTTTAACTATCAAAAAATAGAAATATTTTTTTAATAAACTCTCATGAATTAGTGGTGGTTTCCTAAAACCGTTGTTAAAAAAATAAAACAAAATATTTTGTTGTGGTTTCAAAAACCACCGATAAATTTCCTTTTTCCTTTACTAAATGCATGAACATGGAATGCTGATTTATAAAAAATATTGAAGCATAACATACTAATCGAGTTGTGTTTCTGTTATTTCTAGAATTATTTATAATTTTTCCTTCATAAACCTTGAGTGGTACTTTACCCATTTTGGAATAATGAAATTAGTATGAGCATATGTTTTCTAAGTATTCTTAAGATATTTTTAATATTCATAGTTATTGGAGTATTTGGTAGTTGTTAGAGTCGCTTATTTAAGTGGTACAATGGGTGCAAGTTTTTTTCTAGTTGTTTGGAAGTCATAAACATATGAAGGGTCCATATTTTTATCATTTCTCACCCTAAACTTCATGTACTTTATCATTGAACGTGTTTTGGGTGTATCTATGGTAGATACTACACTTTCTATTTGTGTATCTAGAGAAAAAAATCTATATCTTCATATTGAACCTCTGCATGTGATTCTCAATGCTCCTCTATCTTAGCCACATCAAATTCTCCATATTTATTAGACACATAAGTTATTCCCTCTATATGCAACCCTATTTTAACTTCCACATTTCCCCACTTCCTATACTCCTCCCTTTTAATTTCTACCAACTCCTTTAATTATTTCAACATTTTATCACATTTATTTAACTATGTTTCCTTGTTCTTCATACACTATTTCAAGCTCAAAACTTCTTCTTTTTTTAATATTTGGATCCTCTCCCCATCATTAGCGGCATATTTATCCCCTTTATAGATTAACTTATGAACAATTTTTTTTCTTTTCAAGAACACTTACTGAAGCATGGACAAACTATATGCAATACAATTTTTTCAATGTAAAACATTTATTTAAGGACAACATGACTAAAGTATCAAAATTTTACCTTATACACCTCAATAGACTAATGTTTAATTGAAGCATTCAAAGCAGTGAGATTCTATTTTGTAAATGGAGGTTTCTTAGTACGTTTATTTTCTACTCTAACATCACTTAACTCATAAAATCAATACTGAAAAAATAGTCCAGTCATGGTATATGAACTTTTTAATTAACAAAAACAAAATGAAAAGAAGACATGTTGTACAACTTACCAAGAGTGTCATTATAAAAACATAAAACTTATCTAGATTGTTATAAAATGAATTTATAAATTCCACTAATTATTATTGAATTACATTAGACCAACAAGGATTTTTAATATTTATCAAACTCTCAATATAAAATATAAATCTCTATCCTAAATAATGCCCGTAAGTAAAAAATAAATAGATTTGTACATGAATATATGCATAAAACAAAGTTATATAAATGTAGTCCTTGGGTTTCTTTATTTTTACAACCTTCATAATTGTTTTCTTTATAAATTTTGGATTCAATTAATTTCTTGTGTCCATATATCTCCTTAGTAGTAATGGTGAGTTCATAAACTTGAACATATAATAATTTAAAATCTCGTAGCACCCCTGGTTTCTTGTACTTGACCCTTTATTTATGTATTTTAAGTATATAAAGTTGTTGGGTTAAGTTTTAGGAGTTTTAGATGATCTTTGGAATGTTTTGTGGCTTTTGTGGAAGTCCACGGTTTGAGTATGTTTAGTAGAAACCATACAACACCTCCAAGAAATCTTGAAATCGAAACAGTGGGTATTGGGTAGGCACATGGTTTGGACAAACCGTGTAGCTACCTAGTAGAAACCATGTAAAGATGGAAAGTGGTATTTATCATGGTTAACACATGGTTTGTCAAACCATGCAAGACAAATTTAAGAGGTGTTTTTGGATGTTGTGGATCATGCATGATTAGCGCACGGTTTTCCTAATCATGTTCCCTAACTTTGCACCATGAAAAATTTACATTTGAAAATTGTGGATCTAACTTATTTTACCTCCTTAATCCCTCTTTCTTCACCTAAAACAGTCATAAATTGAATTCCTCTCCCTCCCAATACTGAAGAGACCATTCCTTTTGATTCAGAAGTGATTCCTAAGTGAAGCTAAGTGCGTTTGAGGCCTAGATTCATCAGTAAGTGTTCATTCTTCATCAGTTTCCTTAGATTTCTTTTTCTTACCTATCTTGGATTCATGGATCTAGTCTATTGGGGATAAATCCACACTATGTGAAGTTAATAATTAAGATATTTGATTTATTTTATTGAAGTGGAATGATGTCTAAGTACATTATAGGAGTTTCAAGCCATTTTTTGAAGTTTTTGTGTCATTCTTCATTTTCTCAAAATTTTGAGAGGTAGGTGGATTTACTCTCGACTCCTCTTGATTAGAAATTAAAGGATTTATTTCAAATTGATTAAATTTCTTGAATTGAATTGTAAAATTTATGTGTTATTCTTGATGGAAAACCTCTTTAGTGATGGTTTTGTGAGATTGTGGAAATTGGTTTGTTTTGTGGATAGGGAATTTGGTTCATGATTTTAAAATTATGGTTTTGTTTTAATGCATAAAAAAATGTTGAAAATTTTTTTTCAATAAAATAAATGTTTTATTGAAATGGATTTTTATGAGTTTTGTCTTACATAGTTAGTGTGTGACCATTTTCATTGACGTGACCCTATGGAAGGGGTGTATGCCAGCAGGGAACTTGGTATTGGTTACCTTATGATGGATTGGTATATTTACGAGATGCCACTCATGAGTATGGAACTGTCACCTGGGAATGCATGTGTGGATGTGTGGAATGAGTATGCCCAATGGAAATGTGAAATGTTTTAAAGTCTTGTTTGGTTTCTTTCCTTGGAAAACTGTTTGGTTTGGAAAACTATTTTGGATTTGTTATAAACTACTTTAAATTGTTTTAAAATATTTTATATAAATTTTCTAACATGTTCTATCCTAGTGGCGTGAGTTGATAAGTCATTGGGGGAAACCTACTGAGTTTTATACTCACCCCCAACTTGGGAACTTTAGTGCATTTGTAGATGTTATATACTGAGACACACGTAAAGGTATGGTATCTCAGTTCTTTGGTGATTCTTCTTGATACCTTGGGATGGTCATGTGGTTTTGGAGTTTGGAGGATATTGAGAGTTTCTAATTGATTTCTTTTATGTCTTTGAGTTTTGTTGGTCTTGGTTTCTTCTTTTTACTCTGATATTATTTGGTTTGGTTGTTGGTTGGTTATAATTTGAGTTGTTTGTACTCCTGAATTATATAGTGGTTTTTTTAGTTATTATCTTAGTTTGGTTGTTTTATATTTAAAGGGAAAATCATCCCTCAATTTTTTATTAATCCGTTGTAATTTATTTCGATCCTTTGGTGTCTTGAGGATGTCACCTAATTCTAGTAGCACCTATCACTTAGACACATGGTTGAGTTCATGGTTTGGCCAAACTATGTGGATGCCTAATATAAACCATGAAAAGATATACAATGGGGTTTATCATGGTTAGCGCACAATTTTTTTAATGTGTAAACGAACCATTTTTTAGCGCACAATTTTCCTAACTGTGCACCATAAAAAAAATTAGATCTGAAAATTGTGGATCTAACTCATTTTTCCTCCTTAATCCCTCTTTTCCCCCCTAAACAGGTCATAACTCGAATTCTTCTCCATCCCAAGGCTATAGAGACTATTCCTTTCGATCCAAGAGTGATTCTTAGGAGAATCCAAGTGCATTGGGGGCCCAAATTCATTGGTAAGTACTTGTTCTTCATCATTTTCCTTAGATTTCTTCTTCTTCTCTCTCTTGAATTCATGGATCTAGTTTGTTGGGGATAAATCCACGCTATTTGATGTAAATCATGATGAGATATTATTGTTTTTATTGAAGTTAATGAGGTATACGGATGTTTCTAGGAGTTTCAAGCCAAGTTTTTGAAGTTGTTGTGTCGTTCATCATTTTCTCCAAAGTTTGAGAAGTATGTGGCTTCACTCTTGAATCATCTTGATTAAAACTTGAAGTATTGATTTCAAATTTATTGAATTTATTCAATTAAATTGTGAAATTGATGTGTGGTTATTTATGGAAAACCAATTTAGTGATAGTTTTTTGAGATTGTGGTAAATAGTTTGTTTTGTGGAAAGTGAATTTGCTTCTTAAGTTTAAAATTATGGTTTGGTTTTAATGCATAGAAAAATGTTGTAAAATTGTTTTCTATAAAATAAATTTTTTATTGAAATGGATTGGAATAATTTTTTTCATACATGGTTGGTGTGTGTTTATTTTCATTGACGTGAACCTGTGGAAGGGGCATGTTCCATTGGGGCACTTGGTATTGGTTACCTTGTGACGACTTGGTAGATCAATGAGAGACTACTCATGAGTATAGAAATTTCACCTGAGAATTTATGTGTGGATGTGTGGAATGATTATGGAAAATTTAAATGTGAAATGTTTTAAATACTTGTTTAGTTACCTTTCTTGGAAAAAATTTGGTTTAGAAAATTTTTTGGATTTGATATAAACTACTTTAAATTATTTTAAAATATTTTATATAAATTTTCTAACATGTTCTATAAAAGTGGCATGAGTTGGGTAGTCATTGGGTAAAACCTACTGAGTTTTATACTCACCCCCATCTTGGTAACTTTGATGAATTTGTAGATATTATATATTGAGACACACATAAAAGAAAAGGTATCTCGGTTCTTTAGTGATGCTTCTTGATACCTTGGGTTGGGTAAGTGGTTTTGGAGCTTGGACTAGATTGGGAGTTTCTAGTTGATGTCTTCCATGTATTTGAGTTTCATTGGTCTTAGATTCTACTTTGTACTCTGATATAGTTTGGTTTGGTTTTTGGTTGGTTATACTTTGAGTTTTATTTCGTTGTACTCATGAATCATATAGTGGTTTTTTTATTAATGTCTTGGTTTTTTGTTTTATCTTTAAAGGGAAAATCATTACCTAATTTATTATGAAGACCTTGTAATTTATTATCAGCCTTTTGTGTCTTGGGGATGTCACCTAAGGCTAGTATCACCCTTTACTTCTGAAGTGAATAAGGAGGGATGGTTTGTTAAATCTCAATGTCACTGTATCTTATCCCATATATTCTAGGAATGCATGCTTCTAAGTGTGTTTTTCCACTCCAATAACATGGAATGTTTTCATTACCACCTTTTATGTACTAAATATATAAAAAATCATGTTTTTACATTTTATTGATGAAAACTACTTTCTCATTAAGGCATTGAAAGTTTTCAAGAAAGGAATTTCTTTAAGTGAAGTCATATGATTGATATTTTTTAGGGTCCCAATTTTCTCCATGAGACATTGAAACTTAATTATTTTTGTCTTAAAATAAGTTACATAATCACTCATAAATTTTATCATTATTTATTTTACTTCAAAGATCAATTAACATCATAATCAATAAAGTTTCACTAAAATTTCACTATCAGAAAAATTATAGGGTTGAATCACATTTTGAATTATCATTTAAAATTATAATTTTCACATATATATTTCTAATATATATTTGAAATATATATTTTCAATATAATATAAAGAATACCAAAATATATTTACAACCCAATTGAAAATGGGCTCATGGGCACGTTTTCTTCCAAGACGTACTCTCATCCTTGAGATTCTTTTAGAGTTTCTTGAGGTTTTCCCTAAGTAATAGAGGAATTTTTCATTTTTTCCCCTATTCATGATGGTTATTTATCTCCTTCACCATTTAAATTTCGCTTTCACTTTCTCCTATCCTAGTATAAAAAATCCTCTAATGATTTTTTTTTAATTTTTTGGATCTAAGTTTGGATTATGAACTAATATGGGATGTAAGAGAATGAAATAATTTCATTCACTTGTGTTCCACTATAATATCATGACATAATTTCATGCTCTTTTTTTATTAGATAAAAGCATAACATAATTTCACACTCTTCTTCAGAAGGAAAAGATAAAAGAATGAAATCGTTTCATGCCTTTGATTTTTTTTAATATTTTTTTGTTATATATATATATATATATATAAAACTAAAATACTTTTATTTTATTCAGAATTACTAGAATTAAATTAATCCTAAAATCTAACTAAAAACTCTGACTAAGACTCCCTTTTATAGGGGAAACATACTTGACATCCCTAAAGGATTTTTCATGTGGGATCCTGCTTTCACGTTTCCAGCATTAGAATAATAATATATTATTATTATTATTATGTAATATACTAAACCCTTATGGACCATTAAATTTTTTATTATGGGTGTTGTAGGTGTCGGTAGAAGGATGGAAGAAGAGAGGTGGAGGTTGAGATAATATTTTTTGTCACATCCCAACCTTAGCTAACTCTATTTTTTATGAATTATTTAGTCATTATTGTTTTCCTCTCCTTTCAGGTGTATTTTCCTGAAATTTTGGAGTGTTTTTGAGGCACGTGGTTGGCACATGGTTAGGGTAAATCGCATGCCATCTCTAGGAAAACTGTGTATATTTTTTTGGGGTCTCATAGGAGGGTGAACAATTGGTGTACAGTTAAGAAACAACTTGTGGTATTCTCTAAAAACTATGAACCTTGGGATAGAGGCACCTCACATGGTTGGTTCATGATTAGTGAAATCGTGTGACCAAACTGTGTGGGTCCTCTGGTATCCCAGAAGAGGGTGAAAAATTTTCTAAATCGTGTAGCCAGACCATGCATCATCAATTAATTAATAAGAAATTATTTTTAAAACTTGAAACATCTCACTTTAGCCTCATCCTTCCTTCTATATCTTAGGATCTCAAACTTAAGTCTTCCTCTCAGAGATTTTAGATATCCCAACCCTTTCAGTGATTGATTCTGATGAATCAGGTGGTGTTGGATCTAGTTTTTCAAAGGTATGTTTCTATTATTCATCATTATTCTCCTTGATTCTAGATCTATCCCATTTCTCTTGAGAGAGATATTAGATAATAGGCATATTAACCAAATCTAGGGTTAATTTTATGATCTAGTGATGTTTCAATTAGACCAGTCATTGAAAGAAGTGGAATTCGTTCGATCTGGATTGATCGTTATGAATCTTTGAGGTCTTTATCATAAGTGGTCTATCTCTTTCTTATCCTTTGACCTTGTTATCATTTAATCTAAATTTTATGTTATGGGATTCATGGTTTAATATATTCTTTTGATTCCTAGATCCCTCCTCTCCTTTGGTGTGTTGATTCTGTGGAATTTTTGTAATTCCTAGTGCTTTGACACAATCATCTCTCTTTAAAAATGAATCTATGGTTTCTTGGGCTTTCATCATGGGTTTTCAATGTATTATAATGTTTTCTTATTATATATAGTAGTTATATTAAAGCAAAAAATTCTGGAGGTTTTGATAAAAGTGGATAAAATGGGTTTTCTGTAATATTTTATATGAAAACTATTTTAAAGGAATATTCCCTTGTTTTGGAAATTGAAATTTCTGGTTGTCTCTTTATAATTATCCTTTAAGTTTTTTATGATATTGATTTCCAAAATTATAGTAAAATTATTTTTTTCTAAGATTAGGTGAGTTTGATCCTTTTTGAGAAAATTATTTGAAAACAGGTATTTAATGAAGTGCAATGATTTAGAAATGGTTTTATAAATGGCCTTGAATTTATTTTAAAGACTTTATATTCTAATAAAAATATATAAATTCATGGTTGTAACTTTAAATTATTTATTAGAAAATGAAAACCCATAGGACATGACCTTTTATTCATGATAGAGATTATGTATGCTTTAATTCTTATGATAAATTCCCCCATCAAGGGAAGTTGAATTGTATTATTATTCTTGATAAATTGGTTGTTCCTATGTGGGTGTTAATAGGTGTGAGAAAGAAAAATTAATGAATTTTTGTTTTATGATATGATTATATGGTATGATTATACTTTGAAATACTCACCTTATTTTTTATATGTCATGGGAAGACCTGGGTGGAAAGGTGGGAAGTCTAGGTACACATGTGCACTAGTTTAGAATTATGTTATGGCTAGTGTCCCTAGGTGGGACTTAGGTCAACCTTTGTGATGTTTCCCCTTGTTTAGGACAGAAAGGGTAGGACTGGGTGTTTTGGTATGGTTCAATTTATGTACAATTATCTTTCAATGCAAGAAATTTTCTTCATTGATGGGCTTTTTATCTTTGTTATAGATTTTTTTTGTAGTTACTTGTGTTTTGGATGGGTTGAAATCTCCATATGAATTTTATTTTTCCCATTTTGTGGATAGGATGAATATTAAATTGAGTCTAAAAACATAATTATGATAGTTAGGAAACTTAAAAGTATTTTTTTTTAGGATGAGGTTTAAGGCATGAAAGGTGTCTCAAAAGTTTGGATGAGTTTCAGGAGCATCAGGCTCTAAAAACTCAATTTCCAGAAGAAAAATACAGGGGTGCATGATTTGTTTAAATCATGCGTCCCCAAGGAGAAATCATGTGGCCCCTAGAATAAACCATATGCCCCTTAGGGGAAACTGTGCATCCCTTTAAGGGGTGTCACACAATTTGTTAAACCGTGAAAGGTGGGAACATGGATGTGTTAGAGGTCTGTAGTAAATTGCAGAGGTGGGTGAAATATTTTCTAAACCATGCACCTAGACCATATGGTTAGTGTCACTTAACTAATGTCACAATATGGTTTGGAGCACAATTATCCAAACCTTGCGGACTAACCATGTGGGGTGTGTCACTTAGGCAGTGGGTGCTGGATGGTTAGCCAAATCATGTGACCTAACCATGCACCTCTTAAAAATGAGGGAAATGATGATTCTTACCTTGCCTCATTTTATGATTATTACCTCTTTTCCTTCCCTCATTCACCTAAGAGGCCCCCCACACATGCACCCCTCCCTCATCCTCTCCCTTTGGTGGATCTTCCTCATTTCAACTCTGAATCAAATATTTTTGGGTACATTGGAAGTGTATCAGTAAGTATAAGACTCATCCTTCTTCCTTCCTTTATTTATCTCACCATCTTTGGTGTTATCTACATATGATCTAATTCAATCTATTTTCACGGATTTTTTCTAATCTTATGATTTATTTCATTTCAGCACAATTCAAATCCCAATATTGGATGAGTGTGTTGAGACCCAAATCTTTACATACATGGACATTACATTACTTTTGCGGAATACTTAATACATAACAAAAACCAACACTCAAAGACCATAATACTTTAGTGTCTTTGGAAACTCAGAGCATATTCTTCTAATTATGGTGAAAGATCTTCAACATCTCCCAAAAAGATCTTCCCATTTTTGTTTTCTAACCTAAAACCTTTTTTTATATCATGGGGAAAAGAAAAAATATAAATGGGGATACCAAATGCTCAGTAAGGGTAAGCTTGGAGAAAATAAAACAAACCATATACATTTGAACTTAAAAAAACATGAACATAAAGTTTAAACATAAAAATCTTGAGAAATAAATCTTAGAAGTACATAAGGAATAAATAATAAAAGAACATTAATCATGATAAAATAGCATGGTAATAAAACATTTAATTGTGGAAAACCATTAATCACATGATATGATTTCCTTAGTATCCAAGTCATTGTTGTCAAGACCGTCTTAGTGGACAAAGTCCCTTTCTGAGTCTAGTTCACTCCTCGTTCCAGTCTTGTATCACTAAACCAGATTAACTTACCATTCCAGCCATGTCTATCTCATGAGATATAAATCTTTACCCAATGAATTGGATGGAGATATAGGTCCTACCCATCTCATAATGAAATCATTCTTACTTGTGCCACAAAATAAACATAAATCATTCATCATAACCCAAAGAATAAAATGGGTTTCATAAACATCATCTCATCATAACATAATACATATAAAACAAATGGATATCACTTCATCATAAGAATAATCAAACCATGTAAATAATAGAGAAATTATACTTGAAACCTAAACATGCTAAATAATTTCATCTTAGATGGAAAATAGTTTTGATAAAACACTTAAAAACGAATTCTTGAGGAAAATATCCTTTCTTCTTAAAAATCATTTTCTTAAAAAAAATGAAATTCTATTTTAAAAGAAAAGTATTTTGTTTAAAATAATCATGAAATCTTGTAGAGGAATATTCATTAAAATAAGGTGTTATGAAACCGTAAAAATATGTTCTCTCCGTGTAAGTAAAAAAATATTCTCCTCGTACTTTTAACAGAAAAGTTAAAAAGTACCACGTATGGTAAACAAAAGAAAGAATCCTTACATAACACAAATTAAAAGTAAAATAGGGGTAAACATGACTTTAAAAATACATGGAATAATGTTAAAAACTTTATGAAAAAACATTTTATGGACATGGATGAAATATATACCCCAGTAAATACTTACGTATAAGCAATCTCGGATAAAAAATGAGATTTGCAAAATTATCCCTTACCTTAGGTCTGATATGCTTCGTACGTATCTGAAACTCCTGTATAATGATTTAAATAATGCCATTTAATTATTACAGAATCATATTCATTGTTATGATATCATATATGGTTCACCTATGACTTTATATTACCCGTTCTTTTGTAAATTCCATGTTAAAGCAGTGTTTTGGGTAAAATCGTTTTATTTATCGTACGTGTTTGGACTTGTTGTTCTTGATATTATTATTACTTATATCATGATTTACTTACTTCTAGAATTTAAAACATTATTTATATATCATATATATTCAGTATATATATATATATAATAGATAGATAAATGAAATGAAACACACCGTTCATGGAGACGGTAGGTCGTACGTACGCATGAACGTTGTTTTCCTTTCCTTATTGACTTGAATGGAAGTAAGTAGATGAAATATATATATATATACATAAATAAATTAGCTTCATTATGTCATATATTTTATTATTATTCATTATATATACTTTATAATCATTCTTGAATGGTTAACATGGAGAATGAATCTCATCGCATCGTGGAGACGGTAATCTGTACGTACTCACGAGCGATGATATCATTACCATAATTATTGAATGGAATTTTAGTGGATGATATAATATCTCAGAATTATTATTATGTTATAATAACCATATATAGTTATTCTTTACACCATTATACCCATACAAGTAAGGTGGTGGTGGAAAAACTGATTACTCCATGGTGTGGAGACGGTATTCCGTACGTACAAACGTGCGGTGATTTCATTTTCCGTAGGATGGATAGAAGGTGAAATGGTGTTTTTTCATATTTAAAATAACATATCAGTATATTAGTGATAATTATGTTATTACTTTATAATGAAACAACTAAAGAAGAAGAAGTTAAAGGAGAAAGAAAACTTGAAAGAATCGGTAGAAGAGATTACCTCTTCTTCGACACACCTAATTTAAGCTTCCACTTAAGGCACTAGAGTTGGTCTTTTGAGGAGACCAGAACCTCTATAATGTTTCTATGGAAGTTGATAAGGGAAATTTTCAGGGTTTGGCCAAGCTTGAAGGCTCAAAATTGTGTAAAGAGAAGAGGGAGGAGGTTCCCTTTTATAAGGGAGGAGAGGGGCACCTTAGGAAAAACTTAAAATATTATTTTATAATAAAGTCATATTCGGTTTATAATAGCTCAAAATTGATTTATTTAGAATGTAAAGTTGGTATGGGTCGCAATCCTCTCAACCAATAGATTTTAGATAAGTTTAGGTTACTATTTTGTCCTTATCATTTAGATTTAACTCTGAGTTAAATAATTTAACTTTTATTGTGTCTTCTTGTTTTCTTACATTATATGTTTAATAAACTTAATATAACAATACAAAAGAACCCCAAGTGGTTCATTATTAATATATATAACCTTATCTAAGTCATTTAGCCAAACCTTAGATTTTTAGGAATAAAATAACAATTAATAATATAATATTTGTTTTAAAAACTATTTTATGTCAATTTTGACACTATTTCATAATTGATTTTTGTGAAACTCATAACAGCATGATTAGTTTGAAAAAAGTTAATTGAATCAATAATAAAATGTCATATTAACCTAAAAAATTATTTTAATTTATAAAAAGTCTCAAATTACATTTATTTGGGTATTTATAACATCAATTATGTTAATATTTCATTAATAAGGCAATTACTGCATCATCATTGTGTCATAAATAAATTAAATTATTTAATGTATAAAAATTAAAAATAAAATACAATTATTTAGAAAATATTTTTATATTTCTAATTAATATTTATAGTTGAATTTATCTTATGTATAACCTTATATTAAAAATGTTTTAGTTATTAAACTTTTATTTTAACTCTTTTAACTCTTCTTTAAATAAAATAATAATAAATGTCCTAATCTAATCCAAGTGGACCTAAAGGGTAATATTTTATTCCTAAGGTTTTTTTGGTCGAATTAAACTTATAAAATAGAATTAGGACATGTGTTAGGGTAATAATAATATCATTTTTACCCTTAATTACCCTATTTACTTTTAACTGTGGTAAATAAAAGTAAAAAGTTATTATTTACCAAAAATTATTTTTATCTTATTGATCCAAATTTTACTCCTTGATATTAACCGTGTCTCTCGGATTTTCAAAATTCAACTCACAGAAGTGGTAAAATTATGTTTTATGTACAATTGCAAATGCTCCTAGGAGGTGGGTAAAAGACGGTAAAAGTTCAATAAAATTTTTATATATCTAAAATTATTATAAAATGACTCCAATGAATTACATTGAACTTATATAAGTATTATGTATCTATTTTGACCTAAAATAAATTTAAAATAAAATAAATTATTATTTAAATAAAAATTCGGTTTTAACTAATAACTTAGTGTTTTCACTATTCATCAAAAATTGAAAGTTTTCATAAAAATACCAAAATTTCACCCTAGGCTAATTTCGATATTCCGAATTCAAAAATGAAGTCCATTTTGAAATATAAATTTATAAAATTTCAAAAAGTGGGTATTACTATTCATAACGGCTAGTTTATATAATATTTTAATAACATATCGTTGTTTAGTGAAACTCGGTATTGCGTACAACACATGCTATCGTGGAAGGTCGCGATTGCATGTAAAGCAAGCCAAGTCAGGGTTGCGTGTAGTGAAAGATTCCTTTGTTGTTGTGTATAATAAAATCCAACCATATTTCATTTATACATTGAATATATATATATATATATATATATATAATCAATGTTGCGTAGAATAACTTCTATCAAACGAACTTGAAATTTTGTGTAACACAATCCAAGAATAGTGTTGTGTATACTGCAATCTAATACGGTGTTGCGTATAGCGCAAGATAATATTAGTGTATCATACAACACAAGACATCAAATAAATTTAAAAGAATACTTCTCATGAAATATTGGGGTGTTACATTCTACCCCCCTTAAAATGAATTTCACCCTCGAAATTTGTCTGGGTTATAAATCGTTTACTACTTGAAAGTTTCTTTCAAAGAAACCCACACCGTAAAAAGGAATACTAAAACTTAATTTTAAAAACTAATGTATGAAACGTAATGTAAAACAAATTAACTCATCACTGGGTTTCCACATAGGATAACATAGGTGAAAATATGGATATGGAAGAGAAATATAACCATCAACTTCTAATGAATAGTGGTAGAGGACATTGATATAAAAAATCCAACAATCACAAAGCCATAAATTTGTGATGATCTAAGGTACCATCTGATTCATCAGACATGAGGGAACAAGGAAAACATTTTTGGTTTTCAAGTTAATATCCCAAATGTTGAATAATTTTTGAATTAAAAGAAATACTTACTTGATTTTGGTAAAATCTTACCATTGCTCGTGCCTTGAACAATTTCCACTTCACCTCTTAAAGAAATGAAGTTGAATTTTCCTTTTGCAAAGTGTTAGCAGATCATGAGATAGAATGATAGGTCATTCCATCTGTCTCAAACATAAGGCTAGAAAATGTTATATACATAAGTCCATCTATGGTGAGAATAATCATATATGGTTCCAAAAATGGACTTATACTTCATCTATCATACCGCTTAATAAAATAAAACTAGTTTATACTAACTAGGGACTTCATGTAGGTTAGAGGTAAGCGATAAAGGCCTGTCGCACTTCGGTTGTGGGTTCGATTCCTGCAACCTTGTCCGACGCGATGGGTTTTCGCCCGTCCTGCAGGTTGTCCCTTTTTCTAAAACTACACTATTATAGCATTCCAGAAATAATATCGAAAAAAAAGTTCTATCCTTAAACAATACAATTTGATGTCCAACATAATCCATTCCAATATTTAGGCTTATCCAAAATACATATGTCCAATCTCATAGTATAAAGAAAATGATTACTTGAAAGGTCACATAATAAGCACGTGAATACGATCATTTATCCCCCATATATCATAAGATATATCTTGTTGGTCACATTCCAAACATGTGAATACCTTAATCATGTATTATTTTGAAACATGAATTAACATAGAACCTTAGTGAAAACATGAGTGTTGTCAAAAGTTAACTCTTTCCACATACCAAAATCCCAAAATTTCTATATACTCAAACCATGATATCACTTTGTCCTTATATCAGTCATGAGCTCATTAATATTATCAAACATTACATTATCTTCTTATCCCTTCATTATGCACATATCATCTACTTTCCAAAAATATCTGAATAACCTTTCATGGTTACCAGTACAATTTAACATATATTTTCAAAATACTTAAGTAAAAAAATTGGTGTAACAATCCTTAGATGTTTCTTTATTCCATAGTACCATGAAATTACTTATACAACATTACTCTTGATAAACATGCAATCATTCCACTACCTTCTTAAACCATTGACCGGGCTTCATCATTGTATTCCTCAACACTTCTTTCATCTCATATACCATTTGTAGTCTCTTCATCATCATCAACATAAATACTACCCATACGACAATGCTGATTCTCTTCATGAGATTTTCCATTAGAGAATTGGTTTACATAATGCCCGTACGTTCCACATTTAAAATATTTAACCATTGTTGATGTCTTAGAAATACTATTATCCTTGTCCATGGTTTTAACTGAACCTTTTCCTTTACAATTATTGGCTTTGTGTCCTTCTTTTCCGCACCCAAAGCATCTTTCAGTTCCTTCGAAACATTCTCCCTGATGCCTCTTCCCACATGATTTACATGAGGGAAATTGAAGTTTCTTTCCTCTATGATCATTATGAAACTCCATATTTCTCTTATTAGATGAGTCGTGAAACTTACCAAAGTTGAGATTATTGATCATATTATGAGATTTATGATTAGGCATAATAACGATATGTGGAATTCCAGATCCAATTTTATTTGGTTGCTCATGAAAAACATCATTCCATTATCCATCATATCCTCCATTATCGTGAATCTTCCTGTTTCTATCCATTTTCTAAAACCCAAAAAGAATAGTGTGAGAGGAAAAAATCATAATCACAGGGGATTACCTTCAATATCTAACATCTTAGGTTAAATTATAAGATCTTTACCGTAATTCTAGGACAATAACCTATACTTATACGTAACCTAAGGGATATCCCTAGACATACCTTAGAAATATCTTCTAGGGATCTCACTAAAGTTTTCGCATCGTAGTTTCCAAAGGTTAACTAAACCTTTCCTCTGATACCAACTTTAGAGACCCAAAGCTTGAAATACATGGACATTACATTACTTTTGAGGAATAATTAATACATAACAAAAACCAACACTCAAGGACCATAATATTTTAGTGTCTTTGGAAACTCGGAGCATAATCTTCTAATCATGGTGAAAGATCTTCAACATCTCCCAAAAAGATCTTCCCCTTTTTGTTTTCTTACCTAAAACATTTATTTATATCCTAGGGAAAAGAAAACATATAAAGGGTGAGCTCAAATTCTTAGTAAGGGTAATCATGGACAAAATAAAACAAACCATATACATTTGAACTTAAAAAACATGAACATAAAGTTTAAACATCAAAATCTTGAGAAATAAATCTTGGCAGTACATAAGGCATAGATCATAAAGGAACATTAATCATGATAAAATAGCATGGTAATAAAACATGTAATTGTGTCAAACCATTAAGAACATGATATTATTTCCATAGTAGCCAAGGCATTGCTTCCAAGACCATCTTAGTGGACAAAGTCCCATTCTGAATTGAGTTTACTCCTCGTTCTAGTCCTATATCATTGAACCGAATTAACTTACCATTCCATCCATGTCTATCTCATGATAGATAAATCTTTACCCAATTAATTAGAGGGAGATATAGGTCCCACCCATCTCATAATGAAATCATTCTTACGTGTGCCACAAAATAAACATAAATCATTCATCATAACCCAACGAAGAAAATGGGTTTCATAAACATCATCCCATCATAACATAATCCATATAAAACAAATGGATATAACTTCATCATAAGAAGAATCAAACCATGTAAATAATAGAGAAATTATATTTGAAACATAAACATGCTAAATAATTTCATCTTAGATGGAAAATAGTTTTGATAAAATACTTAAAATGAATTCTTGAGGAAAATATCCATTCTTCTAAAAAATCATTTTCTTTAAAAAATGACATTCTATTTTAAAAGAAAAGTATTTTTTTTAAATAATAATGAAATATTGTAGAGGAATATTCATGAAAATAAGGTGTTATGAAACTGTAAAAATCCGTTCACGCTGTATAAGTTAAAAAAACATTCTCCTTGTACTTTTAACAGAAAAGTCAAAAAGTACCACGTATGGTAAACAAAAGAAAGATTCCTTCCATAACACAAAGTAAAAGTCAAAGAGGGGTAAAAATGACTTTAAACATACATGGAATAATATTAAATACTTTATGAAAAAACATTTTATGTACATGGACGAAATATATACCCCATTAAATACTTACGTATAAGCAATCTCAGATAAAAAATGAGATTTGCAAAATTATCCCTTACCTTAGGTCCGATATGATTCGTACGTATCTGAACCTCATGTATAATGATTTAAATAATGTCATTGACTTATTACATAATCATATTCATTGTTATGATATCATATATTGTTCACTTATGACTTTATATTACCCATTCTTTTGTAAATTCTATGTTAAAGTAGTGTTTTGGGTAAAATCGTTTTATTTATAGTACGTGTTTGGACTTGTTGTTCTTTATATTATTATTAATTATATAATTATTTAATTACTTCCAGATTGTAAAACATGATTTATATATCATATATATTCTATATATATATATATAATATATAGATAAATGAAATGAAAAACACCGTTCATGGAGACGATAGGTCGTACGTACGCATGAACGTTGTTTTCCTTTCCTTATTGACTTGAATGGAAGTAAGTAGATGAAATATATATATATATATCCATTAGCTTCATTAGGTAATATATTTCATTATTATTCATTATATATACTTTATAATCATTCTTGAATGGTTAACATGGAGAATGAATCTCATCGCGTCATGGAGACGGTAATCTGTACATACGCACGAGCGATGATATCGTTTCCATAATTATTGAATGGAATTGGAGTGGATGATATAATATCTAAGAATCGGTATGATTTTATAATAACTATATATATTTATTCTTTACACCATTATACCTATCCAAGTAAGGTGGTGGTGGAAAAACAAATTACACCATGGCGTGGAAACGGTATTTTGTGCGTACGCACGCTCGGTGATTTCATTTTCTGTAGGATGGATAGAAGGTGAAATTGGGTTGTTTCATATTTATAATAACATATAAGTATATTATTGATACTTATGTTATTACTTTATAATGAAACAAATAAATAATAACATGTTTAAGAAGAAAGAAAACTTGAAAGAATCGGTAGAAGAGATTACCTCTTCTTCGACGCCCCTCTTTTAAGCTTCCTCTTAAGGCACTAGAGTTGATCTTTTGAGGAGACCAGAACCTCTATAATGTTTCTAGGGAAGTTTATAAGAGAAATGGGCAGGGTTTTTCCGAGCTTGAAGGCTCAAAATTGTGTAAAGAGAATAGGGAGAAGGTTCTCTATTATAAGGGAGGAGAGGGGCACCTTAGGAAAAACTTAAAATATTATTTTATAATAAAGTCATATTCTGTTTATAATAGCTCCAAATTGATTTATTTAAAAAATAAAGTGGGTATGGTTCGAAATACTCTCAACAAATAGTTTTTATACAATTTTAGGTTATTATTTTATCCTTATCATTTAGATTTAACTCTAAGTTAAATAATTTAACTTTTACTATGTCTTCTTGTTTTATTACACTATATGGTTAATAAACTCACTATAACATATCAAAAGAACCCCAATTGGTTAATTATTAATATATATAACCTTATCTAAGTCATTTGGATGAACCTTATATTTTTAGGAATAAAATAACAATTAATAATATAATATTTGTTTTAAAAACTATTTTATTTCAATTTTGACACTATTTGGTAATTGATTTTTTTGAAAATCATAACAGTATGATTAGTTCGAAAAAATTTAAATGAATCAATAATAACATGTAATATTAACCTAAAAAAATTATTTTAATTTATAAAAAGTCTCAAATTACATTTATTTGGGTATTTATAACATCAATTATGTTATTATTTCATTAATAAGGCAATTACTGCATCGTCATTATGTCATAAATAAATTAAATTATTTAATATTTAAAAATTAAAAATAAAATACGATTATGTAGGAAATATTTTTATATTTCTAATGAATATTTATAGTCGAATTTATCTTTTGTAAAACCTTATATTAAAAAAATTAGTTATTAAACTTTGATTTTAACTATTTTAACTCTTCTTTAAATATAATAATAATAAATGTCCTAATCTAATCCAAGTGGACCTAAAGGATAATATTTTATTCCTAAGGTTGTTTTTGGTCAAATTACACTTATCCAATAGAATTAGTACGTGTTTTAGGGTAATAATAATATCATTTTTACCCTTAATTACCCTATTTACTTTTAACCGTGGTAAATAATAGTAAAAAGTTACTATTCACCAAAAATTATTTTTATCTTATTGAACCACATTTTACTCCTTGATATTAACTGTGTATCTCGGATTTTTAAAATTCAACTCACAGAAGTGGTAAAATTAAGTTTTATGTACAATTTCAAATGCTCCTAGGAGGTGGGTAAAAGACGGTGAAAAGTTCAATAAAATTTTTATATATCTAAAATTATTATAAAATGACTCAAATTAATTACATTAAACTTATATAAGTATTATGTATCTATTTTTCCCTAAAATAAATTTAAACAAAATAAATGGTTATTTAAATAAAAAGTCGGTTTTAACCAATAACTCAGTGTTTTCACTATTCATCAAAAATTGAAAGTTTTCAGAAAAATACCAAAATTCCACCCTAGGCTAATTTTGATATTCTGAATTCAAAAATGAAGTCCATTTTGAAAGATAAATTTATAAAATTTCAAAAAGTGGGTATTATTATTCATAATGGCTAGTTTATATAATATTTTAATAACATATTGTTGTTTAGTGGAACTCGGTATTGCGTACAACACACGCTATCGTGGAAGGTCTCGATTGCGTGTAAAGTAAGCCAAGTCAGGGTTGCATGTAGTGAAAGATTCCTTTGTTGTTGTGTATAATAGAATCCAACCATATTTCATTTATACATTGAATATATATATATATATATACACTCAATGTTGCGTAGAATAACTTCTATCAAACAAACTTGAAATTTTGTGTAACACGATCCAAGAATAGTGTTGTGTATACTGCAAGCTAATACGGTGTTGCGTATAGCGCAAGATAATCTTGGTTTAGTATACAACACAAGACATCAAATAAATTAAAAAGAATACTTATCATAAAATCTCGGGGTGTTACAGAGTGGACCTTCCTAATCATGAGGTAGGTTGTATATATTATTTTCCCTTAAATTTATGTTGTTTATATAATATTGTTATTATACTGCATGTAGGACCATCCATGCATTTCTCCTAAAAATTTAAATTCCTTAAATTAAATCCATATAACATGAACTTGATCTTCCCTAGCCCCTTAATAGTTGTAGGTCGACAACCTCAACCCAAACCACCCCTTCAGGGTGATTTATTCATTTCTTGTGATTATAATTCCCCGCTTATGCTTTAAATTGACTTTTAGTGTGTGTTGGGTTATTCCTCATGGAATAAATTATTAAATTAAGTTGAATTAAGTGGTTTAACGATCATTCTCTATTTTATAATAAAACCACCTTTGAGGTGTGTTGTGTTAATTAATGAAAAAGGGATGAGTACTTAGAGATAAATGAATTATGGTAGAGAATGGGTGTTTCCCATGGCCTTATAGTTTGATACCTATGTGAGGGGAAAATTCTCTTAGTCGAATTGATAATGGTTTTGTGTCTAATTCTTTTCCTTTTTATATTATGGCATGTATTATTCTTATATCCTATGAAAAATATTAAATGAAACTTAACAATGAAGGTCCATTGCGCCTTGAGTGATACTGGGTTCCTCTTTACGGAATGACTAGGATAAGGTCTCATAGGGAAATTTGGATTACCTTATACTATATTATTATAGAGGGGCCTCAATTAGGGTTTTGGACATGATGTTTCAAACCCCCTTGGTTGAGGACATTGGACATGGAGATTCACGTCACTTGGGTTGTTGGGCATGATATTCCACGCCCCATCAATTAGGATGTTGGGAATGGACCTTATTAATTATTAATCATGATACCTAACATGGAATCCTAAATTATTGATGATAATTAGCATGTAATCCTATATTAGTTGTTGCACTCAGGTATAGAATCCCTTATTACTCTATGAGACTCTTATGATTATACATGGACACCTGAGTTATGCCTTGGGTCCTAGATAATACTATATATCTATATATATGGATATAAACATTGATATGTATATACTAAATATTTATACATACATATCTATATAAATATTTATATATATATATATATACACACATGGTGACCTATGTATTCAAAGGCATTTTGGCTTAGGTTGAAGCGGGTATAATCGGCCAAGCGTCTTTAAGGAACCTGAGTCTGACTTGTTACATGTATTGATTATTATTCTGCCTTACTTATTATACAACTAAACACTAATTTATTTTATATACATGGACTGGATTATGCATTATACATAATTGGTGGTGGCCTACTTAGAATATCTTACACCCGATTCGGACTATCGTTTGGTACCTATATAGATACCATCTGGTTTCATGTTCAGTAACTTGGTTTGTGTTGTGTGTTGATTTGATTGTACTTGGGATCTTAGGATCATAGGACTGAGTTAGTTCTCAGAATGATTATGGAGATAACCTTTGAGACATATTTTTTTCCTTTATTATTATGGTGTTGTATATATCATATGTTTTATGTATGTATCTTGTGCATTGTAGCATGTTCATTCTTGATTAATCATTCATTTATTATTGATTTCCAGTTATTATTGTCTTATGATGCTTGATTATTTATATTACTTCCACTATTGATTATCTTTTATACCATTGTGCTACTTTTATTATGAGGGTATAGTCTCCCCAACATACCACTATTAGACCCTTATTGCTTTTCGGTAGCCTTTGTCATACATGGAGGCACACTTGAGGCCATGTAGCCAACCAGCTAAGGGCATTGTTTTAGTGTATTTCAGGTCGGGATGTTACAACTAGTATCAAATGTTTCTTTTCCTTTTGTATTACTATTTTGGGATGGTAGATATGAGACTAGGAATGTGTTTTAAATTGGAAAATATCTTGTTTCTAGGTCTCAGAAACCCACGTGCGAGGGAAAGATCAAGTTTCTAGGGATGTGACTGTTGTTCATGATATGTTATTACAGTTGATTATTATTTCACCTTGGGTGACTATTGTACTTTTTCTGGTTATTTATTTATGGATTTATGTATTTATGTATTTTTACCCTTGTCCTAGTATGGTAAGGAAGTGTTGTTACATGCATCATTATAGGCACTTAGAGAGTCACATGTCATGAATATGCCATGTCATGAATTTCTTGACTGCCTGATACTTGATAGTTGTCCCTCATGTGATTATTTAGCATTCTTATTTTAATACCCTACTTGTTTAATTTTTTCCATGTTTACTGGTCTTATTTCTCTATGATAGCATTCCCTATTATAATTATGGTAAAATAATTGGTTATTAAAGTGTCTGCATCAACCTAAATAGTGTTTTCGAACATATCTTGATGGTGGAACCTTAATTAACCAATTCTAACATGTTTGGTCCATGGAACATTGGTTGCATGGGCTGGAAAATTACGTGTTACAATTAAATGAGAGCCAATTTTTCAATTTATAAAGTGTATGGGCATTTATAAATTGGAAAATGGTAAGTCATATAATTGAACCATCATATATGGACTTATTATATTATGATACCAAAGATAAATACCTAGTTGTAGTTACATTAATTTCAATTGTGATTTATAAGGGCAAGTACCTTTATATCTTGGGAATGATTATTCATATAATTGAACCATGATGCCTATATGTGTATACTAAAATGACATTATTATAGAAAATGGTATCTTTTATAGAGGCTAGTACCTATATAAATTGGGCATTATGAACCATATTATTAAATCAATAAATGCACAATTGGACCCAAGTAGGTCTATTGGGGAATGTTACTATTGAGATAAACCCATTAATGGTGTGAATAAATCTTGACAAATAACTATTACGGGTTTTATTTAAATGGGATTCCAATTGTAATTTATAGATCACTAACTTAATAAACTAGGAATGGATGACCATATGCATGAACCCATATTGGTTTGGTGGGACCCTCATAGGTCACCTTATTCCTTATATGTCTTGATATGTAACCTCATGGGGGTATTTTTATACAAATACGATGGTAATTTAAAGTGTTTTTATCCACTTATATGGAGTTAAATATAAATGTATGGTGGAATATTACTTGACTAGACCCCCTTTTAAATAATAATAGACCTTATATCTATTTTGAGCTTTATTATAATGAGGCACCATTTAACTAAAATTCCAATTTCAACCTAAATAATGTTTTCCTCCATAGTTTAGAATTAACATTTTCTTTAATAAGGCCTAGTTGTGAGTACCTTATGGATATATAAATGGTTAAATGTAAATTTTGAGATAATTTTCTTATAATTTTGTGTGGTTCTAGCTAAATTTATTGTTTAGTATAATTTCCTTGACAACTAATACTTGATATCCCTTCTATGTGAGTTTTTAAAAATGTTTTAATAATTGGGAACTATTTAAATTCTTTAAAATAAAACCTTAATGTGGTGTTCTTAGTTTCAAACCTCAAGTAAGGGTAGTTTAAAAATGTTATCATGTGTGGGAATGTGGACATTTCCCACATATCTATGATGACTTATTCCTAGGTTGTGCTAGACCTGGAGGTTAATTGGTAAGGTATAGTGAATTTTCAGGTGTGACCTTGTTTAGGATCGATGTCTTGTGTCATTAGGGGGATAACCCGGTGTATGTAGCTCCCTCGGATATAATAACATTGAAAATTTTTAAGATAAAGTTCAAACATAAGGTGTTGTTTGGGCATCAGTTGTTCCTAATAGACTCTTATTCATTTAACATGACATCCTCAGGTGAGAGAGTGGTTTTCTGGAAATTCGAACCACAAGGGGGTATTACTGTATATAGATAACTAGTGAGTGTCATCTCCTTATTATATAATTTCATGTTGTGACCCTAGTAGGCTGATGACCTTCCTTTTTTAGTTTTACCTCTTTTGGATAGTGTGTACATGTGTGTTAGACATTGTGTGATAAATTCCATTAAATGGAATATTGTTCTCATTTGAAATACCTTAGGGATATGTGGGAAAACTTGACACTGTTGATTTTGATACGGACTCTATTGGGTCATATTCATTTCATTGATTAAGGGAAACTTATGACAAAGATTGTACTGGGGTTTACAGATGCCTTTTTAAGGGATTAATCTTGATATTATTCTCTTTTCGAAACTGATGCATGGTAGATGATCAGGTTTTGTGATATAGGCATGGTAATGAATCTACCTCTGAAAGGACCTTAAGTGCTTATGTTTTGAGCTTTGAATTTTATGGATAGGATTTTTTGGGTGCCTGAACCTATTAACTAGTGTTTTCCCTATATATGATTTAGTTTTAGAAAATGAAACCTTTAGGCTGGTGGTTGTTTGATAAATCATGGTATCGGTAGATGACTGATTTTAAGAAGTTCCAAGGGAGATCACGGTGTATTAAATACCAGTATTCCATGTAACATTGTAATATTAACCTTATTGATAGACAAATCATGAAAGCATGAGTTGGTTCCTAAATCAAGTGGTACAAGATTCACACCTGTGCTGTATAGAAAGTTCCATTCACACTAGTTGAGCATAGAAACTGTTTAGATTTAAACATTAGTGAATGTCCGGGTGTGAGACAAGGACCAATGGTTTTCAAATAAGTGATTCTTATGATCATGGTGACCTGAATATTAAGTTAAAATAAAAAAAAACTTCCATGATATGTTGACCCATAGTTAATCCATGACACTCATTATCAGGATATGTGGTGTTTGGTATTAGATAAGGAAAATGTATCCTGTGTGATGAGAGTGTGGCTTGGGAGAGCTATACATGCCTTCTGATAGAATCATAGTGTACTCCTTAGAGGTGATCATGCCCCTATAATGTAATTTTCCTAAAAAACTAGAAGAGTGTTGGTTATATGTTGATCTACCTATCTAACCACTCATGGTTTGGTGAAGAAACTCTTTGAGAGTTTTGCTCGAGCAGCAATTTTAAGGGAATTCAAATGGTGCATAGTACACCATTGACCATTTAAGGGTGGTAACACTAACTATGTTTTAATCTTGATGATCTTCATGGAAACCATTATTTGGAAGAGGGAATGGGTGATGGTTTATGTTCACGCTAGTGCTTAGGATGAGTAACTTCTTGGCCATGCCATTCATATATCCATGATGGACAAGGAATGCACTGAGGTAATCAGTTTTTGTTTCATTTAAGAGGCAATGAGGATGATTCAAAGATGGTGAGTGGGACATCAGTATCTGGTGGGAATCCCTCATGTGAGAAGTTTCATGGGACCTTGAGACCGATCATGTGATTGTCGTTTTAGCACTCGTATGTTGTTAATTAAATAGATCAATATATGGTTGGTTTTATCGATGAATTCTAGGAAAATTTTGATAAGGAATTGGGTGAAGTCTGAGAATGGACATTAATCCTGGTGTAGCATATGATGATCCATGGATGATGTATTAGGTTTATGCCAGTTTTTTAGCTCTAGCACGATGATAGTTTTGATTGAGGGATGGTTCAAATGGGAGACATCACAGGAAGTCGGGTAAGAGCTTTGGTGGATGTGATCGAAACAATCTTGGCATGCCTTGGGATAAGGATTTATAATATGGTTTTGGTGAGGCATCAGTTGTAGGATCCATGTGTTTTTGAAATATTTGACCAAAGGTGTTTCAAATTTATTTCTCTCTAATGGTTGGATATAGTTGGTGAGGAATCTCATTAGGCACATCATCGAGATAAGAGGAATGTAACTTAAAGGGTCATTCGGAGGTTTTCAAGGAAATTTTACATGGCCATGTTAAGTTCATTATATTGGAATTTGACCAATATTTTAAATGGATAAATGTGTCAGGAGTATATTTGGGATACTAAGGGAATGCTTAAATAGGAAATTCTGACGGTGGAGTTACCGTGACTCGAAATTGGCCATTGAAATCTAGAACCTTTGGTGGGGAGCACCATAGGATACTTGATGATAAAATATATGATTATGTGACCGTATCTTAGGTTATAAGGGACCAGGTAAGATCTGTCTTGACATTTATGTTTTGAAAATGAGTGTTGGATCGAGTGTTAGTGGCTTAAGTTCTGTGTGGTTGAAGTAACACTTATAGGTGTGTTGGGTGTAGGAAATGAAATGTGGTCGTATGAGAGAGAATTTATAGACTAAGTAGGTCAAGTGATGTTTTTATATTTCCACAAGGATTCTTGGGGATGATAAGTTCTAAGGTTTTGAGGTAGTATCATCCCATGTTTTGTATGGGTTGAAATTTCCAGATGAATTTGAGTTTTACAATTTTGTGGGTAGTCTGAATCTTAAATTGAGTCATTAAATGTAATTTTGAGAGTTATAAAACTTAAAATTGTTATTTTAGGATGAGGTTTAAGGACCTAGGTGTGGTTCAGAAGTTTGGATGAGTTTTGGGAGCATCAAGCTATGAAAAATTACTTTTTAGCAGAAACTGACAGGGTCAAATGGTTTGTTTAAACCGTGTGGCCTCCTAGGAGAAACTATGTGGCCCTGTAAGGGGTGTCACATGGGTTTTTAAACCATTTATAGTGGGGAACATTATTATGTGACAGGTCTATAGTAAATTAAAAAGACAGTTTCATGGGCTACACACAGTTTTCCAAACTGTGTTCCTAGCCCGAATGGTTAGTGCCACTAAACCAGTAGCACTACATGGTTTGGTGAATAGTTAGCTAAACCGTGCATCCTAACCATGCAGGTTGTTGCTCCTAGGTATTTATAGTTTCATATTTGATGTGTGATTATCCAAACCATGCAACCTAACCATGCACCTCTCAAAAATGTAAAAAAAAACCCTGCCTCATTTAAGGGTCATTACCCCTTTTTCTTCCCTCATTCACCCAAGGGGCCTCCCATGCATGAAACCCTTCCTCCTACTCTCCATTTTGTGTATCTACCTCATTTAATATTTGAATAGAATGTTTTCAAGTGTGTTGGAAGCATATTGTTAATTCTAAGACTCCTCCTTCTTCCTTTATTCGTTTATCTCTCTATCTTTGATGTTATCTTTATTTGAGGCAATTCACCCTATTTTAGGGTGTTTATCTAATATTTATATTTCTATCATTCCAGCTCAAATCAAAGTTTGATACTAGATGAGTGGATCATCCTAAGCATGAGTTAAGTTGTCTATATTCTTTTACCTTAAAGTTACTTCATTTATATAATATTGTCATTATGTCTCACATCAGACCATCCATGAATTTCTCCTAAAATTGTAAATGCCTTAAATTAAATCCATCTACCATGACCTTGATGTTCTTTATCCCCCTTAATGGTTGGAGGTTGACAACCTCAACCCGAACGACCCCTCTATAGTGAGTTATTTAGTGCTTGTGATTATAATTACCCTCATACACTTTAAATCCCCTTTTAGGGTGTGTTGAGTTATTCCTCATGGAATAAATGATACAATTAAGTTGAGTGAAATGGTGTAATGGTCATGCTCAATTTTATAATAAAACCACCTTTGAGGTGTGCTATCTAAATTAATGAAGAAAGGGGATGGTTACTTAGAGATAAATGATTTTTGGTAGGGAATGGGTGTTTCCCATGGCCTTATTGTTTAATATCTATGTAATGGGCCAATTTTATTAGTTGAATTGATAATGGCTTAGTGTTTAATCCTTTTACTTATTTATATTATGGCATGTATGATTCTTATTTCTTGTGAAAAATATTAAATGCAACTTAATAATGAATGTAAATTGTGCCTTGAGCAATGTTGGGTTCCTCTTTAAAAAACTCCTATGCTAAGGAATCAAAGGGGAAGTGGGATTACCTTATACTATATTATTATAGAGGGACCTCAATTAGGGTTGTGGACATAAAGTTTCAAACCCCCTTATTTGAGGATATTGGACATGATGATTCATGTCACTTAGGTTATTGGGCATGAAACTCCATGCCCCCTTGATTAGGATGTTGGGTATGAACCTTTTTAATTATTAATCATGATACCTAGCATAGAATCCTACATTATTTATGATACTTGGCATGGAAACCTACATTAGCTATGAAAATCTAGAATGGTATCCCTTATTACTCTATGAGACCCTTATGATTATATAAGGACACATGGATTATTTATTAGGTCCCGGATAGTATTATGTATCTATATATATGGCTATAAACGTTTGTGAGTATATAGTGAATGTATATACATACAAATCTATATACATATTATATATATACATGGTGAACTATGTATTCAAAGAAATTTTTCCTTATTCCAAAGTAGGTATATTCAGCAAGGTGTCCTTAAGGAACTTAATCCTAACCTCTTAAATTTATTGATTACTACTCTACCTTACTTATGATATACCTAAACACTGCTTTATTTTATATAAACAGACTATATTATGCATTATAATCCATTTTTGGTGGTCTACTGAGTATATCTCACTCCCTGTTCAGGCTGATGTTTGTTACCCAAACTATACTATATGGTTGCAAGTTCCTGACCTTGGTTTGTGTTGTGTGTTGATTCTATTGTACTTGGAAGATTAAGATTATATAAATAGTGCTCAGGATTCTTATGGGGATAGACTTTGAGGCTTCTAATTTTCCTTTATTATTATAGTGTTGTATATGTCATCTATTGTATGTATTCCTCTTGTGTATTGTATCATGTTCATGAATGATTAATCATTCATTTTTTATTGATTTACACTTATTAATGTCTTCTAATTCTCGGTTATTTAATTGATTCCACTATTGATTATACTTTATACCATTGTTCTAATCTTATTATGATGGTACGATATCACCATAATATCAACATTAGACACTCGCTTCTATTCGGAAGCCTCTAGCTTACGGGGAGGTGTACTTGAGCCCATGTATCTAACCAGATTGGGGCAACATTTTAGTGGTTTCCATATTGGTATGTTATAGTTTCTCTTTTTTACCTTGGTTTCCATGATGATGATATATATATATATATATATTCCAAAGTTTTTTTATCTAGATATTTGTAAAATGATCATTTTTTCCTTCAAAATTCAACTTAAAACTGTTAAAACTAAAATTTATGCTTGATCTTGTTTAAAGAAGATAAATCATGGTTTTGCTTTGAAAGAACCTTAGTTTTTTGTAAATGTGGTGTTTTCATGGAAAATAGTTTGATAATTGTTTTAAATAGAGGAAATTAGAAACATTATTTTTATATCCTCGTTTTCAAATATATTTGAAATAACTTCTAGTTTAAAGTGTTATGATTTGGGTTAGAAGGTGGTGACCTGTTGGGATTTTAGATTGCACCTATATATATTATAAGTTTAGTAGGTTTATTGATAAATTTTATATTCATATATCTCTGGTCTCAAGTTATGGTGGAGGTGTGTGTGGTGTTTCTCCTCTTGCACAAGGAGGTGTTGGTGTCATGTTGTATCTTTTTCCTTATTGTCAGTTGTATTGGTCATCCACCCTGTTTTTTTAGTTTTTTTGTATTTCTTGTTGTTTATTTTATTATTTTACATCTCATATTGTGCCTTTTATGGATTTTATTTACACTTTTTATCTTTTTATGTTTATTTTTTTGGCTGGAATCATTCCCAATGAGTCATTGTTGATGCCCAGGCACATGTCGCCAACCCATGGGGATTTGAAACACCCTTTAGTCCTTTCCATGACTAGATTGGGTGTTCTATTAAGGGACGAATCAGGTTGGTTCATGAAAAATTGGAATCAAAGGAGTTTTGTCTTTTTTATATGGGATTCCCAAAAGTTTGGAGGTAGGACTATCAGAATTTAGGTAGTCGGTCATGGGAGGGTGCTTGATCACCACCCACTCAAGATAATGCTTGAGTTGCTAGATCTATCTAGGATGAGTATGTATCCAATTATATCTTGGTCATGAATTTTTTTGAGAATTTTTGTTCTTTATTGGAGAGTTTCTTTATAGAATTGAGAATTTATGGGCTATTTTGAAAAGCTCCAAGTTGTAGAGTTTGTTTTTGAGAGAATTCATAGGGTGAATTCTTATGATGCGTGGTTTGGAAGACCATGTATAGACTATACAACTGACTCTGGTTGACTTCAAGGGAACTTATCATGGTCAGTGTATGGTCTTCCAAACCATGTTTAACTAGTATTTATTTGAAATTATTTATATTTTGATTCTTTATGACTTAGATTACCTTTCCTTTTTATTTTGTTGGTTCAAGATGATTTTGGGTTTTTCTTCTAGGAGATTATTTAGTGTTTTGATTTTCTCAAGTTTGATCTTTAAAATCAAATTTTTGGTTGTTTGAAAAAGGATTGAAAATTGTATATGGTTTAAAAAAAGTAAGTGTCTTTAAAACTAATAAGAAATAGAGGTACTAATTTTATAAATTTGGAATTTTCTTTCACAATTTTTTGAATTCAAAACGATTTTTGGTGCTAGTGGTGTTTCTAAAATATTTTGAATTTAAAATGATGATAGTTTTTTTATAAAATTTGTTAATTCTTGGATAAATGTTATAATACTAAATATTTTCAACATTTTCATGTGATTTTAATAAATTTTAATTGTAATATTTTAAATATATTAAGTGTGAAATGTTTTAAAATCATAAGTTTTAAAATATTTCAGTGTTAAGGCCTTTTACTTTAATAGTTTCCAAGAATGTTTAAATGTTGGTTTAAAGAATTTTTATTCTTTTTTAAATGAGTTTTGATAAAACCGTCTTGGTTCATAGAGTTTAATTTATTTATCTTATTTAAAGAAACAAATATTTGGGTCTGTTGGTTTATAATTTTTTTAGTGTTGGATTTGAAATTTGTTTAAATTGTGTGTTGAGGTCATTTGTTGATTTATGTTTTTTCTTATGGGATTTAGTTTTTGGAATTTGTTTTGATGTGTTTTATTGAATTCTTTTTATATTATTCTACATTAAGATCTAATAGAATATTTGGTTGATCATGAATCTCTTGGGATGGTTGTTCTATCAACTCCAGTCTCAGTGCTTAGTGTTCTTCTTATCATCCCCCAATGTGAGATTGTCATTAAATATTTACAAAAACGGAATCCTACTTATATATTTGGGAAACAATATTCTTAGTAAGTGGTGGTTTTTATACTAAGTATCGAGTCTTGATCTTCTTGAATCACTTAAGGTTAATTATGAAACCTTTATACTAGAGGGTCCAAGTTGGAAGTGGTGGAAGCCTGTCATCTAGACTAAGACATAGAAGAAACATTCTCAAGAATTTTTCAAGGCATGGTTCATTCATGAATTATTTACCAATGTAGTTATGGTACTGAAATCTATATAATTTCATGGTATCTAGAAAGTAGATGAAATGGTGTTTAAATATTCATATCATTTTATCGAGTTTGTGTTCTATCTACCTTATCTTTCCAAGGACAATTCCCTAATTTCCTGATTTTTTTTGAAGGTCTTCAACCTCATATATCATGGACTATGTTTTATCTTATCCTTGAATTCTATGAAGAAATTTTGATTCATGCTATCAAGGTTTGAGAAGACTTACTAGGTTCACCTAAGGCATTTTAGGTTTCTCCTATTCCTGAGTGTGGGGATGGAAGCTCCATTAAGGGAAACATGAAGTGTCGAAAGTTGAACCTTGAAAGTGGCAGTATCCAAAGACCATCTTGTTTCTTCTTGACAGATTTATCTAAAAAAATCATATAGTTTTCTATCATTGTGGAATGTTGGGACATAAGAAACCAACTTTTTAGAGGGCTCTTAATATCTGTCATGTTTGTGGTTGTTTGGTTCTTTGCAAAGCTTCTTTAGAGGATCTCTTAAAAAGAAATGTGGAGTGAAGTCTACCCATTATGAAGACCCTCTAGTTTAACTTGTTGATCCTTATATCAGTGTGATTTTTTTGAGTTTTATTTGATGTAATTATTTTCTATTGTTGATCTTGTGACATCATGAGTGGTTTTTCTTAGTTATCCTTGAATTTATGTGGTGATGTTTTGACATTTCCAATGTCGTTGTTGAATTCTATATTAGTGATGAAAGAATTAAATTTATATGGATTTTTGTTTGATTTATCCCTTATCATTATTTCCTAGATTTTTATGAATTGAATTAGAGGAGTTTGAATTTGAGTAAAGTCTAATCATGGTGGGGATACCACTATCAATAATTTTTCCATATAGAATGAATGTCTCCACTTAAATTGATATGGGATATGATTTTCAGTTTTGGATCTGAGGAGGGATTGAATTATCGAGATAGTGAAAACATTTGAGGTGTTTCATTTGAAGTTGTTTTCTCATTTTTTTTCCTTGACTTATCCCCAATGGGAAGTTAGTTGTATTAGGAATTCTCATTCTTCATTGATTATTGTCTTTCTCTTCGCTTCATTAGAGGTGGTACTTGTGTTAAGCCTTTTCTTCTAAATGATTGTGCATAGGATATTTTGGGTAGGTGTTGGGGAGATCGGGAGCTAGTAATAGTTATACTATAATGTTTTTTGGTTAACCAAGAGTTGTTGTTCAAGAAGAATGATCCTAGGTTACCTGTACTTGACATAATGATAAATTATTTCATTCTTATTGAGGAATGATTTCTAGTGAGTCATTTCCAATTCCTACCCATTTTTATCTTTTGTGTTATTATTCAGTGTCTTTTCTTGAGGTAGTAATACTTTCAGGCCTATTGTTTCATTTTTTATGTTCATGACTCTATGTGTGTGGTGATTTTGACATTTCCCTGAGATATTGATGGTTGTGTGCATCATTGATTGAGTATTATAGGACCTACCAATTAGTTTATGATGATAGATTGCTTGATGAATTTTCTTTGGAGAGTTCCTCATTCTTTCCTAAACCAGTTATTTGGATTGCTTTGGAATTCTGGTTTTTTAGATCAAGACTTTGGAGTTTTTTATGCTAATATTAGTTTCTTTCTTGGTCTATTTTAGAATACTTTTCGGTTTTCTTCTAAGAGGGTTGAACATGTGGAGTATCTTTAGTGTTGTATTCAACAATGTATACTTGGTTGTCTTTTTTCCTCTTAGATTATTAATTTCACTTTTCTCTTAATCAACCATTGTCCTTGAGACTTTTGGGGGTAATAAAGCCTTATGGTTGGGAGAATTTTCACATCATGAACTTGGTTAACTCTATGGTTTTATATATTTTTGAGTCTCTTATTTTTCTTCTCCTTTCAAGTGTCTTTTCCCAAAATTTTAGAGTGTTTTGTGTGGTTCATGGTTGGAACATGGTTAGGGTAAACCATGTTCCATATCATGGGAAACTATACATCTTATTTTGGGATCCTATAGTAGGGTTCACGATTGATACATGGTTAAGACAAACCAAGTTTCCTTCTATATACAACATGTACCTTGGGAAAAAGGAACATCACACAGTTATCATATGGTTATACAAACCATGTGACCAAACCATGTTGATCTTCTAGTTTACTATAAGGGGGTGCATGGTTGGAATGTGGTTTTCTAAACCATATGACCATACCATGAGATATTAATTAGTTAATATGAAAATTAGTTTTAAAACTTGAAACATCTACCATTGGACTCATTCTTACTCCTAAATCTTAGTCTCTCAAACATAAGGCTTCCACTTAGATATTTTGGATATCCCAACCCTAGAGAGATTGATTTTGATTACTCAAGTGGTGTTGGATCTATTTTCTCAAAGTTATGTCTCCATTCTTCATCGTTATTCTCCTTACTTTTGGATCACTCCCCTTTCTCTTGATAGATATCTTAGATCATAGGAATATTGACTATATAAAAAAATTTGATTATCTAAGGATGTTTCAAATAGATTAGTCATTTGAATAGGTGTAATTCATTGGATTCAGGTTGACCGTTGTGTGAATCTTTAAGATCTTTAGGGTAAGTAGTATCTCTCTCTCTATCTTATCTATTGACCTTAGAATCATTGAATCTGAAATTTATGTTATGTAATTCATGGTTTATGATCTTCTATTTATTCCTAGAGTCCTATTCTCCTTTGGTATGTGGATTCCAGGTAATTTTTGGAATTCCAAGTTCATTTAGGTTACTATCTCAATCATCTCTCTTTAATTGAATACATGATTGCTTGTGATTTAATTATGGGTTTTCAACGTATTATAATGTTTTTTTCATATATCAAGTATTTATATCAAATAAAAAAAATTATTGAGATTTTGATAAAAGTGGGAAAAGGTGTTTATTGTAATATTTTATATGAAAATTATTTTAAAGGAATATAACTTTGTTTTGGAAATTAAAATTCCCGGTTGTATATTAATAATTTTCCTTGAAGTTTTTTATGATATTTATTTCCAAAATTATGGGAAAATTTTTGGTTTTCTAAGATTATGAGTGTTTGATCCTTTTGAGATAATGATTTGAAAACAAGTATTTAATGAAGATCTATAATTTATTCACCTCCATTTTTATATGTCATGGGAAGGCTTGGGTGGATAGGTGGGAAGTCAAGTTACACATGTGAACTATTTTATAATTATACTCTGTCTAGTGGCCCTTAGTGGGACTTAGGTCAACATATGAGATGTCTCCCCTTGGTTAAGCTAGTAATGGTAGGCCTGGGTGTTTGGGAAGGTTTTAATTAATGTGTAGTTGTTTTCCGACACATATTATTTTTTTATTGATGGCCATGTTATATATATTATATATTGTTTCCCTTTAGCACCTAATTTTCCATGATCATGATGATATATGTATATTTTCTAAAGTTTGGTTATCTGGATATTTTTAAAATGATATTCTAATTTCATTCAAAATTTTCCTTAAAACTGTTTAAACTATAATTTATGCTTGATCGTGTTTGAAGAGGATAAATTATGGTTTTATTCTGAAAAAAAACATTAGTTTTGTGGGAATGGGGTGTTTTCAAGGAAAACTATTTAATACTTATTTTAAAGAAATGAATTTATAAAACCTATTTCGATATCATTATTTTCAAACTTTCATGAAACAACTTCTCTTTCAAAGTGTTATGCTTTAGGTTGGTGGGTGACGTCCTGCTGGAATTTTAGCTCATGCCTATATATCTCATAGGTTTATTAGGTTTCTTGGTGTGGTTTATATTCCTATATATTTGGGTTTGAGTTATTTTTTAGGTACATTTGGTGTTTCCCTACTTTCACATGGAGGTGTTGGTGGATTTTTAAATATTTTTCCCTTATTTTTAGTTGTACCATCCATCATCCATGTTTTTATAGTTTGTTGCATTTATTATTTTTTTCTCTTATTATTGGACATCTTAGATTGTACCTTTTTGGATTTTCTTTACATTTTTTATCCTTTTATGTTTATTAGTTTTGGGTTAAATCATTAATAATGAGTTCTTTCTAATGACCAGTCATTTTTCACCAGCCCATGGGGATCAAGAATCCCCTTTGAGCCTTAATACGACTAGATTAGGTGTTATATTCAAGGAATGGTCATGTTGGTTCATGAAATTTTGGATAAGAAATTTGAGTCATAATGTGTTGGTATGTATAATATCATGGGAGGTTGATTGAAAGGATATGTTGTGGAGTGGGGAGGTATCGTAACTCTGATGCATACGTTTTGAGAGTTATATTTCACACTATTTGAGGATGAAATATGGGTCATAGTGTATTTGATTAGTCCAAAACATAGTATATTTTGAGGAGGTTTTTTTCTAATTGTAAAACCTTATGTTTCACTTGAATGACTCAAATTTATGGTTTTTATGCTCTCATATATGCATTTTTCACCTTTCCAATCATGTCTCGGTGTTATCGGGCATGGCATAAAGGTGTTTTTAGGAGATTGTTTTATTATTTTCATGAATATGCTTCATAGAATGGCTATATATATCACAACATGAAGCCTCTTGGATATAATTTCATGGTTCTTTCTTTTAAAGTGGCATTACACCATGGAATTCAGGTTATTTTATGGTTTTGGTTCAAAGTCATTTTGGAATTTAAGAAATTTTTATGTCATGAAAGGGTGATAATATTTACACTAAAACCTCAATTATTTATATTGAATTAAATGTGGTTGATTTTTATTTAATAGGAGAAATATAGTGTAAACTCAATGTGATATTGGAAGATTCATTCACCTTAACCTTGTCATGGCATAACTGTCACCTGTCATGCTATGATTATGTAAATTTATTATACATATATAAATTCAAATACCCTATGGATTCTTATTATTTCCATCATTTTACATGATCCTTAGGAAATCATAGGTGCATATATGGGTATCTTTGATTCATCTTTGGTCATATTTATCCCTCGACTTTATTAGATTGACCATTTGTGATATGAGGTGAGTTCCCTAATCTTCTTTTGAGATTCCTTTTTTGTTATTCTTGTTGAAGAGGTTGTGGAAGTGGTTTGGTATTGGTATTTTTTCCATGGTTCATGGTTTTGAAAAAAAATTATGTGTTCTATGTTGTTGAGGTTCCTTTTGTATGGTTTGGGAATTATGATTTCCTCTCTTCTCTTTCCCTTGTACAACAATTTTTGGAACTTTGGTATTTGTAGGGAATTTCTAAACTCTTTTTCTATATTCTAGAATAATATTCTTGAATAGTTTGTTGTGATGAATTCCAAGTATTTTCTCATATTCTTTTATTCTGTGTTTATTTTTTACTATTTTAATGATCATGGTGGTGGGTAATGGGTAACTTATGGGAGAAAAACCTTTAAGTAAGAATGAGTTAATTGAAGATAATACATTGGGTGAGATGAATTTTGGAGGTGGAGGAGAGTATATTACGTTATTTTCTATGTGTTGATTTTTATATTCACTAATATGATTCTCTTGTTGAAGAACTGTGTCACCTCCATAAACGAATAACTACTTAAAATGATAATGAAATGAGATTATTGAAACTAGGAATCTAAGGGGATATTATTATCATTGACTATTTAAATTTAATGTTTTGTTTGTTGTTTAATATTTCTATGGTTGGGGGTGAACTTGGTTGTGTTGATTTATTATGGTTATAATGGGGTGTTGGTCTATTTTTGTTTGTTGTGTCTCTTATTAACATTTATAAGAAGTCTTATGGGTTAAATATGACTATGTTAATGGGGATAAAAGTGGACATCCAGGTTGGTATTAATAAACATGATAAGCTAAATACATCTTGAGAAAATAATAATGGTTTGGCTAATAAGCTCAAAATTGAATGAATATGTTTTATTTTATGTAGTAATTAATGGTTTTTCAAAACTAAACATGAAAGGAAGTAAATGTAAGGATGATGTGAAATGAACATAGATGTGATAAATATAATACAATTAGTAATGATGAATATGTTAATGAGTAATGGGATAGAGTTTAAAGCACATTAGACTATTAATAAATAGTTAATTATTGAAATAGATGAACATTACTAGAATGAATGTGATTAATTATTAATGAATGGTCTAGGAAAGGAAGATGGAAGATGAATGGGTTGAAAATAAATATATAAATTAACGTCATAATGAATCTAATGAGGCTAGTAAAAGTTCAATGATGGGATTGGATTGATGTTTCAAATGTGAGGTCATTGGTTATGTGGCCTTATTTTCCCACAAATTCAGCTATTCTATTGATGATGATTTATTATGTAAAGCAGTTATTTGGTGTGTGGTTTTTATGTAGTTATTTGGATATTATGAAATCAGTTTTGGTTATTTGGTTATTTGATGTGTTAAAGGAGGATGATGGATGGAATTTCATTGGTTTTAATGGCTCAAGGTTTCATTCATGGGTCGTGATGGCTCAAGGTTTTGATGCATAGGTTGTTATGGATCACATTAGGTATAATCATATAGGTTGTAATGGATTAAGGTTTTAGTATGTGATATACCTTATGACTAGATTATATGGTTTTGATGATGATACATGGTGGGAGGGAATTCATGGTAGGAGGGGGCATGAGGTTAGTGTTATAAATGTTCATGAAACTCTATTTTTAGGAGGATATGATATGTTTTGTGATGTTTGATGCTATTTTTAGGGATAATGATAATGTGTTTATGACTATAATGGGTATGATGTGTAATTGGGTGGGTAACATACATGGAAAGAGGAGAGAATGAGTTTGATTTCCTTCATGTTTATGTTACCATACATATGTGTGGTTGGTAAAGTGGATGTATGGTTGTGATATATGGGTATGTGGTGGTGTGGTATGTGGAAATGGTTTTGTGGTTATGGTTTGGAATCTATTGTATATAGATATGTGTTATAGTGGTAGATTGTGGGGTTGAGTGATGAATATTTATGAGGTGTTGTTGTTTTTTCATTCTAACATTTATCTTTAGATAGAGAGGGTTATTCATGCCAACTTGCTACCGATTAGAGGTGAAACAACTCTATTGATAGGTGAGAGTGATGGAAATTTTTTGGGCCATTTTCATTAGATGATAATGATGGTTTCAAAGCTGATGGTGTTTCTTATTATTGGTTTTTTTGTGGTATTTAATTTCCTTGTAATATTGGGAATTGGTTTGTAATATTGGTTTAGAAAATGGTGTATGATGTTGTAGGGTATAGATGAAATTATGATAAATGAGGTGGAATGTAGATTTTAGTTATTTATGCTTCTTATTCAAGTTTTGTTTCTATTTTGGTTATATTTTTATTGGTTGATATTACACCTATATACTCTTACATATCTATTTCACATGGATGTTGATTTTTTTAGAATGATGACTCTACCGAGTACTCCCAAGTGATCAACCCTCTATAGTTTACAAAGTGTTTTACAGGTTAGTTCAAGGGATATTGGAGCTATTATTCAGATAAAATTGGTGGATTTGAAGATTACCTAGAGTTTTAGAATCTTTTCTTAGCATGTATTCTTTAGTTGTTGTGTTTTTTACATATAAGTAACATTTGGGTTGTAAGGTAATTTATTTATTGAAAATTATTTTGAGTTGATTGGTGGTTTTGTTTCATTATTTATGGGATCTAATGAGGGTAATTCCTCCCATTTTTTTGTTTTATACACTTTATTCTAGTCTCCAACCCATGTCCAATTGGAGGAAAGCTTTTAGGGTCATTATTGCTTTCATTGTCATCCCAAGAGGGGGCGATTCATGAAAATGTGGTATCAAAGATTTTGGTTGAGAGTTAGGGTGTAGTTGGAGTTAGGAAAGAGTGAGGACTGCATGGGATTGGTAGTATAGTGGTGACAATTGAGAATAACATGCAATGTAAACCAAGCATACCGACTAGGACATAGATATATGGGGCCCCATGTGATCTGATATAAGGACTTTGACTACATACTAAAAATATTTAGGTGAAAGTGTAACCATTACAGGGTAGAGGTTATAAGGTGGTACATGTATCAGGATTATTAGTTGCATTTATATTCATATTCTAGGTCTTATCTATATTCCCATGATTTTTTTTCATTTTATTTGTTAATAGATTATAGTTATTTAGCTAAAATGTTTACATTTTCATAGGGTGGGGTAAAATGGTAATTAATAAGATTGTATGGTTTAAATAGACCATGAATTGGGGGGTTTTTAATTCCATATGAATTATTATTCCATATGTTAGATTTAAATTATGACATATTATATGCATGTGTTATGAATTTATTACAAGATTGTATTCTTGTTGTTTAATTCTGTAGTTGTTAGATGAGATGATCATGTTTAGTGATAAACCATTAAAATTTGAAAAAAATTACATAAATGAACCTATTTATTTCCCTTTAAAAGCATGATTTAAGTTTTGCTATACTAAAATATTTATGTGTCGCACATTAAATTATAAATATTATTCCATTTATTGTTTTTTGAAATAATAATGAGCCTGTGTAAAGGTAAATTAAAACTGGAAATGAACATGTGGAATAGAAATAGTAAATATGGACTATTTATTGTATAAGATATGTCTAAAGTTAAGGAATGTTTTTATAAATTTTTATCAAAGAACTAGTTCATATTTTCTCAAGTATTCTTATGTGTTGGTAATGTTTCACCTAAATATATAAGTAAAATTATCCCACCCTTTATATAATATGGAAGTATGTTTGTTAGTGGTAAGATTTTTAAATAGTGTTTAGTTTGATAATGTTAAGACTAATGCATGGGAATACATCATGTTCAATTTTTCATTCACAATTAAGAAGCATGTTGAATTAATTGGAGTGAAAAGTATAATAATTTATTTGAAATGTAACTTAAAGAAATTTGAGTATTGGTTTTGATGTTCTTTTTAATGATTATTTACTTGAATTATTGATATGTTTTTTCTAATAACATGTTCTCTAAACCATAAATTTACAATCTAAAATATGGTTTATATGTTGTTTTCTCCATAATAAAATTTATTCCTAGAGTTATATGATGTTCTATTAAATCTATGTGAAGTGATTATTTAATGGGTGATGTTTCTTGATGTTTTGATTATGTTTTTTTATTGTTATTGAATTTATGGAATCACATTTCATAAAAGATTACAGATTTAAATATGGTAATAAATCAGTTGTGTAAAATCTCAAATTTTTTGTGATATCACTCATTCAAAATATACAAAATTGATACAAAGGAATGTTTTAAAAATAATTTATTGAAGTGTTTCATTATTAAAATTGGGTGTTCATTTATACTGGATTTATTGGAACATAAGTATTTCTTTCCCTAGGGTTTGTGACATGGGTCTAATAGCCCTGATTCCTGGTTGGAGGGTGTTTCAGTGTGACTAGTAAGTTCACATAGTTATTCCTTCATCCAAAATCTTATATAGGTAATGGGAGAGTTTTTGGTGTTGATTATAAGTCCTGAGAAAACTCTCCTCCATCACAAGGATTTTTTCAAGTTGGTTAATTGATCCTTATGAAGAACAAATTCATGAAGAAATGATCCAAAGTGGATAATATTGTTTTTATAGGGTTGTGATTGGTAATTTTAAATATTATCATAGTTATGGGAAGCTTCAATACTTAGTGAATGCACTGAGGTAAATATTGTTGTACATTAAGCAGTTTTTTCCTAGGGTTTGTAACATGGGTCTAGTAGCCCTACTTCCAAGTTATAAGGTATTGTAGCATTACCATTGAGGTCACACTATGATGAATCTGTATCAAGAACCACATGGGGAATTAGAGGGTTTTAGGTATGGATTATAAGTCCTTATATAACTCTTCCCCATCACAAGGACTTTTCAAAGTGTGGGAAGTGATCCATAGGAAGATAAAATCCATGAGGTAATGAGTTATAGGAGAAAATATTATTATTTTAGGGTTATGACTAGTCCTTTCAACAACTCTTCTCTTTATCCTTTATAATTTTCTTCAATTATTTCCAAGATATCTCATTCTTATCTTCCTATTCTATTCTCTGAAATCTAGATCTAGTAATTTTCACATATTTCAGATTTCTTCTAGAACTTCTAAGAGTAGTTTTATAAACCTCTACACATCAATATAATAGTTCAGATTGATTCTCCTTCATCTTATATTCTTTATATCTCTCTAGGTGTACCATATATTTAGCATGGTCATTTAGTTCCATTAAATTTTCATTAATCTCTTAAACCTAGAGCTATAAGTTCCTTTTTAAGTTTCTAATTTGAATTTTATAGTTGTTCAGAAACTGATTGACCATGGAGTAGCCACCTACTTTGTAGTGTGGTTTTCATCATTTCATCAATTATGTGACATGGACTTCTTCTTTATAATGTGGTATTAATCACATTAACTAGTCTATGGTGTGGAATTATTTATTGTGGTGTGGTATGAGTCAACACTCGGATAAAAAAACATTAAATAAATCCCACATAACTTTCCTATAAAACATAGAATAGAATCCTCATAAATTTCCAACCTTTGAATAAGTTGTGATGTGGTCTATTATTCAATGGTTCAATATCATGTAGACTCATCAAACTCACTTTCCTTCGATCTTCCAAAATTTTACCCATATACTGAAAACACCTTCTATAACATAGAATTCTATTACACTATAATAGTTGTGAAACATCCTCTTCTCTATGATACAAACACATGAACATAAACCCATCAAATCCTTCTCTCAATTCCATTTTAGTGCATTATCTTCACCACGGATAAGTACCATCAACACACGAGTGGCATTAATCGTCATATGAACACCCCTACGGCGTGGTATCCTATGTTGTGGCATGTAACTCAAATATTTTGCCTTATTCACTCTATGGAATGGGACCCTATCTTACAGTAAGGCTTACATCAACTACTATCCCACATTTAACTTTCCTTTAAGATGCTACTATGATATAAACAAATACTTTACAAATACAAGATTTTGTTTGAGAACAACATCACATATTGTTTGAGATGCATCAAGTAAGGGTAGGTTTTATTGATATCCAAATGCTCCTTTACAGGGATTCTATGAAAATATAAATGATAAATGTATCCTTTCCATGATATTTCATAGAAATACTTCTTTATTGGAAAAATATCCAGGAAGTTTCAAACATTTATTCAATTATTTCTAGATAATGAAACTGGAATTCCCTCTACTTTTCTGCACCCCGGAAAACTCTTCTCATTCTCCTTTGTAAAGTTATTTAATGAGTTCCAAGATCTCTCCTTCTCTTATTGCTCTCTTCTCTAAGGTTTTGATCTCTCAATGTGTACAAATTTTAGATTTCCTATATAACTTATAGGAGTAGTTTTATAAACCTACACACTTCAATCTAATAGTTCAAATTGATTCACCTTTCTCTTCTCTTCTGGAGATCTTTCCTGGTGTAACACACATTTAGTGTGTCCATTTAATTACATTAAAACTACATTAATACCTTAAATACAAAGTTATAACCCCCTATTTAATTTTCTATTTTAAATCTATAGGTTTTCTGGAAACTGATTAACCATGTAATGGAATCCTTCTTTGTCATGAACCAACCCGGGCCGACCCTGAAATGGTCACCTGAGCTAGTCTGCGGCATGGCCCAAGAGGCGTTCCCGATCCGCATAGGCTGGAAACTAGTGTCGGGCACCAAAACTTAATCACTGGGAATTATTTTCCACATAAAAGATAACTAAATAAACAAGAATAAATAGAATAATAAAACTAAACTTGAGTAGTAGAAAAAAGAAATAAATAGAACAACTCAACATACCTCCACATAACCTTCCAATTAACCTCCCAACCAAAGTCCGACCTTACTCCAATGATGCGAAACTCTTCCAAGAAAACCTAAGAAAAGGAAACCTAAAACTAAAATGATAAAGTAGGCATGAGAATTAAAAATGCTCATTAGTATTTCCAAGATAAACCACAGAATCCAACATCTCCTTTCCCGAAACAATCCATTAACACAAGTTTGAAATAAAAATATAAAAGTTGGTTTTCACTTTTTAAAATAAGCAACATGTTTTTCCAATTTAGCAATATAGAATACGCTACATGCTATTTCAATAAAAAAATCATTTTATAAACAAAACTCGAAACAAAAGATACCAAAGTTGGGATAAAATGATACAGGTAAACAAGGAAAGATATAAATAAACTAGTACGATAGAAAGTAAATAAGAAATATGGGTGATCCTAAACATCCCTAGAAGACCCCTAGACATACTCAGTTTTGGAACCACCTGTCGACGTATGGTGAAGCTTCTAAGTCTATAACCAACTATCCACCCTAAACTGACCAATCCAGTGGAAAATCCTTCCTGGCCTAACAACCAATCCAGGGGGTACCAGCACATCTAATCGAGTTGATCAGAAATCATCACTCAATCATCTAAAAGACACTCAAGAACCCATGTTGGTTATAATAATACTGTGTAAGTAGGAGTCCCTTGCATGCGTGACTCATCTCACCGTGCTTTCCTACCCCAAACACGGACACTCCATACGATAACCCATAAGGGATATCCCCCTATAGAGGTTCCCCAAAAATCTATATACATCATATCATTAAAGGTTCCAACCGGGTCTTCGTACCATTTAATATTTAAACCATTTCATAAAATGTTCAAATTTTCTAAGTGGGCATACACTTTTTCCAAAACTCTATCTCCTTTAAAAGTTAGTACAAAAATTACCCTTGGGTTAAAAGTGCAAAATGGTCCTTCAACTCAACATGTCAAAAATTATTACCCAAAACATCACACAAACACCAATTTTGACTTTACGAATCCAAATGGGCATATTCTCGAATATTTCATTTATAACCATTTTAAAAACCACACAATGAACACAAGGTCATTTAAAAATCAAGAATTATTTTCACAAAATTACCACTTTCTTTTAAAATAAACACAAATGAACATCAAAACACTTTGAACTCATGATTATCATGTCAAAAATCATTTAATAAATAATTCACTCATTTATTAAAACATTTAAAAAGGACCAAACAAAGGTTTACATCGTGATCTCACCAAGTTCACATGAGAATTCCATTTTAAAATAAAATTCATGCCCAAACGCTTAAGAAAAACTACTTTCACACTTTTCAAAAACTAACTCACACCACTTTAAAAACCAAAAGAACCATTTTCAAAATTAAAGAAAACACTTTCACCATTAGATAAACTACTATAAAAATCATTAAACAACTTCAAGAAGCAACCCATGGCCTAAAACACAAAAACTTACTCAAATCTTCTTTTGTGACTAAATACACATTAATGCCACACCAAAACACAGTTTGAAGTCCTTGCATAGTTAAATACATTAATTAAACAGTTAATATCACATGACATGCTACAAAAATAAGTCAATACATATTAAAACTACTTTAAAGGTGAGTTCTCATCCAACAATTTAATTATAAAACATGATAAACTAGTTAAACAGGTAAAAAGGTTCATCAAATAATATTTATAAACATAATCACCTACACACAATCAAATACTTATTACAAAACTATTTTAAAAAAAATTTAACTAACACAAAAACATTACAACAAATTAGGTATTATACTTATGGAGATGCAAAAGATATTTCAAAAATTATTTAAAACACACAAGTGTCATGAGTTGTGCGAGAAAGGAAAAATTTGGAAAATGACTACCTCAAATCCAGTACGGATGGAGAAAAACTTTGACAGAAGAAGGGACAACGCCCCACGGACCAACCACTCATGCTAAAAAGTGAGAAAAACACATGACACACAACTCGTGACAGCATTAGGATTTATTCAAATTAAATGAAAACACAAAATATGAAATAAAGGAAAAATAAATAAATAAATAAATATACTAGAGTAGGGGGTTTGGCATGCACAAGGGGAAGGTGGTCGGTGCAGGGAGGAGTGGGTCCACTAGTGCGAGTCACGAGAGAGAGCAGGGGGTTCTGGGTGCGTCATTGGCTGGAGCAAGGGAGGGCAGGGTGGTGGTCATCCAGTCATGGTAGCAAGGAGTGAGCGTGGACCAGTAGGGGGTGCGAAAGGCTAGAAACTGGAGGGGAGTGGTTAGAGGGTGGCTAGCTAGGTCAGGTGGCTGGGGAGAAGGCCGGAGGCTACAGGTGGAGTCGAGGGTAGTGGTCGGAAGCCCGCCGGAATAGAGGGTGATAGGGGGATGTCCAGATGGGACTTGAATGGGGCACTAAAGGCCGAAGGGCTGGGGTGCGGCTTGGCCGGTGGTGCATAGGGGATCGGCTATAGGGGTGAAGGGAGGAGGGGCCTGGCCAGGGTGAGAGGTGAGGCCAAGATGCATTGAGGGCGAGGATGGAGGGGTGAGGTTGAAGAGGGAGGGTGACCTGGCGAGGTAGGGAAGCGAGGGGCAAGAGGCAAAGGGAGAGCATGGGCCGGATGTAGGAGGGTGAGACTAGGGGCCTCAGTGTAGCACCACTAGAAGGAGGAGAAGGTGATGAGGGTCGAGGGTCTAGGTGCAGTTCCACTGTGCATAGAGAGTCAGGGGAAGTGCTGGAGCGCGGAGGTGCTGAGACCGAGGAGCATCGCTGCGAGGCTGGAAAGTGGAGGTACTGAGGCTAGGGGTGCCACTGCGAGGCTGGAGTGCGGAGGTGCTGAGGCCGGAGAGGCTGGAGGCCAGGGGTGGGCTACACGAGAGGAGAAGCTAGACAGGGCAGCGTAGGGGTTGGCTAGTGGAGGGGTGAGCGCAGATAGGGGGATGGCGGCTGTTGGGTCTCGGTGCGCTGAACAGAGAAAAAAATGAGGGGAAGGGGGTGACGTAGGATTAGGGTTAGGTTTTTGTGTTTTTTTCATTCTTATAATAACAATATAATAATAATAATAATAGTAAAAATAATAATAACAGTAAAAATAGTAATAATACAAATAATAATAATAATAATAATAATACAAATAATAATAATAATAATACAAATAATAATAATAATAATATAAATAATTATAATAAAAATAGTAATGACGATAAAATTAATAATGATAATAATAATAATAATAATAATAATAATACTAATAATAATTCATTAATAATTATATTAAAAACAATTTTTAAATAATAAAAAAATCATTAATAATTCATTATAATAACAACATTTTTATCTACCCAATAACATTATTATTATGATTATGATTTAAACATTAACCATGTTTTATTTACATAAAACTTCATTTATTTTAAACAAAAACATTTTTCGAAGGCACCCGAGCCAACCGCGCAGCTACCGCCCACAATGCGGTGACCGTGCATGGTTCCTAAACCCACTAAAAACATTAAATGTTAAAAAAATGACCCGTTCTCAACCCACACCTCGATGAGGTTAACTGAAGCCATAAAATAACAAAATAAAAATAAATTAAAATGTCAGGGTGTGACATTCTTTACAATGTGGTCTTCATCATTCAAAACATTCTAAAATGTTTCCGAATTATTTTCATTGTGGTATTAATCATATTAACCAATCATAGACACATTAGTTACTATGTTGTGGTTTGATTCAGCACTCAAATCCATATTTTTTTGATAAGTAACTCCTATGTAACTCTCCCACAAATCACGACACAGACTCCTCTCAACTTCCAACCATTGAAAATTTTGTTTCATGTTCTATTATTTCACAATTTAATATTTTTTAGACTTATCAAGATCAAATTACTTCAATATTATATAAGTATACCCTCCATGTCACAAACACCTTCTATGAAATGGAATTCTCTACCTCCATAACAATTATGACATGTTGATAAAACACTATTTTATTGAATATTTTATTGATAATAAATGATATAATTTCCTCACATTGTGTAAAATATGTTTATTTATAAAATATTTGGGATTAGATCATTCATTTGAATATTTGATGAAAATTCCAGTTTTACCCTTTATAGTTCACTGTAGTATTTCGAAGATACATATTTTTATATTTATTGTTTGAATTTGAAATTTTGTAACATTGTTCCTAACTTAATTATATACAACTTTTATTCAGGACACTAGATCAAAAGAATGCATTTTAATTGAGTAATTGGACCATAAAGTCAAAACTAGGCTGGACTCGCCAGAATGTATAAGCTTCTGTATTTCAGCCATAACTCCTACATATGGGATTTTATTGAGCCAAAATTTGGAGAGGAGATATAGGACTCATATCCGCACATTTGATCCTTCTGGAAGGCCGGACAATTCACGCGTTTTTGTGGTCAAATGGGCGGTGAAATTTGCATTAAAATATTTGGCCGAATTTCCACATTCACACTTGAAACCACTTGTAACCTCTCCTCCCCTCCCCTCTATAAATTGGATTTTTTCTAATTTGGAGGGGTTGGGACGTGAATTTGTAGATTTTAGGAAGAGGAGAATTTGTTTCACTCAAATTTTCCAACCATTGTAAGAGGGGTAGCTCTTGAAGCAAGGATCCCCTCATCGAAGCCTCCTTCTCTTCTTCATTTTGTAATGTTTTCATTTGTGTAATAAACTTCTTTGTTCTTATTTTATTTTTTCTCTTTTCTTCTGTTTTGTTTAAATTTCTTCTTCTCTTAATCTTCCTATTTGGTCTGGAATTCTTGAGTAAAAGCGTTATTGGGTTATACCCATTATAAACCTTTGCACATGCAAAACGCTTCTACGATGATTACACCACCCATGGAGGAGTAGTCTTTTAGTAATCGATCTATCTTCTACCCTCTTCATTTAATTATTTTGAATAATTGAGCTACTATAATTCACTTAATATGATCCATGAATTGTGTTTTTAAATTGTAAGAAACTAAGCAAGCAATTGAACAATTAACACAAAAACACGCGAGGTCGGGATTTTGTGTAAATTGTGAGAGCGCGATCTTAATCGGTAATACAAGACCACACGGGATAAATTTGTAGAGTTCAAATATAATCCATAAACACAATTCATCCTCATTTCCAGAATGTATATGTGCCTTAATTTACCACTGACCATAAGCTAATATTAGAACATCAATCAAAGCAGGGTGTTGCGATTGCATGTTCCGAAGTTAGCCTAGGGTTAAATTCACATCATCTTCGTGGTAAAGTTAATTCTCGTAGGGTTCAGGATTTAACAAATTAAGGGATCATAATTAAGTGAATGTTAATTTAAATGATAATTATTATTAATAAATTGAAGAGGTAGAGTTAGATCGATTACGTCTTTTAAATAGATTTCTAAAAAAACATCTTCTTGTTGTGTCATTTTAATCGAAATTCATTTCAAAACTAAAAACAAAACAAAAATTATACAATCTTCTTCCAGAAAACTTCTTCTAGATTCATAAACTACAATAAACCTCAATCCCATAAAGTAGTGTTTTTATTCTATTCTATTTTATTTTATTTTTTAGAATACCTCTAATAAGTTGTTAAATTCACTTCCTCCTTTGAGAGACGACATTGGTCAGCCACTCTGCTACACCTAAGTACCCCAAATTACACTAATCATTTGAGGGCACCCATGACAGCTCTCTTTCAAATTGGCGCCGTTTCCGGGGAGGCAAGTAATTTTTTCAACCAATTAGAGGTATTTATTTTATTTTACATTTTATTCTCTTCGTCTCTTCTTTCTTCCTTCTTTACCCAATCTGATTTTTCTTCTTCTTCTTTTATTTTCTTCTACTTCTTTTTGGACCATCAACTCAAACTTATCATTTTTATTTTACTATGGTACACTTTCTTTCTTTTCATTTTTATTTGATCTATGACATGAACTAATCCCGAAGATCTCTTAGATCTTGACCCTGAGATTGAACATAGCCTTAGGGCTCGAATCAGAAATTCTCAGTCTATGGGAAGTTTCAATATTCAACTAGTTGGTGAATTCCTCTATTCTGGAAACATTGAAATTGGAAGATATTCAAATTAAAACCTAAAAGAGGAACCAATGGCTGAAAACAATGGAAATTAACTTAATAGAACCATTCGAGAATTGGCTGCACCTGATATTAACTATCAACCAAATTGTATTGCATACCCAAATCTCGAATCGGACTTTGAACTAAAATCTGGGTTAATTCACTTACTTCCAAAGTTTCATGGCCTCTCTAGTGAGGATCCTAATAAACATTTGAAAGAATTTAATGTAGTTTGCTCAACCCTTAAACCAAGAAATGTTTTTGAAGATCAAATCAAATTAAGAGCATTCCCATTCTCACTTGATGGAGCTGCAAAAGACTGGATGTATTATTTACAACCCGAAGATGTAACTTGTTGGAATGATTTGAAACGTCTTTTCTTGCAGAGATTTTTTCCAGCATCAAGGACCACATCCATTCGAAAGGAGATTTCGGGGATCAAGCAAGCACAAGGGGAGTCAATGTATGAGTACTGGGAGCGATTCAAGAAGTTGTGTGCAAGCTACCCACATCACCAAATCAGTGAGCAACTCCTCATCCAATACTTCTACGAAGGATTCACACCCATGGAGAGGAGCATGGTGGATGCTGCAGCTGGGGGAGCATTGGTGGACAAGACACCAGCATCCGCACGTGCATTTATTGACAAGATGGCCCAAAATTCCCAATAATTTGGTGATCAAGGTACACCACATATCAGGGGAGTGCATCAGGTAAGTCCTTCTTCTCTTCAGAATCATTTGATTGATACTAAGTTAGAAAAATTGACAACTATGGTGAGGCAGATTGCATTGGCTCAAAAGACATCCCAACCCCCTTCTTCAAGGCCATGTGGCATTTGCACTGAGACAAGTCACCCAACTGACTGTTTCCCACAACTACAAGAGACAAAAGATTGTGCAGCAGTGTTCCCTGGGAGACCATTTCAACAGCAACAACAACAACCATATCCCCAAAAGAAGTTTGATACAGTATACAACCAAGGATGGAAAGATCAGTTAGACATGAGGTATGGCTCTGGACAACAACAAAGGCCCCCTTTTGAACCAAACTTCCAGCAGCCTCCACCTTACCAACAGGGTTTCCAACAACCCCAAAGGAGATTCGAAGCTCAAACATCAACGAGTCAGCAACAAGGGAATATCCAACACAAGGTAGACTCTAACACTGATGATCTTTTGAAACAAATTGTTCTTAATCAACAGAATGAGATGAAGAGTCAAGGTTCGGAGCTGAGAGAGTTGAAGACTCAAATGAGTCAGATTGCCACCGCCCTCCATGAACTTGTGAGTAGGAATTCTGGAAATCTACCTTCCCAACCCACTCCAAATCCAAAGGGGAATGTTAGTGCCATCACATTGAGAAGTGGGAAGCAAATGAATGATACATCTGTACCTACCATTCCACTGAGATTCACCTCAACTCCAGAGAAGCCGCATTCCAAACCAACTGATGAGAAATCCAAGGAGAAAGATAAAGGTAAGAAAAATATTGATGATGTTCCTCCTAAACCCCTTCCTTTTCCAAACAGGGTTGTTCAAACCAAGAAGATGGCTGAAGAAGCAATGCAAAAGGAGGTTTTGGACACATTCAAGCGTGTGGAGATCAACATTCCTTTACTTGAAGCCATTAAGCAAATTCCAAGGTATGCGAAATTGTTAAAAGAACTATGTACCAATCGAAGAGGGCTCAAGGGAAATGAGAGGATAAACCTTGGAAGGAAGGTCTCGGCACTCATTACACCAACTCTAGAAATGAAAACAAAGTGCAAGGATCCCGGGACATTCACCATCCCATGTACCATAGGGGAGTTGCACTTCTCTGATGCTCTTTGTGATTTAGGAGCTTCAATAAATGTGATGCGTCACTCTGTATTCTCTTCCTTGCAGGTTGGTGAGTTGAAGCCAACAAGAGTATTGGTGCAATTGGCGAATAGAGCTAAGGCATATCCAGCGGGAGTTCTTGAGGATGTACTTGTTCGGGTAAGAGACATGATCTTTCCAGCAGACTTCTATGTGCTTAACATGGAGGATGATCAGGTAAGTTCTCATGCCCCCATTATCTTAGGTAGACCCTTCATCAAAATTGCAAAAACTATCATAAATGTCAATTAGGGTACACATTCCATGGAGTTTGGAGATGAAGTTGTGATATTTAATGTTATGGATTCCATGAAGTACCCCTCATAGGACCATTCTGATTTTGTTATCTCCCATTTTGAACCACCAAGTAAAAACATCATGGAATCGGATTGTCCTATGATTAGGGAGATTATGAGTATTGGTTCTAGTTTGATGTCTAAGAGTACTTCTACACCCGTTTTTAAGGAACAAGACTCTCTAAGATTTGATTTTGAAATGGAATCATATTCTGATTTTGATCATGTGAACTCTGATTGTGACATGGCTATTGAGTATGCTGATGGATTTGGTGCTTTATTCTCGGATTGTGATGATTTTTATTCTAATACTGATGTTCATTGTGCAGATATGTTTGTTGCATCAATTTCTCCATCCATACTACACCCTCCTTCATTAGAACTCAATCCATTGCCACCAAATCTGAAATACTCATACTTGTTAAATGGTGAGAGATTACCTGTTATCATTGCTAACAATCTCCCTTTTGAACATGAAGAAAATCTTTTGAATATTTTGAGGGAGAACATCAGGGCGATTGGGTGGACCTTGGCTGACATATCAGGTATTAGCCCCTCCATTTGCATGCATAGGATTCTCTTGGAGGATGGGGCTAAACTGGTGAGACAGCCACAAAGGAGACTTAATCCCACCCTCCTAGAAGTTGTTAAAAAAGAAGTTGAGAAATTGCTCGAGGCAGGTATAATCTTTCCCATTTCATATTCATAGTGGGTAAGTCCAATTCAGGTTGTGCCTAAGAAAACTGGTTTTACTGTTGTTAAAAATGAGAAAGATGATTTAGTTCCAATGAGGGTGCAAAACAGTTGGCGTGTATGTATTGATTATAGGAAACTAAATCAGACCACTCGCAAAGATCATTTCCCCCTCCCATTTATTGATCAAATGCTCGAGAGACTAGCTGGGAAAACACACTATTGTTTCTTGGATGGATTTTATGGATATTTTCAGGTTCCTATAGCTCCAGAGGATCAGGAGAAGACTACATTCACCTGTCCCTTTGGCACATTTGCCTACCGGAGGATGCCATTTGGACTTTGCAATTCCCCAGGTACCTTCCAGAGATGTATGGTGAGTATTTTTTCTGATTTTATTGAGACCTGCATGGAGGTATTTATGGATGATTTTACAGTGTATGGGTCTTCATTTGATGAATGTCTAAGTAGTTTGGGAAATGTGTTGAATCATTGTATTGAGAAGAATCTGGTCCTGAACTTTGAAAAGTGTCATTTTATGGTAGAGAATGGCATTTTCTTAGGGCATGTGGTGTCAAAACATGGGATAGAGGTTGATAGATCTAAGGTAGACATTATTTCATCCTTACCCTATCCTTCATGTGTGCGTGATGTTAGATCTTTCCTAGGGCATACAGGATTTTATCAGCGCTTCATCAAAGATTTTAGTAAGATCGCTCTTCCTATGTCACGATTACTTTAAAAAGATTCTGATTTTGTGTTTGATGATTCTTGTAGGACTTCCTTTGATGAGCTAAAGATGTGTCTGACCACTCCACCTATCATACAGCCCCCACGGTGGGACCTTCCATTTGAGCTTATGTGTGACGCCTCCAACTTCGCGGTTGGAGCTGTCTTATCTCAGAGGGTGGAAGGATGTTCACATGTGATTGCCTATGCATCAAGGACACTGGATTCATCCCAATCAAACTACACAACCACGGAAAAGGAGTTTCTTGCTGTCATATTTGCTTTAGATAAATTCCGTTCATATTTATTGGGCTCTAAAGTAGTTGTTTTTTCGGACCATGCAGCTTTGAGGTACCTCCTGAAGAAGCCAGATGTAAAGCCACGACTTATCCGTTGGATGCTCCTTCTTCAAGAGTTTGACATCGAGATAAAGGACAAAAAGGGGTCAGAAAACTTGGTGACGGACCACATGAGTAGGCTTACTCACACACTAGAGGATGACACCTTGGATCAGGTACCACTTCGGGACACTTTCCCTGATGATCATCTCTATACCATCTCAGGTACGCATCCTTGGTATGCTGATTTAGTTAACTACCTTGTTGCTTCTGAAATCCCTGCAAATTTAAAGAAACATCAAGTCCAAAAATTAAAGAGTGAGTCAAGATTTTATGTTTGGGATGATCCATACTTATGGCGCATGTGTAGTGACCAAGTCATTAGGAGGTGTGTTCCCGATCATGATTTTGAGTCTGTTTTTCATTTCTGTCATACACTTGCTTGTGGTGGACACTTTGGACCCCAACGGATAGCTAGGAAGGTTTTGGACTCTGGATTATATTGGCCTAGCTTGTTCCATGATGCCCATTTGTTTTGTAAGTCATGATCGCGTTGCCAACACATTGGGAACATTTCTAGGAGACATGAGATGCCCCAACATCCCATACTATTTTGTGAGATTTTTGATGTATGGGGCATAGACTTTATGGGTCCTTTTCCTAGTTCATTTGGATTTTTGTATATTTTGGTTGTTGTTTATTATTAGAGTAAATGGGTGGAGGCCAAGTCCACCAGGACTGACGATTCTCATGTTGTTGTGGACTTTGTCAAAGCACAGATTTTTTGCAGGTTTGGAGTACCAAAGGCCATCATCAGTGGCCAAGGGACACACTTTTGCAATAGGAATTTTGCTTCCCTCCTTCGAAAGTATGGGGTGACACACAAAACATCAACACCATACCACCCCCAAACAAATGGCCAGGCTGAGGTTTCAAATCGTGAGTTGAAACAAATCTTGGAGAAAATCGTGCAGCCAAATAGGAAGGATTGGAGCAAGCACTTGGATGATGCATTGTGGGCTTATAGGACAGCATAAAATACCCCCATTGGTATGTCCCCATTTCGGATTGTTTTTGGGAAAGCATGTCATCTCCCCGTGGAAGTCAAGCATCAGGCATATTGGGCTATAAAGAAATGCAACATGGATTTGGCCCAAGATGGAATTCAAAGGAAGTTGCAAATTCAAGAGCTCGAGGAGATTCGACTGTCATCATATGAGAACTCAAGGCTCTACAAGGAAAGATCAAAATCATCTCATGACAAAATGATCCAACAAATGGAGTTTCATGTTGGAGAGAAAGTCCTTCTCTACAGTTCACGACTGAAGCTGATGCCTGGTAAGTTGCGTTCCAGATGGTTAGGTCCTTATGTTGTGACTAATGTTTTTCCTTATGGTGCAGTGGAGATCACACAAGAGGACACTGTAACGAGCTTTACAGTCAATGGGAAACATTTGAAGATATACATTGAGGGACTTCCTACTGATGCAGTGGATTTTATCACACTGCATGACCCCATCATCACTTGAGCACATCAGGTTGTTCCTAACCCTTTCACTTTTATATTATTTGTCCTATTTAAAAATTCTGCATTTCATGTGCATATATCATCTCATGGGTTCACATTGAGTACAATTCAATATTTTAAGTGTGGGGGAGGGAACCTTTTAGTTTAGTAATTTCAATTTCTTTCCTGTTCAAAAAAAACCCAAAAAAAATTGTGTGTTTTTCAAATTTTGTGTGTTTATTTTACAATTTTCTATGTGTTTTTGAAACTTTTGAGCTGAAATGATTCTCATCACCATTTTTAAATCCATATCAATAAGTGAAACAATTTACCCCTTGAAACTAATCTTAAATGAATGCTGAAATGACTTTGTTTCAAGTTCAAATATTTAGTAATTTCATGAAAAGTACGCTGAATTTTGAATCCCATGCCAATCTCACTATCTTTATAATTGAAATCACTTTTCTTTGAGGCTTCTAAACCATTATTTTCATATTCTTTACATTCACCTCACTTATTGAGAGAACCAAACCATACTTGATTTAACCAGAATTTGATCTATTCCTGTCAAAACTTGAGGGTTTGAGGTACTTATGTTTAAATGATTGAGGCATTTGTTTGGTATTAAATCCCCTATTTCAAAGAATCCTTTTTTTATAATGGTCTGCCTTGAATATTTAATCCTTGTAGCCCTTAGAAGCCATGCAAAGCCTGTTAGGTCAGCCACATTACAATCCAATTTTCCCTATCCAACCAACTCTTGAAGTGAAATTGCATAATCTAGTTGAGCTTAAGTGTGGGGGAAGTTGTCTTGTGTTTTGCCACCACATTCTCTGATACTTTGGGTGGGAAATTAAATTCTGAAGAGATGTGTTTGCTGCTAAAGAAAGTAATTATATTGAAAGTTGTGCCTTTTCTGGAGCTTTCATGACAAGTGAAGTTGTGCCTTTTCTGGAGCTTCTAATTGAGGTGGAAAGTTGTGCCCATCTGGAGCTTTCAAGAAAATCATGTTTGAGAAGATTGACATTTTTTATGCTGAAATGATGAATGGTGTAAACCTTTCATGACTTTTCATGATGATGGAGATGAATTGATACTATGGGTATTGAAGAGAAGACCATATTTAAGTGAAAATTAGATTAATGAAATTTTGCTTCAAAAGAGTCAAGCCCTCCTCATTTAGCATCAAAGTTTTTCACATCTTAATCCTACCAACCGAAAGCCACAGAACAACCCTGAAAAGTCCTCATGATAAACGTATGTCCTTGACTCAAATCAGGTAGCGATTTAGGAATCTATCAAGCCTATGGTGACCCTTGTATGAGTTTGGATGAGAAAGACATTGCAAAAAAAATTGATATTTAAGTGATGAGAGAAAATTCAATGAGGTAACTGTTTTGTGCATGGGACGATAAATGAAGTGGAAATATATTGAATGATATAAATGGAGAACTTGAAATAAGGTTTTTTATAAGGCATGATATCTTTTGATTCTTGGTGTGAAATTGATCGATCTTAAGGATATGTGTTTTAAAATTGGTTTTGATTTGATATTGATGTTTTCTTGATATGAGGTTTTGCCCAGGTGTGCAAAAGGGTAAGTGTGGGGGAGTTGATAAAACACTATTTTATTGAATATTTTATTGATAATAAATGATATAATTTCCTCACATTGTGTTAAATATGTTTATTTATAAAATATTTGGGATTAGATCATTCATTTGAATATTTGATGAAAATTCCAGTTTTACCCTTTATAGTTCACTGTAGTATTTCGAAGATACATATTTTTATATTTATTATTTGAATTTTAAATTTTGAAAAATTGTTCCTAACTTAATTATGTACAACTTTTATTCAGGACACTAGATCAAAATAATGCATTTTAATTGAGTAATTGGGCCATAAAATCAAAGCTGGGCTGGACTCGCCAGAATGGATAAGCTTCTGTATTTCGGCCATAACTCCTACATATGGGCTTGTATTGAGCCCAAATTTGGAGAGGAGATAGAGGACCCATATCCTCACATTTGATCCTTCTGGAAGGTCGGCCAATGCATGCGTTTTGTGTTAAAATGTGTGGTGAAAGTTTCATTAAAATATTTGGCCGAATTTCCACATTCACACTTGAAACCACTTGTAACCTCTCCTCCCCTCCCCTCTATAAATTGGAGTTTTTCTCATTTGGAGGGATTGGGACGTGCATTTAGAGATTTGAGGCAGAGGATAATTTGTTTCACCCAAATTATCCAACCATTGTAATAGGGGTAGCTCTTGAAGCAAGGATCCCCTCATCGAAGCCTCCTTCTCTTCTCCATTTTGTAATGTTTTCATTTGTGTAATAAACTTCTTTTTTCTTCTTTTATTTCTTCTCTTTTCTTCTGTTTTGTTTAAATTTCTTCTTATCTTAATCTTCCTCTTTGGTCTGGAATTATTGAGTAGAAGCGTTATTGGGTTATACCCATTATAAACCTTTGCACATGCAAAACGCTTCTACGATGCTTACGCCACCCATGGAGGAGTAGTCTTTTAGTAATCGATCTATCTTCTACCCTCTTCATTTAATTATTTTTGAATCATTGATCTACTGTAATTAACTTAATATTATCCATGAATTATGTTTTTAAATTGTAATAAACTAAGCAAGCAATTGAACAATTAACACAAAAACACGCGAGGTCGGGATTTTGTGTAAATTGTGAGAGCACGATCTTAATCGGTAATACAAGACCACACGGGATAAATTTGTAGAGTTAAAATATAATCCCTAAACAAAATTCAACCTCATTTCCAGAATGGATATGTCCCTTAATTTACCACTGACCATAAGCTAATCTTAGAACATCAATCAAAACAGGGCGTTGCGATTGCATGTTCCGAAGTTAGCCTAGGGTTAAATTCACATCATCTTCGTGGTAAAGTTAATTCTCGTAGGGTTCGGGATTTAACAAATTAAGGGATAATAATTAAGTTAATGTTAATTTAAATGATAATGATTAATAATAAAGTGAAGAGGTAGAGTTAGATCGATTACGCCTTTTAAATAGATTTCTAAAAAAACATCTTCTTGTTGTGTCATTTTAATCGAAATTCATTTCAAAACTAAAAACAAAAAAAATAATACAATCTTCTTCCAGCAAACTTCTTCTAGATTCATAAACTACAAAAAACCCCAATCCCATAAAGTAGTGTTATTATTCTATTCTATTTTATTTTATTTTTTAGAATACCTCTAATAAGTTGTTAAATTCACTTCCTCCTTTGAGAGACGACCTTGGTCAGCCACTCTGCTGCACCTAAGTACCCCAAATTACACTAATCATTTGAGGGCGCCCACGACAGCGCTCTTTAAAATTGGCATCGTTGCCAGGGAGGCAAGTAATTTTTTCAACCAATTAGAGGTATTTATTTTATTTTACATTTTATTCTCTTCCTCTCTTCTTTCTTCCTTCTTTACCCAATCTGATTTTTCTTCTTCTTCTTTTATTTTCTTCTACTTCTTTTTGGACCATCAACTCAAACTTCTCATTTTTATTTTACTATGGTCCACTTTCTTTATTTTCATTTTTATTTGATCTATGACACGATCTAATCCCGAAGATCTCTTAGATCTTGGCCCTGAGATTGAACGTATCCTTAGGGCTCGAATCAGAAATTCTCAGTCTACGGGAAGTTTCAATATTCAACCAGTTGGTGAATTCCTTTATTCTGGAAACATTGAAATTGGAAGCTATTCAAATTCAAACATAAAAGAGGAACCAATGGCTAAAAACAATGTAAATGAACTTAATAGAACCATTCGAGAATTGGCTGCACCTGATATTAACTATCAACCAAATTGTATTGCATACCCAAATCTCGAATCGGACTTTGAACTAAAATCTGGGTTAATTCACTTAATTCCAAAGTTTCATGGCCTCTCTGGTGAGGATCCTAATAAAAATTTGAAAGAATTTAATGTGGTTTGCTCAACCCTTAAACCAAGAAATGTTTCTGAAGATCAAATCAAATTAAGAGTATTCCCATTCTCACTTGATGGAGCTGCAAAAGACTGGATGTATTATTTACAACCTGAAGATGTAACTTGTTGGAACGATTTGAAACGTCTTTTCTTGTAGAGATTTTTTCCAGCATCAAGGACCACATCCATTCGAAAGGAGATTTCGGGGATCAATCAAGCACAAGGGGAGTCAATGTATGAGTACTGGGAGCGATTCAAGAAGTTGTGTGCAAGCTGCCCACATCACCAAATCAGTGAGCAACTTCTCATCCAATACTTATACGAAGGACTCACACCCATGGAGAAGAGCAAGGTGGATGCTGCAGCTGGAGGAGCATTGGTGGACAAGACACCAGCAGCCGCACGTGCATCGATCGACAAGATGGCCCAAAATTCCCAACAATTTGGTGATCGAGGTACACCACATATAAGGGGAGTACATCAGGTAAGTCCTTCTTCTCTTGAGATTCATTTGATTGATACTAAGTTAAAAGAATTTACAACTATGGTGAGGCAGATTGCATTGGCTCAAAAGACATCCCAACCCCCTCCTTCAAGGCCATGTGGCATTTGCACTGAGACAAGCCACCCAACTGACTGTTGCCCACAACTACAAGAGACAGAAGATTGTGCAGCAGTGTTCCCTGGGAGACCATTTCAGCAGCAACAATAACAACCATATCCCCAAAAGAAGTTTGATACAGTATACAACCAAGGGTGGAAAGATCAGTCAGACATGAGGTATGGCTCTGGACAACAACAAAGGCCCCCTTTTCAACCAAACTTCCAGCAGACTCCACCTTACCAACAGGGTTTCCAACAACCCCAAAGGAGATTCGAAGCTCAAACATCAACGAGTCAGCAACAAGGGAATATCCAACATAAGGTAGACTCTAACACTGATGATCTTTTGAAACAAATTGTTCTTAATCAACAGAATGAGCTGAAGATTCAAGGTTCGGAGCTGAGAGAGTTGAAGACTCAAATGAGTCAGATTGCCACCGCCCTCCATGAACTTGTGAGTAAGAATTCTAGAAATCTACCTTCCCAACCCACTCCAAATCTAAAGGGTAATTTTAGTGCCATCACATTGAGAAGTGGGAAGCAAATGAACGATACATCTGTACCTACCATTCCAACGAGATTCACCTCAACTCCAGAGAAGCCGCATTCCAAACCAACTGATGAGAAATCCAAGGAGAAAGATAAAGGTAAGAAAAATATTGATGATGTTCCTCCTAAACCCCTTCCTTTTCCAAACAGGGTTGTTCAAACCAAGAAGATGGCTGAAGAAGCAATGAAAAAGGAGGTTTTAGACATATTCAAGCGTGTGGAGATCAACATTCCTCTACTTGAAGCCATTAAGAAAATTCCAAGGTATGCGAAATTCTTAAAAGAACTTTGTACCAATCGAAGAGGGCTCAAGGGAAATGAGAGGATCAACCTTGGAAGGAATGTCTCGGCACTCATTACACCAACTCCAGCAATGCCAACAAAGTGCAAGGATCCCGGTACATTCACCATCCCATGTACCATAGGGGAGTTGCACTTCTCTGATGCTCTTTGTGATTTAGGAGCTTCAATAAATGTGATGCCTCACTCTGTATTCTCTTCCTTGCAGGTTGGTGAGTTGAAGCCAACAATATTAGTGGTGCAATTGGCGAATAGAGCTACGACATATCCAGTGGTAGTTCTTGAGGATGTACTTGTTCGGGTAAGAGACATGATCTTTCCAGCAGACTTCTATGTGCTTAACATGGAGGATGATTAGGTAAGTTCTCATACCCCCATTATCTTAGGTAGACCCTTCCTCAAAACTGCAAAAACTATCATAAATGTCAATGAGGGTACACTTTCCATGGAGTTTGGAGATGAAGTTGTGATATTTAATGTTATGGATTCCATGAAGTACCCCTCAGAGGACCATTCTTCTTTTGTTATCACCCATTTTGAACCACCAAGTAAAAACATCATGGAATTGGATTGCCCTATGCTTAGGGAAATTATGAGTATTGGTTCTAGTTTGATGTCTGAGAGTACTTCTACACCCATTTTTAAGGAACAAGACTCTCTAAGATTTGATTTTGAAATGGAATCATATTCTGATTTTGATCATGTGAACTCTGATTATGACATGGCTATTGAGTATGCTGATGGATTTAGTGCTTTATTCTCTGATTGTGATGATTTTTATTCTAATACTGATATTCATTGTGCATATATGTTTGTTGCATCAATTTCTCCATCCATACTACACCCTCCTTCATTAGAACTCAAGCCATTGCCACCAAATCTGAAATACTCATACTTATTGAATGGTGAGAGATTACCTGTTATCATTGCTAACAATCTCCCTTTTGAACATGAAGACAATCTTTTGAATATTTTGAGGGAGAACATCAGGGCGATTGGGTGGACCTTGGCTGACATATCAGGTATTATCCCCTCCATTTGCATGCATAGGATTCTCTTGGAGGATGGGGCTAAACCAGTGAGACAGCCACAAAGGAGACTTAATCCCACCCTCCTAGAAGTTGTTAAAAAAGAAGTTGAGAAATTTCTCGAGGTAGGTATAATCTTTCCCATTTCAGACTCACAGTGGGTAAGTCCAATTCAGGTTGTGCCTAAGAAAACTGGTTTTACTTTTGTTAAAAATGAGAAAGAAGATTTAGTTCCAATGAGGGTGCAAAACAGTTGGCATGTGTGTATTGATTATAGGAAACTAAATCAGACCACTCGCAAGGACCATTTCCCCCTCCCATTTATTGATCAAATGCTCGAGAGACTAGCTGGGAAAACACACTATTGTTTCTTGGATGGATTTTATGGATATTTTCAGGTTCCTATAGCTCCAGAGGATCAGGAGAAGACTACATTCACCTATCCCTTTGGCACATTTTCCTACCGGAGGATGCCATTTGGACTTTGCAATGCCCCTGGTACCTTCCAGAGATGTATGGTGAGTATTTTTTCTGATTTTATTGAGACCTGCATGGAGGAATTTATTAATGATTTTACAGTTTATGGGTCTTCATTTGATGAATGTCTAAGTAGTTTCGGAAAGGTGTTGAATCGTTTTATTGAGAAGAATCTGGTCCTGAACTTTGAAAAGTGTCGTTTTATGGTAGAGCATGGCATTTTCTTAGGGCATGTGGTGTCAAAACATGGGATAGAGGTTGATAGATCTAAGGTAGACATTATTTCATCCTTACCCTATCCTTCATGTGTGCGTGATGTTAGATCTTTCCTAGGGAATGCAAGATTTTATCGGCGCTTCATCAAAGATTTTAGTAAGATCTCTCTTCCTATGTCATGATTACTTCAAAAAGATTCTGATTTTGTGTTTGATGATTCTTGTAGGACTTCCTTTGATGGGATAAAGAAGTGTCTAACCACTCCACCTATCATACATCCCCCACGGTGGGACCTTCCATTTGAGCTTATGTGTGACGCCTCCAACTTCACAGTTGGAGCTGTCTTATCTCAGAGGGTGGAAGGACATTCACATGTGATTGCCTATGCATCAAGGACATTGGATTCAGCCCAATAAAACTACACAACCACGGAAAAGGAGCTTCTTGCTGTTATATTTGCTTTAGATAAATTCCGTTCATATTTATTGGGCTCTAAAGTAGTTGTTTTTTCGGACCATGCAGCTTTGAGGTACCTCCTGAAGAAGCCAGATGCAAAGCCACGACTTATCCGTTGGATGCTCCTTCTTCGAGAGTTTGACATCGAGATAAAGGACAAAAAGGGGTCAGAAAACTTAGTGGCGGACCACATGAGTAGGCTTACTCACACACTAGAGGATGACACCTTGGATCAGGTACCACTTCGGGACACTTTATCTGATGAGAATCTCTATACCATCTCAAGTACGCATCCTTGGTATGCTGATTTAGTTAACTACCTTGTTGCTTCTGAAATCCCTGCAAATTTAAAGAAACATCAAGTCCAAAAATTAAAGTGTGAGTCAAGATTTTATGTTTCGGATGATCCATACTTATGGCGCATGTGTAGTGACCAAGTCATTATGAGGTGTGTTCCCGATCATGAGTTTGAGTCTGTTTTGCATTTCTGTCATACACTTGCTTGTGGTGGACACTTTGGACCCCAACGGATAGCTAGGAAGGTTTTGGACTCTAGATTATATTGGCCTAGCTTGTTCCATGATGCCCATTTGTTTTGTAAGTCATGCTCACGTTGCCAACACACTGGGAACATTTCTAGGAGACATGAGATGCCCCAACAACCCATACTATTTTGTGAGATTTTTGATGTATGGGGCATCGAATTTATGGGTCCTTTTCCTAGTTCATTTGTATTTTTGTATATTTTGGTTATTTTTTATTATGTGAGTAAATGGGTGGAGGCCAAGGCCACCAAGACTGACGATTCTCATGTTGTTGTGGACTTTGTCAAAGCACATATTTTTTGCAGGTTTGGAGTACCAAAGGCCATCATCAGTGACCAAGGGACACACTTTTGCAATAGGAATTTTGCTTCCCTCCTTCGAAAGTATGGGGTGACACACAAAACATCAACACCATACCACCCCCAAACAAATGGCCAGGCTGAGGTTTCAAATTGTGAGTTGAAACAAATCTTGGAGAAAACCGTGCAGCCAAATAGGAAGGATTGGAGTAAGCACTTGGATGATACATTGTGGGCTTATAGGACAGCATACAAGACCCCCATTGGTATGTCCCCATTTCGGATTGTTTTTGGGAAAGCGTGTCATCTCCCCATGGAAGTCGAGCATCGGGCATATTGGGCTATAAAGAAATGCAACATGGATTTGGCCCAAGCTGGAATTCAAAGGAAGTTGCAAATTCAAGAGCTCGAGGAGATTCGACTGTCATCATATGAGAACTCAAGACTCTACAAGGAAAGATCAAAAGCATCTCATGACAAAATGATCCAACAAAGGGAGTTTCATGTTGGAGAGAAAGTCCTTCTCTACAGTTCACGACTGAAGCTGATGCCTGGTAAGTTGTGTTCCATATGGTTAGGTCCTTATGTTGTGACTAATGTTTTTCCTTATGGTGCAGTGGAGATCACACAAGAGGACACTGGAAGGAGATTTACAGTCAATGGGCAACGTTTGAAGATATACATTGAGGGACTTCCTACTGATGTAGTGGATTTTATCACACTGCATGACCCCATCATCACTTGAGCACATCAGGCTGTTCCTAACCCTTTCACTTTTATATTATTTGTCCTATTTAAAAATTCTGCATTTCATGTGCATATATCATCTCATGGGTTCACATTGAGGACAATGAAATATTTTAAGTGTGGGGGAGGGAACCTTTTAGTTTAGTAATTTCAATTTTTTTCCTGTTCAAAAAAAACCAAAAAAAATTGTGTGTTTTTTAAATTTTGTGTGTTTATTTTACAATTTTCTGTGTGTTTTTGAAACTTTTGAGCTGAAATGATTCTCATCGCCATTTTTAAATCCATGTCAATAGGTGAAACAATTTACCCCTTGAAACTAAGCTTAAATGAATGCTGAAATGACTTTGTTTCAAGTTCAAATATTTAGTAATTTCATGAAAAGTACGCTGAATTTTGAATCTCATGCCAATCTCACTGTCTTTATATTTGAAATCACTTTCCTGTGAGGCTTCTAAACCATTATTTTCATATTATTTACATTCACCTCACTTCTTGAGAGAACCAAACCATACTTGATTTAACCAGAATTTGATCTATTTCTATCAAAACTTGAGGGTTTGAGGTACTTATGTTTAAATGATTGAGGCATTTGTTTGGTATTAAAGCCCCTATTTCAAAGAATCCTTTTTTTATAATGGCCTGCCTTGAATATTTAATCCTTGTAACCCTTAGAAGCCATGCAAAGCCTGTTAGGTCAGCCACATTACAATCCAATTTTCCCTATCCAACCAACTCTTGAAGTGAAATTGCATAATCTAGTTGAGCTTAAGTGTGGGGGAAGTTGTCTTGTGTTTTGCCACCACATTGTGTGATACTTTGGGTGGAAAATTAAATTCTGAAGAGATGTGTTTGCTGCTAAAGAAATTCATTATATTGAAAGTTGTGCCTTTTCTAAAGCTTTCATGACAAGTGAAGCTGTGCCTTTTCTGGAGCTTCTTATTGAGGTGGAAAGTTGTGCCCATCTGGAGCTTTCAAGAAAATCATGTTTGAGAAGATTGACATTTTTTATGCTGAAATGATGAATGGTGTAAAACTTTCATGACTTTTCATGATGATGGAGCTGAATTGATACTATGGGGATTGAAGAGAAGACCATATTTAAGTGAAAATTAGATTAATGCAATTTTGCTTCAAAAGAGTCAAGCCCTCCTCATTCAGCCTCAAAGTTTTTCACATCTTAATCCTACCAACCGAAAGCCACAGAACAACCCTGAAAAGTCCTCATGATAAACGTATGTCCTTGACTCACATCGGTTAGCGATGTAGGAATCTATCAAGCCTATGGTGACCCTTGTATGAGTTTGGATGAGAAATACATTGCAAAAAAATTGATATGTGAGTGATGAGAGAAAATTCAATGAGGTAAGTGTTTTGTGCATGGGCCGATAAATGAAGTGGAAATATATTGAATGATATAAATGGAGAACTTGAAATAATGTTTTTTATGAGGCATTATATCTTTTGATTCTTGGTGTGAAATTGATTGATCTTAAGGATATGTGTTTTAAAATTGGTTTTGATTTGATATTGATGTTTTCTTGATATGAGGTTTTTCCCAGGTGTGCAAAAGGGTAAGTATGGGGGAGTTGATAAAACACTATTTTATTGAATATTTTATTGATAATAAATGATATAATTTCCTCACATTGTGTTAAATATGTTTATTTATAAAATATTTGGGATTAGATCATTCATTTGAATATTTGATGAAAATTCCAGTTTTACCCTTTATAGTTCACTGTAGTATTTCAAAGATACATATTTTTATATTTATTATTTGAACTTAAAATTTTTGAAAAGTTTTAAAAACTTAATTATCTACAACTTTTATTCAGGACACTAGATCAAAATAATGCATTTTAATTGAGTAATTGGTCCATAAAGTCAAAGCTGGGCTGGACTCGCCAGAATGGATAAGCTTCTGTATTTCGGACATAACTCCTAAATATGGGCTTGTATTGAGCCCAAATTTGGAGAGGAGATATAGGACCCATATAATCACATTTTATCCTTCTGTAAGGCCAGCCAATTCACGCGTTTTGGTGTTCAAATGGGTGGTTAAATTTGCATTAAAATATTTGGCCGAATTTCCACATTCACACTTGAAACCACTTGTAACCTCTCCTCCCCTCCCCTCTATAAATTGGATTTTTTATCATTTGAAGGGGTTGGGACGTGCATTTGGAGATTTTAGGCAGAGGAGAATTTGTTTCACCCAAATTATCCAACCATTGTAAGAGGGGTAGCTCTTGAAGCAAGGATCCCCTCATCGAAGCCTCCTTCTCTTCTTCATTTTGTAATGTTTTCATTTGTGTAATAAACTTCTTTGTTCTTCTTTTATTTCATCTCTTTTCTTATGTTTTGTTTAAATTTCTTCTTATCTTAATCTTCTTCTTTGGTCTGTAATTCTTGAGTAGAAGCGTTATTGGGTTATACCCATTATAAACCTTTGCACATGCAAAACGCTTCTACGATGATTACGCCACTCATGGAGGAGTAGTCTTTTAGTAATCGATCTATCTTCTACCCTCTTCATTTAATTATTTTGAATCATTGAGCTACTATAATTCAATTAATATGATCCATGAATTTTGTTTTTAAATTGTAAGAAACTAAGCAAGCAATTGAACAATTAACACAAAAACACGCGAGGTCGGGATTTTGTGTAAATTGTGAGAGCGCGATCTTAATCGGTAATACAAGACCACACGGGATAAATTTGTAGAGTTAAAATATAATCCATAAACACAATTCATCCTCATTTCCAGAATGGATATGTGCCTTAATTTACCACTGACCATAAGCTAATCTTAGAACATCAATCAAAGTAGGGTGCTGCGATTGCATGTTCCGAAGTTAGCCTAGGGTTAAATTCACATCATCTTCGTGGTAAAGTTAATTATCGTAGGGTTCGGGATTTAACAAATTAAGGGATCATAATTAAGTTAATGTTAATTTAAATGATAATGATTAATAATAAATTGAAGAGGTGGAGTTATATCGATTACGCCTTTTAAATAGATTTCTAAAAAAACATCTTCTTGTTGTGTCATTTTAATTGAAATTCATTTCAAAACTAAAAACAAAAAAAAATTATACAATCTTCTTCCAGCAAACTTCTTCTAGATTCATAAACTACAACAAAACCCAATCCCATAAAGTAGTGTTTTTATTCTATTCTATTTTATTTTATTTTTTAGAATACCTCTAATAAGTTGTTAAATTCACTTCCTCCTTTGAGAGACGACCTTGGTCAGCCACTCTGCTGCACCTAAGTACCCCAAATAACACTAATCATTTGAGGGCACCCACGACAGTGCTCTTTCACATGTCCTCTTATCCTAGGTGCAAAAACCTAAACAAAAAACCATTAAATCCTATGCTTAACACCTTTAAAGTTCATCACCTTCACTATAGCATAGGTACCCTCAACATATGAGTGATACTGATCATCAATTGGTCACCCCTATGATGTGGTAACCTATATTGCGACATATAACTCAAATATTTTTTCCTCTTTAGTATATGGAATGGGAAAGTATCTTGTGACATGATCCACATCATCTGTTTTCCCACATTTAACTTTCCTTTGGGATGCTACTATGATATTAGAAAATATGTTCTAAATAAAACCGTTTAAATCCATTAGGGACCTACCTATCTTGTAAGGTCACTATGCCACTCCTCATAGTGATAGGCTCCATGGTATCTCTTTGTACCGTGTTCCTCCTTCCTGGAATCAACCTGTGTTGTCTTAGTACTACACCTCTTCCGTATGCAGCCCTAGTTGTGGTTGTCCACCTTTTCTTTTTTCTAATATTCTTTTTGGCACAACCAACATTAATACATCATGAAAGATAAATCATTAGTATATAGAATTCATATGAAATATGAAGTCATATGGATTCCCCAAATTCATATGAAAACTTCATCAAGGATTCTTCATGATGTAGCCTGAATTTCTACAGCATGGGAACCCTAAACATGGTATAGGAAACTTTACTCAACATATGCCATAATTAAGTATATGGTGTTACAGTATGGAGTCTATCATCTAGAAAAATTTCTCTCCTCCTTCTATCAAACTACTTCCTCAACTCCAAAAATATATGAAATATATATCCCTCTAAAATATATCTCATGGATTACAAAACCACCATGTGTACACAAAAAATCTAGCCACAATATCATTACTTTGGAAGCTAAAAAAGCTACCAATGTGTTGCTAGAAAATCCAATACTTTAACTTCGCTATGGGGATTAAACAAATCTCCCCAACACATCAACTTAACCATTGGTATTCCAAAATTTGTTCTTGGTTTTTATTTTTTTGGTATTATCCTAGTTTGTGCGATGTTGTGGCTATTGCGGGATGGATTGAGGGGTGATAGATATTGGTTTTTGGGGTTATTTGTCATGGTTAGCATAAAGTGATGTGGATAAGTTGTGAGAGATGGTGTAATATTATGTTTGATGTGGAGGGATTGGTGTTGTGATATAAGTTCCTTATGGTGGTTAAATGGTGGATCGATGGTGTGGGGAGTGGTGATGTGGTTGTGTAAGTTATTGTGTGGAAGAGTTGGTTGGGAAGAGTAGTGTATGGGTTGGTGTGTTTCTATGATTTTTTTATTCTATACTATATTGATGTTCTTTGTGTGGTTATGCTAACTTTATTATTATTTTATTAAAATATTTATTGTTTAATTTTATTTGAGACATTAGGAATGTAAAGGAGAATAATGAATCATGTGATATAGAATTGTTAAAATTTTAACGTAATGAAGTAGCAAAGTTCTATAGTGGGGGATATAGCCTAGAGGTTGAGGACTGGTTAAAGGAGATTGAGGTTTCCTTTAAAATAATGAAGGATTCAGATTAATTCTAATTTTATTTAGTGGTTGTATTATTTTGTAATGTGGCTTGAATATGGTGGGAGATGAAGTATGGAAACCCAAAAAGAATTATTGGGAGTAGTTCGTTGAATTGTTCGATAAGGAGTTCATTTCTTGATTCTTGATGGATGATTGTTTGAAGAATATTTAGAAGATATATCAAGGTCATAAGATCACATGTATCTTTGGGGATCATTTTATAAACATGATTATTTGATTCCCATGTTTTCTTCCTAATGATGAAGAATGGGTGCAACATTTTGAGTCTGTCCTGAGCCTAGAGATTTAGCGATATATCATATATTATCAGTTAAAGTCTTGGAAAGAGTTTTTAGATCGATTATAGATCATGGATAAAGGTCAAAACTTTATAGAATATCCTGATTAATACCTATTCCAAGTGTTAGGGAAGGTTAAATTAAATTATTTGAGTTGCAGGTATCGCAGTTTGTGGAAGAGGGGAGTGAGGTGATCTTCTTGAGATAGAGCATGGCTTCAAGTATTGGGTTTGAATATATCAAGGCGCCCTAAGTATGGAAAGATGGTATTTTTCTTATGTAATACTATAGAGAATTTTTTGTATGAATGCCTCAAGATTTAGTGTGCTTCTTAGTCTTTGGTAAAGAGTTATATTTAGGAATATCTTAGGGTGACCCTACTCCTTTCACTAGAACCTTGTGGTGGATTTTGAACATATTTTAAAGCATCTATTTAATTGAGATTTAAAATTTAAATTAAATTTTTTTCCCTTGTGAATCATTTGAGGTTTTTTTAAAAGGTTTTATATTTTAAATTGTTGGTTTTTAATGAGAACTTTTTTTTAATCTAATTAGAGAGAATGAAGTAGCTAGTAAGGATTCAGTTGTGATCTAGGGTGTTTGATGCTATGTTTGATTTTTTTTCAATATTGAGGTTGTTTTTTGATAGTTATATATTATGGTAGTGAGGTTTTAAGGGGTTTTTATTTATTTGAGGGTAGTTAGTGTTGTTGTTCATCCCTTTCCTTAAGGATGTTGTTAGTGCATCAGTTCTATTCAAGAGGTATGTCTTAGGGAATTGTTTGGGTTGGTAGTTTTTATTTTCCCTAAGGTATTGGTTTTGATTATCATGGATGAGAATCATTTGAGAGGTATCTAAATTAATATCTTAGACCCTTCTAACCCATTCGTTTTCATATCTTGGGTGTTGGAGGTGTCTGTGGAAGGTTGAAGGAAGAGAGGTGGAAATTGATATAGAAACCCTTTTTGCCTTGTAAAAATTTGAAATATATTAAGAAATATGTTTGGATCCACATGCTAAGACGCCATGATATTATGTGGCCCAAAGATCCCATAATTGATATTTTAAAGATATTAAAATAAATTAATATCACACGCATGCATTTTTCCTAAAAAGGTATAATAACTCTCAAGTGGAGACTCATATTAGAAATCGGATACTGTTGTTGAGTTCACAATGCAGGTTTTATCCTAGGTGTGACATAACATTTATCATCATTAGATGTTTGGTTAAAATCCATCACTGGTGTAAATAATGAAATAAATAGATTAAATTAATTAATTTATTACATTGACCCAGCGACCTAGTTTTTCCTCTATAAATACGCTGTTATAACCAATTCTCAAGGTTAGCCTCATAACCCTAATAATTTAGAGGAGATCACAAGGGAATGTTGAAAAGCATTGGGATCATGGATTGATGATTAGAGTACCGTATGGAATTCCAATGACAATGCAGCTTATGGATCTCATCAACAAAAATGGCTTGTGATCATTCTTCATTAATGATTGATCCAAATTGAGGTAGGGATTTTTTGTGTGTGGATTTATCCCTTTTTTATTTACCCATGATGAACGCAAATTAATCTTATAACTAATTAATTCTTGGATTGATTGTTTAATTTGGGTAAATGATTTATCTTCATGCAGTATAGAAATTGATATTTTTTGGTTTATTTATTTCTCTTCATTCATCTCCCTATAACAAAGAATTGAGGTTAACATGAACATTGGTTAAGTTCCATTACTAACATTTATGTTTTGTGGATTTTCTCTCCCCATTATATATGTTTTTATTGTTGGAATTCTCTTTTGGCCTATTATTCAATGAATACCCAGTGATAAATTGTTGTGCATTCAGTCTTTGGTGAAATGCACAGCTACCGTAGGTTCATGATGGAGATATGAAGTTATGGTTGTGGTTTATGATGATGGAAGTAGATCCAAATATGGATTAGGAGTTTGTGTTCATGGATTTAGCATGCGGTAGTGGCGAGATGTGATGACGGGTGTCTCCTGAGCGACATATGTGGCCAAAATCCAATGATCAAGTGATGAAAAGACTCAATTAGACCAAATATGATTTCCTTGGGTGGAATCAATTACAATGGCATCAGAATCAGAATACATGTGAACTATTTCATTGGTTCTATGAAAAACCTTACTATGCGACAATTGTTCCTATGAACACATGTCATGTAGTCCCCTTTATGTGGCACTAGGGTTTCTATAAGGAGATAAGTATCACATGCGATGTGACACATGCAACATGTCATGCAACACTTTTCCAACTAGCCTGGTGTGTACAGGGTGTACACACCCAAGAAGCCATGTAGTGTTACATGCCATGTGTTCTAAGTCACACGCCATATAGCACATGGAAGATGACTTGTATTTTATTGGGAGTACACACCCAGGTGTCCATGTGATCCCATATTCTGTGTACTTGGGAAGTACACAGGTAGACTAGAGTACATGGGAGGATCTGTGTACTTGGACACAACCAAGTACACAAGAACAACCCAGTGTACATGATCATGGGAATATAGAACACTGAGTTCTAGGGAAACATTTGAATTCCATGTACCATTGGGACACACTATGTATTGTGTAAAATTGCATGTTGTTTGAGAGAGACACACGTTCAGTGTCAGTATTTGTGATACACACTATGTACCCCTATGGACATGTTGTGTACTACTTTTATGATGGGTTGGAGTCTTATTTATTCTCATTTCAGCTTCATTGTGAGCTTTTGTGAACTTTCTTGGAATAGTATCAGTTGAGTGTGTTCCCTTGGTCCATTCCTAGGAGAGTTCATTGCAGCATCACGTCCTCATCATAGGATGGAGACCCCTCAATATGATGATTAGGGTAGTGTGGGAGAGTTCCATCATTCTAGAGTAAGTCATCTCAGTATGCTTATATGAGGGTTAGTATAGAATATGGTCTCGAACATCTGGCCTCAGACCCATCAGTGACTTGGATCATGTATCCATCTAAGAGGCCCAGAATGATACTCATTTCCTTCATGTTTTCCCTATGTAGGGTTTTTTTAATTTCTATGACCAAAACATACACGGGCACAGAACCCCTATCTAGGAAAATGTTTCTAGTAGGGTCTGGTGTCCCCCCAGTGAGACCTAACTATTGAACCCCTATCTTTGTATCAAGATTTGATCTTTCTTATGGTGTATTAGTCTGATGGAGTGTGTATCTCAGATGAACCCTCTTAATTTCCTATGTGATTCTTCTTGGATAGACTTAAATAGCATGACCTTCAGGATGATTGTCGTCACTGGCAATATAGCTCAAGGAGAGGTTCTTCTTGGATGAGCATTACCTTAAAACATTGAGTGTATTTATAACTAGAAGTGGTTGAGACCTTTTTTTAATCTGATTATTTTATGATTATATCTTTTATATCCTTGGTTATCATTATTTCTCGTATATTTTTTGACATACCTGTGTTTGATGAGCTAATTACTCTTGATGCTTTATATTTGGTGTTTTGGGGGTTTCCTACTGGGTGTTTTTATTCTTACCCCTACATGGGATCTCCCCACACATGTCAAGACTTATTCATATGAAAAACCTTTTTATGGATTCCTTAGAGGACTAGAATTGGGTGGAGCATTATTTGAGCTAAACATGCCAAGGTGTATACCGGTGTTACATTGACAATAGTCCCCTCCTTCTGAGTAGGTCAGACTTTATTTTTCCAGATTTGGGTGGAATTATATTTGGCCCCTTTTTATGATTTTCATTAATTTAGGTCATACTCTAATTTTGGGATTATATATGTATTCATTCATTGTTATTAGATATTTTACATTTCATCATTGTATGATCTTAGAGATATTTGTGTGTAACATCTCGTGATTTTATGAAATATATTATTTAAATTTTATTTAAATTATTTAATAGCTTGAGTTACATGAAATTAATGGTTTAGATTATGTTATATGAAACACAAAGATTATATTTTATTTCACGTAACATCGAGTTTCTTCTATAACTTGTGTTACATGCATGACAGAGTCTTACCGAACAATAATATACTATTAATATTATTATTTAATATGGTAGTTATCGTCTAGTAATTGTATCAAAAGGAATGAATATGATTAAATATATTGTGTATACACATGTTTATAATTTTTTTTACATTCATCCAAAATATTTTATAGGCATAAGATAAGAATAAATCCAGTTTTATGCTTAAAATATCTATTTTCTAAAATGCAGTTTTATCACCTTTTAATGGAATACTTGTTTTAAAAATAAATTTTGACACATTTATAAAAAAATTTGATAAAATAAACTTATTTTTTAAAATATGAATATAAAAATTTACTTTGGGTGAATTTTTTTTATTTTTCTGAGAAGTTTAATTTTTTGAAGAATAGTGAAAAATACTGAATTTTAATTGAAAACTGCTTTTTCAAATAATTTATTTATATTGTAAAATTATATTTTATATTTTATTTTAAAGTATAATTAGTTAAATTACACATAAATAAATCCAATTTAGGTCAATGTATTCAATTTCACATTGAAATTAGATATAAAACATTTCAAACTTTTGAACTGTTTTCCTTAAAAACTTGTTGTCTCGCAGCGTCTGTGGGATTAATTTTAAATTAATTTTAGCCACTTATGTGAATATAATTTTGAAAATTATATATTAATATTTTTAATATGTATGTAATTTTTGTTCTAATAAGATCAACTTAATTTTTTGGCTGAATTTATTAGTGAAAACAGATAAAATTAATTACAATGATTAAGGTAAGAACAAGCTTACTTAATGTTTATAATTAGAATATAAGGTGTATAAATGACCGAAAATTTGTCAAAAACCAATTTTATGGATATATTTAGATACTCAACACCTTATTATTTATTTTTATGAGTTATTGGTATACTATTATATGAAAGTGACCTATATAATAAGTTAAGTAAGTAAAAAAGACAAAAAAGGAACATTTCTTGCCTTTAACACTTATAAAGCTTTGGAGTAGGGAAGAAGTTACACAGATTCGGTTATAAATATTATTTTGTAATATATATGAGTTATTGTTATCATAATAATTTATATTTAATTTTTAGAGATGATATAATTATATTAAATTCTTGAGAAACCCCAATGCATGGATTATTTAGTTAATAATTAAATAAAATAAAAGATATTTTATTAAATAATTTAAATTTACTAAAACTATTATCTTCTACAAAGTAATTTTTAAGTGTTAATAAATATAAAATATGTTCCATTAATGGAAAAATTTATCTTTTATAATGAACATATTGACCTATAAATAGTAAAACCTTTGTTAGCGTAGTTAGGGTTAAAGCAGTGTTTTTACATGTTACATGCATTTATGTTAAAATTAACTTCCATCACATATGGGATTTTTATTTTATAAATTACATTTAATATTTTATAATAAGTGGGTATAAATTTTATAATAATCTTAACTTCAATTTAGTCTTAATGGATGAATTGCATAGGTTTGAAAACTACCTACCTAAATGAAAAACCAAAAATGAAAAAATATAAGGAAACTTAAAGAATAACGAACAAATGATAAAAATGTTTTTTTGTGTGGTGTGAGTGTAGATCAAACATAATTACCCTTTACTCCATTATTTTTTATTTTTTAAGAACATCATATAAGGGTGATCTCCCAATAGTGTTTACCTTTCGGTATTTACAAGAATGTCGCTCCTCTTCTACTATAAAATGGCATTCACTCTTCCCATATCTTCACACATATCAAGACTTTTATCTCATCCAAACCCTACCCAAATTAACTCCAAAAATACCTAATATAATCCTATAATCCTAAATTTGGGAAGAAATCCAAGTAAGGAATCCCTTTGGTGAAAACCAAAAGGATTGACCCAAAAAAGTGGTAATATTCTTCAACGAGCACTTTTTTTAATTTTTTATCCACCATTTCAACTATTATTATTCCCTGATTATATAATAACCTCATTATCCTCAATATATATATGTTTTTTATGTTAAGGTTTCAACTTACACCTATCCATGCTTCTATAAAATGGGATATATAATCATCGTACATGTGTACGGTAAACCACCGCTTTGTGAAACAATGTTGTTCTTTTCCTTTACCACATCATGGTTGAGAATTGTGATGTAAATAGTATTTTTATATGATATATATGATATTTATAATTTATTCATACTTCTAACACCTCCTCAAATCGATGTGATTTTTTCATGCTTTACATGGAATGTATTAAGGATGAGTTTAATAAACATATGTGATATACATAACATATATATGATATTCAAAAAGTAATTAAATTTTTGAAAATATAATATATCATTTTTTTATTACCATTTCACACACTAAAAAGTGATAATTTCATCCGTGGATGTGTGGAATATCACCTACTTGAAGTTATGTGATTAATTTTACAACATAAGAATTATATATATAAGTATATATGATTAAATAATATGGTATTTAATATATAATGATCATTATGGAAAGATAAATGTTACTTACCTCTTTTACATAATGATCATTGAAAAATGGGAACGTTACTAATGTGTATGTACGGCCTACCGTCTCAATGATTATAACGTTGGTTCATTTTTCATAACCATATTTTATGATGGGTTTTAAAAGTACAATTTATTTAAAAATATTATAATTAGGTCATGATTATTATTTTTTGATTTTTAAATAATGAACTCTTTGACCTTAGTCGACCTACCAAATTTTTTTTTGACACATAAACAAAATATGGTCAAAACACCTAACATAATCTTAATTGTTTAAGTAGTAGTATAAAAAAATTTAATAAGAGAAATAAAATTAATGATAAACTTGAAAAATGTTCTGAATAAAGTAAATAATTAAAATTAGTTTATTATTTAGGAATATAAATATACATGTGGAAATTCAGAATCAAGTTAAGGGACTTCATCTTAATCTCCTTTCATTGAGGCATTTTTTTTGATGTTATACACCCACCTTATTTTATGAGGTGTATATACAGACCCTTTGATATATCATATCTTGAATTTATTTATTCTCGTGTTATTTAATGTTCTGTTAAATGTTATTCCTTCATGGAGATTATGATTCAAATGTTTTAAATTGGTATGGGACACTTTGGAATGTTTAAAGATTATCTTCCTTGGGAATGTTCTTAATGATATTTTAATGGTATTTACATTCATAAAAATAAAAAAAAAACTTGTTGTGACTTATCCTCCATTAGGGATATTTTATATTTATACCATCCTCATTATTTATCTAGACATATTAATATTATTTCAAATGTATTGTTATGGAACTCGTTTCTTTTCTATGGGTTAACCATATTTCGAATAGATTAACATTAAAACCATTTATTTTCCATGGGGTTATTAGTTTATAAATGAATAATTATTTTTTCTATGAGTTTTATGCTGAATTTTTTTATTTCATGAAATAGAACTTGATAATTATATGAAATGGGTGAGACTGATATAGATTATACATGGGGTGGACTAGATAGCACTGAGTGAGCGCATTACAGCTTATACATGGGGTGGCCTAGATAGAATCAGATGAGCCTATTATAGCTTAAACCATGGGTGGGTCTATGATATCCCTCTAATTAATAGGGTATAGAAGTCAACCGTATGGTTATTCCATTTTTATTAGTGAAATTTTTTTGAAGTCGGTCATATAAATATTCAAATTAAGAGGGTTTTGAAATGGTTTAATGAATATGATGCTCTAAGTCACTAAAAGAGGTTTAAATTGTTTTCTATGGAATTTAGTGATTTTATTTGAGAAAAATTAGTGTTTTTTTAATTTTATAATGTTTTATTTCATATACTCAAATAACATTGAATATAAAGGTAAATGTAATATGTTTTTTCATGTTTTTATTGAGCTAATGGTTTCCTTTCTTTTTATATCCCTTACTAAGATTTTGTGCTCATCCCAAGTTTTTAAAATGCTTCCATAGGTTTTAAGGATGGATAAGGGAAAGGAATAAGCCAAATTGAAATTCCTATAGATTTTCCATGAAAATAATTCATGATTTATTTTAAAAGTTTTATATTTTGGGAAAATGGATACTAATCAGAAGTGTCCACTTTGTATTTTATGATTTTTTATGTATTAGTTATGGACTAATTCTCTAAAAATCTAAACCTAAAAAGATCCTCAATGTGATAGAAAGTAAATTTTTTAAATTAACTCAAGATTATGTAATGATTAAGGCTGGGTCCTTATTTTTTGGCATCAAAGGAAAGGTTTATACAAATTTAGAGGTTATGATAGTGTTAATATAATTCCCTTAAAAGATTTTAATTTTTGGTTAAGTTTAAATGATAAATCATTTTAACATTTCCTTGTTTCTTCATCTAAAATATGTCTGTTCAAAATGGTTTTCCGAAGAGAAAATATGAAATATGTAGTGGGAATGAACTAAGAGGAAAATATCCTTCCAAAATAGCATCCTAATATGGTTGGAATTGGAATAGAAGAGTTTGTTATAGTGATGTCTTAGTTGACACAATATATTAATATTGGTGGTATCCATGCTAGAGAGGAACTTGAACTACCATGAAGGAACATGTCTATAGTGAATCATTTTATGAGACAACATCCCCCATAATTCAATGGATCATCTGACCTCGTGGTAGATGAATGATGGATCAATGCCATGTAGAAGATATTTAAAGTCATGGGATGATTGGAACATCAAAAGGTAACCTTTTCCATATATCATTTTGAAGGTAAATTTGATTGATGATGGTATTTAATTACGAATACTATAGAGAAAGATAATCTTGATTCCATGGAATGTGAAACATTTAATAATCTCTTTATTGAGAAATATTTCCCAAGGTTACTCATCTTAGGATGGAGAAAAAAATCTTGGAATTAAATAAAAATGACAATGATTCTGTCCCCACATATGAAGAAAAATTCACAATATTGAAAAGGTATGTTATTAATTTTATTTGATACATTAATAGTAAAATTAATAGATTTTACTTAGTATTGAAACCATGTCTATGAAGATATTTGGCCTCCAAAGAATTTAAAATTTAAGGAAACTGATTTATTATGTTGAGAAATTTGAAATGGATTTTACTAAAACATATGTTTCATAAGATGATAAGAGTAAGAAATGGTCAAGGTGGTAGTAAATGGATAAAAAACCAACTAAAAATTCTAGAGGTAATCCTAAAACATGTTCCAAGTGTGGTAAAATACATATTAGTGAATATATGTTAAGATCTAGAAAGTGTTACTGATGTGGTATGTTTGGTCACAAGGTTCATGATTGTAAGATAAGAGTTTTGAATAATCCAAGAGTGAGCTAATAGATATCCAATCAATAGTGATATGTTTTAGTTGCAATTAGTTGGTACATTATGCTAACATGTGTCTGGAGTTACTTACTAAGGGTGGAAATCATCAAGATCAGAAACAGAAAGGTATGGTAAAATATTTTTCTGCTATAGTAGTTTAAGTTGGTTCATCTGGTGAAGTGATGAAATCTCCAAGGAGTTTAGTATTTTTCAAATTTTAACCATAAGTTCAAGGTTTTATACACTCCTTATAAGGTTTTAAGTTATGTTATCATAAAGTGATTAATGAATTTTGGGAGATTTTTAGTAGGGTTCATATTTATGTAAGGCTTTGGTTTAATTATAAGTATACCTTTACTTTTATAAATTAGTTTTAAAGTATTTAAAACCCTTTGGGTTTATATGATCTTTGTTGATTAAGGTTATTTTTAGGTATGTTCATCATATTTCTGGGAATGTTATGAGGATGAAATAGTGATTATAGAAATATATCAAGTAAGTATATTTCCTTATATTATTAGATAATAAAATAATTCCTAAAATTTAAGAATATGATCTTTTCAAAAATGGTATATTCAAATTTTCAACCATTTTTTCTGAGATAAATATCAAATTGCATGGATTCATTTTTTTAAGGGGGTATGATGTGACATCCTAATATTTTATAAAATATATTCTTTCAAATTTATTTAAATTATTTGATATCTTGAGTTACATGAAATGAATAGTTTATATTTTTTTATATAAAACACCAAGTTTATCTTTCATTTCACATAACATCAAATTTCTTTGATAACTTTTGTTACACGCAAGGTCGAGTCATACCAAACAATAATATATTATTATTATTATTATTTAATATGGTAGTTATTGCCTAGCCATTGTATCAATGAGAATGAATATGAATAACTATATTAGGTTTAAATAATTTTAAAAAAATTTCTGACATTCATCCAATAAATTTTATAGTCATTAGATAATAATAAATCATGTTTTACACTTAAAAGTTCCATTTTTCTAAAAAGTAGTTTTATCACCTTTTAATGGTGTACTTGTTTTAAAACTAAATTTTGACACATTTATAAATTTTATTTAAAAGAATAAACTTCTTTTTTTAAAGTGTAATAGAAAAATTTACTTTGGGTAAATTTTTGTTATTTTTCAAAGAAGTTTCATTTTTTAATGAATAGTGAAAAACACTGCATTTTAATTGAAAACTACATTTTCGTCTAATTTATTTATATAGTTAAATTATATTTTAAATAGGTTTAAAAGTATATTAGTTAAAAAATACATAAATAAATCCAATTTAGTTCAATGGATTCAATTTCACATTGAAATTGGATATAAAAACATTTCGAGATTTTGAACTTTTCTCCTTAAAAACTTGTTATCTCACAGTATGTACATGATTAATTTTAAATTAATTTTAGCCACTTCTGTGAATTGAATTTGGAAAAATGGATATAAATATTAGGAATCAGTATGAAATTTTTTGTTAAAATAATATAAACTTAATTTTTTGACAGAAATAATTAGTGAAAATAGTTAACATTAATTACAGGAATTGAGGTATCAACAAGCTCACTTAATATTTAAACATAGAATTTAAGGTGTATAAATGACCCAAAACTTGAAAAACACCAATTTTATGGACATATTTATACCCTCACCACATTATGATATATTTTTATGAGTTATTGGGATACTATTATATGAAAGTGACCTATATAATAAGTTAAGTAAGGAAAAAAAGACAAAAAAAGGAACCTTTCTTACCATTAACACTAATAAAGCTTTGGAGTAAGGAAGAAACTACATAGGTTTGGTTATAAATAGTATTTTGGAATATAAATGAGTTATTTTTATCATAATAATATATTTTTAGTTTTTAGAGATGATATAATTATATTAAATTCTTAATAAATGCCAATGCATGGATTATTTAGTTAATAATTAAATAAAATAAATGATATTCTATTAAATAATTTAAAATTACTTAAAATATAATCTTATTCCAGGTGATTTTTAAGTATTATTAAATATCAAATATTTTTCATTAATTTTCCAATTGATCTTTTATAATTATCATATTGACCCACAAATAGAAAAAACTTGTTTAGCATTGTTAGGGTTAAAGTAGTGTTTTTGCACGCTACATGTGTTTCTGTTAAAATTAATTTACATCACATATGGAATTTTTATTTTATAAATTATATTTAACATTTAAAAATAAATGGGTATAAATTTTATAATAATCCTCACTTTAATTTAGTCTTAATGGATGAATTACATAGGTTATAAAACTAGCTACCTAAATGAAAAACCAAAATAAAAAAAATAAATAAACTTAAAGATTAAGAAATATATGATAAAAATGATTTTATTTTTGTGTGATGTGAGTTTTTATCGATAATAATTACACTTTAATCCATTATTTTTCATTTTTTACGAACATTAGGTAAGGTATGCCTCCCAATAGTGTTTACCTTTTGGTATTTACAAGAATGTTACTCCTCATCCACTATAAAAAAGGAATTCACTCTCCCCATCTCTTCAAACCTCTAAAGCCTTCTGGATAATCCAAAAACCTACCCAAATAAACACCCAAAATCCCTCATACTATATTATAAGCCTAAATTTGGGTATAAATCGAATCAAGGAATCTATTTGGTGAAAACCAAAAGGAGTTACCCAAAAAAGAGGTAACATTCTTCAATGAGCACTTTTGTTTTATTTATTTCTATGCCATTTAAATTATTCTTATTCCATGATTATATAATAACCTCCGTATCCTCAATATACTGATATTTTTTTATGTTAAGGTTTTTACCTACACCTACACATGCTTCCATCAAATGGGATATACAATCATCATTCATGTATACAGCGGACTACCGCCTTGCGAAACGATGTCGTTTATTTTTCATTTACAACTTCTCATGGTAGGGAATTATGATGGACATAATATTTTTATATGATACATATGGTATTTATAATTTCTTAATACTTATTTAATTATTATATAACACATACCTTCATGCTTTCAATTTTGTGGTTATATGATAACATCGTTTGTAGATGTGTGGACTACCGCCTCCTCAAAGTGAGGTGATTTATTCACGCTTTACATGGAATGTATTAAGGATTAGTTTAATAAAAATATGTGATATAAATAACATATATATTATATTATTGACATAATTAAATTTCTTTAAATATAATATATCATTTTCTTTATTACCTTTCCACGCACTAAAAAATTGATAACGTCGTTCGTGGACATATGGACTACCATCTCCTTGAAGCGATGTGATTCATTTTACATCAGAAGAATTATATATATAAGTATACATGAGTAAATAATATTTTATTTAATATATAATTATCATTATATAAATATAAATTTTACTTACCTTCTTTCCATAATGATCATTGAAAATGGGAACATTACTCATGCGTACATACAGCCTACCGTCTCCATGATTGTAATGTTGGTTCATTTTTCATAACCATATTTTATGATGGATTTTAAAATTATAATTGAATTATAAATACAATAATTTTGTAATTATTATTATTATGGATATGTTTAAATAATTACCTATTTTACCATAGTGGACCTACCAAAGTCATTTTTGACACATAAACTGAATATGGTCAAAACACCTAACATAAAATTAATTATTTAAGTAGTTGTATAAAAAAATGTAATAAGTGAAATAAAAGTAATAATAAGATTCAAAAATTTTATAAATTAAGTAAATAATTAACATAAGTTTATTGTTCAAGAATATAAAGACGATCGTGACAAGTCAGACTCAGGGTAAGAGACTTCATCTCAATCTCCTTTCATTGAGGAATTATTTTTTATGTTATATGCCCACCTTCTTTTATAAGGTGTATATACAGAACCTTTGAAATATCATATCTTTAATTTATTTATTCTAATTTTATTTAATGTTCAGTTAAATTTTATTCCTTCGTGGGTATTATGATTAAAAAGTTTCAAAGTGTTATGAGATTTTTTGGAATGTTTAAAGATTATCTTCTTCAAAAATGTTCTTAATGATATTTTAATGGAATTTATATTAATAAAAATAAAAGAAATTTTTTTTTAATTATCATCCACTAGGGATATTTTGTATTTATACCATCCTCATTATTTCTCTAAATGTATTAATATTGATTCAAAGATATTTTTAAGGAACCTGTTTCTTTTCCATGGGTTAACCATGTTTCGAAGAGATTAACATTAAACCCAATTATTTTCCATGGGTTTATCAGGTTATAAATGAATAATTATTATTTCTATTAGTTTTATGATTAATTTTTTTTATTTTATTAAATATTACTTGAGAATTATATGAAATGGTTGAGCCTGATACAACATATACACGGGGTGGCCTAGATTGCATCTGGTGAGTCTTTTATAGCTTAAAGGATGGGTGGGTCCATGATAGACCTCCAATTCATTGGTTATTGAAGTCAATAATATTTTTATTCCATTTATAAGAGTGAAATGTTGAAATTCAGTTGTATAACTATTCCAATTAAAAGGGTTTTGAAATGGTTTAATGAATATGATGCTCTAAGTCACTAGAAGAGGTTTAATTGCTTGCTATGATATTTAATAATTTTAATTGAGAAAAAATGTGTGTTTTATTTCATGTGATAATGTTTTATTTCATATTTTCAAATAAATTTTAAGATAAAGGTAAGAATTATTTGAGTTTTCATGTTGTAAATGGACTAATGGTTTCCTTTATTTTTATATCCATTATTGGGATCTTTTGCTCATCCCAAGTTTTTAAAATGTTTTCATAGAGTTTAAGGATGGTTAACAGAAAGGAATAAGTCAAGTTGAAATTCATGGAGATTTACCATGAAAAAATTCATGGTTTATTTTAAAAAATTTATATTGTGGGAAAAATATATACTAATCAGAAGTGTCCACTTTTTATTTTATAGTTTTGTTATGTATGAGTTATGGCCTAATTATCTAAAAATATAAACCTAAAAAGATCCTCATCATGAGTAAAAATAAAATTCTTGACTTAACTCAAGACTATGTAATTATTAAGGCCAATGGATTATAGTGTGCATACAAGTACATTAGGAAAAGACCTCCCATTTTAGATATATCTTCTCAGCACTTTTCTCTAACCCATGGCATATGGAGGTAGGATTGGGGTAGTTACGACTCAACCTTTTATCATCTAGGTGGGCCCTAGTGGCTCGAGTCACGGCATAGTGTTATCAAAGGTGGTTCGACCTTTGGATAGTGTTTAGAATTTTTTACCCTTGTGAGGTTTGGTTGTGAATTTAGGGAAAAATTGAAAAAGTATCTCGAGTGTGGATTTTAGGACAGGGAACCTATTATTGGTGTGGTTTTCAATATATCCATTCACCAGGAATATGAATAAATTCTTGTTAACTCATCATATCGATACATTGGTACATGTGCCATATAGGAATGGGTTTTAGTTTCTATGTCCTTATTGAGTCATCTCACAAAATATACTCATTGACCATGGTATGTATTTTCTATTATAAGATGTTACCATGATGATATCTAGTGAGGTTTCCATAGCAGATTCAAGATTATAACCCAATGAGTGATGAGGCCTCCCTGATGGAGTTAGTCATGAGGTGATCTTTCTTCGGGATGGTCATTGGGTGGTGCTCTCTCCTATTGATGAGTTTTTAGACCTACCTACAGTGGTTCAGGTAGATTAAATATGTCATACTGAGTTTTGGGTGGATATTTTGGGGATTTATGATGATGTGTAGGGATTGAGTTCATATCATGAGCTTTCGAGGTAGGGATCTCCTAGGATGTAGGGTCAACAGGACCCACCAGCTACAAGTGTGTGACACAGGTCTCATTATAGTAGACACAGTCATTCACAGAGACCTCAGGGATAGCTCAGTCCACTAAGAAATGATCATTGTTGTGCTTGTGATGGGTATGGACATCTCACATGGGATTGTCCTACCCTTCATGCTACAGTTAGATAGGCAGTTGACGAACCACCTAGGTAGAGAAGGAGACTAGAACAAGGAGTTCTAATAGAGGAAGACATGATGGAGGAGCTATGAGAGCAGTGGCAAGTGGCGGGAACTTTGGTTTGACGCTACCACCACCACCCTTAGATGGACCACTCTAGGATCAGGAAACTGATGATCAGAATCTTGGATAGCTATAAGCACTTTAAGTTTTCTACCTAGAGGATCTAAGAGTTTTGAGGTATGATCTATGTTCCTTCTAATTTTTTTGGTATAGTTAGACATAGGTATGATCAAATATTTTTACTCATTTTTTGAGTATTTTCTAGGGATACATGGTTCATTAGTATAGCCATGTGTTAGTAATTTTTTGCACTAATTCAGACATAAAATGAATATAAACAATTCCCCCACTGAGATGCTTTCTTGATACATGATCCAAAATAGTGTGGGCGAGTTAGTTTCTCCCAAAGTTGATATTTTTAAGGTGTAGTGGATGAGTTCATTTAACTTGTGTGTTTTATGTCCTTTTGATGTAATAAGGTGTCAAAGAAAGCCTTGGTTTGGGTAAATGGTAAGGAAAAGGAAAGGATGAGTTCCAAGTAGTATGATATTGCAGAGGCTTCAAGTGCAGTTTGAGGTATGATGTGTGTCTTAACTACCCTAGTTGTATTTTTCACAAATATTCATGAGATAATCATCCCTAATAATGTCCCATGTTCGAGACTTAGTGATACCAACATAGGCTTTTTTTTCTTGACCCTTGTGTTAGAGGCTTCTACTAAGAGGATCAATGATTAAATGCTTCTGCCAATAGTATGACCTGAATCTGGGATGAGAGAGAGAGCCTCGAATGGAATCTCTTTATAGTGGTAGTAAGACCGTAAAATGTTTTACTTAGTATGGATTGGTTTTATACCATCTATTCTCAGTTTTTTTCACTAGTGAGTGTGGTAGTGTTTTTGGCTTGTTAGGGAGGAGTTTTTCTCTGATAAGGAGTGATCCCAGGTAGATCAGGATGAGATCATGTATAGGAGGTTACAAATGAATTCTTAGTAATTGATTAGTAATACCTTTTAAGTAGTGAATTTTATGAGATTTTTGTTTCCTTTAGTGGTGGTGGAGTATAAGGAAGTCTTTCCCAGTGACATGCTAAGTTTATCTCCACACCAAAAATTAGGCTTCTGTAAGGACTGACACCATTGATTTCCCCTAATGTTTTTGCAACACCATGTCAGATGAAACCCATTGATCTTTGTAAGATGAAGGTGTAGTTCATAATTTTCATATAAAGGGGTTTTTTAAGACCCATTGTGTTCACCTAGGTAGCCTAGGGTTATTCTCTTGAGAGTTGAATGAGTGATTGAGGTTCTGTGAATTGGTGTCAATTAAACTAGGTGAAATTAGGAATAGTATCTACTCTTGAGAATCGTTGAGTTATTTAACTAATGGTTTGGGGAGAATTGGTTCTTAGAGTTAGACCTCAAGACAGGTTAAAAACAACTCTGGTTTTGGATAAGGATATACCAGAAGTGGCTTTCCAAATCCACTGTGGATGTTTTGAGTTCGTGGTGATACCCTTCAACATGTTTTATGAATTAGTAGAGTTGTAAGAATTGTGGAATAGATCCTTAACCCTTTATGGATAAATTCATGGTAGTATTATTCAATGGAATCCATGTGTCCTTGGTGTCCTATTTGGAGCATGCGAGACAATTGAGGATGGTTTTGTTTACCTCCATTTGATAATTGTTACCCCTATGATTCTTTAGATAGCCAAGGAGGTATAATTCAAGGATATCAATTGTAAGATTTTGTGTGACTATATATCTAATGGATATGTTCCTAATGGATTTTCAAAAGGTGGGAAGCTTGTTATCCTTGTTCAAGTATGAATGGGGACACCATTCACGCCACTTAAGAATATTCTAAGGAGGTTTTTTTCCCTTAGTAGTGCGTCTAGTGGAGGTGAGGATATATTGGGATATATTGGAATTGGTTAAGCAATCAATGGAGTTAAAACAATTTTTCAAGCTAAACTCTTATTGTATCTCCTATATAAGGGTGATGACCAATTGAGATTTTTGGAAATTCTGGGATACTTGAGTATGAAGAAGATAGTTAAACTTCATTTAATTCCCTTGAAGATTTTTGCAGACTATGATGCTTAATTCACAGAATGATTGGGGAGAGGATGCAGAAAGTCTTTAGGGAATTAGTTTAATTTGATCACAATGTTTACCCCAGTCATCTATCCTGATAAAGTGGATCGTTTAGGTTTTGGTAAACATTATCCGGGTTCACATTTTAGTTTTAGGCTATATATGGGAGTATCATATACCATCTATAGAGTTTTCATATCATAATGGTTATCACTCCACCACTGGAGTAGATCCTTTTGAGGCCATTTATAAGGGACCTCATAGGTCACTTCCATACTAGTCGAATCTAGTGGGTGACAAAACTTGAGCCCTAGTTTTGGTGTTAGTGATGGTTGTGAGAGTTTAGTTCATCCAGGGGTGGATAAGGACTACCCATAAAATTCAAGGACTTATTTATAGACCAAATAATAATGTATTTGGAGTTTGAGAGTTACAGAGTTTTAGATAGGTTGATAGGCTATCTCTGGAGTTCTTAGGCCCTTTATTTTTCTTAATGTTGTGTCAGGTTATCGAGGTGGTGTACCACTTAACCTCATAACCATAACAGTTTTGGTTTCTTTTTGTTCTCAACATTTTTTAGATAAGGAGGTTTGTGCACAACTTTTTGTACGATATCGACCTAGGTAATATAGTTCGTGAGTGTAGAGTTTCCTTTTTCAAGGATATGATGAATTTGAGAAACGGTATAGAAAGACCCTTCATCGGAAAGTGTTTTCCTTAGGTGAATGTTTGTTAGTAGCATATGAAACCATTGAGGGAGATCATGGGAGTGGGAGACCCAGTTGAGAGATTAGTTCCCCACCTTTTTTTATCTTATTCTTTTCAGGGATGAAAATACTCAAAGGGGGAATAATGTAGAAACCCTATTTTCCATGTAAGAATTTGAAATATATTAAGAAATATTTTTGGTTCCAAGAACTGAGATAATGTGAGATTATGAGGCACAAAGAGCCCGGAATTGATATTTAAAATATATTAAGATATATCAATATAACATGCGCATAATTTTCCTAAAAAATTATAATAACTCCCAAACGAAGTCTTGGATCTAAAATCTAAGACCACTATTAAGTTAAAATTTTAAGGTTTACCCTAGGCATGATATAATATCTATCAGTGTTGGGAAATTGGTTAAAAGTCATCACAGGTGTAAATAATGAAATATATTAATTAAATTTATTTATTTATTATTTTGATGCGACAAACAAGTTTTTCCTCCATAAATATGTTGTTATAACCAATTCACAGGGTTAGACTTATAACCTTGAGAATCAATAGGAGAGCATGGAGGAATGTTGGTGGCCATCTGGATCATGGATCAATGATTAGAGTACCATAAGGAATGTGAATTACAATGTAGCTTATGGATGAGGTACATTACTATGAAAACAAATAGAGGCCAACATGAGCATTGGATGAGGTACATTACTAATATTGTGTTTTTTTCTTTTTTATCTCCTCATTAAATGTGTGTTCATCATTGTTATTATATTTTTTTCCTATGATTCAGTGAATACCTGGTGAAAAAAACATTGTGAATTTGGTCTTTTGTGCAATGGATCACTACCAAAGGTTTGGGATGGGGATCTAGAGTTACGGTTGTGGTGTATGTTGATGGAATTAGATCCACATATGGATAAAAAGTTTTTGTTCTCATATTTTGAATGCGGTAGTGTTTAGGCATGATGGAGGGTGTATCCCAAGTTAGTAAACATGGTCGAAATCCAAAGAGAAGGAAACAATGGTACTTAGTTGGACCAAATCTGTGTTCCTTGGGTGGAATCAGTGATAACGACATTAGAATCGGAATACACATGAAGTCTTATGTAGGTTCTATGAAAAAACCTCACTACATGATGTGTAGTCCTATAAAAACACATTATTTAGTCCCCTATGTGTGACACTACGGTTTCCATGTGGAGATAAGTATCACACACCATGTGACACTTTTTCAACCAACTTGGTGTGTATAGGGTGTACATGCTTAGGAAACCATGTAGTGTTACACATAGTGTGTGTCAAGTCACACACCATGTAGCACATGGTGGATGGTTTGGAATGTATAGGGAGTACACAATTAGGAGTCTATGTGTCCCCGCATTCTATTCACTTGATAAGTACACAGGTATGCCGAAGTACAAGGGCAGATCCGTGTACTCGAACAGGGCCAAGTACACGGGCACAACCTGGTGTACATAGGCATGGGAATACAGCATGTTGAGTTCTAAAAAAATATCTATATGTCGTTTACCCTTGGGAAATGACACGTATTGTGGAAAATTTCATGTTGTGTGAACGTGATACATGGTCAGTTCCAGGATTTATGAGACACATTGTGTACCCCTAGGGACACACTATGTACTCCTTTGAGGATAGGTTAGAGTCCTCTTTCTTCTCAGTACAGCTTCATAGTGAGCTTGTGTGAACTTCCTTGAACTAGTATCAGTTGAGTTTATTCCCTTGGTCCATTCCTATAAGGGTTTAGTGCATCATCATGTCCTCATTATAGGATGGTGACCCCTCTACAACTTCTAGGTGATCAGGGCAGTGTGGGTGAGCTCCTTTATTCCTAAGTGAGTCATCTCATTCCACTTCTATGAGGGTTAGTACAACATATAGTCTCGATCTTCGGACCACAGAACCCTTATAAAATTATATCATGTATCCCTCTAAGAGGCTCATAGAAATCATCATTTCCTTCATGTTTTACCTAGGTAGGGTTTGTGTAATTAGCATGACTAACACTTACATGGGTTTCAATCCCCTATCTATGAGGATGTTTCCAGTATGGTTTGGTGTCCCCCCAATGAGCCATGGGTGTTGACCCCTATCTTTGTATTGAGATCTAATCTTTCTGGTGGGGTATTTATAGAAACCCAGGCTTAATATAAATGAATATTATATCATTTTAGATGAATATTCAGAATATTACAAAAGTAAATACTTTAGGACCATAATATTTTAGTGTCTTTGGAAACTTGGAACACAATATTCTAACTTAGTGAAATATATTCAATGTTTCCCACAAATATCATCCCATTTTCTACTTGTACTTAAAATATTTATTTATAACCTGGAGAAAGGAAACATAAGAAAGGGGTGATCTTAGATGATCAGTAAGGGTAAACATAAGATATATCAATCTATGATCATATTAAAGGATAATATAATAATAAGGGTATTTCATCATGAACATATCTTACAAGGTTCATACTGAACCTATCATAGATGATAAACATGAGGCATATCATAAATATCATTGGTTCATAAGACATGAATCATAAGATAGTAAAGAATATAAACCATGAGATCATATCATAAGAATAATAAATATATTTGTGGAATACACATCATCTTATAACATTTTGAACATGTATAAATAGAAACAGGATCACTCATTAAGTTAAGGACATGAAATCAAGTCCTCGTATAAACTTATGGACATGCATCCAGGTCCATGCATAGCATTGTGAACACATAATAAGGTACACTCATAACATTTTGAACATGTAATAATGTCCATGAATAAACATATGGATATGAAACCAGATCCATGCATAACAATAGGAACACGTAATCAGGTTCATGCATAACATTGTCAACACGTAATAAGGTTCACTTGTAACATTATGAACATGTAATCAGGTCCACTTATAAACATATGGACATGCAACTAGTTCCATGCATACCATTATAAACATTTAATCAGGTTCATGAACAACATTTTGAACATGTAATAAGGTTCAATCATATCATTGTTAACATGTAATCAGGTTCACTCATAGGCGGTTATACCTCCTAGGCGGGACATTACACCATCCTCAGTGGTATCCCTTTCTTCATATTGGATCAGGTTACACCTTATTCCCACATTGGATCAAGTATGTCAACTTTTTCCTATAATTATCTCATGAGATATAAATCTTTACCCAATGCATTAGAGGGATATATAGGTCCCACCTATTACATAATTAAAGCATACATATGTGTTCCAAAAAATAGTAAAACATTCATCATATCATGACCTATAAAAAATAGATGGGTTTCATAAAAATCATATCATAACCCATGAAATTAAATGGATATCATAAACATGTCATCATATCATACCCTTTTAAAAATATATAGGTTTCATAATCGTAGCACAACCCATGAAAATAAGTAGGTTTCATAAGCATTTTATCATGGAATAACCCTTAGAAGAGGAATAGGTTTCATGAAAAAAATCATCATAAATATGAACCATTAAAATAAATAATAATAAAGGTTTCCTTGGATAATATCTCTAGAAAATCATAAAATATTTCAAATTATTTCATCTTATATGGATAAGGGTTTTTAAAGGTAACTTAGATCATTTCTTAATGAAAATAACCTTTCTTTGAAAATCAAATTTTGAGGCATAAAACATTTTCAAAATAATTTTATTTTAAAACCACTTTGAAAACTTGTAAAATAATATTTAAGAATCATTTAAAAATTTTCTTGAGAAAAATATCATTTCATCTTTGAAAAATGCTTTTAAATCATAAAACATTTGAAAACCTTTTTCTTTGAGAATAACCTTGAAAACTTATAAAGGAAGCTTTGAAAAACATTTTAAACACTTTTTAAAAAATAATAAAATTATAAAATCCTTTTACTTAAAATTATATTAAAATATCACTTAAAAACATTTTTGAAAACATTTTGAGAAAACATGATTTTTTGAATAAAACAAATTTCTGACCGAAGAGAGAAATACGGTCATATTTTCTTAAAATTACTTTCTTAAAATTTTTTTAAGTACTAAATAGTGGTAAAATGCTACTAATAAATGAATATATCACAAAAAAACATAGTATAATAAAAATCATGAGAATTATTGAGAGATAGATCATAGTATTTCATCAATGTAAGCATAATCGTAAACAATCCTAATAAACAATGAGATTGTAGCAATATAATCTTAACACTTTCGTAACTATAAATCATAATACCCAAAAGATAATAACATTAAATATATCTTAAAACATCATTAAAATAAGGATATTAATGATTAAATGTTTCAAAGGGTAGTATATACACCTCGTAAAATAATATAGGGTCATAGAAAAACATGTTTCTCAAGGAAGAAAAATTGAGACAAAATTACCTTACTGATTTGGTATCTTTTGAACCATAAAAACCATGAAAGAGAGGTCATAAAATTAATATGTGAAGATCTATAAATTTAAGGATAAAAAAAATAGAATACATTCATTGGAATTATATACACCACAAAAAAATAAACAAGTGGTGAATATGGTATAAGTCTCACAAAAATAAAAGTGAGACTAGAAATCCCCTTACTATATGATTAACTTTTGAATCATGATCCCCATGAAAGAATAGCATAAATTTAAACTTTTAATATCATTAAATAAATAAAATTCATGATATAATAGGTCATGGTTCAGTATATACATCACATAAAAATAATAATTGGAGAATATAGCATATATCTCACAGAAATAGAAGTGAGATGAGAAAACCCTTACCTTAAGTCTTGAATTTCTTAGTTCAAATTCAAACCTCCTGTATAATAAATATAAGTTATTATAAATCTAAAAAATATATATTATTATATATAATACCATATATGAATTTATTATGACTTTATATTACCCATCTATTAACAATTCCATGTTAATGTTGTGTTTCAGGTAATATCTTCTTTGTTTTTTGTATATGTTTTGACTTGATATTCTTGATCCTCTTAATTAGATAATGATTTAATTATTTAAATAATTTAAAACATTATATTAATATCATATATATTCATTATATAAATATTTATAATAATTTATAAAAGATATAAATATGAAATGGAATACACCATTCATGGATACGGTAGGTCGTACGTATGCATGAACGTTGTTTATGTTTTATTATTGTATTTAAAGAAAGAAAATAAATAAAATATATTTATATACATATATTAATATTATTAAAATATAATTATTATTTCATATATATCATATTAATTTAATAAACTCATCATTAACGCATTCCATGCAAAGTGTGAACGAATCACATCGCTTTGAGGAGGCGGTAGTCCACACATCCACAAACGAAGTTATCATATTTACACAAAATGGAAAGCATGAAGGTATGTTTTATATAATAATTACAGAAGAATAAATACATCATAAATATAATATATATATATATATAATATATAAATATAAATACCATTATTATTCTCAACCTTTAAAGGTGGAAATGGAATAATGAAAGACATTGGTTCGCAAGGTGGTAGTCTGTCGTACACACGACCAATGATTGTGTATCCCATTTGATGGAAGTGTGTGTGATTGTAGGTCTAAACATTAATATAAAAACATATAAGTATATTTATGATGATTATATTACTATTTAATCATATAATAATAAGAATTTATGGGGTGGAGAAATAAATAAAACAAAAGAGTTTGTGGAAGGATGTTACCTCTTCTTTAGGTAACTCCTTTTGGTTTACACCAAAGGACTTAATTGGATGGATTTATACCAAAAGTGAGGAATCTAAGATGAGGGTAGGGAATTTGGGAGTTTATTTGGGCTGGGGTAAGATGATCCAAAATGGATTGAGATGTGTGATGATATAAGGAGGTTAGGATGCCTTTTATAAGTGAGGAAAAGGACAGTTTGGGTATTCTTGAAAATATTTGAGTGATCCACTACTTTTCCTTTAACAACCCAAAAATTCATTAATGAAAATTACTCTTAGTTAATTTAAATGTATTCTTATGGTTAGGTAAAACATATTCACTTATTTGGTTCTATGTTTTGGACTTTAAAATACCGTTAAGAACTGTGACAGTTGCTAATACAGTCATTGAACAGAGATCATATTATTAGTATAAATATAGAGCTTTAACAAATACAATTTACTCAGACAAAGGAAGTGATGGACTCATCCAGTAGACTTGCCCCATACAAATCTCATTTGTCAGAGCTCGGAAAGGAGGTTGTTTAATTGGGATTTTCTCTTGACCAATCCCAAGCCGAGCTTGAATACGTTAAGCTCGAGCGAAATTTCCTATGAGAGAAGTAGAAGTTGATAGATATTACCACCCGATCGATGTTTTCCGAGCCACCCCAAGAGTCTGTCACCATCGCACACCTTACCCTTTGGTCTTATCCAGGTTTTATAAGGGGTTATGTAATAATACCAGAGTACTACGATTATTTACATTATTCTTGTATAGAGAATATACATTCTTTTTATTATTGTTACTTTGTAAATAGTTTTTAAAGCACAAATAGTATTTTTATTTAATATTCAACTAAGAAATCTATTTTGATGAATTAATGGATTTTTTAAATAAATAATATTTTAATAAAATATTATTATTATTAAATTACTTTTTATTAAATATAAATTATAGTATAATTCCAGGAATGCAATTGTAATTTTTATTAAGGTTTGAAATCTGTTTTTGTCAAAACCCATGAATTTTCAATAAATGTCGGTTTTTATTTTAAAAGTAAAAATTCACATATTTAGAAAATTATTTAGATAAAATTAATATTATTTTTTTAATCAGGATGTCGAAATTATCCAACAGTGAATTTTTCATAATTTTCTGAGACACTCGAATTTTTGGGTAAAAATTAAATACCGTTTAAATATATAATGTGTTTTATGACATCATAATGGCCTAATAGTGATGTAATAAAATACTATAAACATTATTTTCGGCAAATATATGTTTTACCATAAAAATAATGTGATTTTGGGTTTGTTTGATTTATTTTACAAATCTTTAGTGGACCCTTCAAGGCTTATAAAACATTTTGTCTTTTTAAATTGTTTTCCTTGAGAGTGTGACTCACCTCCACATAAGCAACCCTATTATTTTAAGAAGTTAGGCCATTAGACTTATAAATTTTTGTTTTCCACTACCCTTTTTCAAAAACCATGGGCAAAAACCATGGGCTGGTTTTTGGTTTTGATTAGTTTAATGTGTGGTGTCCCAAACCTAAATAATAAAGAATTCCCTCTCCTTTCCTATATAAACTCACCCAAGATCCCACTTCCTCTTCACTAAAAGCCTTTAGAGTTCGTCCAACCTATTCCCTGCTCTCTCTAGAATACTCCCAAGTCACCCCAAGCTCCCAAGAAGCCTCTCTCAAGCCTCTCCCAAGCCTTTGGGATCACACTACCAAGTAAGGGATTCTCACTTTCCTTATTTATGTCCAAGTTTCCTTATATTGTTATGCCCTTTTATTTTCAATTATAAATGTCGGGGTATGATTTCTCACCTCCCCCATACTTCCCTATTTATTTTTTAATTATGATAGACCCCTTTCTATCTCATTAATTCCTCCCATGTACACCCGTTACCATGCCGAAATTTCGTAAGGAATTCATCTCTCCTCATTTACATTCAAGTAATTATTTTTTATCATGAATCTAAATTCCATTAAAATTGTTGGTACATGTATATATATGACCCCCTTACTATCCATATCATTTAAATATGATGAGACACACCTTTATCTCTCATGAACCATTTTATTAATTCTTATGTCATGTTGTTATGCTTCCGAAATTGCACCGCGTTTTTCAAGCCAAATTCATTGTGTAGTGAATACCATGCCCATTTCTCTATAAAGGGTATTAAACTTTATAAACATTTACTTATTTATTATATAGTTTCAAGTATTAATTCCAAATTCCTTTATCATGAAATAAATGATGATGAATCCATGTTTTATGATCCATGTGGCACACTTATGCATGAAATGAAATGTTTAAAAAGGGTGCACCCTAATAGCACTCCAATGCATTGGGTAAATTATAGTATCATGATAAGTCATGTTAAATGGGTTTTTAATCATGATAATTCAAGTTAAATGTGGGTTTACTCATGCTTCAAGTGCAATAAGGGTTTACTCATGCTCTATGTGCAATGATCCTTGGCTCATGCTAATTCTGGGTTAAGTGTTGTTGCCACATCTCCATGTTATGATTATCATGATTTATCATGACTTTATTTTCATGTTTCTCTTTTGATTCATTGATATACCTATTTTATAAAATTTATTATATTCCTTATGTTATTCCATGTTTATTCCCTTACTGGTCTTTATAGCTCACCATTTTCTTATGCATGTCCTTAGGTTATCCTATGAAATGCTAAGGAAGAGTGAATGTAGTGGTCATGTAAAGGTAGTTTTCAATAAGATGTTGTTTTCTATGCTTTAAGTTATTATGTAATGTTCCTAATCCCTAAAGATACTAGACTTCTCGATCTTCTATGTTTATTCAAGTGAAGGTTGTATGTAATAAATCATGTTTAAGTATGTAATAAATAATAGGGTTGTTATAGTTGGTATCAGAGGATAGGTTTAGTTATTTTTGGGATTAGGATTAGAAAACCCTAGTGAAGCCTTAGAGACAATAATAAGTATAATAAAAATATCCATAAGTTTTTTTGGGTATTGAGTAAGTGGTTTATCAAGAAAATACATCCCTGTCTGGATACAAGTAGGTAGAGGCGACTCTGGAACAGATGTACCTAGGGGTGAAAACCCCAACAAGGAGTTTCAGGCTTGACTTGGGGTATCCTAGTACACAACAACGGGCCTTGATGCACTCTTGGTTATGACACTCCTAGGGTATATTCATTGGTGAATTCACAAGCTTAGTATGAACCATTATTAAGTGAATTAAAAAATCCCCTAAGAGTATATGTTAGAAAGTAGATCATGGATAACATAGATTCAAGCCTATAGATTTATAAGTTAAGAAAATAAAATCTATTTATAAGTCATCCATTTTTGTCTTTGGATTCCCCTTTATGTGGTTAACTATTTAATATACTCATCCCTAAGTATATATTGTATAGAGTATAACGATAATAAAAAAGTGAAAGGTAGGTTTGTCGACCATAGTTCTACACATTCTTTTATATCCCGAAAGTTTAGTAGAACAATCCCAACACCACCACAAATCATGGAAGTGAAGATGTCAGCGAGTATGGTAAATGGGGAAATCATTACATCCCATGAATATAACTCCTCCCCAGTCATAATTTTTTGATTGAAATTCCCATCAAACCTCTCCATACTCCCTCTGGTGGAATTTGATGCAATTCTTGGCATGGATTGGTTTTCCCTATATAGAGCCAACATAAATTGTCATGAGAGGTAAATCACTCTCCATGTGGATAATCAACCCCCGATTCTATACAAGTGCAAGGAGGAAGATGAATCTTATTTATCTCCATCATCTCAAGCGTGGATATTATTTCTCTATAAACATGTGTATATGACTCAGATGATTGAGTCTAAGGAAGAAACCATCCTTGAAGACATGCCTATTGTGAGGGAATTCGCTAAAGTGTTTCCGGAGGAATTTCTTGCTCTTCCTCCTAGAAGAGATGTTGAATTCTCAATTGATCTTATACCTGGGGTGTTTCTAATATCCAAGACTCTGTATAGAATGGTTGTTGTGGAGATTTAGGAGATAAAGAAACAACTATAGTAGAATATGAAGAAAGGGTTTATACACCCAAGTGCTTCACCATGGGGTGCAACAGTCCTCTTCATCGAGAAGAAGGATGGGTCAATGCACCTTTGCATCGATTATCGTGAGCTTAAAAAATCACGATAAATAACAAGTATCCTCTCCCATGAATTGATGACTTGTTTGATCAGCTGCATGGAACACAATACTTCTCCAAGGTAGATTTGCAGTCAGGATATTATCAAGTAAGGGTGAAGAAGGAATATATCCCCAAGACTGCTTTTCATACAAGATATAGGCACTATGAATTCATAGTAATTCCTTTCGGACTCACTAATGCTCCAACAATCTTCATGGACTTGATGAATAGAGTCTTTAGAGATTACCTTGACAATTTTGTGGTAGTCTTTATAGATTATATTCTAATATACTCCAAAACCAAGGAGGATCATGAGGAGAATATAAGAACTGTACTAGAGACCTTGAGAAAGTAGAAGCTCTATGAAAAGTACAGAAAGTGTGAGTTCTGGTTGAAAGAGGTCTCATTATTAGGCCATATCATCACAAGAAATGAGATATCTATGGATCCCTCCAAGACAGCTATAATAGAGGGATAGTCGAGGCCAACATTGGTAACGGATATCCATATCTTTTTGGGGATAGCTGGATATTATCGATGATTTGTGAGAAATTTCTCATGATTTTACAACCCTCTTACCAAGCTAACTCTGAAGAGATTAAAGTCTTCTTGGAGTGATGAATGTGAAGAAAGCTCCAAGGAGTTGAAAAGGAGGCTTATCATTGTGCCCATACTCACTTTACCCACAAGTGGAGAACTTTTTTTGGTATTCAGTGATGCTTCAAAGAAGGTCATGGGCTATGTGTTGATGCAAAATGACAAAGTCATTGCCTATTCTTTAAGGAAATTCAAAGTTCATGAGCAGAATCATCCAACACATGATCTGGAGTTGGCTTTGGTGATATTCACTTTAAAATTTTGGCGGAATTATCTCTTTGGGGAGAAGTGTGAAATATATATGGACCACAAAATTCTCAAGTATATATTCACACAGAAAGAGTTTAACATGATCCAATGAAGATGGTTAGAGCTGATCAAATATTATGACTGCTCAATCCATTACCACCCTGAAAAAGCAAACAAGGTGGCGGATGCTCTAAGTAGAAAGGAACTAGGGATTCTATCATTTATGAGAATTGAGAAGGATCCAATCTTTTTAGATTTGATGAATATGTACATGGAAATCATAAATAATGGAACATAATCAATCCTTTCACAAATGATTGCTCAATCGTCTCTTTTGGAAAGGTTAAAGGATTCTCAAAAGGATGATGTGGGAATTAAGAAGAAAGTGGAAGCTATCAGAAAAGGGAAATCCTTATATTGCAATGTTAATGAAGAATTAATTGTGATATTTGGGAAAATACTGTGTGTTCCATCAAGTCCAGAGATAAAGAAGGAACTTTTGGATGATGCACATAGTTCAAATTTCTCTATTCATCCAGGAAACACAAATATGTATCGAGATCTCCGAGAGTATTATTAGTGGGATAATATGAAGAAGTATATTGTTGAATATACATCAAAGTGCCTGGTGTGTTAGAAAATGAAGGCAGATAGGTAGAAATCTAAGAGGATGATGCAACCATTTCCTATACCAGTATAGAAATGGGAGAACATCACCATGGACTTTGTCATCAGACTTCCGAAGACATCTAAAGGCAACAAAACAATCTGGGTTTCTATTGATAGTCTTACAAAGTTTTCACACTTCATTGCAATTTAGGAGGATTTCTCATTGGATCAACTAGGACAGATATACATCAGATATGTGGTAAGGATGTATGGGGTACCACTATCGATTATATCTGATCGAGATCCAAGATTCACCTCTAAGTTTTGAAAGATTCTTCAACATGCTCTAGATACTGAGCTGAACTTCAGTACAGCTTATCATCCTCAAACTGATGGCCAATCCAAGCGGACTATCCAAACACTTGAGGACATGTTGAGAGCGTGCTCAATGAACTTCAAAGGAGGATGGGATCAACATCTTCCTCTGGTTGAGTTCTCTTAAAATAACAGTTTCTACTCGAGCATCTGAATGGAACCTTATGAAGCCTTGTATGGGAAGAGGTGCAGAACACAGGCATGTTGGGATGAAGTTATTGAGTGTAAGCTGCTAGGACCATAAATGGTCGAATAAATGGTGGAGAAGGTGAAAAACATTCAGCAGCATATCAAGGCAGCCCAGAGTTGATAGAAGAGTTATGTAGATAACCATCGATGAGACCTTGAGTTTAAAGTTGAGACATGGTATTTCTATAAATATCTCCATGGAAGAAGGTCATGAGGCTTGTAAAGAAATGTAAGTTAATTCCTAAGAACATCATCCCCTTTGAGATTCTTGATTGTGTCGGGGCTGCGGCCTACCGAATAGCACTTCCACCTACCATGGCCAAATTACATGATGTCGTTCATGTATCCCTCTTAAGGAAGTACATACCAGAATTTTCACATGTACTCTCTTCAGAGGTAGTACAGCTAGAGGATGATCTTTCATATGAGGAGAAACCATTGGAGATCTTAGATCGTAGATAAAAAGTTCTACAAAATAATACAATTCCCCTCATCAAGGTGTTGTGGCAAAACTAAAAGTTTGAAGAACCGACGTGGGAATCGGAGGAAGTGGTGAAGAAAAGTTACCCACATCTATTTAAGTGTGGGAAAAGGAAATTTTGAGGGTGAAAATTCTTAAGGGGGGAAGATTGTAACGACCCAAAAATTCATTAATGAAAATTCCTCTTGGTCTATTTAAATGTCTTCTTATGGTTATGTAAAACGTATGCACTTATTTGGTTCTATGTTTTGGATTTTAAAATACCATCAAGTGAAGGTTTTATTTAATAAATCATGTTTAAGTATGTAATAAAGATCAGGGTTGTTATATTTCTCCCAAGGGTTAAAAATAGACCATTATATATAATTAGAGGTTTAATGGTCTAAATATGGATAGAAAAAAATTATACAAGTGTTGGGTCATTTTTACACCTTATATTCTAATTTAAATCATTAAGTAAGCTTATTTTATCATTGTAATTAATTTTAATTACTTTCACTAATATTTTTGGTCAAAAACTAAGTTAACCATATTAGAAAATATAAATTATTATTATTCCAAATATGGAATCCATTTTTCCAAATTCTAATCATAGAAGTGGAATAAATTAATTTAAAATTGATCTCACATACATGACATGAAAGTGAGTTTTTAAAGTAAAAATTTCAAAAGTTTGAAATGTTTTTATATCCAATTTCAATGTGAAATATAACATTTTTATATTTTATGTTATGTCTCTTTTAAAATTTATCATCTTTGATAGTTTATGATTCACACAAAACCGACTTTAAAACCATAATATACTATTAAATATGACCATTGGAATAGTAATGTGACCATTAGAAATAATAATATGACTAATAGAATAGTAAATTAACCCATGAAATTATAAATAAAATTTAGGTATCTTATAACTGAAAATAAGGTATATTTATATCATAGAATAAGTAAATAAATTCTTTAAAAATAATAAATTAAATGTTTGTATTTTTATAAGTCATAAACATTTAATTAAAATTTTATAATTAATACAATGATTTAAAAGAAAATATATTTTAATAAATAGACTCATAAATTAGTACTTTTTATCTTATTATTATAATATAATTTTATGAGACCTTAATTAATTTTTCAAAGTGTCATAAAACTAGTTATAATTTTATAATCAGTATTTTTCAAATAAATGATGATTTTAATTAAAAATTAAATTTATAATATTTATATAATTATTTTCATAAAATAGAGTTCATTTTTTAATTCTACACTTAAAAAATTTTAGGGTGAATTTTTGGGATTTTTCTAAAATAGTTGATTTTTTGTGAATAGTAAAATATGGTAATTTACGGTATATATACATTATAAGTTAAATAAACTATTCCTTGGGTCATTGCTAATGTAAGAGAAATAATATCTAAATATAATTCTCTATTTTATAAATTTAGTAATGGAATCATCACTATTTCTTGTCTTGATCCAAAATAATAAACTAATGAATAAAATAATCAAAAAACACCACTCGCCTCCACTATAAATACCATCCCTCGCCACCTCTTCTCCACACACCTCTAAATCCATGAATCTTGTCAAATTTATACCCAATAATCTTCCCAAGTCTCTTACCCACATCATGGATCCTTTTTTATCACCAAAAGACCAATCATAATCCCCTTAAGGAGGTTCTCAAGGAGAAGAAATTCAAGAGGTAAAATCCTCTTTTGTTTTCCTTTATTTTTTTCAATTTCATTTCTTTTATTTTCCTTCCCTCACATATTCTATAAAAACATTAATGATAACTACATTACCTTATATATACTATAATTTTATTTTGTTAATTCAAAATACATCATCAATCCCTTTCTCCTCTCCCTTTTATTCTAAATATGAAAATATCGTTCGTGATGTGCCGATTTACCACCATCGTTGGCGATGCGTTTTCATTTTTAATTACCACCTTCAAGGGTGATCATAAAACCATTATTATGATTAAATAACATTTTATTATACATATTATAAGATATATAATTTTATAAAACCAGTATATATACATAATATTGATTAATGAAACAAAAATAGTTTGTGATAATCAAAAATTCACCAAAATAAACTAACGTTTGTCATTAACATTTTATCTAATAAATCATCCAAAAATATGGAAATAAAATGATATATAAGACCGTTTAATATTATATAATTTCATTAATGACATATAATTTCAATTCTAGAAAAATATTCCTATTTTACATGATCTTTCGTACATGTGTACAAGTGAACCAATCATGAAAACCAAGGAAAAGAACACTCACAAATGATAGAATTAAATATTATAACTCATAAAAAAGTACATAAATAAAAATAATAGAATTATAATAAATAAAATAAATTTTAAATAGGTTTTAAACAAATTTATTAATTAATCTAATTTCATTATCCAATAATTTTAGTACAAGTGCAGAATGCTTTCAGACATAAGGTAAGGGTTTCTTCCCGAATCTCCATTTTTCATTCAGGTTATGATTTATCTCTCTTTACCCCAATGTAATTTTTCATAATTTCTATATAATTCTTATAAATTCTATTTATATGTTTCAAAATCATGTATCCAAATCAGTTCATTTTTCTTTGATGGGAAATGAATGTTTTATAAGGTTCCCTTTTCAATTCCTCCTGATAAGTAAGCCCGATTAAAGGGTATTTCCCAATTTCTTACCCATTTTATAGTACACTCCATAATCTATTATAAGACACCAATATTTTTCCAAAATCACTATTTTTATCATGAAAAACTATCTTATCACTTTTCTGGTTTTATGTAAATAATTAATCCTTTGTCCACTTTAAATACTCTTCTATATTTTCCCTTAAACAGCACTGAAGTGGCCCATTTATAAAGTTTCTTAAAAACTATTTTTATATGTTTTCACTTTATTTGGACATAATTTATGCCTAAAACTTAATTTCATTATCATTAACTTTTCTTTTTATAATATACATGTTTACAATATGATTTTATGACAAATAAAAATGATTTTCCCAAAATAACTCTTCTTTGCAAAGTAAAAAAGGGTACTTCTCCTAAGAATTCCTAGGTGATTTTATTAGAGTATTTTAATCTATTTCAAAACCCTATATTGAATCTTATGATTAATTGGGATTGATATTTTATGATATCATCTAATATATTTTATTAAATGTTTTATGATCAGTTTGACTATGGATGTGCTATTTTGATACTATTCACCATATTACTCAGAATGGTTAGTGATTATGTTTACTGATAAAGGAAAGTTATTTAAATTTCCTATGTATATGTTGTTTATGTTTCACCCCATTAATATGAGGATTTAATTAGACTTAGTAAGTTATGGGCGGGTCCTACTATACCCCTTGATGCATCGGTAGTTCTCATGAGAGAAAACAGATATAGACTTGGTTGAGGTCTTGCCCATTTATTTTCAGATATGGTTTTGGCCGAGGTCTTAACCATTTATTTTCAGATGTCTTGGTCGAGGCCTTAAAGGTAAGTTTCAGATGTCCAAAATTATTCATTCCCTCATTATGATATTAGTAATTAATAATCCATGTGATTATTCAACCAGTAGAATATCTATGTTTAAGATTATTTCTCATGTGATTATTTATGGAATTATTTAATCATCTTTTATTCCTACCATATTATGATCAAGATTATTTTTAATGGAATTTGTTTTTAGTTATTCACCATGAATTATTTTTTATGTCAACTTCCACTGTATTTCATACCCTTACTAAGAATATGATCTCACCCCTTTATTATGTTTTATTTTTCCTGAGGATGTGAAGATGTGTATTATGAATGACTTGTAAGGATAATCTGGGAGGTTAATGGTGTTTACAATGGATTTACTTTATTGTGTTCCTTTCAAGTTGTAATGTAACAATTATGTGGTATCTAGTTTCCCAAATCTATTAAAATATTCAGTCCTTTGGGATGTGAATGCTTGTTTATAGTACCAATGTAACAAAGTAAGGCATTGGATCCAATCTACTTGGGTCGGGGTTATTATAGTTGGTATCAGAGGAATTTTAGTAGAAAACTTGGAAACTAGATTTAGAAAACATATATTAGGGAACATAACCCTAAGATAGACTTTAAAGATAACTATATAATAACATCCTATAATTTCATTAAGGTAAATATTATGTGGTTCTTCTTAGAAATACATCTCTATCTGGATACTACAAGTGGTCATGGTTATGGCACAAATATAACTGGAGGTAATAACTCTAACAAGGTGCATCGGTCCTAACTCAGCATAACCTAGTACATGACAATGTGCCTTACTATGCACCTGGTTTAACACTCCCACAGGATATGCTTAGGATAATTCACATTTTCCTTACAAACCATTATAAATGATTTAAAAGTAAATATGTCCCTAAAGAAACCATGTTTATGATTATGAGATTATCTATTCATAAATTTTTCAATTTATGTTAAGTGTTACTAGTTTTAAATTATTTGTTATGATTAATAATCTAATTTAGTGTATTCCATTATTAGTGGAAAGAATGTAAACTATATCAATGCATGTATTCCACGTAGGTATTTCCCTCCTATGCAAGATAATGATGTTGGAGTCAGTGTTTCAACTGGATTTTAAAAACTTATAACTATATTGGTTCTACTAAATTACGTTATGAGAAATAAGCTTACTCTCATGGAACCTCTCGATCCATAACATGGTCTAACAATGTTAGACTTCTTTATGCAACATAAACCTCTATCATTCAATGGGACTACAAACTCATTCATAGCTGAGCTGTGGATAAGTTCCTTATAGAAGATATTTCTCACTTTGGGAAGTAACGAAAGGGAGAAGGTTATCATGGAAGTATATCATCTATTGAGATATTCATATCAATTTTGGTCATTAATTTAAAACACAAAGGAGGAGGAAAAAAATTTAAATATGGAATGGAAGGATTTTAAGGAAACTTTCTTTGAAAAATATTTCCCTCATGAACAACGAGCGAATATGAAGAGGTAATTCTTGAATCTGAGGCAAAAAGAGGATGATAACGTTTTCAAGTACGAATCCAACTTTACAATGTTAGAAATAAATTCTATGGATTAAATATGTAATCCAAAGATATATATTGATTGATTCTTTTATGGGTTAAAACCATTTATCTAAAGGGAACTAGTCTACCAAAATTTCTCATCATACGAAGATATAGTGTCGTGTATTATCAAGTCAGGGAAATAACTATCTAAGTCTTATGATTTTAAGTTAAAATAAGATAATAAGAGGATGGTGGAGAAAATAATGGATAAATAGAATAATAAAAAAAGGAATTTTCCATTGTACGATACTTTTGGAAGGAAATACCTCGGTGCTTACTTAAAAGGAAAATTAGTTTTCTACAAGTGTGGTCATAAAGGCCATCATGCTCATTATTTCAAGGTAAATAAAAAATCTACTAATGTTTAATGTTAAAATTTTAGGGATATGGGATATTATTCGAATGATTTTCTGAAGTGTCAAAGAAACTTGCCTCAGAAAAGGCCACAGGATAAAGTACAATCTTATACGATCACAATAGCTAAGGTTTAAGTTTCTAATGATCTTATAAAAGGTGATTTAATTATCTCCTCAAAATTAGATAAATATTTATTTGATTTTATATCATCATATTCCTTTATATCTTCTCAGTTTTCTTTAAAAATTAGATATTTTCAATTCACCTTAACAAGGGAGTTTTCAGTAAAGTATCTTAATGGAAAACTTATTGCAAAAAATATATGTTGATCAGTTCCTATTATGACACATAAAGATGATCTAATTGTTGATTTTATCATCATACCTATGGTTTATTTTGATATAATCCTTAGCATGGACTAGATTTTGAAATATAATGAAAAAAAATATTGAAAAGAGAAGGAAATTATGATTTTTGGTGAAGGTATAGAATGTCTCATCTTTAGAGGGGATACCTCATCATCTAATTCATATCTGGATCCACCTCCAATAGCTATTCTAAATTAAATTTTTGTGGAGGAAGAAAAAACACCATCTTTGGATGAGGAAATAAATATTCAAATTGAATATGTAACTAGTTTTCAAGAATAAATTGATGTATTTCCATAGGATTTACTTGGACATCCTCTGGAGTGGGAATTTGATTTCTCTATTGATTTAATTTCTAGTTCAAGACCTATATCAAATAATCCTTATAGAATGTCCATTTTAGAATTATTATAAATGATGAAACAACTAGAGGAATTGAGTGATAAGGGATTTATTCTCCTTGGTGTTTCTACATGGGGAGACCATGTTCTCTTTATCAAGAAGAAAGATGGATCCATGAGGTTGTGCATTGACTATAGAGAAATCAATGCTATTACAATAAAGAACAAGTATCCTTTGCCTCACATTGATGATTTATTTCATCAACTTCATGGAGATCAATATTTTTCGAATATTGACCTTTGATCTAAATATCATCAATTTCATGTGAGTAAGGAAGATAATCTAAATATAACATTTCAAACTAGGTATAAACATTATGAGTTTACAGTAATAAAATTTGGACTCACTAATACACCCTCTATTTTTATGGATATAGTGAACAAAGTTTTCAAGGAATATATTGATGATATTGTTGTGGTATTTATTGATGATATCTTGATATATTAAAAAATCTGTAAGGACTATGGGAACCAATTTTGGGTTGTTCTAGAGACTCTTAGAAGAAAATAGTTATATGGGAAGTTTACCAAGTGTGAATTCTATATTAAAACAATTTATTTTCTTGGACTTATTTTCTCTAAGGATTGAATTTTAGTTGATCTTGTGAAGAAAAATCTAGTACAAGAATGGATAACAACAACAAACATAACCGAGGTACATAGTTTCATTGGTTTATAAGGTTACTATCAGCGTTTCATCAGAATTTTTCCCGATTAGCTAACCCATTAACCAAGCTTACTCTTAAAGGGGTTAAGTTTATATGGACAAAATAATGTGAATAATGTTTTGAATAATTGAATATGAGATTAGTGGATGATCCAATCTTGACTCTACTATTGGGAAATACTGGATTTTTTATTTATAGTGATGCATCAAAGAAAGTACTTGGTTGTGTTCTTCTGTAGAATGATAAAGTTATTTCCTATGCATCAAGGTAGTTAAAAACTTATGAACAGAACTATTCAACTCATGATCTTGAGTTAGAAGCCGTAATATTTGATCTAAAGATATGGAGACACTATCTCTATGGTGAATGATGTTAGATATATATAGATCACAAGATTTTGAAATATTCTTCGCACATAAATAACTCAACATGAGGCAAAGAATATGGATTGAGCTACTCAAGGATTATAATTTTTCAATACACTACCACACAGGGAAGGTGAATAAGGTAGCAGATGCATTGAGCAGTAGGGATAATGGAGTTCTGAACAAGTTGAGGATTGATAAGGACCCTCTGTACATGGATCGAGAAAATATAGATATGGTAATTATCAAGGAAGGTGAAATATCATTACTTTTTAAATTGGTTTCCAAACCATCTTTATTGGAAAGGATTAAAAGTTCTCAGTTTAATGATGAGAATTCTCAAAGGAAAGTTAAAGTTCTGAATGATAATAATTTGGCAGACTTCATGTATGAAGATAGAATTATGAAATTTTGGAAGAGGCTTTGTGTTCCCTCAATACCTGATCTAAATAGTGAGTTATTGGATGATTCCCATATCTCTAATTTCTCTATACACCATGGTAGCACTAAGATGTATAAATATTTGAAGGAACATTTTTGGTAGGATAATATGAAGTGGGAAATTACTGATTATGTATCAAGATGTTTAGTATGTTAATAGTTGAAGGATGAAAGATAAAATACTAGAGGATTCATGCAACCTCTTACTATTCCTACAAGGAAATGGGATGACATTACTATGGATTTTGTCACTGGATTACTGAAAAATCTATGAAATGATGATGAAATATGGGTAATTGTTGATTTACTTACCAAATATGCACATTTTCTCACTATAAGGGAGGATTTTCCACTGGAGATCCTTACACGACTCTATATTAATGAAGTTTTAAGACTTCATGGAGCACCTCTTTCAAAAAAAATTACCATGATCCATAATTTATATCAAAAATCTAGAAAATTATTCAAAAATATTTGGACACTAAGCTTTATTTGAGTACATATTATCACCCTCAAACTGATGGGTATTCTGAAAGGACCATTCAAACATTAGAAGACATGTTGAGATCATACTCACCTAAATTTCAAGGTATGTGGGAAATATTTACCTTTGGTAGAGTTTTCCTACAATAATAGTTTCCATTCATGTATAAAAATTCCACCATATGAATCATTTTATGTAAATATATGTTGTGCACCAACTTGTTAGGATAAAGTTGGTGAAAGAAAGCTTATAGGCCCAGAACTTGTAGAGGAAACAACAGGAAAGGTAAATACTATACAAACACATATCAAATCATCTCAAATTTGGCAAAAGATCTACAATGATAATCAAAGGAAGGATTTTAAATTTCAAGTGGGAGATCATTTTTTCTTGAAAGTATATCCATGGAAGGGTGTTATAAGATTTAGAAGGAAAGGTAAACTAAGACCCAGGTACATTGGTCCTTTTGGAATCCTGGAGAGAATTGGAGATGTGTCTTATCGTTTGGCAATTTCAATTATCCTTTCTAAAGTACACAATGTGTTCCACATATCTTTGTTAAGGAAGTACATTCCAAACCCAATTCATGTACTCACTTCTAAAGGAATATAATTGGAATATGATTTATCTCATTGTGAAGATCCTATCTAGATTATGGACATTAGATAGTAGGTGTTGAGGAATCAAATGACTCAGCTGGTAAAGGTACTTTGGAAAAATCATAAAATTGAAGAGGTGACTTGAGAACTGGAGGAATTTATGATGAACTAATCAAATCTTTTTATGAGTTGATATTGTAGAAATTTTGAGGAAGGAATTTTTGTATAAGGGGAGAAAGTAACACCCCAATATCTTATGGTATATCTGTTTTCAAATTTAGCAACTTTGACATTTTATGTTTCACGCAATACCGAGTTTAATACTGTAATATACTATTAAATATGATTGTTGGAATAGTAATGTGACCATTAGGAGTAGTAATATAACCAATAGAATAGTAAATTCCCCCATGAAAGTATAAATAAAATTTAGGTATTTTAAAATGAAAATAGGATATATTTATATCGTATAATAAGTAAATGAATTTTTTAAAAATAATAAATTAAGTGTTTGTATTTAAATAAGTTATAAATATTTAATTACAATTTTATAATTAATATAATGATTTAAAATAAAATATATTTTCATAAAATAGACTATTAAATTATTATTTTATTATCTTATGATTATACAATAATTTTATGAGACCTTAATTAATTTTTCAAAGTGTCATAAAACAAATTATAATTTTAAAATTGGTATTTTTTTAATAAATGTTGATTTTAATTAAAAATTAAATTTATCATATTTAAAAAATTATATTCGTAAAATAGAATTCATTTTTTAATTCTACATGTCAAAAAAATTTAGGTTGGATTTTTGGTATTTTTCTAAAATAGTTGAATATTTAGTGAATAGTAAAATATGGTAATTTATGGTATATCTAAATTATAAGTTAAATACACTATTATTTATTCATATAATCATCACTATTTATTTTCTTGATCCAAAATAATAAACTAATTAATAAAATGATCAAAAAACACCCCACTCTTCCACTATAAATACTACCCCTCATCACCTCTTCTCCTCACACCTCTTGAGCCTTGAATCTTGTCAAATATTTGCCCAATAATATTATAAAGTATCTTCCTCACATCTATGTGCCTTTTGTATCAACAAAATACTAATCCCAAGCCCCTTAAGGAGGTTATCAAGGAGAATAAATTCAAGAGGTAAAATCCTCTTTTGTTTTCCTTTATTTTATTTTCAATTTCATTTATTTTCTTATACTTACCCCACCTACTCTATCCAAACATGAATGATAACACCATTATCTTATTTATACTATAATTTTATTTTTTTAATGTAAAATCCATTATCAATCCCCTTCTCATGTGCCTTTTATTCTAAAAATGAACATATTGTATGTGATGTGCTGATTTACTGCCATCGTGGATGATGTATTTTTATTTTCCATTACCACCATAAAGGATAGTCATAAAACCATTATTATGGTTAAATAATATTTTATTATACATATTATAATTAATATAATGTTCTGGAACCATTATATATTCGTAATATTAATTAATAAAATAAAATTAGTTTGTTATAATAAAAAATTCACTAAAATAAACCAATATTCATCATTAACATTTTATCTAATAAATCATCCTTAAATATGGAAATAAAATGATATATAAGACCATTTAATATTATTTAAGTTCATTAATAACATATAATTTCAATTTTGGACAACTATTCCGATTTTACATGATCTTTTATACATGTATGCAATTGAATCAATCATGAAGACCAAGGAAAAGAACACTCTTGAACGACAGAATTAAATCTTATAACCCATCAAAAAGGCCATAAATGAACATAATAAAATTATAATAAATAAAATAAAAGTTTAATAGGTTCTGAAATATTTTACTAATGACTCTTATTTCATTATCCAGGGTGTTAATTACAAGTGCAAAAGGCCTTCGAACATACGGTAAGGGTTTCTTCCCAAACCTTGATTTTTCATTTGGGTTATGCTTTCTCTCTCTTTACCCCAATTTAATTCTTCATTATTTCTATATAATTCTTATAAATTATGTTTATATGTTTCAAAATCATGTATCTATATCAATTCATCTTTCTTTTATGGTGAATACATGTTTTATAAGGTTTCCTTTTCAATTCCTCCCAATAAGTAAGCCTGATTAAAGGATATTTCCCAAATTTTTACCCATTTTCTAGCACACTCCATAATATGTTATAAGACATCGATATTTTTCTAAAATATATATTTTTATCATGAAAAAATATATTATCTCTTTTCTGGTTTTATGTAAACAATTAATCTTTTGTCCAATTTAAATACTCTCTTATATTTTTTCCTTAAACCGCACTGAAGTGACCCATTTCTAAAGTATCTTAAAAACTCTTTTTAGATTTTTTCTATTAATTTGGACATAATTTATTCCTAAAACATAATTTCATTATACTTACCTTTTATTTTTGTAATATACGTGTTTAAAATCTAATTTTATGACAAATAAAAATGATTTTTCCAAAATAACTCTTCTTTGCAAAGTAAAAAAAAAGGTAGTTCTCTCAAGAATTCCTCAGTGATTTCATTAGACTATTTTTATCTATTTCAAAACCCTATATTGAATCTTATGATTAATTGGGATTTATAATTTATGATATCATATACTATATTTTATTAAATGTTTTATGATCAGTTTGAATATGGATGTGTTATCTTGATATAATTCACCATATTACTCAGAATGGTTAGTGATTATGTTTACTGGTCTGGGAAGTTATTTACATTTCATATGTATATGTTGTTTATGTTTCACCCCATTAATATGAGGATTTAATTGGACTTAGTAAGTGACATTAGGGGGCCTATATAGCCCCTCAATGCATCAATGGGTCTCATAAGACAAAATAGATATGGACTTGGCTGAGGCCTTGCCCGTTTATTTTTAGATATGGTTTTGGTCGAGGCCTTAACCATTTGTTTTTAGATGTTTTGGCCGAGTCCTAGATGGTAAGTTTTATATGTCCAAAATTATTAATTCACTCATTATGATATTATTAATTGATAATCCATGGGATTATTCAACTAGTAGAATATCCATGTTTAAGATTTTTTCCCATGTGATTATTTATAGCATTATTTAATTAGCTTTTATTCCTACCATACTATGCTCAAGAGTATGTTTAATGGAATGTATTTTTAGTTATTAACCATTAAATATTATTTATGTTATCTTCCACTATATTTTATATCATTACTAAGCATCTAATCTCACCCCTTTCTTATGTTTTATTTTTTCCCCAAGATGTGAATATGTGTATTATTAATGACTTGCAGGGATAATGTAGGAGTTTAATGGTGTTTCCAATGGATTTTTTTGTTTTTTTTACTTTAAAGTTATAATATAACAATGATTTTTTATCTTTTTATCAAAATATACTAAAATATTCATTCCATTGAGATGTGAACTCTTGTTCATAGTACCAATGCTATAAAGTAAGGCACCGGCTCTGGACTATTGGGTTTGAGGTTATTACATTAAAATTAGTTCCAATGACATAAATTGGATTAATTGATGTGTAATTGATATAAATATTCTTTAAAAACAATTTAAAATATAATTTTACTATATAAACAAATTAGATGAAAAATCAGTTTTCAATTAAAATTCAGTGTTTTCACTATTCATTAAATAATGAATCCTCTCAGAAAAATACCAAAAATTCACCCAAAGTAAATTTTTATATTCATATTTCAAAAATGAAGTTTTTTTCTAAAAAAATAATTATAAAAGTGTCAAAATTATATTTAAAATATGTTCTCTATTAAAAGGTGATAAAATTACCTTTTAGAAAAATACCTCCTTTTATTCATATAATTGGATTTATTCTTATCTTACACTTATCAAATTTATTGGATGGATATAAAAAATATATATTGAATGTATAATATATATAAATTTTATTGAAAACATTTATTAAAAGTTTTTTGTTTAGTTTATTGAGATAAAATGGTGTTTGTATGTAGAAAAATATTTTTCTTAGAAAAGGAATTTTTCTATTCTCAAATAGTTCTTACTTTAATTTATAACTAATTGATAACCAAAGGATTCATTTTATATACATGTGTAAACCATAGTTTCATAATTTTTTCAATCTCATTCATATCTTCCATTCTAAAATCTAGGTGATAATTATAATAATATTTATATAATAATATTAATATTATCTTATAGTTTGGTAAAACTCGGTCTTGCAAGTAACAAAAGTTGTCAAAGGGACTTAGTATTGTGTCTAACACATGACAAATATAGTGTTTCATGTACTATAATCTAATCTAAGTTTTACATGTAGCGTAATCTTCACTTTGTGTTGTGTATAAGAAATAATAACTTGGTTCTTTCATATAACATAAGAAATATTCAGTGTGGTATGAAATGAAAAAATATAAAAAAGTTTAAATTAATTATAAAAAATTCACAAAATATTTTGGTGTTACATTCTACCCCCCTTAAAATGAATTTATCCATCAAAATTATTACGGTTTATCAAAGGATTAATACTTGAAAGTTCTTTTCATAAAAACCCACATCATAAAAAATGAAAACAAAAACTTCTTTTAAAAAGGGCAAGTTGAAACCATAACAGTTACCCAAAGTAATTCATAACTAGGTATCTACATAAGATAACATAGGTGGTGAGTTAAAAACATAGACATGGAATATAAATATAACTATAAAGTTCTGATGGAGAGTGATATAGAAATTGGTCAGGAGAAGGTTAACAACCACAAACCCATAAATCTGTAATGATCTAAGGGGCCATTTGATTCATCTAAAATGAAGGTACTAGGATAAAATTTTTGGTTTCAAGATCCTTTTATTAAAGTTAAATAACATTAAAAAGAATATATAATTACCTGATTTCAGTATAATCTCACCCTTTGGTTGAGCCTTGACCAATTTCCATTTCATCTCTTATTCAAAAAATGAAGGTTAATTTGTTATGCCTGAAGCACTAATTGATCATAAGATCCATAAATAATGATAAGTAATTTCATACATCTTTAGTTATCATCATAGAAAAATGATTAGAATAGGTTATCCAATATGCATAAATCCTCATGTGGTGAGATAATACTTTAATCTCTAAAATCTCATCTGAAGTTTAACTTAAACCATTCCATAAATGGTTAATCTTATAACCCTTCTAAAAGATGAAAATCCAAAACTTTAGAAATTAGGTTACTAAATTTATCAAAATAATTTCAACATTGATCCCCCATATATCATAAAGTATATATTTATTGTCACATACCAAACATGTGAATATCTTCATCCTATATTCTCTTGAAACATGGTAATAACTTGAATTACCATAAATCATTATAAAAAACATACATGATTTCTCATTCCAAAGATTATTGGATATATTCATTAAATACAAAAAAAAATTAAACTCTATCCATGATATAGTAAACTAATTTTTCAACAAATCCTTTATCAATTATGAGGTCTTCAATAATAACTTTATCCAAACCAATCATCTATTTATCCAAGCTAAATAGAATTTTCTCAAAATCAGGAACACATTAAGGGTTACCTTACCTTAATCAAAATATCACCATTTCATTAAATCATTTTTATATGTAATTAAAACCATTTAACATGTAATTTTAAATCCTTAATGAAAAAAATATACTTCATGATTCATATAACATAATTCTAGAATTCTGATACATATACACTTCAATCATTAAACTTTATTCTTAAACTGTTACTTAGGATTCATCATCGTATTCCTTAATACCCCTTACCTAGAATATGAAATATGAATGATGAATTAAGTTTCCTCAACCTAAATTTAATCATTATTATTATTTTTAATATAAAATAAATATTGTTAGAACATCCCATAACTTTCACATTTCATTCTCAGTCTCTTTATCTTCAATAGTATAACCAATACTTGTGGCACATTCATGATTCTCTTAATGAGATTTCCACTTAGGAAATTGATTTTCATAATGCACATAATTTCTACATGTGAAACATTCAATGTTAACCAAGCTCACTCTAGTTCCTTCCATTAACTAAAACCAAAACTAATAGGGTGAGAAACACATATCATACTAGAAAACCACATAATCATGAAAAATTACTTATAGGATGCCTAAATTATGGATCCTAATTCTTTAATCTATGGCACCTTAGGATTATTATAGGTTATTCATAGTCATATTCTATTTAAATCCTTCATGATGGTTCGTAAAGAGATTGTTAATTACTAAATCATATCCCCTAGGAGTTTCAAACCAGGTGTGCAGCAAGACCCATTGTCATGCACTAGTTCCCAATCGAGTTTATCTCAATGTGATTTTTTGGGTTTATTAACCCTATGTACATCTGTTTCAAATACACATCCACTTGTAGTATCTATACAGGGATGTAATTTCTTAAAAACCACTCTCTCAATCCTTTACCAAAATTATCATACATTTTCCTAAACGTTAACTCATCCTTAGACTTATCCTTAGAGAAATCCCTAAAAATATCCTTATAAATATCCTTAGGGATCTCACAAAAAATTTCTCATCCTAGTTTCCTAATTTTGACTAAACCTTTCATTTGATAAAAACTATAGCGACTCAGGCTTAACATAAATGTATATTACATCATTTTAGGTGAGTATTCAACATATTAAAAAAGTAAAGGCCTGAGGACTGTAATATTTAAGTGTATTTTGAAACTTATAACACAATATTCTAACTTGGTGAAATATATTCAATATTTCCCATAAAGAACTTCCCCTTTTTTACTTCTATATAAAACCTTTCTTCATAACTTGGGGAAAGGAAACTTAGGAAAGGGGTGAGATCAGATGCTCAGTAAGGATAAACATAAGAGATATCAATATATGATAATATGAAAGAATAAGATAAGAATAAGGGTGTGTGATCATGAACATATATTACAATATTCATACCGAACCTGTCATAGATGATAAACATTAGGCATATCATAAAAATTGGTAGTTAATAAGTCATAAATCATAAGATAATCAAGAATATGAACTATGAGATTATATCATAGGAATAAGAGATATATTTTTGGAATACACATCAGTTTATAACATTGTGAATAATTATAAATAGAAACAGGTTCAGTCATTAAGTTAAGGACATGAAATCAGGTTCTCATTTAAACTTATGGACATATATCTAGGTCCACACATAACATTGTGAAAATGTAATATGGTACACTCATATCATTGTGAACAAGTAATAAGTTCCACACATAAACATATAGACATGTAACCAGGTCCATGCATAACATTATGAACATGTAATCAGGTTCACACATAACAGTTTGAACGCGTAATAAGGTTCACTCATAACATTGTGAACATGTAATCAGGTCAGTGCATAAACATTTGGACATGCAACCCGATCCATGCATAACATTGTGAACATGTAATCAAGTTCATGCATAGGTGGATATACATCCTGGGTGTGACACACCACCATACCTAGTGGTATCCCTTTCATAATAGTGGATCAGGTTACACCATCTTCCCACAGTGTATCAAGCCTATAAAATTGTTCCCATCATTATCTCATGATATATAAATATTTTCCCCATGCATTGTAGAGAGATTTAGGTCCCACCTATCATATAATTAAATAATACATATGTTTTTCATATCATAGTAAAACATCAATCATATCATGACCCATAAAAATAGATGGGTTTCATAAACATCATATCATAACCCATGAAATGAAATGGGTATCATAAAAATATCATCATATCATAACCTATGAAAAAGAGACAAGTTTTATAATCATAGCACAACCCATTAAAAGAAATGGGTTTCATAAGAATTTTATCATGTTATAACCCGTGGAAGAGAGACAGGTTTCATGAACAACTTTTCATCATAAACATAAACCATTCAAACAAAGAATAAGAATGGTGTACTTGGATCATATACCCAGTAAAGTATAAACTATTTAAACTGATGCCATCTTAGATGTAGAAGTATTTTGAAAGGTAACTTGGAGAATTTATTAAGGAAAATAACCTTTATTTGAAAATAAATTTTTAAGGAATAAAACATTTTCAAAATCCATTTCTTCTAAAACTAGTAAAATAAGCTTTAAAAATCATTTAAAACATTTCTTGAAGAAAATATACTTTCCTCTTTGAAAAACACTTTTAAATCATAAAAAATTTAAAAAAAATTCTTTAATAATACCGTGAAAACTTATAAAGTGATATTTTAAAACCATTTTAAACTCTTTTATAAACATAAAACATTTTTAGAAAACATGGTTTTTGGAATAAAACAAATTTCTGACCAAAGAGAGAAATGAGGCCATATTTTATTAAAAACACTTTCTTAATTATCTTAAGTGCCAAAGAGTGGTAAAATGGTACTAATACATGAATATATCATGAAAAATCATAGGATAAAAAAATTATGAGAATTATTGAGATATGGATAATAATATTTCATCAATAGAAGTATAATTGTAAACAATCCTGATAAATGATTATATTGTAGCAATAGACTCTTACCACTTTGGTAACATTGAATCATAATCCGAAAAAGAGAATAAAATTACATGAGCCTTTAAATATCATGAAAATAAGGATATTCATGATGAAACATGTAAAATGGAATTATATACACATCATAAAATAATATAGGTGCATAAAAACATGTGTCTCAAGAAGTCAAATTGAGACAAAATTACCTTACTGATTTGGTAACTTTTGAACTATAAACCCCATAAAATAGAGATAATCAAATGGATATGTAAATACCCATAAATTTAAGGATAAAAATCATAAAATACATTCATGTTAATTATATATACCACAAAAAATAAATGAGTGGTGAATATTTCATAAGTCTCATTAGAATAAAAGTGAGACTAAAAATCCCCTTACTACATGAGTAACTTTTGAATCATGATACCCGTGAAAGAATAACATAAATTGAAACTTTTAATATCATTAAATAAATAAAATCCATGATCTAATAGTTCATAGGATGGTATATACACCACAAAACAAGATTAATTTGCAAATATAGCATATATCTCATAGAAATAAAAGTGAGATGAGAAAACCCTTACCTTAAGTCTTGACTTTCTTAGTATATGTTCAAACCTCCAGTATAATAAATATAATTTTATTATAAATATACCATATAACCATATTATTATATCTAATACCATATATTATTTTATTATGACTTTACCTATTTATTAACAATTCCATGTTAATGTTACGTTTTGGGTAAAATCTGCTTTGTTTTTCATATATGTTTTGACTTGTTATTCTTGATCCTCTTACTTAGATCATGATTTACTTATTTAAAAAATGTAAAAAAATGATATATATATCATATATATTCATTATATAAATATTTATAACAGTATATAAAATATATAAATATGAAATGGAATGCACCGTTTATGGAGACGGTAGGTCGTACGTATGCATGAATGTTGTTTCCGTTTTTTTGTCATATTGAAAGAAAGAAAGTAAATGACATATATGTGTATATATATATATATATATTATTACAGTAGAATTATTATGTCATAAATATCATATAAATTTACTAAACTCATCTTTAATACATTCCATGAAAAGTGTGAATGAATGACATCACTTTGAGAAGGCGGTAGTCCACACGCCCACAAACGAAGTTATCATATTTACACAAAATGGAAAGAATGAAGGTGTATTTTATATAATAATTAAATAATAATAAATATATCATATATATCATATATATAATATAAAAACATAAATTTCATAATTATTCTCAGGCTTGAAATGTGGTGATGGAAGAACGAATGACATCATTTTGTGAGGCGGTAGTCACCATACACATGAATGATGATTGTGTATCCCATGTGATGGAAGTATGTGTGAGTGTAGGTTGAAACATTAATATAAAAAATATAAGTATATTTATAATAATTATTTTATTATGTAATCATGGAATAAGAATAATTTATGGGGTGGAGAAATAAATAAAACAAAAGAGCTTGTGGAAGGATGTTGCCTATTCTTTGGGTAACTCCTTTTGGTTTGCACCAAAGGGATTCATTAGTTGGATTTATTCCCAATGTGAGGAATATAGGATGATGGGATTAATTTTTATAGTTTATTTTGGTAGATTTTTTATGATCCAAAAGGTCTCGATAGGTGTTATGATAGGAGGAGTATAGGAGGCCTTTTATAAGTGGGGAAAAGGACACATTAAGGATTCTTGAAAAAATTTGAGTGCTCCCCACGTTTTACTTGTCCCAAAAGGATTAAAAATAGTCAATTATATATCATTATAGGTTTAATGGCCTAAATATTCCTAGATTATAATTTTTATACAAATTTGGGTTCATTTTTATACCTTATATTCTAAGTCTAATCATTAAGTAAGCTTGTTTATACCTTAATCACTGTAATTAATTTTAATTACTTTCACTAATAATTTTGGTAAAAAACAAATTTGAAATTATTATAAATTATAAATTATGATGATTCCAAATATGGAATCCAGTTTTTCAAATTCTATTCACATAATTGGCATAAATTAATTTTAAATTAACCCTATATACGTGACGGGAAAGCAGGTTTCTAAAGTTAAAAGTTCAAAAGTTTGAAATGTTTTTATATCCAATTTCAATGTGAAATTAGTTCCAATAACCTAAATTGGATTAATTTATATATAATTTATCTAAATAATCTTTAAAAACAATTTAAAATTTAATTTAACTATAAACAAATTAGATTAAAAATTAGTTTTTAATTAAAATTCTGTGTTTTTCACTATTCATCAAAAAATGAAACCTCTCTAAGAAATACCAAAAAATTACCCAAAGTAAATTTTTATATTAAAATTTAAAAAATTAAGTTAATTTTTTATAATAAAAATTATAAAGGTTTCAAAAATTATATTTAAAATAGGTTCTCTATTAAAAGGTAGTAAAATTACTTTTTAGAAAAATATCTCTTTTATTCATATAATTGGATTTATTACTATCTTATGCCTATAAAATATATTGTATGGGAATAAAAAATATTTAATGAATATTTAATATATAAATTTTATTTTAAACATTTATCAAAAGTGGTTTGTTTTATTTTTTGAGATAAAATGGTGTTTGTACGTAGAAAAATAGTTTTCTTAGAAAAGGAATTTCTTTATTCTCAAATAGTTCTTACTTTCATTTCTAACTAATTCATAATTGAGGGATTCATTTTATATACATGTGTAAACCATAGTTTCATAATTTAGTAAATCTCATTCATATATTTTATTCTAACAACTGGGTGATAATTATAATAATATTTAAATAATAATATTAATAGTATGTTTTAGTTCGGTAAAACTCGGTTTTGTGTGTAACAAAAGTTATCGAAGGGAATCAGTATTGTGTCTAACACAAGAAAAATAGAGTGTTGTATCTACTATAATCTAATCTAAGTTTTTGTGTAGAGAAATCTTGACTTGGTGTTGTGTACAAAGCAATAATAACCTGGTTCTTTTATATAATACAAGAAATATTCAGTCTGGCATGAAATAAAAAAATATTGAAAAGTTTAAATTAACTCAAAAAAAATCACAAAATATAGGGGTGTACATTATTAGTTCAATGGAGTGAGTATCTCAAATAAACCCTCTAATTTTTATATGTTCTTCTTCTTGGATAGACCTAATGAGTGTGGCCTATGGGATGAGTGTCTTCAGTGGTAGTATAGCTCAGGGAGTGGTTCCTTCAGGACAAGCATGACCTCTTAGATGAGTGTCGTTAGTGGTAGTATAGCTCAGGGAGTGGTTCCTCCCATACGAGCATTACCTTGAAACCTCAAAAAGAACTATGGATGGTAGTGGTTGATACCTTTTGTGACTCGGAGTTTTTTATGAGTATATTTGGGATATACTTGGTTATTTTTATGTATCATATCTTATTTTATATACCTTTATTTGATTAGATGACTACTCTTGATGCTTTATGTTTGGTGTTTTCATGCTTTCCTACTAGGTATTATTATACTCACCCCTACATGGGCTCTGTCTGCAAAAATCAAGTCTTATGCAGATGAAAGACCTTTTTTGGATTCCATAGAGGACTAGAAGTAAGTAGAGCTTATTTTTGGCTAGATAGGGTGAGGTGTATACTAGTGTTTCATTGACAATAGTCCCCTCGTTATGACCAGGTCGAACTTTATTTTTACAGTTTTTGGTGGGCTTGTATTTGTCTCATTTTTAAGCTTTCTAGTACTTTATTTCATACTATTATTGTGGGGTTATAGATATATTCATTCATTATTATCAATTTTTTTACATTTCATTATTGTATGGTCTTGGAGATGTGTGTATGTGTAAAGGTACATTAGGAAAATGTATCCCATTTTAGATATGCCTTTTCAATGCCTGTTTCCAACCCTTGAGCAATGAAGGTGGTATTGGGGTAGTTTCGGCGAGTCTTCTGTTGGCCAGGTGGGCCCCAGTGGGTTAGTTCATGATATTTGAGGTGAAATTTTGGATAATAAAGTTGATTCATGGTGTTGAGGTATGCGTCTCACTATGGTAGGTCATTTGAGAGATTCTATTACAGTATAGGGATGTGTCACAAATCTAATGTGTAGGTCATGAGAGTTAGAGTTTGAACTTTATGAATAGAAAATATAGGTCATAATCTGGTTAGTTAGGTCATGGTAATCATGGTTTGGGGAGGTTTTTTCCTGAGTTTAAAACCATATGTTTCACCAAAATGACTCATACGAATGGTTTTTGTTACTCTCGTGTATTTATTTTTTGCCTTTCCATTCATGGCATGGTGTTCTCATACATAGTGTGGAGGTTCTTTTGGTGATTTTATTTTTTAGGTGAATGGACTTTGTATCATGGCTATAGATGTCATAAAATAATTCCCTAGGGAACTGATTTCCTATTTTTCGCTTTCATAGTGACATTGTTCCATGGTATATAGCTCAAATTGTGGTTTTAGTTCAAATTCATTTGGTAATTTTAGGAATTTTTATGTGGTGACATGGTGATAATATTCTCATTGTGACTTACCTTGTGTGTATCAAATTAAATGTGGTCGACCACCATTTAATATGGGAGATATGGGGGGCACATGACATGGTGGTCAACTCATCCCAAAGGACTTTGATATTTTTATTTATTTTTGGATAATTCCCTTTTTAACTAGGTTGAGGGGGAACCCTTACATGACCCTTAGTCCTAGAGGCATAAATCTTAGTACATGATACGATGGCCCAAAGACCTTACTACACTAGAATTTACCCTCCCCACCATCTGCTTCATTGATAACACCTATCTCCCCACCTTGCATGGATGATCGTCTAGAATTTCCAAATGTAGAGCTACACGGTACCTGGTAAAAATGGTTGTTACCATACCCTCTCATTCTTCCAATTCGGTTAGCTCTTCTCTGATGGCTGCTACTTGAAATGATTCCTCTTCTAGGGTCTACTCCTGTGTGGTTAGATCTGACTGCTTCATGGCCTAAAGTCCCTATGGCTCAAAATCTATTTGTCTTGAAGGCCTGATGTGGGTTTGAGGCCTAGTGTCCCAAATTACTATGGTGTCCCAATGGCCCTATAGACCAAAGGCATAAATCTGTGGCCTACAGGCCCAAATCAGATGAATAGTTTTGTAGCTACTGTATCTGCTATAGTTCCCTCTACAGTAACTACTATAGTAACTTTTAAATTCACCTCTTATAGGATTTTATCCTAGGATTCATACAAGATTATGGGGTGTGTTAACTATTAGGCTACCACCCCAATTTTGGGGAACATGACATGATTTATGGAAATTTGTTTGGCTTAACCCCTCACAGCATGACCATTTCCTATCACATTGTGATTATGTAAATTTTATAGAACTATAAAAATTTAAATACCCTCTATATTATTCTTATTTCCTTAATTTCATCAAGATTTAAATGATTAGAGGTGTGTTTTGGTGGGTATTTTAGTTCTCTTTATTTAAATTTATCCCTTGAAATTAGAAGACCAACCATTTATGATCTGAAGTGAATTCCTTTCTCTTATTTTGAGATTTTCTTTATATTCTTGTTTTTAAAGTGGTTATGATCATATTTTTGTATTGGTATTGGTTGACTTGGGTTTTTTTATAGGTATTGATGTGTTATAGGTTTCTGAGGTTCCCTTTACTTCGTTTGGGTCTTGTGGTCACCCCTCTTCTCTTTCTCTTGCACAATAGTTGTTAAAACTCTGATTGAGATGAGGGATTTATAAAATTTTCTTCTATATTTTAGAATAATATTCTTGACTATATTATTGTGATACCTTTCAAATATTTTTTTATATTATTTTATTTCATATTTTTTAGGGATACTTTAATGATCATAGAAGTGATGAAGGAATAGCTTGTGGGAAAACACCCTTAATGATGAATGAGTTAATTGAAGATAATAAACTGGGTAAGAAAAAATTGGGAAGGGGAAGGAGTGGTGCATGTGATTTATGTATTTTCATTCCATTTTATATGTGTTTATTTTTATATTCACTATTTTTATTATCCTATTAAATAACCTTATCCCCTCCATAAATGGATAACTACTTAAAGATGATAATGAAAAGGGGATTTCTGAAACTCATAATCTGAGAGAAAAAATATTTTTATTGACTATTTATGTTTGGTGTTGTGTTTATTACTATCAAATATCGCTAATGTTTGGGGGTGAAATTGGTTGTAAATTGAATGAATCTATTTTCTTTTATGTAATTAATAATTTTTTTTGAAAACTAAACATGAAAATAAGGAAAGGGAAGGATGATGTGAAATGAATATGGTTGGAATAAATAAAGTAGAATTGGTAACAATGAATATGGTATTAATTAGTGAGATAAAAAATAAATATTAATAAGATATTAATAAACAATTAATGTTTTTTTTTGAAAGGTTGAGGGTCAAGCCCCCTATATTGAACATAAAAAAGAAGACTACTTTTGAAAACTAGGAAAAGAGGGAACCCATTACAAGTAGAGGTAAAGAGCTTTAAATGAACATGAACCAAAAGTTTTGAATGGTCTTAAAATTACAAAGGGAAACAAACATAAAGTCAAGTACTAGAAATAATCCTCATATCCCCCCTCGCCAGATAATGAAATAGTGAAACCAGTCAAAGATGATGTGTCACCCCCCTTCCAAGAAGTTTCACTATGTTGGACCAGTACAGTGAGGAAAAACACCCCTCCTACCAACATTAACACATGGAGGAGATCCGGATGAAAGGTTTCAGTACACCTTTATCTCTTTAGATCTATCCACACAAAAAATCCTATGTGGAACTCACAATAATTTCAACCTAGTATATTGAAATGCTGGAATGAAAATTTTGTGGAAAAGTCAAAGGAAAGTTGTCCATCTATCAATAAAAAATGATGACAGATGTTAGAATGATGGGTTTCATCATACCCATCCCTCTTTCAATACTTTCCACCTGGGGGCACCTATAAAATTTTACACTACCTTCCAAATGAAATAAATCAAAGACCAGTGATTGCAAATAAATCTACACCCCATGGGACAAACCATCCCAAACAAAAGTACAGAAAAATACCACATAGAAATCAAAACCCAGATTCATAGCCTAAAACTATCGATGGATATCTTCAAAATCATAGAAAAACAGCAAAATATATATTCCCAAAAATCATTACCAACCATAGGCCACCAGTGTTTTTATACCAAATAAATATTCCACTCAAACCTCATCATCATCCATCGACCTTTCCACAACAAGCCTCACCCAAGATCCAGCCATCTCCTAAAAATTTTTCCACCAAACCGCCAAACAAAACCACCTAGAGGAGGTTAAAACACCTCCTAATAATCGAACCTATCCTCCCAGAAAATCATTGAACATATGAATTCTAAAAATCGGTAACCCCCTGAACTCTAAACCATATCCACTTGATAGATCTGTATACCATTACATATATTCTGATCCAAGGAAAGGGAACCCATATTTGAACCAGATCTAGGGAAGAGGGTGGAAAGGAAAGATGCATAGTAATGTAAGAACCCAAAAATGCCATCAAGTGACTCAAAGTAGAATAGGAATGGTAAAATATTTAGAGAAGAATATGTGACACTAATACCACTAGATCTGTTAGATAACTATATTACAAGGCCGCCAAGAATCCTCCTCCATCAAGGCTGAGTAGAGGTTATTGAACCACAAAGTAAATCAAGAAACCCTAGGTGAGGGTTTCACTGCTCCTGGAGAGTGCATCGGTGTCCTTCAAATAAAAAATTAATGATTTAAATGAATGAAAATTTCTAGAATAAATGTGATTAATAACGAATGAAAGGACTAAAAGGGAAGTGGGTGTTAGTCCTTTTAATAATGGAAATAGGGTAGTGAATTTACTTTTAAAACTTTTTAAAAATTTCAACTAAACTAAATGTAATTAAAACAATTGAAGTGATAAAATAAAATATAAGAGTTAAAGCGCAATATAATAATATATATAAAATAAAATGGAACAATATTTGATAAAGTAGTTCATAAAAATCCATAAAGAGATCCCAATATATCCTCCCCTCATGTTACTTGAGAGGTTTTTGATTAAACCCTTTTCTTTATCAGTATCCAAGCAACCTGTTAAAAAAGTAAGACTATTTATTTTTAATGGTTGTAGTAAGAAACCCAATCTCCATTTATTTTTAGTGGTTATATCAAGAAACCCATTTACAACACTTGGTTTTTAGTGGTTGTACTAAGAAATCCAATCTCCCATTATTTTTAGTGGTTGTATAAATAAACCTAAAATCCCTACACTTTGATGGTAGTGTGAACCAAACCCCTATCAATCAAATGGTAGTGAGCACCCAATCTCTCTCAATTAAGGTTGTGAACACTAAACCCACTCACACTCATTGGTAGTGATCACCCAAGAAAATAATAAAGGAGATACTTTTTTTATGAAATCCCTTTAAAGAACACTCTCAATACACCATCAAGAATTAGAACAAGAAAGAGTTAGAGGGTGAGAGACGAGATTATAAGAGAGCCTGAGAATGACACAAATTAGTATAAGAGAGATATAAAATGAACTTATAGGTATCCAAATTCATCCAATAACCTTAGAAGGTATTTATAGCCTCTAATAGCCTTAGAACTATTTTGGAACCTCTCAGGGTCAAAATGAGTTGTTGAAAGTAGAATTAAGGCGTTGGGGTCCACCAAAAATGGATTTTTTCCGATCTAGAGACCACCAGATCATTGATTGAACCTAAATAGAACTAGAGTTATATCCATGTTCCACTATACATTCAGTATGTTTCATTGGGTAGTCACTGGTACCTGTAGGTGGAGCACTCTAATAATTTCCTCCATGCTCCTCTTGATCCCCCTGTTTGGTCCGGGAACTTCCTGGAAAATTTTATAAAATAGAAACATTGAAATTAAAAAAATTAAATTGTTAAAAATAAAATAGGTGTGTTTTTGATCAATAAAACCACCTAAGAGAGTGAGGTAAAACATTATACTCCTTTTTTATGATCATAAACACTAAACCAATTAATCGATATAAATATGGCATAATGAAATTCTTATGATTGTATCTATTTTTTTTAATATTTCATAATTAAATTAAACCAATAATTTTAAATGATTCAAAAAGAAAAATATGAATGCTTTTCAAGATTAATTACAAAAATTATTTCATCAATAATTCAATTTCAAACTTATATCCCTTTGTGAATTATAAAAAGGTCAAAATAATAGAAATTTAAAAATTATAGAATAATTAAATTTCAAAACCATTAAATTTTAAAAATAATTGAAACAATTCAAGATGAATTTGAAACTATTACCTTTTCTCCCATAAAAATAATGCAAATGTTCCTTTGATTTCAGAACTATCCTCCCTCCCCTAAAGATATGAAAACATAACTATGAAAATTATTGAGATTGAAACAATTTGAAAAATATTTTAAACCATTTGAAAATATATATTTAGGGACTAGAATATAACCATACTTTAGATTTCATAATCTTAACCCCCAAAATAATTTTAAACAAGGTATTATAGGAAATCATACCTTTAATTTCATCACCTTATCCCCCGTTGTAATTATCATACATCTCATAAACAAGGGTTATATGAATAAAGTTAATTCCTTCATAATAATATGAGTTCCAAACATAATAGATACAAAATGGAAATTAAAATTTCATAACTCATAATGTTTCATCAAGAGAGTTCAAAAACTGAAAATTAATTGAAGTCTTGAAAAATTTTAACTTTACAAACACATATTCATAAAACTAAAAACTAAAAATTACATGTGTTTAAACTTTTAAAAACATTCTCCAAAATTTGAGATAAAATAAAAACATAAACATGTTTTAGAGAGAGAGAAAAATAACTTTTAAATCTTAAGTTACTAAAAAAAATTCTAAAAAAAGTGACTCTCTAGATCTTGATTTAAATGTAAAAATAGATTTTTATCACATTTAATTAGATAATTAAAACCATAAGAGGTCATAAAATATTTTAAATGAAGTTCAAGAGAGATAAAATCATTTTAAATAAATGAATCCAATATTCCCTCAAAGGCATATTTTAAAATAAAATTTCAAATACTAAAAGGATTAAAAATTTCAAAACAAATTTTAAGAAATAAAAAATTGCACACCCATATGCTTTGAATTAAAAGATATAATTTTGACGTTCAATTTTAAAAACTACTAGAATATTAAATAAATTGTATCCTACTAGATTTCCTTCAAAAATTAGTGTCTCTCTTTATGGACATTTTATATTTAAAAATGTTAGGATCACTCTTAATTGATTCATAATTTGAAATCATTGAGGATCCACATGACATGTAAATCAAAATTTAAAAAATAAAAGAGAAAAAAAACTTACCTAAGAGAGTTAAATAAATCAATAAATCAATTAAATATTCCAATAAAAGAGATAAATGGATCAAATATCTCCTGATTTAAATAAAATAAATTGATAAATGAGATCATTGACTTCGAGATATAAAGATATATCAATGATTTAAATATTTAAAAATAGAAATTATATCAACATAATGAAATATTTAAAATAAATCACTTAATTCAATAAATATCAAGGTGGGATGAATAATTGATGATTCATAAGACATAAGAGGTATACATATCCAAATAAAATTTTCAAAATAATTAACTTACAAAGGATTTTGATTTCATATATTGGAAGGATATGGATATATTAGAGTCAGGGGAAGATAATATAGGTGTAAAAAAAGAAAAACATTCCCATAATAAGAGGTCAAGAGGGCCTGGAAAAAAATACTACTAGGTAGCATGATAGTTTTATCGGTAGGTTGGTGGATAAAAAAACTAAATACTAGTTATAGAAATCACCACTAGATATCCAGTGAGGAAGAACCAGGTATATGATGGCTTCCTGGGTAGTTCAAATAGAAATTTTAAATTTAAAACATTAAAAAAACAAAAATATATCAATAATTTCCAATAATTTAATATTAAAATATCAATCAAATTAAACATCATATAATCTCACAAAATTTGAATTAAAAATAACATAAGGAATCAAATAAACAATCCAATATTAAATTATCAAAATTTCAAAAAAAATTAATTTCAAAATCCTTTGAAATAAAAAATGCATAAAACATTAAAAAGATAAATTTGAATTTAATTTTAAAATTAAAGGAATGAAAATATTCAATTTAATATACAATTTAAAATCAAATAAAATTATCACAATTCAATAATTTTTTCATAAAATCAAAAATAAAGAAATTGATAATCCTTATGATTGTATAATGTAAATTTCATAAGATATTCATACCTATATCCCTATTAATAATATTAAAACATTCTATCACAAGGGGTTTTTCTCTTGAGACATTTTACCTACAAAACAATCAAGATACTGTAGATTTTGGTACCCAAAATTTTGGTCTAAAAATCTTACTAATAAATAATTTTAATCCCACATTTTATTAGGATAATAATTTCTGTAAGAAATATAAGATTTTATAGAAAAAATATTTGAATATGGGTGGACCAATTTTGGTAAACCATATCGGGCATTTTTACAATAATGCTCATAAATCAAGAGCCTATTTTTTCTATAATAATTATAAATTTTACATTGAGAACTACTTCTTGAAAAATAGTCTTTTTTCATATTTCTTGAGGTTATTTATTGATTATATTAACCAATCCCATAAGTACCTTTCCCACGCCACTGATAACCCAAAATAAAATTCAAATTTTTCTTACCTTAAGTGAACTTGGAAAGAGAATTTTTGAGCTCTTTAATTATGTTTTCTAATTTTTCAACATTGGGTATTATTTAATAATTTAATCACCTTTTAAATTCTCATTCCCTTATAATAAAAAATTAAACCTTATTTATTTATCTTAATCAATTTTTTAAATAAAATTCTTTCATTTTTTATTTTCCTCTTTTATTTTCTCATTTTATTTGGTAAGTTCATCTTTTTCAAAAACATGATTGTATTTATTTTTGACTTCTTTGAATTTTTTGGTAATATCAAAAAATTCATCAACTAATTAATCCCTATAATAATTAATATATTCATGATTTAAATGGATATATGAATAGTGATAAATATAAGAACAAGTTGAAGTGGGGGAATTTACCACATTATTTACCTCAAAGTAGACCATGAGACATTTGGGGATTCCGTCACTTTAGGGGTTTGATGAGATTTAGTCATTACTTCCACTCTATATTGAAATTTTTAAATCATTCTTGCTTTCCTTATTCTCTTTTACCTTCCTTTTGTTTAAGGGTCACTCTAGCTTGATGTGACCCTTTTTCTTTCAACCATAGCACCTTAACTCCAGTTCACTTTATTACTTCTCTTTCTTATAAAAGTTGTAAGAATTGTTTCTCTTCATTAATTTACTTAAATTATTGTCTAATTTATTGATTTCATCATAAATTTAGGATGTTTCATCATTGGTTTCCTTAAATAAAATGGTATTCTTTTCCTTGACCTATTTGGATTCTTTCTCCACTTTCCACCTCATTGTAATCTCATAGGTCATGACAAACCCAATGATCTATTCAACTGGAATATTCTTTATGCCCTATGATTATTTTATTATCATCACTTTGGTTTCCAAATAACTAGGAAAGACCTAAATTATCTTCTTCACAAGTGTATTTATTGTAATATCATCACCTAAATACTTCCTTCCATTACAAATATCAGTGAAACAAGTAAACATTTCAGTTATAAACTCATTAATATGCATACTAAAGATTTCAAAATCACAGGGATACATATAAAGCCTAGTATCCTTTACTTTATTATTACCCTCCTAGGTAACTTCATACAATTTCCATATTTCATGAGTAGTTTTATAAATATAAATTCTATGAAATTCATTCTTATCTAAACCACAATATAGAGAATTCATGGCTTACACATGAGCCTCATCCCAGTTGGTGAGGACTCCTTAAGTGCATCTAGGTAACCCAGGATCAAATCTAGGCGGAGGTTAATTCCCGGGGGCTGTAGCAGACTGTAGCAGTACTGTAGTAGTACTATAGCAGCTACTGTAGTAGGAACTGTGTTGTACTATAGAAGGTACTGTAGCAGGCACTATTTGGCACTGAAGTAGCCGGGAATATTCCCCCGTTTGGGCCTTCAGGCCACCGATTTGGTCCTCAAGTCCTTTAAGGACTTCGGGCCACCCAGGCCTTTGGGTCAGTAAGGCCTTCAGGCCATCTCAAGGCCTTCAGGCCACCTTAAGTCCAGATGAAAAATAGACAACCTACAAGGAACAAGCTTCAGAAAGAGGATGAGCAAGGAGATTTCACCATAACAGAAGCTAAACAGATTGCAAGAATGAGAGGGTATGGAATATGCCATTGGGACAAGCCTATTCATGCATGGTAAATCCTAGATGAATATCCATGAGAAGGTGGAGAGTTGATTTCATGATGAATATGTTGGGGAGGAACAGTTCCAAGTAGTTAGTCTGGGTTGTATGTAATGTTTGAAGCCTATGGGAAATGAATTCCTCTAAGGCCTATAGTCCATGTAATACTTACACCTACGGGCCTTGTAAGGGTTCCACCTCACCCCTTGAAAGGTGGATTATCAAAATCAATAAAAAATGAAGGCCTTTGGGCCATTGTAGGATAATTCATGGCTTTACTATCAAGATCAAAAGCTATTATATCACTGGGGGTCTATTTTTATTCTTTTTCTTGAGTAGGATTATATCCATGAATTACAATTTTCTATACTTGATAACCTATGCTTATAATAATATAGTTTTCCAATAATCATACTTTTATCTAGAAAAGTATAGAGCTCTGCCTATTGAGTGTCCTTTAGAATCACCTAGGGTATTTGAGTTAGATTCCATATTTAAATGATCATTACTTAAAATCAGTTAAGGTTTTTAAATCAAGGTAGGCTTTAACACTAATTTCTAGTCCATGTAAGGATGGAAATAGGGGTGAATTTCATTTTAATAATTTTTAGAAATTAAAACTAAACTAGATGTAATTAAAATAATTTAAGTGATAAAATAAAATATAAAAGTTAAAGTGCATTGGAATAATAAATATAAAAGTCAGTGGAATGAGATTTGATAAAGGAGTTTGGGCAAAATCCACAAATATATATCTATGTCTCCTCCACTCATGATCCTTTAGATGTTTGGGATTAAAACCTTGTATTTAACAGTATCCAATCATCCCGTTAAAAAATTAAGACCATTTAATTTTAATTGTTATAGAAATAAACCCAATATCCCTTTCTTTTTAGAGGTTTTAGAAAGAAACCCAGTTACAAAACTTGGTTTCTAGTGGTTGTACCAAGAAACCAAATCTCCCTTTATTTTTAGCAGTTGTGGAAATAAACTAGAATTTCCCACACTTTGATGGTAGTGTACACCAAACCACTTACACTCAAATGGTATCGATCATCCAATATCCATCATTTAAGGTTGTGAGCACCAAACCCCATCAAACTCGATAGTAGTGAGCACCCAAGAAAATAAAAAATAATATAATTTCTGTATAAAATCCCTTTGAAGTACACTCTCAATCCTCCAGTAAGAATTAGAAAAATAATGAATGGGAGTGTAATAAACAACATTGCAAGAGAACTTTAGAATTGTAAAAAGTAGTAAAAGAGAGATCTAAAATGATCTTCAAGGTATCCACATTCATCCAAGGACCATATGGGATGTATTTATAGCCTCTAATATCCTTAAGACCACTTTGGAGCCTATAAGGGTCAAAATGAGTCATTGGGAGTCAAATTAAGGAATGGAGGTCCACCATAAATGACTATTTTTTTTACTTTTCTAGACACCACCAGATAGTTCATGGGTTTCACCAGCTAGTTGATAGTACCTAGAAAAAAATGGTGTTCAGTCTAGATCCCACTTTCCATCTATTGTGGTCTACTTGGTAGTTGCTAGCACCTATAGGTAGAGGTCTCTAAAATTTTCCTCAATTCTCCTCTTGAGCCCTCTATTTAGTCTAAAAACTCCATAAAAAATTTTCTAAAATATAAAAAATGAAAATCATGAAATAAAATGGTTATAATTTAAATTATTTATTTATGATCATTAAAAACACCTAAGAGAGTGAGGTATAATAGTGGTTTGATGAATGGGTTAATAACTAAATACAAAAATGAATGGAATAATGAACCTAATGAGGCTAGTAAATAGAAATTGGTGGAATTTTAATGATTTAGAAAATGTAAATTTGTTAGTTGTGTGGTCTTATTTCCCTATATATTTAGTTATTATATTAATGGTGGTTTTTTTTTTGGAAAGCTGTGTTTGGGTGTGTGGTTGTTATGTTGTTATCTTGATATTGTGAAAGTGTTTATAGGGATGTGATGTGGAAAAGGAATATGATGGGTGGAATTATATGGGATGTAATGGCTTAATGTTTGATTCATGGGTTGTGATGGTATAAGGTTATGACCAATGGGTTTTGATGGCTTGCATTAGTTACAAGAATATAGGTTATAATGAATTAAAGTTTTATTATGTGATATACCAACTGACTCTATTATGTGGATGTGATGATGATATGTGGTGGGGGTCATTCATGGTAGAATAAGGTCATGATTTTTATTTCCTACATGTTCATGATACCCTACTATGAGGAGGATATGAGATGAATCTATGATATTGTATGATGTGGTTTGTGGTATGTGGGGGTGATGATGATATGGTTATAAATATGATTAGGGTGATGTTGAAATGGGTGGGGAACATACATGAAAGGAGGATAGTATGTGGTTGATACCCTTAATGTTTATGTTACCTTACTGATGTTTGGTTGGGAAAGTGGATGTATAGTTTTGATATATGGGTATATGGTGATATGGTATGTGGTCATGGATTTTGGGTTATTATTGGGAAGTTTTGGTATATAGATAAGTGGTAAGGTGGTTTGTTGTGGGGTGGTGTGATGGATATTGATGTGGTAGTATTGTTGTTTCATTATTTTGTTTCTTTTTAGATATGAATGGTTTATACTATCAGCTCACTACCAGTTATAGTGGGAATAACTCTTCTAATAGGTGAGAGCGATGATAAATTTTCCAACTCTTTTCATTGGTTGTTGATGATGGATATGGAGTTATTGGTGTTTCTCATTGTTTTTTTTTTGTGGAATTTAATTCCTTGGTTGGATTGGGAATTGGTTCGTAAAATTGGTTGGGATAATGGTAGAGTATATTTTGGGGTATGGAGGAAGTTTTGATAAATGAGGTGGAATGCAGTTTTTGGTGATTTATACTTCTTATGGTTATTTTTTTCAATTATGGTTATGTTTTTCTTGGTTAATATTACACCTATATAATCTTTGATATATATATATATATATATATATCATATAGATGTTGATTTATTTATAAGGATTAATCTATTGATTAATCCCAAGTTCTCACCCCTCCATGGTGTTTAAAGTGTTTTGTAGATTAGTTTGAGGGAGATTAGAGCTATTTTCTGAGTAGCTTGAGTGGGTTTGGGGATGATTTGGAGTTTTATGAGTTTTTTATAGCATGTATTATTTGTTAGTTGTGTTTTTTACATATAAGTAATGTTTGGGTTGTGGGGTTATTTATTTAATAGGATTTTATTTATATTTTTCTAGTAGTTTTGTTTCATTATTCTTGGGATCTTATGAGGGAAATGCCTCCCATTTGTGTGTTTCATACTCTCGGTTCTTGTCACTGCCTACATGAGGGAAGAAATACACCTATTTGGGGGGGAAACATCATGTCACTAGCATAAACAAAGAAAATATCCCCCACACACACACAATTAAATGGAGGGGAGTTTTGGATAGTCAAGGGTTAAACCCATGATGAAAGAATGTTAAATGGATACCCCATCTAACTGAGCGGGGGGGTTTCTTGCATATAGTAATTACTAAATATATTATTATTTATTTGTTATCTTACTAATTATATTATTACCTTTTAATTTATAATTTTTAATATTAATATTAATAAATAATCATATTATTAATTATTTATTATAGTATTACTTATTATTGATTAGATCAATTATGTCATTACTTTTAATTATTTACATTATTATTTATTATTAATATGAAACATATTTAGACCCATTGGGGTTATTGGGTGCATGTGTATTTACGATTTACAGTCCCCTCTACCAAATATAGATTTATATGAAACATATTTCATTTTAATTAATTATATTATTAATTATCTATTATTATTTATGTATTATTATTATTAATATATTATTTTTATGATGATGGAAAAGTAAAAACTAGTTCCTATATTAAAAAACCTTAAGGGTCATCAAGGGATTTTCCCTTATAAAAGGAAGCTATGAATGGAGTTTTTACTTATATTTTGGGATTAATTAAATTCTATTAATTTCAAATAAAATATAAAAAATTAAATATTATTTAAAATTTATATATATATAACAAAAAAATTAAAAAAATTAAAAAAAAGGTTTGAAAGGATTTCACACTCTTATCTTTTCCTTCTGAAAAAAAGTGAATGAAATCATTTCATACTCTAAGTAGTCACACCAATAGCATGAAACAATCTCAAACTCTTATTGTGGGATGTAATGGCATGAAATAATTTCATGCTCAAGCATCCCATTTTAGTAAATAATTTTAAACTAGATCCAAAAAAAATTAAAAAAAATTAAAAATCACATTAAAGGATTTTTACCTCTCCAAATATTTCCTCTCTTTGGGCCCTCATTCATGGTGTTATTTTCTTTTATTACCTTGGAATTTTTGTTTCTTGGATTTTATTTTAGGTTTCAATCCCCTAGATTTAGTTCTTCCTAGGTTTTATGTTAGTTAAAATTTCAAACCAGAATGACACTTCTAGTTCTGATTGTCCTAGGTCCCCCTCTCTAATGATTTTTCTTGGTTTTGTTGTCAGGACTCCCAACCCTAAGTGGAATTGTACTGAATTAATTTTCCTTGAGGCATAAATCTCCTCATAAGTTTTCTATTTGGTTTCATGTTGGTGTGGAAGTGTTTTTCATGAAGTTAATTAAAGTTAGTGGGTTCTATAGGCAAGGTCGATGTTTGGGGATTATGCCTTCTTTCCCTGCTAAGTTCTTGTACTTAGTTTTTTTTAATATTTTGATTTTTGTACTAGTCTCTTTAGTGGATTTGTTCCTAAGTTTCATCCCCTTTATTGGATATATATTGGTTCATTTTTGGTTACCTTATTTCTTACACCATTTTGAACTAGTAGTGACATATTATATGTGTTTAGTCCTTTTTTGGATATGGTGTAGATTCATTAGTGTTAATGTTCCATTAAAATTTTAGGGCTTCTTCTAAAATTCATTAACTGATGGTGTTTTTTCCTATGGATGTGGCGTAGTGATAGTGTAATGTCATCATACAGTGGAGATGATTATTTTTTACGGTGTTTGTGAATTGGAAGTCACAAAAAACAAAGCACGCATGAATGGAAATTAAAAATAATAATAACACAAGATATTTATGTGTTATGGTGATGTACCTATTCAATGGGGGAAAGGGGGATATAATTTTATTTCTATTCTCTAAATAAATTTTCTAAAGATTTAAAGTTACATTTTATAGGAGATGTATGTGATATTTAAAGATGAAAAATCACATCCATCAAAATTTATTCCCTTTAATATTTCAATCATCATAATTGGAAACTTACAAATTTATTTTCAATAGATTAATTAACATTATAGATAGATTAATTACTCCTATAATGGACTCCCCAAATTTGTGAGTGTCCCCCACAAATCTCACCCTCATGACCAATTTTAAGTAGAATCTAGAACTTTAGTCTCCTAACTTCTCTTTTGGTAGAATCCTTGTCATCATATCTATTCTATTATCATTGGTGTGCATTTTCTCAATTTATAAAAAAAATTATTCCAACTCGTTATGAATCCAGTGATATTTCATGTCGATGTGTTTTTAATTGGAATGAAATGTTGGGTTCTTATTGAGATGAATCATTCACTGACTATCACAATAGAAAATGTAATTCTCCTAACTCTATTCCAACTATTATAGAAACTTTTTCATCTATATTATCTTCTTGAAACCATTAGTAATCATGATATAATCTACTTCTATATTAAATAGAGAAACACACTTCTAAAGTCGTGATTTCTATGATATTACTCCCCCTTAAAATGATATTAGCTATTCTAATATGGATTTTCCAGTTTCTACATCTCCAACCATATCTATATTTTTGTATCCTTCTAAAACATGTTTATTATTTCCAAAAAATAAACAATGACTGGATGTAACTTGGAGATACCATGATGTCCATTTAACTACTATCAAATTATTCTTTATTAGATTTTATAAGAATCCATTTAAAACACCAATAGTGTGAGTAATATCTATTCTGGTTCACACCATAGCATACATGTGATTGTAGTCTGCTGAGTGATAAGGTTCCTTTTCCATCCTATCTTTCTCCTCTTTTGTTGATGGTATTTGGCTTTCCATGATCCTCAAATGACTCATAAGTGAATTACTAATGGTTTTAACCTTTCCCATGTTAAAAATTTAAAAAACCATCTCAATGTACCATTAATGAGATATCCAAGTCTTTTGATTTCTCCTATCATGAGTAATCATCATACCACAAATTTGAGCAACCTCTTCTAAGTATTTCATTTCAAAAAACATGTTCAAATCCTTATTAAACCTATAAATCTTGGTGATATATCTTCCAATAATCAGTATATCATCAACATAAAGAAATATAAAAATGAAATCACCATCCTGAAACCATTTGATGAAAACACATTGATCAAAAGTCTTTTTTTTTGTATTCATTTTTCTCTATAAATGAGTCAAACTTCTTGTACTTTTTCCTTAATGCATGTTTTAGAGCATATTAATTTTTCTTAAGTTTATATACCATTTTTTCTTTTCCTTTCACCTAAAACCATTCTATATTCTCCATTTAAATATGCTTTTCAATATCACCATGTAATATTTCAATCTTTACATCAATTTGTTAGACCTCAAGGTTAAGACTAGCTGCCAATCCTAGTGTACTCTAATATAAGACGTTTTTACCACTGAATAAAAAATTCCATCAAATTCAATACCTTTCTTCTAACTGGATCCTTTAAAACCCATCTTGGATTTGTATAATGATTGTGAGATTCCATATTCTCTTTTAATTCTATAGACACACTTATTCTTGAGTTCCTTCATTCCATGTGGAAACTCCACTAAATCAAATGTGTGGTTCTTGTACAAGGATCTCATATCCTATTGTATAGACTTTTTCCATTCCATATTCTTATGGATATTAATCATATCATTGTAACTATAGATATATACCATTTAATTGAGTAACACGTACTCATATGGTGAGTATCTATGACTCAAGTTTCATTCTATGGTGGGTCTCCTCAATTTTACTTTGGGTGGGATCTGTTCTGGAATATCAAATGATGGATAAATATCATTCTATAGAGACATATTACATAGTGGTGATGTATCATCAGTGTAACAAATCTATATCTCACTGTCTAGAACTGATAATGGTGATATGGGTTCCAAATTGACTAGAATTTCTTTAGACTATAGTTTCTCTAGATTTCCTAGCTTCTCAATATATTCAATCATCTGATCTTTAAGGAATATTATATCTATACTTATGAAAATCCTCCTTATAATAGTATCTCAGAGTTAGTATCCAAACTCTTCATGATCATATCCCAAAAAGATACATTGCTTTTCCTTTCCATCCAACTTCTCCCTCTCATCTTTCGGGGTGTATAAAAATTCCATACAACCAAATACTCTCAAGTGTTTCTTTGAAATATATATCCCTTTACAAACACTTTCTAGTGCATCATTATTCATTTAAGGTTGATAATATCATTCTATATCCTCATTTCCTCCCCCCAAAAGGTATTTGAAGCTTTTCAATTGATATAATACACTTGACTCTCTTTTGTATGGTTATATTCATCCTATCAGTAACACAACTATACTGAGGTACCTTAAATATTTATTTTTCCAACCTGATGTAAAAACTTTTATAGTATTCTTAAAATGGACCATAGTACTCTCCTATATTATCTACATGCACACACTTCAATCGTCTTCATGTTTCTCTTTACACCTTCACATGAAACTGCTTGAAAACATCTTGTACTTTAACTTTAGTTTTCAAAGGAAAAAAAATTCTATAATTTCCATCAATGAAGGTCGCCAAATAATTTGAACATCCCATCAATTTGGCTCTCATCATGTAGACATAAGTGTGTGTCAAATCTAAAACTTTTTTTTCTAGATAGTAAATAACCATGAAATGATGCTTTGTGTTTTTTCCATAATGTAGTCACCAGAAGTATCCAAATTTTTACCTTTGATTCCTAGTAGGGGGTATTTATTGGAGATAATTTTGACTCATATTTCACTCATGTGGTCAAACTGTCTATGAAACACTTCTATAGGGGACTCATTTCTAGCTGTATTAACTTCTCCTCCACACAATATGGCATCTATGAGGTAGAGAGAAGTACTTTTATAGCCTTTAGCAATTATCATGTTACCTTTGGTAAGATTACATTTCCCATCACTGAAGAAAATGACATGCCCATCATCATTAAACATTCCAATGGATGTCATATTGAGGAAAATATAATGATCATGTCTAACATCCTTTAACAGTAACCAACATCCAATATTAGTCTTCAAAAAAATATTTCCAATACTAGTACTTTTTTATGCACCATCGTTTCACATATTCATGTGTCCAAAACCTCTTGAAGTTTAATTTGATAAGAAATCTCTTCAAGAAGTGACATGGTGGGAGGAGCCTAAACTAATAAACCATATTGAATATTAGATTAAAATGTTAACAATATCTTCTTAAACAATAAAAATCTCATCATTTACAATTGCAAAATCATTATTTTTTGTTTTAAATTATAGATTCCTTTTCTCCACCTTCAGATTCTAACATTCATAGATTTAGTTTCTAGGATTTCCACAATGGTGTCACTTTAGGTCGTATCTTTATTGAGATTTTTATAACTTTCTACTTTGTTTATTTTGATCATAGGGTTATTTTACTCTACTTATTCCCTTACATTTATTTTTTTCTTATCTTTCAATAAAAAATGCTTTGATTCGGGAGTATATCTCTCATCCTTCCTTCTAAAATCTTCATTCAACATTATTTTCTTCACAATTTTAATGGTGAGATTTAAATCAAGAGAGGAATTTATAACTAAAACAACAAGTGAGTCTGGTTTATTTTTTAAGGAGATTAATATAAACAGTTCCTAAAACTCATCATCAACCATCATTTTCATATAATTCTATTGATCAATAATACCTTGAAACTCACTCATGTAAACAAATGTGTTGTTATCATCCTTTTACTTCAGGTTGAAAAGATGGAATATAAAGTTTACTTTATTTTTTTTGTTTTAATTGAATATATATTTTCTATTTTTTTATAGAATAGAACCATCATGTTCATTGTAAAAAATTTGGAAGATAATCTTGTTGATTCATTACCTGGTTTGAGTAGTTCACTTCCAATTGAGCACAACCCAGTCAGCATCAACTAACTGGGTATTGGAATATGTCTTTTCACTATATTAACTTCAATCCATAGGTTTTTTTGATATCACTGCAATGTCCTTATTATCCTTCATTATGGTCTTCCATACATCTCTAATTTATAGGATATCTTTTATTTTTGTTTTTTGGGTGGCATAATTGAAAGTGGTAAGTTTAATTTTGTTATTTGTATTTTCATATATCTATTTAGTCCTAATTTAAAAAATATAATTATAATAATGTATCCAAAACCATAAAAATATTTGGAATCAACACCCATATTTTTTAAAATGGATTACGACTGACCAGGATATGGTCAAAAAAATATCAATGATTGAGATCAACTGATGACATGGAACTAACATGGTATGTTAGAGAAGATGTAGAAAATTCATAGAAAAGTGTATTCCAGTGTTAATAGTATCAACTTACCTAGCAAGGGGGTACTATAGTACCTCAGGTAAGACCCAAAATTTTACCACCTTTACCAACTTCATTTTAGCTCCATTTTCAATGCCATTAATGTTGTTGGAATCATTTCAATGAGATATTCATGAATCCACTTTAAAATTTTGATTATAATCTCTTTTAATTTTATATTCATTGGAAAACATTCAATGATTGTCTCAATGTCTATATACTCAATCTTAAGCCACTTTTTTGGGGCAAGGGAATTCAAAAACAACAACATGCACATAGACAAAAAAATAAAAACAAAAAGAACATAAGAAATTTAAATGGTTTGGTGATGTTACTACACCATGGGAGAAAGGGGGTATAGTTTTATTTCTATTATTAAAATAAATCATCAGAGGATTAACAGTTACATTTTATAGGAGATGAATGTGATATTTAAAGATGAAAAATTACAACATTAAAAATTTGGCTCATTGAATCTGTCCACTGTCATTATTGGAAACATAAAAAATCATTATAAAAATATTAATTATAATTTTTGAAAAATTAATTACTCTCATAATGGACTCTCAAATTTGAGAGTGGCGAACATAGATGCTGAATTTGGGATGGATTGGGTAGGTGGTTCTCTAGAGGATAGTGGTGTTTTTTCAAGTCTTTGGTAGCTTCTATGAACAATGGTATAGTCAGTAGTGTTTCTTCTCCTTTAGTTTGGTTTCAAATCCCCCCCATGTGTAATAGGTCCAACCTATCACAATATTTTAACCCCAAAAATAAGTTAGTACCCATGTATAATCATATATATAATAATAAAATCTTAAGGTATTCCTAATAGATCCAACCTCCTATGTAATATTCTAGACTAACTTAGATATAAATTGATATGAATTTTTAGCCATAAACCCAAACCTTGTTAAATTTTTTCACAAATATGAAATATTAGATTAAATCTATATTTAAATGCTTTGGGAGTTTTTATTTATGGCTACGTGTTTGGGGGTGGAAATTTGGATTAAACCTTGAGTCAAACAAGTGTATTGGGAACTGGAAGATGTGCTGAAAGTGTTGGAATAGACTGGAAATTGAGCTTTAGGAATTGGATCGATTTAATGGATGGTTTGATGCTATTTTTCATAAGATGGTAGGTTTGGAGAGACCTTATAGGTGTTGGAACAAAATGGAAGGATTTTTTAGTGTTTTTTATCTTTTATGTTTCTATTATTTTTCAAAAAAAATAAGTATAAAACCTTGCACACTATTTTTTACCGAAGTATAAAACCTTACACATCTCTAACAGGAAGAAAAAATATATCTTACATATGAATTAAAAATATATTACATAAGTTTTTTAATAAAAGTGAAATACCTTATGTATTGTATATGATATATGAAATATATTATGTGTCATATAAAAAATTGTATTCATGAGTAAATATGTTACAAATTGGTTTTTTCATAATGGTAAAAACCTTACATGTTAGAAAAAAAATATTACACATTGGTTTTCAATAAAGAGAAAAATATTATATGTTAAGAAATATATTGTGTATTGATTATTTACTAATTCAAATATATTATGTGTGGATTAATATAGTATACATTGTTTTTCCAAAGGTAAAAACCTTACATTGTAAATAAAAATGATATGTATGGGTTGCTTTTAAGGTAAAACCTTATATAATCATGTAAATATATTGAATATGAAATTTTCCTTGGAAAAATATAATATGCATCAGGTAGAAAATATTTCATACAGTTTTTTCCTAAAACTAAAAACCATATGTATTAGATAAGGATATTATGAATGGGAAGAAACCTTACACATTTTATAAAAATGTTACATATTGGAAATTTTCTTAAGGGAAAAACCTTACGCTAAAGGTAGAATATTACGTATGTATTTTTTTCAAAGGAAAAATTCCTTATGTGGAAATTATATATATTATGTGTGGAGAAAGAGTTCAAAAATTTAGTAAACTCATGTATAAGTAATATTTTATTTATATATATATATATATATTATATATATGGGCTCTTATGGGTGATATGTAATATAATTTTTTAGGGTTCCCAATATTTGTAAAATTCTTGAAAATGAGGAAATTTTACATAATTTTATAGAATTTTAATAGAATGTTAAAAACATCTATTAAGGGGAAATTAGGGATTTTTTGACCTGTATAGTGAGGAACTCATCCAAATAGTGATTTTTCCCCTCTCTACATCTCCAAGTGAGATATCTAATGATTCTTAGTGGATTGAAGTGTTGTTCAATCCAGGTGATAACTAAAGGTAATTATATCACTCTTTATTAATTATTTCTCAGTTTATCATAATATTTATTATTTATATGCTAGTTTTGAATATTTATGCCCTATTTTAGGTCATTTTTCATAACCCTTATTTTCTTTCATATGATCTCGTATTAGATATTGATATTTAAAAAATAACATTTCACAATCATAAGGTAGGTGTTCCTTAATATATCCATGGAGTCTTTCTTATTTTCTATATGTGTATGATGTGCTGTCATGCTGACCTGATGTTTTTTTGACCTGAAAATAAATTAAGTTGTACAAAGTCCAATTCCATGGGATAATAGTATTATTTAGACTGTGAATATTCCAATATTAAGTGAAAAACAAAATCCCTTATCCACGAAGAGTAGTGATTCTTAAATTATTTAAATGGAAATATTTGGAAAGAAACCCAAGGGATTCCCTAAATTAAAGTTTGATTATCCTAAAGAGAAAATTATGGTGTTACGATAGGAAAAATGATTTGGTGTGTTGTGTAAATAAATTGTGAAAAGTACATGATGTGGTAAATATTTAATAATTTAAGTAAATGTTTTGGGGTAGTATTTGGTTCCCTTTGGGTGATATTCTCATGGTTCAGGGGTAGTATGTGGTTCCCCCTAGGTGATATTCTCATGGTTTAGGGGAAGGATGCAGTTTCCCAAGGATGATATTCTCATGGTTCTAAGGAAGGAAATGGTTCCCCTAGGTGATATTCTCATGGTTTTAAGGAAATACACAGTCCAACCTAATTGTAATACCCGAGATTCTATAATAGTAAATAAACATTTCGTCATAATATTGTTGAAAATTCACACTTTATTATTTTATCATAATAGTGTGACACATATTGATACAAAAAATACTAAGTAATTAAATTTATAAAATAAGCTAAAATCAGTACCATAAGAATATAAAAATGTATGAAAACATTATAATAATATACTCTGGTAGATCACACTTGAAAAAGAATAACAAGTATATGATATACATTACTATTAATAATAAAACAAAAAACATTGAAATTGACATGGTGTGAGAAATTAGAGAATGATATGAATGGATTTAGATGTTAGCATGGATATATAAGGATTAATATGACTATTGGAATAATGACCATTGGTCAATATGACCATTGGGAGTTATAACTATTGGTCTATATGACTATTGGGCATTATGACCATTGATGGTAGATCGATTAAGAACAAACTGTTATGATTGGTCTGTATTAAGGGTAATGATGAATTTTAATCATCATATATAGAAGGAAATATAGATTTGATTAGTAGGTACATCCCATGTGAAATCCATTTGTCATATCTTGGGAAGGAGGTAGCATCACTAGGGTTCACCCTTGACTAATTTCATGTAGAACTCCAACAAGTTCATTTGGAGTAGAATCATCTATGGGAGAAGTTCAAGTAAGTTGTGATCACCACCCGATCAATGTTGGTTGAACCATTTGATAAAAGTACCAATATTTCCCACATTACCCTTAGGTAATATTCTAGTGTTATTAGAGTTTATGTATCTAGTTGTTGAGTCATGTTATAATGTAATTTTTTTAATAAATTAAAAGGATGATTACTTTTATACTTTATTTTTTATGAATATATCAACATGAAATAAAAGGAAATATGTCAGTAATTAGATAATTAATTTTATAAAATGGATTGCATATTTAGAATTAGTATGTCTAAATTATACAAGGGGTGAAATTTGGTAATTCTTTTATTAAAATAGAAAAATACAATAAAAATGGTGGAATACACCAAAATATGATAAATATGGTATATATGACATCATATTTATGTAATTGGGAATAATTTTAGCCAAGGAAGTTCTATTTAACTATTTTTGGAACTATACTCTATATTGGATAATTAAGGGTGGTAGTGGAGCCCAATGGTTATGGTGGGGAACTAAGGGAAAGTGGAATAATAAAATAATTAATAAATTATTCCATGAAATTCCACTCACCACACCTATAAATACTCACCCACTACTCTCATTATTACACACAAAATTAAAATTTCCCTATTTATTTCTCTATTAAGGAGTCTCCTCCCTATCTATCTCTTTATTTTTGAGGATTTTGTTTGGATATAAGGTCATGTTCCAATCTAAGAAGCTCAATATAGGTAAGGGTTCTTATTTCTCTCTCTTAATTTACTATTTGAATTTCTTTATTTTTAATCACTTTTAAATTTTAATTTTATATGATTATATGATATGTATCCACATTATTATCACCTCATTAAAATATTATCATGGAAACATTACCCAAACCCTTTACTTTATACCCTTTTTGTAAGTTGTTGCTATGTTAGAGTAAGGGTTGGTTTTCTCTCTCTTTACAGTTTCTATTTACATTTCCATTGTCATATAATTTTTAATCCACATGTTATTATCCCATTATTGTGTTTATTTTGTTTTATGTTCCATTATTAAGACATATAACCCATGTGAACATTCCTTTCACTTACACTACGCCCAATTCATATGTTGTTATTATGTCTAAACCTCCTCATATCCATAGAAATCCTAGGATTTAGTTAAGTAAAAAGTGTGTGATTCTCCAAGAAAATAAATCCTTTTTTGGATAATAAATGTGGATTTGGTTATGGATAATTTTCATATAGGGGTAATAACCCCCAAAAGAGTTGTTCGGGTATATCCTGGTTATCATCTTGGTGCATAGTGAGTGGACTCTTACTGTGCACCTAGTTTGACACTCCCAGAGGATATGTTATAGATAATTATCATAATCTTTATAAAACAAAACATAGAATTTATATGGTGGTGTATAATGTATTTTTTTCTTTGGTCTCCTACCATTGCAAATACAATTTCCAAAACACATTGAAAATATTTAATCTTGATAAGTAGTTATTAATTACAACTTCATATAAATCACTTTTTGTGGTTACCTTTTTAAAACATTGAATCCATAATTATTCCTTATATATGTTTTGGGAATTAAGGTATACATTATTATTAATTCATTGATAGGGGAAATCTATTAATGACCCATATAATATATTTTTCCAAATGGGAAGATCATTTGTGATAAATTACATTGGGAAAATGTACCATGTATTTCTAAGTAGTTTAACCTTGAATAGTATGACATGTATTTACTATATTAATTTGGTATGTGAGGAAATGAATTATAATTTTATGTGATGGGTGGGGCCTAAAATTATATATCCCCTTAGTGTACTGGTAGGTATAATAGGATATCTAAGATAGGGTAATGGGAGAATCCTTAACCTTTATGTATAATGTCTTGTTATAAGACCTCAATGATATGTTTATAATGTATGGCATTATGAAATTCCATCTTTCGGATTATTTTTTTGATATGTGTGATTATTAATTTCTATTTATTTTATGCATTACACTTATAAATTTATTTTCATAACTTCAATTTTACTTATGATTTTTCTTATGCCATATTTATCCTTTATTAGATTTCTTTGTATTTTTTTCCCTTACTGAGCATTTAAGCTCACCATATTTAATTTTTTTCCCATTTACATGGATAATTAAGTAGAATAATATGATTGAACAAGGACAACATTGTGGAATAAATACTTGTACTTTCATGTTGCAAAGTTTTAATGTAATGTTTCTAGTCTCTTGATAACTAAAAAGCCTTGATTCCTGGAATGTAAAAAACCCACCATCTCTAGGAAACTGAGGTTGGGGTCATTACACTAAGTGATATCCACATGGTTCTGGGATAGGATGTGGTTCCCCCTTGGTGATAATATCATTGTTCTAACACAGGATGTGGTTCCCCATGGGTTATACTCTAAATGTTTAGGGGATGGAAATGGTTCCCTTTGGGTGGTTTTGTAACTAGTTTAGAGACATTTGACATCGATTGAAGTAGGTATGGTCGATTCTGAGTTCTATCTTAAAATATGAGGATCAATGATGATTTATTCATTATGCTTTCATTTATTTATTATAGAACATTATCATACACTTTATTCAGAATAGATGTTTTTATAGACTGTTGGTGGTGGCATGCTGAGTTAGACTCATTATTTATTAAATGACTCACTTCCTTTATTTATTTTGGAAATCACAATACACTTTATAATAATATGATCTAACTATAGTTTTGAAAAAAAAATCATGTGTATATAGAAAAAAAAATTCATTAATTGAATACTGGAGAAATTATTAAAGTTTGTAAAAATGTGATAATATGAATTTCTATGCCATATTACATCCATCAAATTTAAAAGCACTATAGTGATGTTTATTGACTCATTAGAAGATGAAGTAACTATTTATTTCATTAGTATATGGAAAATTTATTATTAATGTTATTACAACTGACTCTAAAATTTGAAAAATATAATCATTGAAGTTTGTTACAATTTTGTCTATAAATAAATTCTCACCTTGAGTGTCATGAATATATTCATACACAGACATGAATCAATCATTCTAAAATTTTTGATCATATTAAATCTCTTCAATTGATTTTTATTGATAGTTCTTCCAATCAGTCTAATATTTTTTCTTCCTTTGTGTTTTTGGATAAGTGTTATCATTATTTTATGTTAACCTTGTAAAGATATTCATATTTCCATTTTAATTGTAATTTTAATGATCCAGAATAATTTAGAGATTTTGGGGATAGGAAGACATAGAAATTGATGATCTTTTAGATTGAGGGCTTTCGTGGATAGGTAGATAGATCTTAGGAACTTCCAGTTTGGGGAAGATAGTCATTATCGATAGGTTAAGTCAAGACTTTCTAGGATATAAATACAAACCTTATGGTAGTTATAAAATCCTTGATATCTTATGATAGGTCTAAGCTATGGATTCCTTGGATCTGGTCTAAATATTCACCTTACACTTTGGTTTAAAAGTGTGGTTTTATAATACCATTTTATAAAATTATTTACTTTTCTAACCAATACTCCGTGTTTTTTTAAATTTAGTTTTATTCATTTTTGAATTATAGTTGTGTTTAAATTTATATTTATTAGTTTAATAATATCATATTTTATAGACTTAAAACTCATATATTTTTTTGTGTTAACTGTATTTCATACATTGTGTATTTCCTATGAATACATTTTTTTTATTATGATTTTTTTATTGGTATTTTTTAGAACTAGTAAAATTAAAACCTGAGGAATGGATGAAATTTTTAATTTTTTTTATAAAATATAATTCACCTCCCCCCCCCACATGCTTATAGTATTATTTCCATCCTACCTTGGGATAACATTTGGTATCATATCAAGTCTCTAATTTATTCTGAATTTATCTTAGTTTAACATATTTTTATCTTAGTTTCCTTACACTAACTGTATTAGTAGAGGAACTATATTTTTGTGGTGGTAGGATCTCTAGTATAAATACTTGAAAATTTAAATCTAACTATACCACCTATTTTCGATTGATATTATTATGAGAACTGACATGATCACATGAAGTATAATATTATTAATACTGGATTTGACATATTTATCATGGTTAATGGAAACTATAAAGTTTCAGAGAAAGAAATTTTTCATTTTTCTTATGATGGAAATATTGAATATTAGGTAAACCATAAAGTTCACAATACTTTGTAATATTATATTACCAGCAACATCTATAGTCATATATTATTATGTGATATGACCAAAATTATTTGGAAAAAGCTATAAATTAAACATTTTGGAAATTATAAGGTTTTAGAAACTCATAGAGCTATGATGACAGCTGATTATTAAGCCTTTGATTTTCTACCTGGTGAAACAATAACTCAAATTCATCAATATTTTATAACTATTGTAAATATTTGATAATATTTGGGTGATAAATATTTATCATAATATCAGTTAATTGAAAATATTATCAATATAAGGTCAAAATAATATGAATCAAAGATGATATCTATAGATGATACTAAACACTTGACTATGTCAAATCTTGATGACTTAATTAGTACATTAATGTAATATGTGAGTAGAATCAAAAGAGATGTTGAGAAAGGAAATTGGAAAAATAGAGTGTCATATGATTCTTCTTCGGGTAATCCTAATTCCAGTACTTTTATTTCTTATACTAATGATTATAAATCTCATGTTTCAAAGAATTAAGAATTCAGATTGAATTATCATAGGTGAAAATTATATTAAACTTTCTCAAATTGTAATAAGAATAAATAAACTTATCAGTAATATGAATTTCTAGAATACTCATCTAAAGATGGCGAAAAACATGATAAGAAGGATTATTTAGCTGTGATTTTCTATGAATTTAAGAAGGTTGGTCACATTTGACCAAATTATTCTAAATTGAATAAGAAAAATGGAAATTCAAGAAGATATTCTAAAAGAAAATGGAAAATGATCATGAAATATTTAGACACCTGGAGTGCTAGTGAAAGGGAAATGTCTTCTAAAGTTTATTTGAAGTAAAGTAGAAATGAAAGACAAAAAAAATATTTGGATTCTATTCAAACATCCCAAATATTGAAAAATTTATTATGGAAAAGGTAAGTATTGAATATTTGAAAATTTTGACTTTAGATTCTAAGTTTTATTTTAATTTTGAAGATGATTATTTAACTTCATTAGATGATAAAAATTATAATCCATCGAATGATGAAAAAATTAATACATCAGAAGATGAGGAAAATTTACCTCTTATAGTTAAAATGGAAATATATGTAACTCTTATGGAAAAATAAAATAATAGGTTGAAGAGTAACTAAGACTTTATTTAATAAAAAATTATTAAATATAATAAAATAATTTTGAAATTGACTATTTAAATTTCAAAACTTTCAACTGAATTAGATTGAAAAACTAATTCAAGTATGAATTATTTTAATCAAAAACTCAATGATTGGAATTTAGATTATTGTAATTTAGTTGTTCAGATTAAATTCAAAATTAGTAGTTTGAAGAAACTTTTTTCTAATTTTACTTCAATTAAGGAAAATTTTGATAGAATTTATCAACAAATAAGACCTTCTATAACTTAGTAGAGTTGGTTTTATTACTAATAAACCTCATTTCTGATCAAATTATTTTGTACCTAAAAGTACACATTTTCATAATAAATTTCAAAAAGGAGATCAATGGAATAAATATTTTTATTTAAAGAAAGTTTACACTTTTTGTTTTCATAAATCTTTTATTTTAGAAGAACTATAATTTTTATAACATAGAATATTTTGACATATGTGGGTTCTAAAAATATTGTTAGCTAATGTAACTGAACCCAAGAAATCTTGGGTACCAATAACTTAATTTCATCTCTTTTAAGAAAAGAATATGAGTACCAAAAAATGAAATAAATGGTATATGGACAATTTTTATTCTTGACATGTGACTAGAGATGAGTCCGTCTTTTAAAATTTGAAAAAGTTGAATAGAGGATGAGTCAATTTTGGAGATAATTCGTATGGTGAAATCATTGGTATTTGTGATGTTTCTTTTATAATAAAAACTTTAATTTCAAATGATTTATATGTATTTTAGTTTTAAGGACAACCTTCTCATCATTATTAAATTGTGTGATGAGGGTTATCGTGTAAACTTCATGAATGATAAATGTATTATTCAAAGTTCAGAAGTCTATTTCATTATATCTATTGATATACATGAGAATGATTACACTCTTGAATTAGAAGACTCGGGTCATCAAAATTTACCTTTTTTAAGTGAAGATGAAGATTAATTTTGGTTGTGACATAGAATACTAGGACAATTTAACTTTCAGATTTTATCCAAACTTTTTATAAAAGTACATGTTAGGGATCTACCTAAACTTAAGATCAATTAAACCAAATTTTGTGATCCTTGTCAATTTGGTAAAAAATATAATTCTATTTTTAAATCTAAAAGTGATGATTCAACTTTTTAATCTTTATAGTTAATGAACATGGATTTATTTATTCCTACACAAACATTAAGTATTGGGGGGAAACACTCTATGTATGTCTTTTTTGATTATTACACTAGATTTAGTTTATTTTATTTTATCTCTCAAAAATATAACACTCTTAATTATTTTAGGGATTATCATGCTTATATTAAAAATGAGAATAACCTAACTTTGATTACTATCTAGAGTGATTATGTTGTTGAGTTTTTTAATTATTAATTTCAAACTTTTTGTAGTATGAAAGGCATTACTCATAATTTTCCAGCACCTAGAACACCATATAAAAATGGTGTGGTTGAATGAAGAAATAAAATTATTCAGAAAATTGGTAAAACTTTGATAAGTGAGTATTTTATTGATAGAAATTTTTTGTATGAGGCTATGAGTACTAGTTTTTATACTATAAATCGAGTTTTACTCATACCTTTTCTTAATATAATTTCATATGAGTTGTGGATTGGAAGAAAGACAAAACTTTCTTACTTAAAATTATTTGGATATAAATCATTCATCTCAAATACTAAAGGTCAAATATATGAATTTTTTTCTAAGGATAATAAAGGAATATTTATTAGAAACTCTACAAATGGTGAGGAATATAGAGTTTTAAATAAAATAAATAATGTTGTTGAAGAAATGATTCATGTAAAGTTTAATAAATCTAATCCTTTTTTTAACAAAACCACTAGAAGTAAATTCACTATATGAAGTTTTTAAAAACACTCAAAACAATTTATCAGAATTTAATACACAACTACCAATAGTAAGTCCACCAGAAGTAAGATCATAAAATTTCCAATATCCTAAAATTACTTCACCGGAAGATATACATATAATATTTTATGATCATCTTACCACTTTACCTAAAAATTAGTTGATATTAAGGATTAATCCTACTAAAAATATTATTCATGATGTAATTCAACTAGTTATAACGAGAATTTACTTGATAAAAAAATATGAGAACCATGTATTTCTATCATAATTTTAATATAAAATGGAAGATGATTCCTTAGGTGATGAAATGAGGATAAGGCCTTTAAAAGAAGAACTCAATTAATTTGAAAGGAATCAAGTTTGGAACTTAGTTAAATAACCTAATGATCTAATAGTAATTGGAGTTAAATGGGTTTTTAGAAACAAATATGATGAAAATTGAACTATTGTTAGAATTAAATCAAGAATAGTTGTTAAATGTTATTTTCAAGAGGAAGGCATAGATTATTGTGAAACCTTTTCACCAATAACCAGATTAGAATATTTTTTAATCCTTTTATCCTTTGAATCACATATAAATTTTATATTATTTCAAATTGATATTAAAATTAATTTATTAATGGATGTTTTCAATAGAAAGTTTATGTATAAATACCTCATATTTTTAAAGATACAAAATTTTCAAAAAAATATATTTAAACTTACTAAATCACTCTATATAATTAAACAATCCCTAAGATCTTAGTATGATAGACTTACAGGATATTTAATAGAAAATAATTTTATTAAAGGAAGTGTTTATTCAACCCTTTTAATAAATATAATTCTCAAAGACACCATCGATTTTTCAAACTAATGTTGATGACATTATTTTTTATTCAACTCAAAAATCTATTTTCGATAATTTTTTGGAACTTATAAAAAATGAGTTTGAAATGAGAAAGATGGGTGAACTTAATTTTTTTCTAGGTTTTAAAATTTTTCAAAAACTGAAAGGATGTATTATAACTTAACATAAATATATCAAATACATACTAAAACATTTTGGTTTTGAAAATTCATTTAGTATAAGACTTTGGTATAAAATTCTATCAAACTTGATCTTGACAAATCCAATAAAGTGATAGATTAAAAACTTTATAGAAGTATGATAGGAAGTTTACTTTATATTAAAGAAATTCAACCATACATTATGTTTACAGTATGTTTATGTGTGAGGTTTCAAGAAAATTAAAAGTAATATCATTTAAAAGTGGCTAAATTCATTTTTTAACTTAAAGGGAATTCAAAACATGGCTTATTTTATTCATCAAGAAATTATTATTTTTTCTTAAAATTTACTCATTTGGTTACTTTGGAGGTTTTATATTAGACAAAAAAATATACATATGGAACATGTCATTTCTTAGGATGAGCCTTAGTTTCATGGTCAAGTAAGAAGCAATATTTTGTATCAATTTCCACCATTGAAGATAAATACATAGTATCTAGAAGTTTTTTTGCTCAAGTGTTGTGGATGAAAGACACACTCATTGATTTTGTTTTGAGTTTCACTCAAACTCCAATTATTTGTAATAATACTGGTGCTATATATTTATCTAAGAACCCAAAACATCACTCATGCGAAAAGAAAATATATGTAAGACACCATTTCCTTAGGGATAAATCACAAAAATTAGATATAATTCTTGAAATTATTGGAACTAAAAATCAGTTTACTGATATGTTTACCAAACATTTATTAAATAAAATTTGGTAATGATCAATATAAAGTGATATTCAATTCACTCCTTGTTCAACCAATATCCTTACATTTAAAAACACTTCCAAAAATAATGAGAACATTATTTTATTAGTTTTTTATTTTTATTTTTGTCATTTTTTTATTTTTTATTGGTTTTTCAAAAAAAATTATTTTTCATTTAATTTTATTAGTTTTTTTATTTTATTTTTATCTATTTTTTATTTTAGTTTTATCAATTTTACATGAATATATTATCTTGAACTTAAATCATTTATCTATCATAAATTAAGAAATTTCAAATTGAAAAATTTCATGAAACCATCCTTAGTAGGGGAAGATAATCCAATAGAATATGAAGATAATTTCTGGAAGGTTCACCATCTTTTAACCAAATAATTTACTCTATTTATTTTAATTTTTATCTAAGCATACATTTCTTAATAAAAAATAAGTATTTATATTTAAATTTCTTATTTTTAAAAAGAAAGTAAAAAAAATTCTTAAAATAACTTGCATGTCATATGATTTGGACACTATTTTTCACTAGAATTATTCTGGACCACTCCTATAACCAAGGACAGATTTTTAAACAATAGCTTTCTAAAATTCATTTATAATGACTGATATCTAAATTATTTCAGTCAAACTCAATTTTTTATCTTTATACTTCTCTATTCTATGATAAAATATGTTTCATCAAAAATATCTCTAGTTGATTCTATCAAAAGAATCTCAAAGTTTTTCTACCAAATTAGTCAAATCATCGGATCTAGCTGAAGCTCTATCTTGGACCTGTGGTGAAGAAAGTGAAGTCTAAAGTTTAATAATGTATAAAAATATATACTATTATATGGAAATTATTTATATGATCCAAAATACTAGTGAATAATATGAAGTTAAATATATGAAATCATCATAAGAAGATATTTTAAAATAAGAAAACATGGTTGAAATGGAATTTCTGCCAAAAAATTTGATTACATAAATCATGTTCAAAGTTTTTTTAAGATCTAAAGAGCTATGGAATCATTGAAATAATCCAAAATATATGATCACACAATTCTCAAGAGAACTAATTTCTAATTTCTGATTTCATTTTATGTTTTATTTCCTTCATTGTATCTTTTCTCTTTTCAATTTTTAAAAATCACAAAGGGGGAGAAATTTATGAAAATTGAGAAGTTTTAAGTACTTCATGTGAATGGGGGAAATTATGTTTCATATTATATTTTTATCTTACATGTTTTTTTAAAATTAATTTGAATAGGAAAGAAGAATTATTTTTACTAATATTAACAAGGAGTTTCTTTTTAAAATTCTGTTGAATTTTTAAATTTTCTTGCATGTTTTGTTCTTTCCAAAAAGGGATATATTTTCGAGTCAATGACTCACTTCCTTTATTTATTTTTAAAATCACAGTACACTTTATAATAATATGATCTAACCTTATTTTTTTCTTATGTTTTTATATTTTTACAAAATTAATTTCAAGTAATTAAAATATTAAAGAACTTATTAAAGTTTTTAAAAGTTTGGTAATCTGAATTTCTATGGAATATTACATCCATCAGATATAAAATAATTGTATTGGTGTTGATTGGATCATCAGTAGATAAATCAATATACTATGTTTTTTGATAGATGGAAAATTTGTTGTCGATTTCATTACAACTGACTCTATGAATTACGGAATTCGATAATTAAAGTTTGTTACAATGTTGTCTATAAATTGATCGGCACATCTATAATCATGAATATATTCATAAAAAAATTTGAATCAATAATTTTGAAATTTATTGATAATCTTTTAGCTTAGAAATTTCTTATTTTTTAGATCTCTTCTAATAAGTGTAATATTTTTTATTTCTTGGTGTTTTATCTAAGAACTATCATTTCATGATGTTAGCCTTACAAAGCACTTAGTATTTCCATTTTAATTTTTATTTTATTGATTAGGCATGATTGAGGGATTATGGGGGTAGGAATACATAGGAATTACCAATATTCTAGATCAAGGGATTCTATGGCTAGGAAGGTAGATATCAATAACTTTTGGGTTGTAGAAGAGAGCTACTACCGACAGGTTAAGTCAAGGGATTCTATGGATAGGAAGATAGGCCTTTATATAGGTATAAAATTGAGGATACCTTATAACAAGTCTAATTCATGGATACTTTGGATCCAGTCTAAAGATCCACCTTTCACTTTTCTTTAAAAGTTTGGTTTTATAATAATATTTTATAGAAGTATTTGGTTTTCTAACTAATACTCCTTTTTTTTAACTTTAGTTGTATTCATTTTTAAATTATCACTATTTTTAAAAAAAATATTATTATTTTACTACAATCATATTTTTATAAACTTATGACTCATATATTTATGTTGTATTAACTGTATTTCATACAATATATATTTCCATTGTATACACTATTTTTATTCTAGTTTTTTTATAAGTATTTCTTAAAACCAATCCACTAAATACCTTAGGTGTGGCTAAAATTTATAAGTTTTTTATATACTATAATTCACCCCACACACACACACACATAAACTTGTATTATTATCATCATCCTACCTTGGGACAACACTCACACCCTAATCAAGATTCCATGGGTACTCAAGAATACTTCATTGTCATATGATAGGATAAGAGAAAGGACCTAATGATCAATAGTTGATCTAGATTTCTAGGATAAATAATGGGGGGTGGGATTGAGCTAGGGCTCAGAATTGGTTTTGTGTATTTTTTTGATTTTTTTTATTTTTCTAGAAATTTTTATTTTTAATATATACAATCCACCCACAGGGGATCTTATTTGGGTCTATATAACTTGCATAGATTGTAATACATTCTTTTTTTATATATAAAATGTGATCTATATGTTTGTTATTAGTATTTTTTGTGATGTATATTATCTATGATTTATCTAGTTGGATGTTATTGTCATTATTTTTATTGTTATTACTTACTCTGATATTTGGGTATAGTCTCCCCAAAACATATAGGGAGGTCTGCCTGAGGTCATGTGATGACCGGATCTAGTTACTCGGAAGTGTGTCAGGTCGGGGACATTATAAATTGATATTAGATCATTGTTACTTTTTATTTTCTATTACTATTTGGTAATGGTATAAATGATATATGATGTTTTTATAATTGGTATGGATCTTGTTCCAAGGAGTAGCTAACCCGTATAGAAGGTAAGTCCAGGTTACCAAGGATGGGATTTTTATTCTTGGTCTCTACTTTTATAGATGAGTTACTTCACCTAGTGTGGTGTACCTTGATTTTTAATTAGTGATTCGTGATATTTTTACTCTTCACCCGGAATGGTAATTTGGTGTGCATTAATGAATCATATTAGTCATGTAGTATTCACATGACATTTTTGTGCTTTTTTATGATTTGTTACCTTGGTTACAATATCAGGGTTGTTTATTTAAAGTTTCAGTAGAAACTTATATGGTGTTTTCCCATATAACTTGATGATGATCTCTTATATAATGGATTACTTGAGTGTTCCACAATGATACCAATTATTTAATAACCTATTTATGGATGGTCAATTACATAAAATTCTAATAGAAACTTATAAAGTGTTTAACACTATAATTTGTGAATAGAGTTTCATTTAACTGAACCACAAATATGATATCCTTAATAAAGGGAAGAAATATAATAAATATAGATGAATTATGTAGATACTATGTATATATGTGATGATGACCCTGGGTATGGGTATATGAGGCTAAAGAGAGTGCCCGATTTTTGATACCATGTGATATGGGATGTATAGGATAACATGATGTTATTATTATTACTTATTTCCCTAAACTATGATATTAATAAATGTTATAGAAATATATTTTGATGTGTTTTTTTCTAATTTTAGAGATATTCTTCTAATATGACCTCCATTGGAGTTCCAGGAGAAAGGGGATGAGCACAACCAACTAGCAGTTGGACTAGAGCCTCCTGTAGCATCGATACCAATGATAGATGATCATATCCATGAGATATTATTATAAGTTATATATCCCAAGTAGAGATATAATCCATTATATACACCAACCATGTCTAATATGACATGAGATACCTAGATATAGAACCCTTAATTTTTCACTGGTGAGGGTGGACCCCAGGTAACTGAGCTCTAGGTATAGTCCATCCATAATATTTTCAACCACCTTGAGACACCCCCTGAGGGGAGGGTGAATCTGATGACTTATATATTATTAATACCAACCAAGAAATGGTGGGATGTTCTAGTCCATTAGTACCAACATATTGGGTTATCTTAGATGGATTTACAGACTTCGTTCTATTAGTATTTCTTCCTAGATACTCTAAGGGAGGACAAGGCCCAAGTGTTCATGCACTTGACATAGGGAGGGATAAAAGTGGTGTAATATATTTCATGCTTTACTAATCTATAATTTTGCACCCCCTATATTGGTTGGTGATGATGTAATTAAGGCTAAACACTTTGAGGATAGCTTTATTGAAGCCCGACCAATAAATGGTGTTATTTGACGGTCTGGGGGGACCAACATATTGGATTATATTTGAGGTATTTCTAGACCTGGTTTTATGACCATTTATTCTTAGGGACTCTGAGGGAGGAAAATACCCAAGTGTCCATGAACCTAACCTAGGTAATTATGTCGGTGATGGACTATAATACATGATTTACTGATCTATATTTTTTCACCCCTATATCAGCTGGAGATGAGGAAACTAAGGCTATGCACTTAACATAGGTAAATATCTTATGGTTTTTATCCTTTTCAAAAAAAAGTGAACCATAACCTCATTACATAGAGGAACTTGAATGAGGGGAGTGGATTGAAATAGATTTCTTCTACTAGAGGGACCAATAATGGGTCTTCAAATAGAAGGAAGAACTATTTTTATGGTTCACACTAGGGTGATAGTGAATAGAGTACCCATAATGGTGGAATCTATTCCTCCTTGATGAGGTAGTTTTATGGAGTGTTATTAGTGTAGAGGATTAGTGAATATTATTCCTTGGTGTACCTAACCACCAATTGAGTGTCAATTATGTAAGATTATGGAGCGCTTATAGTGATATTTCATGGATGCTCAGTGAGTATCTAGTGGAAGGGGATTTGTTTAGGATCAGGGTTCTAGGGATAGATCTGGTTCCCCATAAAAGACTGGTATTTAGAGTTCCATTGATTGATTAGGTCATGGTGGAGGATATAGTGCCCAAGGGTAGGGGAAATAGAGACAAAATAGAAGTATATTCCAATGGAGTTAGGCAGAAGCACATGGCTGAGGTTATGACCAGTAACATGCCATTGATCCTACTCATACCAATTGAGATAGTGGTCCATCAACTATATAAGGTATGATTTTAGTATCTTACACTATATCATCTAATTTTTTTGACATGGGTGCATCTCATTATTTTATATATAATTAGTTTGTTAATAGATTAGGGAAATCTATAGAGTATTTATATGGATTAATTTCAATCAACATCCCTTTGGGGGTGAAATATGAGGGAATTCATCAATATAGGGATTGGTCCCTAGTGGTTAGTGGTTATAGGTTTCTTTGAGACTTTAGAGATAACCATATTTAACATGATCTTCGGATAAAGTAGTTAGTTTGGTATCGAGATCATATTGATCATTATCACTGATGGGTGTTATTTACATTTTCTGGGTGTGGGGGGTTTGTCAATGTTGTAGAGTGAAACATATAGGCAGGTCGTACAGGACCTAACCATCAGTGGATGGGTGGGTTCATAGCCTAGGATTATAGTCTTGTTTTGGATGATGGGGAAACACATCCAGTAGTCTTTCCTTGTACGGTAGATCAGTTTTAGGATGTTTTTTCAGATTATTTCTTAGGATTGATACTCTATATAGAGGTTGAGTTTATGATCAAGATTATGCTGGGTGTAGAGATCATGTCTATTCATATTTATAGGATGGATACCACAAGGATTTGGGAGATGAAGGCTTATCTAGAGAACTTGGAGGAGAAATAGTTCATATAGTCGAGCAAATTCCCTTGGGTGCTCTTGTTTTTTTCACTGAGAAGGTGGACAGTTCCTTGAGATTATGTCTATATTATTGGAGGTTAAACCAAGTGATGGTCAAGAATCTATATCCATTCTCACATATCAATGATTGATTTGATAAGATTAGACGATCCCAAGTTTTCTATAAAATTTACTTGAGATCATGCTATCATAAACTAAGGGAGAGTCCTTCAAGCATACCTCATACTACATTCAAGATCAGTACGGTATATATGAGAATCAGGTGATTTTTTTCAATATGAAAATCATGTCGATGTTGTTTATGGTCTCGATGGATCAAATTTTCAATCCTTATTTGGATACTTTTATGTTTTATTTATCAATGATATCCTTGTGTACTATAGGATAAGGAAGGAGCATGCATGACATTTGGAGATCATTTTGAGAACACTTAAGGAGCATCAGCTATATGAAAAACTCTCAAAGTGTTGATTTTGGATCGATCATGTGTGCTTGTTAGGGTATTTGATATTAGAGTTCGGTGTCTCAGTAGACCCCGAGAAGGTAAAGATTATAGTTTCTTAGGAGAGGAACAAGATTTTTTTTAGATTCATAGATTTATGTATTTTACTATTTATTACCAAAGGTTTATTTAGGACTTATCCCACTTTGAAGTACTGATGATAGGCCCTTCCAAGAAGTTTGTGATGTTTTTTTGGTTGAATATCTGTGAGAGATACTTTTAGGAGATAAAAGGGAGGTTGATTAAATTATTGATTCTAGACTTACCTAATTCAGGTAAAGAGTATAACTTATATTTTGATTCATCAAAAGTTGAGCTAGGAATAGTTATAATGAAGGATAGTCATGTGGTCATTTATGGGTCTAGATAGATAAGGTTTCATGAGCAGATTTACATGATACATGATCAAGAGTTGGAAGCAGTGGTGAATGCCTTGAGATATTTGTAGTGTTACATTTTGGGTGATAGGTTTGTGGTATACACTAACCACATGATCTTAAAGTACATTTTCTCATATTGGGACCTAAACCTTCAATAGTAAAGGTGGGTTTAATATTTAAATTCTTTTGATTTTGAGATGGAGTATTCCACCAAAAAGGGTAACCTCATTGTTAATGCATTGAGTAAGAATACTCAGACTTATGAAGTATAATTATTGAGCAATGAGTGTAAGATGATGGCCCTATTTATTGAGTTTTATCTTGATTTCCATGAGTACCAAGTTCAAGTGAACCTTATGCCCTTATTTATTGCATTCTCACTCCTTGGTAGGGTGAATAGGTTTCAGCTATCAAATTCATATTGTGTGGTCATGAGGGAAAACATATATAGTGGGGATCCACTACCATAATGGTATCTTGATGATGAAGTGATCTTGTATGCCTGAGGTTATGTAGTAGTATATACAAGGATGTGTGAGGAGCTAATGAGGGACTCTCATACCTTGATATGGGCAGTACATTCGAATTTGACCAAGTTGTACCATAATATCCACATGCAGTATTGGTGTCCTAGGATAAAGAGGGATATGGTAGGGTTTATTACATAGTGATCCACCTATTAGTAGGTGAAGTCAAACCATCAACAACCCATCGATCTTCTTCTAATACTAAATATTCTTGAGTGGAAGTGGGATGAAGTGATTATGGATTTCACGATGTGGTTTTTGAGTACACCCCATGGTAGTCAAAAAGTTTGGGTTGTAGTGGATCATCTGACTAAGTTCACTCATTTATTGGTGATCTGGGAGACTTTCTATGCTGATGAGTTGGGAAACCTCTATGTATGAGAGATAGTGCATTTTCATCGATTATCTCAGAGCATTATCTTGGATAGGGATGATCTCTTTACTTCAAGGTTTTGGTGTGAGTTATATAAGTCACTTGATACTCAAGTGAATTTGAACACTGCTTATCTCCAATAGTCATACATGAATTCTAAGAGAACCGTTTATATACTTGATAACATGATTTGACCATATTTCTTAGATTTTGGAGGTTCATGGAAGAACCACTTTGTGCTTGTGGATTTGTCCTATAACAATAGCTACTAATAATCGATTTGGATGGCTCATTTTGAGTCTTTATATGGTAGGTCATGTCAATATTTATTGTATTAGATGGAAGACAATGAATCATCCCCTATTGGGATGAGTCTCATATAGGAGACCTCAAAGATCGGGAAAAATTTAGAGACTTCTTAGAGTTGGTAAAGCTCATATTCCACCATCAATGCCATACTCTAGAGTTTAAGGTAAATTATCGGGTATTTCTATGGATGTCGCCTAGGTTGAGTCGCCGTTGTATTCAAAGGTAAGGGAATTTGGAACCTAGGTATGCAGATTCATTTGAGATTGTGGAGAAAATTGGTACAGTGACATACTAATTGGCTCTTTCATATTATTTTAGTGTTATGCATGAAGTATTCCATGTGTCATTGATTTGATGGCATTATCCCAATACCTATCATGTGATAAATTTTGAAAATGTTGAGATCAAAGATGATGCATCATTTGAACAGTTTATGGTGTGTATAGTGGATCAGAGAAAGAAGTTTTGGAATAGTTATATGATCTATATAGAACGGGTGAATGGAAACATAACAATATCCAAGAGGAAACATGGGTGTAGGGGTCTGATATGTAGGTGAAGTGGCTAGAGTTGTTCATTGAAGAGGCCTTATCATTAATGTCATTTTTGAAACCACTCATTTAATTTAACTTTGAAAAAAACATTGCAGAAATGAAAATTGAATCTAATCCATTAACACATCCCTAATATGTTATATATGTTTATAAAATTTTCGAGACACTATAACTCACCCAAACAGTATTACTTTTAGTGTTTTTAAAATTACTTACTTAATTTTTCTATTTCTTGCACAAGCACTCTGTCGGCATTACATAAGCATTTAAGATAATTATTTCATCACTAAAAATAAAAAATAAATTACCATGATAAAAATAAATCATTTGTATTAATAATAACCATTTATAACCAAACATAGGTTATTTCTCTATCAAAAAAATTATATATATTAAAATAAAGAGAGCGAAATTTTTTACTTCATATTTACTTAAAATAATATATAAGTCATTCTCAAAAAATGGAAACAAATTGCCAAAAATTTGAATCTTGGATGAGGATGGTCAAATACCACCCATCCAATAGAGTAAAGGTAAGTGTTAGGGTTATTTTTAGTCCTTATCATATTTTTTTTAACCTTAATTACCTGATTTACCCTTATCAATGTAATAAATATTTACTATGGATACTATTCGCATTGACCAAAAATAAAAGGAGCCTATTTACTAAATTCAAACCTCCTAATTCCAAATATTTAATCCATTTTTTAAGATTCAATTTCTATAAGTGAAATAAATTAATTTTAGAATTAAAACACAAAATGCAATGAAAAATAATTTTTTGAAAAATGCCTTTTTAAGCCTAAAAATGAACTTATACCAAAATAAGATATAATGATTATTCCAATGTAATTAATTAGATTGTTTCTAATTAAAGGGTACTTATATTACATTAATATAAAATGAGACTTTTAAATTACTTTATTTAATGAAAATAAATTACACTTATAAAAATCAATATTTTCACTATTCGTTAAAAAATCAATCGTTTCTGAAAAATTACAAAACTTAACCCTAAGCCAATTTTGATATGTTGATTTCAAAAATTAATTTAATTTTTTAATATTCAAATTATAAAATATAGAAATTAAACTTATAAATAAAACCTTATAAGAAAATGAGTTTAATCAGAATAAAACTATTTTATTTTTTATTTAAAAATTACTTAATATTATTATAATGAATATAAATATCTAATTCATAAATACTAATAAGTCGTGAAATTGATTATTATATTTACCTAGGTTGTTACACCAAAGGATTTAGACCAGCAGAGAGGGTCTAAAAGATATAGTGGGTAGACTATACCCTCTGGTCAGAGTGTAATAATAGAGGAAAATAACCAAACTTACACACACATAACCATTAGACTATGAAATATAAATAAACCGAACAACCACATGCAATAATAAAAATTAAATGTGTCATACAGTCATAAAGACTCAAACATGTTAAAGTAAACAACTGGTCGCCCACTGGGATGATCAAATATACAAAATAACCAAAACTAAAAGTAAATACATCAAGCTCTACTACCAAAACCGAGATGAACCACATACTCAGTCTCGATAACAGATGAATATCTCCAGCTTGATCCTGTGACTCTACACGAGTGAGTCTACTTGATCAAGCAACATTGGGCCTCTATACAACCCACTACGCAATTTGTGCTCCAACTTGAAAGAAGATATATGATCTTCATGCACACTAAGGTGCATGTATAGGGGGTGAGAAATAAGTCTTAAAATGGTAAAAAAGAGGCCTTTCGCAGTGCTATAATAGGCCTTTATCAGTGCTATAAAAGCACTAACTGTGTCAGCTTAGTTAAAAGGACAAGGATTTTATCAGTGCAAGAAAAGCACTGATAAAGGGTAGCTTTATTAGTCTAAATAAAATAAATGATAAATCATAATTTTATCAGTGATTTTATGTAGCACTGATAAAGGATATCTTTATCATATATTTTTAATGCACTGATAAAGGGATTATTTATCAGCACATTTTAAAGCACTGATAAATGGATCCTTTATCAACACATTTAGTAGTGCTAATAAAGGGGAATATTGTTGTGTGATGCTACATCACACTACAACACTAGAAACAGGGCATGTAGTGTGATGTAACAACACACTGAATCATCAGAAACAGAAATAGAAATTACCAAAATAAGATACAAATAATGAATTTAAATGAAATAAAATCTCTAATACAAATACAAGAAAAAAACACTATTATAGAGTATGTCATTTGTTTTTTTTTACTAAAATTAATGTCAATTTTGAATAAAAAGGTGAACTTTGAGTCATAATAGTAACACTATAATTCTAATTGAGGTGTGAATGATTTCTATACATCAAAATGACTTATGGATTGTTTTCTTAAAGTAACAAAACAATCTGAATGTGTTTTCTCAATTTTGAGTATGTCAGTTGTTTTTTTGATTAAAATTAATGTCAATTTTGAATAAAAAGATTCACATGGAGTCATAATGGTCAAAACATGTGTCAGATTGAGGTGAGGTTGATTCCTACACATAAAAATGAATTAGGGGTCATTTTCCTAAAGTACCAAAATAAGCGGAATGCGTTTTCTTGATTTTTAGTATGGGAGTTGTTTTTTTCACTAAAATTAATGTCTATTTTGAATAAAAATATGTACTTAGAATCATATCAGTCACAACGTGCATCGGATTGAGGTGTGGTTGATTCTTGTATGTTCCAAATGACTTATGGATTGTTTTCCTAAAGTATCAAAACTATCAAAATATGTTTCCTCAGTTTTTAGTACGCCACTTGTATTTTTTACTAAAATGTCATTTTAAACTGGAAACATGCATTTTAAGCCATACAGGTGGGAAAATGTGTGGGTTTGACATGATATTGATTCATAAATGTCAAAAATTCATTATTAATCATTGTCCCAAATTATCAAGATAATATGAGTGTGGTTTCTCATTGAGTGAAAATTTTCTGTATTAAAATGTCAATTTTAAAATAATAACAGACACTATGAGTCAAACCTGTCACACCGTACATTGTATTGAGGTGTGGATAATTTCTACATATCAAAAATGACTTATGGATAATTTTCCTAAATTACCAAAACAATCAGAATGTGTTTTCTCATTTTTGAGTATTTCAGTTGTTTTTTCACTAAAATTAATGTCAATTTTGAATAAAATGATGCACTTTGATTTATAATAGTCACACCATGCATAATATTGAGATATGGATGATTTATATAGTCCCAAATAACTTATGTAACATTTTCCTAAATTATCAAAACAATCATAATTCATTTCCTCGATTTTGAGTACGCCACTCATGTTTTTTACTAAAATATCATTTTAAACTGGAAAAAATCACTTTAATCCATACAATCGTGTGTGATTTTTACATGATACTAATTCATACACTTCAAAAATTAATTTTGAATCATTTTCCCAAATTATCAGTATGATCTGAGTGTGTTTTATTAGTATTCATTGAGTGACACTTTTTGTATTAAAATGTTAATTTTAAACTGATAACAGATAATTAGAGTCATACCGATCACAATGTGTGTCGGATTGAGGTGTGTCTAATTTATATATGTAAAAAATGACTTATGGATATTCATCCTAAAGTACCAAAATAATATGAATGAATTTTATTAGTTTTGATTATGTTAGTTGTTTTTTCACTAAAATTTATGTTAATTTTGAATAAAAAGATGCACTTTGAGTCATACTGGTCACACCATGCATCGGATTGAGGTACAGATGATTCCTACACATCCCAAATGACTTATGGATCTTTTTACTAAAGTATAAAAACAATCAGAATTTGTTTCCTTGGTTTTGAGTATGCCACTTGTGTGTTTTACTAAAATTTCATTTTAAACTGAAAACACGCACTTTGAGGCATGTAGGTGGCATTGTATGTGGGTTTGACATGAGGCTGATTCATACACATAAAAAATTAATTATGAATGGTTTTTCTAATATCTCATACAATCTAATCATGTTTTATTATTTTTCAGTGAGTGACACTTTTTTGTATTAAAATTTCAATTTTAAACAAATAACAGACACTTTGAGTCATACTAGTCACACCGTGCATCGAATTGAGGTTCGTCTGATTCCTACACATCGAATTGAGGTTCTTCTGATTCCTACACATCGAAAATGACTTATGGATAATTTTTATAAATTAAAAAAACAATACGAATGTGTTTTATTAGTTTTGAGTATTTCAGTTGTTTTTTCACTAAAATTAATGTCAATTTTGAATAAGAATACACACTTGGAGTCATACCAGTCACACCGTGCATCGGAATGAGGTTCAGTTAATTACTAAACATCCCAAATGACTTATGGATCGTTTTCCTAAAGTATAAAAACAATGAGAATTTTTTTACTCGGTTTTGAGTGTGCCACTTGTGTTTTTTACTAAAATATCATTTTAAACTAGAAACACGTACTTTGAGCCATACAAGTGGTATCATGTGTGGGTTTGACATAAGACTAATTAATACACATCACAAATGAATTATGAATCATTATCCCAAATTATCCAGAAAATACGAGCCTGTGTGATCGTTTTTTAGTGAGTACACTTTTTTTATTAAAATATCGATTTTAAACTGATAAAGAACACTTTGACACCAGCCCGCCTCGATGACCATGATATATCAACGCTGGTTTTCCTCCAATATTTCTTTCATACACCTACTGACTTTTATGGTTGATTAAACACATATTTATTCAAACATTTAAGTTGGATTGTATATATTTTGATGATTGGGAGTTGCACAGATGTTGCTTCAATAATACTAGTGGAGAAATTGAAGCTTCCAACATAGAATGATCTTACAGGTGGATTACTACCTTGTATAAAATCACTTTAAAAAGTGGTGAAAAACATTATTTAAATAATTAACTTGAAACACTTGCACAATGGCTTTTATCTTAAGTGAAAACTGTTGTGTGCACTTTTAAACAATTTCTCTCAAACACAATCATGGTATGATCCTCATTCTACTCTATTTCCCAACAATTTTATTGTTTACAAGCCAGCGCTTCATCTCCACCTCCACCTCAGTCTCCACCTCGGTCTTCACCTCAACCTCCTCCTCCGTGTTAGTATCTAACTTTGACTATGCCTCCGCCTTCACCTTCACCTCTAACTTCACCTCCTCCTCCACCTCTACGATTTCCCAACAATTTTATTATTTACAAGTTTTCACTTCTAAACAAATAGATTTCCTCCATTATACTTCTCCTTGATAAAGAGATTAAAAATAATATATAAGCATTCTGACACTAATTCTTCACACCCCAAATATATTTTGAAGATCATAACTCATACTACATCATAAACATAGTAGGTAATCACCTAAATTTGTTGTCAACATACATTTTGACAAAAAGTACACTGCCCACTCATCTTTAAACAAATTTATTTCTTCTTTTCAGTAACTAAGTTATTGGTAATCTTGATAGTACTAAGAAAATATAGAAAAACAAATGATTATGAAATATATTTAATGAAATTGTAATTACTTTTAGAAATTTCCTATTGAGGGAAGCTGGTCTTTTCATAATTTATGATTTATCTCGTGAATTTTTAAACATAATATCCACAATCAATGTCATTATCTTGTTTTGGTCACTGTAGAAACATTGAAAAAAATAATTAAATTGTTTTGAAATGTTTTGATAGTTAAATATTTCTATATATACCTTAATTTTTTTTCCACTTTTAGTAATTCAAATGATTTATCCCTTGAGACACTGACTTCATGCCATGATCTAGCCTATATTTAGAGACTGCCCTATCATAACAAAATTCTTGTTAAAACAAAGACTCGACATATAATTCTAAATTTATCTATAAAATGTTGATTGAAATGTATTAAATATTCACAATACACATCATGTGTGATCAGTTGGTTGCATATCCATTCATTGGATCCAAAAAATAAATATTCAGGGTGTCTAAATTGACTACGATTAGCATCCAGTGTGCCCTAAAAAACAAAAAAAATTAAGTAATGAAAAAATTAAAAATATATTTTATGTTATTAGATTGTAGAGCTTTACCTTTGTAGTGTAGGCATTAAAAAGATTCTATAGTCTGATGATTTTTTATTAAATTCTTCGAGTAACTCATTTTTTTTCTTCTCAGTTGTTTTCTTATCCAAATTAAGTTCTTCTATAGAAATGATACATGGATTAATTAATCCAAATAATGATTCACATGATATTCCCTTTATATAGTTGTGATATAAATTCCTATAGAAAATATGAATAATTATTACCTTTAATAAACATATTATCTCACTATTTGGATAGGTGTATTATGAAAATGTACCTTATGTATGTATTCACAACTAAGATGGCCAGCCATTCATTCTTGAGAATCTCATTTAGAGTCTCGAGACCAATTTTTTCTATCAAGGAATATCTATATATTTCTTCTTCATATTAAATTTAAGACATAGTTTTATCTTTTAATGTGGTCTCTTCATGAATTTGTAATGATAATAAATTTTTCTCTAGAATTGGCGGGCAGAAGGTACTCTCATAAGATCGTTTTTTTTTCTTGATTGATTCACTAGATTTTCTTGATTCAACCTTTTGTTTATTCACTACTTTATACATCTATAATACCATACCTCACTTTAGATCATTTATCATCAACTCTTATAGGTTTTTCATATGAAAAATTTTGTTAAAGACATGCCTCATGTATTGTCACGACCTGTCCTCGGGGCCCGTGTCGTGACTACCCCAAGTCCGCCTTCCATAGGCCAAGGGCTGGCGACTAGAACCAAGGCGTAATTCCTGGTAAAAAGAGAAGGAATTGCCTTTGTAAAGTAAAAAACAAACACCACAGAGCAAGCAAGCAGAAGTAAACACTAAGTAAAAACTGAGTACAACAGTAAGTGCGGAAAAGTAAGTGGGCCAGAATACAAACCCAAACTAAAAGTAAAGTACAACTGGAAAGGGAAAACAGCAACTGAAAGTAAAGCCACAATGTCGAGCCGTCCACTGGAAGTCTCACCTGAAGGGTGAGTATATATAGCCTCCATAGCTCCTCGGGTCCAACCGTCTGCTCCGAGTACGTCCCGCCCAGTGGTCCACCTCTAGGTACCGTCCTGCTCCGCAAGCCTCAACCACGATCAGCAATGTCCGTCGTCTGCAACCAACACAACGTAGTGCGGGCATAGCCCGTGCAGGGGTGAGTATAAGCTACTCAGTAAGGACCCCGAGACCCCCGAAGGTCTCCCAGAATCCACAAAGGATAATCCAAAAAGGAAAGATACAATCATGAAGTAACATCCGACACTGCTTAGGTATATGCCCATACATATACCTAAGTCATCAATTCCAGTTCGCTCCAACCTCCGAGCCCAAGTACAACCCAGTCCACACAGGAAACCACAACCCAATCCACACAGGAAAGCATAACGTAATCCACATAGGAAAGCAAGTCAAGATTCATCTCACACAGGTATACTTCTTCGTATGACGATAGAGATGATCAGATATAGCCAATGATTCATCTATATCGTCGGACCCACAAAGGATCGATAGGTACTAACCCCCACAACGACCCACAAAGGATCTGACCCACACAGGATCAATAGGTAACTAACCCCCGCAATGACCCACAAAGTATCTGACCCACACAGGATCGATAGGTAACTAACCCCCACAAAGACCCACACAGGATTGGACCCACACAGGATCTGTAGGCGCTGGCCCACACAGGACCGCTGAGTGCTGACCCAGAAAGGATCGGACCCACACAGGATCGGTAGCACTGATCCACGTAGGATCGCTGAGTGTTGTAGTCGTCGCCGTCGAATCCACGGAGGATTCCTGCACAATCATCATTGTCGTCGCAGTCGCAGCCAGCTCTAGGGTTCCCGCACACAGCAAGCTCGTTCGGGAGGGTCCGCTCCACGAGCCGAGGGGCTGATACATCAAATGACACATAGTCTGGAGTTGATGCATCCAAAAGTTCTGTATCGTCAACAGGAACTCAACATCACAGACGGCGTGTCAATCGGACGCCCGGTCAGGAAGTTATTGGTTTTTTCGTCCTAGGGGCCCGGTTGGTTTTTTAGTCAAAACCAAACTGACCGTACTCCAATTGCATCCAAACCTTGATTGGATTAAGCCAAAAGGTCAGTCTCACTTAGATGAATCCATCAAAGTCGACGGCACGTCAATCGGACGTCCGGAGTTCAAGTTATGAGTGTCTCCGCTCCGAGGGCCTGGTATGTTTCGTGTACGAACCAACCCGGATGAACCCAAAGTATTCCGAAACCTTGATTGCGATATACCGAAACGACCGTCTCGATCCAGGGATCGCATCGCAACTGACGGTGCGTCGATCGGAGACTCGTACCTCAATTTATTGTCAAAAGACCGAAAAAGGTTCGGTATTAGGGGGTTCCGGCCTGATCCGACCCGGCCCGATACCCCCAGGGTCGGCCCGAACCGGGTCGACCCGAAATGGGTCCGGGTCCGGCTTGATTGGGTGTGGCCCGGCCCGGTCGGCGCGGCCCGGACCGGCCTGGGCACGGCCCGGCCCGGCGGCTCGGCCCGGCGCGCTGGCGCTGGCCAAGGAGCCAGGCGGCCGGCTCGGCCGTTATGGCCAAGCGATGCGGGCGGGGGGCTCGCTGCCCCCGCGTGGAGAAACCTCAGCCCCTTTATGGGGCCGCTCAGCTGGCCGGCCGGGGGTTTGTAACCCCCGGCTTTTCCCTTGTCCGGTCGGCCGGCTGTTGCCGCCACGGGACTGGCAAGGCCGATCCCCCTGCTCCGACACCGGCAGCCTGGTACCGGCCGCTAGTTCCCTTGCTCCGCCGCGGCCTTCGTCTGTCCGGCGCGGTGCGATGGCGCCGCACCCCTCCGCCGCGGCCCCGCTCCGGTCACGGTGCTTTCGTAGTTCACCGGCACGGTGCGACGGCGCCGCGTCTCTGGTTCAATTTTCAAATGTGTGGCGCGACGGCACCACGCATTTCTTGCCGCTCATTCCTGCGCGGTGTGACGGCACCGCGTTACTTTCCTTCGAACCGCAACAACAAAATAATAATAAGGGAGGAGGGTAGGCCGTGTTTGTGCAGTCCGGCCCCCTCCGGTTAAATGATATATATCAAGCGGTCCAAATGAACGAGGTTAGATGACGGAAGATTTCATAAATTAAAACACATAGCCCCTGCCTCAACGTTGTCGTTGAATGAACATTCGTCGCGGAATTAACCGTCACGGAAGAAGAGGACCATCGCGAAAGAAGAGGATTGCCGCAGAAGAAAGCATCACGAAAGGAACATCGTTGGCGCTAGGTGGTCTCCGAGGAAGGCGTCTTTCGTCGTAGTCCGCCGTCGGAGGTCGGCGTTCTTCGTCGGCGGCGGTGCGTTCTTCGCGTTCTTCGTCGAAGAATGAAGAATCCTCTCCTTTCTCCCAAAGGCTTCCACAACCAGAAAACCAACGAAATAAAATAAGTTCAACACTTATTTTATTATCATAACCTAAGCTTTTTAAATTCAAAAGATAAGAAACGAACAATTAATTCAATGAATTAATTGTAACGATTTAACCGCCCAATTTAATGAGGCATTTCTTAACCAGAATAAGCACAAGGTTTTACTTTCATTAAAAGGGGGGTTGCAGGTGCGTTACTTAGAAGGGAAGAAACGGTGGGGCTCGTACGGGCCCCACCTCACAAATATCCTACCAAGTGGGTAGGATATTTTGGGTCCCACCTTATCCTCTTAACTTAGGTTAAGCCGCTTTAAGTGAAATAAAAAAAACTTCTCGCACCACTTTATTTTATTCTTTAACTTAACCCCAAAAATTAAAAACCACACCTGAGCAAACACAACTCCAGAAAAGGTGTTTCTAAGCAATTATCGGTGCTATGATTCCATTGGTGCCCTCAGAATTCGATTCCGAGCACCGGTTCAAAAGTTATAAAAACTCGCTCATTCGTTCACTGAACGTACCCGAGCTAAACTTCGGAAAAATATTCCAGGCACACCGGGCCTCGGAATCAGGTGTCGTCAGAAACTGCATTCTTGTAAAATCCCCAAGAAAATTAAGAAAAAATTTTCCTTGAATTTTTCAGGTCTTTACATAACTCCCACCTTAGGGCTTTACGTCCCCGTAAAGATACGTCATAAACTAGGGAAACAAATGTGGGTACTGAGCACGCATCTAAGCCTCCCACTCCCAAGTGCTCTCCTGGAGGTTCTCGTGCTGCCATCTGATGTGCACTAGAGGAATCAACCATCCATGTAGGACCCGCTCCTGTCGATCCTCAATCTCCACCGGGACCTCCGCAAAAGTTTCCCCATCATCAACGTCCAACTCCCCATGGTCAATGATATGCATCGGGTCGTGCACGTATCTCCTCAGTTGGGATATGTGGAAGACGTCGTGCACCCGGTGCAACTGAGGTGGTAGAGCCAGGCGATAAGCCACCTCGCCAATCCTGCTGAGGACCTGGAACGGTCCGATGAAGCAAGGAGATAACTTTCCACCTCGTCCAAATCTCTGTAATCCACGTCGAGGTGAGACCCACAAGAAGACGTGGTCGCCATCCTCGAACTCTAGTGGCCTCCGCCTCCTGTCAGCATAAGACTTTTTCCGACTCTGAGCTATCCTCATCCGCTCCTGGATGACCTGGACCTTCTCTGTCGTGGCTTGGACCATCTCTGGTCCCACAAGTCCTGACTCCCCTGGGTCTGTCTAGCATAGCGATGATCTGCAAGGTCAGTCGTACAATGCCTCGTATGGTGCCATCCCGATGGTGGAGTGGTATTTGTTGTTGTACGTGAACTCCACCAAGGGTAGGTGGTCCTCCCAACTATGACCAAAGTCGAGGACACATGCACGGAGCATGTCCTCGAGAGTCTGAATGGTCCTCTCCGCCTGACCATCTGTCTGAGGGTGAAAGGCAGTGCTCAGACGTAGCTGCGTCCCGAACGCCTCCTGCAACCCCTTCCAAAGCCGGGAAGTAAAGCGAGCATCTCGATCGGAGACGATAGATGATGGAACACCATGAAGCCATATAATCTCTTGAACGTAGAGATGTCCCAAGCTCTCCACTGAGCCCTGCTCTCTGATGGGTAAGAAGTGAGCCGACTTGGTGAGTCGGTCAACAATCACCCAAATGGAGTCATGACCTATGGAAGTGCGTGGAAGTCCAGTCACGAAGTCCATAGATATGCCATCCCACTTCCACTCCGGGACCTCCAAGGGTTGTACCAAGCATGCTGGTACTTGGTGCTCTGCCTTCACCTACTGGCAGGTGAGGCATCGAGAAATGAACTCTGCCATAGCCTTCTTCATGCCCGGCTACCAGTGCTATCGTCTGAGATCCTGGTACATCTTCACCACTCCAGGATGTACCGCCAAATGGGAAGTGTGAAACTCTTTCAGCACCTCCTCTCGTAAAGAAACTGGTACTAAGGTATGTCCTCTAAAAAGGACGTCGTGCTCTCCTCCTAAAGAGAAACCATCAGGTGCCTGTCCTGAGGATACCTGTGCACGCCGTGTCTCACAATCGGCGTCCCCATACTATGCCTCTCTGACCCGCTGCAGTAGTGGAGGAGTGACTGTGACTGACTGAAGGAAGGCTGCTCCATCTCTATCCATGAAGGATATCTGCAAAGCGGCTAGCTGCTCTGTCGCCTCCCCAAGTAGTTGAATGCCCGTCCTCCTGCTGAGATCATTGGCTACCACATTCCCCTTCCCAGGAGTATAGAATATCTCAAATTAATAGTCCTGGAGGAACTCGAGCCATCGTCGTTGTCTCAGGTTCAGGTCCTTCTGAGAGAAGATGTATCTGAGACTCTGATGGTCAGAAAAGACTGTAAAACACTCACCCATCAGGTAGTGTCACCATGTCTTCAGATCGAAAACCACTATTGCTAACTCCAGGTCATGGGTAGCGTAGTTATGCTCATGCGGCCTCAGCTGACGTGATCCATAAATGATCACTGCCCGCTCCTGCATCAGAACACATCCGATTCTGGTCCCTGATGCATCGCATTAGACTACGTACCCTACTCCCTTCTCCAGCAACCTCAAGATAGGTGCACTGGTCAATCTCTGTCTCAGCTCCTGGAAGATCTGCTGACATCTGTCTGACCACACAAAGGTTTTCCCCTTCTTCGTAAGAGCTGAGAGTGGTGACGCAACTCTGGAGAAGTCTGGAACAAATCTCCGATAGTATCCAGCTAGTCCCAAGAAACTCTGCACCTCCATCATGCTCCTGGGTGGCTCCCAAGCTAGCACTGTCATGATCTTCGCAGGATCCACCGCAACTCCCTCCTCAGAGATGACGTGTCCTAAGAAGTGGACCTCGCGTATCCATAACTGACACTTCGAGAGATTACCATAAAGCTGGTGCTCTCAGAGTGTGTCTAGTACAACCCGCAAGTGGTAGGCGTGCTCCTCCTCAGTCGTCGGGTATATCAAAATGTCGTCGATGAAGACCATGACAAATCGATCGAGGTGTGGCTGAAATATCCTATTCATGAGGCCCATGAACACTGCTAGATCATTTGTTACGCTGAATGGTGTAACCAAGAACTCATAGTGTCCATACCGACATCTGAAGGTCGTCTTCTGCACGTCCTCGTCCCGAACTCTGAGCTGATGATAGCCTGACCTGAGGTCTATCTTCGAGAACCACCATGCTCCCTTGAGCTGATCGAAGAGGTCATCAATACTCGGTAGCGGATACTTGTTCCTCACTGTCACCTGGTTCAGGCGATGATAGTCGAAACAAAGTCGCAAGCTCCCGTCTGCCTTCTTGGCGAACAATATCGGGGAAGCCCAGGGTGAAACACTGGGTCGGATGAATCTCTTGCCCTGCAAGTCCTCCAACTATACTCGTAGCTCTTGAAGCTCGGCATGAGCCATCCGATATGCTGGGGTGGATATCGGGGTTGTCCCGGGGTACAGATCAATATAAAAGTCTACCTCTCTGCGAGGAGGTAGTCCTGTAACGTCATCGGGAAAAACGTCTGCATACTGATCCACCACTGCAGGAAAACTAGGAATCCGAACGTCAACTTCTCCTAGGATGAGGCTAGCCATCTGATGAGTGATGGGTTGTCCTCTCCTCTTCGGGAGTCCATCCTGTGCTGTGAAGGCTCCCTTCTCTCCGGTGAAGGTGAACCTGCTCTCGTCGGTGCGTACACATCGCACCTTGCGCCTAAAACAGTCAATCTGAGCATGGACTGTAAATAACTGATTCATGACCAAGATGACGTCGTAAGGCCTCGACACTACTAAAAGAAGATCCCAGCCGAAGCTCTCGCCTCCTAGAGTAAGATCACACTGCCGGCATCAGTGCGTAATCGTCGAGTCTGCTCCCGTAGGAGTCTCTAGCCATAAGGATCGAGCCAACGGCTCTGTCGGAATCTCCAAGCTCCGAACAAGGGCAGCAGATATGAAAGAATGACTTGCTCCTGTGTCTATAAGAACTATATCAAGGGTGGAATAGACACAGATAGTACCTCGAATCATCTCAGGCGCACCATGTTCATAGGCCTCCGCTTCCTGGAGCTGTGCTTGTCTCTGCCCGCTAGCTCCCTGTGGTCGGGGTGGACCTTTTGGTGGTGGTGGTGGTAGAGCCTCAAAGCATCGCCCACCACCTACTGCTCAGCCAGCTCCTCTGCCTCGTCCGCCTGCTCCCTACGGACCGCCACGGTTGACCCTATGCCTCTACCTGGGTGGCCCCTCAACCGTCTGCTACTCCTCGGCACGGCGGGTCGGGCAGTCACGAGCCATGTGGCCCTACCCGCCGCATGTGTAGCAATGTCTGCCTCTCAAAAGACTGGCTCTGCGTTGTGTTCCCCGCACTGCTGAGCCAGTGTCCTAAGGTCGTCTTCCTGAGGGTCTGGTCTTCCTGGACCCATGAGTCATCCGTCGACTGCCTGCTGCAGAAGACTCTGCTACGTGCTGCCCCGCGATAGGTCTCGCTGCTGAAGAAGGCTCAGCAAGGAAGCTCTCGAACAAAAGGGCTCTCTCTGGTACTCCTGCCTAAGTCGGAATGTTTAGGGAGATTAGTGATGCCCTGATCTCATGCCTCAATCCCTACTCAAAGGTTCGGGCCTGGAAGAATGGGTCCCGTACCATGTCTGTCAAGTAGCGCGAGAGATCGGTAAATCTTGCCGAGTACTGGGCGACCGTCAAGCTGCCATGCCGCAGCTGTAGAAGCTCCTAGATGGGAACCGCACGAAGGGTGGTTGGGAAGAACTCCGAGCAGAAGAGGCTCTCAAAGTCCGTCCAGAGGAGAGATGCCTCATCGTGCACCTGGAACATCAAGCTCCACCATCGTCCCGTTGCCGCGTGTAGTAGGCCCGCTGCGAGGATCACCATGAGGTCTGATGGTGTCCTCACTAACCTGAAAACCCGAACAACTACCTCCATCCAATCCTCAACTGCCTGGGGGTCCGTCTCCCCGCGGAACCTGGGCGGTCGCTGGCGTTGAAACTCATGCAGTGCACTAAGGCGACGTGCATCGTCAGCGGCTGGGGCTGGTAGCATCGGTGGCTCGGCGGGTAGAGGTACCACCGGTGCCTCTGCTGTCAAAGGGCCCTGTACCGAGGCCTCGTCGCTCGGTGGGCTGTCGTCACGCACAACTCTCGGAACCCTAGATGACTGTCGTCGTGGGGCCATCCTGAAAAGAAACAGGTGCGCCACGGTTAAACAGTATACCTGGTGAGCTGACATAAAGTAATCACAAAGAAAACTTGAAACACACATGCAATCAATGTTTTCGTGCATTAAGTCGGAAATCAGAAGTCAGGGCCCTGGTGAACGGATACGTCGGCCGCTGCACCAACACTGGACTCCCTGGACTGATAACCACACTCAATACTCTTAACACTATTGCTTCTCATAGAAAATATCATATTCCTGAGTTCTGCGGTAGAACCGAACTCCTCTAATACCAATTTGTCACGACCTGTCCTCGGGGCCCGTGTCGTGACTACCCCAAGCCCGCCTTCCATAGGCCAGGGGCTGGCGACTAGCACCAAGGCGTAATTCCCGGTAAAAAGGGAAGGCATTGCCTTTGTAAAGTAAACAAAAAACACCACAGATCAAGCAAGAAGAAGTAAACACTAAGTAAAAAATGAGTACAACAGTAAGTGCGGAAAAGTAAGTGGTCCAGAATACAAACCCAAACTGAAATTAAAGTACAACTGGAAATGGAAAACAGCAACTGAAAGTAAAGCCGCAACATCGATCCGTCCACTGGAAGTCCCACCTGAAGGGTGAGTACAGATAGCCTCCACAGCTCCTTGGGTCCAGCCGTCCGCTCCGAGTACGTCCCGCCCAGTGGTCCACCTCCAGGTACCGTCTTGCTCCGCAAGCCTCAACCACGATCAGCACTGTCCGTCGTCTGTAACCAACACAATGTAGTGCAGGCATAGCCCGTGCAGGGGTGAGTATAAGCTACCCAGTAGGGACCCCGAGACCCCCGAAGGTCTCCCATAATCCACAAAGGATAATCCACAAAGGAAAGATACAATCACGAAATAACATCTGACACTACTTAGGTATATTCCCATACATATACCTAAGTCATCAATTCCAGTTCGCTCCAACCTCCGAGCCCAAGTACAACCCATTCCACACAGGAAACCACAACCCAATCCACACAGGAAAGCATAACGTAATCCACATAGGAAAGCAAGTCAAGATTCAGCTCACACAGGTATACTTCTTCGTATGACGATAGAGATGATCAGATATAGCCACTGATTCATCTATGTCGTCGGACCCACAAAGGATCGATAGGTACTAACCCCCGGAATGACCCACAAAGGATCTGACCCACACAGGATCGATAGGTAACTAACCCCCGCAATGACCCACAAAGGATCTGACCCACACAGGATCGATAGGTAACTAACCCCCGCAAAGACCCACACAGGATCGGACCCACACAGGATCTGTAGGCGCTGGCCCACACAGGACCGCTGAGCGCTGACCCACACAGGATCGGACCCACACAGGATCGGTAGCACTGATCCACATAGAATTGCTGAGTGCTATAGTCGTCGTCGTCGAATCCACGGAGGATTCCTGTACAGTCGTCATCGTCGTCGCAGTCGCAGCCAACTCTAGGGTTCCCGCACACAGCAAACTCGTTCGGGAGGGTCCGTTCCACGAGCCGAGGGGCTGATACATCAACTGACACATAGTCTATAGTTGATGCATCCAAAAGTTCCGTATCGTCAATAGGAACTCAACGTCACAGACGGCGCATCAATCAGATGCCCGGTCTGGAAGTTATTGGCTTTTTCGTCCCAGGGGCCCGGTTGGTTTTTAAGACAAAACCAACCCTACCATACTCTAAATGCATCTAAACCTCGATCGGAGTAAACCAAAAGGTCTGTCTCACTTAGAGGAATTCATCAAAGTCGACGGAACGTCAATCGGACATCCGGAGTTCAAGTTATGAGCATTTCCGCTCCGAGGGCCCGGTTGGTTTCGTGTACGAACCAACCCGGCCAAACCCAAAGTATTCTGAAACCTTAAGTGCGATATACCAAAACGACCGTCTCGATCCAAGGATCGTATCGCAACTGACGGTGCATCAATCGGAGGCACGTATCTCAAGTTATGGGCAATAGACCGAAAAAGGTTCGGTATTAGGGGGTTCGGGCCCGGTCCGACCCGGCCCGATACCCCCAAGGTCGGCCCGAACCGGGTCGACCAGAAATGGGTCCGGGTCCGGCCCACTTGGGCGCGGCCTGGCCCGGTCAGCGCGGCCCGGCCCGGCCTTGGCGCGGCCCGGCCCGGCGGCTCAGCCCGGCGCGCTGGCGCTGGCCGGGTGGCCAGGCGGCCGGTTCAGCCGTTACGGCTGAGCGATGCGGGCGGGGGGCACGCTGCCCCCACGTGGAGAAACCGCAGCCCCTTTATGGGGCCGCTCAGCTGGCCGGCCGGGGGTTTGTAACCCCCAGCTTTTCCCTTGTCCGGTCGGCCCGCCCCGGCCGGCCGGCTGTTGCCGCCACGGGACCGGCAAGGCCGGTCCCCCTGCTCCGACACCGGCGGCCCGGTACCAGCCGCCAGTTCCCCTAATCCGCCGTGGCCTGGAATCGGTCGTGGCCTCCGTCCGTCCGACGCGGCGCGACAGCACCGCGGCCCCGCTCCGGCCGCGGTGCTTTCGTAGTTCACTAGCGCGGCACGACGGCGCCGCGTCTCTAGTTCAATTTTCAAATGTGTGGCGCGACGGCGCCGCGCATTTCTTGTCGCTCGTTCCCGCGCGGTGCGACAGCACCGCGTTACTTTCCTTCGAACCGCAACAACAAAATAATAATAAGAAAGGAGGGTCGGCCGTGTTTGTGTGGTCCGGACCCCTCCCGTTAAACGATATCAAGCGGTCCAAATGAACGAGGTAAGATGACGGAAGATTTCACAAATTAAAACACATAACCTCTACCTCAACGTTGTCGTCGAACGAGCATTCGTCACGGAATTAACCGTCACGGAAGAAGAGGATCGTCGCGGAAGAAGAGGATCGCCGCGGAAGAAAGCGTCACGGAAGGAACGTCGTTGGCGCTAGGTGATCTCCGAGGAAGGCGTCTCTCGCCATCGTCCGCCGTCGGAGGTCGGCATTCTTCGTCGGCAGCAGTGCGTTCTTCGCGTTCTTCGTCGAAGAACGAAGAATCCTCTCCTTTCTCCCAAAGGCTTCCACAACCAGAAAACCAACGAAATAAAATAAGTTCAACACTTATTTTATTATCATAACCTAATCTTTTGAAATTCAAAAGATAAGAAACGAACAATTAATTCAATGAATTAATTGTAAGGATTTAACCTCCCAATTTAATGAGGCATTTCTTAACCAGAATAAATGCAAGGTTTTACTTTCATTAAAAGGGGGGTTGCAGGTGCGTTACTTAGAAGGGAAGAAATGGTGGGGCTCGTACGGGCCCCACCTCACAAATATCCTACCAAGTGGGTAGGATATTTTGGGTCCCACCTTATTCACTTAACTTAGGTTAAGCCGCTTTAAGTGAAATAAAAAAAAGTTGTCGCACCACTTTATTTTATTCTTTAACTTAAACCCAAAAATTAAAAACCACACCCGAGAAAACACAACTCTAGAAAAGGTTTTTCTAAGCAATTATCGGCGCTGCGATTCCATTGGTGCCCTCGTAATTCGATTCCGAGCACCGGTTCAAAAGTTAGAAAAACCCACTCGTTCGTTCACTGAACGTACCCGAGCTAAACTTCGGAAAAAGATTCCGGGCACACCGGGCCTCAGAATCAGGTGCCGTCAGAAACTGCATTCTTTTAAAATCCCCAAGAAAATTAAGAAAAAAAATTCCTTGAATTTTTTGGGTCTTTACATGTATCTTTATAATATTAGACATCCATTCTATGAAATATCCAATAGCATCAATGACTGTTGTAATATCTGGGCCATCAAGTGGAATAGAAAACTTAGTAGTCATGTCATGAGCTATCTAAATCACTAATATCATGTGATCTTTTGGGAGGTCCTGATGGTGTATTTGGTCTCCTGAGATATTATACATTGTACCCACTACAACACAGTGGTGTGTGGGTGTTGACAGATACTAATCACATACAATTGTACCCTATATAATTTTAGTAAAATAAATTTATCGGAAGTTATTTGATTCACATTTAGGAGAAAGAGTAATGAAATATTAATTAACTCGGGTGAGGTATGAGTTTGGGGGGGAATTACTAGCCTCAAAGCTAGTGGGATCATTTGATTCATGTGTGGATCTTTTCTCCAGTGTCGGTTCACTTTGATCCTTTTCTTATACATTGGTCTCCAAACCAGACAGCAAAATAATATATTTTTGTGAGTCTATTTTTGTATCAAATCATCTCACCATATTATATGTATCTTCGTGTGGTTTTATATTCTTGAAATATGTTATAGGATAGACTCTGAAACCTAATCCTCTAACGTGACCATATTTTTCAGGCCGCTTCAAAGCTACTGAAAGTAGCTTTTCTTCTGGTACGATTGTTGTCGATTCTTGTGTCTAAACCATATAAAAAAATATGAACATAAATATATATTTTTATGTAATATTTTTATAATTCATAATGAATTATAATTATTTCATACTTACACATGCTTCCCATACTATTTTTTTTGTTTTCATCAACTAATTTACCCTCCTTATTTACACGATCCTCCTTTCATAGCACATGATGTGGGATGGAAGTGGATTTAGATTTTGATTCATCAATATTCATATAAAAAAAGGAACATATGTTGTTTCATATCACATAATTAAACTTTTATTTTTAATTTAAAATACATACCAATTTCTTCTCTAATGAAGCGTACCCCATCCTTGATTTGCGATAGGGGTACGTTGGTTTTGATGTGCGCTCTTTATTTTCATCACTATTTTGTTGTTTCATAAATTAACAATTTTGAATCAAGTTGGATGAAATAAATAATTTAAAATAATATATTATCAACTGCAATGCACCTGAAATTATTTCTCATTGCAATGATTGATGAAAACATTCCATGTTTATTGTTTTATACTATGTGCATAACTAACTGGTGGGTGGGGCTTTATTTTCCCCTCAGCATGCCTAAGATATAACTTTGTAAAAAGAGTCTAGAAGCCTCTATGGGTTTTTATAGCATCCATTAAGAAATATTTCTTATAGAAATATTCTAGAATAAATAAACTATGCAAGGAATAATGAAAATTAAATCAATGTTTCATTATATAATTTTTCAGTAAAATAAATAAATTATATTGTAACGTTATCATTATATCATTCCAAAGGATTCCCTTCATTACTGGTTGGACATGGTACCATGAATCAATATCAATCAGCACATTCATTCTCATTTTGACCCCAAGATAACTAATGAACATTGACTTATTGGGCTTAATAGGTTGGCCGTGTTGATTCCAACCAACTGCAAAATTTATACGTTTAATTATTGCCTTGATAATTTTATTCACCACTATGAGGTTGCATCGTTGTTGTTTTTTCATCAATATATTGTTGATCCCCTAATAATTCCACAGTTTAATGATCTACAGTCCATTATTCCTTGGTATTGGTAACATCATCGTGTGCATAATACATTCTCTGCATGAGTAGTCAAACATTTAATTCTTCTTGAATAACAATAATACAATACACTCCATTCATAAAAGTACATATTTTCATGCATCTTGTATGAAAATTTTTACTCTATTGAATAGAGATATAATAATTCAATACTCTAATAAAACTAACCTTCACTGCCTTTATTTAATCCACCCTCAGATGCTTGATTTCTTTCCATCTCTTGATGATGGATCAACTCCCTCATTCAAACTAGCCTTACTCCCATCATTATGGTTCCAAAGTTATTTGATGACAAACCTACTGAGTAGTTATTATTTCATTTTGTTGTTTGATTTGTATCTCTCATCTTTTTGGTACATCCACATATATTTCTTGAAAAACTCTGACCAAAATCCATACCATACCGGGTACTTGTGATCATTTTGGATTACTACTACTTAGATTAGTTTAAACAACATAGAAGATATGGGGTATGAGTCTCAACTAACAACATACAATAATAAATATTCAGAAGATAAAATTTTAGTTTCCACTGAGGTTCAAAAATAACCTAAATTTAATTTTAATTATGGATTATAACATATTACACTTCAAAAATGAAGGAATTAACATTCAAATCCACATGACTTCCACTCGCAGTCACTTACTTACACTCACAAACCTTTATTGTCTGTCACTTCCTCAGAAATGTTTCTTTTTTTTACATGTTTTATAGGAGATAAAAACTTGTGGTGATATTGGTGTGAGGTGTATGGGAGAGCTTGAAAACCATCCATTTCTCCAAGATTCTAAGAGAAAGTATCCTGAAGATGAATCTGAAAATAGGGCTCGAGAGCTCTACTCATTGTGGGAGGAATACCTTCAAGATTTAAATTGGAACCCTTTTAAAGTTATTAAGGTCGAATAGGAAGAGAATCAAAAATTGTGTTTGGTTTGTTTCTTTTTCACAAAAAAAAATTGCAACATGAGTATTTTCAGGAGGTCACTCATCGTAGTAGTATTCTCATCCAAGAATGCTTAAATGTGGGGTTCTAATAGGATCCAATATGAACGCACTCAAAATAAAATTAATTTTTTATGAAGTGTTTTCAAAATTAACCTAGTGAGTCATATAAGAAAATTCATATCAAGAAACCAAAAAAAATCATTCATTATGTTTTGATTAATTTTTTGGTGTCATTTTTTTTGTTCTCAAGAAGTAGTAAATGAGGAGGATAAAAGGATTAAAGAGATAAAAAATGAGTTGGGAGATGCGGTATTCAAATCCATGGTAGTGGATTTAATGGAGATTAATGAATACAATCCAAGCAGGAGGTATGTCATCAAGGAAATTTGGAAGCAAAATGATGGGAGGAAGGCTAGTTTCAAAGAGGGAGTCCAATCCATCATCAATATATGGAAGGAAATCAAGTATCTGAGGATGGATTAAATAAAGATAGTGAAGGTTAGTTGTACTATAGTATTGAAATATTATATCTCAGTTCAAAATATTAGCAATTTTCATGCAAGATTCATGCAATTGTAGAATTTTATGCATGGAGTGTATTTTATTGTATATCTATCTTACAAAAATGAATCCTTATATACACAAACTTGTTTTTGAAGCCCATGTTCCTTTTTTATAAAAATCTATTTATGATGCTTATGAATATTATTTATTGTATGATTCTTTTACAATAGTGGATGGAGATGTAGTTCTTAGTGGTCTCGTATGAAGTTGGAATGAGTTTACAGAGTAGGGGTGGCGTTGTGTAGGTATAGGTAAGTGAGAGAGAGAGAGATTGAGGTTCCCATGATGTTTAGATATTGTTGTTCCCATGTGTATCCCTATAGGGATTATGCACTTGGATATAGTAGTGAAAAAATAGTATGATGAAATATAGTTAACCATATCATTAAAAATTATAATTACATATTGAGGTAATTCTATATCTACTTATAAATTAATTATAAAACACATTTGATGATCCCCCTCTTCTGGTTCTGGGATTTTTCTTTAGTAAAGTAATCTACAATTTTCATTGGACATGACTTTTTAATAATATGAAAAAATCATTATTCATAAATTATGACTAAAAACAAGTTGGTTATGTCATCCACTAGCTTCCACTGTTCCAAAAACCTACATGAAGCAACTTGATAGTTTTAAGGATAATCAGAACATAGACATATTGTAAAAGATGAAGTGTAATCTCTCTAGATTAAATTAGGTATCCATATAGGGGAATGATAAATTCAATGATTTCATGACTAAGAGAGGTTTCACACAGAGCAATGTTGATAGGAATGTGGGGGGAGGGTTTTTGGGTGAGGGTCAAATTATTTATGGCTAAGGGTAGAATTTTAATTTCCTATATACAGTTGTTGGGGCTATTGTAAGTAGATAAGAATAATAAATATGGGAAGATGTTATAGGTAGAGGGGGGGCTTCAATTTCCTCTGGATTATAGCTCGACTATTTGGATGGTTTTTTCCTTGGCCTTATGGTGAACCATCTATAGGGAGTCATCTTCCTATAACTTTTACTAAACATTCTATAATTCTTCTTAAAAGTCCTTATCCAATATGGAAAATATAATTATTCCAATTGATTCTTTTATTTTCTTCACTCATGTGATGATGATTTTGATCAATTGTTGATTTCATTAAGAAATTTACATTACCAAGAGGATTTAGGATTATTGGACCATGATGGAGATGTGAGCGCCTTCATTGTAATTTTTAAGAGAATCTTTTGAACAGTTAGAGTAGGAGCATGTGAATAAAATGAAGAAGAACTGTAAGTTGTGGGCTATATTATAAGAACAGAGAGGATAATGAAATTAAGAAAAGATAAAAATGTTTTTAGATTTATTTTGGTTAGATGAGAGTGAGTATCAGACACATGAGTTGCTATAGACCGAGCAGAAAAAAAATAAGATTTATTTATGATTTTTCAATTTGATAGTTTTCTTCTAGATTTCAGAAACTTGGGTATTATGTTTCCAGCCCAAAGAAGTAGTGTTTGGGGAAAAATCTAGTTTATTTATCCATATGAGAACCATACACATATTTTGACTGACCCTACCATATCAAAACATCCTTCCATTTCTTTGAAACCATTGTCTATGGAGGAAAAAGATGAAATACAACCACTAGTTGTATTTCAATGGTGAGGAGATGAGATGTAGGGTTCATCATGGTTAATAACATAAAAAAATGCAAAATGAAAAACCCAAAAAATAAAAAAAAATGATAGAGTAAATGTATAAAATAACATATATTGGATTCTATCCTTGATTCATCTGAGGGAACGTAGAGGAGTCACATCGGAAGAAGGGTAGTTCCATGAGAGCTTGATAATTGTGAGTGACTGAGTCATGGTTAGGGTTCTTTTAAATAGACCAGAGACACTTTTAATAGTGTTTTCAAAAAAGAACTGATAAAGATCCCTTTTATCATTGATAAATTGATAAGTGTGTTGGATCAAAATATGTATGAAGATGTTAAATTATAAGAGGGGTTGAATTTTAAGTTTAAAAACTTTCATTTTTAATCTTAAATAAAAAAAAATTTAATAAGATTAAACAAACAAGTTTCACTAAACCCTCTTCTGTCTTTAATAAAGATATCATAATGTCCCAGAGCCCGATTAAAAAAGGTATCATAATCACCTTAAGTCTAATAAAGATATTTATCATATTTAAGATGATTCTGATTAGTTCATTTAATATACAAGTTTACTTAAATAAGATTCTACCTTAAATCATATATAATCTTAAATTAGAGTTTATACAAAAGAAAATGAATATAAAGTATCACTTTATATTTAAAATAAATTTTCAGTGGAATTAAGAAACTTACAGCAATACAAGTAGAATAAATGGATTGAAATATTTTAACCCAAAGAGAATTGTATCCAATTAATTTGAATAAAATTCCCTTGATTTATACTTTCAATAAATTTTGTCTTACCCACACCAGGGTAAGACCTCAATCCTCAAAATATCAGATGTATTTTCTATCTTATTATCCATGTAAGCCCATGATTAATCAGGTAATCGGAACCTCTATCTTTCTTTAGATGAAATCCCTCGATTAAAGAATCGGACACATGAATAAAATCTTAAAGAGGCAACCTGACAAGGTTTATTTAATATTTACACTCTCTTACTAAAGTAAACAAGAACTAGGAACAAGCATTTCATACTTTCACACTTCAGTATTATGAGAGAAAATCAACAAGATGTAGATACATAGATAGTATCCGAGCTATTTTGAAAATGATGAAGTGACTGGGTATTTATAGGCTTGGAATGAAATGGTCGACTTGGTCTCCAATGGTCATATTTTTCCTAAAAAAAATAGAGGGACCTGTATAGATGGCACTTATAATGTTCAAAAGATAACAAAATAGACGACATCGTTTTAGCATAAATAAAAATATCATAAGAAATAATATTTTGTAATCGGAACTGAATATATGAATCTGATTATATATATGAGTAGTTCATGAGAATGAATTGAATTCAATAATGTATATGAATGTGATTTTAATCAGTTCTTCAAAAGTATTAAGAAATCGTATTCTAAGATAATGAGAAATCGGATTCTAAGAAAAGATAGAATTGGATTTTGAAAATTAAGAGAATCAGATTCTGTAAAAGGTGTGAATTAGATTTTATAGACGATGAGAATTGGATTCTATAAATAATTTTGATCAGATTCTAAAAATATTGAGAATCTAATTTTGAAAATATTGGGAATTGGATTCTGAAAATATTGAGAATCGGATTCTAAAATCGGTGAGAATCGGATTCAAAAAATAGAGTATCCTAATATAAGTATAGACCCGATTTTTTATTGATTCCAAAATCCATTTGGTTTTAAGAAATTTTTTTGTTAAACCTAGATAGGAAATAATATAAAAAGGATTATAAAACTTGAATAAAATTATTATCAGACTTGCATATGTTTAGATAAAATTTTCTTATTAATACTTATAAAAAGTATAGTAAGAAAAAATAATATTTAGAAAGAGTGAGTTTGTGATTTCTAAAATATAAATGAATGAGAAAAATCATAAAGAAACTTTTGACTCAACAATCTCCTCCATTTTGGAAAGCATAAAAAACATTTAAGAAAATAATATTAAGACTGAGATATTTTATATTTTGGTTAAGAAATAAATACTTTTCTTCCCTTGAGTTTGAGAATGAATACAACTAACTCCCCCTTGGGATATGAGATCCCCCTAAATATTTTATTATTTATTTAATTGCCTTTATTCCTTAAAAAATCTCCCCTTTACTTAAAGATGTCTCTTTTTTATGAAAAAAGTTTTCTTGTATCTTTCTCTCCCTTAGACTAATATTATTATAAAATATTCTACCCCTTTGTGATTTACAAAAATGAATGGAGAGAATAATGCACCTGAAAAGTGTTTGGAAACATTATATATGAAAAAAAATAGATGAAATACTTGATAATGAAAAAAAATACAATAAAAGTCTTATAGATGAAGAAAATTAATCCTTCTTTGGTATTAAGGATCTAAAAATAGCCTACAGCTTCTTCAACTCTTTGTGATCTTCTTAAAACTTTTCAAGGAGAAATTCCTAATACTAGTTTCTCTTTTCAAGATTTTGAATTTTTTTCTTCCTAACTCTGAAGATTTTTCTCATGAGATTTGAATTTTTCAGCCATCTCTTCATTTTGATTCTTTAAAATAATAATCTCATCTTTGTAGGACTTCAACCTTTTGATCTCAGATCTGATGAAATTTAAATTTTCGTTTAAATATTTGTATTCCTGGAACCAAATTACTTATTCCTCCTTCATCTTCTCATAAAAACTATTTGATAATTCTTTAAGCGAGTCTTCAAATTCTGTTAAAAATCTCTTGACTAAATAAAACATATCATCAAAAACTTTAAGATTAAGATTGATATTCCTTGACCACTTGGTCATCTCCCTACTGTATTTTATATTAAAAATCTAATCTTCCACAAAAGCTTTGAATTTGACTTCAAGATTGATCAACTTCTCTATCTGAAGGTTTATTGAGTTCGATTTCTAATTTAATGATTCTTGAATCACTTGAAATCTTGACTCAATCTTGGGAAAGTAAGGAATAGATTTTACAAACTTCTTAAAATATTGAGAAATAAAATCTTCTCCCATATAATAGGATAAATTATATGAATTCGGTAGATTTTGTTTAGTGGTTCCAACTTTAATCTACTTTTCTTTGTCTTCCTTGGGAATTGATTTTTTTATTCTCTATTCTATTTTCCTTTCATCAGATAGTTGAACAATATTATCTTTATAATCATCATCATCGTTATCATCATCATCATCATTATCATCATCATCATCATCAGGAATTTTTTGAATTTCACTTTCAACGACCTTATCTTTCTATGCTAAAGGGAGTTTTTTAGATTGTTTTTCTGACTTTTGATTAGATTTTTCTTATGAGGAAAGCTTGGATGATGAGGCTTGGGAAGTTCTTAGAGATATTCTTCATACTTTCTATCTAACTAGATTTGTTCTTATCCGATTTCTTGGATTTCATCAGCACTCTATTTTTCTTCACTAGCTTGATCTCCTGCCTGAGATTGTTCTTCTACACTTGGAACTGACCATAAAACATCTACTTTTCCTTTAATAGTTTGAGGAACATCTACTTTTATAGCTTCTATTTGTTGAGGGGGGACATCATTATCACGAATAAAGGATTCCAGAATTGGAATTTCTTCTGATTCCTTTTCTGTGGATATCAACAAAGATTGACACAAATCTTCTTCGAATAAATTTTTCTTCATCTTCTTCTTTTTAGCTTTTATTTCTTATTCTTAAGCACCTTGAATTATTAAATATTTTTCCTCTATCTTATTTAATCCAAAAACTGGATCTCTTTCTTTTCTTGGCTCGCTATATTTTCTCCATTTTGAGACAACTTCATCAGGATAAGTTTTCTATTTCTTCAATTTATGAGGTTCTGAGACTTCAGATTTCCTTTTCTGAAGTTTGGATTTAGAACTTTCTACAACAAATCCAAGACTTCTAGAAATACCAATAAATTTTTTGGATTGTTTATCAAAATATAATTTCATTCTTCTGAGTGTATCATCACTTAAAAGAATAATTTTAAACTACTTTATCATGGATTTATAGGGAACATTAAAGGAGTTCAAAAAGTTTACTAACGACTTGGAAAAAGGTTTCTAGAATTAAAAGAGTCTGAGATTTAATGGATTTTCCCTTGATCTTACTAATGGTCAAAAATATATATCTCACCAAGTTTATCTTCCTTAAATTTTCAAGAAAATATAGGATAAAGATATAAGTGACTTTGAGTGTATCCCTATCTCCTTTTCTCAGAATCAATAAACCTTGCATCCATAAAGCTATAATCCAATCATTAGAAGTGAGATAAGAAATCTTTGGCTTATTTATTGACTTAAGATGTAAATGTTCTATTTATTTTTCCTTGTTGAATGATCCTTCTGATTCAAAAAGTTTTTGATAATAATAAAATTATTCTCCATCGAAATTAATTCCAATAATATCAGTTTCTTTCTTATACAACATTGAGTAAATTTTTCCATAGCACTTGAACTAAACTTTTTCTTTTACACCTTCTATAAAAAACTGAACAAAATTATAGAACTCTATAACTAAGTCTGGATAAACTGGATCTTGATCTCCCTTTTCTTTCAAAACACAAACATATTTCCATCCTCAAAAATCTATAATCTTACTTAACAAAGAATCTTAACTAAGATAGAAGGCTTGATTAACTAGCCTTTCTCGAAAGATAAACTAATATTTGAATTCCTTTTGGGGAGGCATTGAACTCTGAGATGAAACAGACTGAGACATTCAGAATTGATGAAAGTAGTTAGAATCAGACTAAGATATTTGAAGTCTGGCAGCACCTTGGGTGAGAAATCAATGAGAATCGATGTGGGACTGTCACGAACCAAATCTGGTCGCCATCAAAACCGGCACCCGACCCGACCCGCAACAAGGCCCAAAGGGCGTTCCTGATCCCCACGGGCTGGCACAAGTGCCTGGGTATCATAAAATGATGTTTGTGAACAATTTACCCAAGTTTATAAACAATAAACAACAAACAAACTCAATAAAATGAATCTGTATTTTTCAACTAAAACCATATTTTACAAAATTCAGAACCGAATTACATCTTTTAAAACAACTCAACAAGACTATAAAAAAGGTAAAAATCAAAATTAAACATCCCAAGAACCCTCATGGCAAGGGTCACCACCCTCAAGCCATCTCCACAAGACTTCACCACCAAGGACATGCTAGAAACCCAAACCACTGGAACTAAAAACTGTATCCAAACCTGAAACAACAAAATAACCAAATCTACTTACACCCAAGGGTGTAAGTAGGGTGTGAGACAATTCCCATTAGGATACCACCACTAAGATATTCCATGTGATAAACATTCAAAGACAAAAATCTTGCAAGTTTTCATAAATAGAAAATTCTAGTTACAATTTCTAAAAGATGAAACAAAAAAAATAGTTTTCAAGTGGTCTATCATTAAAAATCAACACTTTTAAAAATAATGTCAACACTACTGAATTTTCCATCCAACTATACCGTATGCCGACGATATGTACAAAGTAACTAATGAGCACAAGAAATAGGAAATAACACCTAGGCACTAGCTCATTGTGGGTCCCAGGTACCTCATATCTCGGTGAGAGTAACCATCACAATATCTGTTCTCGTGCACGAGCCACTAGTAGGGAACATACCCATAACCTAGTAGTCCCCAATCATCATCATCATAGTTTAGTTAGAGTTGTAAGCGTCAATCTTTCTAAGTGAAACTGAGGCTAAACCCCACGGATTCACTAGCATAATAGTACACGTCCACCCACCTAGATACCCAGGTTTTCCCCTTGTGCTCAGACAAGTTCAACAAGTCAATAAATATACACTGCACATTCAAATATCATTTTTACATCACAAGTTCACTAAACAGCCAACATGAATTCCACACAAGTCTAAAAATCCACTTTTTCATTCAAATGAATTTTGAAATCATACTCACACCAAAAATAGCCCACAACACATTTTGCACATCTTTCACAATTCAAAAAATCTGTTAAAAAATTTATAAAATCTTTACCAAGATTTTAAACATCACATTACAGACCAATCACATGTTACATAATACCCTTTCCATAAACAAAGTCCATTTTTCACATCACACTCACGCAAAACAGCCCAAAAACACGTTTCGCACCCACATCCCAATTTCATAAATCACCTCGAAAAATTACAAAACATTACAAAAATGTTTTACAACATAACTGACCACTTTATGTTTCAAAAATTCTTTTTAGGAACATACTATCACCAAAATAGTACAAAATCAACCTTTTCACACTTTTTGTAACTCATTAAATCATTTATAATTTTCATAAAATGAACCCAAGAGGTGCAACCATGGTTTGCATACAAAACCCATTTCAAAAACCTAATTCAAGACCAAAACAATGCCAATAACAATATAAAGCAGAATTTTCAGCCCTAAAAACATTTATTAAACCACCCACAAGTTTTATACAAATACCTCAAACAATACCACAAAATGTACACATGAAAAACACATGTTTTCACAAATCACGTTCAAGAAGTACAACATGGTTTCACACATTAAAACCATTCAAAAACCCCATTACAAGGCCCACATGACATTAAGGAATTAACAAAACAGAATTTTCATCCTCTTTAAACACTAAGAAATCACTATCACATGTTATAAAATACACCCAAATATTTCCCCAAGAGCCACGCATGAAAAGCACCCAATTCCAAGCAAAAATGCAACTACAAAATTAAACACTTAACTAAATCCATCAAAAAAATAGTTTTCAAACCACACAAAACAGATTTAAAACATACTAAATTAATAAACCAAGCAAGTTTACTCATCATAAAATGTTTATACATGGAATCACCTACCTTTTATGTCGAAACACTCAAAACATGGTGCGAAACATAAACTGCACCACCGCCGCACCTCAAGGAATTGAAATCCAACCTAAAACCAAAAGCATTCACCCAAAAGACAATAAATCAAACCCTAGGTTTGAACCCTAACTTATGGACATTAGGAACCTTATGGATAAGGTATGAAACCCTAATCACATTGAATGTAACCCTAAGCAAATTGAAAGAAGAATGAAGAAGACCAACTTACTTGAGGGATCTTGTATAAATCGCCTCATATACACCAGTATCTAAATTTAAAAATATCCAAACATTTAAGGGAGATTTGAAAAAGGATAAGGAGACCATGTAGGAATTTTAATGGGGAAAAAAGAGTGAGAATTGAAGGAGTTATGAAGGAAACAAATTACCTTTATAAATCTGCATGAAATGTGTGTTCTTTAGAATTTTCGACCTAAACCGCAATAAAAATGAGCTGCAAAGAGGGTGGGAGGATACTGGACTCGCGGATGGGTTCAATGGGTGTGTTTGGGTCTTGGAATCACCGAAAAATCTTTAATATTGCATAAGTTATTAATTAGAAAAATTTTATTTTTAAAACTGGAATTGGGCTTTCAGGCAAGCCCAATCTCTTAAAAAAAACCCATATACAACTTTTTTATGAATTTATAAAGGCTCCAAAATACAATAGTGGTGTTAATATGTCAGGGGAGACCATTTAGGAACTTTAATGGGTGAAAAATATTCAGAAATGAAAAAGTTATAAAAGAAACAATATTTATTTTTAAATCTGGAATTGGGCTCACGGTTTGGCCCAATTCATGAAAACTCACCCATTCCACCATAAAAGATTAAGAAACCCCAAAAACAAAACATAAATGAAAATTAAATGAAATTTAACTTTAAAATAAGTCATTTATGTGACAATTTTCCCCACCATGAAAACTTTTCGTCCCTGAAAAGCTACCACAAGGCCAGATACCAAAACCAAACCCAATTGATAAACCAAGATGTACTTCTTTTCCAAGCTTCGCCCCCAAGGGCCAAAACACCTCCAGTGATCAATTAAGGAATGATTAATCTCACAACCTAATATTACACCACTTTACTGAAATGATCAATCACATTCATACATTATCCCAAAATGAAACTCCTCGAACGCTATCCGAACAAGACTCAAGCAATTCACCCAAACGAACAACAACTTTGAACAAGGTTACACTTACCTAACATTAACTAAACCATTGGGAGCTCTCTAATCCCAACATTTACTCAAGTAAGATGTTGGTATCTAGATAGTTCCGAACGAGAATACCTACCACCAAGTCAATATCATGGATAAATCTGAGCTATTGGTATGGGGGGACACAAATAGGCACCCCACCATAAGAGACAACCTATATTATTTTCCGAGATAGAATCAAGACACTAATAGGGGGAGGCCTGAACGAACTCCCTAGTACAAAGGGTAGAATTCCATTCAAAGTTTACAAAGGAACGTACATGAGAATCATTGTGGGTCTCCCCACCATAAGAACCAACCATCTTAACTGACCAGCATGGGCCGACACAGAAAGACCCAATTTTTTTAAAGATTTGGGAAGGGCGCAGGGTCAGTCCGCACGGTTTGGGAAACCGTGCACTAACTATGCAGATCATTCTTTCCACGTGGATTCCTAGCACACTGTCACTACTAATCATGCAAAAAATGTGTGTTCAAATTGTCTAGACAAATTTCCAACCATTATCCAATGACTCAATGTAAACCAATGGGGGAGGGAATGACATTAGGTGATGACATAGGTACAAGGCCCTCTACCTATTTCCACCGAACGAGAACAACAGAAGGAATATTATGACACCATAGGTTTAAACACTTCCTATCTTTCACACTGAGGATATGACATTGTACAAGGGTTTAAATGACCCAGGTATTTCCCCTAACTACGAGCCAGCTTCTCTCTGAGACCTATGGCTGGAGCTCAAATGATTGAAGCATCTTCGGCCTCACAGTTAGTCCTTGGAAACCACCTGAATGAGAATTATTCTTTCGGTGCTACCAAAAACTACACTGTAATCCCTGATAAGATTTCCAAGACATAACACATTCCAAACTCACTTTACACTAACCCAATATTTCACTGAAACAAGGGCTTAGAAGATGAACACAAATCACACCTTGTTTCTTCGGGTGAGAAACAATAGAAGTAAATAACACCTATACTCACCTTCCTAAAAAAATGGATGATTTTGATGTTTTTACAAGGGATACATTCTCCCAACATAATAGAGACTCTCAAATTATTGCATGAATTTCACATTTAGGGTCAATCGAGCACATGACATCACAAGGAGTCACCAAACATGACCATTGCGACTAATATAAGCAATTAATGGAAAGGGACTTTATACTACATCCCCAAACAACACACAATTCTAGAAAGTGGCCACAATATCCTCTTGTGACCAGATTTCCCACACTGGTAGTTTATTGTGAACTCCTTCTTCAAAGAGACTATGATGGACCGAGAGGACCTCTTAGACACCATCCAGATACTCATCCATGCTAACAACCCCAGAACACTTCCACATTAGGCAAATCTGAAAACTTAAGAAGCTATGGTCTCTTGAAACCTTCCATGATCACTCTCCCACTACAAGAGGATACACAAAACTAGGAAAGGAAAGGGTGTAGACTCAATCTAAAAAGATCAAGAAAAAGATTCCTTATATTGATCAATTGGAGGGTCTTCAAACGGCGAAACAATCCGGGTTGCACTTTAGTTGTGCACTAACCCTTAATGAGGTATACCTTATCCAACGATTGAACCTAAGGACCCAACCAAGATGGTTCATTTGTCAAGATATACCAAAAACCATATCCAAACACATGAAGGGAACCACCGTAAAGGTATCCCAAAACATTTTTCAAAAGAGACCACTAACCGTCCCTACAACACAACTTACCGACCAAAATCAAACCCAAAACACATTTCAAACAGGAGGGGTTCTTGAACTCAAATCATCCCACAACATCAACTTTTTCAAAAAAAACATAATACACACCATCCCAAACTATTTATCAAGACATCATGTTTTTCATTAAAACTATTTCTTTGAAAACAAATGGTTCAGCGGTAAGCATATCCACCAATGGTATCTCATGGGCCTCACACATGCATGTTTTGGTGCCACACCGGGCACCCTCCTCATATCCATTCTGGCACTCATCCATTCATGCCATAAACCATCCATCATCCCATATAACCACATGCATGTGGTCTCTCATGAAAATACCAAAGGTTAAAACAAAGATTCTTTCCACTTTTCAAAACCAAAACGGTCAACAACGCATCCTTTTTCTCAAAACCACTAACGAGAAGATCAAAATCCCAATTCAAATCTTACTAAACATTTCAGAAAGACACAACCATTTAGACAAGAACTCACTTTCATGTTATTCAAATCAATTTCATATCATCTTATACCATTAAAACACCCTTTGATTGTTTAGAAAACTCTATTGGAAACATATTTTCAAAACCAACTTCAGTATAGTTTCTACTTTTAAAAATAGGTGTAAGCACACCATTTTCCATTTGAATATAATTCTGAAAATTTAGTTCCACCATTTCATAAATCAAACCATTCCATCTTTATTTGAAAATCATTTCGCAAAAACTTTACACTTATTAAAACCAAGTCAGTTTAAAACCAAAGTTCCAAGATTTCAAAATTAAAGAACACAAGACAATGCGAGAGGAAACTAGTTTCAGTGGGTGACTTGGACATATGGTTGGCAGCGATATTCCAATCACTTAACTGTCACAGAGAGTGTTCTAGGGAATATCCCCGGCTCCACATGGCTTTCCAGGCCCTGCGATCTCACGGAGACCATTAACCCAACTCTCTTTTCATTTCCCCTAATCATCATTAAACCAAGAAAACCAAAGGACTCTGAAAGGTCCCGACTTCCCCTGGAGACCTGAATCCTGTCATGAGGTGTGGTGATCAGCCACACTACTCATAATCAAAATTCCAAGTCCCAACATTCCTAACTCCAGACTATCCCGACTGTTCCCCAAAAAACATGACTCAATGAGAGCGAACCTCCTCTGATACCATTTTTTCACGAACCAAATCTGGTCGCCATTAAAATCGGCACCCGACCCGGCCCGCAACAAGGCCCGAAGGGCGTTCCCGATCCCCATGGGCTGGTACAAGTTCCCGGGTATCATAAAATGATGTTTGTGAATGATTTACCCAAGTTTATAAACATTAAACAACAAACAAAATCAATAAAACGAATCTGGATTTTTCAACTAAAACCATCTTTTACAAAATTCAGAACTGAATTAAATCTTTTAAAACAACTCAACAAGACTATAAAAAAGGTACAAAATCAAAATTAAACAGCCCAAGAACCCTCATGGAAAGGGGCACCTCCCTCAATCCATCTCCATGAGACTTCACCACCAAGGACATGCTAGAAACTCGAACCACTAGAACTAAAAACTGTATCCAAACCTGAAACAACAAAATAACCAAATCTACTTACACCCAAGGGTGTAAGTAGGGAGTGAGAAAATTACCAGTAGGATACCACCACTAAGATATTCTATGTGATAAACATTAAAAGACAAAAATCTTGCAATTTTTCACAAACAGAAAATGCTAGTTACAATTTCTAAAAGATGAAACAAAAAAAATAAAACAGTTTTCAAGTGGTCTATCATTAAGAATCAACACTTTTAAAAATAATTTCAACACTACTGAATTTTCCAGCCAACTATACCGTATGTCGAAATTAAGTACAAAGTAACTAATGAGCACAAGCAATAGGAAATAACCCATAGGCACTAGCTCGTTGTGGGTCCCAGGTACCTCGTATCTCGGTGAGAGTAACCATCACAATATCTGTTCTCGTGCACGATCCACTAGTAGGGAACATACCCATAACCTAGTGGTCCCCAGTCATCATCATTATAGTTTAGTTATATTTTTAAGCGTCAATCTTGCTAAGTGAAACTGAGGCTAAACCCCATGGATTCACTAGCATACTAGTACACGTCCACCCACCTAGATACCCCGGTTTTCCCCTTGTGCTCAGACAAGTTCAACAAGTCAATAAATATACATTTCACATTAAAATATCATTTTCACATCACAAGTTCACCAAACAGCCAACATGTATTCCACACAAGTCTAAAAATCCACTTTTTCATTCAAATGAATTTTGAAATCATACTCACACCAAAAATAGGCCATAACACATTTTGCACATCTTTCACAATTCAAAAAATCCGTTAACAATTTTATAAAATCTTTTCCAAGATTCTAAACATCACATAACAGCCCAATCACATGTTACATAATACCCTTTTCATAAACAAAGTCCATTTTTCACATCACGCTCACGCAAAATAGCCCGAAAACACATTTCGCACCCACGTCCCAATTTCATAAATCACCTCGAGAAATTACAAAACATTACCAAAATGTTTTACAACATAACTGACCACTTTATGTTTCAAAAATTCATTTTAGGAACATAATATCACCAAAACAGTACATAAGCAACCATTTCACACTTTTTTAACTCATTAAATCATTTATAATTTTCATAAAACCAACCCAAGAGGTGCAACCATGGTTTTCATACAAAACCCATTTCAAAAACCTAATTCAAGACCAAAACAATTCCAATAATAATATAAAGAAGAATTGGTAGCCCTAAAAACATTTATTAAACCACCCACAAGTTTTATACAAATACCTCAAACAATACCACAAAAGGTACACATGAAAAACACATGTTTTCACAAATCACGTTCAAGAAGTACAACATGGTTTCACACATTAAAACCATTCAAAACCCCCATTACAAGTCCCACATGACATTAAGGCATTAAAAAAATATAATTTTCATCCCCTTTCAACACTAATAAATCACTTTAACATGTTATAAAATACACCCAAATATTTCCCCAAGAGCCACGCATGAAAAGCACCCAATTCCAAGAAAAAATGCAACTACAAAATTAAACACTTAACTAAATCCATCAAAAAAACAGTTTTTTCACCACACAAAACAGATTTGAAACATACTAAATTAATAAACCAAACAATCTAACTCATCATAAAATGGTTATACATGGAATCACCTACATTTTATTTCGAAACACTCAAAACATGGTGCGAAACATAAACCGCACCACCGTCGTACCTCAAGGAATTGAAATCCAACCTAAAACCAGAAGCATTCACCCAAAAGATAAGAAATAAAACCCTAGGTTTGAACCCTAACTTATGGACATTAGGAACCTTATGGATAAGGTATGAAACCTTAATCACATTGAATGTAACCCTAAGAAAATTGAAAGAAGAATGAAGAAGACCAACTTACTTGAGGGATCTTGTAGAAATCGCCTCACATACACCAGTAGCTGAATTTGAAAATATACAAACATTTAAGGGAGGTTCTAAAAAGGATAATGAGACCATGTAGGAATTTTAATGGGGAAAAGAGTGAGAATTGAAGGAGTTATGAAGGAAACAAATTACCTTTATAAATCTACCTGAAATGTGAGTGCTTCAGAAGTTTCTACCTAAACCGTGATGCAAATGAGCTTCAAAGAGGTTGGGAGGATACTGGACGCGCGTCTGGGTTCAATGGGCGTGTTTGAGACTTGAAATCACCAAAAAATCTTTAATATTGTATAAGTTACTAATTAAACAAATTTTATTTTTAAAACTGGAATTGGGCTTTCAGGCAGGCCCAATCCCTTGAAGAAAAATCCATATACAACTTGTTTATGAATTTCTAAAAGATCCAAACTACAATGGTGGTGTTAATATGTCAGGGGAGACCATTTAGGAACTTTAATGGGTGAAAAATATTAAAAAATGAAAAAGTTATAAAAGAAACAAAATTTATTTTTAAATCTGGAATTGGGCTCACGGTTTGGCCCAATTCATGAAAACCCACCCATTCCACCATAAAAGCTTGAGAAGCCCCCAAAAACAAAGCATAAATGAAAATTAAATGAAATTGAACTTTAAAATAAGTCATGTATGTGACAGGTACATGGGGGGTCCCATCCTTTATATAGGTGACTGAGGTGACATTTCAGCTTCCAAAAAAATATGATGGCTGATATTAAGAATATCTGATCTGAAAGTTGAGATTTAAGACAAAGAAGTTTTTATAGATTCTGAACTTTTGAGGCTTTTAAGAATTAAAACGGTTTTAACATTTTCAAAGATTAATCCAATAAAATTTTGAAAGTATTGAAATACCAACATACAGAATTGAGATTAAGAAGTGAAAGGTGAGAAATTATACCTTTCAGAGTTCTTAGAAGATTTATTAGTAGGGAATAATTTTTTTTTAGAATTTTTTAAGTTTGGGGAAAATTTTGATTAAAATCTAAAAAATTTAATAAAGAAATAAAATTAATAAATTCCCAAAAAAATTAAAAAAAAAATAAAATGTACTCCCCCTATAAAAAGGAGTAACTTAATATGAGGAGGTTTTTTAAACAAAAAGTGGATATGAAGGATTAGCTTATAGTGATCATTCCTAACTTTTTTTTAATGTATTCAAATCTATTGTAAGGTAATGGTTTTATAAAAATATCAACAAGTTGTTCTTTCATTCCGATAAATTGTAAAATAATATCTCCTTTAAGTGTGTGATCCCTAAGAAAGTGATGCCTAATATCTATATGTTTTTCATGGGAGTGATGTACAGGGTTTTTTCTTAAAGCTATGGAACTAGTATTGTCACATAGTATTTGAGTTTTATTAAAACTCATGACATAATCAGTGAGTGTGTGTTTCATTCACAGAACTTGAGTACAACAACTTCCATATGCCACATATTCATCTTCAACAGTGGAAAGTGCTACTGAGTGTTGTTTCTTGTAAGACCAAGAAACTAATGAATCACCTAAGAAATGAAAAGTTATAGATGTAATTTTTCTATCCATTCTACAACTATCAAAGTCAGCATCTAAAAAACTTTTTATTTCGAAATCATTTATAGAAGAATAAAAAAGTCTCAAATCTATAGTTCCCTTTAAATAACGAGAAATTCTTTTCAGAACTTTTGAATGGGATTCTTTTGAATTTTCTTGATATATTGTGCATAAGTATACTGAAAACATTATTTCTATATTACTAGCTATTAAGTATAGTAAACTTTTTATCATACCTCTAAAAGTTGTTTGATTAACTGGTTCCCCAGCTTCATCAAGGTCAAGAGTTTTTGAGGTTCTGATCGGAGTACTAATACTTTTAGTATTGTCATATCCATACTTTTTAAAAATATATTTAATATACTTATGTTGGGATATATAGGTTCCCTATGGATTTTAATAAATTTGAAAACCAAGAAAGAATGTTAATTCACTCATCATAATCATTTCAAACTCAGATTTCATAAGATTCGAAAATGAATCTGTTAAGGATTTCTGAGTTGATCTGAATATAATGTCATCAACATAAATTTGAACAATCAAAACATTTTAATTTTATTTCTTTATGAAAAGAGTTGGATCTGAACTTCCCTTAACAAAATTGTTTTGTAAAAAAATATTATAAGTCTATCATACCTGGATCTAGGAGATTGTTTAAGTCCATATAAAGCTTTGGTAAGTTTAGAAACATATTTAGGATGTTTTGTGTCTTCAAAATCAGGAGTTTGTTCAACATAAACTTCCTCTTGAACATATTTGTTAAGGAAAGTACATTTCACATCCATTTGTAAAAATTTTAAATTAAAGAATGCTGCAAAGGCTAATATAATGCAAATAGATTCAAGTCTTTCTACTGAAGCATAGGCTTCTTCATAGTTTATTACTTATTATTGATTATAGCCTTTAGCAACTAGTCTTTCTTTATTTCTAACAATGACTTCATTTTCATCATATTTATTTCTAAAAACCCATTTTACTCCAATTACATAGGTTTATTTAGGTCTTTCAACCAAGGTCCAGACTTTGTTCCTTTTGAATTCATTTAGTTTATCTTGCATAGCTTTAATCCAATCTTCATCACCTATAGCCTCATCAGGACTTTTGGGTTTTAATTGGGAAAGAAAAAATATATATTCTATTTCATTTATTAAAGGATTTCAAGTCCTTATGGGTTGATTTACATCACTAATGATATTATCACTAGGATGATTCCTAAGAAGCAACTGACTTGGGTTTTGTAAAACTTGTTCATCAACATAAGGAAAAAAAATCTTCTAGAATGAATACTTCAGAAAAAAATTTATTGAATATCCACCTTATTAGAATAATCTTCTATCAAATGTTGATAATCAGTTTTGGAAAACACATTAGAAGATGTAGGTTGGGATTGTTTAAAAACTAAAGGATCAGTTTCATCAAATTTGACATGTAATGTTTCCTCAACATTACAAGATTTTTTATTATAGACTCTATAAGCCTTAGAAGTAATGGAATAGACTAAAAATATTCCTTCATTGGATTTGGGTTCAAATTTATATAGGTTATATTTTTTATTAAAAATGAATACTTTTCATCTAGATAATCTGAAGTATGAAACTTTTGGGTTTTGGCCTTTCCATAATTCATAAGGTGTTTTATTAAGAAATGGATTGATTAAAACTCGATTTATAGTATGGAAAGCAGTACTAACATATTCATCCCAAAAAAATTTAGAAATTGAATATTCAATCAACATGGTTATTGTTATTTCTTAAAGAATATAATTTCTTCTTTCAGTAACACCATTTTTTTAGGAGTTCTTGGAGCTGAGAAGTTATGAGTAATGCCTTTATTACTACAAAAAGTTTCCTAATCTGAATTTTCAAATTCTCTATCATGATCACTATGAATAGTTATCAATGGAAGATTTTTCTCATTTTTAACTTTGGTTTTAAAAGTTTTAAAATAAGAAGAGGATTTATATTTCTTTTCAAGAAAATAGACCCATGTAAATCTAGTGTAATCATCAACCAAAACAAATACATAGTATTTGCCTCCAATAATTTCAGTTTGTGTGGGACCAAAAAAGTCCATGTGAACTAATGTTAATGCATCAGAAGTTGAGACTTCACTAATAGATTTAAAGATTGACTTATGTTTCTTTCCATATTGATAAGGGTCGCATACTTTTGAAGAATCAAATCTAAGATCGGATAAATATTTAACCAGCCCTTTCTTAGTCAATTTGTATAAGTTCCTAAGTTTACAGTGTCCTAATTTTCTATGTCATAACCAATATTGATCTTCCATTGCACTGAGGCAAGGTAAGTCTTAGATCCTAAGGTATTCTAAGTTAAGTGTGTAAATTTTCTCATGCTGATGGGCAGAAAGAATGAATTCATCCTTGGAATTGTGTAATAAACATATGTCATTCCTAAAATTCAAAAGGTAACCTTCATCACATAATTGAATTATGCTTATAAGGTTGTTCTTAAAACCTTTAACAAATAAAACATTTGAAATCAAATCTTTTCCAAGAAGAACAATATTACTTATACTAGCAATATTTCCTCGAGCATTATCTCCAAAAGTGACTTTTCCACCTTTCATCTTGATAATATTTTCAAATAATTCTTTATTACTAGTCATATCAGAATCCAAACTTTCTTGGATCTGGAATTGTTAGAAAGTAAAATCTTAGGAATACATATTTTTTTAGAAAAATTGGCTTTATAAAATCCTTAAGGATTTAATTCTATTTAAAGAACAATTTTGGTTCCAATGTCCACCACTTTGACACTTATTGCAGAATGGGGCACTTTTGGGAACAAAATAGTTAGTGCTAAAAATAGGTTTTGAATGAGAGTAACCCATTCCAGAACTATTCCTGAGAGGATGGATTTGAGAATACATATTATAAAAAAATTCTTTACCAGGGGTAAATTTTGATAAGAGTTTCTTAATAGAAAAATATTCAGATTTTAATCTAATGACTAAATTATCATCCTCACAAACATTTGTTTTTGAATTGGATTTTGTCTCTAAAACATTTTTCTCATAAACAACTTTTTCAAGATCCTTAGAAAGTTTATCTTTTTCAGAACGTACTTCCTCAAGGTTTTTTTAAATAGAAACGATTTTAAAAGATTTTACATTAAGATCTTTAGAAAGATCTGATACTTCTTTTGTTAAAATATTAGTTCTAGTATTTTCCTTTTCAAGTTTCTTTTTGTTTTTTCAATTGTAATTTTAAAGAAACTTAATAAATATAGACACTTATTCAAAATAAGGTAAATAATTATCTTCTACTGAAGAATATTCTTTATCTGAAGATTTATAATTTTCTTCATCAGGATAATTAGCATTTAAAGACATGTTGGCCAAGGATTCAGTAGTGTATACCTTTAGCTAGAAGACCTCGATTAAAGAATCAAACACATGAAGAAAATCTTAAAGAAACAACCTGACAAGGTATCTTTAAGATTAACACTCTCTTACTAAAGTAAACAAGAACTAGGAACAAGTAGTTTAAACTTTCACACTTCAGTATTACGAGATAAAATCAACAACATGTAGACACACACACATAGTGGTTGAGCTATTTTTCAAATGACGAAGTGACCAGGTATTTATAGTCTTGGAATGCGACGGTCAACTTGGTATCCAATGGTTATATTTTTCCTAAAAATCATAGGGATCTATACAGCTAGCACTTACAATGGTCAAAAAATAATAGAATAGACGACATCATTTTAGCATAAAGAAAAATATCATGAGAAATTATATTTTGTAATCAGAATTGAATCTATGAATCTAATTATATATATGAGTAGTTCATGAAAATAAAGTGGATTTTATTATATATATGAATGATATTTTAATAGATTCTACAAAAGTATTAAGAAATCGGATTCTAAGATAATGAGATATCATATTTTAAGAATAGAGAGAATCAGATTCTAAAAATTAAGAGAATCATATTTTGTGTAAGGTGTGAATCGAATTCTATAAATGATGAGAATTAGATTCTATAAATGATGTGAATTGGATTATGAAAATATTGAGAATCAGATTCTGAAAATTTTGAGAATCGGATTTTGAAAATATTGAGAATCGGATTCTAAAATCGGTGAGAATCGGATTCAAAAAATAGAGTATCCTAATATAAGTATGGATCTGATTTTTTTATTGATTCTAGAATCTATTTGGTTTTAAGAAATTTTTGTTAAACCTAGCTAGGAAATAGTATAAAAAAATTTAGAAAACATGAATCTGATTATTATCGAACTTGCATATGTTTAGATAAAATTTTCTTATTAATAATTAGAAAAAAGTATAGTAAGAAAAATAAAATTTAGAAAGAGTGAGTTTTTAATTTCCAAAACATAAAGGAATGAGAAAAGTCATAAGGAAACTTTTGACTCAAAAAATCACTGATAAAAGGGATATTTATTAGCGCTAACATTTTAGCACTGATAAATATGTATTTTAACAGCACTTTTTTAATGCTAATAAAGATCGATCTTTATCAGCACTAAAAAAGCTCTGATAAATATTCCTTTTATCCCCACTAAAACTTTAGCATCGATAAAGGATTTATAATTATAATTATTTGAATAAATTTATAATAATTTTATAATTATTTAAATATATATAATTATTTATTTATAATTATATAAATATTTATTTAAAAAATAATATTTATTTATTTATAATAATTATAAATATATAAATTTATAAATATAGTAAATATACATTTATAAATATATTTATTTATAAATATTTATTTACAAATATATTTTTAAAATTATTAGTGGATATATAATCTTAAATACCTGAATTTTAAAAATGAGTGAAATTGAATAATTCAAAATGAGTACACTTTAAAAATATTGAAAAAATGGATAAGTTTTATTAATTAAATATAAATTATTAAAAAAAATATGGATATATATTTATTTATTTAAGTAAAGATGAATACATATTGAAAATACTAAAACATAGTAAATAAATTGTAATGTCCCAGAATTTCTATATATTTATTATTATTATTATTATATGGAATTATTTCGAGACCTCAAAATTTGACGGCACGTGATTCCGAGGCCCGAAGTGCCCAGAATGATCCGTCGAAAAATGTTAAGCTTTAAATAGTGCATGTGAGCAGTTTTCCTAAAAAAGTGTAATAAATCTTAAACAGGTGCCCAAATCAGAAATTTGAGGGCACCGTTGCATTCAGGATGGGGGTTTACCCTAGGCGTGACTTAAGTTTAGTTGACGCAGGCCTCTAGTGAGAAAACCCAAAAATGGAATTACCGTAAATAAAATTTTTTTTTTAAAAAAATATTTATAACTCACGAATGGTGACTCGGATTAAAAATTTGAGACCACCACTGAACTCATGAGGGTATGATTTCCTTAGGCATATCCTAACATCGGTCAGCGTGGGCCAACAGTGGAAGTTAGTTTTTGGTCGTAAATAAAATAATTAAGTAACAATTATTTTATTATCAAATCCTTATAACTCCTAAACAGTAACTCGGATTAGAAATCCGAGAGTGCTGTTAAGCTCGTAAGGGCATGTTTCCCTTAGGCAGAGCCTAACCTCAACCGGCACAGGTCGAGGGTGACTGTTAATAATTTTTGAACTTTTTTTAAGATACGTTCAGTAAACGTGCAAGTAGGATTTTCTATCTTTTGAACCGGTGCTTAGATTGGAATTCTGAGGGCACCATTGGATTCGCAGCATCGGAAATCATGTAGGTGAAGCTTAACTTTGACCGGAAAGGTTCGGACAAAAAAGTTAATTTTTGGACTTTCGGAAAAAAATAATAATAAAATAACTGAAGGTTATTTTATTCTTTTTCTTCCACCATTGAGCGGCAGTTGGAGTAATCGCTGTGTAACATCGTTCATTAAATGAGATTCATTTAATGACTCAATCCTCTCATTGTGTAATAGCGACGCTCATGGATTTATTGGATCATTAATTACAGTTCATTAATAAACCACATTAATGAACGCAACGTGAGTGTTTTCTTTTTATTTAATCAAACCGTTGGAAAGTGATTTGACAACCATGGGAGAAGCCTCTGTCGTGATGCTGACGACTTTCCTCTCCAACAAAGAATGGTGATCGAGTGATATTCATTGGAGGAAACAAACTGGAGATCAACAAGCGGCGAAGAACGTCGAATTACAACGAATGTGAATCTTCTCCTTCGTCCGCAACATCGTTTCCAGGTAAGGGGAATTATTTTGATTTCTAAGTGTTTATGATTTCCTCTCACCCCGTTCTTGTAAAATACAATGAACACAAATCAACCAACTAATGAGTTGATTTGCATCTTGTTTGTTCTTGCGGGTGGTTGTTGCGGGGTTTCATTGTTGGGGATAATCTTAAACTTTGATGATTATTATTCTTCCCCATGTTTAAGCGCTAACGCAGAGGGTGCGGGCCAATCCGAACAAGGCCCGGACCCTCCGCCGTTCTTGGCTTATGTGGGTTCCTTGTGTGTGACCGGGTAACGTGGCATTAAGACAAAACTAAGGGTCTCGCAGCGAAGGCAGTGACTTGGGTGGCTTGTAGGCGCAGACAGGAAGGAAAACGGACCACCGGAGCATCTCTGGTGGCCCGCGGAAGAATTCGCTGGCGTTGTGGCACCACCGATGGGGCAACGCCCACAGGTGTCATGGCGGCAAGAGTCGTAGCCAGTCGGGCCGTGGTGGTGGAAGGGCGCGTCACCGACGCGCCGCGCAAGGAGAGGAGCGACCCGCTCGGGCCGATCGGCTTGACCAACGATCGGCTCTAGCCAACAGTTTCGGAAGGAGGGGCGGCACCACATCCAGTTGACACATCCCACAACCAGCCCGCATGCGGGCCGGGTTTCTCCAGGTGAGTCGGACCCGCGAACTGGGCCGGGTCTGCTAGTCGGGCCGAACCCGCCAGCCGGTTCAGACCTACCGGCCAGTCCGAGTCCACTAGCTGAGCCGGACCCGCTGGTCGGGCTGGAATCACAAACCTAACGGGCCGGTCGGGCCGGACCCCTACCGGACCCAGACCCGACCGGACCCGTTTTTCTAAATTGGGCGTATCTAGCAAACTGAGCGTCCGATTGACATGTTGTCAGTGGTGTGAGGACCCTCATGAAAAGGCGGTCCTTTTGAGATAATCCACTTGGGTTTTGGAGAAAGTTGGAGTATGAATGGGTTGGATCGAACTCGAATCCAACCGGGGCCTCGGTATAAAAATGTTTATAACTTATAGACCGGGTGTCCAATTGACGCACCATCTATTATGTTGGAACCCTTATGACATGATGGTTTTTTCGGGTTACTTCTTCATGGAACTTTGTAGCGGTTGAGATACGACTAATGGATTTAGGAGTAGAATCTACGGAACTCAAGCGCACTAAGTGCGGAAATCCTATGGCTGGCTATCAAATAAAGAGCAACCCTATGTGGATCGACGAATTACAACCTTGTGTGGATTGACGACTTATGACCCTGTGTGTAACAGTGACATATGACCCTGTGTGGATCGATAATAGAACAACTTCTTTGTGGTTTAGCAATGGTACTTCTCAACAGAATAAGATGATTTATCTTTACAATTAATCATCATTATTTCTGTTCTTTAAGTTATATACCTGGTGTGAGCTGCGTCTTTTACTTTATGATATGTGTTTGAGGTATTGCTTAGCGGTTTTACCTCTGGGATATTTTTCTTTGTGGTGTTTTCCTTTTCGGATTACCAAGAGACCTTCGGGGGGTCTAGGGTCCCTACTGAGTATTGTTATACTTACCCCTGCACGGGCTTCGCCCGCACGTGTTGTGTCTGGTGTAAACGTTCGACATTTCAATAGTATTGCTCAGGGGGGGACAGGATAGATGGATGCTACGACAGTGGACTTGGTGTCTTAGGACCAGGTGGGGCCTAGTAGGATCGGGTGGGTAGGACATACTACTTTGGCTTCCAGTAGCTTCACTACTCTCATGATCAGATGGGGTTTTCCACGAATGGCCATCAGAGTTTTCTTTTTGTACTTTACTGTTTTCAGTTCATTGTTGAGTTTGTATTATGGACCACTTACTTTCACTTGTACTTATACTCAACCTTTTTTTAGTGGTATACTTTTTCCCCCTTTTAGTGTGTTGGGATGTGGTTGGACGTTTGTGTATACAGGTTTAAAGGCAATTCCTTCCCTTTTAGGATATGTCTTTCCGATGCTAGTCACCAGCCCCAAGCCTATGGAAGGTGGGCTTGGGGTAGTCATGGAACGGGCCCCAGGGAATGGGCCATGACAAAGTGGTATCAGAGGTGTTTGGTTCTACCAGAAGAACTAAGAGTCTATGTTTTCAATGAAGCAATAGTGTTAAGTGTCTTGAGTTCAGATTACAGTCCATGGAGTCCAGTGTTGGTGCGGCAGCCGATGTATCCATACACCAGGACCCTGAATTCTGTTTTTTGACTCGGTACACGAAAACACTATTTGCATGTGTTTTGAAAATGTTTTTCTATTGATCTCTTTTGAGTCAGCTCACCAGGTATAACTTATTGACTGTGGTTTATCTTGATTCTCTTTCAAGATGCCTCCATATAGAAAGCTAGCTAGGATTCCAATGTGTGACCATGAGGATGGTCCACAGAGTGATGAGGCTTCAGTACAAGGATTGTTGCCCGAGATGGTACCTTCGAGCGGTGTCCCAATGATACCACTACTCATTGGTCAGCAGTTAGCACCAGCGCTACTGGTAGAGGACACATGTAGGCTCAGTGCCTTACACGAGTTTCAGTGAAAGATACCCCTCAGATTTCTAGGCGAACCCAACTCACATGAATCTAAGGACTGGCTTGAGGTGGTGACCAAGTTTCCATCTAGATAGAGCACCATTAGATCAGATGGCAGTCCTGGCAGTGAGCATTCTACATGGCTTAGCAGGGCAATGACAGGGTTTAGATTACCCCTATTAAATGATGAGGTAACCTTCCCATGGACAGTGCTTGAGAATTTTTCTCATATAAGGGGTCTCTTTCTATAAAAATCTAAGGGGTATATGTTCCCAAGAGCTTCTACAGCTTTGGTAGGATGACATGTCGGTAGCTGAGTAATCATGGAGGCGTACCGACCATTCCAGGTACTCAATGAATACGATACAACCAGTGATTCAGGTCTTGGACCTCTGACCGAGATGCGTTTAGGGACATCCAAGTTAGCACTATTCCTATGTGCATTCTTACTTGTGTCAGGGTGCTATAGAGAACCTTTGTGGTTGAAAATTATTTGGCTTAGTAGATACAGCCAGTGAATGTTAGCAGCGGGAAAGCAGGAAATTAATGTCAGTCTCAGAGAGTTGGATGTGTAAAATGTTTCGGGAAAAGGTAGTGATAGGGAGTAGCTATATTCGGTCAAGGAGTATGACCCAAGGGCTCTAGGAATTATTCGAGGTATATTATGTGTCTACTACAAGTTGTTGTATTAATATACATAGGTACTAATCATTCCTCCTTATCACGAATCTCATTCAAGACCTAGAGTTTCTGGTTAAACCGTTGACTTGACCCTTACGTTTGGAGATACCTATGGGAGGAGACTTGATAATCAAACTTATTCCAATGGTGTGATCTAACCCTTGAGGTGATATTTTCGGTTGGAACCTCTTGGTGCCATCATCGAGGCCCTACAACATTAGTTTGGGTATGGACTGGTCATCCACGGATCATTCTCAGATTAACTGTTTTAGTCAAAAAGGATGTGGTATATCTACAGTCTTGGAATGGAGTTTCCCTTGGTTATAAAAAAATGGAACCCATGCCTCACGGGATAAACTCATGCATAAGAGGGTGAAGCCGATCACTCTTGAGTCGGCCAGCCTTACCCTCGTGGTAGCAGGTGTTTTGAGTTTTTAATTCCCAATAGTAGCGGCAGAGTGCGGGAACATCCTTTCAAAAGATGTTTCCAGCATTACCTCCCCATATGGAGAGGTACTTCTACATTGGCTTGTACCTAAGGACAGCACCAATATCTACAACTGCATATCGGATGGCTCCCGTGGAGCTCCGAGAGCTGAGAGTATAATTGGGAGAATGGTTTACTGTCTACTCCGATCACAAGAGTCTCAGGTATATCTTCTCACAAAAGAAACTAAACTTGAGACAGCGGTGATAGATGGAGTTTCTCCAGGACTATGAATTTGAGATAGTCTACACTCCTGGGAAGGGAAACGTAGTGGTAGATGCACTCAGCAAGAGATTGGGTTTACAGATGTTAAACGAGGCGACAGAGCAGCTATCTGCATTGCGGATATCCTTCGTGCATAGGGATGGAGTAGCTTACCTCTAGTATATGACTATCACCCCCCCCCCCACACACACACACACACTCCTTCAGCGAGTTAGGGAGGCGCGGCTTGTGGACGTTGACTGTGAGACCCGATGTGATCAGATGTCCTCAAGAAAAGCTCCTGATGAATTTTTGATAGGTGGGGAGCATGTCTCCCTTTTCAGAGGACACGCCTTAGTACCAGTGAAGTTACGAGAGGAGTTGTTGAGGGAATTCCATACATCCCCTTTGGCGGTAAATCCTGGTGTGGCAAAGATGTACATGGACCTCTGACGTCAGTACTGGTTTCCACGGATGAAGAAATCGGTGGCGAAGTTCGTTTCATGATGCATCACTTGTTAGCAAGTGAGAGCTGAGCATCAAGTTCCAACATGCTTGAGAATAGCTTTTACCCCCAAATAGATGGTCAGACGGAGTGGACCATACAGACCTTGGAGGACATGCTTCGTGCTTGTGTCTTGGATTTTGATCACAGTTGGAAGGACCACCCACCACTTGTAAAGTTTACGTACAGTAATAGTCGTCACTCCACCGTTGGCATGCCATCGTTTGAGGCCTTGTACAGGAAGCCATGCAGATCACCTCTATGCTGGACATACCCTGGGGAGTCAGCACTCATGGGTCCAAAGTTTGTACAGGCTACCACTGAGAAGGTTCGGATCATCCAGGAGAGGATGAGGATTGTACAGAGAAGACAGAAGTCTTATACTGATAGGAGACAGAGACCCTTGGAGTTTGATAAGGGAGACCATGTTTTCCTTCAGGTCTCACCCCGATGGGGATTGTGGAGATTTGACTGGAGCGGCAAGCTATCTCCAAGGTTCATCGGACCTTTTCAGTTTCTGAGTGGAGTTGGTGAGGTGGTGTACCACCTAGATCTTCGCCCACATATGCACTGGGCGCACGATGTTTTTTACATGTCGCAGCTGAGGAGGTATGTGTATGATCCATCGCACGTCATCGACTGTGGCAAGATGGGAATTGACGATGGGGTGACGTTTGTGGAGTTCCCAGTGGAGATAGAGGATTGACAGGAATAGGTCCTTCATGGATGGTCAATTCCTCTAGTGCATGTTTGGTGGTAGCACGAGAATCTCTAGGAGAGCATGAGGGAGTGGGAGGCTCGGATTCATGCTCAGTACCCCCACTTGTTTGATTTGCCTTTGTTTTGGATTTCAGGGACATAAAACCCTAAGTTGGGGAGAATGTAATGTCCCGGAATTTCCGTATATTTTTTTATTATATGGAATTATTTAGAGACCACAAAATTTGAAGGCACATGATTTTGAGGCCCGGAGTGCCCAAAATGATCTGTCAAAAAATGTTAAGCTTAAAATAGCACACGTGAGCAGTTTTTCCAAAAAAAGTGGAATAACTCTTAAACGGTTGCTTGGGTCAGAAATCTGAGGGCACTGTTACGTTCAGAATGGCAAGTTTGCCCTAGTTACAACTTAAGTTTAGTCAGCATAGGCCTCCAGTGAGAAAACCCAAAAATGGAATTACCGTAAATAAAATAATTAAATAAAATTATTTTATTTTTAAAATGCTTATAACTCACGAACGGTGACTCGGATTAAAAATCTAAGAGCACTACTGAACTTGTGAGGGTATTCTTTCCTTAGGTAGATCCTAACATTGGTCGGCGTAGGCCAACAGTGGATGTTAGTTTTTGGCTGTAAATAAAATAATTAACAATTATTTTATTGTCAAATCCTTATAACTCCTAAACAGTAACTCAGATTGGAAATCTGAGAGTACTGTTGAGCTTATAAGGGTGGGTTTCCCTTAGGCAGAGCCTAACCTCAATTGGTGCGGGTCGATGGTGATTGTTAATAATTTTTGAACTTTTTTTAAGGTACGTTCAGTAAACGTGCAAGCGGGAATTTCTATCTTTTAAATCGGTGCTCGGATTGGAATTCTGAGGGCGTCGTTGGATTCTCAGTGCCGGGATTCGCTTAGGCAAAGCTTAACTTCGACCAATAAGGGTCGGATGAAAATGTTAATTTTTGGACTTTCAAAAAAAAATAACTAAAGGTTATTTTATTATTTTTCTTCCACCATTGAGCAGCAGTTGGCGTAACCTCTGTGTAACATCGGTCATTAAATGAGGTTCATTTAATGACTCGATCCTCTCGTTTTGTAACCGCGACGCTCCTGGATTTAATGGATCATTAATTACAGTTCATTAATAAACCACATTAATGAACGCAACGTGAGTGTTTTCTTTTTATTTAATCAAACCGTTGGCAAGCGATTTGACAACCATGGGAGAAGCCTCTATCGTGACGCTACCGAATTTCCTCTCCAACAAAGAATGGTGATCGAGCGACAATCATTGGAGAAATCAAACCGAGGATTGACAAGCGACGAAGAACGTTGAACGACAACGAACGTGAATCTTCACCTTCATCTGCAACATCGTTTCCAGGTAGGGGGAATAATTTTGATTTCTAAGTGTTTATGATTTCCTCTCACCCCATTCTTGGAAAATACAACGAACGTGAATCAACCGACTAACAGGTTGATCTGCATCTTGTTTTTTCTTACGGGTGGTTGTTGCGGGATTTCATTGTTGGGGATAATCTTAAACTTTGATGATTATTATTCTTTCCCATGTTTAAGCGCTAACGCGGAGGGCACGGGCCAAGTCGAACAAGGGTCGAACCCTCCACCGTTCTTGGCTTATGTGTGTTCCTTGTGCGTGACCGGGCAACGTGGCAGCAAGACGAAACTAAGGGCCTCGCAACGAAGGTCGGGAGGCCCGTAGGCATAGACGAGAAGGAAAACAAACCACTGGAGCATCTCTGGTGGCCCACAGAAGAAGTCGTCGGCGACCGGCGCCGGCGGCCGATTGAGCCAATCGTGTGGAGGAGCGGCGCCCACAGGATTCGCGGTGGTGGAAGGGCACGGCGCCGATGCGCCGTGTAGGGAGATGAGTGGCCCACTCGGGCTGCTCGGCTAGACCAACGACCGGCTCCAGCCGGCCGTTTCGAGAGGAGGGGCAGCGCCCCACTGGCGCCGCCAGCTGGCTGAATCAGACGCACCGCGTCCGGTCAGCGCGTCCCACAACCGGTCCTCATGCGGGCCGGGTTTCTCCAAGCAGGCCAGACCTGCCAGCTGGGCCGGACCTGCCAGCCGGGTCGGACCTGTCGGTCGTGCTGGACCCGCGATCCGGGCCAGACCCGCCAGTCGGGCCGGGTTCGCCAGCCCGACCAGACCTGCCAACCGGGCTGGACCCACTGGTCGGGCTGGACCCGCGGATGTTATACTCACCCCTGCACGGGCTTCACCCACATGTGTTGTGTCCGGTGTAGACGTTCGACGTTTCGGTAGTGGTGCTCAGGGGGGGACGAGACAGACGGGCACTACGACGGTGGACTTGGTGGCTTAGGACCAGGTGGGGCCCAGTAGGATCGGGCGGGCAGGACATACTACTTCAGTTTCCTTTTTGTACTTTACTGTTTTCAGTTCCTTGTTGGGTTTGTATTCTGGCTCACTTACTTTCACTTGTATTTGCACTCAGCCTTGTTTTAGTGATATACTTATTTCCCCCTTTTAGTGTGTTGGGATGTGGTTGGACGTTTGTGTATACAGGTTTAAAGGAAATGTCTTCCCTTTTGGGGATATGTCTTTCTGGTGCTAGTCACTAGCCCCTGGCATATGGGAGGCGGGCTTGGGGTAGTCACGGCACGGGCCCCGGGGGACGGGACGTGACATAAATATATATATATATATATATATATAATATAAAATGATCAAATTCAAAAATGAAATGAGAAAAAAAATTAAAATTGAATAAATAATACCCTAATTGTAATAGTATTAAAATAGATAAATAAAATTGACTGATTAAAAACATAATATATTAAATGTAGCATGTTATAATGAAATTATAAAATATAGAAAAATTTGAATAAATTACATAAATATTAGTGTATGTGTTTCTATATAAGATTTCGTTAATTGCATAAATATATTTTAGTGTGTGTTGCATATAAAAATGCATTAATTACATATAAATATATATAAATATATATATATACATGAAATCAATGTAACGCGACATTTGATATATGTTAAATTAAAAAATCAAACAACATTAAAAATAAATAAGATATTGATATGTTTTTAATTATTACATTTTATTCATTTTATATATATTTATATTTAATATATATTATTTATTACCATTTATAATTAATTAATACATATATATATATATTATACTTATTCGTTTTTATTAATAATTGTTTCATTAATAAATTTTTAAATAAATTTGTAATTTATTCATTTTTAATTTTTTTTGTTTAATTATTACAATTTATTCATTTTATATATCTATATTTAATATATAATATTTATTAATATTTATAATCTATGTATATGTATATTAAATTTATTCATTTTTATCAATAATTATTTAATTAATAAAAATTTTAATATTTTTCTTAATTTACTCATTTTAAATTTTCATTTGTTTAATTATTTCATTTTATTCATTTTACATATCTATCTATTTAATATATACTATTAATTAATTTTTAAAATTTATATATATGTATATTCAATTTATTCCTTTTTAAAAATAATTATTTAATTAATGAAATTGTTAAATTTTTTATTTTTATTTGTTTAATTATTTCATTTTATTTTGGACCTTTATCAGTGCTAAAATAAAGCACTGATAATGGTTCCCTTTTATCGGTGCTAAAAAACATTGATAAAGGGTTCCCTTTTATCTGTGCTAAAAACATTGATAAAGGGTTCCTTTTATCAGTGCTTTTTTTTAGCCCTGGTAAAGAGAACCCTTTATCAGCGCTTATTTTAGCACTGGTAAAGATGGATTTTATCAGTGCATTTTGCTAGCACTGATAAATGTCAGTGTTGTTAAAGGCCTCTTTTGTAGAAGTGTCGGTAGGTCACCCCCAACGGTGAACCTATAATTTGTTGTCCTAACAAGCGGATGCACACATGATATGCCTAGCCTAGTCGTAAACTAAAAACATCTAGCATAAAATAAACAACTACATAAAATAAATAAACAGGGGGATAAACATAAACAAAGAAAACAGCCAACCATGGGTTTTAATTTGAGACTCGAGGTAAATCCACCCCTACTCTGGCCCACACTAGAGGACTTAAAGCACGTGGCTCACCCAACCACACGACATCAAGCATGTACGCTAGATCTACACATGATCATCAAGACATCTAAAACACAATAGAAAAAAATATCGAACATTGGGGCATAACCATGGGTGTCCACATGAGAACACACAACTTTACTAGGAACTAGGACTCTAATGGAACAATCTGAACTAGTGACAAGAACTCTAATAACATTGATAGAACCTATCCAAAACACGGTATCCAACAGAACTCACTGGCTCCATAAAATAAAGTTGAGGCAGCTAAACCTACAACCCAGGTCCATCAAACATCCAAAACCATAGACACCTGATCCCTTGCCATGGTAACACATCTGCTGGCCTAGAGAGGGGATACACTCCTCCAAATCCTCCATTAACTCCCTAGACCCGTTTAATAATAGTCAACCAATGGAGGAGATAACCAAATCAAATCTCAGGGCCAACACCCATTCTAAGATATCCCAAGGGTCTACTCAAACCCAAAATCCTGAGCAAAAATTGCCTCAAACATCCTCAGCTAAAGGCCATCAAAACATGGGTCAATCCACTTTAAACCCATCACCAAACGGTTGAACTATCAGCGCCGATCAACTCTCAGCTAACAAAGCATGGGGCTCCCTCGGTCCCCTAGATCTCATCATCCATAAAACAGCCACCACGGGCTCTCACCAACCCACACAAGGGGTCAACCCAAACACGAGTCACCCATAGTTCTTGGGGTTACAACACAACAGGACACCCTACTAGGGGCTCCCTAGCCACACCTAAGATCTCGGTCCATGCCCATCAAACGATCCTCAAACGGCCATAAGACCACATCAAGAATAGGTCACCCTACTAGGGGTTCCTCTATCTCATCCAAACCACAAACCAAGCCCATCATGAGAAATTATCTCCAAGCAGCCCTCAACAGCCTCCATCTATTCTTCGATCAATAACCCGCCTGAAAGGGCATCCAAAAGCGAACCATGGCATCCACAGATCACTTGACCAGAAACTCACCCCTGAGGGCATCCTCGAGAGTCCCTCAGACACTCCTCAAAGACTCTGATTAATCCAACTTTCGATCATCAACAGCATCATCCCACCCCTAAGGGCATCCAGGAGAGTCCCTTGGACTCCTCAACATCCTCTCAATGGAACCTGGCCATAACAGTCATCCCACGATATCCACCAAGCACGAAGGATCCAATAGACCCGATCCTCAAGCAAAAAATATAAACCTCGACTTCTCTAACCTCGATCAACTAGTCCCAAAATCCAGGGACCATTCAAGATCTCCTCAGAGATACTACTGAGTCCTGCCTTTCGAGATTCGTCTGAAAGAACCTCAAACAAAACCAACCTGACTCCACAAGTTAGGACCTCAAACAAGCTCACAACCCTCTCTCAAGTCTCACATCGCACATCCCAACCCATCATAGGATTTTGAATCCAAACCTCAAAGAAATCCTCTCACAAATGTTCTCCCAATCCAAAACACCATCCAAACAACCTCTAAATGTCGAAAGGATTCCACCATCAAGATTTAACTGGGGAAACACTCAGAATAGACTACTCACAAATCCAATTTTGACTCTAAGGTGTGAAAATATGCAAAATGTCTAAAAGGGGTAAGTACATGGTGTGTACCTCATGTACACGGCATGTTCCCCAAAACATCAACCCAGGTCGTGCACCTTCGATCAACATGGTGTGTACTCCCCAAAGTGCATGGCGTCTTCCTCTGGTACACGGTGTCTTACACGGCGGCCGCTCCCCAGCGTGATCCCTTCTCCCACTACCCCTATTTCTCTCTCAGTCGAACACCCCAAAAGCGGGGGTCTCAAGCATACGTAGAAAGCTATGAGGAGGAAAGAAAAGAGAGAGAAAAGGAAAATGAAAAAAAAAATAAGGAAAAGAAAAGAAAATGGGGCCCAACCTCGGCCTCGGCACCCACAAAGAGTTTATGTCTCACCTAGGCAAAACCCCTCATTTTGGACTCAACCACGGAGTCAAAGTTTCAATCCAACACTCTATTCGAAATATATCACCAAACAAACATGTGTGAAAAAATTAATATTTAATTAATTAAATATTAAATATTCCATGAAAATTCAAACGGCTCAGATTTCCACCAAACTAATGTCCTAGGGTAAACACCCTATTTTAGGTCCAATGGGGTGGTTTGAAAAATCATCCAAGGTCATATCATAGGAGAAATTACCGTTTTGACCCTAAAATACTTCTGGGGACAAGAATTCAAATTTCTTGTGATTTTCTCAACCGGTGAAGATGCGGATTGTCACAAGCGTGGACCCTCGTCTAGTTTGTTTAGCAGGGGCAGACCGATAATATACTTATCCTCCCTTCATTTTTAGGGGTAAGAAGCGATGTGAGGAGGGCCATTCAGTCGGCTTCTCCCCTTCTCTTTCTCCCTTGAATCCCCCATGGCATAGGGTGGATTTTGGTGCGTTCCAGTGGCGAAGCTGGGTATGTTTCTCCTCTTCTCTCCCATTTTGTTTATCTCTCGTTACTGTTGATTTCTGTGCGATTTGGGCCAGGGTTTGGTGCCAATTTCAACGGAGCATGGTGGAATCGAGCGAGAACAATGGGGGTCTTTTGCTCAATTTGGCTAGAGGAGGTCTTATGATAGTGATCGCACATCGTTGGGTGCAGTTTCGATGTGGTGGGGATGCGCAATGAGTTTTTAGGCGAATATGCAATTGGAATTATTTGAATAATTAATTATAAATATTTGTAATTAATTATTTATGCCATGTGACATGAAATAGATGCTCGAGAGTGTGGACGAGCTTGGGCAAGGTTTGGCAAAGCTTGATGAGGGGTTAACTCTGTGTTGGAGGTAGGTGGCCCATGCGGTACAGATTCATATGCATGTTTATTTACGAACATGCATGTCTGCATAATTGCATGGGTTCGAGTAGAGTGACTAGGGACTGAGAGAGCCTTGGGTAGGAGAGATAGGATGGTGTTGGGGCTTCTATGCTTGGGTTAAGTGCTCATTAGCGCTTTGGTGATTTGGGGTCGCTCGACAACTATGTTGTCAAGGGGCGATGGTGTTGATGGAATTGAAGTGAGACCTCTGGTGGTCTCGGGATGAGAGGTGGAACGTGGGTAGCTTGGGATGAGTTCCCTAGGGCTAGTAGGACATGCGTGAGAGGTTTAAGCCTGGCAACGACAAGTGAGATGACTGTGTGTCTCGTGCTTGGTGAGTGACACCCTCTGAAGCTTTGTGAGTGTTTTGAGTGAGACGTGTCTAGGATGAGACGGGATGTGATGGTGAGGGTTTTCCACCAGGTGTCGGGTAGAGAGATCTCCCTCGGAGATGTGAGATGGGACCCAGGTGTGAGTTGGAGTTGTTTGAGACTTAGCATTGGGTGCTAAGGGGCTTAGAGTGGAACAGCTTAGGACAATCTCTGGGTAGCGAGACTAGAGTTTGGGGGTTTTGATGAGGTTGGACTAGGCCTTGAGGTCTGGGTCGAATGAGCCTTTGGGCAGTGGTTTGAGGGTGACGAGGGTGTGATGGTGTCGACTAGCATAGACCGTGACAGGCCTGGGGGACCTAATGGGCAAGGCGTGACGACGTGTGTAGCTCATCAAGTGTTGTTGCGGTTTGGTTAGCACACGACCACCAAACAAACATGTTATTTAAGTATTTATTTTCCTCAAGCATACACACGTGTATGACAATGTATATTAGAGGTGATTGGTGATGCTCTATTGATTTGTGTGCTCACACCATGCACGAGCATTCTGGTGCGCATGCAAACCTTCTATTTGATTTCAGGTCAGAGCATAGGTCGTGCAACGGATCGGGCTGGAGCAGTCTGATGTATGACCATGTGATTGTACACTGCATTTTATTTGATATTGCATGTTCTATTTTTTAAATAATCGGTATCCACTAATGTACAGAGAGGTGCGCTTGAGGGCATGTAGACTCAGACAGGTGTTCTAAGCCGGAGTGTTATGAAAATTTTCAATGAAAATAAAAAATAATAATAAAAGGGAAATTTTGCAGTAAAATATTAAGAGAAATTAGTGAGAACTTCAGAAGTACACTGTAAAACAGTGGAATAATTGAGACTGGGCCGGAAGCCCACCGGTAAGCCATGACTTTACACACCTCTACAAGATACAAATCTAGCCAGCACACAACCTTCACTGATTTTACAACAAACTGAGCAAGGGGTGTCCGCGCTCGCCGTTATTAAGTAGCTGTGGACACACTCACCACCAGGCTTGGCCGCTCCCCTCCATTCTGCGCGCAAATCTCATCGTCTCCACCGTCCCCACCTCCGGGAATTATATCCCACTCCTCTCCGCCGTGCCTCTCCATTTCAAAAGCAGTGGGCAGGATCACGTAATCATTCAGCGGGTCGTAGTATGGGTCCGCCTCCCCAGCCCTCAGCCAATGCTTCACTATCCGGAACACATGGGGATCGCAGAGGATGCCCCGGTGCTCCCCGGCCACCCCGACCCGGGCTGTGGCATCAAGCCCGTCTGCCCTAGCTGATTCCATGGGAACCGTTCCGTCACCATCCACGCAAACGTACTCAGCCTGGCGTAATGGAAGCTGCTGCAGGGATGTCACGGGATCATCCTCGCTTCCATAGCAAACACTATGAGGGGTCTCCAGGCCAATCCCGTAAATATTGAAAAATTTGACTCCCGGCGGGACCTTCGCCGAAGATAGTATGTCAGATGTCTCGCTGGCCCATCTCAAGATCTGTCGGTTGAGAGGTAGAGGAATACTCTCTCCATCATAATTTACCTGTTACCAAATTGAAATCAGGATACTAGAAAGTCGTGCCTCTTGAAAGAGACCGGAACTCAATATTTATATGCAAAATAAGGGAGATAGGATAGACTTAGTCAACATAATGAATCTAGACGCACCCATATCCAAGATACAAACGCACCATGTTAGATGAAAGAGCTTCCTCCAGGATTGCTGTACTTTCTGCTGATGAATACGACTCCAGCATCATACTGGAACTTCCATCATTCTTGTGTTTCTTTCTCCAGATTTCAAGAAGGGGTCTGTGTTGCCACTTGAAATCATCCCGAGCCATCAACTCGTATACTGATGGACATTCAATGAGCTGCAAATATCACAGTAATTTAAAAAAAATTAAAAATTATTTCACAAGTAAAAAAGACGATTGGAAAGCTAACTAAAAAATACATTGCAATACATTAGCGAAATACTTTTTTAATAAGCAGTTTGGATTTGTATTGAATAAGATAAGATGCCACGAATTATTTTAAATTTGGGAAGGATTAAGTGGGATAAAAATTAAATTCCAGAAGAAAACAATATAAATAAGTGGTACAAAAATACTTTATTAAAAAGTAATCTGAAAACACTTGTAAACATTCACCATAACTGCAGCTTTCAAGAAGTGCTGTGAAACGGAGCCCAAGTAATCAGAAAACACTTACACGGAAGCACTCACCATAAGTGATGAGTGTTGTAGAAAGGACAGGCCCGGACACCATTCCTTTTGAATGAGGATGAAACACCTTATTTATAGAGACAAATAACAAGATACATTAGGAGAGGAGATATAAGCTTCTAAAGCTTTCTGGGCTCAGATACCACGTAGAAAGGGAAGGCCCAGAAACCATTCCTCTTGAAAGAGGACTAAATGATAAAACAAAATCTAAACAGATAACCAGAAAACAGATTACAAGAGAGTATTCCCCCTCTCCTGCCCAAGCCAGCAAGGCCAAAAAGACAACCAGATTACTCCCTCTTCTCATTTCCCCTTGCCCTCTCTCTTATAAACACTTTCCACGCCTTCCACCTCCGCATGGGCCCACAACAGAATGCCCCCAACAACAGGATGTCCACTTGCTCTTAACTATCACCACTAGATTCTCCAGCAGTGACCCTGTTGGCCCACCAAGAATACACTTTCAAGGCTTTAGTGGTGTCACCAGCCCTATCACCCACCCCTCCACATGGGCCCACAACAGGATGTCCACTTGCTCTTAACTATCACCACTAAATTCTCCAGCAGTGACCCTGTTGCCCCACCAAGAATACACTTTCAAGGCTTTAGTGGTGTCACCAGCCCTCTATCACCCACCCCTCATTGAGGGGGACTTGTCCTCAAGACTGAGGAAAGGAAGCTGATTGCGGGGGATGAATTCCTCTTCTCATGTAGCTTCTTCCACATGAAACCCCTTCCATTTGATCATCCACTGAGTTACCACTGCATTGTTCTGCAGATTGGTTCTCTTCGACAGCACCTCTGATTCAATCAACTCTGCCAAATCCTCCTCCAACTCTGAAGGTAAACCAGAATTCAGCGTCTGGTTAATTGCTCTTTTAAGTTGTGACACATGAAACACAGGATGTATTCGAGCTGCTGGAGGCAAATCCTACTGATATGCAACTGGACCAATACACTTGAGCACTGTAAACAGGCCATAAAACCAGGTGGACAGTTTCTGATTAATTCTCTGAGCTACAGAATGCTGCCTGTGGGGTATAAGTTTCAGGTAGACCTAATCTCCTGCTTGAAAAGAAACATCCCGCCTATGTTGATCCGCATGCTACTTCCTGTAATCTTGTGTTCAAGATAGATGGCATTTGAGTTGTCTTAAAGCCACATCACCTTCAGCCAATGCGTGTGTTACCACCTCCGCCCTTATTTCATTAGGTAAGAAGCTCAAAACAGTGGGCCGTTTCCACCCATACACCACTTTGAATGGAGTGATGTTAATGGATGCATGTCAAGTAGTGCTCTAACACAGTTAAGCCCAAGGTAACCAATATGACCGCCCTTTTGGCAGCTCTCCTGCAAAGCAATGTAAGTAGATCTCTAGACATTGATTGGCTACTTCCGTTTGTCTATCTGTTCGCAGGTCGTCTTACACTTAGTACCATGAAGCTTGAATAATTCTGTCCAAAAATGGCTCATTAATATTGTGTCCCTGTCACTGAATTAACTTTGGAATTCCATGCAATCAGACAACTTCTGGCATGAACACATCTGTCACTCCAGCTATATAAGGGTGCCATAGCAGAACAAAGTGGACATATTTGGAGAGCCTATCCACCTCACTAAAATAACATCATGCCCCTTGGATTTTGGCAGCCCAGTAATAAAGTCAGTGGAGACTTCATCCCAGAGTAACTCTGGGATTTCCCGTGGCTGCAATAAAACTGCTGGAGACAGTATGGAATATTTATAGCACTGACAAACCTTGCATTCCTGCACATAATTCCGCACCAGTTTTTTCATACCCACCCAGTAAAGATTTTCAGCCAGCTTCCTAAAGTTCTGTAATATCCTGAATGCCCTCCCTGAGGAGAGTTTTGAAACTCCTCTAGCAATTTCCGAATCCATTGGGAGGAGATAGAAATAACCAGATGCCCTTTATACAGCAATGTTCCCTGTGTGTAGGTAAACCCATCTTTAGTCTTTGCACCTGACTGCATAGGCTCAATAACCTTACTGAGATGGGGATCTTTGGGTACCCCTTCTGTCAAATTTCTGCCTTCTCCCCACACTGGAAAAAATATAATCAAGCCTTGACTCTGGTATTTCATCCTTCCGTGACAAAGCATCTGCGGTTGTATTTTCTTTTCCCAGCTTATACTTAACATCAAATTAGCACCCTAGTAACTTGGCGATCCAGCACTGTTATTCTGCTGTGGAAATCCTCTGCTGTAACAGAAATTTCAGACTCCAGTGATATTCCCAGAAGATAAGGGCTCCGGTGCTGTATTGCTAACACCAATGCCATGATCTCCTTTTCATGGGTTGACTTGGATAGATTCCCATCAGCCAGAACCTTGCAGAAATACACAATGGGTCTCCCTATCCTGCATAAGCACCGCTCTCACGCCTCTTCCCAAAGCATCAGATTCTACTTCAAACAGCTTCGAAAAATTAGGCAAGGCAAAAACCGGGGCTGCTGTAATGAATCTTTTCAACAGCTGGAAGACTTTTTGAGCCTCATGGGTCCATTTAAACCGATCTTTCTGAGTCAAAACTGTGAGAGGTTGGGCAATCTTGCCATATCCCTGTATGAACTTCCGATAATATCATGTGTGTCCCAAAAATCCCCTTACTCCCTTGACAGTGACAGGTTTTGGCCACTTTAATACAGCCCAAATCTTGGTTGGATCCATAGAAACCATCAGAAATGATGTGGCCTAGATACTCCACCCTCCTTTGAGCAAAGTGGCGCTTCTTTTGATTAGCATTGTAGAATGAGGAAACCCACTTACCTCTAAGGTGAGGTGGGGGCCTTCTTTTATAGAATGGGAATGTAAAAGATACACGGGAGTCTTCCGATGTGGGACTCGGAAATACCCAAAAAGAATTAAAAAAAGAGGTTTTAACACTCCCCCTCAAGCTGGACATACCCAGCTTGGACAACGAGTCCCACAAAAAAAAGAGTAAGGATGACACCATACAAGACACACTCCCCCTCAAGCTGGGCGTCAGATGCTGCGGATCCCCAGCTTGGAACTAAGTGAGGCGAGGCAAGCACCGGGGAGGCCTTTGGTGAAGATGTCAGCAAGCTGGTCCGTCGTGGAAATGTGGCTAAAGCTGACATGTTTGTGCTCCAGGTGGTGGCGAAGAAAGTGACAGTCCACCTCTATATGCTTCGTGCGGTCATGGAAAACGGGATTCGAAGCAATTTTAGTGGCTGCCTGATTGTCACACCAAATGTGAGCAGAGGTCTGCTGGGGAAAGCCAAGCTCCTGGAGGAGTTGTCGAAGCCATAGGATCTCAGTAGTAGCGGTGGCCATGGCACGATACTCAGATTCGGCACTGGAGCGAGAGACGACCGTCTGTTTCTTGCTGCGCCAAGAAATGAGGTTGCCTGCCAAGAAGATGGCAAACCCAGATGTAGATTTCCGAGTGGCAAGGCAGCCAGCGTAATCAGCATCGCAGAAGGCCTCAATATGCTGATGAGGATGCTGGGAGTAGTGAAGACCACGAGCAGGATCGCGCTTGATGTACTTGGCGATGCGGATGACAGCATCCCACTGAGAGGTGGTTGGATGCTCCATAAATTGACTGACTTTGGCAACCGCATAGGCGATGTCGGGGCGAGTCATGGTGAGATAATTGAGTTGGCCCACCAAACGTCGGTACCTGTCGGGATGCGGATACAGTGCTGAGGAGGCATAAAGAGACCGTTCACCGGGCTCTAGAGGAGTATCGACCGCAGTAGCCTGAGTCAGCCCAGCATCCTGTAATATATCCAATGCATACTTCCGTTGGCAGAGGGAGATGGTGTCCGAGAAATAGGACACCTCAATGCCGAGAAAGTAGGTGAGAGGACCAAGATCCTTCGTGTGGAAGTGCTGGTGAAGATGGGCCTTGAGATGGGTGATCCCTCCAGAGTCGCTGCCGGTGATGACGATGTCATCCACATATACGACCAATAAGATGCAGCCACGTGCGCTCGTCCTGTAGAAGACAGTGTGATCCTTCATACTGCGAGAAAGCCCAAAGTCGCTGACGACCGTGCTAAAGCGGCTGAACCAAGCACGAGGAGACTGCTTCAGGCCGTAAAGAGAGCGGCGGAGACGGCAGACTCGAGATTCAGCACCGGAGGCACAAAATCCGGGGGGGCTGCTGCAGATAAATTTCTTCCTCAAGGAAGCCATGGAGGAAGGCATTCTTGACATCCAACTGATGAAGAGGCCACTGATGAAGGGCGGCGAGAGAGATGAATAACCGGACAGAGGCCATCTTGGCAACCGGTGAGAAGGTATCAAAGTAGTCAACACCGTACGTCTGGGCAAAGCCTTTGGCAACAAGGCGGGCTTTGAGGCGCTGGAGGGTGCCGTCGGGATTCAGCCTGACGGTGTAAATCCATTTGCTGCCTACTGCCTGTTTGCCGGCCGGAAGAGGTACAAGATCCCAAGTGTGGTTATCCTCCAGAGCCTGTAATTCATCTTGCATTGCAGCTAGCCACCCGGGGTGAGATTTGGCTTCACCAACAGTGCGAGGGACAGATACTGTCTCCAGAGCGGATAAACCCCTGTATGAAGATACAAAAAGAGGAGTACTCTGGCAGGAGCGAGTACCTTTCCGTAGGGCAATGGGCAAGTCCTCGGGTGGCGGAGCAGGAGCAGCGGATGAAGCGGGAGCATCAGTGTCACTGGCCGGGATGAGGGATACAGTCGAAGGACGGCGGGAATAGACCTGACCAAAATGGGTGTCAACAGGGGTTGACGCCGGTGAAGGATGGATGATGAGAGGAAGACAATCATCAATAGATGAGTCAGGTGGAGGAGAAGGAAAGGAGAATGGAGAACTCTCAACAAAGGAGACATCCGCTGAGATGATATACCGGTGAAGGTCCGGGGAGAAGCAGCGGTATCCGCGCTGAGTGCGGGAATAACCAAGGAATATGCAGCGGAGGGATTTGGGAGAGAGTTTGGTGCGGCCAGGGCGAGTGTCACGAACATAACACAAGCAGCCAAACACTCGAAGAGGGAGGGAATGAAGAGGGAGAGTTGGGAAAAGAGCCCGAAAGGGAGTCTCCCCCTTAAGGATAGAAGAAGGAAGGCGATTTATGAGAGATGTGGCAGTGAGAATGGCGTCTCCCCAAAAAAGCAGAGGCACCTGTCGGTGGAAGATGAGGGCACGAGCAGTCTCCAGAATATGTCTGTGTTTCCGCTCGGTCACGCCGTTCTGCTGGGGTGTATCAGGACAGGAGGTCTGATGAAGGATGCCATTCGTCTGAAGAAACTGCCGGAAGGAAGTGGAGAGATACTCGCGCCCATTATCCGAGCGGAGACATTTGACAGAGATAGAAAATTGGTTCTTAATCTCATTGAAAAAGGTTTGAAAGGTGGAAAACACTTCGGAGCGTTCTCGAAGAAGGTATAGCCACGTCATTCGTGAATAGTCATCAATGAAAGAGATATAGTATTTATATCCCAAGCGACTCGGAATGGTACACGGGCCCCAAACATCTGAATGAACCAGATCAAAGGGGTGGGAGGCCCGTGTATCCGTGCGAGGAATGTAGGAAGAACGATGATGTTTCGCAAACGAACAGGACTCACAATGAAAAGTAGGAGTCCGACTGAAGTCTGGAAACATCTGATGAATGGTGGATGCAGGCGGGTGTCCCAATCGGGAATGAAGATCTAGCGCCCGAGAAGAGGTAGACGTGCAAGCAATGGGTGCTGGTCCCTCGAACATGTAGACCCCGTTTCGAAGCCGGCCTCGACCAATTTCCCGGTTCGTAGTCTGCTCCTGAAACACAACACCAGAAGAAGTAAATATGGCCGCACAGTTGTAATCCTTAGTCAGCTTACTGATGGAAAGCAGATTAAAGGGACTGTGGGGCACATGTGCTACAGACGGTAGGTGTATTGATGGAGTTAGGGAGCATGCGCCGAAGCCCGCTATGGGGATAGTGGAGCCATCAGCGACGGTGATGGCTGAAGAACCGGCATATGTGCAGTAAGATGTCAACAGACCAGCATCACCGGTGAGGTGGTCGGAGGCACCTGAGTCCAGCAGCCATGCAGGGGAACGATGGCTGACAAATGCAGTGGGGCGAACCGAACGGGCCAGAGAAGCCGAGGAGGGACCGGGTCGGACAGAGGCCTGAGGATCATGAGGCCGCCTGAGGTTGGCCATAGAAAGGGCCAGAGACGGGGAAAGAGAGGCAACAGTTGAGGACGCCTCCTGGACTGTGGGTTGGCCCTGCCGCGGGTGCTGAGATGGGCGTCTATGCAGGACCCAACATCGGGCGATCGGGTGGCCAAATTTGCCACAATGGTCACAGAAGGGACGTTGACGACCGGAATCACGACCACGTCCCGAGGAGGCTGCCATGGAATGCCGGGGAGCTGATGCAACGAGCCGGCGGGATGATTGTGCGCAAGACGAGCGCGTGTGGGAAGGGCCGCCGGGACAAGGGCGCGCTGCTAGGAGAGGTCGCCGGGGCGAAGCCGGGGGCGTCGGGACTAGGGCGCGCTGCCGGGACGAGGGCGTGCTGCCGGGAGGGGCCGCCGGGGCGAAGCCGGGGGCGATGGGACGAGGGCGCACTGCCGGGAGGGACTGCCGGGAGAGAGAGGCACCAGGATGAGGGCGCCTGCTGGGTGAGGGGAGCCGCACTGGAGAGAGGGCGGTGCTGGGCGAGGGCGCTGGGAGAGAGAGCCGGCGGGAGGGATGGCGCCGAGTGGGAAGCCGCGGGATGAGGGTGTCGCCGAAGGAGAGAGGGCCGTTGGGAGCCGCGTCTGGAAACGGCGACGTCGGGAGGTATGCGCACGGCGGAGGGGCGATCCGCGCAGGAGGCGCGCTCGCTGGGTCGAAGGCGATCCGTCGGGGTGAGGCCGAGGGCTAGGCGCGGCGTGGAGAGGGGAGCCGCGTCGGTAGGGAGAGCCGCCGGGAGAGCGCGCGGGAGCCAAACGAACCGCAGAAGGAGGCCCGACGGGAACCGGGAGCCGCCGGGAGAGAGGGCCGAGCCGGGAGGGAGGGCCGAGCCGGGAGGGAGGGCCGAGCCGGGAGGGAGGGCCGCCTGGAAGGGAGGCCGAGCCGCTGGGGAGGAACCCTAGCCGGGAAGAAGGGGAGAGGCGGGGCCGGGCAGAACCGGGAGGCCGCAGAGAGGGAGGGGTCGGGATTAATTTCCCTCTGATACCATGTAGAATGAGGAAACCCACTTACCTCTAAGGTGAGGTGGGGGCCTTCTTTTATAGAATGGGAATGTAAAAGATACACGGGAGTCTTCCGATGTGGGACTCGGAAATACCCAAAAAGAATTAAAAAAGGAGGTTTTAACAAGCATAAAACTGGATTTCCTGCAGCACTTGCAGAACAGAGTCTAGGTGTCACAAATGTGATTCTCAATCCCAACTATACACCAAAATATCATCAAAAAATATCAGTATAAATTTGCGTAGGGCCAAAATAATTTATTTACTTGAAAAGTCAAAGGAGCATCGATGAGGTCAAATCACATTACCAAGTATTCGTAATAGCCATTGTGCGTTCGGAAAGTAGTCTTTTCCACATCTTCTTCTAGCATCAAAATCTGATGGTAGCCCAATTTTAGGTCCAATTTAAAAAAATAAGTTGCTCCATACAGTTAATCCAGTAATCTTCTACAACGAGAATAGGAAACATGTCTGGAATCGTAATTTTGTTAAGTGTCCGATAATCCACACACATGCGCCAAGTACCATCCTTCTTTTTTACTAATAACAATGGGCTGGAATATGCACTAGAACTAGCTCTTATGATCCTCGTCTGGAGCATCTCCTGCACTTGCCTTTCAATCTCATTTTTCTGGAAATGCAGGTATCCATAGGATCTCACTGACACTGGTCCCTGCCCCTGCATTAGGTCGATGGCATGGTCACACGTCATGGGCAAACCCTTAGGTTCACTAAAAACTGCTTTCAGTCTCAGTAACAGTTTCTGCAGACCCTGTCCTGCTGATCATTCAGTGTAAACACCATCCTGCTATTCTGTTTTCCTCCCATCATGATTTGGGGGTTGCTGTCTTTTCCACATCTTCTTCTAACATCCGGATCTAATGGTAGCCCAATTTTCGGCTTAGATAAATAAGTTGCTCCATATAGTTCATCCAATAATTCTTCTACAAAAGGAATACGGAACTTGTCCGGAATCATCAGCTTTGCTGAGTACCTGATAATCCATATGCGTGCGTCAAGTACCATCCTTTTCTACAAGTAACACAGGGTTGGAATATGCACTAGAACTAGCTCTAAAGATCCTCGTCTGGAGCATCTCATGCACTTGCCTTTCAATCTCATTTTTCTAGAAATGAAGGGTATCTATAGGGTCTCGCCAACACTGGTCACTGCCCCTACATCAGGTTGATCACGTGGTCATGCTGCCATCAAGGGGTAAACCCTTATAGGTTAAACACTGCTTTCAGTCTCAATAACAATTTCTACATTCCCTGTTGTTGCTGATCATCCAGTGTGAACACCATCCTGCTATTTTGTTTTCCTCCCATCATGATTCGCTGGTTGTTGTCCGCATGGGATTTGTTGGTCAGGCTGTGCAAAGAAGAAACCACCTGGTTTGGTCAGGCTGCTCCTTGGAGAGTGTACTCCTGCCCACAAGCCTGGAACTGTAGGGCCCTGTTTGAGGTATGTGAAGTCTAGTTTTGATATATATTGAAGTTTGAGAGATTTGGGGTGAAATTGGGTGTTTGGGAAGGGTTTTCAGAGGCTGCACAGGTAGATGCACGGTCTTAGGATCGTGCATGATTCCCAGGTAAGTGACCTCTAGACCTCTCCTCTGGTGGTTATTGGTTTTCTCTTGGAAAAACCCTAATCGGGTAGGGTTTGGATGAAATCGGAGGTTTGAACTTGAATAAATTTGGGGCTTTTGGTTCTAGGGTCTTGCAAAGGCTAAAGAGAGCTAGGATCTCGAGTTTGCCGGTGTGATTCCACGTCATCGCTCGGTTGAGGTAGGCGGCTTCTTCTACACCCGATTTTGTGAGAAATCCGTTGAGCTTGGAAGTGATGTTTTCATTAAATAGTTTTATATGTTGGAAATGATGTGATGATGATGGTGTGTTGTTTGTGCAAAAACGTTTTTGGGCGTGAGTGGTTTTGGGAGAAGATAGAATGGGTGGATTTCCGAGTGCGTGTGTGTTTTAAGGAAATCGGCGGATATGATAAAGTGGTTTTTGATCTTGTTGTTAACAGTTGCATTGAGTTGCATGATTATTGATGTTGCCATTTTTATTGTTGGGACGGTTGGGTGAGGGCTCACATGGGTTGGAAATGCCTGCTTGAGTGTAGGTGCCTTATCGGGGTTTACAAGGTTCTTAATTCCAGTTTAAGTGCGGGTACCTCATCGGGGTTGATGGGGATGTCAGAAAATGGTTGGGTAGTTGTCTACTTGCAAGTAGGAGATGCCCTTGATGATTATTGGAGGTTGCCCGTGGTTGTTGTGTTCCCTCGGATTTCGATTGAGCACATGGCTTATTGTTGATGTAGAGGTGTTGGAGTAGAGCTTGGAGGGAATTCGGAGGTAAAAGGATGAGAATTGGTTTTCTTCTTAGGGTCAAACAGACATTTTGGGAAGGCCTATCCCGTGATGGATGTCTTAGTCTCGTTTGTAATGTGGTGCCGTTTTTTTCAGTTTGTGGAGTTGGGATCGGAAATGCCCATTTTAGGTTGGCTTATGTCGTGATGGTCATCTATGTAGTGGAGGTGAATGTTTTGGTAAGTGTGGTCCTTGACGGTTCTTGGTAAAATCCATGTAAGAAACGGGGGATGTTGAAATGGTCATTTTGGAGACCGTGGTGCTTCATGGCCGTTTTCTGAAGGTTTTTATGTCATGGTCGCTCAGGGAGGCAAAACAGAAATGGGGAGGGCGGAAAGCTCTATGCCGTGGTGGTTCATGGCTGGCGTCTGGGTTCGAAACCAAAATGGTCATGGTCTACGGACTCTACCATGGCAGTGGTCAAAGTAGTGTTTCTCTAGTGAAATGGTCGGGTGATTATGGGGCAGGGTCATGGCCATTTTAATGGCGGCAGATTCTGGATCACATTTGACCAGGCCCGTTTATGTCGTGGTGAAGGCTTCACCACATCGTGGCAGGGTCTCAAATTTTTATTATAAATTCTGAAGTGCTTAGGAAACTGTTGCTCCACTGAAAAGGGGGATGAATCAATGGAGACCTGTTTTTACAACTTGTTTTACTTTGAAAGCAACCTCTGTGACCAGTTAGAATCTGATCCACTCGAATATAAACGCACAGCCTCACATGCACGCAGAGAATAAAAGAACAAGGAACACAGAAATCTTCATAAGGTTCGGCTCCAAATGTCTACTCCTTGTTATGGTTGGTTAGTCTCCCCAACCAAGAATACTTTACTACAAGCATAAGTGATTACAATGCTTCTCGCATATGCATAGCATCGCACTATGCCTGTCCAGAGTCACACTAGACTGTGAATACAATGAAGTGAAAATAGAATGAGCTCCAGCTGATTTTCTGATGTGTTCTAGCTCCGGCAACAGATTCTGTTTTTCTCTCAATATTTTGCTAATCTGCAAAAGCGCCTTGTTGGGTTGGAAGCGGATCGGTCACAGGATAATTATTAAATTGCGACAAAAGACTTGTGAGAATCGCCAACGTAAATGAAGTGTAAAACCAACTAACAGAATAATAAATGGGGACAAAGATTCTAACATGGAAAACCCCCTCAATGAGGAGGATTAAAAAACCACGGGGCAACTCCGAGAAAATCCACTATGAATAAGATAGTACAAAAAACCAAATAAAGCCCAAGACTTGAATTGCAAATACAGCGTAGAAAAACCTATGGGAAAATCCATACCCTGATACACCTTGTCGCCTCTCTGAAAATCGTCTGTGACAAAACATCATCCCTCAGACATCAAAACCGCACACGCAGCATCATTGCAGTGCCTCAAATAAATCGTTGGCACAACCCAATCTGCCTGCTGCACAGTGCTGCCCACGCCCAAAGACCGTCCGTGATATATCTGCACGAGTCCTCTTCAGTATCACACTGCACGAGTCATTTTGGCAGACTGCACCTCTCCCCTTTTATAAGCCATCGTAAGCCCCCTTATCCTGTTTCAAAATAGAGATAAAAATCTCTCTCTATCAAAGGTGCGCCAAAGATACAGAAGGGGGCCCCCTTATCCTGCTTCAAAATAGGATTCCTTATGCGTCCATCATAGGATCTATCATGTCATGTTGTGTACTCGATCAGATGTATCTTACGCTTTGCGCATAACAAGCAGATACCAATCCAATCCTGGTGAGAGTCACAAGATCGTTGTGAAGAACATTCTTCAGTACTTGAGTATGACTAAAGATATGTTCTTGGTCTTTGGAGGGAAAGATGAGCTCTGTGCAAAAGGTTACACCGATGCGAGTTTTCAATCCAACAAAGATGATATGAAATCTCAATCTGGATTCTTGTTTTTCCTAAATGGAGTTCCAAGCAAACCAACATAGCAGACTCGACAACATAGGCAGAGTACAGCGCTGAATCTGATGCTATGAAGGAAGTTATTTGGATCAAGAAGTTCATGCTGGTCGGAGTAAAATGGCAAGAAGGGGTGAATTGTCTTTTAAAAATTGAAACAATAAAAGCAAAGGGTAAATTCAAAATAAAAAGATTCAATACAACGAAATGATAAACCGATAAATTCGATCCAAATTATAAAGTTAATATCAAAGTTAATTAAGCAAGAATCCACAAGCAGAAAACAAACAAATTGAATTTATGCAACTATGCGTATCGAGATCGGATGATGCAAGGCGTAAATTGAAATAGAGAGAAAACACAATTTGATAAAGTGCTAGATAAATATTGAGCGAGAGAGAGAAAGTAGAAAAGCAGCGTTATATAGATTTGAACACTATATAGAACCAACAGAATTAAAGGGATTACAGTAGGAAGGAAGAGAAAGAAAAGGCAGAGGAAGGAGAAAAAGAGAGAGGAACCCGGGGAAGACTCCTCCGAGAGTCAGCCGGAACATCCCAACGTCCAAGCCCCAACAGCCTTTCTGAAATCACCCAATGAATTCATATGCCTCACAACCTTTCCCTAGTTGCCCTATGTATTACCTCACCTGCACACATACATATTGACAGTTACAGTCGGCAACAACCAAACTATCAAATGCAAATTACACCATTGCCCCTTGGTAGTTATTTATTACCAACCTACACATAGCAGCTAAAGCCCCTGCCCTCATATGGACAACCCTCACTGCACACATACATATTGACAGCCCATCCCTGCATGTACCTAAATTCGCCCCCTCTTAAAAATCACCTTCTCCTCAAGGTGAACATAGAAAATGTCCATGATAGCAGGGTGTTGTGCTCCAAGAGTCACTATGTGTTGAATTAGTGTAACCCGATCCAATTTGGATGTTTGGGCCGAATGCTTGTGGCCAATATTGCGCACCAAACTGCAACTTCCGCGGATCGAGCTCCATGGTGAGCTTGTTGGGGGTTACAGAGAGCAACGCGCCCCTGCTCCGGGGATTCGGGGGGCCGAAGGCCCTCTAGCTCAAATTTGGGGGAACTTTAGTAATGTTGATCACTGTAACAGAGCTGACTGACCGCCACCGACAGGGCACTGTAGCGAAGTGAACTTTCAGCTGTCATTCACTGTAGCTCATTGGACTTCCAACCGGCAATCACAGTAGCACTTTTGACTTGGGTGGTTGTCTTTCATTGTAGCGATGCGGACTTCCTGTGCGGTTGGTGGAATAGTGGATTGTCTTCCTCCTTTTGTAGCTCATTTCGGGCTAAGGTTCCTTAGTGAGAAACTCTGAGAAATCTCCTTATAATTTGTGCTCCCGACATGTAGTGAAATTTTGCCTCTCCGTGGACGTAGGAATTATTCCCGAATCACGTAAATCTTTGTGTTCTCGTTATGTTTTTTTCCCTTTTACTCCTCTCTGAATCGTTGTTTTGTCGTTGCGACTCTCAGCGTTCCCATATCAACTGATATCAAAGATTGAGTTCGGGATTTTCCAACGATGGCTATGGAAGAAGGCAAGGTGAAGATCGATCGCTTCGATGGAACTGACTTTAGTTTCTGGAGAATGCAGATCGAGGATTATCTTTATCAAAAAAAGATGCACTTGCCACTTCTGGGTCTGAAGCCAACGGACATGGAGCAACCGGAGTGGAAGCTGCTGGATCGACAGGTTCTAAGCGTTGTGCGCCTTACGTTGGCCAAAAACATGGCGTTCAACATCAGAGAGGAGAAGACGACGATTAAACCGATGAAAGCTCTCGCGAATATGTACGAGAAGCCTTTTGCGACAAACAAGTTGCACTTGATGCGGCGATTGTTCAACCTGAAAATGTTTGAAAGGAGAATTGTTGCAGATCACATCAATGAATTCAACACCATCATAAATCAGCTGACATCGGTGGATATTGATCTTGGTGATGAGGTATGTATACCTAAGAGTTGGGAAGCAATAGTAACAGCTGTAAGCATTTCTTCAGGGAATACAAAATTAGCTCTGAAAGATGTACGAGACCTGAGGATATGCGAAGAAGAGAATCAGGCAGATTCTCTGGTTCTACTCTGAACATTGAAGGAAGAGGAAGCTACCCACAGCGAGACAAATGTAGAGGGGGATCAAAGTCAAGAGGAAAAAGATGAGAAAACACAAAGGGGGTTGGTCCTACCTGCTGGACTTACGGGAAAAAGGGACATGTCAAGGAGTGCAGAGATAAACGGAAGGTGTCTGAAACCAGTGGAGCAAACACAACGGCTGAAGAAACCGATGATGTACTGTTGTTGAGCATGGATAGCCCAATGGAGTCTTCGATTTTAGACTCTGGGACGTCTTTTCATTCGACATCAAAAAAGGGTTTCCTAAACACAATTATGTTTCTGGAAATTTCGGCAAGGTACATTTTGTTGATGATGAACATTTGCAGACTGCGGGTAAAGGAAATGCACGAATCAAGACCAACAGTGAGAGTTTGTTGGTTCTGGAAAACGTGAGGTATATCCCTGGTTTAAGAAGAAATCTCATTTCTGTTAGGCAACTTGATGATGTAGGCTTCAATACCATGTTTACTAGTGGTGCTTGAAAGATTGTCAAGGGAGCTATGGTCATAGCTCAGGGAGCAAAAAATGGTACTCTGTACAACATGACAGAGACCTGCATGAACATGGTAGCATCAGTAAATGCTACCGGGGATTCTCAATTGTGGCACTATAGGCTAGGCCACATGAGTGAGAAAGGGATGAAGGTGGTGGCAACAAAATGGCTGCTACCAGAGCTGAAATCGGTAGAGGTTGGTTTATGTGAAGATTGTATCCTTGAAAAGCAGAAGAATGTATCATTTGCAAAAGGAGGCAGAACACCGAAAACTGGGAAGTTGGACCTGGTGCACACTAATGTTTTGGGGTCTGCACCAATACATTGTCGCAATATTATGTGGCATTTATTGACGAATCAACAAGAAAACTATGGGTTTACTTTCTGAAAAATGAAATCTGACGTGTTTAAGATGTTTCAGAAGTGGAAGGTCATGGTGAAGAATGAGTCAAGAGCAAAACTGAAATGTTTGAGGTCGGACAACGGTGCAGAGTACGGCAGTAATGAGTTCAGAGAATGTTGTTCTTATAATGGAATTCGGTGGGAGAAGACAATTCCAGGTACACCGCAACAGAATGGTGTGGCAGAAAGGATGAATAGGACGTTGAATGAACGTTTCAGGAGTATGAGGTTACACGCGGAGTTACCTAAGACCTTCTGGGCTGATGCGGTGAACATGGCAGCATATCTCATCAACAGGAGTCCATCTGTGCCAATGGAAGAATGTCTACCCAATGAGCTCTGGTTTGGTAAGAAGGTAAGACTCACACATTTACGAGTCTTTGGCAGTTTGGCTTATGTACATATTGATGCTAACGCAAGGGGCAAGCTAGATGCTAAGTCCAAGCCATGCTTCTTTATTGGCTATGGTACTGAGGAGTTTGGTTACCGCTTTTGAGATGATCTCAACAAGATGGTCATCAGGAGCTAGAACGTGGTATTCAATGAAGGTGTCACGTACAAGGATCACCATGCAGTTGAAGATGAAAATGGGAACAAAGAAACATAGTTCAAAGAGCAAGTGGAGCTTGAAGGTGTACATGAGCATGAGATATTGAAACCGATGGAACCTACTACTCCAATGGAGCTGAGGAGATCAACAAGGGTGAGAAGGCCTATGCAGAGGTATTCACCAACCTTGCATTATCTGTTATTGACTGACGGTGGAGAATCAGAATGCTTTGAAGAGGCAATGCAGCTGAAAGAGTCGAGTAAGTGGGAGTTGGCTATGAAGGAGGAGATTTCCTCATTGCATGATGTAGAATGATAAAAGGAGGAGACCCGAACCCCCAAGGTACTCTCTAAAGGAGGCTTTGAGGTTCTCTTATAATGAATACAAAAGACCACACCGGACCACAAGTCCGATGTGGGATGCGGACTCCAACACTCCCCCTCAAGCTAGGTGTACCTAGCTTGGACATATAAAGAAAATTGACCAAAACAACGACAATACAAATCAAACAAGAAACGCTGCAAACACTCCCCCTCAAGCTGGACATACCCAGCTTGATTACGAAACAAGATGAAATAAAAAGAAACAAGCGATGATCATAGCTCCGCCTCAAGATCGCAGCTCCCCCTCAGGATGATGGATGGATGGATGAAGTTGTCGCGGGCGCAGCAGAGGAACCACATAGACCAGGCCGGTTGACGGAGCGCCAGGAATGTCGCACTAGTGGGGTCGGTCGATGATACGCAGGGAAAGTCACACTAGCACCGGAAAAGCCGCACTTGCAGGGTTGGCGACGAGAGGCGGGGATTCCACAGAATCATTGCGGGATCTGGCGGCGCCAAAAGGGCCTGCATCCTAGGCGGTCGAAGTGTTGCGCTACGGTGGAGGAAGCGCGAGGCGTGTCGGCGGACAGGGAGGCGGCTGCCGGGAGTCGTCGGGAGGTGCCGCTGGGGAGAAACGCCGAGTGGTGCAAGGCCGACGGGAGCGGACAACAGAAGGTGTGCCAGGAGCCGGAGGAAGAAGCAGGCCAAGAGGCGCGGCTGGATCCCATCGGGATCTGGAAGCGCGGCGGGAGGCGCGACCTAGGGCGGGGTCGTCAGCCGTCGCGCGCAGCGGAAGTAACCCGAAAGCCGCTCGAAGGGTGGGTCGGGAACCGCAACGGGAGGCGCGACCGGAGTAACTGCGGAGGGGTCAACACTGTCAGGAGGCCACACAGACGAAGCGCAGGTGGAGGCGTCGCACAGGGTAGCGGCGCAGCGGATGATCAAACGACGCTGGAGGGTCGTCACACACAACGGGGAGGGGACGCTGGGAAAAGAGGCGTCGGCAGGGGGGAGAGCCATCGGACAGATTCTGGAGGGAGCCGCGCAGAAGGAGTCACGAGCAGGGAGGGAGGGGCGACGACAGACCTTGCTGGCCATGGAGGCCGCCGCCACCCCCTACGGAGGAATTATCGCCGGAAACCCTAGATGGGGAAATAATAAAAATGGGAGGAAGGGCTCGGGATTAGGTTCCCTCTGATACCATGTAGAATGATAAAAGGAGGAGACCCGAACCCCCAAGGTACTCTCTAAAGGAGGCTTTGAGGTTCTTTTATAATGAATACAAAAGACCACATCAGACCACAAGTGGGATGCAGACTCCAACACATGATAACACTTGGGAGTTGACACCTCCACCACAAGGAAAGAGAGCATTGCAGAACAAATGGGTATATCGAGTCAAGGAAGAACATGATGGAAAGAGGAGGTACAAGGCAACGCTGGTGGTGAAAGGCTTTTAACAGGAGGGAGTGGATTTCACTGAAATATTCTCACCGGTAGTGAAGGTTACCACCATCCGGGTGGTTCTCAGCATTGTGGAATCAGAAGACTTGTATCTTGAGCAGCTTGATGTCAAGACTGCTTTCCTTCATTGAGATCTGGAGGACATCTACATGCAACAACCAGAGGGATATGTAGAGTCTGGGAAGGAAGACCTGGTGTGCAAACTCCAGAAGAGCTTGTATGGGTTGAAGCAGGCACCCACGCAGTGGAACAAAAAATTTGATGCATTAATGACTAAAAATGCATACAAACGATGTGGCATGGATCAACGTTGCTACATCAAGTCTTTTGGTGATGAATATATTATATTGCTTCTGTATATGGATGACATGCTCATTATAGGATCATGTATGAAGAGGATTGATGAGTTGAAAAGGCAGTTGGCTGAAGAGTTCGAAATGAAGGATCTTTGAGATTCTAGCAAGATTTTGGAGATGAAGATCAAGAGAGGCCATGCGACTGGAACTTTAATGTTATCACAAACTGACTAAATTGGGAAGGTTCTGAGAAAATTCAGTACGCTGGAAGCAAAGGCAGTCTTATTCCCCTGGCGGGCCATTTCAAGCTCTCAAATGAGCAATCACCGAAGACGGCAGAAGAGGTTAAGTACATGACAAAGGTTCCATACGCATCAGTTGTTGGAAGCCTGATGTATGTCATGGTCTACACTCGACCAGACATCACTCATGCAGTGGGAGTTGTAAGCAGGTACATGGCTAACCCTGAAAAGCAACATTAGGAAGTTGTGAAGTGGATACTGAGATATTTGAAGGGCAGCAAGGAGGTATCTCTGTGCTTTGGCAAAGGAAATTCATTACAGGGGTATGTGGATGTTGACCTTGGAGGTGACGTCGACAGCAGAAGTACCACGGGTTATGTATTTACCTGTAGAGGAACTCCGGTAAGTTGGATATCACAATTGCAAAAGGTGGTGGCTTTATCCACCGTCGAGGCAGAATACATTGCTATAACAAAAGCTGGGAAAGAGATGGTTTGGCTGAAAAACTTCTTAGATGAGTTGGGAAGAAATCGAGAGAATAATGTATTGCACTGTGACAGTCAGAGTGCTATAGATCTTGCAAAGAACCCGGTGTTTCATGCCCGGACGAAGTACATTCAGTTGAAGTACCATTTCATCAGAGGTTTGATACAGGATGGGTTGCTGACATTGCAAAAGATTTGTGGAACCAACAATCCGGCAGAAGTTGAGGCATTGTTGTATCTCTGTTGGTCTCCGCTGATGAATGGAGGATGAGAGGCAGAATAAGGGAGGACACAATGGAAGCACAAGAAGAAAATAGCTTATATTTCATGAATCGTTAGCATGAAATTGAAGTTGTGAATGGAAAGCACGCGCACTAATGAGTGAAAAAGAGAAAGAGCTCAGATTAAATAAGTTGTCATAGTCAGTGGCATCAAAGCATAGCAGCGTAGTAGATCAGGCTCCAAGAGGGAGATTGTTGAATTTGTGTAGCCCGATCCGGTTTGGAAGTTTGGGTCGAATGCTTGTGGGTCGTTGATAGATATCATGTTGACCACTTGATGCAGTTAGAAAAGAGAGGAATATATTGGGATAATATATAGAATATGCTTTTGGGGCCCACGGAATATCCTGGGAATATTATTAGTTGTTAGGGGAGGGGTTAAGTATAAATAAAGGGATGAGGTTGAGGGGAGGGGTATCCGGAAAGAAGGAATGTAATGGGCTGCTTTGAGCAGATCGGCCATTGGGCTTGGGCAGGAGTCTCCCGATTTTATTCTTCTTTCTATTATGCTTGTGTTTCTATTGATTCTCTGGTATTAAACAAGTAGCACAACATTTCCACACCGCTCTGCAGCAAAACATTTCCACTTTGTTCTTCCACAACAGCAGCGCTCTCATCCGGCTCCCAACGCTGCCTACTTCTATTTTATCTGCTCTGTTGGGACTTCGTTCGACGGAGACACGTTTTGCTGGTCTTCTTCTCGCCGCAGCCACGACGAACGCGCTGCACAACATTTCTACAGGCAGCGGTGCGCACAGAGGAGTCGCGCGACCTGCTGCTATATGTGAAAACGATCGACACAACACTGCTCAACGAGGCACACATCTGGTTCGTCTCGCACACGCGAATATGCACTCATCTCCAGTACCGGTTTCTTTGCATCCATTGGCAGCGCACATCGTCATGCTAGAATATTACACGGAGGAGCTGCTCCTAGCCTGCACGCCTGCGTGCGCATCTGCTCTCATTTCGCACGGGCAGAAACGTCTGGTGGTGCGCACACTAGGCGTCGTCCCGATCTTCATTGTCATTCCATTCCAAAGAAGTCCCACACCCGACGCACTGTTGCGCGGATTTCCTCTCAAACGGCTGAAGCGGGCCGATACTAGCAGCAACGGCTTGGCACGTCGTGCGACTCTTTCCCGGTGGCGCGTCATGCTGGAATATTACATGGAGTTGCTCCTAGCCTGCACACCTGCGCGCGCAACTGCTCTCATTTCGCGCGAGCAGCAACGTCTGGTGGTGTGCACTCTAGGCGCCATCCCGATCTTCATCGTCGTTCCATTCCAAAGAAGTCCCGCACCCGACGCACTGTTGCACGGGTTTCCTCTCGAACGGCCGAGGCGGGCCGATACCAGCGGCTTGGCACGTCGTGTGACTCTTTCTCGGTGGCGCGCATGAGGTGAGCGTGCCTGGAGATCCACTCGCACAGAAGAGGAATGCGTCGGGATCTTCCGATCGAGCGGGAGGAGCCGAGTGAACTTTCAGCTCGCAGCTGGTCTTTCATCTCGCTTCGACTTTCAAAGCGTGATTGCTTTTCCGACTGCCCAAGAGGCGGACTCAAATTTTATTGCACAGGTAAAATAGACTTGTCAAAAAAAAACTGATGAGGCAACTTGCGCCCAGTTTTGAAGCAAGGGAAGCACGACACATGAAGTTTCCACGGGAGGGGAACGCCAATGGATTTTCTTATGAAGGAGGGCAAACACTTCAGATGGAGGCGCGTCTGGACATCACCGAACAACGCATGGGACTGGTGGAAGTTGTATTAGCAAACTTGACTTCATCGGTTGAATCCTTAAAGCAGCGCCAACAATGCTGGGAGCAAGAAGCGCTTGAGCAGGCAACATTCCGTAATCATTTCACTGCAACAATCTATCGCTCGGGGAAGCAATCGCCTTTGGATGACGAGCAGTTGTCCCTGGTCCTGGAGAAGCTACTGGTGTTCGATGGGATGGATCCTAGGGGCTGGATCACACGAGCATAATGGTATTTCTATATCCACAGACTCCGGAGGAATCAAAGATTCTCCTTGCTCAGGTATCTATGGCAGGTGTCGCGACATACTGGTGTAACGTGGTGTTGGAAGTCCACTCGGATGTGTCATGGTCCCTGTTCAAAGACGAATTACTGGAGAGATTCTATGAAACGGAGTTTCAGAATCCTTTTGCAGGGCCAACGATTCCCACTAGTGACATGCTGCCACCTGAAATCATCAAGGAATAAGCCTGGGTGCCAATCAGAGTCAAACAAACAGGAAACCAAAATCAGACACCGCTAAGTTTGACGGCCAATTCATCTACTTCGGGATTCGCAAAAGAAGAAGAGCATGAGCAACCGCTTGCTCAAGCATCCGCGTTGCTTATGGCACATTCCCCAGCGCATGACGCAATTGCAGCACAAGGGCGCGTCGTGGGGGCTCCATATGAACTCGCGACGATGGTAGATTCTTCTCTTGCCTGCGGCACGGAACATGTGGCGGTTGGGGAACTATGTCATTGGGAGGGAGGACAATCCAGGGGTACGAGTTGGTCGTACGCACCTCTCCATTAGATATTGCGAGCAAGGGGGCCTCCAAAGCAATGGCGCCAACAGTGGCATCTAGTGTTGTGCAGGTGAAGGGATGTGCCATGAGGGTGGCGGCACATTCGCTCGACCACACTGATAGTATGGTGATTTTGGTGGGGACCATTGAGAGTTGTAGGAGGAACATGGCGACTCACGAACCATCTCACCGGAAGGAGCAACATTGCAAACCGTTGACAGACCTTCTGCAGGCTGATCATCATCTGGGAAGGACTATATGGGAAATTGTCTGGAAAGTAGCTATGCTCGAGCCGCAGCACACACGAAGGGTCCATAGTGCTGGAAGGTCCATCTAGGAGATTGTCTGGGGAATACGTGGAGTCAAGTTACATGAAGCATGACTGATATGGGAGATTGTTTGGCATTCGGCAAGATCCACCACCTTGAAGACAATGTGGTTTTTCGGAACGGTGGCAGTGATACCATGTTGGCCACTTAGTGCAGTTAGAAGAGAGAGGAATATGCTGGGAGAATATGGGGAATATGGCTTTAGGGCCCACGGAATATCTTGGGAATATTATTAGTTGTTAAGGGAGGGGTTTAGTATAAATAAAGGGATGAGGTTAAGGGGAGGGGTATCCATAAAGAGGGAATGTAATGGGCTGCTTTGAGCAGATCGGTCATTGGGCATGGGCGGGAGTCTCCCGATTTTATTCTTCCTCCTATTATGCTTGTATTTCTGTTGATTCTCTGATATTAAACAAGTATCCGGTGTTTGGTTCTTAACACCTGTACTGCGCACCAGGCTGCAACTTCCGCGGGTTGAGTTTCGCGGTGAGCTTGTTGGGGGTTGCAGGGGGCAACGCGCCCCTGCTCCGAGGGTCCGGGGACCGAAGGCCCCTGACCCGATTTTTGGGGGAAAGTAGCAATGTTGATCACTGTAGCAGAGCTGACTGAGCGACACTGACAAGGCACTGTAGCGACGCGGACTTCTAGCCGTCATTCACTGTAGCTCCTTGGACTTCCAGCCGGCAGCCACTGTAGCACTTTTGACTTGGGCGGCCGCCTTTCATTGTAGCGATGCGGACTTCATGTGCGGTTGGTGGAACAGTGGATTGTCTTCCTCCTTTTATAGCCCATTTCGGGCTAGGGTTCCTTAGTGAAAAACTCTGAGAAATCTCCATATAATTTGTGCTCCCGACATATAGTGAAATTCTGTCTCTCCGTGGACGTAGAGATTATTCCCGAACCACGTAAATCTTTGTATTCTCGTTCTATTTTTTTTTTCCTTTTTACTGTTCTCTGAATCGTTGTTTTGTCGTTGCGACTCTCGGTATTTCTGTATCACTATGGGCAACCTCTTTTCATGGAAGCCTCTGCTGCCTGTCTTCATCAAAAATCGCAGCCAGTCTAAGTCGCCTTTCTGCTGATGCTGGAGATGTCAATTGATCACTCAAGCTTCTCAAAAATTTGAACCGCTGAAATTTCATCTCTTCCACTATGGCACCCTTCTCTACCACTATATTAACAATGTAGAAATACACAGCCACTACTGTGCAAACCCGCTTTTGGCATTCAGGGTCAGCCCATTTGGCAGACAAAGCTTGTGAAATGTTCCTTCTATGCTCAGAAATCATGGGAGCGCTTTTACCTCCTTTAGGATTAGGAGTCACCTTCCTCTTTCCATCACCCTGCATGTATGTCATCCAACACCATACTAGCTCCAGCATGTCCAGCCATTCTTCAGTTTTACAACACAATTCCCAAAGGAAACCAAGGTCCAACCAACAGATCCACTAGGCTCCGCTGCCTCAGCTGCAGCAGAAAATGCAAAAATATGTTGGAGCTGAAAACGCACACAACCAGCCACGGCAGGGTGCAGCATTGTCCTCCTCGACTTCAAACCAGTATTGGAGGAAGTCGTCGCCAAGTATAGAGAATGAATACATCGACTGCACGTGTTGAAGACTGAGATAATCCGCTCATCCTAGATTTCCCGGTTGCTGCAGTTTGCTTGTTGCAGCCTTTTCCGACCATCTCCACAACCATAGGCAGCCTTTCCAGTGCGCACAAGGCCCGTTGTGATGGCTTGTGTGTCAGTCGAAAAAGTCTATGTTGCATCGCCACCATACCCAGCTCCCGTGTTTGCACGGTTGCACTGCAAGACTTATTTTCCATGCTTCCACTTCCTATGCTGCGGGCATCGCCCTCTGCTCTTTCCTCATCTGCTTTTGCTAACTTGCCTTCTGCCTCGCTGAGTTCCTCGTGACTTGAGCTAGGTATAGTGAGGCTTTTCACCGTTTCTTGGCAAGCTAGCGCTGCTGGCGGCACGTTCTAAATCGCCACTTCTTCAACGAGTGGTTTTGATTGAAGTCCAGGGACAAGCTGTTCCTCAAGTTTCAAACCTGTTTCAACCATATCCATGCTGCTCAGAACGGTCTGACCGGCCTTCTCTAGCATGGGAAATGTCATCACCATCGGGTGCGTTCTCCCAACCTGGGCAGTAACTCCACGCAACGCTCAATCACACTATGGTTGCATTTCCTCCCTGCCAAGGTCCAAAATGTGTATAACAGCACTACTAGAACTGTCAGTAAACTTCCTCTTGCGTTGTGGGCGTCACACCTAACGCCTCGCAACGAACTCCCGGAAGAACTGCTCCTCAGGCTCCAATAGTCGTGTCCACACAACCAGTGGTAGAGGACTTGTGTTTATTGGAGCATCGCAAGACCTGTTTGTTTATGGATTCCACTACTAACACCACATCCCAAGCTCCCCGCTCTAAACTCGTTGTCAAAGTGAACAGTAGTGGTATTAAAGAAAGAGAAACAATCTAACTGGTTGCAATGTACACTGTGAAATGTCTTTCTCCATTCCTCGTCAATCCTGTGCTTCATGTGCTTCCTGCTTTCGACTCACAACTGCTCCAACAAATAGCTTCGATGGAGAACCAGAAACAAATTGTTCCCCCTTAGAACACCCTTCCTATACATCCATGATTGTACTAGGAGCAAATTATAACTCCTCAAGTTTCTTTGGTTTGGATCCGGGTTGCTACTCATAATAGTGTTGATATTTTTGTGTCCACTATTTATATGGTAATGTTCATAGATTATTTATCGTATCAAAAAGGTTATAGCAGTTCTAAGACTATAATGAGAACCTAGAGATATCATGACAATAATCATAAACATATCTCCTATGGTCCAGAAACGTCATGCTGACAAGACACAGATGATGTGTGACCATCCGGTGTTGGGGGCTCATAAGTATTGAGACTTCTTCTCATGAAGATCGCACTTGGTGATCTCGAGTAGATGAGATCAAGAGGACTGACCCGCCAATAGAAACATCACATGTTTCATGTGTTATTGGTAGTTCTTATCTGCAAACACGTGTAATGGTCTCTTGACTTGAGATTATTATCAGTGTATACTATTTGATTACGTACTTTGATGCAAGATGAAAACTGTGGCATTGATATCGTAGCGAGGTATCTTGCGTTGGGTGCATCATCAGTGGTGGTATGACATTGATTGAATAATCAATACAAAATTTGTCTCTTCCAAAACGAAGTGATATCTCAGACCTAGTTGATGAGGATGGTGGTACCTTCACTGAATTCATGATCATGGTAGAAGAAGGTAAGTCTGTCCAGTTAGGTCAACAAACAATAAAGCAAGAAAGAACAATGACACATGTGTATTCTGCTTTATAAGATATCGCAAGATAAAAAGATTATATTACACGGCGTGTGTTCATAGGAAAGGTTGTCGTCGCTATGACTTTTCATTGTTTCTTTGGGGGTCTTGATGGGTTGCAAGATTCTGCTTTTGGACTGTGAATAGTATTCGTTACTATCGAGATAAGGGCCTAAAAGATCACACACTAAGCGTGTTCAAAATTCTGAACTATTCTAATGACTAGGAGTTTAGGACCCGGTGGGCCCCAGCACCACAGGGTCCAAGAGATGTAAAGTATAAACGATCATCAAGTAATAAATAAATTCATTATTATTCAAGTATAGAATAATTAGAGTTTAATTTATTTATTTAATATATTTTTAAGTGTTAAAATGGATACATTGAAAAATATTATACGAACAGATATTATTTTAATATTCAAAGTTCATTTAATATTTGTAGGAATGACAAGTCGAGTTAATGACTTGCTTTAATCACATAATATATTTAATTATATTGCAGGAAAGTGATAAAAATATAAATGACATTTATGACTCAGTTTGTCATAACACGTCGTTTATGGCTTATTTAGGGAGTAATAAATATTCGAAGGTTGGAGAGCCATTTCTAGGTATTTTGAGCCTCACTACATAAAAGGAGGCTCTCTTTTGGGGTACTATTCACCCTACGATTTTGAGTCTCTATCTCCTCTCTCCCACTTCCTAGAGAGAAGTTATCGATCCAAGCAATTAATCCGAGTTCTTTTTCTCAGATCGAAGGATCGACGTAGCGGCGATCGTCAGGACATCAAAGGCATCGTCTGATCTAAGCACTAGCACCCGAATTTCAATGATCGACGCGCCTGTAGATTTTCAAAGCGTGTATGGACGATCTGGAGGGATTCAGCTTAAGTTCTTTCGAGCAACGGTCGCCAGCGATGAACTGTTATCAAACGCGTTGTCAAATCGAACAAGGTATTTTTCGATTTAATTTTTGTGCTTAAATCTTTCATGCGGGATCATCGACTTCCATATCGGGTTGTGTATCAACGAAGTAGACGTAGTTACGTCGATCCGCCAATAAAAATTTTAAATCTCTGACCCATCTGCTTTCACTACGCACCCCGGTACCTTCACCTCTGACGATATTGTGAATTTTGAGCTTGATGGCAAAAGCCATGAATGTTCTACATTGCAGGTTAGATGCGAATAAATTTAATAGAATTTTTGTGCGAAACTTCTCATGAATTTAGAAATTATTAGAAGTTATCCATGAGGATACCAATAAAGGAAAGGATACTAAGCTTGATATGCACCGCCAAGATTTTGAAAACTTTAACATACATCTTAACTAAAATATTTACTTGTTTCATAGATATTTGTAATGGAAAGAAATCTTTAAATGATGAGCTTTCAACATGGAAGCTTATGAATAAGATCTTTTGGGTCGTGCCTAGTTCTTGGGCACCTAAAGTGGCGGCAATATAAGCGAAGGATATTAAAAATATGCCGGTTGAAGAGCTCGTTGGGTCACTCGTGACCTATGAGATTACTATGAAGAGGCAAGCGAAGAAGGAAGCCAAAAAAGTAAAGGAGAAGAAGACCATTGCTTTCAAGGCGAACAATGATAATACATCCGCAAGTAACAAAGTAAACCTAAGGTAAGATTCTATGAATGCAACAAAAAGGGTCGCATAAAACCGGAGTGCCCCTCTCAAAAAGAAAGCAAAAGAGAAGAAGGCGATAAGACTTTCAAGGTGTCAACATTGAGTGTTAGCGATGACTCCCTCTCCTCATTGGACTCAAGTGATGGAACTCATGGTCGACATTGAGGTGAGTCAAGAGGTAAATTCTTCCACTTCTTACTCTTCTAGCCATTTAAATTGTGAAGATCTTAGATATGTTAGAGATCAATTACAGGAAGTTTTTTGTGATCTAACCTCAAAATTTAAAGATCTTAAAAAGAAAAACAATCATGTTGTTTTTGAAAAAGATCAAATTATCAAAGAAAATGAGAAACTAAAAATAATGAAAAGATAAAAGATTTTTTTTTCAAAAAATGATGAAGATCGAGAAAGAAGGCTTAATTTGTTGACAGAAGAAAATGAAAGTTTGACAAATGAATTAAATAAAATTAAAGGTAAAAGGGTTTGTTTAAAAAACCAACCCAACACTGAAAAATTGGAAAATACAACTAAAGAGCTTCAGGAATCACTTGCCAAGTTCACCCAAGGTGAGCAAAATTTAAATTTAATTTTGGATTTCCAACCGCATGGGAAAGGTACTTATGGGCTTGGTTACTCTAATCAAGCAAGCTCCTCTAGAAATTCCAAAAATACCACTTGTTAAAGGTATCTCCCGATATAAATTTCGCAATTATTGTAAAAAGACCGGACACTTGATTTATGAATGCAATTGCAAAAAAGCTCGTTATGGAAGACCCAAATTCATTCATCTTTCTTCAAATGTTTATTCTAGAATAACTTTTTCAAAACAATTATGAGCTCAAAAATCTGTTTTGACAAACATTTATGGACCCAAATTTTGGGTCCAAAATCTTTAGTCTCTTAAATGTTTTGTAGAAAAAATTTCTCAAGAGCAATTCTCAAGAAGATATATGGTACATGGATAGTAGGTGCTCAAGGCATGTGTGTAGTGACTACACCGAGTTCAACCACCTTGAGGAGATTGATGGTGGGCATGTCACTTTTGGCGACGACTCAAGGAGTGGATCATCCGTATAGGTACCATTAACTTTTCAAACTCATCACTTATAAAATGTTTTATATGTTAAAGGTTTGAAGCATAATTTGCTTAGCATTAGTCAATTGTGTGATAGTGGTTTTAAAGTTTATTTTAAAAATGATGTTGGCAAAGTTTTAGATTCCCATGAAAAGCTTTTATTTTCCACCTCTAGATTTCAAAATGTTTATGTTATTGATTTGAAATCCTTTACAAGCCAAAATGTTAAATGTTGGTGCCCAAGATAGTGAGTAATGGGTATGGCATGGGCGACTTGGTCTTTGTAGCACACACTCACTTATTAAACTTAACTGGAACCATCTATTACGAAACTTGCCAAAACTGCATTTTCAAAATAATAGTGTGTGAGCTTTGCCAACTTGTAAACGACACAAGTCATCATTTAAGTCTAAAAAGAAAGTATCGACCTCTAAGGCCCTTGAAATGTCACCTTAATCATTTTAGACCAACCCAAGCTGCTCGTATAGGAGGTAAATCTTACCCTTTGTAATTGTCGATGATTATACAAGATTTACTTGGGTTTATTTCTTGGCACATAAAAGTGAGTCTTGTAAAGTCTTCATTAAATATACCAAGAAGATTGAAAATGAAAACGGGTATAAGATCATTTCCCTTCACAGTGATAATGAGAGAGAGTTTGAAAAGGGATTTTGATGATTTTTGTGTTTCACAAGGTTCTCAACATTCTTTTTCCACTCCTAGAACTTCTCAACAAAATGGGGTTATTGAAAAACAGAATCTAACTTCGCAATAAATTGCTCGAACACTCAATGAATTTAAGCTCCCACGATAATTTTGGGCCAAGGCGGTCAATACCGCATGTTATACCATCAACTGTGTACTCAAAAAAGACATTCTTAAAAAGATCCCTTGTGAGATTTGGAAAAATAAATTACGTAAGGTTGGTTATTTTAAGGTGTTTGGCTATAAATGTTTTATTCTTAACACCAAGGATAATTTAGATAAATTTGACCCTAAAAAGTCTCATTCTTGTAGCTCTCTTCTCATAACTCCGTTACACCACAAGACACTAGCATGTCGTGGAGGGTAGAAGAATCTCACTCGTATGATGAGTAATTCGGCCAAACCCGTGGATACCTCCGGAGGAGAGATGTCATTCGACTGCCTCTCATGTGATCTCCATCAAACACACGGGATGAAGACAAATGCAGCGACCATCTTCGGTGAAAGGCACGCAGGCTTCTTCATTTTACAGTACGCATGATTTCATTTATCCAGCATGATCGATCTTAAATTTGGGTTTCCATGTCGTTTTCGTTGTGTTTAATAAGGGCCATTGGATCTTTTGAAACCTAACAAAAACAGGTCACATGCCACTTCTAGGGTTGACGCAAAAGTAGCAACGCCAGACATTTGGATTGCTCAATGAATTCCTTGATTGTCACCCTCTGTTGCGGAGTTGGCATCACCTCATATGGATTCAAGATTTCAATGTCGCTAAATTGCTCCATTAATTCCTCCTTGATCACCACCCATGTTAACTCAAGATGCACCTCCACTAAGATGGTGAACCAATGGATCACAGTGCCCTCCATACTCAGCTACGTGAGAGGTGCCTTCGACCCCTCTAGCGATTGATTAATCCAAAAATATAAGTTGGCACATGTAATCCACCCCCTTGGGTCTCTCGCATCAAAAACAGGTAGCTCAACTCATCTTGATGTTGACCACTTTCCACTCCCTCCACCTCCGCATGGGCCCACGGCAGGATGCCCACTTATTATAACTAACTACTCTCTCTTATAACCACTTTCCACTCCCTCCAACTCCGCATGGGCCCACAGTAGGATGCCCACTGACTCTAATCACTTCTCCTCTAGATTCTCCAGTGACCCTTTGGTCCCTCGTGGAATATACTTTCCAGACTTTAGTGGTATCACGAGCCCTATCACGAAACACTTTGTAGAATGATAAAATGAGAGAAACCGAACCCCCAAGGTGTCCTCTCTAAAGGAGCCTTTGAAGTTATTTTATAATGAATAATTAAAACCACACCGGACCTGAAGTCCGATGTGCGATGCAGACTCCAACACTCCCCCTCAAGCTAGGTGAACCTAGCTTGGACACATAAAGAAAAAACAAAGCAAGCAACAAGGTGCAAACACTCCCCCTCAAGCTGGACATACCCAGCTTGATGACAAAACAAGACGAAATAAAATATAAAGTTGCAAAGGCTGCTGCTCCCCCTCACGATCGAAGCTCCCCCGCAGGATGATGGATGGATGATGTCGCGGACGCAGCAGATGAAACACTCAGACCGGGCCGATTGACAGAGCGTCGGGAAATGCCGCACTAGTGGGGTCGGTCGATGAGACGCCGGGAAATCCATACTAGCACCGAGAAAACCGCACTTGCGGGGCCAACGACGGGAGGCGGGGATTCCGCAGAAATCGTTGCAGGATCTAGCGGTGCACCACGGTAGAGGAATTGCGAAGGCGTGCCGGGAGTCGTCGGGAGATGTCGGCGATGGGAGGCGGGGTTGCCTGACAGAGGAGCACCCATGGTGGACGGGAGCTGTCTGGAGGAAGCGCCCACAGGAGGGGAAGATGTTTCGCCGTCAGGGAACCTGGAGGGAGCCGCGGGAGAAAATCCGCAGGAGGCGGGGCCGACGGGATCCCTCAGGAGCAGCGCGACCTCGGAGGGACGCCAGAGAAGGAGGCGCTGTGAGGGAGGGATTCGCCGGACAGAAGCCAGCTGGGAAAGATCCGCCGAGAAGAAGGGATGCCGGCAGACAGGAGGGGAGCCCGGGAACGGAGGGGAGAAAATCCGCAGGAGGCGGGGCCGGCAGATCCGCCGGACAGAGGCCGGCTGGGAGAGATCCGCCGGGAAGGAGGGATGCCGGCAGACAGGAGGGGAGCCCGGGAAAGGAGGGGAGAAAATCCGCAAGAGGCGGGGCCGACAGATCCGCCGGACAGAGGCCGGCTAGGAGAGATCTGCCGCCTGGTAGAAGCTGTCTGGGAGAATCTGCCAGGCAAGAGGGCCGGTGCGCGGGGTTCGGTTGGAAAAAAAAGAGGATCCGCAGGAATAAGGGAGAGGCGCGTCGGGAGCCGGTTGAACAAGAGTGTGGTTCGTGCGTAGCGGGAGATGCGGGAGTGGGTGTCGGCAGTTGCTGGGAGTCGGAGACGGCGACGGGTAGGGCGGGAGCCGCTGGAGACGAGTCGGGAGACGCGGCGGGGTTGATCACGCCGGGAAGTGGAGGCCGAGGGTGGTCCGTCGTCGCCGGGACGGCCGGAGGAGAGCACCGCATGGGTCGCGCGCAGGGAGTCGTTGTCGCGGGAGCGAGACCTGCCGTAGGAGGAGGCGGTGTCGTGGGACGTCGCAGCAGCTCTGGATCGGAAGGGAGACGGCGCCAGAAGTTTCTGGGAGGCGAGGGACGTCGCGCCGGGAGGAAAGCCGTCGGGGGGAAGGGGCATCGTCGGGGAGAACCGCCGGCTGGGAGTGCACGGCGGGGAGGGAAGCCGTCGGGAGCCGGGAGGGCCGCGGTCGTCTAGAAGCCGAGCAGAGGTCGCGCGCAGGGAGCGTCGAGAGGGACGGGAGCCGCGGGACGGTGCGAAGCCGACGGGAGATCCGCCGGGAGAGGTCCTGCGGGTGGAGCCAAGGGAAGAAGCGGGTCGCCTAGCCGCCTGGAGATGCAGGGAGGGATCCGCCGGGAAGAAGGTACCGGCAGGGGGGAAACCGCCGGACAAAGGGCAGGAAGAACCGGCAGGGGGGAAACCGCCGGACAAAGGGCAGGAAGAACCGGCAGGGGGAGATCCGCTGCTTGGGAGAAATCGTCGGTAGGGGGAGATAACCGGCAAGGGGCGGCGGTAATACCTACGGCTTGCTGGCCATGGAGGCCGCCGCCCCCCAACCGGGAGAAACCTTAGAGGCCGATGGGAAAGAAATAAAATGGGGGGATGGAGGGTTCGGGATTAGGTTCCCTCTGATACCATGTAGAATTATAAAATGAGAGAAACTGAACCCCCAAGGTGTCCTCTCTAAAGGAGCCCTTGAGGTTATTTTATAATGAATAATTAAAATCACACCGGACCTCAAGTCCAATGTGGGATGCAAACTCCAACACACTTTATTTATAGAGACAGATAATGTGATGCATTTAAAAGGTAAAGGAGATATACCCTTCTAGGGTTTCCCGAGCTCTGATGCAATGTAGAAAGGGTATGCCCACAGAAACCATTCCTCTTGAATGAGGAAGGAACACTATGCTTATATAGAGACAAATAAAGATATGCATAATCTGAGATAGGAAATACAAAATTCAATCTAAAGGAAAAGGGGACAGGATAAACCCATTAAATACTCCAACAAGTGCTATGAACACTTTATAAGCATTATCAAATACAACATAAACTTAATTAGATTGGTCGCAATAGTACCTTTGACAATGATGTACCTATAATTAATGTTGGCAATGGAAAACAGAGCACTGTGCTCTAAAAAAAATTAACAAAAAACATCCAAACAGACAAATAATTTTTAATGTAAAAGATGCATACCAATTGGTGCATGCTCCATTTTGATATGAAAAAATTTTGTTCCCACCCTTCGACAAATGACATTCCATTTAGCAGTGTAGATGTAACATAACCAGGTGCACCTATTGTTAAGAAAAACAAAAGTGAGATAATAAAATTAGGTTGAGAAATTCGTCCAGCTCTTGAACAAAAATATACTACAAAGTTGTCTAAAGTAATAAAATTTCCTATGAAAGATTTTGTTATTCATCTACATGTTTGTGTTTGTTTCCAGTTAATAACTAAGTCCCCGACTCCATTGAAAAGTACATAAAATCCTCTACCGTTGAATGGCGCTGCAATTGCAATCCAATTCTTTACATACTTCTCAAAAACCTGTAGAATGTTGTGACATAATACGTAAGTTTTTACTCATTACTCAGACACATAAGCTGAAGAATGCAGGAATCACATTGTTATTCAAAGATAAAAATCAACTGAAAGATGCAGATTTTACATCACTGTGCAGCGACATGAAGCACTTCACCAGAAGACCACCCATAGAATGACTTATTATGTTTAATCTCTTCCCACCTGATGCATTATATATTGACTCCAACTTCAACGCGAAACATTTAAGTGCTTCTTGAAACCTAAAATTACAAATAAAAGGCAAGCAGCTTGAAGATGATTTCAAAAATCCCAAAAAAAATGCCAACAGCTCCATGTTCATCAGACACTAGCTCGTCAGTCAAATGAACAGAATGATTCAAATTAAAACCAAAAGTAAATAAATATAAGCAACGATGCATATATGTTATGAAATGACATACAATGAGATTAACATTTATTTATCTAAATGCATTTGTTTTAAAGCACTTTTGTTTATGGTTTTGGAATATACCTGTTACTTTGGCGAAAATCATATCCAAAACCAAACAGTGTCTTCCCCTCTTGAAAACCCCATTTCATCATTTCAGAAATCATGTCATGGAAGTAAGTAGCACTGTCACGCCCCACAATCTGCACGGAGAAATAATTAGTTAAAATGACTTTCAGAAGCATATTTGAATTTCACAAAATGGCCTGACAAAAACTAAATTACACTTTCCTTGGGTTTTTCAAAAAAAAAATGTTATGTGAATATTGAAACCATCTTTCTAGTAAGATGGCACCATGTAATTAGCACGACCAATTTAAAGCTTCCAGTCATGATTTGTTCGCTTATCACCATCATGCATAGGCATTCAAGCATGTTTATAGGCACACATGTGGATAGAGAGGGCATAAATTAGATAAGTAGGACCGTTATGCCATGAATACGTACCATGTCCGGGTCCAAGCAATCAATTGCATATAGTCCATATCTGTCTTGAGGCACAGCAATATTTATCTTTGGATCTAGAGATACGGTTTGACCTACAATACATGAAAACAGCATTAAAAATGTAGTCTTTGATGGCTTTTTCCCACTCAAATTCACTTTTTTATAGGGAAGCAAGCACTGAGTAAGCAGCGATCGGAAATTACCAGTTGAAGGATCGAACCGCGACCACAGCTTGGTCCGAAACTGGTAGTCAGCACCAAGAATCCGAACCCAGACCCTCTCCGCTTTACCGTCTTCATCAACTGCTTCTAGAATCGAACCCGCGATTCCGGGCACCAGAAGAACCGGGTCGAGGTCCGGATTCACGTACTCCTGTCGCTTCTTAGGGACGATACTCAACCATAGCTCCAAAGACCGCACTAAGTCTTCTAACAGAATCGTCATATCTAAGTTCTAATCCAGGTTTTAGCAAAACTCGCAATTTCACGAAATCCGGAGGGCAAACCTTGCGAGGAAACTCGGGTGAAGCTGTACGGGTAACGGGACGTGGGGTAGCTAGAATTTACAGAGCCGTGGAGGTATGATCCAGGGATTTAGGGAGAAGCTCTCAGGCGATCACCAATAATCCCTTCGAGCAACATCACCGCGATTCCCCTGGAAGCCTTGGATTACAAGGACAGGTTGCCAAGTTCCCCGGTCTTTATCGGCAATCGCTGGAGCAAGCAGTGCGATCAAGCTTAATAAATGATTATCATTTTCAGTGAGTTTGTTTAATGGGTCTGGAATAGTGAATCCGTTCACGCTAATGATGCGGCGGAACGGGTTCACGCTAGTTCGACACCTCTTGTCCCCACTTGTCACTCGTATTATTTATCGTATTAAAAAGGATTAAAAAAATGTTATTTAAATTTTAGTTTTTAAGTTAGTTTATTTATACTGCTTATTTGTTATGTATGTGTTGGTTTTATTTATTTAATTAGTTGTTTAGATGACTTCAAAAATATTACAATGTAATGGTGATTTAATTAGTTGCTTAAATAATACAATGCACCGGTGATTTAAATATTGTTGAATGTTCTCGTGAATTTAAACATGTTGTTTGATTGATTTAAATATTGTTGGATGATTTGATGAATTTATATAAGTTTATTGTGTGTGAAATTAAATTATTTCAAATAAATAATAAATTGTGGAATATAATTTATCGGTGATTGTAATAAATGTACTGATATGATGAGTGAACGGTTATGAGTTAGACCGACTTTTTTTTGCATTTATAATTTGTAATAATTGTTTTCGATGGTCTATGTGTCATTTGTAACACCTCAAAATGATAAAGGGTTAAATGACTAAATGATATGACTCATGTCAACAAGGTACAACTTCTTTTTTCGGAAACCTACCTGATTAGAACTTTACAAACAAACGTGTTTGGACTGGAGTAGTGATCAGGATGAGTGACATTTTGAGAAGTTTCTCAGGGTGTGTGTGAGTGAGGACAAAACACACTGGAAAGAACATGTGTTGGCCTGTGGGGATTGTCATTAGTCAAATGACCCGTTCGAGCATATGGGTGGGCCACAGGGTGGGGACCACGTGTCTGCGGGGCAACTGGTGGTATTTGGCGGGTCGGGACCTGACAACTATGTTAAAGGCGGGGTGTTACCGAGACCCAGTTGTCGTATTTGGTATCAGAGGAGGAACTCAGCCTTAAGTGTGATGCATTGCCTGAGTTGAGATATAAGACTCATAATGAGGACGTTGTGTTTTAAAGGGGGTGAATGTAACATCCCCGAATGATAAAGAGTTAAATGACTAAATGATATGACTCATATCAATAAGATGTACTTTCATTTTCAGGGACTTACCTGATTAGAATTCCATAGTTAAGCGTATTTGGCTTGGAGTAGTGATCATGAAAAGTCACCTTCTGGAAAGTTTTTCAGGGTGTGTGTGAGTGATGACAAAGCACACTGGAAATGACATGTGTTGACTTGTGGAGACTGTCATTAGTCAGACGACTTGTTCGGGCACGTGAGTGGGCCCCGAGGTGGGAACTACGTGTCTGTGGGGCAACTGGTGGTACCTGGCAGGCCGGGACCCGACACTCATGTTAAAGGCAGGGTGTTGTAATGTCACCGGAACCCAGTTGAGATGTAGAGCCCACAACGAGGACGTCGTGCTCTAAAAGGGGGTGAATGTAACACCCCCAAATGATAAAAGGGTTAAATGACTAAATGATATGATTCACGTCAACAAGGTGTACCTTCCTTTTCGGGAGCCTACCTGGTTAGAACTTCACAGTTAACCATGCTTGACTTAGAGTAGTGATCAGGATGAGTGACTTTCTGAAAAGTTTTACAAGGTGTGTGTGAGTGGGGACAAAGCACACTTGAAAAAACATGTGTTGCCCTGCAGAGACTATCATTAGTCAAATGACCTATTCAGGCACGTGAGTGGGCCCTAGGGTCGGGACCACGTGTCTGCGGGGCAAGTGGTGGTACCTGGCGGGCCGGGACCCAACACTCATGTTAAAGGAAGAGTATTGTGATGTCACCGGTGTAACACCCCAAGATTTCATAGTATGTTATTTCTTCAAAGTAATTCAATAACTTGCACTACACGCAACACCGAGTTCAAGCGCATCACGACTTACCAAACTAGTCGTTCAAAAGAGGTTATGAATAGTATTAACTAAATTTTGAACTTTATATAATCCTTATAATTTTAGAAACCATATTATGAGTTTTTTAGACATAATGAAAAAACAAATTCATTTTTTTTAGATAAAAGAAATATTAAAAAAAAATGCAATTTTACCGCCTTTTAATGGCGAACCCTTTTTAAATCCAATATTTGAAACTTTTATATATTCAATTTGACAAAATAAATTTCTTCTTTAGAATTGGGACATAATAATTTAGTTTCAATAAATTTTTGGTGTTTTTCTGATAATTTTCATATTTGGGTGAATAGTGAAAAATACTATATTTTAACTGAAAACAACTTTTTTAATCAAAATAATTTACAGTGTTAAATTATAAATTTTAATGGTTTGGAAGTATAAATAGATTATATTTCTACCATTTAATCCAATGTTATTCATTGGAAACAATTTCACTTTGAAATTGAACATAAACAAGTATCAATCTTTTGTTAGTTATTATTTCTTAAAAACACGCTTTTTGGTTTTGACAACGGGAATTAATTTTAAAATAATAAATGAAACTTCTATGTTTTGAATTTGGTAAAATAGACTTAATTTTTGAATTCAGAATATCAAAATTAACTTAGGGTGAAATTTTGGTATTTTTCTGAAAACTTCCAATTTTTGATGAATAGTGAAAAACACTGAGTTGTTGGTTAAAACCGACTTTTTTATTTAAATAATTATTTATTTTATTTAAATTTATTTTAGATCAAAATAGATACATAATACCTATATAAGTTAAATATAATTAATTGGAGTCATTTTATAATAAGTTTAAATATATAAAAATATTATTGAACTTTTTACCGTCTTTTACCCACCTCTTAAGAGAATTTGCAAATTTGCATAAAACTTAATTTTACCATTTTTGGGAGTTGAATTTAAAAAATCCTAGAGACACGGTTAACCTCAATAAGTAAAATTTGGTTCAATAAGATAAAAATAATTTTTGGTGAATATTAACTTTTGACTTTTATTTACCACAGTTATAGGTAAATAGGGTAATTCAAGGTAAAAAGAATATTATAATAATACAAAATTACCTTAACACTTATCCTAACTTTATTGGATGGGTCATGGTCAACCATGGGAATCCTTGGGTCGATTTTGGGACTCCATGGAGCCACTTATGAATGATAATGACACTTTATTTTAATTAACTTAAAGTAAAGACAAAAATGACAAAAACAAATATCTTTTAGTAAATCAATTTTTACATGGGGTTATATAAGTCATAATTTCAACTATAAATATTCATTGGAAAGATAAAAAGATTTCCTACATAATGATATTTTATTTATATTTTTTAGACATTAAATAATTTAATTTATTTATGACACAATGATGATGCATAATTACCTTATTAATGAAATATTAAAATAATTGATATTATAAATATCCAAATAAATGTAATTTGAGACTTTTTATAAATTCCACTAATTTTATAGGTTAATATGACATGTTAGGGTTTATTAAATGAATTTTTTTTGAATTAATAATGCTGTTATTAATTTAACATAAACAAAATAGCAAATAGTGTCAAAGTTGACATAAAATAGTTTTTAAAACAAATATTATATTATAAATTTATATTCTATTCCTAAAAATCTAAGGTTCGGCCAAAGGTCTTAAATAATATTATATATGTCATTAATGAACCACTTGAGGTTCTCTTGGAAGTTTATAGTAAGTTTGTTAACCATATAATATAAAAATACGAAGAGACATGGTAAACATCAAACTAATTAACTAAGAGTTAAATATAAAAGATGAGGTTAATATAGTGACCCAAAACTATCTAAAACCTACTGGTTGAGTAGTTTTCAACTCATACCCACCTTAGCCTCGAAATAAATTATTTTGGAGCCATTATAAATTGAGAATAATTTTATTATAAAATAATATTTCAATCTTTTCCTAAGGTGCCCTCCACCCCTCTTATAAAAGGGCACTCCCCCTTTTCTCAAATTCACACCTTCAAAGCCATTTGACTCAGCCAACCCCTGCCCAAATATACTCTCAATTGTCCTCCCTTCATCCTAGAGGCCTTCTTTTAGTCATAAAGTGAACCTAAGGAGCCCTTTTGATCAAATCAAAAGGAAGAACTCGAAGAAGAGGTAAATATTTCATCACCCATTTCAAGTTCTTTTCTTCTTCCACTTCTTCTTTACTTGTTGTTTCCATTCTAAAATAATAACTCCAGTATATTATATATACTGTGATGTTATTATAAATATGTTATAACCATATTCATTATTCTATCCATCCTTTGAATGACATGTCACCATACGTGCGTACGTACGGCTTACCGTCTCCATGTCGTGGTGTAGTTGTTATTCAATACATTATTATTTGGATGAGTATAATAATGATGTATAATTGATTTAAATAATAAATATAACATGATACTGATTCTGTATATATGATATACCATCCAATTATATACGATTTTAATATCAAAAGAATGATATCGTCGCTCGTGCGTACGTACAGATTACCATCTCCACGAACGCGATGAGATTCATTCCCCATCGTAACCATTCAAGAATAATTTTCATTTGATGATTAAAAATAATGTTTAAAGACTTGATATAATTTTGGATATGAATAAGAAACATCCCATCTATAACAAATATGACTCATGTAACAAATAATATAAAGGAAAACGAATCAGTTAACACCCGAAACGATGATAATACTAAAATATCATTAATAAATCATTATTAGAAGATCATATATGATATCATAATTATTTATATGGTTATTTTATAATTTAATAACAATTATTTAACTATTATACAAGATTTTAACATACCCTCGACCAAGGAAAAGTACAATATAAGAGTTAATTCTACAATCTCTTCATTATGTGAGGTTGTTTATACGTAATTATCTACTGGGACCTCTTTTTCATCCACATCTGTGTCTTCTTAAAAAATGCATTTCAAAACATTTTTACTATTTACTAGACAATGGGTTAAAGTCATTTATATCCTTATTCGACCTTATATGTTTTGAAAGTAATCTTTCCGTCGTTTTCCAAATAAGGTACTTTATGACATTTTCGACAAAATTAAGGTAAGAATGTTTTTTTAACTTATACGGCAGGTACGACTATTTTCTGCCATTATAACATCATCGAAGCTTCCATTAAAAGCTTATAAGAATATTTTCAAAATAAAATTTTTCTTTATAATTATGTGGCTCTTAAATTATTTCAAAATAGAAAGAGATATTTCTCTCAAATAGTTTTTATTTCATCTATGTCAACATCCTTTGATAAATTTTACACTTGTTTGAAGTTGATTTATTATGATACAAATCTTCCATATTGTATTTAAGATTTTGTGATATGTTTGACTATGGATGAGTTATTTTTATGTCATTCATGGTTTATGGTTATAGTATTGACATTTCATATACTAGTTTTAATACGAAGGTTTATGTTATATTTCAACCTCTTCTTAAGATGAATGTGTTGAACTAGTATGTTCTAGGTTGGGGACCAGTAAAAGTAAGCCCTCCGGGTTGGGGTCCGGTTACAGCAGACCCTCCGGGTTGAAGTTCGGTTAAAGAGGATCTCCGGGTTGGAGTCCGGTTACAGAGGCTCTCCGGGTTGGAGTCCGGTTACAGAGGCTCTCCAGGTTGGGGTCCGGTTACAGTTAGCCCCTGGGTCCTAACACGATGCCTTGACACAGAAATTAAAGTCTGGTACTATACATTCCCTCATTTTGAAATTAGTTATTACATGTGATTATTTGAATAGTAGAATATCCATGTGCATATTAATATGGTAATTTTTGATTTATTTTTTCCATATTATGTTCAAATTTATGTTTAAAAGGATGTTGTTTTTATTACACATCTTGCCTTAAAAGTTTATAGCTTCCACTAAATTATTTACCCTTACTGAGCATCTGAGCTCACCCCTTTCTTATGTTTTATTTTCCCAGGATCCCAAGAAGTGTTTTATATTTAAGATGCAGGGTTAAGCTAAGGTAACAATGACACTCTCAAAGGATTTTTTTGTGTGTTGTATGTTGGAAAGTGTAATGTAACGTTCATATATGTGATCTATTTTCCAAGAATGCCAAACTTATCGGTCTTTCAGGACTTGATTCCTTGTAATCATGCCAATGTATTAAAATAATGCACTAACTCTGGGAATCTAGGGTCGGGGCGTTACAGTTGGTATCAGAGTAAGTTTAACAATAACCTTGGAAACTAGATTTAGATAAACTCTGATTAGAGCACATTACCCTAAGATAGATGAGGATTAATATAGAAGAACTTCCTAGAATTTTGATAATGTAGAGATTTTGTAAGTTTTCCAAGAAAATACATCCCTGTCTGGATACGGGCAGGTAGAGGCAGCTCTGGCACAGATGTACATAGAGTTAAAACCTGAAAGCACAACTTTGAGCTAGACTTGAATGAGAACTGATGCACGACAACGGGCCTTGCCGCACTCTTGGTTACGACACTCCCGGGAGATATGCTTAGGATAAATCTCATTTTCTTTACAAATCATTATGAAGGATTTACAAGTATATACCTCCTCAAAGAAAATATTTTTATGATTAGGGATTATATCTATAAACTATTCAATTTACATTAGGTATTTTACAAGTTTGGAATTATTCATTGCAAATCATAAACTGACCTAGTGTATGTCATTGTATAAAAATGACGCCCAGTAGAAGGAATGTGAACTCCAACAATATGTATGATTCAAAGAGTAATAAGAATCATATCTTTCATGGTATTAAGCCAACATTTAGAATGGAAATATTCTCCCATGTATTCTCAACATATGAAGAAATATTATCATGTGTTAATAAGATAAGTACAAAATTCTTTGAGTCCTATGGATTTTAAGGGAAGCAAGAGAAGAAAAGGATGGAAGAGAGAAATATGGATAAAGGGAAGAGGGAAAAGAAGGATTTTACCATATGTGATAACTATGGAAAGAATAACCTTGGTAAATGATTAAAGGGAATGAGAGTTTGTTATAAGTGTGGAGAAAAAAGACACCAAGTATGCGATTGCAAGGGTAAGAAAAAACTTTCAAATGTACAATGCTTCATCTGCAAGGCATTGTGACACTACACGAATCAATGTCCCAGTCATCAGAGTATACCTTAAATGATGCTATTGGATAATAATCAAGTTATGATACTACCTTAGATGAAGAGGAATGACTAGTGTTCTTATGTTGTTATTATAGAATTATTTCATTTGAGTGTTGTATCAACAATATACTGGTTATATGAATTATGAAGATAAATAAGGACTGTACCGCAATACTATTTTATTGAGGATTTGAGATTATATGGTTCTAAGAAAAGTGACTTAATAGTAAGCTACACTTTTTTGAAAAAATAAATGGTTGAAGGAAATTTAATCCTTAATATGGTCCTGATAACGAGGTGGTGATTTTGGAATAAGAGATGATTGATTTGGATAAATTATATTGGATATTCTTGACTTCCTTGGAACTGATTAATAGTTTGTTTATTTCATCATTGTTGGAATATTCAATATTTTTGGATATAAGGAATATATCCAGTATTATACAAAGGATAAGGGAGCATGAATGTAATCAATAAGGTTTTATGGTAATTTAGGGTGTTATCATGTTTTAAAACAATACATGATGAAGGTGTCTACATGTTATTACATGGAAAAAAGGATCTTCATCATGTTTAACTTCCTTATAAATTTTGGACTGTGAGTTTGGATAAAAGTATTTTGGATAACTCTAAAGGTTGGAATGGATTAAGTTTGAAATTGGATATTATTGTTAAGGTTATTTTTAGATTTTTATAAAAAGGACAACAAGTAAACCCTGTGACAACCCGTCGCGTCGGACAAAGTTGTGGGAATCGAACCCACAACCATAGTGCGATTGAGATTTATCGCCTACCACTAGACTACGTGAAGTCCCTGGATTGTATAATGTAGTTTTTTAAAGGGTTTGATAGGTGAATTATAAATTCATTTTTTTGGAACCCTATACGAATAAGATAAATAGAATATTTTTTAAGTTCTATTATCTTTTAGAGTGAAAGATGAGTTTGTGGTAGAAATTAGTTAAATGATGAAACTCTACTTATCAAGTATATATTTTTTTCTTCTCTTATTATATGAAGAAATTAATTTTTAAACTTTAGGTAAGGGATCTTAAAACTAAAAATGTGTTATCTTAATACCTTATGTTTTGTTGAACCGATGATATTTTAAATCATCATAGATTGATGGCTTTGGGGACCTCAATTCTACAATTGTTTGTGACTGATGACCTCAATCACTCCTTATAAATATTTACGTTTTTCCTCCAATTATGTGTCTCTAATTGTCACCAATGTTCTCCTAATCGAGATCATAATTTGGTTGTGACTTTTTCATTCCCCTTTTCCTCTTATTAATACTGAATTTTATTAACCCAATTTCCGATGTGGATTTTCCCACAAAGGTATTTTCTATTTTCAACCTTTTATTTTTGAAGAACAATTTCAAATTGTGATGACGCAATTTATTGACGAAGGGAAGAATGTGACACCCCAAGATTTCATAGTACGTTATTTCTTCAAAGTAATTCAATAACTTGCACTACACACAACACCGAGTTCAAGCACACTACGACTTACCAAACTAGCCGTTCAAAAGAGGTTATGAATATTATTAACAAAATTTTGAACTTTATATAATCCTTATAATTTTATAATCCATATTATGAGTTTCTTAGACATAATGAAAAAACAAATTCATTTTTTTCAGATAAAAGAAGTGTTTTTAAAAAAATGCAATTTTATCACCTTTTAATGACGAACCCTTTTTAAATCCAATATTTGAAACTTTTATATATTCAATTTTACAAAATAAACTTCTTCTTTAGAATCAGGACATAAGAATTTAGTTTCAATAAATTTTTGGTGTTTTTTCTGATAACTTTCATATTTGGGTGAACAGTGAAAAATACTATATTTTAACCGAAAACAACTTTTTTAATCAAAATAATTTGTAGTGTTAAATTATACATTTTAATGGTTTGGAAGTATAAATAGATTATATTTTTACCATTTAATCCAATGTTATTCATTGTAAATAATTTCACTTTGAAATTGAACATAAACAAGTATCAATCTTTTGTTAGTTATTATTTCTTAAAAACACGTTTTTTGGTTTTGACAATAGGAATTAATTTTAAATTAATAAATGCAAATTATATGTTTTGAATTTTGTAAAATAGATTTAATTTTTGAATTCATAATATCAAAATTATCTTAGGGTGAAATTTTGGTATTTTTCTGAAAACTTTCAATTTTTGATGAATAGTGAAAAACACTGAGTTATTGGTTAAAATCGGCTTTTTTATTTAAATAATTATTTATTTTATTTAAATTTATTTTAGGTAAAAATAGATACATAATACCTATATAAGTTCAATATAATTAATTGGAGTCATTTTATAATAAGTTTAGATATATAAAATTTTTATTGAACTTTTTACCGTCTTTTATTCATCTCCTAGGAGAATTTGCAAATTTGCATAAAACTTAATTTTATCATTTCCATGAGTTGAATTTCAAAAATCCGAGAGACATAGTTAACCTCAATAAGTAAAATATGGTTCAATAAGATGAAAATAATTTTCGGTGAATAGTAACTTTTGACTTTTATTTACCACGGTTAAAGGTAAATAGGGTAATTTAAGGTAAAAAGAATATTATAATAATACAAAATTACCTTAACATTTGTTCTAACCTTATTGTATGAGTCATGGTCGACCATGGGCATCCTTGGGTCGATTTTGGGACCCCATGAAGCCACTTATGAATGATAATGACACTTTATTTTAATTAACTTAAAGTAAAGGCAAAAATGACATAAACAAATATCTTTTAATAAATTAATTTTTAAATGGGGTTATATAAGTCATATTTTTGACTATAAATATTCACTGAAAATATAAAAATATTTTCTACATAATTTTATTTTATTTATATTTTTTAGACATTAAATAATTTAATTTATTTACAACACAATGATGATGTAGTAATTACCTTATTAATGAAATATTAAAATAATTGATATTATAAATATCCAAATAAATGTAATTTGAGACTTTTTATGAATTAAACTAATTTTATAGGTTAACATGACATGTTAGGGTTAATTAAATTAATTTTTTTTGAAGTAATAATGCTGTTATGAATTAAAAAAAAACAAAATAGCAAATAGTGTCAAAATTGACATAAAAGAGTTTTAAAAAAAATATTATATTATTAATTGATATTCTATTTCTAAAAATCTAAGGTTCGACCAAAGGTCTTAAATAATACTATATATGTCATTAATGCACCACTTTATGTTCTCTTGGAAGTTTATAGTAAGTTTATTAACCATATAATATAAAAATACAAAGAGACATGGTAAATGTCAAACTAATTAACTAAGAGTTAAATCTAAAAGATGAGGTTAATATAGTGACCCAAACCTGTCTAAGACCTATTAGTTGAGTAGTTTTAGACCCATACACACCTTATCCTTGAAATAAATCATTTTGGATCCATTAGAAACTGAAAATGATTTTATTATAAAATAATATTTCAATCATTTCCTAAGGTGCCCCTCACCCCTCTTATAAAAGGGCACTCCCCCTTCTCTCAAATTTACACCATCAAAGCCATTTGGCTCGGCCAAAACCTGCCCAAATATCCTCTCAACTGTCCTACCTTCATCCTATAGGAATTAATTTAGTCATAAATCCAACCTAAGGAGCCCTTTTGATCAAATCAAAAGGAAGAACCTGAAGAAGAGGTAAATATTTCATCACCTCTTTCAAGTTCTTTTCTTCTTCCACTTCTTCTTTACTTGTTGTTTACATTATAAAATAATAACTCCAGTATCTTATATATACTTTGATGTTATTATAAATATGTTACAACCATATTCATTATTCTATCCATCCTTTGAATGACATGTCACTATACGTGCGTACGTACGACTTACTGTCTCCGCGTTGTGGTGTAGTTGTTATTCAATACATTATTATTTGGATGGGTATAATAATGATGTATAATTGATGTAAATAATAAATATAACATAATAATGATTATGTATATATGATATACCATCCAATTATATACGATTTTAATATCAAAAGAATGATATTGTCGCTCGTGCGTACATACGGATTACTGTCTCCACGAACGCGATGAGATTCATTCCTCATCGTAACCATTCAAGACTAATTTTCATTTGATGATTAAAAATAATTTTTAATTACTTGATATAATTCTGGATATGAATAAGAAACATTACATCTATAACAAACATGACTCACATAATAAAGAATATAAAAGAAAACAAATCAGTTTACACCCAAAACAACGATAATACTAAAATATCATTAACAAAGCATTATTAGAAGATCATATATGATATCATAATTATGTATATGGTCATTTTATAATTTAATAACAATTATTTAACTATTATACAGGAGGTTAACATACCCTAGAACAAGGAAAAGTACAAGGTAAGGGTTAATTCCACAATCTCTTCATTATCTGAGGTTATTTATATGTAATTATCTACTGAGACATCTTTTTCATCAACATCTGTGTCTTCTTAAAAAATTTATTTCAAAACATTTTTAATATTTACTAGAAAATGGGTTAAATTCATTTATACCCTTATTTGACCTTATATGTTTTTAAAGGAATCTTTCCGTCGTTTTCCAAACAAGGTACTTTATGACATTTTTGACAAAATTAAGGTAAGAATGTTTTTTTTAACTTATACGGCGGGTGCGGCTATTTTCTGCCGTTATAAAATCGTCAAATCTCCCCTTAAAAACTTATAAGAATATTTTCAAAATAAATGTTTTCTTTATAATTATGTGACTCTTAAATGATTTCAAAATAGAAAGAGATATTTCTCTCAAATAGTTTTTATTTCATCTATGTTAATATCCTTTGATAAAATTTACACCTGTTTGAAGTTGATTTATTATGATAAAAATCTTACATATTGTATTTAAGGTTTTGTGATATGTTTTACTATGGATGAGTTATTTTTATGCCATTCATGTCATATGGTTAAAGTATTGACATTTCGTATGCTAGTTTTAATATGAAGGTTTATGTTATATTTCAACCTCTTCTTAAGATGAATGTGTTGGACTAGTATGTTCCGGGTTGGGAACCAGTAAAAGTAAGCCCTCCGGGTTGGGGTCCGGTTATAGTAGACCCTCTAGGTTGGAGTCTGGTTACAGAGGTTCTCCAGGTTAGAGTCTGGTTACAAAGTCTCTCCGGGTTGGAGTCCGGTTACAAAGTCTCTCCAGGTTGGGGTCCGGTTACAGTTAGCCCCTAGGTCCTAGCACGGGGCCTTGACATAGAAATTAAAGCCCGGTACTATACATTCCCTCATTATGAAATTAGTTATTACATGTGATTATTTGACTAGTAGAATATCCATGTGCATGTTAATATGGTAATTTTTGATTTATTTTTGCCATATTATGTTCAAGTTTATGTTTAAAAGGCTGTTGTTTTTATTACACATATTGTATTAAAAGTTTATAGCTTCCACTAAATTATTTACCCTTACTGAGCATCTGAGAGAACCCCTTTCTTATGTTTTGTTTTCCCAGGATCCCAAGAAGTGTTTTATGTTTAAGATGCAGGGTTAAGCTAAGGGAACAATGACATTCTCAAAGGATTTTTTTTTTGTGTTGTATGTTGGAAATTGTAATGTAACGTTAATGTATGTAATCTATTTTCCAAGACTGCTAAACTGATCGGTCTTTTGGGACTTGATTCCTTGTAATCATACCAATGTATTAAAATAATGTACTGACTCTGGGAATCTAGGGTCAGAGTGTTACAATCGAGACCCAGTTGTCATATCATTCATTTCCCTTGTATATAAGACATGTGTCTATAATATATCACAGTTCTCTTATACCTCTCACTTGCATGTGAGTAATATTGTACATGGAGTTTGAAGCAGATTATTACTTATGTTAGTTAGGTTGATAAAGTCATATGAAGATCTCCCCATGGGATGTGGTTGTTTTATTGTTTTTTAATAAACAAAACTCGTGTTATACATCTGATGTTCATTTCACCATTCTTAATGATATTGATTTATTAGTTGTTAACCCGAATGTATGTTTAATAATAAATATAAAATGGATGGAATTTAAATTCAATAAAAAATACATAGTTAATTATAGATTAATATATAGATAAAATATTAAAAATAAAGGTGTGAAATAGTGTTTTCAAAACTAGACAAATGATCGAATTGGAGAGGGGAGCGGTTCAAGTTTAGATGGGCCTGATCGATTAAGCTGAATGGCTGAACCTGTCATGACCCGACCAAAGCCGGGGCTTGAGCCGCAACCACCCCAAGCCTGCCTCTATAGGCTAGGGGGTGACGACTAGCACTGAAGGCATAACTAACTTGGGAAGACCTTTTCCTAAATACCTGTACATACACACACAATCATCTCAATGTAAAAGTGCAGAGAGAGAGAGAGTGAAAATGCAACACTACTATAAAGTAAACCAAGCATGCATGAACCTCCAGATAGTACATAAGTATGGTAGTATAAACTGAAAAGTAAATGGAAAAAATACATGTCCAACCAGAAATATGTCTCAACTTGACCAATACTGGAAAAGTAAACAGTTGAGAGAGCTTAGCTCTTGAAACTCAAGCAACAACCACCGTATGTTATCCAAGCACCTAGTATCCCTAAGCCCCTCTGTAGTCACAGTCAACCTATTTGTCATCTGTATAAGACAAAAAATGTTCAGACAAAGTCAATACAGGGGTGAGTATATACTATTGGGACCAAGTTGGAAAGAGAAGGTTTTTGGATGAAAGAAAAGTTTGTTTTTGAAGAGTGTTTTCTTTTGTTATCAAAAAGGATAAATCAATCTACTTCGTAAAAGTTTTGGAAAATATGATGATGCTCTTCTGATTTGTATTTCACATATATTATAAGTTGTTTGGAGAACCTGTGATGAAAGCCTTATGAAGGAAATAGAGAGTAAATGTGTTGTCAATCGTATTCAGGTTTGATTGGAAAGAAGTATGGTGCTGGAAGACAGGGAAGTTACAATACTTTCCTTAGAAAATCTGACGATGCTAAAGGTGATCGATCAAAGATTAAATATCATGACAAATGAGGTTCATGATGAAAGAAATCGAGCGGTTTTGGAATGAAGTGAAGTTTGGTAGAATATGGTTGAATATTTAATGATGTATCAATGATGGCGAATTAGTATTGTTGGAGTTTACTAAAGTAAGTGTTTAAGGTGGCGTAATTTCCCAGTATTTTCTAATTTTGTTGGTCCAAAATCTAGAAAATAGAGAAAGGTGTTTTTAGAAAAGGATGTTGTGTGTAAGATTTAAGAGGAATCTAAATGTTTCACGCAAGTGGAGTTCCAGGACCAACACATCAAATTTAGAAAAGGAAAGAAGCATGTGAAAGATTGGGGTTTTTGCATGAAAGGCAGTTTGCACGTGCCCAGGAAATAATGATGAAGTAAACAACGCAAAAGAGGCTTATGTGCCAAATGCAACGTCAAATATGATTTTACACGCTCGGGGGAAATTTTACGTGCACACAGAAAGACATGTCAGGATCTAACACACAGGGATGACAATGCCTATAAATAAGCAGCTACCCCCCTTCACCTGTAAGCTCAAACCTTAGAGAAAATTAGGGCTCTGAATTGCGTAAGAATTGTGTGTGAAGGAAGTTGCGCGTAAGAAGAGGTTTGCACGCAAAACATAAAAGTTGCATGCAAGTTGGTTTTCCACGACAAAGAAAAAAGTTGTGCGCAAGTTGGTTTTCCACGACAAAGGAAAACGTTGCTTACAAAGTGAAAAAGTTTCATGCAGGACACTCAACAGTTGTGTGAAAGATTGTAGTTTTCTTCACAAAGGTTGTTTAACAAACAACAATTTTGGATACTAAGTTTAAATGAACAGAGCTTTCAAAGAGCATCAACTCAGGTCTAAGTGAACCTAGAAATCAGACCGGGGTATCCGACTAAGTATCTTTATGAAGTTTAGGAAGTTCCTACCAGCTTCAGGGTAGGAAAGAGAAGAATTATTTTGAGAGATCAAATTTTTGAAAGTTTGTCAAGAAGCACTGAAACATTGTTTTACCCTATTTGTGCTAAGAGGGAGAACACACATTATTGGATTGTTTTCATAGTGATACATGAGTGTAAGGGAACATCCTACTCATTGTATTCTACATCAAAGGATTGTTTTCTAGTGTATTGTGTAGTATTAGATTGTTTCCAAACCATACTAAGGATGTAACTACTTTTGTTGAGTAGTGAACCTTGTAATTTCTTGAGTCTTTGTGGATGCGTGTTTGAATTGTGTTTAGAAGAGAAAGAAATCTTTAACATGAGGTGAATGTTGTTTCATAAGTAAAGAAACATAAAAGAAAAAGATCATTGATTCACCCCCATCCTCTCAATTATACTTGAATCCTGACCGGAAAACTTCATATACATATCCAATAGAACACCCCGAAAGCTGAAGGGGGAGTAATAAGAGATATAATAGGAAGAAAAAGACAATATATGACACAATGTACAATTAAAGAGTATAGATCAACCCAATAAAGAGTGAAAGTAATCTCGTCCAAACATAAGAGGCTAAACATGGATGAACCACCTGTCAAGTCTTCACCACCTATAGTAGGAGAGTAGACTCATCCAACCACGAGAATCTAAACACGGAAAGCATGCGGCATACCTCGCAAGTCTTCACCTCTCTTGGAAGGAGAGTAACGAAATACAAGGTGTGGATACAAAATAAGAATATATATATACTCAATCAAAGAATCCCAAATGAGAGAGTAAGGAGATCTCCATCTCACAACTCAACCCAAGAAGAAGAGTAGCCAATAATTCCAAAAGTTCATCAATGATGCCCATCATCTTATACGTTTTTCCAGAAGTAACCGTCCAAGTCTAACAATGTCTCATCATTGTGATGCATAGTCAAGGGGCCACAAATTTGAAGTAGAGGGTGGTGATTCTAGGCGCAACATAAGTGTACAAAAATGAGTGATATATATTAAAATTTATTTTAATAATTGCTTCCTGAAACTAAGAGCGGGGATTTTATACATCAAATTTATAATTAATTTGTTTAATATTTTAAGAAATAAATATCTAGGCTTAGAAACTTTTTTTGTTGGTGAATGTTGATCATCTGAAATGACCCTTTTGAATTACTGTTGCTGCGCTGTGATGATCCAAGGATATAATCCATCTAGCGGCGATCTACAAATGCTCCTATGATCTCCAAACAACACCACATGATCTCTGGGTGCTAGAGTGGCAAGTCGAATGTCTTGCATTTTTCATTCTTGATTGCTCATTCTTTGGTCTTGAAGAAATCTCTCTTACACTTCTCGTTCTTAAGAGGGAGAGAGATGGAGGAGTTAAGAGAGAATTTGTCTTGTGCAACAATTCTATGTTCTCAATTTTGGATGCTCTATATAATAGACATGACCACCTATTTATAGAGTTGATATTTAAGATAAAATATTATATAATTTCATACCAACCATTGAATAACATTTATTACCTTTAATAAATCTCATACCACATAATAATAATTATATAATTATTATTTTGTGGTACGCGCCAACTTGCACAATAACAAATATTATATAATGGTATTGTTAATTAATATTTGTTACGAGACTCAGTATTAGTCTGTTCGAACTCCTCTAACATTTATTGAACAACTGAATAAATATTTTATTCACAATCTAGTGAATAAATATTTATTAAAATATTCAATAAATAAAATAAATATTTTATTCACAAGCCGACGAATAAATATTTATTTAATTTATGTAATCAATATAACGTGAATAAAATTATTCCTCAGACTAGAGAATAATATTTATTTCATTAATTAAACTCAAATAGAATTTAATTAAGATCAACAAAAACACTTAGTGTGTGACCCTCTAAGATTCTTTCTCATTGGCATTATACAAGCTGACCTAAAGTCCAAGATTACTATCTAACAATGGGTCAAGGCACCCAAAAGAAAAAGCTTAATGCCACCACAATGACAACCACATACGAACATTCACTGTGTAATATAATCCTTTTTTACAACATCTCATCAAGCAGGTTTCATATCAGTGTCACCAACCTATATGCTTGATATGTTTTTATTTGACTATCTGAAATAAACACGTCATTACATCATGGCCATGGAATTTAATGCGATGATTCCATTCCAATCAAAGGGACAAGATATCAGCTTCCATAAAGATGAAAGGGAAAAATCCTTCCTTGACTTATTCTTTAATGATATGTCACTCGTGACACACCCAACATATCTAACTTCACCATGAACTGTTATCATCATGGTTTATGAAATAAATCTAAGTACGTGAGTTGTAACATGCATTAATAATAATCTTAAAATCTAAGGACTATCACACATGCTCGTATATAGGAATATCCAATGACACCAAAACATGCGGAATTTCTATTGGTAGGTCTGTTTTTGTAATCTCTCATCTTGGAGATTACCAAGTGAAAACTTCATGAGAAGAATCCTCATCTGTTTACAAGTATTAAAACCTAACAATCTATGTACTATGTGCCCCATCATAGTATGTTATCCAACCGTAAAACATTATTTGAGAATATAGTCATAGCACATCGAGGTTCTCATCATAGCGAGGAACTATTACGACCTCATCAATGCGATGTATACTCTAGGAAATTATTACATTAGAGTCATGCAGAGCAACAAAAAATATATAATAATAAGTTTTAATAATATTAAATACATCAAATTTACATGTAATCAAAGTAAAAACAGTTGGTCTTAGGACACCAACTCCAACAAACTTCTACTTGGACTAGAGACAACTACCTATGACCTTCAGTCCACTAAACCTCACATGATAGTCATATTTTCGCTGAGTCAAAGCTTTAGTCAAGGGGTCCACCACATTATCTTCCAAAGAAATACCGCTCACGGTAACTTCACCTCTCTGAGAAAAACTTTCAAGAGATGGTACTTTCAAAGTATGTACTTTGTCCGTTGACGTGACCTTGAATATTTTTCAAGAGCCACCACTGCAGTATTATCACAATAGAGTGTGATAGGATCTTTACCGCTAGATACCACATCAAGATCTTGTATGAAGTTGTGCATCCACACTACTTCTTTAAATGCCTTAGAAGTCGCAATATACTCAGACTTTGTTGTAGAATCTGCAACCACAACCTGATTTGAGCTCTTTTAACTCACAACACCTCCATTCAAAGTGAAGATGTATCCCATTTGTGACTTTATGTCATCTTGATCAGTTTTCAAACTAGCATATGCATATATTATGATGAATAGTTCCTCATCACCTCCATAAACTAGGAACATATCCTTAGTACGCCTCAAATACTTAAGGATAGTCTTGACTGCCATCCAATAATGGTCACCTTGATCAACTTGATATCTTCATACAACACTTAATGCGCAGGTGACATCTATCCTAGTACATAACATAACATACATAACTGAACCAATCACTAATGCATATGGAATCCTTATCATTTTATTTTTTTTCATGTGTTTGAGGACAGATTTTCCTAGAAATATGAATGACATATAATGTTGGCTATAATCCCCTCTTGGATTATTCCACATTGAATCTCTTCAGTATCTTGTCAATGTATGTACTTTGACTTAGTTCAAGCAACCTCTTGAATCTATCATGATGAATCTTGATCTCAAGAATATATGCTGCCTCAAACAAGTCCTTCATATAGAAACATTTATTCAAACATATCTTAACAAAATGTAAGACTGATATTTAATTTCCAATGAGTAATATGTCATTAACATATAATATTAAGAAAACAACTGCACTCCCACTAAACTGTTTATAGACACATGGATCACATTCATTCTTCATGAAATCAAATTCCATTATGGCCTCATCAAAATGAATGTTCCATGACCTGGATATTTTCTTTAATCTATAAATGGATCTTTTCAACTTTCATACCTTTTTGTCATCCTTTGAAGTCACAAACCCTTTGGGATGTATCATATATAAATCTTTATGAAGGTTCCTGTTAAGGAAGGCTATTTTGACATCCATTTCCCAAATCTCATAATCATGGAAAGCCACAATTACAAGTATAATTCTAATGGATTTCAACATTGCAACTAGTGAAAATGTTTTTCCATAATCAATGCATTGACGTTGTTTAAACCCTTTTGCTAATATTCATGCCTTATAGGCACTGACTTGTCCTTCTATAACCAGTTTCTTCTTGAATACTCACTTGAAACCAATGAGCTTCACATTTACTGGAGGGTCTACCAAAATCCATACTTTCTTTTGGTACATGGAATCCATTTCAGAATTCATGGATCCATTCCACTTAGCAATATCTGTGCCACTTAATGCTTCCTTTTAGGTTATAGGATCATTATTATCAACTAATAATGATTCACCATCCTTAGTTACTAGAAAATCATACCATTCTAGTTCTTTAACCTCTCCAATACTTCTACACGGTAAATGTGTCTCTGGAATAATTTCTTCTTCCATGGGGTTTTGTGGAATTTGTTCATGTACCAACTCTTGTGTATATTGATCTTGGACTTCATCGAAGTCTATCTCACTCCCCAACTCTTTTAAATAATCAACGAAGTATCGATTAAGATATTCTCCACCACATTCTGAGCGAAGTTTCTTAATCTTCTTACCAATATGGCTCTAAACTTCATTATTGTATTCATTGAATTCTTCAAAAGAGTATGACTTATACATCACTAAGTAGACATATCCATATCTACTAAAATAATTAGTAAAAGTTATGAAGTATGAGTACCAACCCCTTGATTCAACAAGAAATGGACCACACACATCATTATGAACTAATTCAAGAAGCTCTATAGATCTTCCACCTTTCCCACTAAATGGGGGTTTGGTTATTTTTCCTTGTAAACATGTGTGGCATGCACCAAGTATTTTTAGTTAAAAAGAATCTAAATAGCCACCTTGATGTAATTTAGTCAAGAACTTTTCATTTACATGACCTATCTGATGTTTCCAAAGTTGGGTGTAGTGTGAGCCATGTGAAGTAACTTCGTTATTGATTTCTATTATTTGGTTTGTGTAATTAAACACATAAAGAACATTATTTAAATGTGTCTTACCATAACAAATGTTACCTTTATAAAAGAAACAACATTCATTCCCAATTTTGAAATAAATACATCCATATCAAGTCTAGATACAAAAATAATGTTTTTGGTAACCGAAGACACATAATAACAACCCTTTAAAACCAAGATCATTCCAGTCAGAAATGTGAGGTGGTAGTCCCCGATCTCTACAACAATAATTTTAGCTCCATTGGATGCTCGAAGATCTACCTATTCTCGGTCAATATTTCTGAATCTACTTAGTTCCTGTATTTGAATACACATGTGAGCACCACAAGCTATATCTAATACCCAATTTGTAGAAATAGATAAATTGAATTTGATAACAAATGCACCTAAAGATTTCCCTTGCTTATTTAGATGAGTGTAATTTTTCTTCCTGTGGCCCTTCTTTCTACATGAGAAACAGACATCATCATGTTCCCTTACATGCCAATTGATCTTCCTCTTCTTAGAAGGGTGTAAAGAAGCTTTGGACTTAAATCTCTTTGTTTTCATTTTTCTTTTGTTCTCCATAAGAACATAAGGTTTTTCACACTTCATATCCTTATCTACTTGGAAAAGAAGAGTAAGAAGATTTGGTAGAGTCTTCTAAATGTTGTTCATATTAAAATTCACAACAAAGCTAGAGAAGATCTGAGAGAGTGATGCCAGAATATGGTCAGTGCTCAGCTCTTCGGGGAGTTTAAACCCTAGAACCTCTAAACGCTCAATGTAGTCAATGAGCTTGACTACGTGAGGCCCAACTGGGGCACCCTCTCTAGGTTTGCTCTTAAATATCACCTTATAAATTTCAAATCGTTCCTGTCTATCTCTCTTATAGTAAAGACTACAAAGGTGCTCATACATGCTATATGAATCCATATTTTCACGAGACTTTATTAATTCACTATACATTATTGAAAGAATAAATCATTGAATGTCGAACACGTCACTCAAATGTTTTTCATAGATAAGAAACTCTTCATCACTCACCTCTTCAGTAGGCTGGTCATACATTGAGGAATATAGCACATAAGATTTCTGTTCATGGCGTATCACAACCTGAAGGTATTTAGAACACTCTTGAAAGTTACTACCAGTTAGGAGGTTATCTTTATAAAATATTGATCTTAGGGATAGTGTGGATGATTAACTTGTCATTTTATTCTATAATTAAAAATAGTAGGTTATTAATACTTTTCTTTATTATAAAATAAGTGAGATATAATAAATTAAATGTATTTATTTATTAAATCCACCACTATTTTATCAAGTCTCAATATCCCTCACCATTGAACTCAAAATTTCTAGACACTTTAACATTCTAGTGGAATGGATCCTCATTACTTTTCTTAATGATCCAGACTTTAGCCATGAAAACCGTAATAAAGTAATTAGGTAGGTGGTATTGCCAACTGTGGACTTACAATTCCTTGATCTGTTGAGTGGATTCCCCTATCCAGAAATCCTGACTTGTATTTCCTCAAAACTTGCCTCCAAATTTGTATTGAACAAACTTTGGACATTAAAATTAATACCATTTTGATTAAGTCAACCCAAAACTATCATGGGAACTCCTCAATAAAAGTAAGTGTCCAAACTTTGACCATGTACTACACTTAGTTCTATGGTTTCATTCTCAATCAAGTAATAGAAAACTTAGTCTGACTTAATATTTAATTAAGGGATTTTAATTTATTATGCATAAATTTTATCTTATTTTATCCTTTACACATCTTGTTAATATTAAGTTTATTTTACTTAATTATTTGACCATGTTGGATAAAACATTTACACATAATTAATTTATTTAATTTTCATCTTTGTACATTAATTTATTTATTTATATGATCACGACCTTACATCCATAAAATAAATAATTTCATAGACAAAAATAAATAAATAATTAAATAACATGTTCATGAGATTTATCTAACAGTTGATTTAATGAGAGGACATTAAATCGACCTTTAACCTAGGGGAAATAACTCTTATTTTCAGTCTTGGCATGAGTTACAACATTCCAGTTGTCCACCTGTGTATCACCTAGGTTGACATCATTATGGTTTCATCTTGAACTGCCTCCACATGCCTTGATATTCTCTATTAATTACAAATATTTATTGCTCACACGTAGGTGAGGGGAACCAAAGGATTTGTTAAAGGGGATTATATAATTATATCCTTAAACATGCAGGTCCTGCATAATAATAGAGGGAGGGATTACTCACAAACCATTATTTAATTTAATATTAAATAATTGAAAACTCATGCAATAAACTAAATTAAAACATCCAACACATATGTAGGTCTTGGTCAAGCTCACAAACAGTCATATATGCAACGAATATGAAAAAGTAAATGACTAACATTCATTTTTTATTTTTTATTTTATTATTTAATATAAACACACTTGTATTAATTAATTAATTAATAAATTAATAAATTATATTTTATCTTTAATGGTCATCCGATATTATTTGGAGATACTCATTATTAATGGTATTCATGGTAAATAAACAGTATAATCCATAATGAAATTTTAATAATAATAAATTAATTGAGAATTTAAAATTATTTAAAACCATTATTAAATTGTTAAACACACAATGGCGTTCCAATCAATAAAATAATGTTTTAATGCTGCAATTTTCAAATTTAATATAATTTTATTTTTTTCCATTAATGAGATACACAATGTCTACATGCAGCTACACACCATGTACCTCGACTTCTGTATATCCAAGTCACATGCCTGGGGCTTCAGTGTGTTAACTCGGTCGAACCACATGGTGTGTACATGTCAGCTACACACCCTGTATCTGCTTTCCATGTGTTAGGTTGTCCCAGTCAACACACAGTGTGTAATAAAATCACTGTGTGTAATTAATTTCTTGGTGCATCTAGATACAATGCACATGAGTATATGTCATGTGCTCTGGGTGCACACTGTGTAACCCAGTTTTATCAGCCAAAGATTTGGAACTTCTTGATGGCATTTCCGGTCATTCTTCATTTTTTCTTAAACCTTTAAGAAAATGAAACACCGAACAAACATGATTAATAAGATGATAACATATTAATTCAAATCAGATTAAATAATGAATAACTTGATATTAAAATCTAACCATAATTTAAAATAGACCAACAATCAAATAAATAATTATAAATTTAAACGTGACTGCTTTGATACCCTTGATAGTTCCGAGCGTAGCATAAGCATGAATGGGTGAGCGATATATATTAAAATTTCTTTTAATAATAGTTTCCCAAAACCAAGAGTGGGGATATTGCATGTCAAAATTATAAATAATTTATTTAATATTTGAAGAAATAAATACCTGGGCTTAGGAACTTTCTTAATTGGTGAATGTTGATTGTCCAAAAAGTGTCTTTCGAATTACTTTCGTTACACTGTGAGGATCCAAGTATAGTATCCCTCTAGGGGTGATCCACACATGCTCCTATGATCTCCTAGGAACACCACTCAATCTTCGGTGCTAGCACAACGAGTCGAATGTATTACATTGTTGTTCTTGATCACTCATTCTTCGGTCTTGAAGAAATATCTCTTTCAATTCTAGTTCTTAAGAGGGAGAGAGGAGGAGTTTAGAGAGAATTCGTTGTGCACAATAATTATCTATTCTCAATTTTGGATGCTCTACACAATAAAAATAACCGCCTATTTATAGAGTTAAGATTTAAGTTAAAATATTATTTAATTTCATATTAGCCATTAAATAATATTTATTACCTTTAATAAATCTCATGCCACAAAATAATAATTATATAATTATTATTTTGTGGAGCGCACCAACTTGTGCAATAATAAATATTATATAACGGTCTTATTAATTAATATTTGTCACGAGACTCAACATAGGTCCATTGGAACTCCTCTATCATTTATTGAACAACCGAATAAATATTTTATTCATAAATAAATATCTTATTCACAATCTAGAGAATAAATATTTATTAAAATATTCAATAAATAAAATAAATATTTTATTCGCAAGATGATGAATAAATATTTATATAATTTATGCGATCAATATAACTTGAATAAAATTATTCCTCAGACTTGAGAATAATATCTATTCCATTAATTAAACTCAAATAGAATTTAATTGAGATCAAAAAAAATACTTAGTGTGTTACCATATAGGATTCTTTCTCATTAGCATTAGGCGGGCTTACCTAAATTCCAAAATTACTGTCTAGCAATAGATCTAGGCACCCAAGATAAAGAACTTAACGTCAAAATGTCGATAATCATATACGAACACTCATAGTGTAATATAATCCCTTTTTCAAAATATATCATCAAGTAGGTTTCACATCCATGCCACCAACCTATAAGCTTGATATGTGTTTCTTTGACTATCTGAAATAAACACGTCATTACACCGTGACCATGAAATTTAATGCGACAGTTATATTCCAATAAAAGGGCCGAAATATCAGCCTCCATAAAGATGGAAGGGAAAAATCCTTCCTCGACTTATTAATCAATGAGATGTCACTCATGATGCACCCAACATATCAACTTCTCCATTTACTATTATCATCATGGTTTATGAAATACATATAAGTATGCGAGCTGTAACATGCATTAATAATAATATTAAAGTCTAAGAACCATCACACATGCTCATATATAGGAATATATGATGACACCCAAACATGCATAATTCATACTGGTGAGTCTGTTATCATAATCTATCATCTTGGATATTACCACATGAAAACTTCATGGGAAGAAGCATCATCTGCTTACGAGTACTTATACGTGACAGTCTATGTACTATGTGTCCCATTATAATATGTTATCCAACCACATAACATTATTTTAGAATATCATCATAACACATCAAGGTTCTCATCATAGTGGAGAACTAATATGACCTTATTAATGCGGTGTATACTCTCGGACATTATTACATTAGATTTATGCAGAAAAAACAAACAATATGTAAGAAGAATTTTTATTAATATTCAATACATTGAATATATGTGTAATCAAAGTAAAAATAATTATCTCTAGGATACCAACTCCAATAGAGGAATCGTTCCCTAGTACAACAGGGGGTTCCACTCTGTAAGCATCTGTAGAGGACCCACACCCATGCCGATGGGGGGTTTCACTCTAGTGCCACGAGGACCCACACCCATGTCGATGGGGGGTTTCACTCTAGTGCCACGAGGACCCACACCCATGCCGGGGGGGGGGGGTCCACTCTAATGGACGAGTACCCATTCCCTAGTGTGATGGGGGGGGGGGGGGGGGTTCCACTATAGGTCATTGAGGACCCACTTCCTACCCGGTAGGGGGTTCCACTCGAAAGTCGAGGACCTACGCCCTGGTACAACAGAGGAGTTCCACTCTAGGTCATCGAGGACCCATGCCATACCTGGTAGGGGGTTCCACTTGGAAGGTAGTTGTAGAAGACCCACACCCATACCGATAGGGGGTTATACTCTAAGAATTGAGGACTCTATCACCCAACTCTATTGGAGGGTACAACTTGGTAGTCTCTGGTGATTCTTCCTGATCACTGCCATTATCATGCATCGCCTCCAAAAGTGTCATACCTATAATATTTGACATAGTATCTCTAAATCCTCAACCTAGGGAACCATCACATTCTACATGAAAAAACACTTAGGATATACTACTCATGGTCTAAAATATGAGTTTAAATGAAGGAGATATAAATGATTGGAGTTTCCTAAAAAATGAACTAGGGGTCCATGACATGTGAGGGGACCCACATGACATGTAGTCTCACTCCACCATCTGGATGTGTCCCTGGATGGCACAAAACTCCATCTCATGTAGTAGTACACATCATGTAGGTTTACTACACGGTGTGTTCAGGCTAACCAAGACCGAGTTGTGTCCTGCTCGCTGTGTCTATGTACTCGACCGCATGTCCATGTAATCGACCCCGTATCCGTGTACCGGACCCTGTGTCCATGTAACAGACCCCGTGTCTATATACCAAACCATGTGTATGTGTACGAGACCCCGTTTCCATGTACCAAACCCCGTGTCTGTGTACTGGATTACATGATCGTGTACCTGACTGTGTACTTTCACACAATTTCCTGCCCTTGTGATCCATCACATGGGTTCCCATCTAAAGATGGGGTACGCAACATGTAGGAGGGACACACACCACATCATCCTTATCTTTTCTAAAACCCTAGACGATGCCGCTGAGGGGGCTACACACCGTGTGTTCTTCCCACTACACGACATGTAGTTGGGTTTTCATCAGATTCTCAAATCTGAACTTTGCACCTCAAATTGGACCATGCCATCGTAGATCTCGCCTCAAGTTCATCTGGGATGAGAAGATCTAGCTGTGAATTGCTCTAGTTGACCATAATTCTCTATAAAATAGTCTCTTTTCACCCACATGGGTTTCACTATTCGTTCTTCATGCCACCAAAGCTTCTACGTTCAACCCCTTGATCAAAAAATCATCGAAAAGTTCATCCTCATCTCGCAATAATCACAGATCTATGATCGATTCATCAATCCGCTTATTTTTCATGAAACTTATATTAATCCGCACTACTAGAAAGATAGTTTTTCCCAGTGGGCCTATCCCAACGGTTTGGGAAAACCATTGGGATAGGCTATTACATCACATGTTATCCCAACAGTTCCTTAAAAACCGTTGGGATAGAAGAGCCTATTCTAGCAGTTTTTTAAAACCACTGGAATAGGGGTGCCCTGTTTTCCCCTAAATCAAGAACTCCCCTCATGCTACCCCTCCTTCCATCCCAAATCCTATCAACCCCACTCCCCTCCTCCCATTTCCAGCCCTAACACGTGGCTCCCCCCCTCGCACTTCCCCTTCTCCGATCCCGACTCCCAACAACCTCGCTCCCCTCCTCCCATTCCCAACCCTAGAACGCGACTACCTCCTCCCATCGCAATCCCATCCTAAGCACTTCCTCCTCCCATTACAATCCCTAGCAGCACTCTCATCTGTATAGCACTCCCATCCCGATCGCTAGCAGTACTCCCATCTGGATCTGCATCCAGATCTAATTCCGAGCTCAAAGCCACATGCACCCCTCTCCTCCGATTCTCTTGACAGTGAGCCCTAGGAGTGCTTACAACTCATTCCCTAGCCATAGTGACCCATACTCAAGAATCTATTTCATTCGTTTTTTCTTCAATATCAAATCGGTGAGTTCTAGATCTGTCATTTAGTATTCCCCTTCTATTTTCATCTGATTTTTCTTCAAAACTTTGGCTAATTTTCAATGGATCATTCTTGGGTGTTGTTTGGATTTATATTTTTAAATAGATTTGGTGTTTGAATTGAATATTTCCTTGGTAACATAATTATTTTATATGGTTGTGATATTAATCGAATTGGTTAGTGATTTTTTGATTATTTTTTCAATGGTTATTATTATTATTCAAACATCAGGGGATGCTTGAGTACTTGGGTAGGATAACCTAGATTGGATTGGTTCCAAACCCATTACCTACAGTGATTCCCTGAATAGTTTTATAGTTATCTACACATTACACTAGCTAGTGACCTATATATTTCATTGGTCCAGTGTGGTAGTTTTTTTCCAATAATTTTAGAGGTCAAAGATCTAGGTTCCCATATCCTTTTTGACAATAGTGAAATTTCTTATGTAGCATGTTTTATATTATTGTTCTTCACATGTTTTATTTTGATACTATTAGCCTCTTTTATTTGCGTCATGATCTAATATGGTCTTTACTCTATCTTGATCATTAAATCCATTTGATAAATTTAGTTTTAAAGTATATTTAAATTCTTACTTTTAAATACTAGTTAAAAAGTTGTTCTTAAATGTGTACTTTATTAATGGAGGCTTCAACCTATTAATGTGTTTTCATTGTGATATTTTAATTTAATTAAAATAGAATAAAATATTTATAAAATTATTCTGAAAATTTTATTTACCTTTATATGCTCATCCAATACAAATCTATTTTTAGATAATTTATTTCAAACTATCATAAAAATCAAATTTTCTTTAATGAATTAAACTTGGCGTGTTGTTTCCATTGGCTTGCCTACTGAGCTCATTTTCACATGACCATAATTTATAATTTGACCATTTTTTACTCTTATCAATGTCTCACATAACTGTTGTGTGGTATTCTTAATGTGGAGTGATCCAATCCACCATCACATTCCAAAACCACACAAATTTATCATGGGATATTCACTACAGTAAAACCACCCTCTTCATAGTGAAATATACATCATTATGGTGTGATACTCAATCAGTTACTCTTATATACATTGAGTTTATTATTAACAATGAAAGGTTGTAGTGATTTTCACTCTTAAATAACATTTTTATACTATTATGAAAGACCAGTTATATCATTTTCTCTTCCTTCATGGTGTATCAAATATCTAGCACTCCAGATTATTCTTAAACTGAATAGGTTATAATGTGGAATATAGTCTTATGATGTGGTATCTCTATAAAAAATCTTATATGTAATGTGATTATTATTATATGTTCTTCGTTTATTATTATTTATAACTTAATGTAGCGTGACAAAAATCTGTATGCTGAAATGAAACCTCCATATCCAAAATTTTATGCTTACATAACAACCAATATAGTGTGATAATAAATGTTACAACATGTTGTGAACTTTATTTACCATGATTTCCAACATCCTTTTACAAATAAGTTGTGAGAGGATATTAGATAATGGTATCACCTTGTGAATTATATAAAGGTGAAATGATATATGATTTAACTTGAGATAATTTAAATATGGTATTGAATGACTTTCTTATATCAACTTTATAAATGCGATCATGGTTGATTAAATGAAAAATATAGATTCTAGTGAGCCCATTATCAAGATATATAGTTGACTCAATTTTTTAATAATAAACTAACCCTAGGGTATATGTGATAAATGTGAATCACTTTTTCTCTTAGGTTCTCTCCTCTAAAACTTCATGCATATATCACAATCAGTACAAATGAGACATCAACCCTCAAGTATACTTATAGTATAAATATATAACACATTTTCATTAATCATAAACAAACATAACTGACCAAATTGAATAAAACCATGTTGTACCAAGTTGAACTAAACCATATCAAACAATACCAAACCAAACCAAATAGAATTGATTTGAACCAAAGTAAATAAAACCGGTTTGAACCAAACTAACCCACATTGAATCAAACTATTCCAAATTGAAACAAATGAAATTCAATAAAACCATATGCACTTAAACTAAAGATACAAAACCCCAACCAAATGAAACTAGGCCAAATTAATAAAAACTTACCTAACCCAACTAAAAATAAATTTAAATGAAGCTAATTAAATTTAATTAAACAAAACAAAACTAAACCGAAACAAATGAACTTGAACCAGACCAAATTGAAGGGGAGAGTCACTAAGGCATATATTTAAAGGTCCTTTACACCTCATAAATTTATACTATTTTGTTATATATATAGTATTTTATTGTCTTTTATATTATGATTCTCATATAGACTAGTGTCTCATTTATGGTTTCATATAAATTGAAGAGTTCTCATTTTCTTAAATATATTTTCGATTAAAATTCAATATTATCTAATTTCTTTTATAAAATAGCATTTAATTTTTTTTACAAAATGGATAGAAGTTGGATGTATGAAACTGATCGGACCTCAAGTGATTTTCAAAACAAGTTGGAGAGCTTTTTAGATTTTTCATTTGACAATGCTTCAAATAGTGGCCACATACATTGCCCATGTTATAATTATGTTGTAAGACCTTGGTTGAGCCGTGAAGAAGTTAGATACTATATAACCAGATACAGTTTTCAAACAAACTACTATGTGTGGTATCACAATGGGGAGAAAATGCAATCTCAAAATGCTCATGATCCAAATGAGAGGACTTGATTAGAGAATTTATTAGATAATCATTTTCCATTTATTCATCCTCAAGAGAATGAATGGATTCCAACCCAAAAATGACGATGCGTCTAATGAAAATGATGATTTTGATAGGATGCAAAAATTGAATGATGTTTCCATGACTCCTGTATATTGGAAATGTGGTAAAATGAATAAGTTGAAAATTTTAATCTGATTATTTCATGGGAAAACAATGTATGGGATTTCTAATACTATCATCAATTACATTCTTACCTTTTTGAAATAATTGCTTCTAGATGATGCAAATATTCCCTCAAACCACTATATAGCATGGAAGTTAATTTAGGAAATTAGATTTTCAAAAAACAAAATTCATTCTTTCCTGAAATATTTAAACTTATTTTGGGAAGAAACTATTGAATAAAATGATTGTATAAAATGTAGGACATCCTAATGGAAGCCAAAAGCCAATGGAACACCATCCCGTGTGCCCTAAAAAGTAATGTGGAACTTTCCATTGATCCCTTGACTCTAGAATCTTTTCATGTCTGATGAAATATAAAAAAAAGTGATGGAATAATATCGAGATAAAGAAGAATAATGATGAGTTGGTTCACCCTATAGATGGATTTTCATGGAAGGGAATTGATGCTCGATATACTGATTTCACAACTGATGTGCATAATGTGAGGTCAGGTCTTTCATGTGATGGTTTTAATCCATTTGGGTAGATGCTCACTTCACACAACACATGACCAATTTTTATACACATTTATAACCTGCCTCCATGGATTTGTATGAAAAAAACTTTCACTTTCATGAGTATAATCATATTTGGACCTTCTGATCCTGACAATGATATATATATGTGTACATAAAACCTTTAATAAAAGAGTTGAAGCATCTTTGTAATGTGGGTGTGCGCACATACGATGAATGTTCAAAAGGCATATTTTAGATGTGTGTTGCACTTATGTGGATGATCAATGATTTTCCTTCTTATACAATGATATCTAGATGGAGCATGAAGTAAAAACTATCATGTTTTATTTTTATGAATAATACGTGATCTAGAAGATTGAAATATCATCATAGTTTCAGCTTTATGGGGCATCGATGATTATTGCCAATGGACCATCTATATAAGAATAATCATCGATGATTTGACAATACTATGGAGACTGATAATCCACCTCAACATATGTTTGGGACTGATGTGATTAATAAATTAAAAGATTTCATTTTTTTATTAGGGAAGGGTCATATTAAATCTAGAATTGGAAGAATATTTCCACTGAAACCTATTACAATTGGAAGAAGAGGAGTATCTTCTTTGAGTTACCTTATTGGTCAACCAATTTGTTATGTCATTGCTTATATGTAATTCACATTAAAAATAATATATGTGAAATATTGATTTCAATTTTTTTAAATGTTAAGGGAAATACAAAATATGATTTATGATCTCAGCATAACTTGGAAGATTGGGGCATCAGACCAGAATTGCATCCTGTGTGTATCAGTGAAAATAAATGGAAAGTTCCATGTGATTCATATGTGATGAAACCTATGGAAAAAATTAATTTTTGAAAGTACTAGAGACTATTAAAGTTCTCGATGGCTATTCAAGAAATATATCAAAACGAGTCAATAGAAAAGATTTGAAGTTGAAATCTTTGAAGACTCATGATTATCACATACTTATGCATGAGTTGATTCCAATAGCAATCAGTCATCTTCTGTCTAATAATGTAAGGGTTTTAGTTATTTGGTTGTGCCATTTATTAGAGATATTTGTACTAAGAAGTTTTCAAAGTATTTCTTGCAAAAAATGTCGGTAGAGGCACCATTAATTTTGTGCAAGTTAGAGAAAATATTTCCTCCATCATTTTTCACATGCATGATACATTTAACTCTCCATTTTCCAACTAAAATACTTCTCATAGGAACTATTTATTTTCATTTGATGTATATAAATAAAAGAAACATGTTCACATTATAGTCTTATGTCCATAATATAAATAATCCTGAAGGTTTTATCATAAGAGGTTACTTGGATTAAGAATGTATGGATTTCTATTCAATGTATTTGTCTAATATTACTATGAGACGGAACAAACCAATGAGAAATAAAGAAGAAAAATATGAGAAAATTGAATCCAATTTTCCATCACTTCCCAAAACAATTAGAATTACCAGATCATATACATTGATGACATTAAGCCTTGAAGAGCGGGAGATGGAACATCACACAGTTTTGTTTAATTGTGATTTATTCGATGACTACATCAAGTAAGTAAATTGAACATGTATATCATATTTCATATCATGTAATTTTACATATATATTAAACTATTTCTATTTTTTAGTAGGGAACATAAACAAATGATAAATAGAAAGCATTGTTCTTTACCATTGATAAGGAGAGAGACTTTTCATAGCAAATAATTTTATTTTTGGTTGAAATTGAAGGTATAAATATTAATATAATAAATTAATAAAATAAATATTTAATTAAGTTTAATATTCATTTATATTTCAGGTATGGATTTTTCCTACTGGATATGTCTTTGAGGAAATGAGAGCTTTGGCTTTTGGTCCTAATTTTATGGTCCGTGAATGCGAATCAATTGTGATCTATGGGTATAGATTTATTATCACTCAAAAAGAAAGGAACATGAGAACACAACATGATGGTTTTATATTAACCGCCATAACAGACTGTTATGATAGTGCATCAGATAATAGACCTTGATTTAAAATGTATCTTTTTATGGAGTCCTTTAGAAAATACTAATATTTTATTATCACTCTCATGGTCAAGTCACTCTGTTGAAATGTCAGTGGTTTAATTTTATGATGAGGTACGACACATTTATTAATGATTTTTGGATTTTGAGTTACTGACATGACTCACACTCTTTCTCCTGATGAACCATATGTATTGAAATCAATGGTGAAACAAGTTTTTTATGTCAAAGAACATATTTGACTTGAATTTGGTGTCATTATTGAAGTAATACCAAGACATATTTTTGATGATGGTGATGATGGAATTGAAATCATACCTTCTCCCATTGTCCTTGATCCATTTATTACTTATGATGAATCTAATACTTCAATTGTTAGAGTTAATTGAAAACCTGAAGTTGTGGTGGGAAATATATAGAATCATCCATCTGTGTTCTCAATTATTTTGGTTTAGATTGACTTGGGTTGTTGAGGTTGGTTCTATACAAATTGATTTACTATTGAATACAAATATTTTGTATCCAAATAGACCTTCATGTGCATTTTCAATATTTACTGGTTGTAATTTTCTTTGAGTTACATTTTCTAATTTTGAATTGAATTGTATTCAAACATACCAAACCAAACAAAACCAAAACAGTTAAATTGTAACAAAAAAAATATTAATTGAATTAGAAATATTAAACTAATTTATATTAAAATCAAAATCAATGAAAATAATGAAATAAAAAAAATGGAAAAACGAACTAACCCAAAATATGAACCAATTGACCTAAGACAAATAAAAATGGAGAAATGACCTCATCAATTGACAAAAATGAACCAAATGACCTAAGACAAATAAAAATGAAAAAATGAACTAATTAATCGACCATAATGAATCAAATAACGTAACCAAAATTGAATTGTATCAAATTGAAAATTAAAAAAAAACAATATCATACCCATGCTAAACATGTTAATTTGAATGTATTGTTTTTTCTATGACATGTATTCCATTTTGATATTATTCCCACTAGATATAAAATGTTTTTGTTATATCACTATGTATCCTATATTTGGTTTGATAAGTGGTATTCCTTAATTAAGTCATGCCACATATTCTTTCTTGTTTCAGTTACACATTAGTTATGGATTTATAATTAATTCTATATTTGTTTTCAAAAGAAGGAAATAAAAAATACTCAGGAGAAATGAAGAAAAATTAAGGCATACAACAATCACCAATAGTAGAAAAGTAGTCTTTAATATTGTTATTTTTTTTAATTTTGACATCAGTTTTTAACCGAAATTGAAGTTGCTGACGTAAAAAATATGACTTTTGACGTCGATTTTTGTAAACTGATGCCAAAAATGAATTAAATTTGTTTATTAGTTTCAGTTTTGTAAAAAAAATGATGCTAAAAAACCCATGGGTATCATTTTTGGTATTATTTTCCTTAAAAATCGATGTCAAAAAGTTAAAAAAATAGTTTCGGCGACATTTTTTTAATAAAACTAATGCCATAAATGAAACAAAAAATATTTTTGGCGTCATTTATTACAAAAACCGAGGTAAAAAAGTATTTTTTATATCTTTTAGAGAATTTCCTAAGCTTCGATTTGAATGGTCATGGTGCTAAAAAAAATTTATGAATCAAAAGTTATGGTCGTCGAAATTTGAACTTGTCAAAGTTTTGATTGATACAACTCGTTTTAAAGAAAACATGATAAACATGAATTTAAATCACATACACTAAATGAAATAAAATAAACATAACATTTCAAACATATTTCAATGGTTTTAGGAGATTTCATCAAAATGATATGTTATTTATCATCATATCTCTTATATTTAGGGTAGAACTCACACGACAATGAAAAATAGTGATTGATAATTAAATTTACACCACAGTTGGTAAATCTCATCTGAATTATTTTCATTTTTAAATAGATCATAATAATAAATCATCTTTATAAGAAAGATAATAGAGTTGTTTAGAAATAAAGGAAAATAATAATAAAGAAAATAAATGATTAGAATAGATACTGTGTTCAAATTAACGATTGAACCCATGTTGAAAACTTGATTGAATCGAAGTGGTTAAAAATGATGAATGAAGGAGAAAATGGATTTATATATTGTAAACGAAAATATTTTTGATAGAGTTGTATGAAAATATAGGCAGGATTTTAAAAAGTTAAATGTGTGTTGTAAAAAAATTGAAATATTGATCCTGCGTATTAGTGAATACTCTTTGGCGTCAGTTTTGATTAAAACTGATGAAAAAGAGGATTTACATTGGTCTTTTGGCATCAGTTTTTTACAAAACTGACGCAAAAAAATCCAATGGATATCATTTTGAGCATCAGTTTTTTAATAAACCGACACTAAAAAGCAAAAAAATAAAAAAAATCGCGTCGTTTTTTAAATAAATTGATGATAAAAAGTTAAAAAAATACATTTCACGTCGCTTTTTTTTAAGAACTTATATTAAAAACTAAAATAAATAGTTTTGGCATCGACTTTTAAAAAACCGATGAAAAAAATAAAAAAAAATATTTTTGGCATCATTTTTCATGAAAACCGATGCCAAAAATAAAAAAAATTAAAATGTTTTAGATAATTTATTAAGCTTAAATTTGAATGGTCGTGGAGCTAAAACAGAATAAGAGATTAAAAGGTATGACCTTTGAAAGTTGGACTTCTTTAAGACTTTTCTTAGAGAAGATCAATTTCCAACATCCATAACTTTTAATCTCTAACTCCGTTTTTTCTCCACGACCTATCAAATCGAAGCTTTGGAAATAATCTAAAACATATTAAAAAAAATCTAATTATTGGTGTCATTTTTTTAGAAATGAACATTAAAAATATTTTTTTTAAAAAAATTTGGCGTCGGTTTAAAAAAAACCGTCGCCCAAACTATTTTTTTTTCTTTTTGGCGTCATTAAAAAAAATGGCACCAAAAAGTCTCCAAAAAATATTATACATCAGTTTATAATAAACTGACGTCAAATTTTCGATGTTATAAACCATTTTTCTACTAGTGAACCCAATGAGTGAGATGGGAATCCATCCTCTAGTGTTTGTTGTGAGTATTTTATTTCAAAAATATATATCAATAACATATAATTTCATGTAGTTAATTTTGTTTTTAACTTTTAATCAGGATCCAACACCAAGGGGCTAATTATTCACCGGAAATCCTAGTGGTTCTAGTGCTTAGGCTGGAGATTTGAGGGGGGGGGGGTACTATAGATAGACGCTCTATTTGGCGTGCCTGATCACACCTCATCCCTCCCCTTGATGCACCATCTACCACACTTTCTGATCCCACAATGTCATTATAGACACCCAATATATTTAGGCTGCCTGTGTTTGCACCTCTATTTTCATCTGAGCCTCCCCGCCTCTCTTTTTCGTATCCACCAATGATTCCTCCTCATCCTTATTATGCATTTTCATATCCATATGTGCCATCTTCTTTTTTCCTTCTACTTCCTTCTCCCTGGGCTACTACATTCCTGCTTCTTCAACTGCTGATATGACACCTTCTAACCTTGAGAAGCATACACTTAGACCCACTACATCTGTATAGATTAATGTTCCTTCAGTGACTAGGGATCCAACGACGCCCACAGATCAGGCTGCCTCCGGTATATTTATAGAACCATGGTAAATTTTTATTATCATAATTTATTTTAATTATAATATGTACTGATATAATATTTGTTTTTATTATTTAATATCTAGATCTACTGATAAACAACATGGGCGTACATGAATGCGTGCAGTTTGGAACCACAACACGTAGCTGGTGGTGGAGTAAAATGAAGATAAACAAATGGTTAGAAAAATAGGATGAGAATGTAGGAGTTTTTTTATGACACTTTACAAATAATCCAACATCATTACTGTCCATCCACTCTCCTGAAGACACCTAGAAAATGAAATAAAGGATAACTCTTGGGAAAAAATATGGGTAAACAAATTTGTTGGATTTAATGTTATATTATTATTACGTTTATTTGAATCAATATTTTGGTGTCAACTTTGTTTAAATTTTTCCGATGTTGAGGTTGCGATACCATCATGACTTATGGAATTAAGTGAGCCCTGGAGAGGCTATAAGCATGCATTGTATAGTGGATGTCATGCTAGAGTTGGAATGGATTTAGAGGCCACACCTATCATAGATGGCTGTCTAATAGAATATTATTGGGGAATGATTACTCATTGTATGAGTATCAAGTTCAAGGTTTAAATCAAATTTGAGGTTTTAAAATGAAAATTACCATGATTTTCATTAATACTTACTTTTGTATTATTGAATTTTTTTAGGAATCGTCAGGAAAAAATAAAAAAAGGATTTTATGACATACCTCCACACTTTGGGGTGGACTATGACGTCGGACCATGAGAGGAAGCAGGTATGACACTCATTTACCTAGATGTAATTAATTTTTTATATCTCATGAAAATATGGGGGTTAATCAGCTTACAAATTCCCTATACAAAAAAGAACATCTAGTTGGATAGGTTCTAAGGGTAGTCCCTAAAATATATTGAAAACTTCAATGATAAATTTCTTCTGATATTTCTCTACTTTGATGTAGAGGCATTGAACTCTCTTAATAGTCTTATCATCCTCATACACACTACAGGGACCCAACCATAAACATTATATATTCTTGAGTTTAATAAATAATTTAATTGATTTCACATTGAGGATATTTTTAGGTTTATAGTTTTAGAGAATTAAGCCATCATTAATACATAACATCCCATAATCATATAAGAGGATACTACCAAAATAATATCCATTTTTTCCACTAAAGGAAACCCTTTTAAAATTAAAATATGATTTATTTTCTTGATAAAAATATTCTTGACTTTTTCCTTTATCTTTCCCATCCTTATAACCTGTAATTTTTTTTAAAAACTTGGTATGAGCACAAAAATCTTAGTAAGAGATATAAAATAAGGAAAGAAAAACGTTAGTCCATGAATACTTATAAATCCAAGAAATCATACTTTTCACCTGTAAAACATAAGCTCTTTAACATACCTCATGAAATAATAAAATTCCTGAAAAACTCATAGAAATAATAAATCATAAAGGTAAATTGTTACATACATATCATACTTACACTGTATCTTTCATAGCTACATAGGGAGTAACCTTCATGGTTACATTTGGAATACCCATCACAATATATTCCCTAAATCTCGTAGGAGAAACCCAGTCATTTAACTCTATCTCATTACCCAATGCATTGGAGAGCTATCACGAGCTCACCCACCCTCGATTTATCATAGAACCACCTGTATACAAAAAAATAGTGCCCAAGAACCAAAACATAATCACAACACATAAATAATGCATAAAGGAAAAATAACATTTCCACATTTCAATTATAAGATATCATTTCAAGATATTGACATAATAAATCCCTTATCAAAACCATTTTCAATACCAAAATACATGTAAAGGGAATATGGTATTTATTTTACTTTTAAAAACATTAAGACTTATATATGAATCCAAATATCAAATAATGGCAGTAAAGAAGTCGTTGTCGCTTATACGTTAAAAAAACATTCTTTTTGTTGTTTTGTATGGAAATTCAAACAATCCATATAAAAAGATTAATTTAAAAAAACATTTAATGAAATTAAATATATAAATAAAATATAAGATATTCAAAATTTATTTCACATGTAATAGATGAACAACATAATCAAGAAGTAGATATTTAACCCAAAGAATGGAAATTGGGTTAAGGAATTCCCTTACCTCAAGTCTGACTTGTCTCGTACGTTCTTTATATTCCTGAATAATAAACTTAGGTTAATTTATAATTTTTTGATAAAAATTTTCAAGTTTATTATTTCTTTTATATCACTTAATACCATGTTATAAAAATTAAATAATTATTTAAGTTCATGTCAGATGTTTTGTTGATATTCAACACTTGAGTCAAAAATGAACTTGGTATGATGTCAATAATTCATATGGTCATAAGTCCATTATCTAAAAAATATAAAACATGATATCAATATCTTATATATTAATTATATAAGTATTTATAATAATATTTTAAGAGAAACTAAAAACACTGTTCATGGAGACGGCAGGCCGTACGTACGCATGAATGTTATTTTTGTTTTCCCTATCGTATTGAAAGGGTGAAATTAAATTAAATGTATATAAATATATATACATATATAATATCATTAAATTAGAATTAATATTTCATTTATATCACATATTTTTACTAAAACAATCCTTAATACATTCCATGTGATGTGTGAACGAATCACATGATGTTGAGGAGGCAATAGTCAACACATCCCCAAACGAAGTTATCGTATAACAACAATATGGAAAGAATGAAGGTATGTTTAATATAACATATCAAGAATATGAAATAGGTTATAATATACATATTAAAATATTATTTGACCAGAATAATGGTTTTAAGACCAGCCATGAATTCAGAAAAGGAAAAAGAACAAAAACATTATTCACTTAGGTGATTAACCGACATAACTTGGACAACAATTTCGTTTCATTGAATAAGAGGACGTGGGAAATGAAATGGATATGAGATATTCCATTATAAACATAACACTCTGGTATGTATAGGATTTTGGAGTTATTATGCATTGATGGATGAAGGAGGTGATGAGAATATAGAAAAAGAAATAATTAAGAGAGGTACTTTGAGAAAATTATCTCTTGAATATCCCCTCCTTGAAAGACCCTTAAGGACCTTGTATTTGGTCTTTTGATGAGACTAGTAGAAATTGGACGTGGGGAGAGTGATTAGGAGAGTTTTGGGTAGATATTTGAGGATCTAAAAGGATTTTTGAGTCGAAATAGGGTGGTGGAGAGGTGATATTTGTACTTGAGGAGAGGTGGGTTCAAGTAATTAATTTATTGATTATTTTATATTAAAAGCCAACCATATAGAGGTGGCATTAAATTCCATGACTTTGGCTTGTGATTAATGTTTTATAGGATGGTTAGGGTCTATCCACACCTCAAACAACAATTAAATGTTGTAGTTTTTAGGTATGTTAAGCTTTTAACTTTTAACTTTAACCCTTGTCAAAATTTTACTTTTACTATAGTAAATAATTTTTTTTACCATGGTAAATTTTTTATACCTAAAAATGAAATTGAACTTAAAAATTAATTTTGAAATTTTTATTACAGATATGGAATCAATTTTACTTAATTAAATTCATAGAATTTGGAAAATTAGATTTAAAATTAATTCTACAGACAAAACTAAAAAGCAAGTTTATAAAGTGAAACGTTTAAAAGTTTGAAATGTTTTTATATCTAATTTCAATTTTAAATTAGTTCAAATGACCAAAATTAGATTAAATTATAAAAAATAGTCTAAATATACTTTAAAATCATCTAAAAGTATAATATAAAAATATAAATAATTTAGACAAAAAAACTGTTTTGAATTAAAATGCAGTATTTTTCACTATTCACTAAAATATGAAAGTTATCAGAAAAATACCAAAAATTTATCCAAACTATATTTTGATGTCCCAATTCCAAATAATAAGTTTATTTTTTTAAATATATCTTATAAATTTTTTAAAAAGTATATTTAAATGGGTTCGATATCAAAAGGCGGTAAAACTACCTTTTAAAAATATTAGAGCTTTTATACCTAAAATTAGATTTATTCTTATTTTAGGTCCATAAAATTTATTAAAATAGTGTAAAAACATTTAATAACATGTTTAAACATAATATAGTTAGTTATGATTATTCTCGCCAATACAATGTCTAGATGTTAACTACCATTTAAAATAATATTATTAATAATGTATTAGTTTTTAGTATAACCCAGTTTTGTGTGCAACATAAGATTTCAGAGAAACTCATTGCCTGTCGAGTATGCTATTGGATATAGTGTCCCATTTTAAGTAAACTTAATATGTAATTCATAAATATTAATATATATGAAAATGTCTTATTTTATAATTACCTGAGATGTTACATCATTCCCCCTTTTAGAAATTACGTCCTCAAAATTTTATTCACTTATCAAATAAGTGGGGGTATTTCTCCTTCATAGAATTTTTAGATTTACATGTTGACTCAAATGGCGTCATCGGTATATTGGAATGAAAATTGTTATTATAAGAAAACTCAACCAAAGAAATATGTTGATCCCAACTTCCTTAGTAATTCATTAAACAAGCTCGTAGCATATCCTCAAACGTCTGAATTTTTTGTTATGACTGCCCATATGATTGAGAATGAAAAGCTGTAATGAAATTTAATTCAGTACCCAATGACTTATAAAGGCCTTTACAAAAGTTATAAGTGAACTTAAGATCATGATCAAATACAATGGATAGAGGAACTCCATGTAACCTGAATATCTCTTTAAGATACAACCAAGAAAGTTGATCTAGAGATAAAGTATCTCAAATGGGAATAAAATGAGCATATTTAGTCAATTGATCAACAATAACCCAGATCGCATTGTTACCTCAAGAAGTCTTTGGTAATACCACTATGAAATCTATCGATATATTCTCCCATTTCTACTCTAGCACTGATAAAGGCAGAAACTCCCCCTTTGGAAACTATTGTTCTACTTTCACCTACTAAAAATTAAAACACTTCATAGTAAAGTCATCAATATCTCTTTTTATTCCATCCCACCAGTAATACTCTCGAAGGTCTCTATACATATTAGTACTGCTAGGGTGAATTGAAAACGGAGAACTATGAGCTTCATATAACAACTCTTTCTTCAACTGTGAATCAAAAGACACACATAACCTCTTCCCAAATCTCAAAACACAATCTTTATCAATATTAAATTCAGGTAACTTAACCTTTAGCTAGCACGGGGTCAGATGATACTTTGAATAATGAGGGATGTTGCCTCATGAAATGCTCCACTAAAGACATGTTCCTTTGTGGTTGATCTAACTGATCTTGTGCATGGATACCACCGCCATTTATAGCCAAAGTTAACTCTGTCATCACTGCAACAAACTGTTCAGTTCCAATTCTGACCATATCAAGTTTCTAATTTGGAAGGTTTTTTTTCCTCTGGATGTCCTCCTAGCATAGTTGCCCTGTTTCCTATGTGGAAAACCATTTTGAACAAATACATCTTAGATGAGTCAACATGGTAATCTTTAAATTATATATCATTTCAATTTTATAATAAAGTAAAAATAATTTATGGATGTTTTATTAACAATATCCTAACCCCTAAAGTTATCTAAACTAACCTATGATACCAACTATAAAGCCTCAGCCTTAAACATTACATATTCTTAAGTTTAGTCTATAATTTACTTTCTTTCACATTGAGGATATTTTTAGGTTTATATTTTTATATAATTAGTCCATCAGTAATACATAGCATCCCATAATCATACAAGAGGATACTACTAAAGTTGTATCCATTTTTTTCCACAAAAGCAAACCCTTTTAAAATTAAAACATGATTTCTTTTCTTGATAAAAATATTATTGACTTATTCCTTTATCTTACTCATCATTATACCATGTGAAAACATTTTAAAAACTTGGCATGAGAACAAAAAGCTCAATAAGGGATATAAAATAAGAAAATAAAAACATTAGTCCATGAATACTTATAAACCCATGAAATCATTCTTTTCACCCGTAAAACATAAGCTCTTTAACATATATTATGAAATCATAAGATTCATAAAAAACTCATAGAAATAATAAATCATAAAGGTAACTTGTGGAATCCATATCATACATACCTTTTAGTTTTCATAGCTATATAGGGAGTAACCTTCATGGTTACATTTGGAATACCCATCACATTATATTCCTTAAATCTCTTAGGAGAAACCCAACCATTTAAATTCATCTCATTATAAAATGCATTGTAGAGATATCATAGGATCAACCACCTTTGGTTTATAAAAAAATGCATGTATATAAAAAAAACAGCGCCCAAGAACCAAAATATAAGCACAACACATAAATCATGCATAAAGAAAAAAATAACATTTGCACATTGCAATCACAAGATATCATTTCAGGATATTGACATAATAAATCCCTTCTCTAAACCATTTTCAATAAAAAAAATACATTAAATGAGAATATGGTATTTGTTTTCCTTTTAAAAACATTAAGGCTTATATAGTAATCCAAATATCAAATAATTATGGCAAAGAAGTCGTTGTCGCCGTATATGTTAAAAAACATTTCTTTTTTCATTTTGTACGAAAAGTTAAACACTCCATATAAACAGATTCCTTTAAAAAAATGAATGAAATTTAAGATATAAATAAAATATAAGATATTAAAAATTCATTTCACACATAAGAGGTGAACGATATAATCAAGAAGTAGAAATTTAACCTAAAGAATGGAAATTAGGTTAAGAAATTCCCTTACCTCAAGTCAGACTTGTCTCGTATATTCTTTATCTTCTTGGATAATAAAATTAGGTTAATTTATAATTTCTTGAGAAAATTTTTCAAGTTTATTATTTATTTTATATCACTTATTACCATGTTGTAAAAATTACATAATTATTTAAGTTTATATCAGATGTTTTGTTGATATTCGGTACTTGAGTCGAAAAGGAACTTGCTATGATGTCAATAGTCCATGTAGTCATAATTCTATTATCTCTAGAATAAAAAACATGATATAAATATATTATATATTCATTATATAATTATTTATAATAATCCTTTAAGACAAACTAAAAATACCGTTCATGGAGACGATAGACCATACGTACGCGCGAATGCTATTTTCATTTTTCCTATCGTATTGAAAGAGTGAAATTGAATATAAATATGTACACATATATAATATCATTAAAGTAGAATTAATATTTCATTTATATCATATATTTTTACTAAAATAATCCTTAATACATTCTATGTGATTTTTGAACGAATCACATCATTTTGAGAAGGCGGTAGTCCACACATCCCCAAACGAAGTTATCGTATAACAACAATATGGAAAACATGAAGGTATGATTAATATAACATATCCAGAATAAGAAATAGGTTATAATATAAATATTAAAATATTATTTTACTAGAATAATTTTTTTAATACCAGCCATGAAGGTGGTAAAGAAAAAATAACAAAAACATTATTCACTTAGGCGATTAACCAGCATAACTTGGACAACAATTTCATTTCTTTGAATAAGAGGAGGTGAGAAATGAAATGGATATGAGATATTCCATTAGAAACATAAAAATATAGTATGTGCATTATTCTGGAGTAATCATTCATTTATGGATGAATGATGTGAGGAGAAATCATAAAATAAATAAATTAAGAGAGGTACTTTGAGAAAATTGCCTCTTAAATATCCCCTCCTTGAAAGACCCTTAAGGATCATGGATTTGGTCTTTTGGTGAGACCAGTAGCACTTGTATGTGGGGATAGTTATGAGGGGAGGTTTTGGAATATATTTTTGGAGATAAAAGGCATTTTGGGTCGAAATAGGGTGGTGGAGAGGTGGTATTTATACTTTAGGAGAGGTGGGTTCAAGTGATTAATTTATTGATTATTTTATATTAAAAGCCAACCATATAGAGGTGAAATTAAATTCCATGACTTTGGATTGTAATTAACATTGTATATTCTAGTTAAGTTTGATAAAAACCTCAATCAACAATTTTTATTTTTTTATTTTTTAGGTATGTTAAGCTTTTAACTTTTAACTTTAACCCTTGTCAAAATTTTACTTTTACCACGGTAAATAATTTTTTTACCATGGTAAAATTTTTATACATAAAAATTAAATTAACCTTAAAACTTAATTTATAAATTATTATTATAGTTATGGAATCCATTTTACCTAATTAAATTTAAAAAATTGTGAAAATTAGATTTAAAATTAATTCTACAGACAAAATTAAAAAGTGGGTTTATAAAGTGAAACGTTCAAAAGTTTGAAATGTTTTTATATCTAATTTTAATTTGAAATTGATTAAAATGACAAAAATTGGATTAAATGATAAAAATATAGTACAAATATACGTTAAAATCAATTAAAAGTATAATCTTACAATATAAATAATTTATACAAAAAAACAGTTTTGAATTAAAATGTAGTATTTTTCACTATTCACTAAAATATGAAAGTTATCAGAAAAATACAAAAAATTTATCCAAACTAAAATTTGAAATATCACTTCCAAATAAGAAGTTTATTTTGTGAAATATATATTATAAAAGTGTTGAAAAATATATTTAAAATGGGTATGCCATCAAAAGGCGGTAAAACTACCTTTTAAAAATATTAGAGCTTTTATGCCTAAAATTTGATTTATTCTTATTTTAGGTCCATAAAATTTATTACAAGAGTGTAAAAACATTTAATAACATGCCTAAACATAATATAATTAGTTATTTTCATTCATTCCAATACAAAAGCTGGGAATTAACTACCATTTAAAATAATAATATTAATAATGTATTATTTTTCAGTATAAGTCAGTTTTGTGTGCAACATAAGATTTCAGAGAAACCTGTTATTGCATGTCGAGTATGCTATTGGAAATAGCATAACATTTTAAGTAAAATTAATATATAATTCATAAATATTAATAAATATGAAAATGTATTATTTTATAATTACCTGGGATGTTACACACACCATAGTTTGAGCTGGTTCTATCAAAGGGATCACTCTTAACAGCCTTGATAGATAAACACTGAACACTTTGAACTGGTTCTTGATACTCATTTTGAGATTCTAGATTTGATTCAATTTAGTAGAGTACTTGAATAGGCCTCCTAGTTAACCTATATAAATTTCCCTAATTTTATACTAGTGAACATAGAGGATCATCGCTAATGACTTATATATGTAGGATCAAGAGGCACTTTATTATATCCTGAAAATACATAAAAAATAAAAAATGAATATTCTATGAAAGTTTTTCAAGCATCTAATCACTAAATGGTAGAGTAAAATTATCTTTACTTGTTTATTTTTCATATTTTTTTAATCTATGAAGGATCACTAGATATTTACAGTCTATATTGAAATTTTCTTATTCTTTTTATTTATGATAATAGTAACACCACCTTTATTGGGTATCACATGTAAAGGAATCACCTAATAACTATTAGATATGTGATATAATTATCCCTATATCAATCAATTTGACCATCTTAGTCTTTTTCACTTCTTAAATATTTGGATTGAGTCTACTTTAGCACAAAATAATTGGGTTAGCTTCATCCCCCATGAGAATTTCATAAATGTATGTTGTTGGTGTTATTATCTTAATGTTAGATATGGTTTAGTAAATAGTTGTTTTATTACTTCTTAATAGTTCAAGAAAATTTTCTAAAGTGTCCTTGTGTATGTTGATGAAGTTGTTAAAGGTTTTTATTTATTTCTAATTGTGGTTGAGAATATTTAGAGGTTGTTGAGATGATTTTGAGGTTGTTTGAAGTGTTTTTGAGACAGTTGAAGATGCTTGGAGTGATCTTGATGAAACTTAGAAAGTGTTTTCAGATTAAACACAATGATGCATCTTCCCCTTGAATGTATGTTCAAATGGACCGAAGCACATTAAACATAATTTATTTACTACTTTCTTTAATATTTTGATGATATCTATAATAAACATTATATATGCTTTGATTATAATTGTTGGGACTAAACTATTTTTCTTCTATTTGATTTTAATGAATCAAAAATTAATTATGTTACTTCTGTTAAGAACATTAAGGAATTATGTAAATTTTAATATGTTATTTCTTTGCATTCTATTATTTTTTTATGGTGAGAAATTGTTTTATATGGTTGGGTTTTGTATCTATTGAATATTTGAAAATAGTTATGAAATGATTCAATTTTATAAATGAAGAAATTACATTTTTTCTAATAATCTAATTCATTTTCAATTGAATCATGTGAAAATCATCACATTTTCATACTTGATGATTATCCCATGTTGATACTACCATGATCTAGTGATTATGTTTTCACTGTTAAATTATTTTTTTTATTTTTATTAGAATTATATATTGAATATATTTTGTTTATTTGTTTTTGATTATTAAAAGTATCATAATAATGTCATTGTAGAGGGAGGTTTTAAATATTGAAGGATGTATGCCTTGAGAAAAACTGTTTTGCTCAAGAAGAAAGAAAAAATATGGAAGCGTGGTAAACAAACAGACACAGTAGTGAATTGTAATTTTGACTTTGTTGATTTCATTTTTTAATATCTATTTTTAACTTAATAGTCTATTTATATTTTTAACAATCTGCTTTGGAGGCCCTTTATGCTCAGGAACCCGACAACTTTGACCCAAACAATCACTTATATCAAGTTTTAGGAGATGAGAACCATGGAAGATTACGTTATCGGCCAGGGAAGAGTATTGTCTTAATGAGGTATTGACCCACTTTAGGTGTAGTTTCTAGTAACAACAATTCATAATGGGTAGCATAGGCTAAGGGTAAGGTTTAAAAGGCTGAAAAAGGGATATACTGGTGGAAGAATGGTCTCAAATGGAAAACACTAAATTTTTGAAACTAATGTAAGTATTATGTCCATCACTTCCACTATAGACCATTGCAGTTTATGATGCATATATGTCAAGGATGCATACGTTTTATAGTGCAGTGAGCAATAGTCTTTGTGGTGGTCAGGATTATGATGTTCCTGGCAATGGTGAGGATGACCATGAGGAAGAGGGTTAGGATGACAGTGAGGAAGAGGGCAGGATGATGGAGATGAAGAGGGCATGGATAATGGTGAGAAAGAGGGAAAGGTTGAAGATGGGGATGAGGATGAGGATGAGGATGTGGGTGATGGTGATGATAGTGATGGTGATGTAGGAAATATTGATCCGTTATATTTTTGACTGATATTAATGACATTTTCTATTTGATGATTTGGTGTGAATTAATATATGTGATATTATGTATGTTTGTTATCATTGGTTAAATGCATCAATTGATTTCCTCTATTATCATTATTTTTTGTATTGGTTTGTTGATATTTGAGGATTATATATTGGTTTCATTGCAAGTTCTTTATGTTGAGGATGTTCTATTGTTTTCATTGCAGGTTTAGGATTTTTTTTGTTTTCATTTACAAGTGTTATGTTTTGATTACAGGTGTAGTGGGTAGTTTTCTTGGCACTGGAGTGGGAATTGCGGGTTTTTCTAATGTTCCATTCTGTTGTGTGTATACACTGGAGTGAGAATTTTAGCTTTTGTAGGTGTTATGTTCTATTGAGTATGCCCATTGACGTGGGCATTACGGCTTTTACAGGTTGTTATTTCTGTTATTTTTGTTGTTTTTGATTATAGGTTCTTTATGAGGTGCATGTGTTCTGTTATGGTGAGTATACCCACTAGAGTGGGAATTGTAGGTTCTCTGTGCTGGTTCAGGTGTTTTGTTATGTTGAGTATTCCCACTAGAGTGGGAAATTCCCACTGGAGTATGCCCACTGAAGTGCCCACTGTTGTTGTTTTTGATTGCAGGTTCTCTCTACAGGTGTAGTGGAGTGGGAAATGGGATGCCTTGGGATTTTTTAGGCTGGAGAGGTGGGGGTGGAGGTTACTAATAGATATGGAACCATTGGTATACATATATTCCAATAGTTTCTTAGGAACCATTGGTAAAAAAAGTCCACCACCCTATACCAACGGTTCAATGTGAACCATTGGTATCAGGTTATCCCAACGGTTTGAAACCCTTGGGATTGCTCCATCCCAATGGTTTGAACCGTTTTGATAACTCTTTTCCAATGGTTTTAAACCATTGGAATATCTCTATCCCAAAAGTTTATAGTGAACCATTGGGTAATCAAAATTCCAACCAACTTATACCAAAAGTTCACTATAAAACATTGGTATAGGGCTATCCTGATGGCTCACATACCAATGATTTTTGAAATAATTAAGATGGGTTAGATTTTCAGTAGTGTCGAGGGTCCAATCAGGCTCGGTACCACCCAATAATTGTCGAATCAGGATCTTGGGGTCCAACCGGTGATGAACACAAAGAAACAAGGGGAAAAATCACAAGAACCAAGGTTAAATAATTGAGACCAAATTTTCTTGTCCAATCGATCAAGAACGGGGATTTTAGGGTTAGAAAACAATTGAAAACAATTTAATTTCTATACATAGACACATGAAATTGTCCAAAAATTGGTACAAATCCAAGATCAAGGATAGATCTACTCTACAATTTAATGAAAGGGCATAAAAACACCAAATGAAGAGTCCTACCTTAATTATGGATCAATCATCGATGAAGAACGTGCCCACCAATAATTTGAGAGGATTCATTGCATTCATCACGTACCGATCTACTTTGATATAGAGTTTCATCATTGTCCAACATGATTCACCAATGGAGGAGGAAGAGAGATATATAGAATTATCCTAGGGCTTATGTGGCTAACCCTAGAGAATTCAGCCAGGTGATATTCTTATAGAATTATCTGTTGCACTGAAATGAGTTAAATAATTAATTTAATAATTAATTAATCCACTTAACGTACCACCAATGAGAAAGGAGTATAAACGCCCAACATCGGCCCATTTTATGCCATGCCTAGGGTAAACACTATGTTTCGAACTCAATCATGATCTCGAATTTCTGATCCAAGATTCAGTTTAAGAGTTATCCCATTTTCTTTAAGAAGCTACCATGCATAATATAAAATATATTTAATACTTTTATAAAATTAATTCTGGGAACATCGGGCCTCAGAATCGTATTCCGTATGAGCACCTAACTCTAAATATATATATAGAAATATTTCAAAGTCTTACAAGGTAAAAACTGCGTCTCTATAGAACTGATATATCATTTTACTTATTTCTAACACTATACTATTATTTTATGTTTTAAAAGGGGAAATTTTAAAATATACAAAAACTATCTGATGCGGTCCATTTTAGGCCAAAACCGGCTAGTCCAACTAGTTTCATGCTAGTTTAGGGCAGCCAAAACCGTCTCCAAGGCTAAAACTACCTAATAACTTGGACCGAAATAGGAAACCCACCAGTTGGCTGTCTGACCAGTCAAACCATCCAGTCTAGTACTATATTTAAAAGGTGGTTTGAAAAAAATCCATGAATTCATATATATTTTCAAAATGACCAATATAATATTTTGAATGTTTTAAAAAAATATATTTTGAAAATAAAATTTATCTTGTATATAAATTTAAAAAATAAATGATAGATTTATTTAAAAAAAAACTAACTCTATTCTTATTTTTTTATCAAATCAAGAAATACAACATAACTTCAAAAATAGAAAAACATTAATTGAAATTTATTAAAAAATAAGATATAAACTGTATTTTTTATAAAGTTTATTAAAATGAAGTTTCTTTAAATATAAAAATGATTGATATGAAAAGTAATAATAAATATAATGTTGAATATAGTTTTAGTAAAAAAAACTTTATTTTAAAAAAGAGAAAATAATTCTTAAATAATACAAAAGTTTTAAATAATTTTAATACAGAGTCTGAATTTTTTTCAATGCAAGGGTATAATTTAAAAAATTGTAATGTATGTTTTTGTTGAAAGTTTTAAAATAATTCAAATTATTTAAAAATATATATTAAATTTAATTTATGTGATATTTTTTTTAACACATGAAAAAATTAAATATTATTTTATCATCAATTTGTTTCTATTTTTCAACATTCAAGAAATATCAGTCAATTATGTTTTAATTTATGTGTATATATATGATGAATATCAAATATCTGTTATAAAACTGGTAAATTAATTGACGATAACTAATATTGAGATGACCGATTAACGTATGATTGAAATTGTATGTTGTTATTATTTTGAAATTGATTATATAATTTTTAATAATATATTTTAATTTTTTCATTGATAACTTGCGTGCCATCCCTCTCTTGAAGACTGTATGGACTTGCATGTCTGTGTTAAATTGTTATGTATCACAAACCTCTGATACCCTTCACTTGTATGCGAGTAATATTGTAAAAAAAGAGGTTCCACGGGGGGTGAAGATGTTCAATGTTTATTTTTTTCTCTATGTGTAACAATATGATATTTTAGAATATATTTCTCTTTAAATAAATTATTGTTCTATGGCTTGCTAGAAACACAACACCGAGCATAAAACAAACCATGATATATTATAACATAGCCATTAAATTAATGAGTATGAATATGATTAACTACAATATGAAATATATATAGAAGATTTTTACTCAATCCAAATGTATTTATTAATGCATAATATATAAGTACTCATTTTTTAATAGTCATTTTATGTTTCCAAAATATGTTTTCATCAAAAATGATTTTATGGAATTTCATGCAAGAAATTAATAATTAATTTCTGACACTTTTATAAATTTAATTTGATAAAAAAGATATCATTTTTTAAATTAGAATATCAAAATTATCTTAGGGTGAAATTTTGATATTTTCCTAAAAAGATTGATTTTTCAGTGAATAGTGAAAATACCAATTTTTGTAAAACTGTTATTTATTTTCATTGAAAAAGTATCATAATACTTTTAATTTGATCCTAAATTAAAATAAGTATCCTTTAGTTATAAATTATCTAATTAATTCTATATGAATCAACTTTATACTTGATTTTGGTATATGTTCATTTTTGGACTCAAAAACATTTTTTTCTTCTGAAAACCATTTTTCATTCTATTTTACACATTTATATTAAAATGAATTTCTGCCACATATATAAATTGAATATTATAAAATGGATTCCATATTTGTAATCAAAATAATTAATATAATTTAATATGATTAACTAAATTTTTAGTCATTATGAATAGTTACTATGGTAAAGATATGTCACATTGGTAAAATTGAAAAACTAGGTTAAAACCATGTGGTAAATCTTTGAAATCTATATAGCACTTGACTTTATTGTATTATATGATTGGTGTTTAGAGAAATATATGTTTAAAAAGTTAAATAATTTATTTTAAAACATTATTTTGAAATCGATAACCCAAGATTGATTTTTTATGAAGATAAGTTATATCTCGTTCAAATTTAAAACTATTTTTGGGTCATTGCATTTAATTTCATAGTTAGAAGATTTCATTTGGTCCTGGATTAACCAAAAAGTCTAAAGACCTTTTTATTATTTAACCAAAAAAATTTATGAAAACCAACTTATTACTTGATTTCAAGGTGAAATTATTTTTACTCTTAAATCATCTATTTTAATAAAAATTGTTTTTCATTAATTTTATGTTTTTATATTAAAAGTAATTTATTGAATATATTTAAATTGAATCAGATAAAATAGATCCCAAATTTGGAATACATGAGTCTAATTTTTTTTATAAGGACCCTTTTATTTTTGGTTATATAATTATGTTATCATGGTAAAAAGTTAAGTTATCATGGTTAATGTTAAAATGGGTTTAAAGTGGTTTAACTAGAAAATAAGGATTAAAATGTCTCCAAAAATTGTCTAAATGTGATTATTTGAGTTTATTTAAACCCTATAACATATTATATTCTAATTTAGGGCATCTTGGTGCCACTTTACATGATTATGATATATATTTTATTTAATCTTTTAAGTAATTCTAAGTTTGTCATTTCTCTCACTTATAAAATAAAACCACTTATCCTTCCTTATTTATAAATTTTTAACCTTATAGTTAAACCAAGAACTATCATAATACCTTCCTAGATTCCTCCACCACATCTTAGATATTATGTTCTTTTCAAAAGATCATCCTTTCATGGATTAAGCTGTAAGACAAAAATGGTTTCTCAAAGAAGAGGTATAAATCTTAACCAAGTACTTTCCATTTTATTTATACTCCTACGTTCTCTAAATATATAGTATTAATCTTAAAACAATGAATTTAGTATCTTAAATATACTAAATTATTATTATTATGTTTTAACAACGATTTTCCACCTTATTTTCATCATATAGGAAAAGAAAACATTGCTCATTCGTATGTGTGGACTACCGCATCCACAAAGCGACGCGTTTCTTTTTTCATCACTATTTCACATTTATTTTTATAATGATGGTTTACTGAATATATATGATATTTATGCTATAATAATGATTCTGTAAAGGTTAATTATTATTTATCTTTCTTACATTCCATTCATTAAAAAGTGGAAACATCACTCGTGTGTACGTGAAGATTACCGTCTTCATGAAGTGATGTACTTTATTTTTCATCACCAATTTATATGAATAGTTATAAAAGTGTATATAATGAATATATATGATATTAATGACATTATTAAATTTTTTAAAATGATGAAACCATGACCAGGGTGCAAGTACCAGAACCATTAAACTAAAACATGCATGGAAAATGGATCAATTTCACCTAAATGTTCATTTTAATGAAGAAACTATCAATAAAATGATAATTAGAAATTATAAAAGAATAATAAATATTAAGTTATTTATAAATATTTTTATTAAATATATATATAATAAATCTATATTTATTATATAGGAGGTTAGAGGACTTACAAAGTAAGCCAGACTTGAGGTAAGAGTTCTTTGTCTCAATATTTTTTCATTGAGACATGTTTGATGTTATGCACCCATAACTGGAATATGAGATATTTTCAATGGATAAATCATAATTGGATCCTATTTTAAATATTAAATGGTGATAGGATTCCGTCGTGATTGACCTGTGGTTGAAAATGGATCACAAAAACATTTTTTTGGGATGGACTATCAAATTTTTTTTACGATGAAAACATTCCCCATCACAAATAGTTTTTTGCATAGGAAAATAATTCAAATTATCATTAGTAATGAAATCACATTCCAATCTAAATAGGTTATTAGTTATGGAAATATATATCCATCACTAATAACCTATTGCAATGTCAATACAATTCTATCACAAAAAATGAAAAAATAACATCAAACAAATTTTTAAAATCCAAATATATAAAACATTATACATATATATTAATAACCATATTACACATAATATGTTTATCCAAAACTTATCATAATATTTTTATCAATAAAATATATCATCAATCACTTTGGAGGTGTTGGATCATCTGAAGTACCTAGTGGAGGGAACTCCATCCCTATACCCTGCACATGTCGTCACATGTAATCCATTTTTTGTTTGTGTTGTTGCTCCTACGATTGATGTCGCTCCCCCCCTCCTATTGTTTCTATTAATGAAGCTTATCTTGATCTCTACACATGATCTTTATAACCTCATTTAGAGCTTATAACTTCTATTGTACTTTTCAAATGATGATGAAGACTCTGCACAAGCTCCCCTCAAGTTGGACGATGACCAAACAACAATGTCATAATAACCAACAGACATTAACTGAGAACCAATACCAACAACATGACCTTTCTCAATACCATACTAAGTCACCTGCATACAATCCACCTCATCATATCCTGACTCAAAGGTGCCTCAACCCTCAGTCTTGGCCAGAATCTCATCATGTGTGTGGGAAGTCATGGCCTCATATGCCTTATTCAAATGAAATTTAAAATTAAAATAATTAAAATATTAATTTCACTTAATTTTAAAAAACAAAAAAATATAATAACCACAGTTTGACACTATCGATCACCAGTAATCTATCCAGTGGTAGAATTGGTGTAAATATTCTAAAAAACATTGAATTTCATAACATCTTAATGCTCAACTGCCTATATGAATACCAAACAAACACTTTACATTTAAAGTATATAAAAATTATTAAAAATACTTACCATATGTTGTTAACGAATACTAAAGGTACAAATACTAGCTCTATGTGTGACCTCCTATCTCCCCTAGTTTTGTCAGCTAGATAATTTTATCCTCTAAAAACTATCTCTTATCCAGTAAGAGCACAGTCCATCCAACAACTATATGTGAAAACTATGAAAAAAATAACAAATAATCAGACAATTAGTACACAAATTAATTAATGAAAAATAATGATAGTTAATTAAAATTAATTAAATACACAACTGAACATACCTTTGTATGCATGGATCGAAATCAATAGGTGAACATTGCTCAGAAATAGGGTCAAGAATCATCAATATGGCTAGACCAGAACCCCTTTGATTCGATGATGTAGTGGCAGCAACTTGTAGGTCAGATGACGTATCATCAGGATGATCACCAGGAAGCACGACATTTGTGAGGGTAAAAAACATCTCATTGATATCTTGTCTAGCCATTTGAAACACAAAAATAATGATGTTTTCAAATAATTGAAAATATGTATTATATATTAATTATAACTATAACCATAATGTAATTGTGTAATTATTCATCTTCATCCTCATATTCATATTCAACGATGTCAATATCTTCATCTTCCTCCTCAACATCGTTAATTCCCATGGAAACTTAACTTCATCATCCCTTACTATTTTAAATTCATTGGTTATAACATCAACATTATCAACACCATCAACCCATAATTGTGGAGTTCATCATTGATATTTTTATATCTTTAGGTAACATATGTATTTAGTGTTATATATTGAAATATTTCAATTTATTTCACTTTAGAAGAACCAATTTTACTTTTCATAAACTGATTTTCATGATATTTAATTTTTATTATACTCCACTAGTCAATTAAATCTCTTGAAATAACATAATAATTCGCATAATAAATTTTATGTGCTTGATGATCCAACATAAATGGTTATTTTACTATGAGAAGACTTTTATATTTAATTTCAACGATTCTATGGTATGGATGAACACACAACCCTTTATCAGTATCAAACCAATGACATTTAAAAATTGTTACATAATTCTATCATAAATAACATAACTCAATTATTTCATTCAAAATGATATAACAGTAAATATCACTTTCTTTATGACGAGACCCTTTCAAGAAAACACCACTATTTATTGTTTTTTTGATTCACCATAGGCGCGTGTATGAAATCAAAATCCATTAACTACATATGAATTATAATATTTAACCAATTTGGATGGTAGGTTACTTAATACACATAATCGATTATCATTTTTTTGCATGTTGTGATACCTGGAAATTTTACAAACAATTAATAATATAAAAATAATAAATTTATTTCATATGTTCAACCATAACCAATTTACTTTACCCGTATTTGAAAATAGTAGAAAAAATTACGTTTTCAACATTATTCAAGAGCAACTGGTACAATTTATATGAACTATTTATTGATATGATCATCATATAATCTATAAATAAATTAATATTAATTTAATTTAAAAAAATTTAAAAAATAGGTGAAATTAGCACTCACAGTAAAAATCGTTTCATTTCTTCACAATTGAGTAGAACATATGTATGAGCTTTGTGTTGTTCATCATATGAAAGTAATCATTTATAAACTCCACCAAAGTCAAGTTTAGGCTGATTAAATATTGATAATTTATGGTTCATTGCATCGTTAATATTTCCCTCATTATGACCCATTCAATTATGTTTTTAAGGATATTCAAGTTGAAAATAATGAGAGTAGAAAAATAAAATTTCATCTTGCAAATACACTTATGCAATTGACCCTTCAACTAATTCTTTTTTAAGTACCATTTTCTTTATTTTTTTCACATCTCTCATATGGGTGCATCCATCAAAACCATAATGGTTCTCCACACTTTGTTTCATGTGAAAAATGTAACATTAAATCTTCCATTAAATCAATGAAAGCCAATAATTTTTTTTCTCAATTTACATAAAATTAAAACAACATCTTGTTGCAGCCAGCTCAGTGTAATATAGACTTCCATCATTACACAAATGTCTCAAAATATATGATAATTCTTTTAACTCATCCTAGATTGAAGAATTTAACAAACCTATAAGGATAAGAGGCCGTAGTACTTCCATTATAACATGATAATCACAACTCTTTAATCTATTAATATGATCATTTCTGACACATCAAGCCAAATTAGAGACATAAACATCTAGTAACCTTAAATCTATAATACACTGACATAATAATAAACGATTTTCTTTAGAAATTGCATAATCTGATTTTAGCTTCATTAAATTACATAATCTTTCATTTTCAAATAACCCAAGTTCTGGACACCTATAAATTTAGACAAGATATAACCATGCCTTTAAATTATCTTTAGTCTTACCCAGTGTGCCCAAAACTATATAAAATATGTAAGTAAAATAGTTCTTTTCAATATACATGACATCTAACATGTGATAGACCAACAAATCAGACCCATATGATGGATCCTAAAAAATATTACATTTTTACAATTGTGATCTTTCCTAAAGACATCTATTTTTTGTTGATTTATAGCCTATCCAAAGATAATAGGAGGTAATTAAGAGACAATAGATTTTTAAAAAAAATACATGAGATCATTATTAGAGGTTCATATCTTTTAATTTTACCTTTTCTGAAATTATGTTTGTTCCTTCAGAAAGGATGGTCCATAAGAAGAAATCTGTGATGAAAGTCTAAACACATGGTTTACTTCCATTGACAAACATAAATTCTTTTTTTCACTCATACAACATGAACATGATTTTGAACCATGTGTACTCTATCCCAATAACACCCCATATGCTAGAAAGTCACCAATTTTCCACATTAATGCATATTTCATTATAAAATTATGTTTTAAAACTACATCAAATATACCAACACCATTACTCCCTAATAAATTTAACTCATCAATAAATGACTTCAAATAAACATCAATATTCTTTTTTAGATTCCCTGGAATTAGTAATATCAAAAATATATATGGTTCTTTCATCAACATCCAAAGAGGTAAGTTGTACGGAGTTATAAAGATGGTCCAATAAAAATATTAACTACCATAAGAAGGAAATGAATAGAAACCATCAGTAGAAAGATTCAATTGCACGTTACGAGCTTCTAAATCAAAAGACAGAGGCACCTGATCAAAATGTTTCCATAAATCACCATCATAAGGATGATTTAAGTTTTTAATGATAAAAATACTTGATTTGTGTCATGTCATCAATGAAATTGTGTTGTGAGACATTAATAAACACTGAAATCTGACTATAATCAAAAAATACCTCAACTATTTAATGGGAACAAATCTGGACTTTTCTTGTTGTGCCTTTGTGTACCTCGATTTTCCATATTTAGGATAATTAATTAATGACTCATATTCACCATAATATAAGATGCAATCATTTGAATATGCATGGATCTTTTGATAACCAAGACCCAAATGACAGACCAACCTCTCAATTTCATAGAAATTTATAGGAAACAAATTTTCCTTAGGTAACAATGATCTAACCAAATAAAATATTTGATCAAAATGACTATTTTAAATTCCATTATCTAATTTAATATCCATAAACTTAGTAATAAATTCAAAATTTATTATCTTACAATCAGGATATAAGACATCCTCAAAAGACAAGAGAAACTCATAAAATTGAGATGGTTCTAACTCGAGAGTTGAATTATCATTCTGAGTTCTTGTTTGTTGAAAATACGGGCCAACAAACTCGTGTACTAATATTCAAAACTGTGATGGATCTAGAACTAAATTATTTGTATCTTCTTCTGAATTATGTTCACCATGTTGATACCAAAAAACCTAATCTTTCCAAAAACCAAAACACAATAGATAAACCCCAACACTATCAAATGTTTCAAATCTATTCAGATCATATTTCTTACATGGACACTTGATTGTCCATTTTGAAACAAATATTGGTTTTGATGATGCAAATGATAAAAAAGTTTCAATACCCACAATATATAGAAGATTTATACTAAAATTATTTGGATTTATGTGATGATTTATCAAATCATGATCTCATAATAAAAACTATTGTTTACTTTCTTATTCCATAGTTTTCTAAAAAAAATATAAAATAGAAATATTGCTTATGATTAATCTAATAAAAGGAAGGGATGGTCCGATAAAAAACTAAAAAAATAGAAAATTACTAATCACTTTGTGATTATTATCAATCATCAATAATTACTAGTAATTATAATTAAATATTAGAAATTATTACTAACTAAAAAAATAATAGTGAATATAAAGATTACTTACAAATTATTACAAATTATTATAAATTATAACAAAATATTAAAAATTATGGATAATTATTACAAATTATCAGTAATTACCACTTATTATTACTAATTATCAGTAATTACTACAAATTATTACAAATTATTGATAATTACTACTAATTATAAAAAAATATTAATAATTATTACTAATTAGTTATTACTAATTATCACTAATTATCAGTAATTATTTACTATTTTTTTTTTATTATTACTAATTATTATTATTTATTACTAATCATTACTAATTATAGGTAATTATTTAATATTTATTGGTAATTATTACAAATTATTACTAACTGTTACTAATTATTAATAATAATCAATAATTATTTACTATTTATCAATAATTATTAGTAATTATTTAGTTTTTATAATTAATTATTATGGATTATTGCTAATTATTACTAATTAATACAAATTATTACTAATTATCAATAATTATTTACCATTAATGAGTAATTGTTTCTAATTATTACAAATTATTACTAATTATTTGTAATTATTTAATATTTATAGGTAACTATGACTAATTATTATTAATTATTTCTAATTATTACTATTTATCAGTAATTATTACTAATTATTACTAATTATCAGTAATTATTAGCAATTAACAATATTTATTAGTAATTATTACTAATTATTACAAATTATAACTAATTATTTCTAATTAAAATTAATTATTGATTACTATAACTAATTATTACTAATTATTTACTATTTATTAGTGATTATTGATATTTATTACAAATTATAACTAATTATTACAAATTATAACTAATTATTACAAATTATAACTAATTATGACAAATTATAACTAATTATAACAAATTACAAAAAATTATAACTAATTATCAGTAATTATTTACTATTTATCAGCAATTATTACTATTTATAACTAAATATTACTAAATATTACTAATTATCAGTAATTATTACTAATTATTACTCATTATTGATATATTTTACTAATTATCTATAGTTATTATTCATTATTTTTAATTATTGGTAAGTATTCCTAATTATTAATTATTATCGATAACTATTACTAATTATTACCAATTAATGGTAATTACTAATTATTACTAATTGTTACCAATTATTACCAATTATTACTAATTATCTATAATTAATATCAATTACTATTTATTAATGTTAATTACTACTAATTACTGCTAATTACTACTAATTACTACTAATTACTACTAATTAATACTAATTGTTTCTAAATATTACTCACTATTACTAATTATTACTAATCATTTCTATGTATTTGCAATCATTACTAAATATCGGTAATTACTACTAATTATTACAATTTATTTGTTTTTATTACTAATTATTACTAATTATTTATTACTAATTTTTGATAATTAGTTATTACTAATAATCACTAATTATTACAAATTATTAGTAATTATTACTAATTATTACTAATTATTACTAATTATTACTATTTATAGGTAATTATTACTAATTATTTGTAATTATTTACTATTTATCGATAGTTATTACTAATTATTTAATATTTATCTGTAATTATTACTAATTATCGATAATTATTTACTATTTATCAGTAATTATTACCAATTATTACTAATTATTAACTATTTATCAGTAATTATTATTAATTATTATAAATTATTATTAATTTTCAATAATTATTATTAATTATCACTAATTATCAGTAATTATTCACTATTTATCGATAATTATTACTATTTATCGGTAATTATTTACTATTTATCAGTAATTATTAGTAATTATTACTAATTATCACTATTTATTGATAATTATTACTAATTACTACTAATTGTCACTAATTATTTCTAATTCGTACTATTTATCGGTAATTTTTATTATTTATCAATAATTATTACTAATTATAACTAATTATAACTAATCATTGTTAATCATTTACTATTTATCGTTAATTATTACAATTTTTTAACAAATATTTTTAATTGTAACTAATTATTGCCAATTATAACCAAAATCTACCAATTATAACTAATTATTACTAATTATAGCTATTTATAGCTAATTATAACCAATTATTGGTAATTATTAATAATTATTACTAATTATTGGTAATTTTTACTAATTATTCTTAATTATCTTCAACTATTGCTAATTATTACTAATTAGTGATAATTAATAACAATTATTGATAATTATTACTAATTATTACTAATTGTTACAAATTACTCAAGAAGGTTCAGGTACCAAGCGTGCTCAACCCTAAAAATTATTAATGAAAATAAAGTACAAAGAGGAACCCCCAAAAGTGCAGCACAAAAGCACTGCCAAAATAGGAAAGTGACAGACAACGCCATCCAAAAATATAAAGAAGTCCCAACAACCCACACACCATGGCCCGTAGACCCACATATTAAGTAAAGCCACAAATCCACACCATAAAGGCCTCAAGGCCCAGAAACATCCGCACCAACTAATACAACCAAGATGTCAGCCAACAGTTACCAACCATGAAGTCCTCGCGTACTGGATTGCATCGATGAGGCTGATCGACAAACACTAGCCGAGGTTATTAGCCAACGAAATGAACATCCGCAGACGAAACTGTGCCCTTCAGCTCCGTCGCACGCATGATCAAGGTCACCCGATGTTCATCGTTAGAGGTGCTGGTCAACACATCATCAACAGGAATTACTCACCATTGGCATCCCATACCACTGATAGCCCTTGATACCCGAGAACGTCGCGCCTGTCAGCATCCCATACCGCCGCAAGTCATTCTGCAACTGCTAGCATCAATCAACACCTAAAAAAACACATAAAACAACGACCAAAGTAGGCCCTCTGGCCTTTTTTTGGCCCAATCACATAATCAGGTTCATCACCATGGAGGTCCAACATGACCACAAGAACACCCACATCTTCAGTCAATGCCATCCCATGTGCGCCAGCCTATTCCAGCCGACAACCCAATCACGCGCTGCGACCCATGTTCCACTTACACCAGAAGTCTTCTCACATTCCAAGGTAGCCTGCAATCTGAGGTCCATACCACCCACCAGCACCACACCATTGTCAACAATACGTATCGCACCGCAAGACTCTATTAGCCAGAGTGACCCTCATCAGCGCCATCGAGAACAAGATCATCGCCTGCCCGCAACATCCCCTTGTCCCACAGATCTATAACCCTACTGTCATGGATCAACCAGTAACACCGCTGAAATCCCATACCCCCAGGATCACACACAAACCATCCCACCGATGTCGATTTTTCAGAGGCTGAAGAGCGGCCGCTGAAAACCCAGAGCAGCCACGCCCCACCAAGAAGCCTCTATCGTTCTATCGCTAGAACCCGCCGACATTGGGAAACTGGTGGTCGCTTCCAGTCAAACACAAAAACACAATAGGCCAAAGCTGGACAATACTTCACCTCACGCAAGACCTGTCATTTCCAGAACATAGTCGGTCGACATGTGTTGCACCTTCCATCCTGAGGTCCTTGGTTGCGTGTCAACAACACACGCTGATGACCAAGATCCATCCCCGGTCGAAGTAGATTGTCATCCCTGTCGGTAATCGGGGCACACAGAAACATGCCACAGTCCCTAATCTCAAAAACATTCTTGAGAAAATCTATCCTATTGCTCAAGAAATAAAGGGAAAATAGATCATTGTTCCCAACCACATCAATATCAGATCTAAGATCACCAGAGATACTAAGATTAAAGTAATTTCTGCAGTAATCACTATAAATTGATAGAGAGAGAAGTTATCCTCTTGAGAGAGAAGCCATCATTATTACTAATTATTACAAATTATATATAATTAATATCAATTACTATTAATGACTGTTAATTACCACCAATTACTGCTAATCAATACTAATTACTATTAATTATTTCTAAATATTACTAATTATTACTAATTACTAATAATTATTTCTAAATATTACTAATTATTACTAATTATTTATAATTATTAGTAATTACTACAAATTATTAATAATTAATAATTAATAATAATAATTATTTATATTTATTTCTAATATAAAATAAAGTAAAAAATTTAACAATTAAAACAATTTAAAATAAATACCTAAAAAAACGTTTTTCTATAATAAAAATATTGATGCAAAATGTTCCTGTAAAAATTAAAATATATACAAAAAGAAATCAAAATAGGAGCTCAAGAATTGTGATGAAAGGATACTAGTGATGGCATTATATATATTAGATTAGCTGTGATGGCATATTTGTGATAAAACATTCATCACAAATAATAATATTCACGACGGGTTCCATTGTAAATAGTGCCCACAATAAATATTCATAGCAGTGAACAAAAATACATTTACGATAGATGACCAAATCTGCCATAAATGGTAATCACCATAAATAGCCTTTATCTACTCTATTGAAAGAGTATTTGTAAAGGAAATCCTCATTCCATCGCAAATACGATCATTTGTGATGGAAATAATTTTTTTTATTTACATGTATTTGCGATGATATCCTCTTCCGTAGAAAATAAATTTATTTACGACAGAAATCCTAATTACATCTCATATAGTTATTTCCTGTTATGTGGCGTGTGTTGCCACAAAAACTATTTGCAACGAGACACATATCCCATTGTAAATACCACAAAATTTATAGTTATTTATGATGATTCATTCATTCCATCATAAATAACTCGATGTTGTTGATTATTTGAGACTAGTACCTATTATGTCGCAAATGACTTGTCATAAAAACCATTTTTTTCTGTAGTGATGTATTTATTTTTATGAGGTGTATCTATTTCCTATTTGATATGTTATATTATGAATCTCTTTATTTTCATGGTATTTAATGTAATGAACTAATATTTCACTATATATTATCCTTAAATAAACATTTTGTTAATTGTGTGTTTCACATACAAAACCTAACTAATGCAAAAAACCTTGATATATTTTTTGAATATTAAACATGACTGTTAAAACTTAGCTATTAAATTATATGGTATAAATTGAAGTATCCATATAAAAATCAATAAATAAGGTAAGAAGAAATTTAATTTATAAGTGGAAACCTTTCTTATGAAGCCCATGTATCTGATCTTGGTAAGGAGGTGGCTTTACTGGGGATTTCTCTAGACCAAGCCAAAGTCAAACTCGAACAATTACGATTTGAGCATAATCTTATGGAAGATAAATTCAAGCTTGTGGAAATTTTCATGAGATCTATGCTAGCGGAATCACCACCTTCAAGTGAAACCATAGATTATCTGATGCTTAGGTCTTACGCAAAGATCATAAGGGTTTATCTTAGTAGAAATTAAGATTATATCGAAATGTAATCAAATATTTATAGATATATTATAAATTTATATAATTTTTTGAAAATTCATTTTTACTAAATTCACTTTATGTTTAAATGTTTTTTTTATAAATTGAAAATTTATTTCAAGGAACTAAGTTTATTCTAATTGAATAATAACAAGATATATTAAAACTAGAATAATTAATAATTTATAAGGAAAACTAGTTAATATACCAAAGTTCATTTTTCTATAAACATAGTTTTCTTTACATTTTATGCTTTATTAATGTTAAATTTATCAATTTTAGGATGTTAATTTGTCAAAATTAACATCATTTTTGGAGTTATCATACTCATATTAGCTCATGTTTAATTTTTAAAATTTTTCTAAAATAATTGATTTTTGGGTGAATTGTGAAAGATACATTTTTTGAAAAATAGTGACTTTTATCACTTTTTTGTATATATACAAGGCCTAAAAGTTTATAAAATATTTTAATTGATCAAATATCTATTTTAAGGGAATAATTATGAAATATAAAATATTTTTTTTGTTATTTGGAGTGAGTAACTGAAGAGGGGGGGGGGGGGGGCGTGAATTGAGTTCTCAATTAAAATTTATGTCTCAAAAAAAATTTAAAAATAAAATCCCCCAAATTATTAAAACCACCCAGTTAATCAAAATAGTAGAAGTATATAAGTTTGATCTTTCAAATAATTTCTCAAAGTAGGATTAAGGATTAATTATTAGTTAAAATAATATTTTAAATCATCTTAACTTTTGAAACTAAATTACTTAAACACTTTATATACACAAATTATTACTAATTATCAAAGTAAAGTTTTGTTTTAGATTTTAATAACAAATAAAATTTTAACTTTGAAATAGAAAAAAACTAATAAAACACACAACATAATTAAACAAGGGGTTCGGTCTCAAGCCGAGACTTAATTCCCTTAACTTGGAAATCGCCTACTGCCAACCAATATATTTTAACAATAAACAAATCCACAACCTGGATAGGTTTTTACAATAAAAAATGCACACAACTGTCCAGGCCCAAAGTTCCTTCCACTATTCTATATGGGATAGAAAAAAAAACAGGCCACACAATACCTCTTCCACAATTATTTGTGGGAATTCAAATAAAGGACTTTGGGAGAATATAAAGTATTATCCAATTTAAGCATAGGAGACAATGTGTACATATAAACTGAGTATAATAACACACTACTCAAAATTAAAACATAGAATTGAAAGAGAAAGAGATAGATAGATAGAAAGTATGATGAAACTCAATCTGTGATGCTTCGATTGTTCTGAGTCCTTGAGTTCTTCTTTAGAAGGATCTCAAACAAGTTTCTCAGAAAGTCTAGAAAAACATAGTGTCATAGAAGGTGATTTCATAAACTTCCTCTTTTAGTATCTATGTGACATTTGATGTTATTAGTATTCCATCATCATCCTTATATTTATGATCAATTGAATCTTTTTAAAGAGATCTTCATCAGAAATATCCATTGAAGAATAATCATCATTCATTGAATGCTATGATGCTTCATTTAATGTGTCAAAACTAGCCATTTGAAATTTGAAATTATTTATTATTAAGTTAGATATGGTAGTATATCTTCAATTTAAGTACAATATGATGAGATCATTGTAACTTTTCATGGTTAGCTGATGCGACACAGTGATATGGCTGGTTTATCGCTTCATGCGGTCAACTCACTTGCACGTGTGGTTTTCTCACTTGCACATGCGGTAAGTTAATGAATTTACACAATAATATTTCTCTTCATGTGGTCACTACATTAGAAACATAATATAAGTATATAAAATTATGAAGATTTACACATACCTTGGCATGATAAATTGATTTCTTCATGCATTCAGGTAGTTTCCTTTTTATAGTAAGGTGACTTTATTCTTGTAGTAAGGTGATTTTCTTATTACAGTAAAGTCATTTGCTTCTTATGGTAACATGATTTTATTCTTGTGGTAAGGTGAAGGATTAGATATATTTTTTTCATCTATTTCATGGTAATAAGTTCATGTGCATACGATAAGGTGAAACATAACATGTGGTAAGGTGATACGGTCACCTGACCTTTACACGGTAAGGTGTCACAATAAGATCTATACTTAGCCATTTTTTCAATTTTTTTTCCAGTAAATTGTTTTCTTATAGGGATCATTAAAATAAGGAAGTGTTAGTCTAAGCTAATAATATCCCCCTTTTTATGATCACACATCATGACATGTAAATTAAAATTAATTGAATGCATCAAACGAATATTTTCAAAGGATCGAAATAAATTTCTGAAATTATGCATTCTAAAATTATGAAAAGGGTTTCCACATTAAATGAATGGTAATTTAATATCATAGTACATAATTATCCACCTTTTCACTTTATGTATTCAATGAATTTTAATGTATAATAATTTATCATAATTCTCCCCCTTTTGAGATTATCAAAAATAAATATAGAAGAAATAAGAGAAACAAAGAGAGAATATCATTAATATATCAATAGAGATATTACAACAGAGGAGTATAATCAAAGGAAAAAATATCCCTATAAAAAATCCTAATCAGAATCCAACTGACATTTATCCCTTATATATATAGGAAGTATAAGATCCTTTACTTTGGAAATATAAGCAGGAGTAGAAGTAGAGGAAAGTAAAGAAGTAGAGGCAAGTTATCCAATAACTATACACCTGGAAACTAGACTAAGCTACCAAAGCCTTGGGAAAGAGTGAGGATAAAAGGATTGATTGAAGAGGAGGTTTTAGGATGAGAAAAAGGAATAAATGAGGGAGAAATAAAAATAGTTTGATAGGTATAAATGTAAGGTTCCATCCACCAAGTAAACTCACTAATAGATGAAGAACCATGCTCCAAGGCCTGAAGGAAATCATTATGATTCTCCATGAAGGCTTCCAAAATAGGGTTCATAGCTTTAAGATTATCAACTTGAGACTTAAAACATCGAGTCAGTGGAGGCATCTTTAAATCCAAAGTAAGAGTTCTGAACATCTATTTTAAATATGTCTTTGTAAAGATCCTACAGAGATAATAATCAATTTTCGTTTTGATTTTTTCTATGTCCTAGATAACTTGTTTGGAATCCTCACAAACCAAAGTGAGGGTCTTAACAGCATGAGTATGAAACCCATCATGCACATCTTCATGAGTCTTGATGAATTTATCATACAAAACTTGAAGCTCATCCCAAATAAACTGTTTGATTTTGTCTTCATCAACAAGAGTAGTAGAACATTCATGAGATAGCTGAAATACCACATTCATGAATCTTTGGTCCAATTGAATCACCATATCTAAAATATCATCTTGTAGAGAACCCATATGAGCTATCATATCTCTAATATCATTTTGTATCATCTCTATTCTAAAATTAAATCTGGGCTGGAGATGATTGATGACCATTGTAACAACTTCATAAAGATCCTCTTGTCTCACATTGTTTAGAGAAGTTTGAAAGTTATCAAATGAGCATTGCAGTATCCACAACATATCTTTTTTGAATAAAACCAGGTTATACTTAGTGACATATGATGAGGATGGAATATAAGGTTTAGGAGAAAAGGGAGACGAGTCACTAGCCAAATTCCAACCATCTACTTTAGGTAAACTCTCCATCAGACTATGTCCTATAATCTGATCCTCAACTATAGCAGAAGAGTCAACTACATCATTATCTGAATCCTTAAAAATATCCTCATGATCTAAAAAATATGAAGTTTTAATTCTCTCTTGAATATAAACTTCATCAATCAAATATCCTTACAAGGTTATTTGAACAGATAGAGTGGTAGGTATACCATGTTCAGGTGGACTGCCTTTATGATCTTCATCATCTAAACTAGGATAATTTAGGCCTAATCCAAAAGAGCTAGTGGAATTATCCCCCTTATAAGGATAATTTGATAAATTTTTTCTAGGGATACTCCCAATAATATGATATCTCTATGAGATATACTCATCAGCATTAGATCCAAATGATTTATCCCACACCGGCTCATCTTCAAAAGCTAATTGAGATTTTTCATTAAGACCAACAACCAATATTTCTTCTTCTTCTTTCCCTATTTTCCTTCTTATTCTTATTCAACTTTTTCTATAGCTTCTTATTCTTTTCTTAATTTCTATTCTTCTTTAGTATGATAAAATAAAACAATAGATTATTCCAAAATTTCATCTGGTTCAAGACCTGGATCTATAATACCCCTTGGTCTAATTGGATACTTCACTAGATTAAACCACTTATAAAATTTCTCTGGGTTATCCACCCATTCTTTTTTCTAAGGATTATAGTTAACTTTGATCTACTTACATATCTTTTGTGTAAGATATAATATATTATAATCAGTTACTTTATCCTCTTCTTGATAAACTAGTCCTTTGAACTCCAGTAGAGCATAAATTAATCTAGGATATAGTAAGGAGATAAACCTTGAAATTCATCTACATAGTTCAACCATATGCCTTATAAAAAAAATCACACAGATTAATCTAAGCACCATTATTCATTAAAAATAGGGGAAAAAAATCTTGATACCTCAGAATACTAAAATATCCTTTTCTTAGACAAATAACATGTTGAATAAACTTATCTAGAATTATACATTCACCACTTAGCTCAACAACAATGGTTCTTTTGGGAGTTCCATTTCTAGTGAGTTCATATAGGGAATTATCAAACTCAAAATTTGGATGATTAATAGGATACAAACTTTTATAATCTTTATTCTCACCCCTGTACGGTATGCCCAAACATTTTTCCCAGCACCTTGATGAAAATTTGAAAACATCACCATTAATCTTAGACTTAACTTTTCCCTTCTTTTCTATAGGAAATAGTTAAATATCTGCATAAATCTATTTAATAAGGTTCGTATAGAAGGCTCTACCATTTTACTCAAACCATTCATTCCAAACTTGTTTCTTAATCCCATTCAAGTATAAAAATCAACTCATCTTTAACCACTTAGCTTCGACTTTTTTCTCCACAAAAAACTGGACAATTAACAACATGCAAGTTCTTCAACTCCACTGAAACACTTGATCTGGTTTTCATCTTCTTCAACTTCTTCAAAGGAGGTGACTGAAATAGAAAATAATCTTTTGAAAAAAACTTCATCCTCAGAATTTTGATTCAATTCGATATATTTGAATGTTAAAAAATGAGAGGTTGAACATAGAGTGTTGAGATGAGAGAGTGAGAGGTTCAAGACAATAGAATAATGATCCGATCTGAAGATCCTAAAAGGATATAATAGATATAAAGGAAAATACATGCATCAGTTTAGATTCAGATTTGAATTTTTAATTTAAATAATTTAAAGATTAAAATAATAATAAACTTAAAATAAATCCCACTAAAATATTTTACTAAAAATAAAAAAGACACTATAAGTCTGATTACCCTGAATTTTTAAATATCATAAGCATGGTAGGCATGCTAACTACAACTCATGATAGGTATGATAACCGTACTACTAATAAATTAAAGATAAGTACATATTAACTCTATTTTTGATAAGCATTGTGATCATGTGAGAGTTTATGATATGATAACATGTGTTCATGGTAGACATACTAACCATATGAACAAAAACAAATTCATGGTCAGCCTACTGACCGTGTAAAATAAACTTCACAAATTTTTAAAATAGACATTGAAATTCGAAGTTAAAATATTTTAACATTCAAATTAATATCCAATAATATAAACATAATTTATCATGACTAATTCATGTATGATATAGTTGAGCCTCTCAAAATTCAAATACTTTTTAAATATATCACCAAGATTATGTTTAGTACCTATGAATTCAAGATTTATATCACTTTTTTAGTAATGATCTTTCAGAAAGTGATTTCTTATATCAATATGCTTTGTTCTAGAATGAGATATAGGATTATTAGAAAAATTTATCACACTAGTATTATCACAATTTATAGGGACATGTTTGAATTGATATCCATAATCTAGTAAAGTGTGTTTCATCTACATAATTTGATCACAATAACTGCTTATAGCTATGTACTCAGCTTCAGTAGTGAATAATTCCACAAAGTTTTGTTTCTTACTACACCATGATACTAGATACTTTCCCAAAAAGTGATATGTTCCAAAAGTGTTTTTTATATCTAACTTACAACCACTGAAATCTACATATAAATAACCAACTAAATAAAATGTTTATCCTATGGAGTAAAATAAGCATAAGTCAGTTGTTTTTTTGAGGTATTTAAAAATTATTTTCACATCTAATAGATGAGATTCTTTTAGGTTTTCTTGAAAATGAGCACACATACACACACTAAACATAATATATGTTCAACTATCAGTTAAGTATAGTAAGCTTCCAATCATACCTCTATAAGTGGTTTGATCAACTAGTTTCCCAGCTTCATCAAGATCCAAATTGCATTTAGTATGATTGGGAGTATCACTACCTTTAAACTATCCACACCAAAACATTTTAGAAGATATTTGGTGTATTTTTTGATTTAAAATAATTAAATATTTATTTTGAAAAATTTGAAATCCAATAAAGAATTTAAGTTCACCCACTAAACTCATTTTAGATTCACTTTGCATCATTTTTGAAAATTCCGGACACAAAGATTTTTTTGAAGATCCAAAAATAATATCATCAATATAAATTTGTTCAACTAAAACATCCTTTGAAATTATTTTAATAAATAAAGTAGGGTTAATTATACATTTAGTAAAAACTTTATAAATTAGAAAAAATACGAGCCTATCGTACCAAGCTATATGAGCCTATTTTAAACCATACAAATATTTTGTTAATTTAAAAAAATAATTTGGAAAATGAGGATTTTTAAATCTAGGGGTCTGTTAAAAAACATCCTCAATAATATTACAATTTAAGAACGCAAACTTGAAATCCATTTGATATAGTTTTAAATCCAAATGTGATGTATAGGCAAGAAACATTTTGATGGCTTCAACTCTGGATACTAATGAAAAGGTTTCCTCAAAGTCAATACCTTCTCCTTGACTATATCCTCAAGTAACCAATCTAGATTTATTTATAACTATAGTGACCGATTCATAAACCTTATTTCTAAACACCCATTTAGTTCTAATATTTATGTATTATTTAGGTCTATCAACTATTTACCAAACTTTATTTTTTTTCAAATTGGTTAAGTTCTTCTTACATTTCCATTACCTTGAATTCATCATTAATTTCATCATCGATGCTCTTAGGTTCAAGTAGTGAAAAGAAATATTGATGAGAATATCTAGTTTGTGTTCCTTTATTTAGGTCTCCAACTACAACATCTAAGGGATGATATATATGAGTCCTAATAGTTCTAGGAAAAAAAGGGTTGTATATGTCATTATTCTCTATAGGTTCTGGCTCGGGTTGTTCATAAAAACTGGATGAGTTATTTATAGAAGGTTTGACATAATTGTTATCAGGTTTAAAATTTAAGTTTAGGCTATAAATACCATCCTCAATATTTTTTAAAGATTTTTGGGATCATGTGGGTCTATCTCATCAAATTTGGCATGTATAGATTACTCCACCATTTTATTCCTTTTATTAAACACCTATATGACTTACTAGATGTAAAATACCCAAGGAAAATTCCTTCATCACTATTAGAGGCAAATTTTTCAATATTATCCTTTGTTTTAAGAATAAAAACATTGAAACCAAAAAATCTAAATTAATTAACCTTTGGTTTTATTCCATTACATAATTCATATGTTGTCCTTTTTAAGAGAGGTCTAATTAAAAATATATTGATTATATAACAAGCTGTATTAATAGACTCTTTCCAAAAATAAATAGGTAAATCATCCTTATTGAGCATGGTCTGGGAAATTTATTAAAGAGTTCTATTTCTCCTTTCTACTACACCATTCTACTGTGGGGTCCTAGGAGAAGAAAAGTTATGATTATAGCCATGTTGTGAGAGTAATGATTCAAAATATTGATTTTAAAACTCACAAACATGATCAATTCTTAAGGTCTAAATTCTAAGTCCACTAATATTTTCTACAGATTTGGAATATTTAGAAAAATAGGTACAAGCTTCACTTTTGTGGGTAAGAAAGAATAACCAAGTATACCTAGAAAAGTGATATACTAGAACATATATGCAGTGATTCCCATTTAAGATAGAAACTTTATAAGGTCTAAACAAGTCAATGTGGACCAACTCTAGGGGTTGAGAAATTGAAAATTATTTCTTTGATTTGAAAGAGATTTTGTGATGTTTCCCTTTTTTAAATTAGTTATAGACTTTATCATTTGATAATTCTAGTTTAGGAATATCATTGACTAACCATTTCCTAGTTAGATTCCTAAGTGAATGAATATCACAATGGCCAAGTATTCTATGCCAAGTACAAGATTCATTATAAAAAACAATCAAACATGAAATATTTTGATAAAACAATGAATCTAAATTGATAGCATAAACATTATCATTTCTTAAAGCAATAAAAATTAAATCATTTTTAGAATAAAAAACATTATAGGAATTATAATCAAACTTAACATGTAAACCATCATCACATAATCGAGAAATTATTAGTATATTGTATTTAAACCCATCCACAAATAAAACTTTAGAAATTAAAATAGCACTAGAATTACCAATTTGGCCAAGACCAATTATCTTCCCTTTGGAATTATCACCAAAAGTGACATGTTCACCTTAAACCTTGATTAGGTTCTTAAAAATTGAATAGTACCCAGTCATATTTATCGATTAGCCACTATCTAGATACCATAGGTTTTTACTAGAACTCTTCAAGCAAGTTTCCTACAAAATAAATTTAGACAAAAAATGACTTTGGTACCCAAATTTTATTAGGTCAAAAAATGTTGGTAATAAAAGATTTAAGATCCATAATTATTTCATTGGTTTCTTATAAGAATATTTTATACTTTTAGAAATAAAAAAGTTTTTATGTTTAGAAGAATAAAAATTATTAATATAATTAATAGAACTAGAGCTAGGAATAAACTTATTTTTAATAATCCCTCTTTGTCCATGCTGATATCCTATTCCGGTAGTATATTTAAGAGCAATTTTCTTTCCAAGAATCCATGTCAAGGTATTTATTCCATTCATAAATCTTTCAAAATATTTCTTTAACTACTCATTTGATAATTTCAGCTCAATATTTTCTTTTAACAATTGATTATTTTTATTCTTATTTACAATAAGATCGATTTTAAAATGAGAAGACAAAGTTTTTTAAACTTTTATATTTATCTTTCTGTTTATTAAAAGTATCCCCCAAGATATTAAAATATTCAAAAATTTATTCACTATGCATATTTTATTAACTTTTTTTAATCTTATAAAGGTTTTAAATGTGAGCAGGAGATTCAAGAAAAACATTCAACACCTCTGATGTATTTTTCATAAAACACATATTGTATTTATCATGCGTATCCTCTTGAGTTGAGTCTAAATCAATCAAACTCTCTTCTAAAGCACTAAATTTTTCTTTCATAGATTTATTATACATCTTACCTTTGTCATCATATTTATTCTTAAAATTTAACTTAGGTCAGTCCACTTTGACATGACCTTTTCTATTACATTCATAGTAGTCTATCTCATTTATAGTATCATCCTTCTTCCAATCCTTTCTCCAGTTACCTCTATTTTCATAATTTCCTTTATAAATAGGTTTCCTAAAGAACTTATTCCTTTTTTAAAATTTTTTGAACCACATATCCAGATGTTCCATTTCCTCATCATTATCATTAGGTGACTCTTCATCACTTGAGCTATCCACTTTGATCCTCTTTTTTTTAAGCTATAGTTTTAAAAGCTATAAAATTTCATTTTGGTTCATCTGTTTCTTCCTTGTTCACTTGTATTTCCTCTTCATATACCATTATATTTATAGTAATTTCCTTTATTGTAGGTGCACTAATGTCACATGATTCTCTTATTGATATAGATGTTCCCCTCCATCGTTCTGGTAAGCATATGAGAAGCTGCATAACTTGATATTTTTCAGTGATTTTATTTACCAGTGGATGCATCATGTTCACTATCTCATTAAACCCGAGACACATATATGATATAAACTCAACATGTTCATATTAAATGTATTATATTTAATGGTGGAATTATTTAAGATCATTTATTTGACATTATACATTCCCTCATGAGAAATAACCAGTGTGTCCCAAATTTCAAAGGCAATAGCATAAGAAGAAATTATATTAAACTCATCTTCACCCAAAGCACAATATAAATCCTTAATATCTTTATAATTATTTTCATATGCAGTTTTAGTCACATCACTACAAGTAGTACTATCCGTTTGAGGTTTATCATATTTATCTTCAATTATTGTCTAGATATTAAGACCTATACTATCTAAATGAATTTTCATTTTAATCTTCCACTGAGCATAATTAATGCTATTAAAATAAGGAGGCTAATTAGTGGAAGTTACTTCTTGTCTATTATTATCTAGAAAGAAATAAATTTAGAAATAACAGAAAATTAATATCTTTAAAATACAACTAAAATCATAGTTAAGAAGATGTTTGAAAAATCATTGATAATTTTTTTTGGTCAGAGTGAGAAACTCAAGAGAGGGGGGGGGGGTGAATTGAGTTTTCAATTAAAATTTATATCTTAAAAACAATTTAAAACTTAAATCTCATAAATTAATAAAACCACCCAGTTAATAAAAATAGTATAAGTATATAAGTTTGATCTTTTAAATAATTTTTTAAATCAGGATTAATGCTTAGTTAAAACAATATTTGAAATAATTTTAAATTTTGAAACAAATTACTTAATCAAACACTTTATATAAAAAAAATTAAGACTAACTATCAAAGTAAAGTTTTGTTTAATATTTTAATAATAGACACAGTTTTAAATTTTAAATAAGAAAAAAAACTAAGAAAACACACAACAAAATTAAAAAAGGGGTTCAATATCAAGGTGAAACTTAATCCCCTAAACTTAGAAATCACCTGATGCCAAACAGTTTATTATAACAATAAATAGATCCAAAACTTGTATTAGGTTTTAAAATCAACAATTCACATGGACGTCTAGGCCCAAAGCCTCTTCCACTATTCTATGTGGGATGGAAAAACAATACAGTCCACACATGACCTCTTCCACTATTATTCATGGGAATAAAAATAAAGGATTTTGAGAGAATATCAAGTATCCTATAATGTAATAAAAAAATACAATGTGTGTAGATAAACTGAGTATAACAACACACTACTCAAAATTAAATCATAGAATGGAAATAGAAATATATATATAGATAGAAAGAATGATGCGACTCGATTTTTGATGCTTCAATTATTCTAATTCCTTGAGTTCTTCTTTGGAAGGATCTCGAGGAAGTTTCTCAAAAAGTCTAGGAAAATATAGTGTCATAGAATGTGATTTCATATAATTACTCTATTATTATGTATGTGACATCCAATGTTCTTAGTAGTCCATCATCATCCCTATATTTATGATCAAATGAATCTTTTTAAATATATCTTTATCAGAAATAACCATTGAAGAATAATCTTCCTTCATTGAATGCTTTGATGCTTCATTTAATGTGTTAAAAATAGATGTTGGAGATTTAAAATGATCCAATAATAAGTTAGACACGGTAGTAATTCTCCACTTAAAGTATAATAAGCTAAGATCATGGTAAATTTTCACATTCAACTGATGCGGTTGGTTCATTGCTTCATGTAATCATATCACTTGCATATGCAGTTAGCTCACTTGCACATGTAATATGTTGATGAATTTACATGGAAATATTGTTATTCATGTGGTCACTACATTATAAACCTACTATATGTATATAAAATTATTAAAGTTTACACATACCTTGGAATAATGACTTTATTTCTTCATGCAGTCAAGTAGTTTTGTTCTTATGGTAAGGTGACCTGTGTCTTGTGGTAAGGTGATTTGATCCTTACGGTAAGGTGATTTTCTTCTTATGGTAAAGTGATTTTCTTCTTATGATAAGGTGAAAACTTAGATATATTTTTTTCACCCATATCATAGTAATCAGTTCATGTTCATACTATAAGGTGAAATATAACATGCGGTAAGGTGATATGACCACCTGACCTTCACACGGTAAGGTTTCATTGTAAGCTCTATACTTAACCATTTTTTCAATTTTTTCCAGTAAACTATTTTCTTACAGAAAACATAAATATAATTAATAATAATATAAACATGATTTTGGATCATTAAAATAAGTTGGTTCTAGTCTAATCCAATAATTTTGAACTTATAAATCTTATTTTTAATATTTTAGGACTTAAGCATCATTTCATTAGAATTTAAAATAGTTTTTATTTGTTTCTTTTAATTAAATATTTTCATGGTGAAATTCAGTTTTGGATTAATTTTAAAGACACACAACTTTCATTCTATTTATAATAAATCAATTTATGTCATTAAAATTAGTAATAATGATAATTATATCTTATCTATAAATCTAAAGATGAAAAAATTTATTTCTCTAAAAAAATGTTTTTTACGTGATTAAGTGTGTTTATTTTAAAATTAAAATTTCAAACATTTAGAATTTGTATATGATAAAATTATTTTCAAATTTAAAATTATAAGGTTCAAACTAGAGAATGAGGTCAATTTTAATTTTAGTTATCAAAAATTAATTACCAAGGTTAAAAAATAGTCACCCTAGTAAAAAGTAAAATTGGTAAAAAGTAATTTTCTATGGGAAATGTCCAAAACATGTTTTTAAATAAGTGATTGAGATGATTTTAGAATTTATATTGTCCCAAACTCAACTTTTTTCCACTTTTGATCCATTTACCCTTGAATAGTGTCATGACATTATTAAAAAATGATATATGTTTCCAAAAGTGCAATATTATTCTCTTATAAAAGGATACCACTTCCACCCTTTAAATAATCCATTCCTATTTTGAAGTTTCCTTGAAAACTTGCCCAAAATTATTCTTATTCAAGTCCTTTAAATTCCCTAATTCCCTGGTTCACCAAAAAATAACCCAAGTCCCTAAAATTTAAGGCCTTCATCAAGAGGAAGTTCAAGGTCTGAGCATAAGTATCACATATTTCTTAACATTTGTTTCTTATTATTTACTTCATAAACCAACCATAAAAATATTATAATAATAACATCAACATAATTAGTGTGTTTAATTTTTATTATTATAATGATACAACCATTATTTATTCTCTTACACCTACTAATAAAAAAAAAGAAACGTCGTTAGCACATGCGCACAAATTACTGCCTCCACGAAGTGACACTTTTATTTTTTCATAAAAACCCCTAATGTATGGTCTTAATGGTGATATTTATCAATAAAAATGATTAATATAATGTATTTATTATTTTTAAATGATCAATTACTATCCTATTTCACCCCTATAATTTTTTGAGCAACGAAAACACTAATCGTGTGTTGTGCGGACTACCACCACCATAAATAAATGTGTTTTATTTTTCTTCACTTGCAAACATGGATGGTTTTAGTTTAAAGTGGATGAGTATATATTATATATATAAGTAATATATATCATTAATATGGTTCTTTTTTTTATAACATAAAAATTAATGATTGTTATAAGGTAATCCATCAATATCGGTAAATAACCCAAAACTAGTTCTTTACAATTTTGATTTTCATAAAACAAGACTAAAAATACAATGTAATGGTATTATAACATTATAATTATTTATAAAACATCAATTACAATACCTTTAATGGTTTTAAATGTTGATATTTGGTATAAAAAGGAAGATCGAAGCCGTTTTTATGAATCTTGTTCAAAACGGTCAAGATTATTAACACTTGATGTTGAAACAAGGTTACAAAAATATAATAAATGAAGTGAATTATTATTAGTAAATAGTATAAATGGAAATTTATATGAATAAGGTTCTTAAAAAGTCAATTAAAATTTTTATCTTTATGATACAATAGGTTAAATCACTTCTGTGGACAATCAAGGGTAAAGGTAAGAGACTTGGAAACACAAACTTATTTCTTTGAGTTATAAAATTTATTATTTGAAATTCATTTTCCAAGAATTTACCTTTTAAATATATATTTTTTTATTTTGGTGGAAAATAGTTATTGATCTAATTCCATTTACATGAAATTTTTTCTTTTCATTTTCTTTAAAAATAAAGAGACTTTTGAAAAGAGAGTAGTAGTTATGAATTTTACAATAATGAATGAAAAATGTTTTCAAAAATATATATTTTTGGTTTAGTTTTAATTATCTTAAAAAGTGACATGCCTCTATTGGAGTTATATTTAATGATTCAACCTACGTTATTATTTTATTGTATGATTATTTTGGGTAGTCAAGTTTTCAGTATCAAGCAATTAAATTTATAATGTTATTTGGTTGTTTTATAAAACTTATATTATTTTATGGGTTCCTTGTGAAAATTTAATTATTTCCATTTGTATGTTATATGAAACCCATTTTTTCCATGGGTTATTTATATGATTATTTGGGAATTTCATGAAACCCATTTTTATTTTTATAGTTTATTTTATGATGTGATGATAATTTTTTCTCAAGTGGCATACAAATATATGGATTATGGGAAGGTGAGACCTATATCCCCATCCAATGCATTGGGTAAAGGCTTATATCTCTTGATATAAAATTTTTAAGTGAATGAGTTAGGAAGTATCTAATTTTATAAAGGGTTAGTGTGATGTAATTTATCTCCACTCACAATTTTATGAGTGAACAAGTTGGTGGGTAACTGAATTCATAAAGATAAGAAATCCCATGTTTATGATTTATCCACTTTCTTTCCTACATCCCATGGCCCATGTTATATGATTCATGTTTTATTTTTCTCATTCCATGGTAAAAGTGTTATCGTTTTATATGTTATGTCTATCTTTCATGATTATGGATAACTTTTAAGGTTTTATGTTCTTTTAAATCAAATATTTTTCATTATCCATGATTTTATATATGTTTATGATCTAACTATTGTGGTATTTTATTTTTTATCCCTTACTGATCATTTTAGATCATCCATTTTTATGTTTTTCCTTCCTTAGGAATTAAATAATATTATGTCTCATGTAATTTCTAAGAGTGGATTTATATTATAGAGAAATGTTCACAGCATGTGCAATAAGTGTTTTTATGTTTCTAGTCTCAAAGACACTAAACATTTAGGTCATTGGGTTCTTTTATTATTTTTGGATGCAATAATTAATCCATGTAATCAATATATTATTTATATATGTTTATATTGGGTCTATTTAGTTGGTATTAGAGTAAGGTTTAGTTATTTTTGAGATAAGTTTAGTTACCTCTATTATTAGGGTTAGAGAACCTTAGTGAAAACCCTAGTTTTGAGACTAAGTACATGATTACATCCCGAAATATCAATAAAGTATTGAGTCGATGGTTTTAACTAAAAATAAATCCATATCAAGATACTATAAGTGGGTGTGATTATGGAATAGATGCACCTAGGGGTAATCACCCTAAAAAGGGTTGGTTGATAAATGAACCGATTATCATCCCAATGTATGACGAGTGAGCCTAATACTACACACCTAGGTTGAAAATCATGGGGGATATTATTTGGTTGAACACATACTCTTTACAAACCATTATAAAGGATTGATTTCCTAGTTACATTGAGGGATTATGTTGAGAAGTGTAAGATAACCCAACTTAAAGTAACCTAGGTCAAACTAAGATTTATATAGGTTTAACTAAATTAACTACATGACAATGTGATAATGTGAAAGGTAAATATGTTTTAAGGTGGAATACCATTTTATATTATTGATCATTATAATTACCCTATTAATTTAAATGTTAATCACTCATGTCAACCTTTTTGGTTGTAGTAATGGCTGGAACTAGAAGAAACCAAGTTAACCTTGGGTGTGAATGGAAATGCGATTATTATTTCAACGATCAAACCATTGGAATGGGAGATGGACTAAGAAATATGATGATTATTGAAAACCAACTATCATGTAACATGACTAACAATGTAAACATAGTTGAAACCTTGAGTGCACCAAATAAGAGAAGAATGGTGGATCATGAAAATACAGTTAATGAAGATGACGAAATAAGGGATATTCAACCACATATATGTCAAAAATGTGGTAATAGGCAGAAAGAAAATTCCCTTGAGGGGACTAAGAAATTATTTACTTGTAGAATATAGGGTTATCAGGAATCAAACTATGATAAGAATACGAAGAATCCAGTTATCATGATGGGAGTGGGAAACATGCATCCAAAAGCACCACTTACGGTCTAATTCCTTAAGTGTGGAAAGATTAGACATTACCCAAGTCAGTTTCATAAATCCAAGAAGGATAATAATGATAGGCATGTAAAACCACCACAAAAAAAGGAACAAGGTCGAGCTTGTTCAATGACTTCCGATGAGGTGGATTATGATAACTAAATCCTCAACTTTAGAATTGAGAATATGAGATCTTTATTCTAGCCACTCTATGTTTCCTAAATTATTTTCTAAGTATACCACACTGATGTTTGTTTATAAAATAAAATATATAGTTTCATGATGGTTTCTTTTCAAAATTTAAGTTTATAAGAATATAAATACCAGTATGGTTCCTTTAGATGGATTTGACGCAATGAATTAACTATTTCAACACATGCTCTATATTCACCAATCGTGGTTAGATTACCCAAAATTCACTCACTATTAAAATGGATGGGGGTGGAAACATGAACTAGTAGCCACCATAGAGATATCTTAACATCACCATAAAAATAGATGAAACAAATGGATTATCTTCTTCATTATCCATCAATGAACCGCCGTCACATGTAGACCTTGATATTTCGAGAGAAGGTGAAAGAACTGAAGGACCCCGGAACACCCTGAGAGGGGAGGGGTGAATCGGGGTGTCAAATTTTTCTTTTAAACTGATGGATCTTGTTCCCATGTTGGTAGGAACCTATTAAACCTATCTGAAGAGGATGATCAGAAAATAAACAATCAGCTGAAAAGCAAAGACACAATAATTTTACTTGGTTCACCCCAAGGAGCATACGCCGAAAATGTGTCAGTCATACCAAAACCACTAATCTTCACAAGTTGTGGATTACAAGTGTTTAGTATAGTAAATCTGTGCCAGGCGCAATACCTTTACAAGGTTTTAGGGATAGCATATTGCGTCCCTCAGATCACTTCTGCTGACTCCCCCTTTCTCACTGCGTTGGAAGAATATTTACTCAATTTAATGACATGAAGGTCGCTTCAATGGTTTAACATTAATTCATGCATCCACAAATGTAAATGGATGCCCTGTTGAAGCCCCATAATCACATAAATATGTAATTTATTTTCCCGTACACTGATATGTTATGAAGATTAATTTCGCAAACTAATTTGTCCAATTTTAGGCTTCCTTGGGTGTTCTGCATACTGCTGCTGTTTTCGCGTACCGTCCAAATCCTCCGCGTACCATCCAGATCCTCCTCAAACTGCACTACTCCACATTACTCCCGACTCTGCGTACTACTCCACACCTCCTCATACCATCCTACTCCGCGTACTTCCTTGCTCCGCCGTGTACTGTGAGAGATTCCTACACGAACCACACACTTTTCTGCGGACTATTTCCTTACGCGGATGAGTCTCTTCATGTACCGTCTTCTCCTCCATGAACCACTTCGGACTTCTCTGGATTTCTCCCTGAAATTTTAATCTCCAATATCCTCTCTTAACAAAGGGGATTATTATTCCTTAAATAGGCATGTAACTATAAAAGTTTTGCTAAACCAATTTACCCAAACTTTCAATGTGGGACAATCTTAACTCCATTTACACACGGTTATCCTCCACCGCATACCACTCCTATTTCTCGAACCACAACAATCCTGAAAACCTTCATCATTCTACATACTGAATGTCTTTACCGCATACCATCTCTGTGAAGAGTTTTTTGTTTATTCCTTCAGCATTCTGTGTAACACATGCCTTCACTGTGTACCGTTGCTGCAAATTGTTTTCAATTCCGCGCACCGCTCCGCGCACCGCTCCGCGCACCACTCCGCGCACCGCTCCACGCACCTCTCCGCACACCACTCCACGCACCGCAATGCACACCGCTCTGCGTATCACTCCCGCTAACTGGAATACGGCCGCAAACCATTCTCAGAACATGGTACGCAGTCCATGTTCCAAGGTACGTAGTTCCATTATTTTGCTGATTTTCTTTGTCATTTTTCATACCATTCACTTCTATCTAAAAACCCTTTTTTTTACAACACCAAACTCATGATTTTGAGGCCCAAAAATTTGGAAAACACTGGGAAACTACGTCACCTTCAATACTGCTTTCAGTCTCAAACATATGACCTCATTCCTTGCAAACACCCTAGTCATCCATGTGCATATTGACAACAAACACAAACCAAACTCCATTATTATCAACGAACATCCTTGGTTCCAACAAGAACCATGATAATTGTGGATGTAGAATATGATTCCCCTATATCACCACTAGTGCCACAAGACATGGTGGTCAGGTGAAAAAGGAGGCCACCTAGTAAACTTGGGGTTGAGAGCACTTTAAGAATTAGGTTCGATGCCCCAAAACATGTGATCCCATCCAGCGTATGAAGGAAATAACTTTGGTCTTGGAAGTCCCTATATGGACACATTAAATTCCACATAGAGTGGATGTGGTACAATGTCCACCCCACCAATATTTTTCTGAGAGGGTTTTAAGAAGCATACAATATAAGGACTAGTGAAACAGGAGGGTAAAGAGATGGGTGGTTATCTGTTGAAGCTAGGAATGCAGGCGAGGGATAAGATGAAGAGGGAACTGGATAGTGATAAGTATATGACTACTCCACAAAGGGCTAAGAGGGGTCTGAACATGGATCTCAATGATACTTATAAGGAGGAAGAGAATTATCCACTGACTTCATCATTCAACCTCAAATTTCCACCAGCACTATGATGTTTAGAAACCATGAGAGATGAGAGATAATTATATGTGGTGTAGCTATTATAAAAACAAAGAATAAAATTTCATTCCTTAAAATTTTTTATGATAATTTGTCACTATAGGTTTGAACTATGAACTCAAAGGAAAATAAATAGGTCTTGACACCAAACCATGAGTGGTATTTAACTCAAATGGTTAGGTAGAAGCACAATATTGGGATTATGCTTATTATAATTAAATAGACTTGACTGATCCTCATTATAAAATTAAATATTGAAATAACCTTAGATAAATTTATTAGTAAGTAATAATTAAAATTGCAAGGAAATAATTTATTTAGGGGGAGAGAATGTAACGAACAAAGATTTAATTATATATTATCCTTAAATAAACATTTTTTAATAATGATATTCACACAAAAAACCCAAATAAAGTGAAAAATGTTGATATTTTTTTGAATATTAAACATGAATGTTAAAACTTTTCCATTAAATTAGATGTTATAAATTGAAGTAACCATATCAAAATCAATATATAAAGTAATAAGAAATGACATTTAAAAGTAGAATACTTACTTATGAAGCCCGTATATCCAAGATTGGAAAGGTGGTAGTTTCACTGGGGTTTTCTCTAGACTAATACCAATTCCAACTCGAACAATTATGTTTTGAGAAGAATTGTATGCAAGAGAAATTCAAGATTGCAGAAATTATCACGAGATCCATGCTATTAGAATCACCACCCTAGATTAAAACCGGTGATTATCTAATTCTAAGTATTATTTAGTGATTATAAGGGGTTATATAATTAGAAATTAATATTATATCTAAATGTAATAAAATATTTATTGATATATCATAAATTTATATACTTTTTTGAAAACTCATTTTTGCTAAATTCAATTTATGTTTAAATGTATTTTTAAAAAATTGGAATTTTATTTCAAGGAACTAAGTTTATTATGATTGAATAATAATAAGATATATTAACACTATATTAATTAAAAATCTATAAGTAAATAATATTTAATATACCAAAAGTCGTTTTTCTATAAAAATAATTTTCATTACATTTTAGGTTTTTTTATTAAAAAATTAAATTTATAAATTTTAGGATTTTAATTTTAAAAAATTAACATAATTTTTGGATTTATCATGGTCATATTAGTTTAATTTTTTTTCTAAAATAATTAATTTTTAGGTGAATAGTGAAAAATATAGTTTTGCCAAAATAATGACTTTTATCACTTTATCAATATACGTGTAAGACCTAATATTTTATAAAATCTTTTAATTGATAAAATATTTATTTTAATGGTATAATTATGAAATTAAAATATTATTTTGAAATTATGAATTCTATTTTTAATATTTTAGTTCTTAAGAAACATTTTATTGGAATTTAAAAACTATTTTAATTTGTTTCTTTTAATTCAATATTTTCATGGTGAAATTCAGTTTTGTATTGATTTTAAAGCCACAAAACTTTCATTAAATTTATAATAAATCAATTAATTTCATAAAAATTAGTAATAATGATTGTTGGTCGGAGTGGATACTCAATAGGGGTGAATTGAGTTATAATTAAAATTTCTGTTAAAAATCTTTGTATGAAATCTCCCCAAATTAAATAAAAATTAAACTGTAGTGAATTTATAAAGCTTGAAAGGTTTCAATTAGTTTCTCAAAGATTGATTATTTCTCAGTTAACTTAATCTGAAGATTAAGTTAGCTTTTGAAACTAACTTACTGACTAACAAAAATTACAAACACTTGCTAGTTTAACTATCAGAGTTACTTTAAAACAGATTTGAATTTCAAAGTAATTAGCAGCAGAATATAAGATATAGTTTAAAAAGAAATAGGATGCACAATAGGTTTAACCAAGAGGTTCAGTCTCAAGCTGAGACTTAGTCCTCTCAAACAGTTTATATAAACTTTGATCCACCCTCGGGATCGGGATTTACAACAGTACTCAGACTGTCCAGGTCCTCAGACCTCTACCACAGTTCTTCGTGGGAAATAACAACATCTCACAAGATGTCCAGGTCACACTTGACCTCTATCACTATCCACAGTGGGATACAAGAGTGCAAGGGAAAGATTGAGTGAGGATTTATAAATCCTCTAGTTTAGCAGAAGAGATAGGGTGTGCTTAAAATATAGAACACACACTGCTCAAAATGTAAATAAATGAAAACACAACAGAACTAAACAAATAGAGATGAGTTTAGAATGCTCTATGTATTTTGAGTGAATCTCTGGACTCTATGGATTGATGCAGATGAAGCTTTGAGTCCTTCTCTGGTTTTAGTCAAGTAAAACAGAGTGTCGTTTTTGTATTTGACTTCCATGTCCAGGTTGATCAGTCCGATCAGCTTGAGTATAGGTTAAATTGTTGAAGATATTTAATCCTTGAATGACCAGGTTTTACAGAATAAAAATGTATTCTTCCTTCTTCTTCTATGCATGTAAGTCCTTCTGTATATTCAGAAGGTTGTTTTGTATGTGCATGGAAAGACTGATCGTTCTCACTTTTGTAGTTTGGGGTTCCCTTTTATATATATATATTTAGCTCTAGAAATGGGAATGATTACCTTTTTATAGGTACGAGGTATGGTTTCCTAAAATTCAACAGACATTAATTAATTAATAGCAGTTGCATTAAAAGCACCAAATATGACCGTTGTTAATAAACAAACATAAGTAGGGTTTAGAGATATAGTGACTGGTTTCCATTGGTAGCTCCTAGTATCAGTGAGCTTGTATCGGTGGACTTGAGTCAGTAGGTCTGTAACGGTAGCTCTTACTCTTTATAACGGTAGACTATGTATCAGTGAAAGTGACTCTATATCGGTAGCTCCTCTTATCGGTAGCTCTTCTGTAAAGGTAGCATTCTTGTATCGGTGGATCTCTCCATCGGTAACTCGCCTATATCGATAGCTGTTTGTATCAGTGGCTCTCTCCATCAGTAACTCGCCTATATCAGTAGCTGCTTGTATCAGTGGCTCTCTCTTTATATCGGTAGCTCTGTCTGTATTGGTAGACTTAATATCGGTAGCTATCTGTTTGTATCGGTAGACTTGTATCGGTAGGTATGTCTGTCTATATCGGTAGCTTTTGATTATAACAGTAGACTCTGTCTATCGGTGATCTTTGCTTATCGGTAGACTATGTCTGTATCGGTGACTATGTATCGGTAGTCCTGTATCAGTGACTCAAAAACTTAATACTTATCTGTTCTATGCAAATCATATCCAGAGTGAGTTAGTATTATTTCAAAACATGTATAAACATAGATAAACATTGATTAACATATTCCAATGACTATTTTGATATTTTTGTCAACTCAATAGTAGTATGACATAATTTAACATATATATAGGATTATCAAAACATATTAAAACATAATTGATATTATCAAAACTGGTGAGGTAAAAAATATCCCCCTTTTTGATAATAACAAATTATGGTTTTATAATCCAAAATAATCATTAATATATCAGTATAAAAGATATTGGGTATGCACTTCTCAGTGTGAGTAATGACATTTTCAAATATATCAGAGAATATAGTATTACATGAAAATGTATCAGAGGTATGAAACCACTGTATCAGAGGTAGAGTTATAAAACAAATATACCAGAGGTAGAAATGTATTATGCTCATATTTCTCCCCCTTTGTGATTAACAAAAAGTATTAAACAATGGATGAGAGAAGTAACAGAAGGTAAAAGAGAATAAGATCATATATATTTCTTGGAAAAAAAATACAGATAAATACAAAATTGAGGCAAAAAGAGTACAAGTGATTCCTATAAAATGTCCTAGCCACTATTCAATCCACCTTTTTAGCATGTGATTTGGATTTTCCCTTGGAATCAGAAGAGGATTTAGGCCGGGTAGATGTAGGTGGAGGATTGGGAACACCAGTGATAATCAGAGGAGGATGAGCTACTGATATAGTTCCTAGACTTTAATGTGGAGCCCTCTGGGTGATCGTAGGAGAGATACTTATGATTGCTTGAGTTGGTGTCATCTGAGGAATGGAGGCAAACTGAGCAGAGGCAGGCAGAGTTGGAGGTACAATGATATGAGTACTGTCTACATGCAAAAATGGCAGAAACATATTCCTAAAGTCCATAATAATTCCTCCTCCTCTTTCCATAGCAGAAATGAAGTCATCTTTGTTTTCCAGGAATTTTTCCAAGGCTGGAGTCAGCTCCCTAAGCTTACTAACTTGATCTATGAAGGATTGAGTCACAGGAGGTAACTTCAAATTTTATAACAAAAGCTTGAAGTGATTTTTCAACAGATGCTTAGTGTAGACCCTTTTGAAATAGTAATCCACTCTATATTTTACCTCTTTCTGAGAAGCATTGGCCTCTCTCATAAAATTCTAAACAATTTTCCCTATATCCCTAGTGGTAGTCACCACTTGGGTCAATGCAGCAGAGTCTCTAGAGACACTGGTGGAAGACTGTCAAATATCTTCTCTCATCATAGCTCAAATCTGATCAATATCCAAAGAAGTCCTGGTAGTACGCAGAGGTGCAACAGTAAAGGCTACTGTTTCCTTAAAAGATTTAGTCATCCCACTAATGAGATTTTTCACAACAGAGTCCTGGGTGCTGACATGCTGCTCCATGGAAATCTTAAATTCCTCAAAATCTGATACCATCTGGCTAACTACACTTTTTATAAATGCCAAATCCTTGTCTGCTTGAGATTTAGATCTCATATAAGATTCTAGAGAGACAACTAATTTCTTTAGAGATTCAACATCCTCTACCAAGCTTGAAACTTGATTCTGGCAGGTCTTGACTTCATCCAAAACACCAGATACCGATTCAGTCATCACAGATTTAATAGATGATATTAAAGAGGTTTTCATTATTCTCATTTATTCTACAAAATAGGTCTTAAGATCAGATTTCAACTTTTCTAGATCATATTTTCTTACTATATTCTCAGCTAAAGTTTCAGAAAGTAGATTATAAGAGACAGGAGGTCTACTGATGGGTGTCTCAACTTTTGAATCAGGATAGTCCAACCCAAAAACTACAAAACCTGGGTCTTCGGCCCAGTCTTCAATCTCATGATCTACTGAAACAGTACCATGTCTGGTTGGATGCTCCCCCTCAATCTATGAATTTTCCTATACATGTACATCAATAGCAGCTTGAGCAGGCAGGTCTTCCTCAGAAGAATTTTCCACAACTCTATCCACATCAGGTGTCCCAACCTAGGGTGACTGAGGAATAAATGCAGGTATGTCTACTTCAACAATTTCCTCAGTAGGCATTGAGGAGTACCCAATTAGTGGACTGAGACTTAAGCAGGCAGAAACAGATGCTTCATTTTCAGATTCTTGTTCTTCCTCATTCTCTGGAGTAGGCTGGTCTTCCTCATCAATAGGGGCTTTTTCATTGCTTACTCCCAACACAGTTTCCTTTCCAGATGATACAACTTCAGAAACTGGACTTGGAGGAAAATACGGATCCCCTCCATCAGCTACAAAGGTATCCTCATCATCAGTATCATCACTATAATGAGGTTAATCTTCATCAGGTCCTAGACCTGGATCTCTTCTGTCTCTTGGCCTATTGGGATGGTCAACATGGTTGAACTTATCATACACCTTTTCATCATCAATAACCCATTTCCTTCTCCATGGGTTCTAGACAATCTTCATATACTTACAGATTGTTCTTGTGATGCAAAAATTGTTCCTCACAACTAATATCTCATCCTGAGACTCAGCTACTCCTTTCACCTTGATCATTACCGAAATCAACTTTGCAAAGAATAAAACATTGGATTTTGACTTAGGCCTGGTCATATCCTCAATTTGGATCACCAACAGCCTACACAAATTTACCTTGACACCATGCCTCAACAAATGCAACAAATAAATATCTTGGTATCCCAGATTTTCAAAGTCCCCTCTTCTTGGACTTAGCACATGTTGGCTGAATTTGAATAACAGCCAGTTTTCTCCATCCATCTCAGTAGCCACTACCTTTATTTGTTTTCCACTATCGGTGAGCTCTTCCAAAGCAACCTCATAGTCAAAAATGTCACTGGTAAGAAGTATTGTCTTCGAGGTATACCCAAATACACCCTCATGCAGGACTTTCATACATTCATCCCATTCAACAGAAGAAAAAGAAATTTCCTTGCCATTCACTAATGAAACCATTATGTTTTCTTCTTCAGACTTATCAAAACAAAAAAAGCATAAAACTCCTTAACCAACTTCGGATAATGAGGTCCATTATTGTTTGTAAAACATTCAAACCATCCCTGTTCCACCAATACTCTTAGAACCAAAGACTTTCTAGGCAATATCCATTCCTCACTGAGTTCCTTTTCGATTACTATTTCTCTATTCTGCAAATGCGGGTTCACTGCACGCTTCGCCGACCTTGTTCTACTTTCACTGACACTACCTTCAGGTCCTATTTTCTGCTTCATTGCACTTGGCACATCACTATCATCCCTGACTATCGGGAGTTTTGTTCTTGCTATCTCCAATCAAAGAACTTAGGGTTACGCATAATGCGGGGGTTCGAGAAGTGAGGATTGAAGAGAGAAGAGTTTGTGGTGAATTGAAATGTGACTAAGGATTAGTTTTTATCATTTAGAAATCTAAATGTAATAAAAAGAATTATACTGAAAATAATAAGAGTTTCAGTTAAGGAAAATGAAAATCAGACAGCGCATGACATATTTACCAGTGAGAATCCTGACGGTGAGGTTTATCTATCGGTGAGGTCTCTAGTGGTGAGGTGTCTCTAGCGGTGAAGTTTTCTAGTGGTGAGGTTTTCCTAATAGTGAGGATTTGGCTAATGGTGAGGATTTGGCTAATGGTGAGGATTTGGCTAATGGTGAGGATTTGGCTAACGGTGAGTATTTAGCTAACAGTGAGGATTTGGATAACGGTGAGGATTTTCTAATACAAAGTCTATCATTACTAACTCATGTCTAATGTACCTTAACCTATCTAAGCTTAAAGGCTTGGTGAAAATCTCAGCTAATTGATGTTCAATACCTATAAATTCAAGAGTAATATCACCCTTTTGGTAATGATCTCTCAAAAAGTGGTGCCTTACATCAATGTGTTTGGTCATAGAGTGATATATAGGATTTTTAGAGATATTGATCGCACTAGTGTTATCAAAGTTTATAGATACATGTCTAAACTGATATCTGTAGTCCAATAATGTATGTTTCATCCACATAATTTGTGCACAACAACTACTAACAGCAATATATTCTGCTTCAGCAGTAGACAATGCAACAAAATTCTTCTTTTTACTACACCAAGATATTAGGGACTTACCTAGAATATGACATGTTCTAGAAGTTCTCTTTCTATCTAACTTGAAACCAGCAAAGTCAGCATCTGAATAACTTATTAAATCGAATGATTATCCTTTTGGATAAAATAATCCTAAGTTAGTAGTATGTTTAAGATATTTTAAAATTCTTTTAATAGAAAGCAAGTTGAATCTTTTGGATTATCTTGAAATCTTGCACACATACACACACTAAACATAATATATGGTCGACTAGCAGTAAGATAGAGCAGAATTCCTATCATACCTCTGTAGTTGGTTTGATCCATTGGTTTTCCAGTTTCATCAGCATCCAATTTACAAGTGATACTCATGGGTGTGTCATTACCCTTACTACTATCCAAACCAAAACGTTTTAAAAGATCCTTTGTATATTTACTTTGATTTAAGACAATACCATTTTCATTTTGAAAAACTTGAAATCCAAGAAAATATTTGAGTTCTCCCATTAAACTCATTTCAAATTCATTTTGCATACTCTTTGAAAGATCAATACACAAAGTATTTTTAGAATATCTAAAAATAATATCATCAATATATATTTGTACTATCAAAACATATTTGGAAATTCTTTTATTAAAGAGATTTGGATCAGAAATCCCTTTAGAAAAACCTTTTGAAATAAGAAAATTACTAAGTCTATCATACCAAGATCATGGGGCTTGTTTTAAACCATATAAAGCTTTATAAAGCTTAAAAACATGATTTAAAAAATGAGGATTAGTAAATCTAGGTGGTTGTTCAACAAAAAAATCTTCAATTATAAAACTATTTAGAAAAACACTTTTAACATCCATTTGATATAACTTGAAATTCAGATGAGCAGCATAGGTAAGTAGAATCCTAATAGCTTCTAATCTAGCTATAGGTGACAAGGTTTCCTCATAGTCTATTCCTTCCTCTTGACTATATCCTTGTGCAACTAGTCTTTCCTTTTTTCTAATGATATTTCCTGATTCATCAACTTTATTTCTAAAAACCCATTTAGTGCCTATGGTCAAAGTGTCCTTAGGTCTGTCAACTAATTTCCAGACTTTGTTTCTTTCAAATTGATTTAATTCTTCTTGCATATCCATTACCAAAAATTAATCATTTATAGCCTCATTGATATTTTTGGGTTCTAACTGAGAAAGAAAAGCTTGATGTTCAACCTGGTTTCTTAGAGAAGCTCTAGTCTGTGTCCCTCTATCAATATTACCTACAACAACATCTAAAGGATGATTCTTTAGAATCCTAGTTGATCTGGTAAAGGTAGGACTAGAAATTTCAGGTTCTTCTCTAGGTCTAGGTTCATCATAAGCAGATTCTGGAATATTTCCAGAACTAGTTGTCTTTACAACAGGTTCACTGAAATTATCACTAAGGTTCAGAGCATAAAAATATTCTTTAAGATTTTCAAGAGAAGGTTTAGGTTCATGTGGATCAGTTTCATCAAATTTGATGTGAATAGATTATTCCACACATTTGATTCTTTTATTAAAAACACTATAGTCTTTGCTAGATAAATAATAACCTAGAAAGATTCCTTCATCGCTTTTGGATGAAAACGTATCAAGATTATCTTTAGTATTGAGAATAAAGACTTTGCAACCAAAAACTCTGAAGTAACTAACTTTAGGTTTTCTATTATTCCATAATTCATAAGGGGTATTTTTAAGAATAGGTATAATCAAGACTCTATTTATAATATAAAAAGCTGTATTGACAGCTTCATCCCAAAAATAAATAGGTAAGTAATAATCATTTAGCATATTCCTTGCAATTTCTTGAAGTATTCTATTTCTTCTTTCTACTACACCATTCTGTTGAGGTGTCCTAGGGGAAGAGAAATTATGATTGTAGCCATTTTGTGAGTAGTATGATTAAAATTCATGATTTTCAAACTCACGAACATGATCACTTCTCAAGGTTTTAATCTTAAGTCCACTAAGGTTTTCTGCAGACTTGGAGTATTTCATAAAGTAAGAACAAGCTTCACTTTTGTGAGCTAGAAAATATACCCAAGTATATCTAGAAAAGTCATCATAGACATAATGCTTCCCATTTAAACTAGAAAATCTGGACGGTCCAAATAAATCCATGTGAACCAACTCGAGAGGTTGAGAAGTTGAAACTTATTTCTTTGATTTAAAAGAAACTTTACGTTGCTTTCCCTTTTGACAGGGAGTACAAACTTTGTCTGATGGGAAGTTAAGTTGAGGTAGTTCTCTAACTAAATTTCTCTTAGTTAGTTTCTTAAGTGAGTATATATTACAATGTCCTAATATTCTATGCCAAAGCCAAGATTCTTTATGAAAAGCATTTAAACAGACAATATTTTGCTTAGCTAAAGAGTTTAAATCCATAACATAAAAATTTTCATTTCTTAAGGCAGAAAACATTAAACATTTTTAGAATTAAAAACATTACAAGAATCATTTTCAAACATAACATTAAATCCATCATCACAAAACTGAGAAATGATTAACAGATTATATTTTAGTCCATCAATAAGTAAAACTTTAGAAATCAAAATTGAATCAGTGTTACTAATTTGGCCTAAGCCGATAATTTTTCCTTTTGAGTTATCACCAAAGGTGACATGTCCTCCATCAAATTTGAATAAGCTTTTAAAACATGAGAAGTCTCCTGTCATATGTCTTGAACATCCACTGTCCAAGTACCATGTCTTCTTATGGGAACTTTTTAAGCATGTTTCCTACAAAACAGGTTTAGACAGAATATGATTTTGGTACCCATATTTTCTTGTGTCCAAACAGGTTAGCAAGCAAAAATTTTGGTACCCATATTTGTATAATGGGTTTCATATAATCAATATATTCACAAGACTTTGAAATATAAACTTTTTTTTGATCTATAACTATGTGAATAACTAGTTGAGACATAAGAATTTCCAGAACTGGAATTAATAGCAAACTATCTAGTTTTTGGAATAAATCTTTTTTTGTGATCTGTCTCTGTCCAGGTTGATAGCCTAACCCAGTAGTATACTTTAGTGCTACTTGTTTGCCTAGAATTTGTGTAATAGTGTTCTTTCCATTAGTAAATTTTTCCAAATCTTTCCTGAGTTTCTCATTAGACAGTTTCAGTTCAGCATTTTCTTTTAACAGTTGAGCATTATTTTCTACTTCTAGTGCAGATTTGACAGTGCTAGTTAAAGCATACTATTTCTTTAAGGTTTTATACTTGTATTTTAACTCATTGAAAGTATCTTCTATGATGTTACAATATTCAAATAACTCTTCACTAGACATGTTTTTAGAATCAGAATCAGAATCATCTACAGAATAATAAGAATTTAAAATAGGAGTATCCAATGTTACCTCAGATGTATTTTTTGTGAAACACATGTTAGATTTTTGATATTTTTCATCTTGAGTGGAATCAGAATCACTTGAACTGTCTTCTGAAGCACTCCAGGTTGCTTTCATAGCTTTCTTATATTTGTTGTCCTTGTACTAATATTTCTTCTTATACTTTAATTTTGGACATTCAGCTTTCATATGTCCTTTCCTCTTGCATTCATAGTAGACTATGTCATCACTTTTGTCAGTTCTTTTCCAATCCTTCTTCCAATGAACTTTATTATCACACTTTCCCTTATAATTGGATTTTTTGAAGAACTTCTTTTTCCTATAAAATTTCTTAAACCGTCTGGCTATCTGATCCATTTCAGCATCACTGTCAGATGCACTCTCTTCACTGCTTGAACTATCACTTTCACTTTGAATTTTCCCTTTGTCCTTATTTTTTGAAGCAGAAGTCTTGAAAGCTATAGACTTCTTTCTTGGTTCATAATCTTCTTCCTTGTTTACTTTCAGTTCTTCTTCATACATCATTAATTTACAAATGAGTTCCTTGACAGGAAAAACACTAATTTCACAAGATTCTCTAATTGAAACTGATGTGCCTATCCATCTGTCTGGCAGACATCTTAGTATCTTCATGATTTTCTCTTTTATAGGAATAACTTTTCCAAGTGAGCTCATTATATTTACAATTTATTTGAACCTTAGATACATGTCAGAAATAGGTTCATCTGGCTTCATTTTAAAATTATCACACTTAATAGTGTAGGTATTCAATCTTATTTCCTTAACATTAGTTGTTCCCTCATGGGAAATAGACAAAGTATCCCAGATTTCATAAGCAGTATTACAAGCAGATATTTGATTAAATTCTTCATCTCCTAAAGCACAATACAGAGAATTCATTGCTTTACAGTTATTATTGTAAGCAGTTTTCATAGGTTCATCCCAAGTAGTTCTTTTAGTTTCTGTAATCTTATACTAAGTCTCTATAGCAGTCCAGATATCAAATCTCATACTTTCTAAATGAATTTTTATTTTTAGTTTCCATTGGGCATAATTAACACTATTAAATAAAGGTGGCCTGTTGGTAGCTGCACCTTCTAGTATATTATCTATAATTAAATTTTAGCTAATATATTGAAAGAGATAAAAATTTAGAAATAACAGAAATTTTGAGATCCTTAAGATACAACTAAAATCACAGTTAAAAACACTTTCACAAACAAAGTGTTTTGAAAAACTTTTATCAATCCTCAGATACCAAATATTGGTCGGAGTGGATACTCAAGAGGGGGGGGGGTGAATTGAGTTCCAATTAAATTTTTTGTTAAAAAGCTTTGTATGAAATCTCCCCAAATTAAATAAAAATTAAACTGTAGTGAATTTATAAAGCTTGAAAGGTTTCAATTAGTTTCTCAAAGATTGATTATTTATCAGTTAACTTATTTTGAAGATTAAGTTAGCTTTTGAAACTAACTTACTGACTACAAAAAATTACAAACACTTTCTAGTTTAACTATCAGAGTTAATTTAAAACAGATTTGAATTTCAATGTAATTAGCAGCAGAATATAAGATATAGTTTAAAATGAAATAGGATGCACAACAGGTTTAACCAAGAGGTTCAGTCTCAAGATGAGACTTAGTCCTCTAAAACAGTTTATATAAACTTTGATCCACACCCTGGATCGGGGTTTACAACAGTACTCAGACTGTCCAGGTCCTCAGAACTCCACCACAGTTCTTCGTGGGAAATAACAACAGCTCACAGGATTTCCAGCTCACACTTGACCTCTACCACTATCCACAGTGGGATACAAGAGTGTAAGGGAAAGATTGAGTGAGGATTTATAAATCCTCCAGTTCAACACAGGAGACAGGGTGTGATTAAAATACAGAACACACACTTCTCAAAATGTAAATAAATGAAAACACAATAGAAATAAACAAATAGAGATGAGTTTAGAATGCTCTATGTTTTGTGAGTGAAGCTCTGGCCTCCATGGATTGATTCAGATGAAGCTTTGAGTCCTTCTTTGGTTTTAGTAAAGTAAAACAGAGTGTCATTTTTGTATTTGACTTCCAGGTCTAGGTTGATCAGTCTGATCAGCTTGAGTATAGGTGAAATCGTTGAAGCTATTTACTCCTTGAATGATCAGGTTTTGCAGAATCAGAATGCATTCTTCCTTCTTCTTCTATGCATGTAAGTCCTTGTGTGTCTCCAGAAGGTTGTTTCATATGTGCATGGAAAGACTGATGGTTCTCACTTTTGTAGTTCAAGGTTCCCTTTTATATGTATATATATTCAGCTCCAGCAATGGGAATGATTACCTTTTTACACGTATGAGGTACAATTTCCTAACATTCAAAAGACATTAATTAATTAATATCAGTTGCATTAAAAGCACCAAATATGATTGTTGTTAATAAACAAACATAAGTAGGGTTTAGAGATATAGTGACTGGTTTCCATCGGTAGCTCCTAGTATCAGTGAGCTTGTATCGGTGGACTTGAGTCAGTAGGTCTGTAATGGTAGCTATTAATCTTTATAACGGTAGACTATGTATTAGTGACAGTGACTCTGTATTGGTATCTCCTCTTACTAGTAGCTCTTCTGTAAAGGTAGCATTCTTGTATCAGTGGCTCTCTCCATCGGTAACTCGCCTATATCGGTACCTACTTGTATCGGTGGATCTCTCCATCGGTAACTATCCTATATCAGTAGATGCCTGTATCAGTGGCTATCTCTGTATATCGGTGGATCTATCTGTATTGGTAGACTTCATATCGGTAGCTGTCTGTTTGTATTGGTAGACTTGTATCGGTAGGTCTGTCAGTCTGTATCAGTAGCTCTTGATTATAACAATCGACTCTGTCTATCAGTGATCTTTGCTTATCGGTAGACTATGTCTGTATCGGTGACTATGTATCGGTAGGTCTATATCAGTGACTCAAAAACTTAATACTTATCCGTTCTATGCAAATCATATCCAGAGTGATTTAGTATTATTTAAAAACATGTATAAACATAGATAAACATTGATTAACATATTCCAATTATTATTTTGATATTTTTGTCAACTCAATAGTTGGATGACATAATTTGACATATAGATAAGATTATCAAAACAGGTGAGGTCAAAAATGATATTTTTTTCTTATATATAAATTTAAAGCTGAAGAAACTTCATTTCTCTAAAAAATGGTTTTACATGATTAAGTGTGTTTATTTTAAAATTAACCTTTAAAAAGTTTATAAATTTGATATAATAAAATGTTATTAAAATTTAAAATTATAAATTTAAAATTAGGTAATGAGGTAAATTTCAATTTTAGTTATCAAAATTAATTACTAAGGTTAAAAAATAGTTACCTCAGTAAAAAGTAAAATTGGTAAAAAGTATTTTACTATGGGGAAATGGAAAAAACATGTAAAAAAAATGTTTTCAAATAATTTTTTTGTGATTATTAATTACTTTATCTTGTATCACACTCCAATTTTCTCTATTTTTTATCCATTGACTCTTGAATAATTTCAAAAGTGTCATTTTCTTCTCTTATAAAAGGATACCACCTCCACCCTTTCAATACTCCACTCCTATTTGAAAGTTTCCTTAAACCCCTAACCAAATTTATTATTCTTTAATTACTTTAAAAATACTAATTACCTTGTTTACCACAAATTATACTAAGTCCCTCAAATCCAAGTCCTTCATCAAGTGGAAGTTCGAGGTCTGAATGTAGGTACAACATCTTTCTTAGCATTTTTTTGAATTTTTCCATTCTAAAACAACCATAAATGTAGTATAATAATAAAATAATAATAATTAGTGTGTTTAGCATCTATTATAATAATGTTACAACCAATATTTATTCTCTTCGATCCACTAATAAAAACAAGAATCATCGTTAGTGCATGTGCGCGGATTACCGCCTTCACAAAGTGACACTTTTGATTTTTCATCACCAAACCTCATGGATGTTATGAATGATGGTATTGATGAATAAATATTATTTATATTATTTATTTATTATTCTAAAATTATCACTTATTATCCACCTTTACCCCTCCCATTCTTGAGTAATGAAAACACTAATCTTGCATTGTGTAGACCACCGCCTCTATGAATAAACGTGTTTTATTTTTCTTCACTTACAAACATGGATGGTTTTAGTTTATAGTGGATGATTGTATGTGATATATATAATTAATATGTATCATTAATATGTTTATTTTTTCATAACACAAAAATTAATGATCGTTAGAAGGCAATCCATTAATATCAGTAAATAACCAAAAACTGGTTCTTTAACATTTTCATTTTCACGAAACATGAAAAAATCCCATATAATGGTATTATAAAATTATAAGTATTTATAAAACATAAATCACAGTACCTTTAATTGTTTTTAAATGATTATATTTTGGATAAAAAGGATTATCCACATTGCTTTTACGATCCTAGTTCAAAACGGTCAAGATTATTAACACCCGATGTTGGAAGAGGTTACAATAATCTAATACATGAATGGAAATATTATTAATGAAGATTATATATGGAAATGTATATTAATAATTTTATTAAATATGTAATTAATATGTTTATATTTATGATATATTAGGTTAAATCACTTCCATGGAAAATCAAGGGTAAAGGTAAGGGACTTGGTAACTCAAACTCCTTTCTTCGAGTTATATAATTTATTATTTGAACATTGTTTTTCCAATAAATTCCCTTATAAATTATGTGATATTTTTTATTTTTGGGAAAAATATTTTTTTTAACCAATTATATTTTCATTAAAATTTTTATTTTCATTTTCTTGAAAAATAAAGAGACTTTTGAAAAGAGACCCATAACTATGAATTTTATAATAATGAATAAAAAATGTTTTAAAAAAGATACTTTTGTGGTTTGGTTTCCATTATATTCAAAAGTGATCTAAATATAATAGAGTTTTGTTTCATGTTTAACCCTATACTATTATTTTATTATGCAATTATTTTGGGTGATCAAGTTTTCAGTATCAGGAGACTTAATTTATGATATTTTTTGGATGTTTTATTAAACAGATATTATTTCATGGGTTCTTTATGAAAATTAAATGATTTACATTTATATATTTTATAAAACCCATTTTCCATTGGTTATTTATAATATGATTTAGTAATTTCATAGAACCAATTTTTATTTCTATGGGTTATTTTATGATGTGATGATTGTTTTTTCTCAAGTGGCGCACAAATGTATGGATTATAAGATGTATGAGACCTATATCTGCCTCTAATGCATTGTTTAAAGTATTATATCTCATGAGATATAAATTTTAAGTGAAAATTTTAGAATGTAGATAGGTTCTCAATAGTTTATAGTGATTTTATTTATCTCTACTCACAATTTAATGAGTGAATGGGTTAGTAGGTATCCTGATTCACAAAGATATTAAATCCTATGTTTATGATTATGCCACTTTATTTCCTATGTCCCATGGATAATGTTTTATGATTCAATTTTTATTTTTCTAATTCCATGTTAAAAGTGGTATAATTTGAGATGTTATGTCTATATTTCATGTTTATGGTTAACTCCTATGGTTTTATGTTATTTTAAATAAGATATTTTTACTTATTTACATTTTCCCATATGTTTATGATCTAACCATTATGGTCTTTTTTATGTTATCCCTTACTGAGCATTTGATCTCACCCCTTTTTATGTTTTCCCTTAACATAAAATTTAAGAGTACTATGCCTCATGGAATGTATAAGAGTGGATTTAGATTATCTATAAATGTTCATAGCATGTGAAATAAGTGTTTTTATATTTCTAATCTCCAAGACACTAAACTTTTAGTACCTTGGGTTATACGACTATTTATGGATGTAATAATTAAACCATGAAATAAATTTTTTATTTATGCATGTTTATCTCAGGTCACTTAATTTAAATCTTTATTTTAAGTTATTTCTTTCATGGAGGTTATGATCCAAAAGTTACAAAAGTGGTAAGGGATTTATGTTACAATCTCATTTATTTTAAGGAGTATCTATGTTGAATTTATATTGAGGAAAATTATATGTATATTATCCTTTAAACCCTATATATTTTATTCTCCTTTGGTTATTTTTATATTTTTTTATGTATTCATACCATTTTCTTCTCTTTGATACTTAAAATTATTAATAAAATCTTTTTAAAGAAAAGCTGACTTTATTTCCTCTCTGGTCGACAAACTTTTTCTTCCATTTCTATACTCTTAAAAAATTGTTTTATGAAATTTATTACCTATACTTGAAATGTTTTAAAAATATCACTTTCACTACCATTGATTTTATTTACAAAGGTTTAAAAATTAACCTTTTAAATAAATGTTTTTTTTCAAACAAGTCGTTTTTGAATTTTTATAAATGTGTGAAATTAATTTTTTATTTCTAACATATAAAACACGAATGGATTATCCCACCATTATGAACATTAATTCCTTTGAATCTTACTTTACAAGTTTCCTTATTTATTTTCAAAGAAATAAATTTTCTCAATATTTTTGAATTTTTTAGTTAAAATGTTATCAAAATAAAAGTTTTTTTCCTCATGTTTATAGAGAAAGGTTCAAATGATATTTTAAAGATATTTTTTATATATTTCCACATAATTTAAGGATTTTCATTCTTAATCGGAGATATGATCTTATGACACCATCCAATTTCTTTATCTAGATGTATTATGATGATTATTATTTAAGGATGATTATATGAAACCCATTTCTTTACCATGAGTTAATTAAGTTATGAAAAAACCTTTATGAAACCTATTTTTTACATAGGTTATGATATTATAAAATTATTAAATGTTTATGAAACCCTTTTCCTTTCCATGTGTTATGATATGATGATATGATTAATGTTTTATGATATTATGGAACACATATATATGATTTTCATTATGTGATGGGGGGGCCTGAAATTATATATCCCTTTTATGCATTGGGTAAATATGAATATATAATGAGATAATAAGGACTATAATAGGGAGTGAACCCAATTTAGTAAGAAACTCTATCCATTATGATAGTCTTGGGAGCGAACCTTGACTAAGGAAATGATAGAATATGGAGTTAACCCAATCCACTATGATAGTATTGGTAGTAATCCTTGACTAAAGAAATGATTTTATATTCTTATGTTTATTCCAAAAACTTATGTCTTATGTTTATGATATGTTCACATGACTCATGATTGATTATTAATGATTTTACACTCTTATGTATTTTGTCATTTTTTAGGAAAAAATTATTCCATGATTCATGATTAATATTATTTGACTAATTGGGTTTTATTTTATTAATTTATTATCATGTTCTCATACCGTTATACTTATGATCACTTATGATCATCGATTGATTTATCATATGTTTACCCTTACTGAGCATCTGAGCTCACCCTTTCTTATGTTTTAATTTTTTCCCAGGTTATAAAGAAGGGTACTATGTATGATGAGTCTAGAAGGGTAGATTATGTAAATAAATATGTTTGAGATGATAAATATTATAATCAAATAATATGTTTATGTATATAGTCTTCAAGTACACTAAACATTTATGGTTCTTGGTAATGTTTATTTGGGAGATATATTTAATATTCATAAAAAATATGTAATATTTATGTATGTTATTATTGGTTCCCTATACCATGAATAAAATTAGAATGAAAGTTTTTGAATTTGAAGAAAATAAAAGCTCAAGGACTTCCCACCCTGGGTCTTGGTTGGTTTATCATACAACGATAAACCAATCCATATAAAAAATATCAAGATAAAGTCACATTTATTTAACCTAAAATAATTAAAAAAATGTTAGGCATTTTTCGATGTAGTATAAATACATATTACATGTTAATAAATTTTCTTTATTAGTAATCATGTATGTATCCATATACTATAATGAAGAAGTAATTTATAATGATCAAGGTCTTAATTATAGTTTACCACTGAAAATAGTTTCTAATCTTCCTGATTTTATGACATTAGAAGAAGTTCATATGAGGATTCATAATCACTTAAAACTGAAGGATGACCAAGTAATAAAATCAATCACATATCAACATATTCAATATGTTGGAAACCTATGGAATATTTCATATCCTCTACTTTATTAAGAGGATTGGGTGGATGCATTATCTTTTTTTAGGAAATAATGTAACCATGGTTTAATGAAATTGTATGTGGACATTTATGTTATTGGTGAGTTGAGACCTACTAATACATAAGCCTATTATGGGAGATCTATTAAAGTTAGTCCTTCACAATAATATGATTAATTGTATTACAATATGACTCCAATAACAAATACTATATATATAAATATTGTGAGGTGCACAATATCAAGTAATGGTAATTATGAATATAGTGATGAGAATGTTGAGACAAATAGAGGATACATCCCTATCAGTACTATATATTTAATGAATGATACTTTATATGATGAGGAATTATCTAATGGTACATTAATACAAGAGTTTGGTAAGGAATATGTGATCAACCGACCTTCAATGGTTCATTTGTTGGATATCAAAAAACTAGATGTAAAGATTCATGTTTTTTTTGGGTTATAAAATTCAAAAGTAATTTTATTTTTTTATTTTGGTGAGAGGTTCATTTTGAGAACTAAGGCTCAGATTGGAATTATGGTGGTTGGAACATCTCAAGAAAAATGTTTTTGGACATGGTTTGGGTCCCTATGGGTGTTTCTAGGGATCAAGTGAGTTTCAGTGAAAGACTGGGTGGCCCTACACCTGTTTCTATTGTAGGTGATCCACCATGGAGAACATCATGATGTAGAGCTTATTATAGTAAAGATAATCACACCTAGGTGAGTGTGGTACCTAAATGTGTTGGTGGGAATTTTTACCTAAGTGGGGGCATAACATCTGAGATCAATCCCTATAGAAAATTAGGATGGAAAAAATGACTAGGTCGGGTGTTTCATTAGGCATTTTAGCCAAAGGGTTTCAAATATAGGAAGAAATAGTACCTGAAACGCCCATATTGAGAGTTCTGGAAGCCATGGTGTGTGGTTCATAAGGCATGGGCATTGTCATGGTGTACTTATTGTGAGGTTATTTGGGTGTTTGTTTGGGAAGTTCAAAAAAACATGAGTGGAAAACTATAGTGGGTGTTGGGTGGTTGGAATGGGGACCTCCAAGATCATGGTATTGGGTGTTTTAGCTTGTGTGGATCCTTGAGTCTTTGGTGGAGTGTAGAGATTGACACAATATCTAAGCACCCAACATTTTGGCTAAGCATGGTGGTGGCCTTTGAAATCTAAAATGAAATACACCATTTTTTAAGGGAGTTAGGGTTCCTATTTTGAGGATCCATTCCATGGTTCATGATGTGGCGCGATGGGGGAGTCCTTATCTGAGGTGTCCAAGTATCACTTATATAAATATTTGATTATTTTAGATGAATATTCAATATATCTCATAATAATACATGGCAAAATAACTATAAATGTTTAATATATTTTGAGACTAAATATATAATCAACTTATTTATGAATAATCTTTAACATTTCCCACAAACTTTCTTCTCATATGTAACCCTTATAAACTTATCATACTCAATAATTTTGTTTATAACCTAGGAAAAGGAAACATAAGAAAGTATGATCTCAAATGATTAGTAAGGGTAAACCTAAGAGATAAAAATATGAGATCATAAGTGAGCATAAGATAAGCATAGGGGTATGATATCATAGTCACAACTTACAAAAATCATACCAAAAAATTCATAGATCATAAATCACGCGTCACAACATAAAGTTTTTTTATAATAAAATACACGAGTCACAAGAGTGTAGAATCATCATTAATCAATCATGATCCATGAGAGTATATCATAAGCATAAGAATATGATATAATAGTGTGACATATACATAAGTATAGAAAACCATTTCCTTAGTCAAGGATAACTGCTAAGAATATCATAGTGGACAAATTCTCAAGGTGGATTGAGTTCAATCTCCATTCCCATATATAGTGGACAAGGTCCCATAATGGATTAGGTTCACTACCCATTATCTTTTATATTATTTCATGAGATATCAATATTTACCTAATGCATTAGAGATCTATATAATTATGGTCCCACCCATCACATAATGAAAACCATACACATTTGTGCCATGAGAACATGAAAACATTCATATTTCAACACCACTTAATAAACCCATGGAAAAGAGATGAGTCTCATGAAAACATTCATAAAACATTTCTTAAGCCATACAAATAAATAAAGTGGATGGTAGTATATGAACATATCCTAAGTGTAGCATAAGTAACACCAAAAGAGGTTGAAATAGGTGAAAAAAACTTATTAAGATTTAAATAAATCATTTTTTTTTAAAATAAGAAGGAATACTAATTTTATTTTCAAAACCTTTAAGAATTAATATTATTTTAGAAAACTATTTTAAAACATGAAAATAAATATTTTTAAATAAGAATTCTCATAACATAAAAATAATGTTTCACAAAGAAATCATTAAAAAGGGATAATTTTGTTAAAATGACACATGTGGAAAACATTAAAACATAATTTTCAAACTTTTGTAAAGAATATAAAAGTAGTAGAAAATAAACTTAATCAATTATTGAATCATGGATAAGGACATCCATAAAATGAATATGGACATAGAGGAAAAAGATTTATAATCAAAATGGAGAGGTGAGGTTGGTTTCTCTCACAAACTTCACATCCATTAAATTATTTACCAAGGAAAATAAAATTGAGAGAAGTCATATAAAAATCTAATAATAAATAGAGGAGAATAAAATAGTCGGGGTTTTAGAGATAAAGTTCACACAATTTTTCCCCAGATTGAAGTTTATTCATAAAAATATCGATTTAAAAATGTGATTGAAAATAAACCCTTACCTTTTTATCTCAACTTTCACAAAATTTCATTAACCTCTTGTATAATAAACATAATCATCTCACCACCTTATTTCAGAACCTTATTCATATCCATTACATTTTATACCACTACTATAGAAACTCCATTAACTAATGCTCAAAATGGAAATTTTTTGTGCTATAAAGTGTTGACATGATAAGCAATGATAAAACCAATTTATTTTGTTATACATAGATAAAGTGTTGATAAAGGTCCCCTTTATTAATAATTTTTAGCACTAATAAAGTATAGTTTTATCAGCACTAAATGAAACATTGATAAAACTAGAAAAATTTATTTATTTTTCAGATTTTTTAGGTACTCTTCTCATGCCTTCCATTAGTAATCGCCTCATCCTTTTTCAATTATCTTCTACTACGCTGGCTCCCTATCTCCCTCCTACTCACATGTGAAGCCCCCCATTAGCATTTCCCCCTTCCTTGCTCAATAGTACACACCTGGATTCGAACGTGAGGCCTCAATGTGAAAATAAAACACCCTTACCACTTCTCTATCTTGTTTTATTCTATATTTTACGATATATAAATTATATATATATATATATATATATTTACATACATATTTTTTATCCATATATTTATTCATATATTTATATAATTATTTTTAAATAAATTTATAAAATATATGTCTGCGTGTGTGTATTTTTATGTGTGTGTGTTTATATATATATATATATATTTATACACATGTAAGTGTGTATATATATAGTACATATTTATATTTGTTTAAATATATTATAAATTAACATTCATTTACATATATTAGAATATATACATTAATATATATATGTTTGTTAATAAAGGCACACAAACATATTTATATATAAACATTGTAACACCCTAAGATTTTAAAATAAGAAAATTATTTTCGATAGCATGTATGAAATGAAACACTAAGATTAGAAGAAAAGATAACACCTAAGAATTTATGAAATATTTATTTTTAAATAAATTTAATCTCTTCGATAGCTTGTGGAACATGCAACCCCGAGTCGAAATGAACCATAATATAGTACACCGTTATAACCTATCCATTAAGTTGTTGGGTATAATATTACTAACTAAATTATGAAAATTATGGTTATATATTTATTAGAAATAAAATAAGAATCATTTAAAAGAAGAAGAATTATTTTCTAAAAAACTATACTTTTTCTAAAAATACGATTTAGTCGCTCTTTGCACACATAATTTAAAAATAATTTTACCACATATGTAAAAATTATTTGAAAAAATAAACTTAATTTTTGAAATAATAATATCAAAATTAACTTAGGGTGATTTTTTGGGATTTTTCTGAAATGTTTCATTTTTTGATGAATGGTGAAAATACTAAATTTTAATTGAAAACCGCCTTTTCATTTAAATTATTTACAAATTTAAATTATATTTTTAATTGGTTTTAAAGTATAATTAGATAAATTATATATATATTAATCCAATTTAGGTCACCATAATATTTTTTATATTTAATTTTTATATAAAAACATTTTAATCTTTTGAACACTTTCCCTTTGAAAACTCGCTTTCTCGTCACATTTGCAAGGTTAGTTTTAAATTAAAAATTTCTACTTTTGTGAATGGAATTTGGAAAAAAGGATTACATATTTTGAATAATAATATTTTATATTGTCTAATACAATCATCTTAATTTTTGACCAAAATCAATAGTGAAAACAGTAAAAATTAATTACCACGGTTAAGGTAAAAATGGATTTTCTGGGGGGTTAAACTAAGAAGATAAGGGTTAAATTGACCTAAAAACTTTTCTAAAATCTATTGTATGGAAATATTTTGAACCTATAGTGTCTAATGATCTATAATAATCTATTTTGGACCATTTTTTATGTGAAAAATGTGGATACACTTTTTTCTTTCAAAAAATTACAAGTGTTCCACTCACCCCACTTATAAAAGTCCACCCTGTCCACTCTTATTCACAAATTCACACCCTTTTGGTTCAGAAAATACAAAAAAAATCACTTTAAAAATTCCATACCCTCATCATATAATCCTTATTTTAGGCCTAAATACAACATTGGAAGGATTTGGTGCAAAACTAAATAGGTTACCCAATGAAGAGGATGTTAAATTACATTCAACCAAAAGGAATCACGAGGTAAGAGTTTCTCACCTTACTTTTACTTTCGTGAGTCATATGACATATTCATCACTTATTTTGTTTGTTTGGTGTATATAATTCCACTTTTATATATTATATAACTAATCTATTTAACTTTATGTTATTTAAAGTTTCATTTGATTTCATTTCTTTTACGGGGCTTACGATTCAAAGGTTACCAAAGTGGTAAGGGTTTATTTCACAATATCATCCTTATTTGGTATTATTTATGTTTATGTATCTCTTTAGGGAATTATTTATATTTATATCTTAAAATAAATAAATTTTATTCACCTATGGTTATTCATGAACTTTTTTAAGTAATAGTATCTCTTTTCCACTCTTTAGTACTTAAAATGATTGAATTTTTTTTAATAAAATCTAACTTTATTTCTCTCTTCGGTCTGAAATACCTTTTAATAAAAATAATTTTTTTCTAAAAATGTTTTCAAAAATTATTTTAACCTTTTAAAAATGATTTATTAAATACATTTTTACTAATTTTTACTTTTTACAAAATGTTTTGAAAGAAATATTCATATTGTTTTCAAAACAATGTCCATCTGAAATTTATTGAAAATGTGAAAGGAATCATTACTTTAACATGTATGGAATGAATATAACTTTATAACATCATGACCAATCAATGTTTTAAAACTTATTTTACAAGATTTCAAGTTTATTTTCAAATAAAATTATTTTCGAAATTTTTTGTGAACTTTTTTGTTTTAAAATGTGATTTTAAAAATGCAAAGGTTATTTTCCTCAAAAATGTTTTAAGGATATTTTATGGTATTTATATTCATCAATGACATCAAACCTTAATTTTACTTATGATACAATGAGGATATGTTATATTTATATCATCCTTATTCTTTCTTTGGATGATTTATGATTAGTTTGACTAAGGACATACTAGTTTGATACCATTCATATTACTCATGATTATGTTTATTGAATGGGGTAATTGTTATATTTCATATGATAGTTTTTCAATATGAATGTTTATGTTGATTATGTTTCATAACTTTCATACGAGGAATGTACTGGAATTAGTATGTTATGGGTGGGGCCTGCTATAGTCCCTCGATGCATCAGTAGGTATCATGAGATAAACAAGATATGGTTTTGGTCGAGGCCTTACCCATTTATATAGATGTGTTGGTACAAGATTATATGGTATTATATGTCTTGGAAAAATCCTCGACGATATTAGATGTCTTGGAATAAGCCTCAATGGTACTTTTTTAATGTCCAACATTATTCATTCCATCATTATGAATTCAATTATTGATATTCCATGTGATCATTTGATTAGTTAGAGTATACTAACCAAGTTTCAAGATCATGTTATTATTTATTTGGAATTATTTGATCATATTTTATTCTTACCATATTATTCTCAATTTATTGATTAAATGAAATGTGTTTCATCTATTTAACTTGTAATAATATGATATTTATTTGAGGTATATACCCTTTAAATTTCAGTCCAATTATTTATTTTGGACCTAATATGGATGCCTAATAAGTTCATAGAGGTTACAAGGGGTGTATGAGTTTTTTTGGAGCTCAGAACCCCAACTAATGAGAAAATTTAATTAGTCGCATGTTTAGTGGAAACTATGTGAACCAAGCCACACAGTTTCCCCAAATCATGTGGGGTTGGTCAAGGAGGTGAAATAGGGTGCATGTTTTTCCCTAAAAGTGCGCCAGGGGACACATGCCCATGAAATACCTCTACAGTTTTTAGTAGAGGCATATTGCATGGTTGGCGCATGGTTTCTTAAACTGTGTGGCCTAACCATGTAGGTCCTCTTCTAAAGAAGTAATCCAAGCACGGTTAGCATACAATTTATCCAATCGTTTAGTCAAACTATGCACCTATGTTTTTCTTGGGTAAAATGAAAAAAATGAACTTAATGAATGTTAAACCTAACCCAACTCCTTATTTGCTCATTATAACAGACATGAGTGCTCTCTCTCTTCCATTTGGGCTCCCAAAAGACAGTTTGATAGATTTTAATCCCAACTCTTCATCCGGTGTCTGATTAAATCACCGTTCATCTCTTTGAATTACTCCTGGTAATATCTACAATAATTTATCTCAAATAATATTTCTTATTTCCCTCAACAATGATATCTTGATGCATGATCATATGCCCTATTTTTAGGGTGTTCATCTATTATTTCATTTTCTCTCAATCCAGGACAAATAAAGGGTCGATACTAGATAAGGATAGTTTTATGAGCATGAGGTAGGTGGTCTAATAATTATCCCTTGTCTTGGTGTTTTATAATATGTGGTATGTACCACATGTTGATTTCACTGTGTATTGCCCCTAATTTGTATCATCCTCAAATTGGTTGTCATACTTGGAACTAAATGACTTGTTAAAACCCAAATACTCATTGAGTTTATAAACCATAGAGTGATCCATACATTTGGGTGTGACCTCGTTTATTGCCTAATTGGATTTCAAGACTTTACACCCAAAACAACCAATGGTGTGTTTGGCCTTATTTAAAAGGATGATATTATATTGGTATTGAATAAATGTAGTGGCATGGAATAGCCAACACCCTTATCAATTATAATGAATTTAAGTGAATGTGAGTGGTACGACCATTTCAACCTTATTAAATTGAACAATGGTTATGCCATTATTGATATTAAATGATAACGAGACATGGATTATGCCTTAGATCATATTAAAGACAATGGGTGCTCATCTATTATGATGTGTGGGCATGATGACCCTCTTATTTTATATATTATTGGGCTTGAAATACCTCATGATTTATACTAAATGGGAAATATGACCCTTTTTATATATATGCAGGCATGGAGACCCCTTTTTATAAATGTGATACTGGGCATGATGAACCTTATATAAATGTGACATGGGCATGGAATCCCTATCTGTGATACTAGGAATATCGTCCCTATTCTGTGATACTGGGCATGGTGTCCCTATTATGTGATACTCGGTATGGTGAACCTATTCTATGATACAGGACATGGAATCCCTTATAAATTTGATACTGGGCAGATTATCCCCTACTATTGTGATATTGGGCATGGCATCCATATATTTTGATACTGGGAATTGTATCCCTTGACACTTGTTCAGAGATATTCTGGCATGGCCGAAGTAGGTAGTGCCAACCTGGTTTTCCTTCAGGAACCAGAGTTGACCCATTTATAATTGTTGTTACTAATTTACATTATTATATCTGCACACTTCCATATTATACACACTGAATGAATATTTATAAATGTCATTGGTGGTGTCCTACCAAGTTTATCTCACACCCTATCTGGGCTGCCTATGGAACTCAAGAAGACTATATGATTATATGTGTAGATAAGGGGAAGTTTCCTCTTAAGGATACATGGGTTATTTAATGTCTTAGGTTGGAATCTTGTTAGAATATGGCAAGTCTAGAGCTCAAGATAGATGGATATAATTTTTTGGATTTTTTGTACCTTTTGTATAGCATGTACTATATCACCTGCTACTATGTATACTTGTTTTCCATATTCTAGAAACATGAAATACATGATCAAATTTTTATATGATTTGGTTTTTAGTTATTGGTTAATTATTATTTTTTGGTTATTTATATTTGATTCTGCTATGAAAAGTTACTATTTTAGTCATTATCATGTTTGTTTCTGCTGTGCCATTTGATTGTATATGATTCCACTATTTATTAGTTATTACTTATCCATTATGATCCAATTTGGTAATGAGACCATAGTCTCCCTAAGGAAACACCATAGGTCTTATCTTCTAATTGAAATCCTCTAGAATTCAGGAAGATACACTTGAGGCCATGTTGCTAACTGAGCTTGGGGGACCGATTAAGTGTCACTCAGGTTCATGACGTCACAAAGTGATATCAGAGCCTTTCCTTTTCTTTTATTAACTTTCTATTTTGAGAAAATAGAAAGGAGATAAGGAAGGTTATTGGATTTGGTAATTAGATGTTCCTGGGAGTATCTAACCCATGTATAGAGAAAATCCAAATTATCTCAAATGGAAACTTCTATTTTCTATATTATGGTTATTACAGCTGATTTGATTACACTATTGGGTGATGCACATGAATTGTGATATTACTATTTATATACTTGAGATTTATCTTTTTTACTTGGCACGATGAGATGAGGGTAAGGAAGCATTGATCATGCATCATATTAGGCACCATGTAGAAAATTCACATGCCATGCATCTACCATACCATATAGGAGTATTGTGTTGAGTGCATTGCCTATGATTTCCATAAGTTATTTGATTGATATAAATACAATTTTTAATGGATAAAAATTCTTTCAAGTGATTGAAAAATCATAGTTGGTACTTAGAGTGCTTACCATAACCTAAATAGTATTTTTCTACTTAGGCTACAATAGACACCCTAAGTAGTCAACTATGGCATGTTGAGTCATGGAACATTGTTCACATGTACTGGAACACATTATGGTATGGATTGGGTAGACGCCACATTTTGGTTCATAAGGTGTATGATATCTTATAGATTAGTAGTGTCAAACCATTTGGTTCATCCATTTAAAGAGAATAACAATATAAATATGAATTTGAAAATGAAATTAAAAAAAAAACACAAAGCTTGACTCAATCCTGGCCTTAGTAGTGGGAAGTAGGTAGCATCTCTTTTGTGCTATAGAAATGTTACTATCACCTAGAATAAACTGTTTGAGATGGAAGATGGGTGATTCTTTTACATAGAAGATATTTATTCCTATTCTATTTCCATATATGTGGCTTATTCAATTATTAAATCTTATCCGATATGCGTGTTTGGAAACTATAGACAAATTCCACCACGATTTCCTCTATTCGTATGCCTAGAGGGTAGTGATGACCATGCTCCAGAGGTGGTGGGCCCTGATACACTAGTTATACCTATATTAGTTCCTCATATAGAACCTCCTTCTATTCCAAATGAGGGCGATTATTCCTAGTTTCAAGGAGATTTCCCATGGATTATGAAAACAATATAGGGAGCTCTGTGCTCCACCACCTCTATGGGAAAGTTAACCTGAGAGTTACAACATGAGAATCCACCCATGGTTTCAGGGGATGGAGGAACACAAGATGTAGAGTTATTGTTTGAGACTTTTATTTATATATTCAAGCATCTAGAGACACCTACCAATAGGAGAGTGAAAATCACTACTTACATGCTGAGAGGATCCACCAAACACTGGTGGGATATTCTAAATAAGGATGGTTAGTATCAAGAAGCAATTTGGAGGGATTTCCAATCAAGATTATTTGATTATTTTTTTCCTAATACCTGGAGGGATGATCATTCCATGGAGTTCATAAACTTGTAGTAGGGTTCAATGGTAGTTATAGACTATTCATATCATTTTACAAAGCTTCATCACTTTATGCCTATCTATACCACTTATGATCCAGTGAAAGAGAGATGATTTGAGGATGGACATCAACATCATACTCATTCTCATGTGAATGTTTTTAAGTTTACTACCATATATTATATAGTGAAACATACCCTAATCACTGAGCTGAACCTAAGGGAAGCAGATGGTGTGATCCAAGGTAGTTTAGAACCCAGGTGGGGTAGTGGTTCGACTAGTGGTTAGAAGAGATGCTTTGAGACTGTGTGCATGAGAAGAGACAACCAGATGACTTCCAAATATAGTTACATGGTATGTCATCAATGTGGGAAGCCTAATAATAAGAGGCCCTGGTGTCCCATAGACCCCTTAAAGTTCTAAGGATGTGGTATATTAGGGAATATACTATGATTTTGTAGGACCTTCCCATCTGTTTTGCGTGGGAGAGGATCTATACTAGCTTCACCTTATAGATCAGGTTCAATAGCACCTTGCTAGGAAGGTAACTAGAGTATTATTGGTCATACAGGCAGAAGAGGAGGTCATGGACATGGAAGTCAGGCTTTGGATACATAGAACTAATAGAGTAGAACTTCTCTAGGTAGTCAGGTTGTAGAATAAGGTCATGGGTCAGGCTAGATATATTCAGTGCAACCTATACTAGAGGAGTAGGGCACTGGTCATCTACTATTCAATGTAATATTCTAGTAGCCTCTAATATTTTTTCTACCTTATTCAATAGAGGTGCATCACATTCCTTCATATATGTGACTATTTTGGAGATCCTTGGGCTTCATATTGAGTACTCCGGTGGAATTATGATGCTTGATACACCTTTGGGTATATGATCAGAGAGAGTACACCGGTGAAATGAATATACTCTAGATTTAAGAAGCCATTGTTTCTTATTAAACCTCTCATCCTCAAAATGATATAATTTTATGTCATTATCAAGTTGGATTGGTTGGTTCTTTATCATGCCTATATGTGTTGTTATCACTGGAGGGTGTTATTTACATCACTAGAGGGTGGTACATATCTTCACAAGGGTGAGTGGGATTTCCAAACCATTAGAGATGGAAAAGATCATCTTGGGATAGGTGGAGTGACCATCCAAATTGTTAGACTTTACATGGAGGATTATGGATTACATCAGACTGAGTTACCTCCTATAGTCAATTGATTCAGGGATGTTTTAATTGATAACTTTTCAAGACTACCTATTGAGAGAGAAGTAGAGTTTACTAACAAGATAGTACCTAGAGCTACACTAGTTTCCATTCCTCCTTATAGTATGGATACTACCGAGTTAAAGGAGCTAAATAGGTAGCTAGAGGATTTAGAAGCAAAGGATTTTATATGGCCCAGTACTTCTCTCTAGGGTTTACCAGTCCTTTTCAAAAAGAAGGTGGATGGAACCCTTAGGATTTGCATGGATTAATGAAAATTAAATCATATTACAGTGAAAAAATGGTTTCCCTTACCTCGTATTGATAATATTTTTGACAATCTTAGAGGATCAAGGATATTCTCGAAGATCGACTTGAGATCGGGATATCATCAAGTTCGAGTCAGTCATTTAGATATTCCATGTATTACTTTCCATAGTTGGTATGGTTTATATGAGAATCTCGTGATGCCGTTCGGTCTTATGAATGTGCCTAATGACTTCATGTCTTTAATGAATATGATTTTCCATCCCTATATGGATTTCTTTGTTGTGGTCTTTGTAGATGACATCTTGGTGTATTCTCATACTTGAAGAAACCATTCTACTTATCTTGAGATCATTCTGAATAAATTGAGAGAGAACCAAATTTATTATAATCTGAGTAAATTTTATTTCTGGATCGATAAGGTTCAATTCTGGGGTTATATTATCTTAGAGGCAGGAGTTTCATTTGACCTAGAGAAAGTGAGAGCTATGGTTACCTTGGAGAATCCCAAGAACGTATTTGATTTATGATGATTATTGGGGAAAGATGGTTATTAGAATCATTTTATATAAGACTGATCATGCTTAGTAGAACCTCTTATGGGATTGACTAAGAGGGGTGTGAAGTTTATATGGTATAAATCCTACGAGACAACCTTTTAGGATTTGAAAAGAATATTGACTTTAGTGGTGATCCTCATTCTTCTAGAGCCAGGAAGAAGCTATATGGTCTATTGTGATGCATTAGGTATTAGGCTAGGAGAATTTATAATGCCATAATATAAGGTCATTGCGTATGGGTCGCGGTAGCTAAGGCCTCATGAGAAGAATTACCTGACGCATGATATCGAGTTAGAAACTATTTTACATGTCTTATGTTGTTAGAGGAATTACTTACTGGGAGAGAATTTTTGTGGTATTCATGGACTACAAAAGCCTTAGGTATATTTTTACACATTGATAATTTAACCTTAGGTAGTAAAGATGGATTGAATATCTACAATTCTTTGAACTCAATATTGATTATACACTTGGGAAGGGAAATGTTGTTGCCAATGCTTTGAGTAGAATGAATTAGGCGCAGATGGTTTAGAAGGCCGGTAGAAAATGAAAGCTTATGGATCTATTTTATGAGATGAATATCGAGGCACATGACCATCATGAACAATCTATGCTTGCATCATTATCAACGACCTCTTCAATTATGGAGAAGGTGAAGATGATATAATTTTTAGATCCTAAGGTCTTGGTCCTACAAGAAGGTATTATTGGTGAGGACCCACCTTTGGATTGGTCTATCGATGATGAAAACATCCTACATATACATGGGTGTATCTGGGTTCCCACAGACATGATAGATGAGATGATGCATGATTCACATGCTTCAAAGTGTGTTGTGTACTCGGGTATCTCCAAGATTTATTGTGATATGCAGTGACAATATTTGTGGCCAAGGAAGAAGTGTCAGATTGTAGGTTTTATCACTAGGTGTTCCACCTGTTAGTAGGTGTAGGTGGAGCACTAGAAACATGATGGCTTGTTATAGCTATTAATGGTCCTGGAATAGAAATGGTAATATGTTTCTATGGATTTTATCATCGACTTACCAAGTTTACCTTGAGGTAGCGATGCAGTTTGGGCAGTCGTGGATCGATTGATGAAATTAGCTCATTTAATTCATATTTGGGAGACTTTCTCAGTTGATAAACTGGGAATATTGTATATTCATGAGATTTTATGACTACATGGGGTCCCTCGTACTATCATTTCAGACATGGATGCTCGCTTCACATTGATGTTCTAAAAAGGGTTGCAGAAGGCTATGGGTAAATAAGTTCTTATAAGCACATGTTTTCACCCTTAGAATGATGGTCAGTGAGAATAGAATATAAAAGTTCTAGTATACATGCTCTGAGAATGCATCCTTTATTTTTATGGTTCTTGGGAGAAGCATATCCCTCTCATCAAGTTCTCCTACAATAACAGTTATTAGGAAAATGATACAGATGGATCCCTATGATTCCCTTTACAGTAGGCCGTTCCATTCACCCTTGTGCTGGTTAGAGGTAGGTGAGGAAGTGATAATGGGTCCTTGTATCATTCAGGTGACTTTGGAGCAGGTTCAACTTATTAGGAAATGGATGTATGTAGCTCAGTATAAACAAAAATATTATGCCGATCGCTATCGATGACCTATGGAGTTCAAGGTCGGGGATCATTTATTCATGAGGGTATCACCTATACTTGGGCATATATGGATACATAGGCAAGGGAAGTTGTCACCATTCTTTTTTAAGCTGTTTGAGATTATAGAGAGAGCCAAGCTAATTACCTATTAGATGTTATTACCTTATAGGTATCATGACATGCACGACATCTACCATATTTCATAGCTTCATCGATATCATACCAAATTGTCTCATAATTTTTATCCTAGAGATATTGATCTAGATGTTTATGCTTATTTTTAGGAGTATCCTATATGCATCTTTAATCAGAGAAAAAAGGTTCTCTGAGGCTAGTCTATCCCTTAGTATGGGTGGTATAGTATCACAACCATGTATATGATGAGACTTGGGAGCAGGAGGTCGACGTACATGCTCAGTGGCTGGAGTTTTTCTTAGATGAAGTTTTTTCACCCTTGGAAGGTGAACTTAGGGACGAGTTCCTTTAAGGGGGAAGACTATAAGAACATGATCTTTATTCAAGGTATGAATCCTTTAAATTTTGGTCTAATTATTAATTTTGGAACTAATATGGATGCCTAAAAATCTTACATAGGTTATGGTGGTTTCTAGGTATTATTTGGAGATTAGAACCTCATACGGTGAGAAAAGTGCACTGGCCACATGGTTAGTGGAAATTGTTCAAGACAGGCCACACGATTTCCCCAAACCATGAAGGGTTGGGTAGGGAGGTGAATCAGAGCACATGATTTTCCCTAACTCTATTCTAGGGGATGGATTCCCATGCAAGACCTATGTAGTTTTTATTAGTATCATATTTCATGGTTGGTTCACGGTTTCCCAAACCATGTGACCTAATAATGGGGGTCCCCTTCTAAAGTAGTAAGCCAAGCACAATTGGCACATGGTTTGTCCAATCGTGTATCCAAACCATGCACCTCTATTTTTCTTGAGTAAAATGACCAAAATGACCTTAATTAATGTTAAACCTAACCCACCTCCTCCTTTTATCATTCCAGTGGACATAAGAGCTCTCCCTCTCCTATTTTGAGCTCCCAAAAGACCCTTTGATATATTTTGATCCCAACTCTTCATCCCATGTCTGATCAAATCACCATTCATATCTTTGGATTCCTCTAGTTAAGAGATACAATCATTTAGCTCAGGTCATCATTATTCTTTCCATCAATGATGATATCTTGATGTAGGCTCATATGCCCTATTTTTAGGGTGTTCGTCCATTATTCCATTTTCTCTTGATCCAGTCCAAACGAAGGGCCAATACTGGATGAGGAGAGTTGTATGAGCATGAGTTAGGTAGTCTATTAATTATCCCTCTAAGTCTTGGTGTTTTATAATATGTGATATGTTTCATACATTGGTTTCACCACATATTTCCACTAATTTGTATCTGCCTCAAAATTGGTTGTCATAATTGGAACTAAATGACTTGTTATAACCCAAATAATCATTGAGTTTTTCAACCTTAGAGTGATCCATCCCTTTGGGTGTTCCCTCCTTTATTGACTAATTGGATTTCAAGCCTTTACACCCAAAACACCAAATGGTGTTTTTGGCCTTATTTAAATGATGACATCATATTGGTATGGAATAAATGTAGTGGCATGGCATGGACAATGCCATTATCAATTATAATTAATTGAAGTCAATGTGAGTGGTATGACCACATAACCCTTATTAAATGGAACAATGGTTACACCCTTATTGATATTAAATGATAATGAGAGATGGATTATGCCTTGGATCGTATTAAAGCCAATGGGTGGTTATCTCTTATGATGTGTGGGCATGATGACCCTCTTTAATTATGGTAAATGGGTATGATGACCTGTATATATGTTATATATAATCTGGCATGACTTCCCTTATAATTTATACTAAATGGGAAAGACGAACCTTGTTATATCTATGTGGGTATGACAACCCCTTTTTATAAATGTGATACTGGGCATGATGAACCGTATATAAATGTGACACAAGCATGGAGTCCCTACATGTGATACTGGGCATAACATCCCTATTCTGTGATACTGGGAATGGAGTCCCTATTCTGTGATACTGGGCATGGAGACCCTATTATGTGATACTGGGAATGGTGTCCCTTATAAATGTAATAATGGGAATAGAATCCCCTACTATTATGATATTGGGCATGGTGTCTCTATACTATGATACTGGGGATTACATCCCATGAAACTTGTTCAGAGATATTATGGCATGGGTCGAAGTAGGTAGTGTTAGCCTAGTTTTTCTCCAAGAACCAGTACTGAGCCATTTATAGTTGTTGTTACTATATGAAATTATTATATCTACACACTACCATGTTATACACACATAAAAGATATCTATAGACACCATTGGTGGTGACCTACTGAGTTTATATCACATCCTATCCAGGATGTCTATGACACCTAGATAGACTATATGCTTGCAGGTGTAGATAAGGGGAAGTGTACTCTTATGTATGCATTACTTATTTCATGTATTAGGATGATAGATTAGTATTAAATAACTAGGTTGGAGCTTGAGATGCTTAGATAGAATTTTTGGCCTTTTTTTACCTTTTGTACAACACATACTATTTTGCCTACTTCCATGTATACTTGTTTTCCAGCTTCTAGAGACATGAAATACATTATCTCCTTTTTTATATGAGTTAGTTTATAGTTATTGGTTCATTATTATTTTTTGGTTGTTTATATATGCTTCCTCTATGGCAGGTTATTGGTCTGGTCATTATCATGTCTGTTTCTATTGTTCTATTTTATTATATATGCTCTCTCTATTTATCCATTATTACTTATTTTCTATGATCCACTATGGTAATGAGGGAATAGTATCTCCATGGACACACCCTTGGTCCTCACTGCTAGTTGGAAGCCTATGGAATTCAAGGATATGAACTTGAGTCCATGTGTCCAACCGGGCTCAGGGAACTATTTAAGTAGCACTCAGGTGTAGGACATTACATACCTTTCCACGTTGATTATGCCTTATTTATTCATATCTTATACTATACGCTTACACATACAGAGCATCTGAGATCACCCATTTCTTGTGTTTTATTTTCACCAGGATACTAGGAAGTATTTTGTGATTGATATATAGGGATACTCTAAGGGTAATAATGTAATTATAAAATAAAATTATTTGTGTAATTTATGTTTTAAAATGAAATGTGAATTTCAAGTATGTATCTATTTTACCAAGACTAATAAACTATTCATCACTTTGGGATATGATTACTTGTATATTATGCTAATGTAATAAATCAGAAACCATCTCTAGGATACCAGGGTCAAGTTTACTACAGTTAGTATCAAAGGAAGTTTAATATAAACCTTAGGAACTAGATTTAGGAAAACATAGATTAGAGAACATAACCCTATAATAGAATTTGAAGATAAGTATAGAAGAACATCCTAGTGTTTTGTTAAGAGAGATATTATGTGGTTTTTACTATAAAATATATCCTTTTTTGGACACTATAAGTGGATGTGGTTCTGAACAGATGTACCTAGGGGTAATAACTCCAAAAAGGGTGCATTGGTCTTAACTTGATCATCACCTAGTTCACAACAACGATCCTTATTCTGCACCTATTTTGACACTCCCATGGGACGTTCTTAGGATAATTCACATTTTCTTTACAAACCATTATGAAATATTTGAAAATAAATATATCCCTAAAGAAACCATGTTTATGATTATGAGATTATATATACATAAATTTTTTAATTTATGTTATGTTTTTCACTAGTTTTGTGATTATAAATTATGTTTCATAATGTTATGTTCTAATATGGTATATTACATTATTTAGAAATGAAACCTAATGAAATTAATGAGAACCATATCAATTCACATACTCTATATAATGATTACCCTCCTTTTCAAGATGATGAAGATGGATTTGGATATGTAGTTAAGATTGATCAAATTATAACCATATTGGGGAAACTGACTCAGGTTATGAGTAATAACCTTTCCTATAAAGAGCAGCCTACTAATCCACCACATAGTGTAACAATGTTAAACTACTTCATGCATTAACAACCTCCATCATTAAATAGGACTAAAAATACATTTTTAGTTGAGAAATGGATAAGTTCCTTAGAGAATATATTTCTTTCTCTAGGATATAGTGAAAGGGATAAATTTTCCATGGAAGTTTATCATCTATCAAAAGATATGGATCAATGGTGGTCGTTGATTCAAAACACTAAGGGTGAGGAAGAAATAACAAGAATTAAGGGGAAATATTTCAAGGTAATATTCTTGGAAAATATTTTCCTCGTGATCAAAGACCAGATATAGAAAGATAGTTCTTGAGTCTAAGACAAAAAAAAGAGGAAAATGTTGATAAGTATGAAGCCAACTTTATAAGGTTTTCAAGGCATGCTGTAGACTATGTACGTAATCCAAATGAGAAACATTGACAGTTTCTTTTATAAGCTTAAGCCAATACTCCAAATGACACTAGTCTTCCAAAAATTTTCATCATATGAGGACATAGTATCATGTGCTATCAATATAGATAAATAATTCTCCAAGTCTTATGGATTCTAAGGGAAGTAAGATAAGAAGAAAATGGAGGAGAAAAAAATAGATAAAGGGAAGAAGGGAAAGAATGATTTTTCAACATGTGATACTTATGGAAGGAAAACCTTGGTACATACTTAAAAGGAAAAGGAGTTTGCTTCAAGTGTGGTGAAGAAGGCCATCATGCCTGTGATTTTAAGGGAAAGAGAGAATATACCAATGTGAAATGATTCCACTATAAGGATATGGGGCATTACGCAAATGAATACTCCAAGTGTTAAGGGAAAATAATTCAAAAGGAGCTAAGGGGTCAAGGTCAAGTTTATACTATTACTATAGATGATGTGGAATGATTACTGAGCTTTTGTATTTGGATATAAGAAATATATTTTAAAATTATTTTATTAATGATATTATCTAAATTTATAATGATTGTACTATATTAATTTTTCATTAAGGATTTTAAAGAATATGTTGAACGATTCCAATGACCAAGAAAAATGATTTAGTGTTAAGTTGAAATTCATGGAAAACACATGATTGTGGGAAATATAACCCTTAATATGTTCCTAATGTTGAGATAATAATTTTGGGGTAAATAGATGATTTATATGGATAAATTAAATTAGATAACACTAACTAACTTGGAACTGATGAATGATAAGTTCATTTTGGACATTCAACAGGCATATTTCTAAAGTTATGGATCTTAATCTTTTGGAAGGGACATAAGGTTAACCATTTATGAAATGGTTTAATTTGAACTTTGGATGAGGTTTTAAAGATTAATGTATTACTTCACCATATGAAGATTCATGCATATTGGATAACCTGGGCTAAATATTTTTTCATAATAATAACTAGAGATCGAAAGAATGAATTATAATTCTATTATGGATATTACGATTCATTAAAAGTGAATTTTAGTGCTTCATTCATAAAAAATTAATTTTTGGATATTCATTTCTTGGTGTAAGTGATGAATTGAAAATTTATCGAAGAAAAACTAAAGCATGAAATTATTCTTATAAAATAGGAACATATCAAGTAAGTATATTTCCTTATAATCTTAGATAGTAAAATAAATAATCAAATTTCAGAAAAGAATATTGAAACAAAAATTTTATCCTATTACCTTCATATATGATAAATCAGATGGTCTTTTAAATCATCATAGATTTATGGTTTTTAGGTCTTTAAATTTCCATTTATCATTCAATTTCTTGTGATCAATGATCTCCATCACTCTCTATAATTATTTATTATTTTATTCCACGTCCATGTTTTAATTTCCCACCCATGATCTCCTAATTGGAAACCTAGTTATTTTTTATTCTAGATGACCTTAATACCTCCTTTCTCTATTATTAATAGGATTTTTTATTAACCTTATGATGTGGATTTTTCAACAATGGTACTTCCAAATATCAAACCCTTGATTATCGAGATAAAGTTTAAATTGTGAGGACACAAATTATTTAAAGTGGGTAGAATGTAACACCCTGAGATTTTAAAATAATAAATTTTCAATAGCATTAATAACACACAAAACCAAGCTTAGAATAAAATATAACACCTAATAATTTACAAAATATTTCTTTTTATATAAATTTAATCTATTCGATAGCTTGCAGAACACATGACCCCGAGTCAAAATGAATCATAATATAATATATCATTATAACCTAGCTGTTAATTTGGAGGGTATGAATATTACTAACTAAATTATGAAAATTAAGGTTATCTATTAATTATAAATAAAATAAGAATCATTTAAAATAAAAATAATTTTTTCTTCTTCTGAAAACTGTATTTTTTATAAAAAGAAGATTTAGGCATACATTGCACTCATAATTTAAAATTAATTGTTACCAAATTTATAAAATTAATTTTTAAAAATAAAATTATTTTTTAAAATAATAATATCTAAATTATATTAGGGTGATTTTTTTTGATTTTTTCTGAAATGTTTCATTTTTTGATTAATATTAAAAAATACGGAATTTTAATTGAAAACAACCTTTTCATTTACATTATTTACAAAGTTAAATTATATTTTGAATTGGTTTTTAAAGTATAATTAGTTAAATCACATATCTATTAATTCAATTTATTTTATTAGAATCATTTTCATATTAAATTTTGATATAAATACTTTGTAAACTTTTGAACATTTTCCCTTTGAAAACCCACTTTCTCATCATGTCTATGGGATTAATTTTAAATTAAAAATTTCCACTTATATTAATGGAATTTGTAAAAATGGATTAAATATTTTTAATTAGAATAATTTATATTTTATAATAAGTTAAACTTAATTTTTGACCCAAATGAATAGTGAAAATAGTAAAAATTAATTACCACTGTTAAGGTAAAAATGGATTTAGCGGGTGGTCAAACTAAAAAGACAAGAGTTAAATTGATCTAAAAACTTATATAAAATATATTTTATGATAATATATAGATCATATAATGTCTAAGGCTCTATAATAATTCATTTTTACCCTTTTAGAATGTGAAAAATATGGATACACCTTTTTCTTTCCAAAAATTACAAGTGTTCCACTCACATCACTTATAAAATACCACCCCATCTCTACTATTTTTCACACCTTCAAACCATTTTGATTATAAAAAACCCTATTAAAATGACTTCCCAAATTCCCTAACCTAATACTAGAAGTCATAGTTTTAGAATAAATCCAACCTTTTATGGATTTGGTGCAAAACCGAGGAGGTTACCCGAAGAAGAGGAGGTTAAAGTACGTTCAACCAAAAGGAAGCGTGAGGTAAGAGTTTCTCATATCACTTTTAATTCCATGAGAAATATAAAATATTCAATAATTATTTCATTTTTTGTGTATATAATAACTGTTTGATATGTTATATCATGAATATATTTAACTTTATGGTATTTAAAATTTCATTTTATGACATTTCTTTTATGGGGATTATGATTCATAGGTTACCAAAGCGGTAAGGTTTTATTTCAAAATCTCATCGCTATTCGGGATTGTTTATGTTTAATTATACATTTAAAGAATTATTTGATATTTATATCTTAAAATAAATCTATTTTATTCACATCTAGTTATTCATGAAATTTTCAAGTAATAGTTCAATTTCCCACTCTTTGGTACTTAAAATGATTGAGAAAATGTTTTCAAGAAAATTTGACTTTATATCTCTCTTCATTCGGAAATCCTTTTTCATCAAAACCCATGTTTTCTAAAAATGTTTTCAAAATTTTATTTAACCTTTTAAAAATTATTTATTAAAGACATTTTTACCCATTTTTAATTTTTATATAATGTTTTAAAAGGAATCTTCATGTCGTTTTCAAAATAATTCCCATTTTACTTTTACAAAAAATGTGAAAGGAATCTTTTCTTTAAATTTTATGGAATTAAATAAATTTTACAATATCATGACCACTCAATTTTTTAATTTTTTCTACAATATTTCAAGGTTATTTTAAAATATTTTTTTTTCAAAATGTTTTGTGAGATTTTTTTAAAAGGTGATTTTCAAAATGAAAAGATTATTTTCATCAAAAATGTTTTTAAGGAACTTTTATAGTATTTCTATTCATAAAAAAAATCAACCCTTAATTATACTTATGATCCTCTAGGGATATGTTATATTGATATTATCCTTATTATTTATTTGGATGATTTATGATCAGTTTGACTAAGGATATATCAGTTTGATAACATTAATATTAATCTAGATGGTTTATGATCATGTATATTGATTTGGGTAATTAATAACATTTCACATGATAGTTTTTCAATATGAATGTTTATATTTATTATGTTTCACCCCTTTTATATGAGGAATGCATTTTACTTAGTAAGCGATGAGCGAGGCCTAATATAGCCCCTTGATGTATCAGTATGTCTCATGAGACAGACTATATATGGTTTTGGCCGAGGCCTTAACCATTTATATAGATGTCTTGAAACAAGAATAAATGGTATTAGATGTCTTGGAATAAGCCTAAAAAATATTTTATGTATTGGTACAAGCCTCAATGGTATATTTTAGATGTCCATAATTATGAATTCCATCATTATGAATTTAGTTATTGATATTCCATGTGATTATTCGATTAGTTAGAATATTCATGGTCAATTTTCAAGATCATGTGATTATTTATATGGAATTATTCGATCATATTTTATTCCTTCCATATTATGCTCAAGTTATTGATTAAATGACATGAGTTTCAGCTATTTACCTTTCCATATTGACTATGATTTATTTATTCATAGCTTTCGCTGTACTCTTACCCTTATTGAGCATCTGTGATCACCCCTTTCTTATGTTTTATTTTCTCCAGGATACCAAGATGTTTTTTGTGATTGATATGTAGGGATATTATAAGGGGAATAATGGAATTATCAAAGAAAATTATTTATGTATTTTATGTTTTAAAATGTAATGTGAATTTCAAGTATGTATATAGTTTACCAAGACTAATGAACCATTTGGTCTTTTAGGATGTGATTCCTTATATCTTATACCAATGTAATAAAACAGATACGGACTCTAGTCTATTAGGGTCAGGGTTGATACAAACATTATATATATATATATATATATATATTTATAGGTATATGCATATTCAAACATTTTATTAAGGTAAATAAAATGGTTTTTTTATTTTAAATAAAATGGATATTTATTTTTTATTTATATATAGTTTATATCTTTAAAAATATATTTTATATGTGAATATGTTTAAATATTTATTTATATAATTAAATTTTTATATATGAATATATACAACTATGTATATATTTACATATATTTAATTATAAATAAAACTAAAAAATAAAAAATGATAAAATTTGAACACCATAATATCCATATGAATTTAATACCAAGGAATAAATTCAGTATCCACTAAATAAATATAATAAGAGTCTCTTAAACGAAGTTGAAATTCCATTGAATGTTCAAAAATTATGGAATCCAAACTAAAGAATTAGGTTTTAAGGACTTATATGCCCTTTTTCACTAAGAAAAAACAAGGATTGGTGTCCCCCAGGTTTAAATTCCATATATCTCTTCACAAGATTCAATTTGACATTATATGGAGCTCAAAAAGACACCATGATCAAAATTTATGGTCATTTGAAGTTCAAAACCCTTTTTCAAATTTTTATAAGATATCAATTAATTTAATAAAATTTTCTATGAAAATTTTGTCAAATGTCTATTACTCTATACTAATTAGAAAATTATTAATTAATATCAAATTTTAATTATTTTATCAACAATTTTCACTAAATATAATATATATTAAGTGTAAATACATATTTAGTATAATATAAATAATATTTAAACAGACATAATTTTTATATATATATAAATAGAAATATATTTTTTATATTAAAATATTATTTTTAATAATATATATATATATATATATATATATTATTTTATTAGTGCTAAGAAAAGCACTGATGAATGGAAGCCTTTATCAGCACTAAAGAAAAGATCTAATAAAATTTTAGCATTAAATAAAAGTGATTATATAGTAGTGTATTATCTAATTATAATAATTTACTACACATTTATTAGTTAGTTAATGTTTATTTTCATCATCAAATGTTAGTAATTTCAATTGTTTCACACATGTTTTGTAATGAATGCATTGAAACTCATTCTTGGATACCAGATTCATAATTCCAAAATTATAAAAGATATTTAAATAATTGAGTTTAAATGATTTTGGAATCCCCATTCTCACTTGATGGAAACTATGAGCATGGTTTGCGAGAATGGGATACATGATGACCTTGTTTTAGGTTATTTATCGATATTAACGGATTACTCTATAATGTCTGTTAATTTTTATTTCATAATTTAAAAAGCATTTTCATGAAATATATCACTACTTAATATAATATATATTCATAAAATATATTTTATATCCATCTATGTTTTTCAATTATGAAAAATGGAACACATCACTCCATGGAGGTGATAGTCCACACATACACACATGTGATGTTTTCATTTTCCATAGAACGAAAAGAAGGTAGGAATCAATTTATATTTTTAGATTATTAATAATGTTTTAAATATCATATTTATTCATAAAATAACCCATTTTAACCATCCATGTAATATGATTATGAAAAATAAAATACATCGTTCATGTAGGTAGTAGTATGCACTTACGCATGGATGATGTTTTCATTCTTCTAAGGAGAAGGGAGTAAGGTAGATAATGATTGTACCATAAATATAATAACATTAAGTATAATAATTATATTTATTTAATTATATTATAATAGAAAAAATATATTTGGAAGATAAATATATAGAAATAAAAAGTTTAAGGAATGGATAGTACTCACGTTGAGAATTTGAATCCTCTCTTAAAGGATCCTTTAGAAATAGAGGACTTAGGGATTCTTCTTGGAACAAGGGGATGAAAAATTTAGAATAAAACTATAGGGGTGTTAAAATGGTTATAATTTCAAGATAATTTCGAATGAGAGGTGTGCATTGGAGTGGGTGGGGGTGCACTCCTTTTATAGGTGAAAAGAGAGAATTTTCCATGGAAATAGATGTTAAGTAAGAGGTAAGAATGGAATTGAATGAGAGTTAGGTGATTAAAGGTTGGTGAGACATGTGGGTATGACTTTATAACCTAAAAATCCCTTCTATTAGGTATATTTCTCATGTAAACTTAACAAAATTTGATCCACTTAAGTTACCCATTTTTACGCTTATTAACCATGATTAAATTTTTACCATGTTAATTATTTTTTTAATAAAAATAGATGATGAACCCTCTTAAAAATATTCCAAATACAAATTTAAAATTTTTAATTCATTTAATCTAATTAAATATCTAAATTTTATAAAAATTAGCTTTAAATTAAAACATAAGATATATAAAAAACCCTGCTTTCTTAGAATAATGAATTTTTATACATTAAATGTTTTTATTATTATTTCTTATAAACTACTAATTAAATTAGAATTTATATACTATTAATATATATATTATAATTTATCATCATTTAACCATAATATATTTAGTTTCTTAAAATTAAAATACAAAGTGCATAAAAATATATTTTAGAAAAAAATAAGTAAAATGACCTTATTAGTTATTTAGCTACACTAATTGAATTTTATCAATGAAATAATATTAAAAATGACCTTTATTTTTCTTTATACACATATTTTGTAATGTGGTTACCACTATTCATAACCTCAAATTAAATGGATATATTATAATGGATATAACACGATTTTTTTTGGTTCAGTGTTGTATGTGAAACAAGTTATTGAATCCATCCTATTTATTTAAAATAGAAATATATTATGAAATCATGGGGTGTTATATTATACCCCTTTATAAGATTTCCCCCCTTGAAATTTCATTACCATGATGAAAAAATGAGGATAATTATACCTCATTACACCCCGAGTTCCCATATAGCTTCCTCAAATTTATTGTTTCTTCATAAAACTTTAACCTGGTGAGTGGTCTTGCTTCAAAATAATTTTTCTCTTAGATCCATAATCTCTATCGGTTATTCCTTATAAGAATATCATGATATAGCTATACAACCTCTAAGTTCAGTACACATGAAGTTTCCAATATTTACTTACTCAAAAGTGATATATGGAACACATAATGAACTTTGGAGTGGTTCAGTGGAGGCGCTAAGTGATACCATCTTGATAAAATTTATAATATCAAAGGGACCTATATATCTGGGGCTCAATTTCACATTCTTTACAAATATTATAACCTTCTTACTAGGAGATATTAAAAGGAATAACTTATCACTAATTTTTAACTCTAGATCACACTGATGATTGTGAGTATAACTCTTTATCGACTATGAGATGCCCTGATGTGCTACCGAATGACTCTAACTTTCTCCACAAATTCCTCATCTATCTTGGGTCCCAATATATTATTTTCTGCAACTTTATCACAAAATTTTGGAGTTTTACACTTCTTTCCATAAAGGGATTCATAAGGATCCATCTTAATGATCGAGTGGAAGCTGTTGTTGTAAGAAAATTTGACTATAGGAAGGTATTAATCCTAACCACTTTTGAAATATATAGTTCAATCCTCAGTATATCTTCTAGGGTTTGAATAATACCATTAGACTGACTATATTTTTGAGTATGATATTCAATTCTAAATTTCAACTTCATATTCCATACCTACTGAAGACTTCTCCATAACTTCTAGGGATACCTCAGATCTCGGTCAGATAAAATTGAGAGTGGTACTCTATGAAACCTTACCAATTACTTATTGTATATCCTGATAAGTTGGTCAAGAGATAAATATTATCCAATATAAATGTAATTTTCTGATTTTATAAGGTGACCGATTACAACCCAAATGAAGTTACAAACTTTAAATGTTTTGGGGAGTCCTATAATGAAATACATGGTGATGTTTTCCCATTTTCATATAGGTATGAGTAATTATTGCATCATCCCCTTAGACTTTTGACATCCAATCTCAACTTGATGACATTAAAGGTATCTAGATATATACTCTCTAATATCCCTCTTCATGTTGTCCCACAAAAAGTCCTATTTAATATCTCTATACATCTTTTTTACTTCCAGGATGGATAGAGAATGATGAGCTATGCACTTAATCTAATAGCTCCTTATTTAATTCTAGTATTGAAATGGCACATATTCAGGTCCTAAATATTATCATTCCATCATGGTCTAGGTTGAACCCCATAATACTCCTTACCTTATTTTTCTACTCCACATCTTCCTTATACTTCTCTTTAATCTTCACATGGATGGATGGTTTAATAGTTATTTGAGTAAGATGGGATTTTTGTACTTTACTTATGATTTCAAGGTCCATATTTTGAAAATTCATAAGTATTGAATATTTTTAAATTCTCATAATGGATAAGATAGCACGATCCTTCCAACTCAGCACATCATGCACCTTACTTTCCTTCCTAGGGTGGTAATTTATTGAGAAATCATAATCTTTAGTCAACTCTAACCATATAATTTGATCCATATTCAACTATTTATATGTGAATATATAGTTCAATATTTTATGATCATTATACATATCACACCTTTCACTATAAATATAACACCTTCATATTTTCAAGGAAAAAATTACCTCTGCCAGTTCTAAATCATGAGTTGGGTAATTTTTCTCATGAAACTTTAATTAGAATGATACATATACTACCACCATGTAATTTTTCATGAGAACACATTCCCATACTTTCTTTGATTCATCAATGTATATCAAAAACCCCTATATACTATAAGTTACTTCATCAAAAGGTGAAAGAACTAACCTCCTCTTCAACTCCTTGAAATTTTATTCAAATTCATATATCCAAAGGAACTTGGATCCCTTCCATGTAAACTTTGTTATTATATTGGATAATAATGGGAAATTTATCATAAAGAATTGGTGGTACCCAACCAATATAAGAAAACTATAGATCTCAATCACATTGGTTTCTCTGGAACATTGTTCAATAACTCTCATATTTGAAGGATCCACTTATATACCCTCACTTGTAATATATGACCCAATAATGATACTTTATGTCATAAGAATTCACATTTTCTAAATTTGGAATAACATTTATCTTTCCTCAAGGTATTTAAAATAATCTAAAAATGATCATCATGCTCTTTATTGATCATGGAATATTAGATAATATCATCTATAAAGACTACCATAAATTTTTCAAGCTAATCTCTAAATACTCTATTCATTAGATCCATGGATATAGGAGTGGAATTTATAAGTCTAAATGGCGTCACTATAAATTCATAGTGTACATAACTTGTATGGAAGGTTATATTGGGTATATACTCCCTTTTGACCCTTAAATGATGATAAATCAAAGTTAAATATTTGAAAAGTATTTATCTACACACAGTTGATAAAAAAAGTCATTAATATGGGGTAAAAGATACTTATTTTTTATGGTGATCTTGCTAAGTTCCCAATAATCAATGAAAAACACATGGACCCATATTTCTTCTTAACAAAAAGAACATGTGCACCCTATATTGATGAATTAGGGTATATGAATCCCTTTTCTAGATTCTTCTAGAGTTTATTCTTAAATTCCTACAACTCAATCTAGGCCATTTTATAATGATTTTTTGAAATAGGCAAAGCACTGAGCATGAGTTCTATTAAAAACACAACTTCATGATTTAGGGTAAGTATAAGAAAATATTTAGGAAATACTTTGTAGAATTCCCAAATGATAGGAACATATTCAATTTTGAGTTTCACCCCAACTATTTTGAATATATACCCATCATGGATAACACTACTAAAAAATAAATTTAAAACAACACATTTTTCACATTGGTTATTTACAACTGATGTTATAAATAATTTTCCATGTTAGTTATAAAATAACCAACATAAAAACTATAAGGATTATATTTTCAATGTCTTATTAATTAACCAAAATTAAAAACCTTTAATTTTTTTATAAAACTTCAGGATGAGTATTTTATGTTCATTTATTCTTATAATAGTAGTAGGTTTTATCTCACATGGTAAAGCCCAACCCTTCATTCTTTAATCTGGTGGCCTTTAATCCATTTCAGTTGGAATAAACCAACATCTTCCACCTATATCCATTATCGACTGGTGATTTACCTCTCTATTTGTTATCTTTCCATTACCGTTTCATTCTCATTAACCCACTTTCTAATATCTATTTTCAGTTTGTGTTTATTATCCTAATTTTCCATGCAACCAAGCTATGTTTTAATTAATGAATATTATTTTGGGTTCTTGAATGATCTCTTATATCACTTCTATTTAACATCTCTTCATGATTTGTATTTATAGTTTTTATTATTCATGCATCTAAGGTAATTTTTAATTGATGAATGATTGTTTTGAGATTAAAGTTTGATTAAATGATTATTTATTGAATTATTATTATAAATAATGTTAATTTATAGATTAATGTGTGTATAAGGTATGTTTTTTTTCCTTCATTGTGAATATAAGTTTTGAATATATAGTAGATTATGGAGTTTAAATATGGAGTATTGATAATATATATTTTGATTATCATGATGATTGAATGATACTTTTTGATTTTTTATGAAAGAATGATAATTAAATATGTTCAAAGTGATACTTTTTTTTTCAAAAATGATTCCTTTATTTTATTTGTAAAATATTTTATGGTATTTTTTATTTTTATTATAAAATAAAAGTATAAATTTAATTACAAAATATAATAACTTATTTTTAATTCTTGATATTTATTTTGGATAACAGTGAGTCAAAGTTGGGTTATTTCAATATGAACAAGTGATGAATATGAGGAAGGTTTTTATGCTTTTTTGGAATTTTCTTAGTGAAATGTACCAAACAAAGACCTATTTTTCTATCCATGCTTGAAATGTTTAAATATAATAAAGTTAAAAAATAGATAAATAAAAGATCATTTAACCTGTTATGGTTTTAATATGAGTTATATCCCTTAGATTTGGCATGGTGAAACTAGGAATAATTCAATATCTATTAATGATGATGATTTTCAAGATGATAAGTCTGATCAAATTGAAGAAATGATTCATGATATTTAAGTAGAGAAAATTGGGAAAGAACTAATAGTTGAACATAAATATGATGATGCTGAAAAACATTTGTATCTAGGTTGTATAAAATTTATGATTTTACCTAATGATCTTAAGATTGATTAATTTGAAGGTGGAAAATGGATGGATCGATAAGAGTTTTATGGAGTTGTTATAGCTATTGAAAGACATACTTCTTAAAGACAACGATCTTATAGATTCACTTTATAATATGAATAAAATATTATTCCTGATGGGTATGGGGTTTAGGAATATACACACCAACCTGAATGACTATGTTCTTTATAGTAAGTAATATGAATATTTTTCAGAGTGTCCTAAATGAGGGACATCATGGTATAATTTGAAAGAAAAATAAAAGCCTAATTTAGTAGTTACAAAGACTCCTACCAAGGAAATTTTGTATATTTAATTAATTAACTTATTTAAAATGTTTATTTACAAATTAAAATTATTTAAAAAGTTAATATAATATGTATATGATCATATATTTTATGGAAAATTACATCATCCAGCTGATTGTCCATAGTGGAAGAAAATTGATCAATAGTCTCATATATTTGGAAATGAAGTTAAAAATATCGAACTTGGAATATGAATATATAGAATGAATCCATATATAAGGATTAGTATCAAAAATAGTTTGAAACATCTCTATATTTTAAAGGAAATACTATGTTAGATAGCGTACATGATATGACACATAGAGCTTAAACAAACAACTAAATATTATTATTTAAATGTAAACCTTATAACCAAGCCCTTGGAATGGAGGGTATGAACATGATTAACTGAATTATGATATTATAATTTACATAGGTATATATAATTAATTATTTTTTTACCAATTAATTATAAATTAAAATAAAACCCTTTTGAAAATAAAAGGAAATATTTTTCTGAAAAACTATGCGCACAAGTGGGTTTTATACCAATAAAATAAAAAAATCACTATTATTGGATTATGTTAATGAATTATATATATAATATATTCAATATAATGTTTAACATTAACACTATGTGTTTTATAGAAATTATATAAAAATAAATCCAATTTTAAACATAAAAAGTTGTATTTTTCTAAAGGTAGTTTTACCTTCTTTTGATGACACACTTGTTCTAAAAATAAATTTTGAAACTTTTATAAATTTTATTTTAAAAAATAAAATTAATTTTTTAAAGAGTAATATAAAAATTTACTTTGGTTTTATTTTTGGTATTTTTCTGATAAGTTTCATTTTTTGATGAATAATGAAAAATACTACATTTTAATTGAAAGCTGAATTTTCATCTAAATAATTTATAATGTTAAATTATATTTTAAATTTGTTTTAAATTAATATAAAATAAATTATAAATATATTAATCCAATTAATTTCATTGGAATTTTTTCATGTTGAATTTGAATATAAAAACTTTTCAAACTTTTGAGCAATTTCACTTTAAAAACCTGTTTTATGGCCCCTATACAAGATTAATTTTAAATTAATTTTATCCTCTTATATGTTTTGAATTTTAAAAAATATACCCAATATTTTTAATTATATGTTATAAATTAATTAAGTAGTTCCCTTTTATTTTTTTCCAATATGATTAGCAACTATAATATTTTTTGTTACCACAATTAAGGTTAAATTGAGTAATTAAGGGCAAAAATAATTATGATAAAGATTAAAAAATTACCCTAAAACATGAACTAGGTTTATTGGATGAGTTATTTTAAACCAAAATAATCATTGGGATTAATTTATGACTTATTGGAGCCACTTGGATGACTTTAATCCCCTTAGAGTATTTTATTTTAAAGAAAATTCAAAGATGTCATACTTATGTTTTTAATAACTATAACATTTCTAATATAGGGTTATTTAGAAGATATATTCCACTATAAATATTATTTTTAAAGATAAAATATTTATATTCATCATGATAATTTATTCTTAATTTTTAGGGAAGAAATAATTACCATAAATGGCTTGCACAATAATGATGCAATAACTGTTTAATTAATGAAAATATCAAATAAATAATATTAAAAATATTAAAATAAATATAATTTGATATAATTAATTTCATACACGAATTTTATAGATTAATTTGACATGTTATGGGTGTTTTATAATATTTTTCAAATACATATTCTTTTATTGATATTTTTAAAAGTCAAAGAACTGAATAGTGTCAAAATTGACATTAATGATATTTTAAAATAAATAATATTTTATTAAATGATCTAAAATTTTAAAAAATATAATTTTTTTCCAAATGACTGGGATAAGGTTTAAAATTTAACAAATGATTCATTTATGTGTATTTTGGTATTTTATAGTAATTATATTAACCCTCAATGTGTAAAATTACATGTTGTCACTCTAAGAGTTAAAGAGGTTAAATAAGGGTTAAAACCAAAAGATAAGGGTAAAAATTTAGTCAAAACTTATATAATTTTAATTGGATGAATTTATTTATACCCATAATTATCCTATATTCTAAATAAATCAGTTTATATCCTTTTTAAAAATAAAATTAATTTAATGTTTTGAGAAATTCGAAGAGTTCTCTTCTCTTCTCTTATAAAAGAGCACATATTTTTCTCTTTTCTTCACACTTAAAAACCTATTTGGTTTGGCCAATATCTACCCAAATAACTTAATATAATACCAAAACTCATTATATAGATATTATTTTAGTCATAAAACCATCCTTATTGGTCTTAAGGTGTTACACAATGAAGAATTTATAAAGAAGAGGAATATAAAGATTGTATGTGATGAGTTGGACTCAAGTTAAGCGGATTCATATCAATATACTTTCATTGAAACATATTTTGATGTTATAAAAACAAATTATTTTATTAGGAGTATATACACCCCCTTTGACATATCATATCATGAATTTATTTATTCTCATATCATTTAATGTTTTGTTAAATGTTATTCTTTCTGGGGATTATGATTCAAATGTTTCAAAGTGGTATGAGATGCTTTGAATGTTTAAAGATTTTATTTCAAAGTAAATATTATTAATATTATTTTATATGTTTATATATATATATATAAAAGGATTATAAAATAAATTTTATGTCTATTTTTAATTTCATTCAAAGGTTATAAAAAAGGAATCTTTTTATGTTTTCTGTATGGAACATTTGAATTTCTCTAAAAATGATAAAAGAAATTTTATTTTTAACGTATATGGTGACAAAAAATTATCTACTAATATGACCATTATTTTATATTTATATTAATATAAAAGTATTCATGTTTTTAAAATAAAAATAAACCCCTATTCTCCTTTTCAGGATATTTTTATATTGAAAATGGATTGATTATTTTAATAACTTGAAATGTTTTATTATTAGTGAAAATGAAATTTTATGAGTGACATGTTTAAAATTACAAGATTTTATGTACCATGATTATATAATGGTACTTGGATATTTCATAGAACCCTTGGTTTCAAGTAAGTAACCCTTTCTTTATGATTTTTAATTATGGAAAGTTTATGGGTGAAGTTTTAGAGAGTTTTGGAGAAATTTTGAGATGTTTTTGGGGGTTTTATAAAGGTTTAGGGTTGGTGCACAGTTTGGGAAAACCATGAAACACCTGCAGGAAACCATACACAATGAAATAAGGTCTATGGGGGAAGGTACACAGGCGGCACATGGTTTCTCCAAACCGTGTGACAACCTAGGAGAAACCGTGCCACTTGAGATAGTGGGTTTTGGCACAGTTGGCACACAGTTTGGAAACCAAGTGAGATAACCATGTGAGGTTCCTCCTTAAGAGAGAAGACAATGCATGGTTAGTGCATGGTTTTTCTAACTGTGCGACCAACTATGCACGATCAAAAAACTAGATCATAAAATTATGGATCTAGGTCCATTTTATGTGTTAATGCCTCATTTTTCCAAAAATATCCCTAACTTGGGATTTTACCCTCTCAAAGGTTGTAGAACTTCTCCCCATCAATTTGGAAGCAATCTAGAGTCATTTCTTAGTGCATTGAAGCTCAATTATCATGAAAAGTCATCATTCTTGGTGGTTTTTGGTGGGTTTTCTTAGATCTACTTCTCTATCTATCTTGGTTTCTTAGATCTAAATCTGTTGTGGATTGATCTAAGATAATTGATTCCAGATATGATTATATTTTTCTATGTTTATGATAGGGTAATAGATCTAAGATGGAGTTTTTGAGTTTCAACCTGTTTTTTTTGGATTTTGAGTGCCATTCTTCGTTGTCGTCATAAAACCCAAGGTAGGTGGCTTCACTATTGAATACTCTATTTAGAATATGAAGTATTAATTTCAAATTGGTTATTTTTATTGAAATGTATTGTGATTTTTTTGTGAAATTATTGTTGAAAACCCTCTTTAGTGATGGTTTGTGGAAACATAGAAATTGGGTGTTTTATAGAAAGTGATTTGTTTTCTTAATTTTAAAATGCATATTTTTCTAGAATTATGGTAAATGGTTTAATCAAAATGTTTTCAATAAAATTTTTTCTTAATTGAAATGAATTGGGATGGTTGATTTGAAATATTTTGTTTGAAAGGTTTTCAATAAAAAATAGTTTTATTGAAATGGTTGAAATGGTTGTTTTGGCATTGATTTTTGGAAGAATGGTTGTGTGTGTTCATGTATATTTGGGATGAATAAGGATAAGGAGTATCCCCTATCATTAGTGGGATGGATAAGGGTTAGGGATCTCCCCTATAAAATGGTTTATTAAGTAACTACTTAGTGAAAGGATGAATCACCACTCACGAGTATAGGGAGGTCTAAATTTCATGTATAGTTGGATGTGTGGATAAGTAGAATGGGATAGATTATTCCAAAATTGAACTTTTGGAATGTTTTTAAAGTACTCTTTGGTTAATTTACTTGAAACTTGATATAGTTTTGAAAAAAATTCTTGGTTATGATACTTGTTTAGATTTTGATATAAAATATTTATAAATTTTTTTATATAACTACTTTATATAAATGTGATAACATGTTCTATCCTAGTGGCATGAGTAGAGAAGTCATTGGAGAAAATCTACCGAGTTTCATTACTCACCCCTGCTTTGGAACTTTAGTATTTTTGCAGATGTTGTTTATCAGGACATGGGTAAAGGTAAATTATTACACTTCTCTAGCGGTGCTTAGTAATACTTGAGCTATTTTGTGGAGTTGAGCATGAAGCAGGTTGGAGCTTGGAGTTTTAGTTGTCTTTGAGTTTTGTTGGATTTGTAGTCTTCCACTGTTTACCTTGATGTTTTTTAGTCTTCCACTATGGTACTCTTGTGGAGTTTGGTTTTTATATAAATGGTATTTCTTTGAGTTGTCTTTATTTTTTATCATGCATCATGTAGTGGTATATTTGGTTATATCATGTTGGTTGGTTGTTTTATTTCCAAATGGAAAATCGTCCCCAAATTGTTAATGAAGACCTTGAAATTTATTGCCATCCTTTGGCATCTTGGGGATGTTGCTTAAGGACATGTAACATCCTCGAGACTTCTCAAGCCAATGAGGAGGGGAGGGATGTTACAAGCGGTATCAGATTGTTTGGTCCTTTCCAAACAAGTGGTCTTCAATTATATCAGTATTGGAGTTGAAATTCATTCTGGTCTATTCATCTTTTCGGGTTGGTAGAAAGGAGTAGAATTGTAGGGACTTGAAATGTAGAGCATAACAAGATATAAATAACATTTTTATGCTGAAATTAAAATTACCAGAGAGTTGGGTATATAAGTGTTTTGGAGACACTTATAGGATTTTAAATATCATTATCATGGGTTTAGCCAATGAGATGAGCATGACATGAATTAGAAAATGTGTTCATACTAGGAGTGCATATTCCATTTTTAGTAATGATATATGAGTTGGTGTAATGTGTTAATTTTTGAAAAATGTTGAATTTTTCTCAAATGAAAACTTTAGAAAGAGAACGATTGTGGTAGTTTGAAAATTGTTTGATTTTCAAAAAAAGTTGAAATTTTCCAAAAATGGTTGAACATGGTAAAAGTTTATTTTGGAAATAATTGTTATGATAATTATAATGTGATAAAATTTTAAATTTTAATCCTTTAGTTGATAAAAATCAAGATTAATGACCTTTGTTGTTTTTATAGAAAATGGAACCCAGTAGACATCGTAGAAACCAACCGAAATAAGCTGCTGAGAATGTGGTTGCACTTGATCCACAAGTGACCAACAATTGGTTCAAAGTATAGTCCAATATTTTCAAGATGTGGATATAATTAACATGAGGGATGAGGCAAGGAAAGTGGATCATTCAGTCTAGTTATAGAAGCAGAATCCACCCATCTTTCAGGATGATTTGGAACCAGAGAAAACAGAGGTGTGGCTAAACACGATGAATCGAATCTTTAATTTCATCAGTACACTAGTAGAGCTCAGAGTCAAGCTGGTGATGTATATCTTAGAGGATCTTTCACATCGATGGTGGGATTTAGCAATCTAGACTAAATTGTGCTAAGTCTTGGCATGGGAGTATTTCTAGGAATTATTCAACAAATAATTCTATCCTCACACGTTTAGAATTCAAAGAACAATGAAATTATTTAGCTTGAACCAGGAAAATATTTTTTTCATGGAGTATGTGGATAAATTCACAAATTTAGTTTTCTTTTCACCCAAACTTGTTTCCAGTACATCTACTCAACCATTTTAAAATTCACTCCAATTTTTGTTGTTGTCTGATTTCATGGCATTCCGAGGTCGTTCACCTGGTTTTGACCACCCAATGGACCTTTTTAAAGGGTGCCAAACCCTTAAAAACCAAGGATTCAGTTTTACCACACACACCGCATGTCAGATCGATGTTCCATATCCTTGAACATGTCAAGAATAATAATTATACATTTTTCTTATGTTTTAAAATCATTCCGAGGATGTTTGCCATGGATATGACTGTTAAACGTCTGTTTTGGTGTTTTATGACACTGAAATTGTGTTTTCTATCACCATGGTCAAATAAAACCTCCGATTGACGTACCATCTACGAAACCATTTTCAAATTCACTCCATAGTTGTTGTCGTCTGATTCCATGGCATTCCGAGGTCATTCGGCTTGTTTTGACCACCCGACACACCTTTTTAAAGGGCGTCAAACCCTTAAAAGCTACATATTCAGTCATACTGTGCAGAACACACATCCAATTTACGTGAAGTCTCTCTATACACATGAAAAATAATAATTAGAAGGGTTTTCTATGATTTCAAGTCATTCTGAGGTCATTTTCTATGGATCTAACCATTAAACGTCCATTTTGGTGTTTTATGATACTAGAATTGCATTTTCCATCACTAATGTCAAACAACACCTCTGATTTATGTAACTTTTACTCAAACATATCACAATTAACTCCATAGTTTTTGTTGTCTGATTTCATGGCGTTTTGAGGTTGTTCGGCTGGTTTTGACCACTTGACACACCATTTTAGAGGGCGCCAAACCCTTAAAAACAATAGCTTCAGTCGTACCGCACACACGTCACATTCTATTGACATGAAGTCCACTTTTATATTTCAAGAATAGTAATTAGATCACTACTGGAAAAACGACCTATACCCACGGTTCAAAACCATGGGCATATCCCCAAAAACCGTGGGTATAGGATATACCCACGGTTTTGGGAACCGTGGGCTGGAAAGGCGTCGGTATAGGGGTCTTGACCTATACCCACGGTTTTTGGAGAACCGTGGGTATAGGGGAGTCAAATGTGGCACAACGCTATTACAGTGTGGCACACAACTATCCCCATGGTTTTCAAACCGTGGGGAATTTAAATCCAAAAAATTCGAAGCTGGGGGGAATTGAACCCAGGCCTCACGCTACCCCAATCAGGCGCGCCCCAGCAACCGACCAACCAAGATGCTATTCTAATTTGATATATAACTATATCCGTGTATATATCTACGTATATATAAATGTCTTCCCCGCTAATTTTTTTCATGTCCCGCCTAGTTTTCTTTTCCCTCCATAATGCGGGAAATCTATACCTACAGTTCTCCAGAACCGTGGGTATAGGTCCAAAAAAAACCCCAATACCTACGGTTTTGATGAACCGTCGGTATAGGTCTTCGAAAAATACCCTATACCCACGGTTTGGCCAAACCGTGGGTATAGGGTTTGAAAAAAAGCACATATACCCACGGTTTTTCAAAACCGTGGGTATAGGTGTTCAAAATAAACCTATACCCACGGTTTTGGCAAACCGTGGGTATAGGTCCCCATATTAACCCTATACACACAGTTTTGAAAAACCATGGGCATAGGGGTACTCTATACCCATGGTTTTTTGTAAAACCGTGGGTATAGACCCATTTTCCAGTAGTGGATGGTTTTCCTATGATTTTAAGTCATTATGAGATCGTTTTCTATAGATATGACCGTTAAACATCCGTTTTGGTGTTTTACAACACTAAAATTGCATTTTATGACACTATAGTAAAATAATACCTTAGATCAAAATAACTTATACTTGAACATTTCATAATCCACTCAACGATTGTTTTTGTCTAATTTTATGGCATTCTGAGGTCGTTCGATTGGTTTTGACCACCCAATGCACCTTTTCAAAGTGCAACAAACCCTTAAAAACCACATATTTAGTCGTACCACGCAGACCGCATGTATGATGGACAATAAATCTCCTTATATATGTCAAAAATAATAATTGGATAGTTTTATTGTGATTTAAAGTCATTTTGAGGATGTTTAATATGGATCTGACCATTAAACATCGACTTTGGTGTTTTATGAAACCAGAATTGCATTTTCCATCACCACAGTCAAACGACACCTCCAACTGATGTACCATCTACTTGATCATTTCAAAATTTACTCCAAATTTATTTTCATCTAATTTCATGGAATTATGAGGCTATTCTCCAGGTTTTGACCACTCGACACACCTTTGTAAAGGGCTTTAAACCCTTAAAAGCCACATATTCAATCGTACCACGCTGACCGCATGTTCGATTGATGTTCCATCACATCTTACATGTTAAAAACAATAAATAGATAGGTTTTATATTATTTAAAGTTATTCTGGGGTTGTTTTCTATAGATTTGACCGTTAAACGCCTGTTTTGGTGTTTTATGACACCATAATTGCGTTTTCCATCACCGTAGTCAAACGACACCTCTGATTGATGTACCATTTACTCTACTATTTCAAAATTCACTCTACGGTTGTTTTAATATGATTTTATGGCATTATGAGATCATTCATATGGTTTTTTACCACCAGATACACCATTTTAAAGGGCGCTAAACCCTTAAAAACCACATATTCTGTCGTACCACGCACACCACACGTCCAATTGGCTTTCCCCCTCTTCGTACACATCATTAATAAAAATTAGATGGTTTTCATATTATTTAAATTCATTATGAGGATGTTTTATATGGATATGACCGTTAAAAATCCATTTTGGTGTTTTATGACACCAGAATTGCATTTTCCTTCACCGCAGCCAAACTACACCTCCGATTACACAATTTTTCCTCGACTATTTTAAAATTCACTCCATGGTTATTGTCGTCTGATTTCATGGAATTCTGAGGCCATTCAGATGGTTTTGAAAACCCAACACACCTTTTTAAAAGGCATCAAATCCTTAAAAACCACAAATTCAGTCGTACCACACACACCATATTTCCGAATAATAATTAGATGGTTTCAAGTCATTCTAAGGTTTTTTTCTTTAGATCTAACCATTAAACATCCATTTTGGTGTTTTATGACACCAGAATTGTGTTTTCCATCACCAGAATTTCATTTTACTTATACACATCATGAATAATAATTAGATGGTTTCAAGTCATTCTAAGGTTGTTTTCTATGGATTTGACCATTAAACGTCTGTTTTGGTGTTTTATGACATTGGAATTGCGTTTTATGTCACCGCGGTCAAAAAACACCTCTGATTGACATAACGTCTGCTCGAACATGTCAAAATTCACTACACAGTTTTTGTCATATAATTTAATGGCATTCTGATGTCATTCGAATGGTTTTGACTACTTGACGCACCTTTTTAAAGGGCACTTAACCCCTAAAAGCTGCATATTCAGTTGTACTGTTCACACCACATGTATGATTGACATGAAATATCCTCGTACACGTCAAGAATAATAATCAGATGATTTTTCTATGATTTCAAGTCATTCCTAGTACATTTTATATGGATCTGATCATTAAACTTTTGTTTTGGTATTTTATGACACCAAAATTGGTGAATCAACCACCTATCCCTATAGAGATGACATGATACTAACCGGTATTTATGATCACATTTTTTAAAACCACAAATGGAAACCATTTTCAGAGATAGGTGTAGTTTTTTCATTGTTTTTCATGAATTTAGTTAGATAAAAATTTAAAAATACCAAAATAGACACAATAACTATTTATAAACATTTTCAAAAAGATTAGATTTTCTAGAATTCCCTTTGCTAAAATATATTTTTAAATTATTTTTGAGGAATTTTAAGGACCTCATTCATCTAATTTAAATCCCTTGAATTTTGGAATTGAATTAAATCATCAAGGGACTAAGCTTCAACACTCTCAAGGCATGGAAATAGGAGTAACACAACATGCTATGTGGGATGGAATTGGTGGACATCACCACTACCATATGGATAACTATAACTAGAATCAAGTTCTACCTAAGTTGTGAGACTTGGAAATACCTAAAGTGAGGGGGATTCAACCAAGAATAAATCCCACACCAAAGGCAAGAGAATATCTGCTCAAGAACCATTAGATGAAGTCCCTTCCCATTCTTCTTTGGAGCACCAAGATAATTCCTACCTATTCATTAGATATTTTATGATAGCAGTTCATTCATTCCCTCGTAATGGCCTTGAATTATCAAGATAATGCATCAATAGGTAGATAAGGTGTGATCAAGGAATAAATTTCCCAAAATAATGTGCAATTTTAGATTGATACACTTCAATTTCAATTGAATGCATTGATTTCAAAGAACCAAGATAAGGAGAAATTATATACATTTGGAGAGCTTGAGAATTACCAAAATTTGTGAAGAATATTTTATATGATAGTAACACATTCACCTCTCTAAATTGAAGAAAATAGCATGAGAAACATGGAATGTCAACCTATAAGAGGTGAAAATTTTTCATACCCACTTTGACCATGGTTGGTGGGAGAACCTCATCTATTTTTGTGGGATCAAAGCAAACTCCAGCTTATTGTAATTAATGAAAATTAGGCCAATAATATATCATGATTAATAATAAAGTAAACTTTAAAATAATAAATCAAATCACAAGAATTAAAATAATAAAACAAAAAAGGTGTAAAGATAACTAAAGGTTCATGAATAATTATTAATTCCTAATTAATGTATGATATTAAAATGGTAATGTAAATTACCTCATGCATGTGGTTCATCCTCATCTGGATCACCAATGAACTCACTGGGATGTCCACCAGCTATATTTAGAGCCTACAATATATATAAATATTATGTATCTGACCCATATCAATAAAATTCAATATGAGTATGGTTTGTTTTATTTTTTTACCTATGGAACCACTTGTGTACCATCAACATGGCATTGTATCATCACTTCATCAATATGTGCTGATATCTGTGATAATCTCACCTCATACTCTGCATGTAACTATTGAAACTTCTCATCCGTACTACACTATATAGACTTCATAGAAGCATTTATCTCAGTATGTGTGCACATACCTGCATCTCTTTATGAACCCATTGCCTCTACTATAACAAATTCACATCATGGGACAAAAGTGCCATAAGTCAAAGAATAACCATGATTGTCACACCCCACAACACACTGAAATATCTCATCTCTTCACACAGTACTACGACGTTTCTCCTCTAGCAGCTCAGCTAACTCTGAGTCAAACTAATCTTTTGTCATATACATAATTAATTAATGAACAAATATGAATAATTTATATGAAATAAAAATAATTTTTTTACCAAATAATTTGCTTACTATAACACACACAACATTGGGATCACCCATTGTATGAGTCCTCACCCATATCGAAAATACGATTGGTCGGATCACCTTACTAGTGTAACTATAATAAAGGGGTCCCCCAAATACATATTTATAGTCATGTTATACTACAATATTTTTAATATATGAATGAATAGTGAATTATAAACTTACATCATGTATGAGCAGTGACACGTGTTGAGTACCAAGTCTGGAAGGCGTGCCCTGCATCACCCAATTACATGAATAAAGAGAAGAATAATTCTAAATTAAATGTATTCAATTAATAGAAATATGAAAAATTAGTCATTTATAGATTAAAACTAATAAATTTTACCATCATCGCCTCACTCGACCAAAACGTAACGAAATCCTGCCACTGTGTGAGAAGAATGCCTGAAGGGACTCACTGTAGAATGTCTAGAACACCTGAAAATGGTATAAAATGATCTATATGCACCATTCCCTTGTAATCCTTCCATAATTTTTAGAATTTTGCGATACATATTTCCTAAAACTCATCTAGATAGAATTTCAAATTATCCTGTTAAAAAAATAGTCAATAACTACAATAATAATAAAAATAATGTCATTAAAAATTAAACATTTCATTTACTTGAACCTCCCACCTTAATCTATCAATCACATCCTGGGGAAAATAAGCCCAATCATGAGTCGTTAAAGGGAATTTGTGCAAGTCTCGTATCATATTCCCAAACTAATGAATCAATGCACTTGCACCTTCTCCAACTGGATAAAATATGTCATCAAATAACACATCCAATTGGGATATAGAGTTCTAGGATCGAACCCCTCTACTAGGACCCATGTGTTTTCTAAAAGACACACTAGATCCTGATAAATAGAAATTCATAATAAAATTACAATATAATTGAATTTTTAATAAAAAATTAGAGACAGTTAGGGAAATATACTTATATAAAATTATAATAAATTAATTTAGAAAAATTAATACATACATACCGACAACATCAGGTGAACCAATCTAACCACCCTGTGACACACCTATATTAATAAAAAGATATACAGTTAAATTAAGAAATTTTTATACATATAATTCATAAATATTTTTACAAAAATTAACTTGGAAAAAAATTAAAATCTTTCACTGATCATGCAAGTCTATCGTATCTCCTTCAATTTTATCTCTATCCCATTGTATATATTCTTCTCATATAGATATAGTTTTTTAGTCAAGTGTTTGATTAGGAAAGGTGAAAAAATACGGTTCCTCTTAGTCAATTAGAAAAACCCCTCTTCATGACAATTTTACCACAAATTTCTAATTATAATCAATGTTGAAAAATTAAAATTTCCCTGCATGCGATGTCAGTATGAAGGGATCGTTTCTTACTAGGCCATATTTATATATCATATTGCTAAACTTTACTGACATAAATTAGAAGTGATCAACTTTCGTTCCACAAACTGGATCGACCCAATCACACCTTATCAATATGAATTTTAAGCCACAACCATAAATAACCTCAATAACATCCCTCAAAAATCCATAATAATAACCTGCATCAACAAATGAACAACCAACACCACTGTTCTACATGGATCAGTTCACATTAACATCGCTGATATAGAATCAGAATCTATTAGAATCCAAATACTTCTAACGACGAGATGTAATAAATAGGTATCAGATAGTTGGTTGAGTTATTCTCTCATAGTATGAGTACTTAAATCATGCATCTTTTGAATCTGTAAATTTCACATAATTCAATGGATAAAGGAATGTGAAAATAAAAATAATTTTCACTATAAAAATATTAAATCAATTATTTATATGTATGTTAGTATTGAACCACTCATGAAATGTGTTGAAATGATGTTTTTGGATTTGATGCTCAGTTGCATGGGACCTTTCACATTTCAACTCAGAGATATGCATCCTAAATAAAAACACAATAAAATTTAAGTAATAAAATAAATATAGAAACATAATACATAATAGATAAACTATGAACCTTACTGTATCAATAGCATAACTGATGGAGTGTTGAACAACACATATTGATGAGCTTGAACCCACACATCATTGTGCATATCAAATATTATCCCTTCTACAATTGGACCCTCATCATTCTGGGAGGGTTTATCTAACACTGTTTCAACCTCATTAAAATATAAAGAATAAAAATTAGTACACTCATACATTAAATACCCTTAGTAATTGAATCTTCTGGATGAGATTTATTGCGCACATACCATTTCAATGTATTTAAGTATTTCTCTATTGAATACATCCACCTGAATTGCATAGGACCACCAGAAATGACTTCACTAGTTAAATTCACAATCAAGTGGACCATGAAGTCAAAAAATGTGGTGGAAATATTTTATCTAGGTGACATAGTGCAAGAAAAATCATGTCCTACAACTTTTTTAAATCACTCATGTGATGATTCCTTAAACAAAGCTGTCTGAAAAAATTAGAAACTTTAATCAACGACTCAACAAACTTGTTAGGTAAGCAATCACAAATTGCTATAGGGATTAAATGTTGAAGTAGAATATTATTATCATGAATTTTCAACCCCTATAATTTCATGATCATCATATTTACATGCTTGAAAATATTAGAGAAATAGCCATCTGGCACCTTGACAGTCTTCAAAATTGATAGAAATGTTTTCTTCTCTTTTTTAATCATTGTGTACTATGCAGCAGGAATGTATTATCAATTACCACCACCTAGCTATAAATTATAAGGTTTTATTAATACCATTTCTTTCAAATCACGTCGAGCATTGACACTGTCCTTTGATTTCACCTTAACGCCTAAAATGGTGAAAAATATATTATCACATACATTCTTTTAAATGTGAATCACATCCAAATTATGTCTTAAAATATTATATTTTCAATAAGTAAATTTGAAAAAAATACTATATTTCTTCCAATTATGAATGCACTTCCTATTTACATCAGAAATAGAAGGAAATACAAGAGCTAATAAATCTTGAAAATAATACATTGTATGGGTGTTTTCTTGATCAAGTTGTACATGAATTTGAACCCTAGACATTATTTGTGGTGATGGGTCATGATATATATTCCCATCAAACGACATAATGTCTTTTCTAAATCTGTGAAATGGAGGAAGAAAGAATCTGTGACCAAGATATTCCCACTTTCTACAGTGCTTAAGACATATAGATTTATTACTTTTATTACAACAAGGGAAGGTGAATTATCCTTTTGTACTCCAACTTGATAAGTTAGCATACACTGGGAAGTCATTAATTGTCCATAACAAAGAACCCCAGAGATTAAACATTTCATTAGTTGCCGAGTCAAAAGTCATCACACTATCTTTCCAGAATTATTTAAGCTCATCAATCAAAGGTTGCATATAAACATCGATTTTATCACCAGGTCCTCTCGGTCCATAAATTAGATTCAAAAGTAACAAAAATGGTTGCTTCATACATACCCATGGGGAAAGGATGTATAAAACCAAAACCACTAAACATGTACTATGTTTCACACCAAACATGGACCTAAATGGGTTAAAACCATCTGTTGCCAAACCTAGTCAAACATTATAATCATTCTGAGAAATGTATGGGTGTCTTTGATCAAACTCTTTCCAAGCGAAAGAATCTGTTGGGTGAGTTAATTTATCAACCTCTTTATTTATCTCTGAATTCCAAGTCATCATTTTATCAATTTTAGATGACATAAAGAATCTCTCTAGTCTCAGTTTCCAGTGGGAAATAACACATCTGCTTAGAAGCAACCTGTTTCCCTTGATTCAAGAACCTACTAGGAAGAATCTGAAAACCTTGATTAATCTCATTGTCTTTCCACCTAGATGAATAGAAAACGATACAAGTATTTAATTGTGCATTATATTTTCTAAACAACATACTGTTATTATGGAATGCATAAATTGTATTATATGTAAAACCAAGGTCATCGGTCAACTTGCGAGCTTGATAGAATGACTCTGGAATATTTACTCCAGTAAGGAGTACATTCTCCAACAATACCAACAACATGTCAAATGAGGTGTCTGACAACTGATTCATGGCTTTCATGTGTAAAAATTCAATGATGAATGATAGTTTTCTAAATTTAGTACATCCATGATATAATTAAGTACACACATCATCAATAATTTCAAAGAATTTCAATGATTCTCTATCTATAGAATAATGACGATTAATCCATCCAACATCATCATTTACAATATTATTATCTTCTGGTTTAAACTGATGCATTATATCATTGAGAATTATTTTCATCAGATCAACTATTCTCGAATCAACATCCATATGAATAATTTCTGATTGGTGACATGAAACCAACTCTTATCCATGATGTGACCGTGTCTTATAGTTTTTCAAAAACCCATTCAAAAATAGATGTTCTCTAAAACTATCTCATTTTAAGAGATATTTATTTTCACATTTTCTGGATGGATAATTAATAAAATCTATTTAAAATCCACTGGAAAAATCCATAAATCACTTAATCCCCTCATAATATTTAGCATAAAACCTATCTTCCATATCAATCCAACTCTTATCCATATTTGTATTTAATAAAAAAAAATGAAATATCCTATTAAAATTATAAAAAAACTCATATCATTAAAAATTATTAACCAATTAGTTCAAATCTATTTTAAAGGATAAATAAATGAAAGAAAATAAAGGGATATTGGATAAGATATTTGAATATAAATTATGTACATTTTAAGAAGATAATAGTTTCTATATTTTAATATTATATATGAAAATATTTTTTGGAAGATATTTAAGCTGCATTGAATGATGATCTCAAAACCAAAATTTATAGGCTTTCCAATACTCAAAAATAAAAATTATCCCATCTATGTTAATTGATAATATGTAAATGATGTTTCTTTGAAGAGAATATAATAATGAGAGATTGAGAAATTCCAACCATGAATAACTTCTAAATAATAATGAATTGGTATTCTTGAAGAAGGGAGAGTATGATCAATTATATGAATACAAAAGATTATGATATACATTATGATCAAGAGTTCTTTTATACAATACATATATAGAATTCATCTATGGTTGAACTCTGGGATAAATGATAATATCAATCTATTAAATAAAAAATAAAAACTAAAAAAAAGAGTGATAGGTTTGAATAGGTGAAAATGGTTAATGATGAAACTATTTATGAATTTTTAAAAAGTTTTCATTGAAATTAGATAAAACATTAAAAGATTTGTAGAAAAATTATAGGACTCCACCATGTTGAAAAATCCATTATGATTTGTTCTTAATAGATTTCATACCAATGATTCCTCATAAGATATTTGAGTCTACTCTCTCAATATGAACTATGAAGTACACATGATACATTTGAGATAATAAATACCCTTCATTTAAGAAGAAGTTTAAATAAGAGAATTAAATTTCCTTAAAAACAATGATAAAACCTAAACCGAAGTATAAGAAAGAAGATTTTACTAGTAACTCTAAATATTATGGAGAACAAGATAAAGAGTGTTAAAAAAACCATGTGCCTCATATCAATTTTTTTTGAAAAAATAAGGATGAAGATGCAACGGTAAACATTCTTTAAAATTATTTAATTGTTTTAAAATTATAAAATTAGAATTTAACTATCCAATGAATAAAAATATTAAAAATATAGATGAAGAGAAATAATATTCTTCCCAAAAATGTAAATGGAGTAAATATTTTTAAGATAAGAAAACTTCTAATAAAAAAACAAAAATTCCCTAAATGTAAGAAAATTAGTCATTTTGAGTAAATAAAAAGATGAAAACTCTATAAAAATTAGTTATTTAGAGGAAAAAGACTAAATAAATCCATTATAATAATAGGATGAAAGCATAACATGGGGCCTATCATCATCAAAATTACCAAATCAAGAAATATATTTCATAATTAATGAAGTGTGTTGAAAAACTACAAGAATCTTAAGTATGGTTAAAATCATGTATAGTATTAATTAACATGACATTTTTTCTATATTATTAAATAAATATGGTCATTGTACATTTAAAAAATCAACTTAGAAATTTTATCAGACACATATAATACATATACATTGGAAAAAATATCATTTTTATCATTTCTCATATATATAAATTTCCCACTTTTAAAACCATCATTATTTATGAAGATTCCATTCTATGATTTCACAGTTACTAGGTAGGCTTTCCATAACCTCAGCTGCCTTTCCAAAATAATTATATTTTATGTTTTCTAAGAAATTTGGCTACTCGATACATGTGTTTTGATAGTAGAACAAATTTTATTTTCCATTCTGTATCCCATAATATTTGTGTCAAAGTCATGTTGTATAAACTAATGGTGGAGTGGGTATGGATCACAGTGGGGGATGAATTTCATAGAAAACAAGTGGTGGTCATTGATCCTTGGATAATGTTTTTTTTCATTATCAAGACACTTGGTACATTTTATTTCAATATTTAATTGTGGTCACATGGATTGGAATAGAGTGATTGACTCGGTATTTTGAATATAGATCAGGAAAAAGGCATTCATTTTCCATGAATTTGGTTAGTTTTTTACTAGTGATACAGTAAATACTGATCCCATTTGGAAAGTGGAAAGATCCTTGAATCATAATTAAATGGATGGGAATATTTTAGGCAGATTTATATGTGGTTTGGTTGACAATAAATTAGTAGTGCATGCCCCATATAGTTCAAGGGGGATTAAGGGGGTGCATTCAATAGGTCCTTTGAATAAAACCATCTGTATACTCATGTCTTTATCCTATTCATAGGTAGTGTGAGTTAGCGAAAAATATACACATGGGGAATTTATATAGGTGGAAAGTTAGGGAGATTCATTTGGCTACCTGATCTATGAAAATTAAATGCAATTCACATAAAATGTGAATGGGTGTTGGGTAAATGTAGTGAACAAGTTGTCTCCTTGAAGGACCAAATCAACTATTAATCTAAGAAACCACTTTGATGTTCTAGAAGTGGAAGGATCGGTTCATGAAAACTGGTTTCAATAGGGGAAAAATGATCATTCAAATACAAATAATAGTTTAAAACCTCACTAAAAGGAAAGTATTATATAAGGAAGTGTTTGTTGAGGAGTTATCTAGTCTATTCATAGTAGAAAGTGTAGACTGAAAGAATTTCACTGTAAAATACTAATGCGAACAACTTACCTGGAGAGGAATACACTATGGGTAAAGGGGGGTGACCGGATTGGGGATCCATGACGGGGTGTAGGGGCTTGATGATAGGGGCTTGACAATGAATCTTGATAGGGGTGAGATGAATTGACGGGGGAAGAACAACTCAATAGAGAAGTGAGGGGTTGATGGAGGGGCATAATGGGGATGGGAGGGTTCTATAATAGAGGGATGGGAGGTATTGGAGGCAGGGAATGAAGGGGCCAGGAGGGTTCGACGATGGAGGGATGGGGGGGCTCAATTGTGGCGGGATGGGAGGGATCGATGACGGCGAGATGGGAGGGATCGATGGTGGTGAACAGTGGTGAGGGGGGTGGGGTCTCAGGGTCTTGGGTGGGTGAATGAGAAGGGAGATGCGAGGTCACAAGAGGGGGTAGAAAAAACTAGGATGGGGAGTTAAAATGTACAACAACCACCATTTGGAGGTCCCTAATAATATCAATAGTGACTGCCCAATAGATGCCGGTCGAAAACCCACCTCAAGAATACTTAAATTTCTACTAATGGAACTCTAATGATATGAGCAAGAAAAATAGGGACACCTATTTCCAAGGTGGGAACATGAATCAAAATTAAACAGCTGGATCAGTGAATCTTTATCCATGACCAAAGACCCAACCGTGATATTTTCAATGTAGTTAATTCGACCACATGAAGAGACTATGTACGGAACCACCTAGAGAATTTTTTAATTACTTCCATATGGGGAATATTCAGTGATATTGTCACAGTGTTCCAAGGTCAGGTGTTCAGGAAACATCTTAGGTGTCACCGACATCATATGTTTCGACAAGATGAGGTCAGCAGAATCAGTCTCATTAGTAGAATAGAACTACCCAATGTGATTTCATAAATACCATGACTCCTCATCAAGGAAAATCTCAATATGGAAATAAGGAACAAAGTGTGGAAAGTAAGAAATTATATGGATCTAAGAAGGTTATGGTATATGATCAGTATGGACCCTCAATTGTGAGAGGTACAATTCTTTTGAATTCTACCCTTATGAAAGTTTTATTTGATATGGTCGCATCCCATTCATTTATTTATTCTCATTGTGTTGACTTGATAATTAGTTTTGATGATGCCTTCTATGATAAAACTTTAAACACTTCTTGGACAAAGAGAATGTCGATCCTTTGTCTGCAGAGAATGTTCCATAACTATTGATAAATCTAAGATGAAATGGGATTTATTTGTGCTTGAGATGGATGTTTTTGAAATAATATTGAGTATGGATTGGTTGATAATATATAAGGTTCACATCAACTTTTATACCAGAAAGGTTAGTTTTACAACCGATGATGGCGTCAAGCATCTCTTTCAAGGAGACTGAAATGTAAAAGTAGGTACAACGGGATTTTTTTCACTAGTAGTAGGAATAATCTTGTACCAGATGACAGCTTTGGCCTTGGAATTGAGGGAAGAGATCGATGATGGAAGTTTTTCAATAGTGGTTGATCAGTTTCCTAATGTTTTTCTTGAGAATTTGTTAGGGTTACCACATATAATGGAAGTGGATTTTATGATTGATCTCCTCCCAGGGGCCAGTACTTTTTCCCTTTCATCTTATAGGATGTCACCTATAGAATTAATAGAATTTAAATTATAGTTGGAAGAGATGGAAATAAAAGGGTTCATTCGTTCAAGCATGTCTCTGTGGGCAGCATCGATTTTTTTTGTCAAGAAGAAAGATGGGACTCTTTGGCTATGTGTGGGTTATCGTTAACTTAACCAAGTTCTGATAAATAATAGGTATCCACTTCCATACATTCATGATACATTCAATCAATTAAGGGGAGCTCAACAATTCTCCAAAATTAACTTGCAATCAGGATACTACCAATTACGTGTTCGGAAGGAGGATATTCCAAAAACAGCTTTTAGGAGTAGATATTACCATTATGAATATGTGGTAATGCCTTTTGGTATTATGAATGCATTAAAAATCTTGATGAAATTAATTAATTAGATATTTTAAAGATATCTGGATTCTTTTGCAGTGGTGTTTGTGGATGATATATTGGTGTATTCAAGGATAAGGGCTGAACATGAACAACACTTGGCCACAGTGTTGGGAATCTTGAGGAATCATCCTTTTTATGATAAATTATCAAAGTGTAATTTTTGGATATAATAGGTAAGTTTTATTTTCCATGTAATTTCTAAAAAAGGTGTTTATGAGGATCTAAAAAAGATAGAAGCTGTTATCTCCTTAAAAACACCAAAGAATGTCTTCGATATACAGAATTTTCTTGGTCCAGCTAGTCATTACCGATGCTTTATTCATGAATTATCATTACTATATCCACCTATTATAGCTTTTAAAAATAATAATAATCCATTACAATGGGAATAGGAATTCCATAAATCTTTTCAAGAGCTAAAGTTTTTCCTTACACCAGCACCAATCTTTATTTTTTCAGAATTAGGAAAAGGGTATATGGTGTATTGTGACTCTTCAGGATATGAGTTGGGATGTGTTCTCATGAAAGGAGATCATGTTGTTGCTTATAGATCAAGGAACTTATGAGTGCATGAGAAGAACTACCCAAAACATGATTTGGAGTTAGTTGCTGTTGTCCATGTTTTGAATACCTAGCGTCATTATCTCTTTAGTAAGAAATTTTCTGTATTTACAAATCATAAAATATTGAAACATATTTTCTCACAAAGGGATTTGAATCTATGATAAATAATATTGATGGAGTATCTCCAAATATTTTAATTTGATTTGATATATACACTGGGTAAAGGTAATTCAGTGGAATATTCATTAAATAGAAAATCATATGCTTAGTTGGTAAAAGAAGATTTAGATGAGTGGTAGTTGATGTCGGTCCTAGATGACATACACTTGGAATGTGAATACTGAGGTAAAGTTGTGATCTTATTTCCAGTTTTTTTTCCTGATTTGGTAAAGACTATTAAATAGGTGCATACATCCGATGTCGAATGCATGGCTATGAGGTCAAAACTCTATGGTGGGGAGACTATTGAGGGTTAGAAGCTGAATAAGAGTTTAGTGTTGTGGTTTCAGAATCATATTGTTGTATCAGTGTCTTTTTAAGAAAAAATTCTTAGTGTATAACATTATTCGATATGGGATATCCATCCTAGAATTTAGAAAATTTATAAGGTGTTGAAAGTTAATTTTTGGTGGGCAGGCATGAAAAATAAAGTGTTTGAGCTTGTATCGAGATGTTTGACTTATCGGCAAGTCAAGGAAGAGCATCGACGACTAGTAGGTATATTATAGTCTTTACCTATACCTATATGGAAATTGGAGAATATAACTATGGATTTTTTTATAGGTATCCCAATAACGGTTAGGAAACATGATTCCATATGGGTGATAGTGGATCAACTCACAAAGTCAGCCCATTTCATCCTTATTTGAGAATCTCATACAGTAGAGGATCTATCCAAAATCTATATCCGTGAGGTGGTAAAGAGGCATGGTGTACCAGATTGTATTGTATAAAATATAGATCTAAGGTTCATATATTGTTTCTATAAATACTTTTAGAAATCTCTTAGAAATGAGTTGACATTGAGTACGATATATCATCCTCAGATGAACGGATAATTTGAACAGATGATACAAAATATGGAATACATACTACAGTCTTGTGTTATGAATTTTGGTGGTTAATGGGAAGAGCACATGTCATTAGTGTAGTTCTCATATAACAAAAACTATCATGCCTCAATAAATATGGATCATTTTGAAGAATTTTATAGGAATACTTGTAGTTCTCCACTTTGTTGGGTAGAAACATGAAATACTTCACTAGTTGGGACTAGACTTGTCCAAGAGACAATGGAGAAGATTTAGTTGATCAAGAAGAGAATGGAGATGACTCAGAGATGTCAGAAATCATATGCAGATCATCGTTGACGACCATTTTCATTCGAGGTGAGTGATCACGTGTTCTTGATAATCTCTCACAGGCTTGGGCATCATTGTTTTGGAAAGTAGGGAAAGTTATCTCTAAGATAATTTGGGTCTTTTGAGATACTTTAATGGGTTAGATAGGTGGCATATCGGTTGACTTTTCCCCATGGTTTAGTTCAGTGCACAATGTGTTGCATGTATCTCAATTGAAAAAATATCAGTTAGATCCTAACCATGTGATTAGATGGGATCACTTTGACCTAGAGTTGAATGCTTTATTGGTGGACATGCTAGTGTGGATTGTGGATAGGAAAGAGAAACTCTTGAATGAAAAAATAATCGGTATAGTGTGGGTTTTGTGGAAACATGGTCAGATTTAGGATAAGGCTTGGTAATGAGAGAAGGAAATGAAAGATCTATGGTTATAAATCTTTCATAGAATTGGTGTTTTCTACTTTCCAAGGATGGAAAGGCCAATGGTGGGGAGAATGTATCACCCCTGGTTTCAAGTAAGTAACCCTTTATTTATTATTTTTCAGTATGTATAGTTTATGGGTGAAATTTGGGAGATTTTAGAGATATTTTGAGATGTTTTAAGTCTTTTATAAAGGTTAATGGTTGGTGCATGGTTTGGGAAAACCATGAAACACCTACATAAAACCATGCACAATGAAATAGGGGATAAAGGGGGAAGGTGCGCTGGTGGTGCATGGTTTTTCCAAATTGTACGTCAGCCTAGGAGAAACCATGACGCTTGAGATATTGGGATATGGCATAGTTGACACATGGTTTGGAAACTGTGTGATCCAACCATGTGAGGTTCCTACTTGAGATAGAAGCTGACACATGGTTAATGCATGGTTTTCCTAACCATGCGACTAATCATGAATAATAAAAAAACTAGATCCTAAAATTGTGGATCTATATCAGTTTTATGTTTTAGTTTATCATTTTTTCCCAAAAAAATGGCCCTAACTTGGTATTTTTCCCTCTCAAAGTTTTTATAACCACTCCCCATTGATTTGGAAGAGATCCAGAGGTTTTCCTTGGTGCGTTAAAGATTGATTCTCATGGTAAGTCATCATTATTGGTGGATTTTTATATTTTTTATTAGATCTACTTCTCTATATCTCTTGGTTTCTTAAATCTCCATCCGTTGTGGATATATATAAGATATTGGATTCCAAATATGATTATATTTTTCCATTTTTATGATAGGCGAAGAGATCTAAAGTAGGGTTTTGGAGTTTCAACCTGGTTTCATTGTCTTTTGAGTGCCATTATTTATTGTCATCATAAAACCTGAGGTAGGTAGCTTCACTCTCAACTCCTCTATTTAGAATATAAAGGCTTGATTTTAAATTGGTTATTTTTCTTGAAATGGATTGTAAATTTTCTGTGTAATGATTTTTGAAAACCCTCTTGAGTGATGGTTTATGGAAACATAGAAATTGGGTGTTTTTTAGAAAGTGATTTGTTTTCTTGATTTTAAAATGTTGATTTTAAAATTTGTATTTTTTTGGAATAGAGTTAAATGGTTTAATATAAATATATTCAATAAAAGGATGGTTTTATTAAAATTAATTTGGATGGTTGATTTGAAATAATTGGTTTGGAAGGTTTTCAATAAAAGAATGATTTTATTGAAATGGTTGAAATGGTTGTTTTGGCATTGGTTTTTAGAATACTATTTTTTTGTGTTCATACTAATTTAGGATGTATAAGGGTAAGAAGTATCCCCCATCATTTGTGGGATGGATAAGGGTCAGGGCTCTCCCCCATCAAATAGTTCATTAAGTGATGGCTTAGTGAAAGGATGACTCACCACTCGCAGGTATATGGAGGTCCAGGTTTCATGCATGGTTGGATTTGTGGATAAGTGGAATGGAATGGATTATGAAAAAATGGAACTTGTGGAATGGTTTTAAAGTATTTTTGGTTACTTTCCTTATAAATTGACATGGTTTTGAAAAAACTTCTTGGTTATGACACTTGTTTATATTTTTATATAAATTGTTTAGAAATTGTTTTATATAAATTCTTTATATAAATGCACTAACATGTTTTATCCTAGTGTCATGAGTAGGGAAGTCATTGGGGAAAATATACTAAGTTTCATTACTCACCACTGCTTTAGAACTTTGGTGATTTTGCTGATGTCATTTATTAGGACATGAAAAAAGGTAAATTATCACATTTCTCTAGAAGTGCTTAGTGATACTTGGAATGTTTTGTAGAGTGGAGCACAAAGTAGGTTGGATATTGGATTTGTAGCTATATTTGAGTTTTTTTGGCTTTGTAGTCTTCTTCTTTTTACCTTAATGTTTTGTAGTATTCCACTATAGTACTCTTGAGGAGTTTAGTTTTGATATAAATGGTATTTCTTTGAGCTATATTTATTTTATTTCATGCATCATGTAGTGGTATATTTAGTTATATAATGTTGGTTGGTTGTTTTATTTCCGAAGGTAAATTCTTCACCCACTGTTAATGAATCCCTTGACATTTATTTTCATCAATTAGTATCTTGGGGATGTCACTTAAGTCCAAGTAACATCCTTCCACCTTCTCAAGATAATGAGTAAGGGAGGGATGTTACACCTTTTATGGGTGGTGATAAAACAATGACCAGAGGTTTCGTGATAAAATAATAACGAGTGGGTCCGTGTTATCCCTCCAATGAATTGGGTATGGAAGTTGACTGTATGGTTATTCCATTTATAAGAGTGACATGTATGGAAGTCGACCACATGGTTATTACATTTATATGAATGATAAGTATAATTATGTCCCAAGATACTTTTATACGTTATTTATGATTGATATGGGTTTTATAGTAATCTTTTGAATTAAAAAAAGGGTAATTAATGATATTATTTTTGAAGGAAAGTATTTACTACTTCTTAAGGGTGACAAGTATTACTTTATGATAAAGTTTTCATGGGTTTTCATGTTTTCAAAAGACTAATAGTTTTCCTTATTTGTGTATCCCTTACTGAGATTTTTATTTTCATACCAAGTTTTAAAATGTTTTCACAAGGTTTAAGTAAGATTAAGGACAAAGATGAGATCAAGGGAAAAACTGTGAAGATTTAACATGGAAATAAATCATGTTTTATTTTAAATAATTTTGTTTTATGTAAAAAATGGATACTATATAGAAGTTTCCATTTGTAATGTATGGGTATACTATGTAATAGTTTGTTCTAATTATATAAAACTCCAAACATAAAATATATTTTGGAAACAAAACTGATTTATTATTTTAAAATAACTAGAATATGTATTGTTTAAATTTGGGTCCTTATAGTTAGTATCAGTGCAGGGTTTAGACAATTTTAGAGATTAGAATATTTTCTTAAGAGTTATGGATATCATTATGGGTTTATAATTTTAAGGTTTATCATAATCTCAGTGTCTTATAAACCCTTTTGAGGCTTTGTGTTGGGAAATTTTAAGGCGATTAATGGTATTTTTGGAGACATTTATTTTTGAGGTAATTATGGGTTATTACGTTTTGGGATGAAAAATTAAATGTATGAGATAAACTTTGAGGTTAAAACATATTAAGGTTATTTTTTAGGTTTTTTATCACATTTCTAGGTATTTTATAAGAATTATAATTTTAGAAATAAAAAAGGACAACTCTTAGGTTAGATGACAACCCATCATGTCTAGAAAATCTATGAGATTTGAACCCACAACTGAAGGGAAACAAGGGTGTATCACCTACCACTGGCCTACATGAAGTCCTGGTTAGTATGAATTTTTATTTTTAGTTAATAAATTTTACCAATGAAGAATAAGTTAATTTTGGTAACATATGTTTTATCGAATAGATAACATTGGGATTAGAAAATTATCTGGTGATTAAGTGATTAATGTTATTTCAGAATATGTTCGCTATTTTGGGAATTTTATATGATTAAGATAAATAGAATATTTTTGGATTTTATATGAGTAATAAATATTGGGTTATATTTTAGAGGAAAATATGATTTTATGGTTATTCAGGTTATTTATAGAATTGGTTAGCATACTTGGATATTATATGATTTAAGAAATTACATTTTTAGCATGAGATGTTATGAGTGATTGATGTTATTTGGAGATAAATGTTAAAATTTATCTTGGAAGACCATGTGATCAAATACTTCCGATTTTTGGGTTTTAAACTTAGTTGGGACTATTTTTGAGGAATTTTAAGGATAATTATTTATTGAATGATCTATGTTGAACTTTGGGTATTACTTTAGAATTTTGGATATTAAATGTAGTTTTTATTATTATGAAGGTTTATTATTTTTGGGGAATTATCTTATCATACCCTAAAATTTTTAGTTAATATCTAAATACTGGAGGAATATATTATCTTCCTTTTGTGGATTTAGTGATCCTTAAAAGTTGATTCTAGTTCTTCAGGTGTGAAAAATTCATCTTTAATAGTCATCATTTAGAGAAAAATATGAGTTTATGGGGGAAATTTATTAAAGGATGAAACTGTTGTTTTCATGTAAGTATGTTTCTTTATATTATTATTCTATGAATTAAATTAATTCCTTAACTTTAGGAAAAAGATTTTGAAAGAAAAACATTATCCGTTTACTTTTATCAATGACCTTTTAACCCATCACATATTTATGGTTTTGTGATGGTTGAATTTCCCATGATCATGTCCTCTGTCACTCTCTATTAGTACTTGAGAGTTATTTTTCTCTTCCATGTACATGTTTTCATAAATTTAAACCTAGAATGTGTTATCTCAGGTGACCTTTGTACTTTATTTTCTCTCTTATTAAGTGGAAGTTTTATTAATTTTTTTCCTGATGAGGGAGTTCAACAAAGGTATTTTGAAAAGTAAAATCCCTAGTTTTTGATCCCAAGTTCAAATTTCAATGATAAAATTTATTGGGGGGGGGGGGAGAATTTAACAACCCAAGATTTTAAAATCAAACACTATGTTAGATATCTTACATTATATGCCACACTAAGTTTAAACAAAAAACTAAATATTATTATTTAAATGTTACTGCTATAACCTAGAAATTAGAATGATGGGTATGAAAAAAATTAATTGAATTTTGAAAATATGGTTTATAAATTTGTATATAATGAATTATTTTGCGACAAATTAATTATAAATGAAAATAAAACCCTTTCGAAAATAAAAGTAAATATTTTTTCTGAAAACTATGTGCACGAGTGTGTTTTATATCAATAAAATAAACAAATAATCTTTTTTGGATTATATTAATTAAATATATATAATATATTAAATATAATGTTTAAAATTTATCCTATGTTTAATCTAGACATGATATTAAAATAAATCAAATTTTAAACATAAAAGTTGTTTTTTTCTAATGGCAGTTTTACCGCCTTTTGATAGTGCACTTTTTTTAAAACTAAATTTTGACACTTTTATAAATTTTATTTGACAAAATAGACTTAATTTTTTAAAAAATAATATCAAAATTTTCTTTGGTTTATTTTTTGATATTTTTTCTCATAAGTTTCATTTTTTGATAAATAGTAAAAATACTGCATTTTAATTGAAAACTGAATTTTTATCTAGATGATTTATAATATTAAATTATATTTTAAATTGGTTTTAAAGTAAAATTAGATCAATTTTACATTTATCAATCCAATTAATGTAATTTTAATCTTTTTCATATTGAATTTGAATATAAACACTTCATTTTTTTGAGTAATTTCACTTTAAAAACCCGCTTTCTCGCCCCGTCTACAGGATTAATTTTAAGATAGTTTTATCCACTTACGTGTTTTGAGTTTAAAAAAATGGGATCCATATTTTGAATCATATTTTAAAAATTTATTAAATATTTCCCTTTTATTTTTAGACAAATGAATAGAAATTTTAATAATTTTTGTTACCATGGTTAAGGGTAAATCATGTAATTGAGAGTAAAAAGAATCAAGATAAGGATTATAAAATTTCCCTAAAACTTGTCCTAATTTTATTTTATGAGTTATTGTCAACCAAAATCATCCTTTTACCAACTTTATTACCTCTTGGATCCATTTGGATGACTTTAATCCCCTAACAATATTTAATTTTGAAGAAAAGTCAAAGATGTCATACTTATGTTTTTAATAACTATAACATTTATAATATAGGTTTATTTAGAAGATATATTCTATTATAAATAGTATTTGTAAATATAAAATATTTATCTTCATTATGGTAATTTATTTTTAATTTTTTTGGAAGAAATAATTATCTTAAAATGCTTTCACAACGATGATGCCGTAATTGTTTAATTAATGGAAATATAAAATAAATGATATTAAGAATATTAAAATAAATATAATTTGAGATAATTAATGTTATAAAAGAATTATTATTATTACTTTTAAATTTTAGTGATGTATTAGAAGATTTTTTTCAAATATATATTGTTGTATTGATATTTTTAATATTCAAAGAAGTGAATAGTATCAAAATTGACATTAATGATATTTTAAGATAAATAATATTTTATTGAATGATATAAAATTTCTAAAAATCTAAAATTCATCCAACTGATTTTATAAAGTCTTAAAATGTCATAAATGATTCATTTATGGGTCTTTTTACATTTTATAATAATTATATTAACCCTCAAAGTGTAAAAAACATGTTGTCATGGTAAGAGTTAAAGAGGTTAAATAGGGGTTAAAACCAAAATATAAGAGTAAAAATTGAGTCAAAACTTATCTAATTTTAATTTTATTAAGTTATTTAGACCCATAATCATCCTATATTTTAAATTAATTAGTTTTTATAAATTTTTAAAATAAAATTAATTTATATTAATTTGATATTTTAAGAAATTCTAAGAGTGCCCCTCTCCTCTCTTATAAAAGGGAACCTATTATTCTCTTTTCTTTACACTTAAAAAACTATTTAGTTCAGACAATATATACCCAAATACCTTCCTAGAATACCTCATCTTATTCTAGAGCTCTTATTTTATTCATAACACAATCCTTAGTGGTCTTAAGGTGTTACACAACAAAGGATTTCCAAAGAAGAGGAGTATAAAGACTATACGTGAAAAGTTGGACTCAAGGTAAGAGATTTCATATCAATATCATTCATTGAGTCATATTTTGATGCAATAAAACCACCTTATTTTATGAGTTTTATATTCATCCCCTTTGAAATATCATATCTTGAATTTATTTCTTCTCATATTATTTAATGTTTTGTTAAATGTTATTCTTTCACGGGGCTTATGATTCAAATGTTTCAAAGTGTTATGGACCAATTTAAATGTTTAATTATTTTATTTAAAAATCATCATTCTTGATATTATTTTATATGTTTATTTATATGAATATAAAAGGGTTATAAAGGAAATTTTATGTATATTTTTAATTGCATTAAATGGTTTTCAAAAAGGAATGTTTTTATGTTTTCTGTACGGAATGTTTGACTTTATCTATGAATGACCAAAGGAATGTTCTTTTTAACATATATTGTGATAGAAAAATCTGTACCTCCATGACCATTATTTGATATTTGGCTTAATCTACAATCATTTATGTTTTTAAAAGAAAAATAAACCCCTATTTCCCTTTTAGGGGTATTTTTTTTTATTGAAAATGGGTTTTGAAAATGGGTCGATTATTTCAATAACTTGAAATGTTTTCTTATGAGTAAAAATTAAATTTTATGAGTGACATGTTGAAAATTGAAATCCTTTATGTGTTATGATTATATAATGGCACTTGAACATTTGAAGGGTGGTTACGTGATAGACCAATGATGAGTGGTTCTGTGATAAACTAATGATGGGTGAGTCCATGATAGTCCTCTAATTCATTGGGTATAGAAGTCGAATGTATGGTACTTCCATTTATAAGAGTGACATGTATGGAAGTTGACTACATGGTTATTCCATTTATACAAATGAAGAGTATAATAATGTCCCAAGATAATTTTATATGTTATCTATGTTTTCTATGATTTTTTTGGTAATCTTGTAAATTAAAAAATGGGTAAGAAATAAGCTTATTTTCAAAGTAAAGTATTTACTACTTCTTAAGGGTGAAAATTATTACTTTATGATACAGTTTTTATGGGCTTTCATGTTTTCATAGGAGTAAAATTTTACTTCTTTGTGTATCCCTTACTGAGATTTTTATACTCATACCAAGTTTTAAAATGTTTTTCATAGTGTTTAAGAAAGAGTAGGGATAGAGATGAGATCAAGGGGAAAATATAAAAATTTAACATGGAACGAAACCGTGTTTTATTTTAAAGAATTTTATTTTATGAAAAAATGGATAATGTATAGTCATTACCATTTTTAATGTATGGGTTTACTATGTAAGAGTTTGTTATAATTATATAAAACTCTAAACCTAAAGGATCTTTGGGAAACACATGTGATTTTTAGTTTTAAAATAAGTAGAATATGTATTATTTAAGGCCAGGTCCTTACTATTGGTATCAGAGTAGGGTTTCGAAAACTTTGAAGATTAGGATGTTTTCTTAAGAGTTTGAATATCATCATGGGTTTATAATTTTAAGGTTTATCATAAGTTCAGTGTCTTGGAAACCCCTTTTAAGCTTTATGTTATGAAATTTTAAGGTGACTAATGGTATTTTTGGTGACATTTATTTTTGAGGTAATTATGGCTTATTATATTTTGGGATTCAAAATTAAACTTATGAGATAACCATTGAAGTTAAAACATATTAATATTATTTTTGAGGTTTTTTCTCACATTTATAGGTATGTTATAAGATTTATCATTTCACAAATGATAAAGAACAACCTGTTATGTCTAAAAAATCCACAATAATTGAACCCACAACTGAAGGGTGAAAATGGTTCATCACCTACCATTAGCTTACATGAAGTCCCGGTTAGTATGATCTTTTATTTTTAGTTTTAAATATTTTATAGATTAAGAATAAGTTGATTTTTGTAACATAAATAGATAACCTTGGGATTGGAAAATGTTCTAGTGATTAATATTATTTTGGAAGATGTTATCTATTTTGGTAACTTTATATAATTAAGGTAAATAGAATATTGTGGGATTTTATATGATAAATAAATATTGAGTTATATTTTAGAGGAAAATATGATTTTATGGTTATTCAAGTTATTTATGGAAATTGTTATCATACATGGAGATTATGTGGTTTAGGAAATTATATTTTTTGTATGAGACATTAAGAGTGATTGATGTTATTTAGATATAAATGTTAAAATTTATCTTGGAAGACTATGTGATCAAATATTTATGATTTTTGGGTTTCAACCTTAGATGGGACTATTTTTGAGGAATTTTAAGGATAGTTATTTATTGAATGATCTATGTTGAATTTTGGGTATTACTGTTTAATTTTGAAGATTAGATGTAGTTTTTATTCCTATGAAGTTTTATTCTTTTTGGATAATTATATTACCGTATTATTTCCTTTTTAGTTAATTTCTATAGAAAATAGGATTATATTGTCTTCCTTTTATGGATTTAGTGAACTATAAAAGTTGATTCAAGTGATCTAGTAGTAAAAAATTCATCTCGAATACTCATCGTTTGGAGAAAACGATGAGTTTGTGGTGAAAATTGAATAAAGGATGAAAAAATTATTTTCAAGTAAGTATTTTTCCATATTTTATTATTCTAGGAAGTAAATTAATTCCTTAGCTTTAGGAAAAGGGTTTTGAAACAAAAACATTATCCGTTTACTTTTATCAATGGCCTTTTAACCCATCACATATTTATGGTTTTATGATGGTTAAATTTCCCATAATCATGTTATATATAAGTCTCTATTAGTCCTTGAGAGTTATTTTTCCCTTCAATGTCCATGTTTTCCTACATGTAAACCTAGTACGTGTTATCTCAGGCGACCTTAGTACTTTCTTTTCTCTCTTATTAAGTGGAAGTTTTATTAATCTTTTTCTGATGTGGGATTTTAAAAAGGTATTTTGAAAATTCAAACCCCTAGTTTTCGATCCCAATTTAAAATTGGGAGAATTATATATACTAAGGGGGGAAGGGGTATAATGTAACATCATAATATTTTAAAAGAAAACACTATGTTATATAGAGTACATGATACACCACATCGAGCTTAGACAAACTAAATATTATTATTAAATGTTACCATTATAAACTAGTTATTAGAATGGTGGGTATGAAAAATATTAAACTAATTATGAAAATATGGTTTACACATGTATATATAATTAATTATTCGGTGACCAATTAATTAAAAATGAAAATAAAACCCTTTTAAAAATAAACAGAAATCTTTTTTTGAAAAACTGTGCACACAAGTGTGTTTTATACCGATAAATAAAAAAATAAATATTTTTGGATTATATTAATGAAATATATATATATATATATATATATAATATTCAATATAATGTTTAACACTCATATTATGTGTTTTATAGATATTATATAAAAATAAATCCAATTTTAAACATAAGAAGTTGTATTTTTTTAAAGGCAGTTTTATCGGCTTTTAATTATGAACTTGTTTTAATACTAAATTTTGAAACTTATAAATTTTATTTGAAAACATAAAATTTATTTTTTAAGATGAATATAAACATTTACTTTGTTTGATTTTTTGGTATTTTTATGATTAGTTTTATTTTTTGATGAATAATGAAAGATATTGCATTTTAATTGAAAAATGACTTTTCATCTAAATAATTTATAATGTTAAATTATATTTTAAATTGGGTTTAAAGTAAAATCATATAAATTATAAATATATTAATTTTGGCTAATATGAATAGTAATTTTAGTAATTTTTGTTATCACAGTTAAAGGTAAATTGAGTAATTAAGCGTAAAAATAATTATGATAAGGATTATAAACTTACCCTAAAACATTTTATAATTTTATTGGACAAGTTATTATCATCCAAAATAATTATTTTTTTGAATTTATAACCTCTTGGAGGAACTTTTATGACTTTAAGGACCTTATAGTATTTTATTTTAAAGAAAAGTCAAATATTTCAAACTTATATTTTTAATAATTATAACACTTATAATATAGGGCTATTCAGAAGATATACTTGACTATAAAAAATATTTGGAAAAATAAAATATTTATCTTAATCATTTTTTATTTAAAAAAATAAATAATTACCTTAAAAGGATTTCAAAACTATGCTGCAGTAATTTTTTAATTAATGGAAATATCAAATAAATGATATTAAAAATGTTAACATAAATATAATTTGGGATAATTAATGTAATATTTTTTTTTATATATTAATTTCACATTTTATTTACATTTTAGAAGGCCAGAAGTGAGTGGCAGCTTATAACAATATTCTCTGAAATGCATTTGGAGGTGCATGATAGAGAGGGGTAGAGGTTTATATATTTTATAGCTGTTACATCTACTCTTCTCGATCGAGTGTGAATGAGGTAAATATTAGATTTAGAAGGCCTAGTCCTACGAGAAAGTGTGTCAGGAGAGGACCCTATTCCTGGATGGACAGTTGGAAAGGATAAGATCTTGAATTTTCATAGATGCGTGTGGGTGCCAATAGACATACACGAGGAGCTGATGCGAGACTTTCATTCCTCAGTTTGGGCAGTTTATCCTGGTGTCACCAAGATGTATCGAGATCTACACCATCAGTATTGGCGGCTAGGTATGAAGAGAGATGTTGCTGGTTTTGTCATGAGGTGTTCCACCTGTCAGCAGGTGAAGGTAGAGAATCAGTGACGAGTAGGGATTTTTCAGCAGTTACCCATTCCCAAGTGGAAATGGAATGATTTTGTGATGGATTTTGTGACAGGTTTTCCAAGGTTTCCTCGAGGGAATGATTCAATTTGGATTTTCATTGAAAGACTCATGAAGGTTGCTCACTTCTTGCCGATCAAGGAGACCTTCAGTGTTGATGAGCTAGGACGGTTGTACATCCAAGAGATTGTACGTATACATGGGGTTCCACACTCCATTGTTTCAGACAAAGATGCACATTTTTCTTCTTGGGTATGGCAGGGATTACAGAAGGCTTTGGGTACACAGGTACTTCTAAGTACATCTTACCATCCCCAGACAGATTGCAAGTTCGAGCATACGATTCAGGTTCTTGAGGACATGCTTTGAGCATGAATCTTGGATTTTGGAGGTTCTTGGGAGAAACACTTAACTCTTTTGGAGTTTTCCTACAATAATAGTTTTCAAGAAACTATTCATATGGCACCTTTTGAGGCTTTGTACGGTAGGCCATGCCGATCACCCTTATGTTGGCTGGAGGCAGGAGAGGAAGCTATGCTGGGACATCATCTTGTCCAGGAGACCGTGTAGTAGATAGAGTTGATTCGGAAGAGGATGGATACTGCATAGTCACGATAGAAGTCTTATGCTGATCGACGGAGATGACCTCTAGAGTTTGATGTCAGAGATCGGGTTTTTCTACGTGTCACACCGAGGTTGGTACACAGGAGGATTAAGAGGCAGGGTAAGCTTTCACTGAGGTATGTTGGACTGTTTTTGGTGTTGGAGAGAGTCAGGCCGATTTCCTATCAGTTCCAGTTACCTCAGATGTACTGGGCTATGCGTGATATCTTCCACATTTCTCAACTTCGATGTTACTTCTCAGACCCGTCTCATGTTTTCCAACTTGAGGAGGTTGAGTTAGAGGTGGACACATCATTCAAGGATCATCCTATCTAGATTTTTGATCGATGTGAGAAGGTTATCCATGGCCGGTTTGTTCCTCTAGTACGAGTGCCATGGCAGCATGGTCGAGTACATGACAAGACTTTGGAGAGGGAGGCCGATGTACGATCACAGTGGCCAGAGCTTTTTGAGGTTTCTTCTTCTAAGAAACCTTGCTAGGGAAATTTGGGGATGAATTTATTTAATTTGAGAAGTTTTTAAGAACCCAGATCTTCTTTTTAGGTATGTTTTTCTTTTCTGGTTGTTTTTGAGAGAAAGAGGATTTTCTGGAAATTTCAGGAGCACACGCCGTTTACTTTAAGTACACGCTGTGTACCCGGTTTTTGTGGGTGACCATGTACTGGATGTGTAATGGTTGAGTACATGGTCATGTGTGGTGACCAAGAAACTGCCTAAAGCAGAGGCTGGAAAAGGCAAGTACATGCCATGTACTTTTAAAGAACACATCGTGTACTTTTTTTTCATTAAACGGACCAGGGTCGCATCTGACAAACAGAACACACTTCTTCTCCGTCCATCTCATCCAGGAGCATCCATACAACCACTGATCTTCTTAGATCCCCCAACTCGCCATCTATTCTCTGAATCAACCACCGTTTATTTCATTAGAATTTCCACGGTGAGTTCTTCCTTCTTCTAGAACTTAATCTACTGATTTATCCTCTCTAATGAGTTATCCTCAGTTGAATGTTTTAAGCGTATTTGTAGATATATGGATTTATAGGGCAATTCAAGGCCTGAGGTTAATGTATATCGATCTCATGACGCCGAGGTAGGTGGTTTGTGCCTTTCTGTAGATAGTCTTTGAGTTATATGTGCAAAATTTCCCAATACCCTTGTTTGGGGTATTGCGTGTTTATGGTTTTTAGCTCTGTTATTGTCTACTATGCCTTGTTTTTTTGGATAGAGGTTAATTGTTGTGAATAGGGTTAACCTTGCTATGATATGTATGTTTTTCCCATGTTTTCTTGTTATTGACCGTTTGGTCTAGCCCTACCTATTAGGCTATTGCTTTCTTTCAATGCCTAGTATTGTTAGGATGAAGAGATTATTATCTGAAATGCTATGATATGTTTTAGTTTGTTTAGCCAAGTAGTTCTTGAGGTTTAATTTGGATGTTGATTATCGTTTGTGCACAATTGCTTACATAGGGCTTTGGGAACCTGGTGTAGTGAGACCATAGGGGAAATTGACGTTGAGGGCTTTCCCAGAGTGTCTGTTATAATTATCACGCTACGAGACCATAAGGGGTATTGACGTTGAGTGCTTCCTCAGAGTGTCTGTAGATTACCATTAAAAGACTATAGGGTGAGTTGACGGTGAGTGCTTCTTCAGAGAGTTTTTTATCACACATAACTATAGGGGGAATTGACAGTGAGTGCTTCCTCAGAGTGTCTTTGTTATATCTTATATTGTAATATGAGCTAGAGGGGTTAGGATATGAGAACTAACCAAAGGGTTGCTTGTATTTATTTTTGGTTGATTAAATACTTAAAATTAAATGTTTGTAAATGAAACGGAAGGACTGTTTAATTTTGAGTACTTCCTTATTTACTACTTCTTTTTGCTTATTGCCTGCCATATATATTCACTAACTATTAGGAACAAATATTTGGGTGGTTTCCTACTAGGATTAGTCTCACACCCTGTTTGGGTCACGGTTTTGGGCCTAAACAGATTATATTGTTACATGTATATATAAGGGAAATCGCTCTTTGACTTCAGGTACTTGATTGCTGTGGAGCTGGGGAGCATGGGACCAAGTTGAGGCTTTCGATGCTGTGGAGTTGTTTACTTGATTTTCTTTTGTACTTTGGTTTAGTATTGTATTCCAGAATTATGATTTGTTTGGATGCTTTCCTATAAATTTTTATCATGCATCATATATATGTGTGTGCTCCAGTTGTTTATTACTTTTTCTATTTACTTATTTCATTTTTTTACTACTTTCTCTATTGTTATCTATTTTACTTCCACTGTATTACTCTTCCAATGAGGGCATAGTTTCTCCACTATCACACCCAAGCCCCTCACTTCTAGTCGGTTGCCTCTGGCGTTCAGGGAAATGCGCTTGAGGCTATGTGACCAACTAGGTATAGGGGCACCTCTGGGCGGCTCCTAGAACTGGGATGTTACAAAGTGGTATCAAAGGAATTATTCTCTTCTTAACTTACTATTTTGAGACTATAGCCAGATAGGAAGGAATATGTAATTGGTAATAAGCTGTACCCGGGAGTAGCTAACCCATGTACAGGGAAAAGCCAATTTACCTTGTTATTGCAATTTTTCTGGTTTTGCAATTTTACAGTTGATTTGATTTCTCCATTGGGTGATTCACATGTATTGTGCTATTATCGTTGATGTTATTGAGGTTCTATTTCTGTTGCAACCCGATGAGATGAGGGTATGCCATCTCATGAATCATATAGGCACTTGCTAGAGATCACATGTCATGAATTCTTGCCATGCCATTTAGGGTGCATTAGTGATTGCATGTTATTGTGATAGATGTTGTGCTTGATATGAATGCTGTTGTCATATATGCCTTGATAGAATACCTACTATTTGATAAGTTATTGGATTGTGTAAGGTTTTGTTTGAATGGATGCCAAACTTTGGTTCTTGAGGTGTTATGGGCCCTCATGGATCGGAAATTGGTGGATCATTATATTGTTATTCCTTGTGTATGACATTTATAAGATGCCAAGCTTTGATTCGCAGGGAGTATGGGCCCTCACAGATCGGAATTTGGTACTTTCATGTTCATTTTAGTGTTTTTCTGGGTTCCAGAGTAGTTTCCGAGGCTTACTGTCTGGAAAAACCCAGAATACACGGCGTGTAATAATGAATACACGCCATGTATCATTATTTTTTGGGAACGAACTGTTTTTCTTAAGTACAATACGTGTGCTGTATGTACACGTCGTGTAGTCCCTAACTATGTCACTGGCTGTGTGGTCAGAGACACGGGGTTGGGAAATCTTTGTTGGAACATGTCGTGTACCGACATGTGTCCACCTGTGTGACTAACGACACGAATGGATAAAACTTAAGTTATACACGCTGTGTCAATCTTCAACATGCCGTGTAGTGTAACCCATGTATCCAGCCGTGTATCGAACAACACGGGTCAGTGAAATATTTCTAGTACATGCTGTTTCTGGAATAAACACGCTGTGTAGTGTCAGCCATGTAACCGACCGTGTAACTAAAAACACGGGTCAATGAAGTTCATCTAGTACACACTGTGTCTGGCACTAAAACACTGTGTAGTCTAGTTCTAAGAGAACCGTGTGGCTTAGCCGTGTAGAAGAACTTGAAAAGGGGAAGAGTATTCAAGTACACTCTGTGTGTTAGGACAACATGCCATGTGTATGGGGTGTTACCCGACCTGGGTTGGCATAAGTACATGCCCATGTGAAGGTTTAAGGGAACACACTGTGTAGGAATTATACACACTGTGTATCCATGTTTTAAAAATCTTGAATTCTTTCTTTCTCTTGTTCCCTTATAACACTTCTAAGTTTCAGTCCCTGTTACTCTTGATCTAAGATGTGGACTTGACCTTACAGAGTCATGCCACCAAGACATCCTCTAGTTGTCTGCCAGTTATAGGAAAGTGATCAGACATAGGATATGAATGATTAGGGACTACCAGTGGACCCTCCAATTCTGCCAATCTTGGCACCGACCGTCATCTCGAATACAGGTGCCGAGGCACAGTTCCGAGAGGGCTTTTTGAGGTTTATTCAGACCTTCTAGTGAGTACTGCATCCTTCCCCATTGATGGAAGAATTGATGTGGGTCTTTTAGTAGCAGCATCCTCCCACTTTCTCAGGGGATAGAGGAACCCAGGCTACAAAGTCATGGCTAAAATCCATGCTAACAATCTTCGAGTATCTGGAGATGCCTCCGGAGAGGTGGGTCAAGCTCGCTGTGTATATGCTTTGGGATTCTTCCAAGAGATGGCGGGATGTGATCTCATAGGCGAGATGCCAACAAGTTATGGCGTGGGACGAGTTTCAGCATACCTTCTACGACTAATTCTACCAAGAGAACTTGAGGGACGATCGAGCCTAAGAGTTCATGAGTTTGGAGCAGGGTACTATTTCAGTCATGGATTATTCTTCTCATTTCATAGATCTGTAGTGCTTTACACCCTTTCTAGGGGGATATGATTTGTTCCTGGCAAGGGAGTTTTAGGATGGTCTCAGGTAGGACATTTGGGCTCAGGTGAACAACTTCAGGTTGACTTCCATCACTTCTATAGTCAACCAGGTGCTGATCAAGGAGTGAAACCTGAGGGAATCTGGAGCTGTGAGCCAGGGCAGTTTCACATCCAGAGTTAGTGCTTATCCGGATGATAGAAGGAAGCACCGCAAGGAGTCTACAAGTGGAGATCTGAGTAGGCGGGATGCACCTCTAGGTAGATAGGTGGTATGATACCTATGTGGAAGGGTCAGGCATACAAGGCCACATTTCCTGAACGACCCAGTGGAGTGCCAATCTTGCGGCAAGATGGGCCATCTTCAACACTTTTGTCAGATCTTCTCACCAGCAGCTAGTGACATGAGTTCTTCTATGACTCCTCATTTAAGAGAAGCACCACCAATTTCTCACCAGTCTAGGAACTAGAGTTATTCTAGCTATTCAGGATGAGGTGGAGGTTGTGGACGTGGTATCCAGTCACCAGGCTTTCAGCGACAACAGGGTGGATCGGCTCAGAGTGGTCAGGCAGGGTCACAGGGCCGAGGTGTAGGTCAGACTTTTGCAGTGGAGTAGACCCAGCAGGAGAAGGATACCAGACCCTCTACAGTTCATGGTACGATCCTAGTTGCCTCAGTTTTAGCTTCTGCACTTTTCTATACATGGGATTCCCATAGCTTTATATATGTTGATGTTGTGGATAGCCTTGGGCTCTGTTTCTTTTCTTCTACTGATGAATTGACGCTAGACACTCCCTTGGGAACTAGAACGACTAGTGTACATCAGTGCAAGGAGTTCCCTCTTAAGGTTTGTGGGTATCACTTCTTCTAGGACCTCTATGTCCTAGAGATGATGGGTTATAATGTCATTATAGGAATTGACTGGTTGGTTCCCTTCCAGGATGTTGTCGATTGCTATCGCCGTAGGGTGAGTTTCACATCACTAGAGGGTGGAACGTTTCTTCATAAGGGCAATTGGGATGTTTAGGCGAGTAGAGCGGGACCCAAGCATCATGGGTTGGGAAGATTTATAGCCCAGATTTCTAGTCTATAGATGGATGACTGGGGGACTTCATAGATAAAATTTCCTCCAGTAGTGGATCGTTTTAGGGACGTCTTTCCAGATGACTTTTCAGGTTTTTCTTCAGAGTGAGAGGTGAAATTTTCTATTGAACTTGCACCAGGAGCAGCACCGATGTCCATTCCTCCTTATAGGATGACTACACCAGAGTTGTTGGTGCTCAAGAAGCAGTTGGAGGAGTTTTAGGAAAATGGTTTCATCTGACCTAGTACTTCTCCTTGGGGTTCTTCGGTCCTATTTGCGAATAAGGTGGACAATACCCTTAGACTTTGTGTGGATTATTGGAAGATGAACCAGTTGATAGTCAAGAACCGATATCCCTTGCTGAGGATTTATGATCTCTTTGATCAGCTTAGAGGATCCTGGGTGTTCTCGAAGATTTACTTGAGATATGGTTATCATAAGTTTCACATTATACCATCAGATATACCTCATACAACCTTTCGGAGCAGGTATGGTCTATACGAGTATGTGGTTATGCCATTCGGTCTCACAAACATACCTGCAGTTTTCATGACACTGATAAACCGAGTGTTCCATCCATATTTGGATTCTTTTGTGGTGGTCTCTTATGGACTGTATCTTGGTTTACTCTCACACTCGACACGACCATGACACACATCTTGATATCATTTTGAGTACACTGAGAGGGCATCTTTTATATGCGAAGCTCTCAAAATTCCACTTCTGGATGGACCAAATTCACTTCTTGGGTCATGTTATCTTAGAGACAAGAGTATAAATAGATCCAGAGAAAGTGAGAACAGTAGTTTCCTAGGAGCAGCCAAAGAATGTCTTTGAGGTAAAAAGTTTTCTAGGGATGGATGGTTACTACATACATTTCATACAAGACTTTTCACACTTGGAAGTGCCACTAACAGGCCTAAATAAGAAGGGTGTGAAGTACTTGTGGTCAGAATCTTATGAGTCAGCCTTTCGGGAGATGAAAGGGAGGTTGAATTTAGCACCGATACTAGTTTTTCTAGATCTGAGAAAGAGTTATACTATTTACTGTGATGCATCGAGTTTCAGGTTGGGAGTAGTGCTTATGCAGGGAGAAGGGTTCATTGTATACGGGTCTCAGAAGTTAAGGCCACATGAGAGAAATTACCCGACGCATGATCTTGAGTTTCTTGCAGTTGTTCATGATTTACACTATTGGAGACACTACCTGTTGGGAGAGAATTTTGTGGTTTTCACTGACCACAAATGTCTCAAGTATATCTTCACTTAGCATGACCTGAATTTGAGACAGAAAAGGTGGGTTGAGTACCTTCAGTGTTTTGACTTTGAGCTTTCCTACATGCCTGAGAAGGGAAATGCAGTGGATGATGCATTGAGAAGGAGGACTCAGGTATAGGTAGTTCAGGAGGCCAATAGTGAGTGGCAGCTTATGGCTTTGTTTTCTGAAATGAATTTGGAGGTGCACTATAGACATGGGAAGATGTTTCTATCTTCTATAGATGTTACCTCTAATCTTCTTGATCGAGTGAAAATGAGGCAGCTATCATATTCAGAAGGCCTAGTCCTATGGGAGAGTGTGTCAGGAGAGGCCCCAATTCTTAGATGGACAGTAGGCGAGGATGAGATATTGCGTTTTCATGGACGCATGTGGGTGCCAGCAGACATACGTGAGGAGATGATGTGATACTTTCATTCCTTAGTTTGGGCAGTTCATCCTAGTGTCACCGAGATGTATCGAGATCTACACGGTCAATATTGGTGGCCATGTATGCATAGAGATTTTGATGATTTTTTCACGAGGTGTTCCACCTGTCAGCAGGTGAAGGCAGAGAATTAGTGACCAGCAGGGCTTTTTTAGCAGTTACCCATTCCTGAGTGGAAATGGAATGATGTCACGATGGATTTCGTGATAAGTTTTCTGAGGTCGCCTTAAGGGAATGATGTAGTTTGGGTTGTCATTGACAGACTCACAAAGGTTGCTCAATTCTTGTCGATCAAGGAGACCTTTAGTGTTGATGAGCTAGGACGGTTGTACATCCAAGAGATTGTACATTTACATGGGGTTCCACACTCCATTGTTTTAGACAGAGACACACGTTTTACTTCTCGGGTCTGGCAGGGATTACAAAATTCTTTGGGTACACAGGTACTTCTGAGTACAGCTCACTATCCCCAGACATATGGCCAGTCCGAGCATACGATTCAGGTGCTTGAGGACATGCTTCGAGCATGAATCCTAGATTTTGGAGGTTTTTGAGAGAATCACTTACCTCTTGTGGATTTTTCCTACAATAATAGTTTTCAAGAAACTATTCAGATGACACCTTTTGAGGCTTTGTACGATAGGCCATGCCGATCACCCTTATGTTGGCTGGAGGTAGGAGAGGCAGCTATGCTGGGACCTCATCTTGTCCAGGAGACCACAGAGCAAATATAGTTGATTCAGAAGAGGATGGATACTGCACAGTCATGATATAAGTCTTATGCTGATCGACGAAGAAGACCTCTTGAGTTCGAGGTCGGAGATCAAGTTTTTCTATGTGTCACACCGAGGTTGGGACATAGGAGGATTAGGAGGTAGGGTAAGCTTTAACCGAGGTACGTCAGACCGTTTGAGGTGTTGGAGAGTGTCGGGATGTTTGCCTATCGGTTGTAGTTACCTTAGAGGTACCAGAATATGCATGATGTCTTCGACATTTCTCAGCTTCGATGTTACTTCTCAGACCCATCTCATGTTTTCCAACCCGAGGAGTTTGAGTTACAGGTGGACGCATCCTTAGAGGATCATCCTATCCGGATTGTTGATCGAATTGAGAAGGTTCTCCATGGTCAGTCTATTCCTTTGGTATGAGTGCTATGGAAGCACGAGTGAGTACATGATGAAACTTGAGAGAGGAATGCCGATGTACGATCACAGTGGCCAGAGATGTTCGAGGTTTCTTCTTATACGCCAGCTTGCTAGGGAAATTCAGAGATGAATTTCTTTAAGGGGGGAAGTTTGTAAGAACTTGGATCTTATTTTTAGGTACGTTTTTATTTTCTAGTTGTTTTTGAGAGAAAGAGGAGTTTCTGGAAATTTCATGAGTATACACCGTGTACTTTAAGTACACACCGTGTACTGGGTTGCCACGAGTGACCGTGTACTGGCCATGTTACCGCCGAGTACATGGTCGTGTGTGGTGACCTGGAAACTGCCTAAAGTGGAGGCCATAAAAGGAAATCACACACCTTAAACTTTTAAAGAATACGCCATTTACTTTTTTTTTTCATTAAACGGACCGGGGTCACGTCTGACAGACAGAACACACTTCTTCTCCATCTGTCTCGTCCAGGAGCGTTTATACGGCCGTATATCTTCTCTAAGCCCCCAACTTGCCATCCGTTCTCTGAATCGACCACCGTAAATTGTGTTGGAATCGCCACAACGAGTTCTTCCTTCTTCTAGAACTTCATCTCCTGATTTATCCTCTCTCATGAGTTATCCTTGGTTGAACATTTTAATCATTTTTGTAGATCTATGGCGTTATAAGGAAATTAAAGGCCTGATGTTCACTTATATCGTTCTCACGACACTGATGTAGGTGGTTTGTGCCTTTCCTTAGATAGTCTTTGGGTTATATATGAAAAAGTTCCCAGTACCATTGTTCGAGGTATTGCGTGTTTATGGTTTTTAGCCTTGTTATTGTCTACTATGCCTTGTTTGTTTGGATAGAGGTTAATTCTTGTGAATAAGGTCAGCCTTGCCATGATATGGATGTTTTTCCCGTGTTTTCTTGTTATTTACCATTTGTTCTATCCTGCCTATAAAGCTGCTGCTTGCTTTACATGCCTAGTATTGTTAGGATGGAGTGATTATTATCTGACATGCTATGATATGTTGTTGTTTTTTAGCCAAGTAGTTCTTGAGGTTTACTTCGGCTGGTGATTATTGTTTGTGCACAATTGCTTACATGGGGTTGCAAGAACCTGGTGTAGTGAGACCATAGGGGAAATTGAAATTAAGGGATTTCTGAGAGTGTCTATTATAATTATCACGCTGTGAGACCATAGGGGGGATTGACGTTGAGTGCTTCCTCAGAGTGTCTATAGTTACGTTATGAGGACACATGAGGAATTTATGTTGAGTGATTTCTCAGAGTGTCTATAGATTACTATTAAAATACTATATGGGGAATTGACGACGAGTGCTTCCTCAGAGATTCTTTGATCACACATGACTATATGGGGAATTGATGGTGAGTTATTCTTCAGAGATTTTTTGTTATATCTTCTATTGCAATGTAAGCTAGAGGGGTTAGGCTATGATAACTACCCATAGGGTTTCTTGTATTTGTTTTTGGTTTATTAAATACTTAAAATTAAATGTTTATAAATGAAACTATAGGACTATTTACTTTTGAGTAATTCCTTCTTTACTGCTTCTTTTTGCTTATTGCCTACCATATATATTCACTGACTGTTAGGCATAGATCTTTGGGTGGTTGCCTACTGGGATTAGTCTCACAACCTGTTTGAGTCATTCTTTTGGGACCAAACAGATTATATTGTTGTAGATATAGTTAAGTAAAAGTGCCCTTCTACTTCAGGTACTTGATTGCTGTGGAGCTGAGGAGCATGGGACCAAGCTGAGGCTTGCGATGCTATGGAGCTGTTTACTTGCTTTTCTTTTGTACTTTGGTTTAGTACTGTATTTCCGTATTGTGATATGTTTGGATAATTTCCTAGAAATTTTTATCATGAATCATATATATATGTGTGCTCCAGTTGTTTACTACTTCCACTGTTTACTTGTTTCATGTTTTACTGCTTCCACTATTGTTATCTGTTTTACTTATGATCTGTTACTCTGCCAATGAGGGCATAGTTCCCCCACTATCACACCCAAGTCCCTTGCTACTAGTTGGAAGCCTCAAGAATTAGGGGAAATTCACTTGAGGCCATGTGACCAACCTGGTACAGGGCTTCTCTAGGAAGCTCCCGGAACTGGGATGTTACACATGAGAACATGAAACATTCTTATTTCAACATCACATAATTAACTCATAGAAAATAGATGGGTTTCAATAAAACATTAATAGAACATTTCATAATACATCCATAGAAATAATTTGGGTGGTATCATTAGAACATATCCCAAGTTTATCATATAGAATGTTAGACACATTTTTAAGATTTTAATAACTCGTTTTATAAAATAATAAGGAATACTAATTTTATTTTCAAAAAATTTAAGAATTAATATTATTTTGGGAAACTATTTTAAAACATGAAAAGGAATCTTCATAAATAAGAATACTCATAACAGAGAAAGAATGTACTCACACAGAAAATTTTAAAAGGGGATACTTTTACCAAAATGACATGCATGGAGAACATTAAAACATTTTTTTAAACATTTGTAAAGAAATTAAAAATAGTATTAAATTACCTTAATTAATTATTTAATCATGGATAATGATATCTATAAAAATGAATATGGATATAGAGGAGGAATATTCCCCACTGTTAATAATATGTGGGGTCAGTTTCTCTAAAAAATATCACATCAAGTAAATTATTTACCAAGGAAAATGAAATTGAGATAGGAAATTAAAAAAATCCAATAATAAACATAGGAGAAGAAATTATTTTAGGTTTTAAAGATAAATTTCATATAATTTTTTACTATATGGAAATTCATTCATAATAATCCTGGTTTGAAAATGAGATTGGAAAGAAACCCTTACCTTTTTATCCTGAATTTTAGAAAAGATCTTTAACATCGTATATAGTAGAAATAACCATATTAATTACTTATTTAATAAAATTATTCATATTTATTAACTTTTATATTATTTAACTATAATCACTCACTACACATGTATTTATTATTTAATGTTTATTTTCATCATCGAATGTTAGCAATTCCGATTGTTTTATGCATGTTTTGTAACAGTGACGCCAAACGCTATTCTTATATACCAAGTTCATAATTCCTATATTATAAAATATATTTAAATAATTGTATTTCAATGATTTATTCATCTCCATGTCCACTTCATGGAAACTATGGGCATGATTCACATGAACGTGATACATGATGAACTTGTTTTGGATAATTTAGTGATATTAATGTACTATTTTATAATGATTGTTAATTTTTTTTGTGTCATAATTTAAAAAACATATTTATAACATATATTAATAATTAATATCATATATATTCATAAAATATATTTTAGATCCATCCATGTAGGGAAGGGATGAAAAATGGAACACGTGGCTCAATGGATGCGGTAGTCTGCATGTAAACACGTATGATATTTTCATTTTCCATAAAATGAAAATATGGTAGGAATTGATTTATATTTTTAGAATATCAATAATTTTATAAATATAATATTTATTCATAAAAAACCTTTTAAAACATCCATGTAAGGAAGTTATTAAAAATAAAATACATTGTTCATGGAGGCAGTAGTTCACATGTATGCAAGAATGACATTTTCATTATTCTAAGGAGAAGGAAGGAAGGTATAAAATGATTATACCATCAATATAATAACATTAAGTATAATAAATATACTTATTTAATTATATTATAATGGATAAAATAAATGTTTAGGAGAAATATGGAGAAATGAAATGGTTAAAGAGTGGATAATATTCACATTGAGAATTTGAATCCTCTCTTGAAGGATCCTTTGGAAATGGAGGAATTAGATATTATTATTGGAATAAGGGGACACTTAATGTAGAATAGGAATATAGGGTAGGTAAAATGGTTAAATTTTCATGGTAATTTTGAATGATTTTCATGTCTTGGAGTGAGTGGAGGTGAGCTCATTTTATAGGTGAAAAGAAGGATTTTTCCTTGGAAATGAATGTTAAGTAAGAGGTAAGGATGGAATTTCATGAGAGTTAGGTGAGTTTGGAGAGGAACATCTAGTGATATATGTGAATATGAATTTATAACTTAAAAAAGTTATTATATAAGGTCTATGTGTAATGTAAACTTAAAAAAATTTGATCCACTTATGTTACCCACTTTTACCCTTATTAACCTTGATTAAAATTTTACCGTGGTAATTTTTTTTACTAAAAATATAAGTTGAACCATCTTACCAAAACTTTATGTGATGATTCCTAATTTTGAATCTATTTAATCGAATTAAATCCCAAAATATGCAAAAATTAGCTTTAAAATTAAAACATAAGATATTTAAAGAAACTGCTTTTGTAGAAAAATTTATTTTTATACATTAAATGTTTTTATTATTATTTACTGTCTATTGATAATTAAATTTGTTTTAACCTGTTATTAATATTAGAAATATAATTTATCCTCATTTAACCATAATATATTAAGTTTCTTAAAATAAAAATACATAGTGCATAAAAATACAATTTTATAAAAAAACACATAAAATGATCTTATTAGTTATTTAGCCACACTAATTAAATTTTATCAAATAATTAGTATTAAAAATGAAATTTATTTTTCATTATAGAAATATTTTATAATGTGGTTACCTTTATTCATACCCTATAATTTAATGACTATATTACAAAAATTGTATCAAAATTTGTTTTTTCGATGTTGTATGTGAAATAGGTTATTGAATGTATCAAATTTATTTAAGAGGGAAATATATTAAAAAATTACAGGGTGTTACATTTTCCAAAACAGATAATGGTAGGATACTTTTTTTGGACCCGAGTGTGTCAAGGGTCTTCAGAGGATACCTATGGGTGAAACACGATGTGGTGTAATCCACGGTGAATGTCACGATGGCTTTCCTAAGGGTAAATTTTTTACGATTCCAAGTTTTTCCATTTATGGTTTTAAACCCATAAACCTCCTCCTCTCTCAATCATGGATGAACCAAGGGTGTATCCTCCTCATTTTCCTTTTAAAACCACTAGTAATGGGAAATTTTGATGACATTTTGCCGATGATTTTAGGTGTGTTCTTCTCCCTTTCTTCCTCCTTTGTTCTTCTTTTGGTATCCCCTCTGGTTTAGTTCAACCCTGTTTGATATTTGAGTAGGGATTCCATTAGATCATGTGGAAATCATCTTGATATGAGGATTATTTTTAATTTCATAGCTAGAGGACATCCCAAGACGATGTGAACATTATATTTCATACTATTATGATGGAGCTACATTGCTCAATGGTTTTTCTTAGGGATTTTCCCTCAATTAAATTCAATTGTTTATCAAATGGGTGATTAATGTTAGGGATTTTCCCAAGTTAGTGTTAAGGGTACACTATAAACCTTCCTTGAGTGGTTAGTCACCATTTTAGTGTGATGATATCATCTATGAGTTATTAGTCAATTTTACCTATTTAAATTGAATTTTAATTTAATTATAAGTTGTTATAATCAAATTGGATGGTTAATTATATATTTTTGTAATTAATTTATTTAAATCTTATGGATTGAGTTATGTCCTTGTGTGGTTTAGAAAGGGTTGGTTGGAATTCTAAGAGCTTGAGTGAGAGTGTTCAAGTTGCTTTAAAATGGAAGAAATCCATATAAGGCATGTGACCTTAGTATTCTTGAGTCTATTGTTTCATTTATGATTTTATATTCATGAATTATCATTAAAATTATCTGTCTACATGTTTCATTACTTTTGTGGTTAGGCCATAAACTTTGGATAGGCTCATGTCAATCTAATAGTCAATATGGACTATATAACTTGCTAAATGGTTTTATGATAGTGCCTAGGTAAAATGAGTGTTGGTTTACCTCCTTACGTATTACTTGGTAGAATGTTTTGTATTTCAAAGATAAAAGGATTCCTTTTTAAATATTAATTTTAAAAAGGGATTTGTATTTAATAAAATTTCAAAGGATAAGAGGTGATTTAAAAATAGTTTTTGAAATGGTACTTTAAAACCTAAATGAGGTTTCTAAAGAATTATTTGTAACGACCCAAAGTTTTTCAATGAAAATTCCATTTTTAAAATTATTTCATAAAATCACATGAAAGCACAACATAATGAACTAATAAGTGCTAAGTGACCTTTAAACATAATTTTTTCACTTCTGTATTGGGAATTTTAAAAATCCGACATACACAGTTGTGTTCAAGATGATTTTTGGAGACTAATGAAACAAAAATAATTTTCAGTGAATATTAACGTACCCTTTTTAATAGTAACCTACCCTTAGGAATATTATTATGAACCTTATGAATAGTAAATCATCCAACATAAGATTAACCTTACCCATAAATAATTAAATAAAATTTATACATCTTAGAAAGTGACAATTTGACATTAGTAAACGTTTTGGTATTTTGTAAGTAAAAAATAATTAATTATAAATAATTAATTAATTTAAAAGAAAATTTATTTTCTTAAAATGTGTTCATTAATTATCAAATCAATGTATTATAGTTTTTAGATAATTTTATAAGACCCTACGTAATTTTTGAAAGCACTATAAAATCTGTTTTAATTTTAAAAACTATTTTTTAAGTAAATTATGATTTTAATTAAATATTAAATTAATAATATTTAGAAAATTATTTTTGAAAAATGGACTTCATTTTTGGATTCTACAAATCAAAAAATGGTCGGGGTAAATTTTTCTAAAATACATGAAATTTTGGTGAATAGTAAAATACATTAATTTACCGTATAAATACATTATAATTAAAACCCACTATTCCTGAAATCAAAAGTGATGTAAGCACCCAAATCCCGAAATCACAGGCCTTATTTACTATTCTTGGTCATGGATGACTCACTATTCCTTGTATTATGGGAAATTAATAAAATAATGAATTTTATATTAAGGAAACCCCTCTCCCTTTCACTATAAAAACCACCCTTCACACCCTCACTTCCTCACACCTCTCAAGCTCCAAGCCTTCTTTAACCTCTTCCCAAACATCCTCCATATCCCCTATAACACATTAAAGAGCTTCTGGTCTCATCAAAAGACCAAGCCTAGCTTCCTTAAGGAGGATCTCAAGAGGAGGATTTAAGAGGTAATTTCTCTCCCTCTTCTCCTTTAATTTCCTTTCAAGTTCAAGTTCATTTCTTGATCTCTCACCACCTATCTTCATCCAAATGGTATTTTAACTCTATTATTATACATTTAATGGAATTTTATTATGCTAATGTGATATTATATCATCCAACCCCTTTCCCTCTTCGTTTTATTTTATTAAAGAGAACGTTGTTCGTGAGGTCTTAATTTATCACCTTCAAGAACGACATATTTTCTTCTTCTACTTCTAACTTCAGATCTGGTCATGAAACCATTTTTATGGTTGAAACAGAATATTTTATATGTATTATCTCCTAATTGAAGTTCTGGAACTAACTTATGACCATATTACTAGTGATAAAATAAAACAAGTTCATTATGATTGAAAAATCGCTCAAATTAACCCAAGCAATCATCATTTAATTCTTATCTAATGATTCATCCACATGGATATAATATAATTAATTATAAGATCATTAAAACTTATATAATATCATTAATAAAATTTAATATCAGTTCTGGATGTTTACCCATGTTCTACCCAAACTTCAATTTAAGAATACAAATGAACCACTCAAGAAAACCATAAAAACAAACATTCCCGAAAAATGTTTTTTAAACCTTATAAATCTTCCAAAGGCACATAAAATCACTTAATAAAACCATAATTAACCATATTAATGTACACAAGGTTATTTATTTCTAATTAATGAATATAATGTCATTATAGAGTACATTAAAGTGAAGGAATCATTCAGATACAAGGTAAGGGGAAAATATTGAACCCAATTTTCTTTCTTCGGGTTCTCCCTCTTTCACTCCATTTTTTGATATGGTTACTCCTTAAAGATCATTTTTTCATCATTTTATTTTCTTTTCTAGGATATAAATATTTTTCTCTGGTTTTTATGTCAAACAAAATGTTTTCCAAAAGAAATCTTCTTTTAAGAACACGCCTTTTACTTCGCACTCAAAATGGACGGTTCTTGTAACATGTATGCTATTCCCTCTTTCTTTTGGAAACCCAATGTTTATGAATGTGTTATTATGAGATGAAACCCATTACTTTACATGGGTTAGTTATGTAATTTTTTGATATGTGTTCTATTTGGAAAGCATGATAATGATAATGTTATGATGTGACGGGTGCACCCGGAATTATATAGCACAATATGAATGTTTAAATGTGATGGGTGCGCCCGGAATTATACAGCACTCCAATGCATTGGGTAAAGTGATGAACCTAATGAGTAAATGTTAAATGATGCGCGAACAAGATTATAGCTTGGTTCACAAGTATGTTTGGTAGTTAACGACTAAGACATGATGTTTCATTTTTATGTATTGCCACATTTCAAGTCTTATATTTATGCTTCCTCTCAGGATCATGATATTTTTCCCATGTTATGATTATGATAAACCCATGCTATACTGTTCTTATATATCCTCTTACTGGGCTTCTATCTCACCCCTTTTGATGTATATCCTCAGGTGGCTACATGTACTAAGGAGAGGACAAGTGCTAATAAGAAGCTAGAGAAGAAGAAATTAAATAAATGTTTATGCTTGATGTTGTAATTGTTATGTATGGTCATAGTTTTCCCAAGAAACTAAACCTTTGGATCCTTTATGTGTATTACTATTATTTTGTTTATCTTTAAAATGATGTAATAGTAATGTAAGAAAAGGTTGGGTCGCTATAGTTGGTATCATAGGTAAGGTTTAGTTAATTCGGGAATTAGAATTAGTGAACCCTAGAGAGAACATCTAGAATGAGTCTATGTAAAAATATGCACACAAGAATATTTACATAGGGATCCCATATGTTATGATTTTAGTATAAATTGTGAAAATGAATAAGTTATTTATTCATGACTTGTTTACTTATATTTTGTTATAACCTTTTCTATTTTAGAAAATGGTGGGAACCAGGAGAAATCAGGCCAACAACTCGTGCGACGGCCCATGAAACGATTGCCCGAACGACATCCCCAATGATTTGGGAGGTAGAGTTAAAAACTTCATGGATATGCTTACCCAATTATCTCAGGTTATGAACAATAACCATAAAAATAGATAATGTCCTCCTTCACCAAAGATGGAGCAACTAGCTATCGAATGTTTTATGCGGCAACAACCACTGACGTTTAGTGGATCCTCTGATCCAATAGTTGTGGAACAGTGGGTCAACTCTATGGAGAAGATCTTTTCTATTCTTCACTGTTCTGAGATGGAGAAGGTGACCCTATTCGTTTATCATCTAGATAGAGAAGCTGATCAAAGGTGGGATTTGATTAAGAACCCCAAGCCAAGGGAGGAAATTGAAGAGATGGAATGGGAAGACTTTAAGATAATGTTTCTTAACAAGTATTTCCCAAGAACTCTTCGCACAAAGATGGAGAGAGAATTCATAGAGCTCAAGAAAAAAGAAGGAGAATCTGTCACAACCTATGAATAAAATTTCACAAGGCTTTCAAGGTACACTTCGGGTTTTGTTATCAACAATGATAGAAAAATTGATAGATTCTTTAGTGGATTAAAACCACACCTTCAAAAGGCTCTTTAAATTAGAGACTTTGGGAGTTATAAAGAAGTTTTTCGATGTGCTCTCAAAGTGGAGATGGAGTTTGGAGAATGGACCCATTGCTATGGTGATAAGAAATGAAAGATGGAGTTTCAAGCTGGAGGATCTAATGATAAAGGTGGGAAGAAAACTCAATGACCCAGATGCCAAAAAGGTGGAAATTTGCACCATGGGAACTGCCTCAAAGGGATGGGGAAATGATTAAAGTGTGGGAAAGAAGGACACCATGCTCAAGAGTGTCGAAAAGACACGAAAAGGAAGGAGAATGTAGCCGATGAAAGGAGAGAACCACTCATGGTTAAATGCTACAACTCTAGGGAGCTAGGGCACTATGAAAACCAGTGCACTAAACCTCGAATTCTCGAGGGTAATCAGCGTCAGCAGCCACTAAAGAAAAAGGAACAAGGGAAGGATTATTCCATCACTACTTCGGAGGTTGAGCATGATAATGAAGTTGTACAAGGTACACTTCCTATTCAATCAATAATGGAAAATTTCTTATTTGATTATGGTTCTACGCATTCCTTTATATTTTGAAAGTTTGCTAGAACTATAGAATCAAAGCCCCAAAACCTTGAAGTAGATATATCTGTAAAAACACCAAGTGGTGAAATAATTGCAACCTAAGTGTTTGACTCCTCTCCAGTTGGTGTATGTGGGAAGATTCTTCCAGCAAATCTTGTAATACTTCCTTTGGTGAAATTTGATGCTATAATGGGAATGTATTGGCTCTCGTTATATAGAGTACATATCAACTGTCGGGAAAAGGAAATATCTTTTCATATTCCGAACCACCTCTACAAATGCAAGGAAGATCATGAATATTCTTTGAAAAATCCTTCAATGGTTTGAGTGTTGATTCCCTATGAAGAAGAATACCTCAACCCAATGGTTGATTTGAAGGAAAGTGTCAACCTTGAGGAAATGCCCATCGTGAGGGAATACGATGATGTATTTCCTGAAGAGTTACCTGGAATTCCCCCGGACCGTGAGGTAGAGTTATCAATTTAACTCATACCCAAAACTACTCCTATCTCGAAGTGTCCCTATAGGATGGCTCCTATCTAACTGGAGGAGTTAAAGAAGCAGCTGCAGGAGAATCTGGACAAAGGGTTCATACGCCCTAGTGCATTACCTTGGGGTGCGCTAGTTCTCTTTGTGAAGAAGAAGGATAGAAAAATGAAGTTGTGTATATATTATCAGGAACTCAAAAAGATCACCATAAAGAAAAAGTATCCTCTCCCTAAGATTTATGAATTTTTTGATCAGTTAAGAGGAGCTCAATACTTCTCAAAGGTGGATCTTCATTATGGATATCATCAGGTAAAGGTGAAGAAGGAAGATATTCAGAAGACTGCCTTCCGTACAAGGTATGGGCACTATGAGTTTTTGGTGATTCCCTTCAGACTTACTAATTCCCCTGCAATCTTCATGGATTTGATGAATAAAGTCTTTAGATGTTACCTAGAAAAATTTGTGGTAGTGTTTATTGATGATATTATCATCTAATCCAAGATAAAGGAGGAACATTAAGAACATCTAAGACTTGTGTTGGTGACATTAAGAAAGGAGAAGTTGTACGCCAAGTTCAGTAAGTGCGAATTTTGGATGAAACAAGTCACGTTCTTGGGACATGTAATCACAAGTGAGGGAATTAATGTGGATCCTTAAAAAAATGCAATTGAGGAATGGCCCGAGACCTCTAGTGCCATGGAAATCCGTAGTTTTCTTGGATTAGTTGGGTACTACCGACATTTTTTGAGAAACTTCTCACGATTGTCAATCCTTCTAACTAAGTTAACAAGGAAAGGGTTAAATTATGTCTGGATGGAAGAATGTGAGGGAAGCTTCAAGGAGCTAAAGAGAAGGCTGATCACTGCACCTGTACTCACACTACCGGAAAGTGGATAAAGTTTTGTGATATATAGTGATTCTTCAAAGAAAGCCTTGAGTTGTGTACTCATGAAAAATGATAATGTGATAGCCTACGCCTCACGACAGTTGAATATCCATGAGCAGAACTACCTGATGCATGATCTAGAGCTGGCAACCATGATTTTTGCCTTGAAAATCTGGAGGCACTACCTTTATGGCAAGAAGTGTGACATATACACTGACCACAAGAGCCTAAAGAATATATTCACACAAAAGGAACTAAAAAATGCATCAAAGGAGATGGTTAGAACTAATCAAGGATTACGATTGCTCTATTCACTGTCATCCTGGAAAGGTGAACAAATTAGCTGATGCTCTAAGCAGAAAAGAACCTACTACTTTATCCATGCTGCAGATTGAGAAAGACCCTATTTTCTTGGATATGAAAAGAATGGATTTGGAAATCATAAGGGTAGGGGATACATCCTATCTTTCCCAAATGATTGTGCAACCATCCATCCAGGAGAATATTAAGGAAGCACAAAGGGATGATGTGAAGATTCAAAAGAGGGTAAATGCAGTAAAGGAAGGGAAGCTGTAGGAGTTCCATATCGATGATGATGGCGTGATTCGGTTTGGAATGCGGCTTTGTGTGCCTTCATCACCCTGGATAAAGAAGGATCTATTGGACAATGCACATAGCTCAACATTCTCTATCCATCCTGGGAGTACCAAGATGTACCATGATCTCTGAGAACACTTCTGGTGGGATAACATGAAGAAAGAGATTGTAGAATATATATCAAGGTTCTTGGTATGTCAGCAAGTTAAAGCTGAGCAACAAAAGTCCAAAGGTGTGATGCATCCATTGCCTATACCCATGTGGAAATGGGAAAATGTTAATATGGACTTTGTCACGGGTCTCCTGAAGATGTCAAAGGGAAATAATGCGATATGGGTTGTGGTTGATCGACTCACCAAGACTGCCCATTTAATCGCTATTCGGGAAGATATATCGATTGAACAACTTGCAAAGATATATGTGAAGGAAGTGGTGAGACTGCACGGTGTTCCACTCTCAATTTTCTCTGACCGTGATCCAAGTTTCACATCTAAATTCTAGAGGAACCTTCAATATGCTTTGATTACTGAATTAAATTTCAGCACAACCTATCACCCCCAAAATGATGGCCAATCTGAAAGGACTATTCAGACAATAGAAGATATGCTAAGAGCGTGCTCTCTATAATTCAAAGGTTGATGGGATCAACATCTCCCATTGGTTGAGTTCTCATACAATGATAGCTTCCACTCGAGTATTCAGATGGCTCCATATGAAGCTTTGTATGGAAAGCGATGTAGAACTCCAACCTGTTGGGATGAAGTTGGAGAAAGAAAGCTACTTGGACCTGATCTTGTGCAATAGATGACATAGAATGTTCAATTCATCCAGAAACACATCAAAGCTGCTCAGAGTTGAGAAAAGATATATGATGACAACCGTTGAAGGGACTTGGAGTTCGACGTTGGAGATAAAGTCTTCCTATGAATATTTCTATGGAATAGAGTAATGCGATTTGGGAAGAAAGGGAAGCTAAGCCCAAGGTACATTGGCCCCTTTGAGATCCTTGACTGCATAGGAGCCGTGGCCTATCGACTTGCACTTCCTCCAAATATAGCTCAAGTTCATGATGTGTTTCACATATCACTCCTGAGGAAGTACATATCGGACCCCTCAAATGTACTAAACTGAGAGGTGGTACAACTGGAAGATGATCTCTCTTATGAGGAGTAGCCAATAGAGATTCTTGATCGGAGAGATATAGTTCTACAAAAAAAGACAACTTTTCTTGTTAAAGTGTTGTGGAGGAACCATAAGTTTGAGAAAGAAACTTGGAAACCGGAAGAGGCAATGAAGGAGAAGTGCCCTCACCTTTTTTTGTAAACTGAAATTTTGGGGGTGAAATTTCTTAAGGGGGGAAGAATGTAACGACCCAAAGTTTTTCATTGAAAATTACCTTCTTAAAATTATGTCATAAAATCACATGAAAGCACAATATGATGAACTACTAAGTGCTAAGTTACCTTTAAACATAATTTTGTCACTTCTGTTTTGGGAATTTTGAAAATTCGACATACATGGTTGTGTTCAAGATGATTTTTGGAGTCTAATGAAACAAAAATAATTTTCGGTAAATAGTAAAGTACACTTGTGAATAGTAACCTACCCTTATGAATAGTAATATGACCCTTATGAATATTAAATCATCCAACATAAGAGTAAACTTACCCACGAATAATTAAATAAAATTTAGATATCTTAGAAAGTGACAATTTAACCTTAGTAAACATTTTGGTATTTTGAAAGTCATAAATAAATAATTATAATTAATTAATTAATTTAAAATAATAATTTATTTTCTTAAAATATGTTCATTAATTATAAAATCAATGTCTTATAGTTTTTAGATAATTTTATAAGACCCTACGTAATTTTTGAAAGCACTATAAAATCAGTTTTAATTTTAAAAACTGTTTTTTAACTAAATTATGATTTTAATTAAATATTAAATTAATAATATTTAGAAAATTATTTTTGAAAAATGTACTTCAGTTTTATATTCTACACGTCGAAAAATAGTTGGGGTAAATTTTTGGGATTTTTCTAAAATACTCAAAATTTTGGTGAATAGTAAAATACATTAATTTACTGTATAAATACATTATAATTAAAACCCACTATTCCTGAAATCAAAAGTGATGTAAGAACCCAAATCCCGAACTCACATGCCTTATTTACTATTATTGGTCATGGATGACTCACTATTCCTTGTCTTAGGGGAAATTAATAAACTTATGAATTTTATATTAAGGAAACCCCTCTCCCCTTCACTATAAAAACCACCCTTCATACCCTCACTTCCTCACACCTCTCAAGATACAAGCCTTCTCTAAACTCTGCCCGAACATCCTCCCTAGACCCTATAACACGTTAAAGAGTTTATGGTCTCATAAAAATACCAAGCCTAGCTTCCTTAAGGAGGATCTCAAGAGGAGGATTTAAGAGGTAATTTCTCTCCCTTTTCTCCTTTAATTTTCTTTCAAGTTCAAGTTCATTTGTTGATCTCTCACCACCTATATTCATACAAATTGTATTGTAACTCCAGTATTATACATTTATTGTAATTTTATGATGATAATGGGATATTATATCATCCAACCCCCTTTCCCTCTTCCTTTTATTTTATTAAAGAGAACGTTGTTCGTGAGGTGTTAATTTATCACCTTCAAGAACGACATATTTTCTTCTTCCATTTCTAACTTCAGATCTGGTCCTGAAACCATTTTTATGGTTGAACCAGAATATTTTATATGTATTATCTCATAATTAAGGTTTATTAACTAACTTATTACCATATTTCTAGTGATAAAGTAAAACAAGTTCATTATGATTCAAAAATCGCTCAAATTAACCCAAACAATCATCATTTAATTCTTATCTAATGATTCATCCAAATGGATATAATATAATTTATTATAAGATCATTAAAACTTATGTAATATCATTAATAACATGTAATATCAGTTCTGGATGTTTACCCATTTTCTACCCAAACTTCAATTTAGGAATACAAATGAACCACTCAAGAAAACCATAAAAACAAATATTCCCAAACAATGTTTTTTAAACCCTATAACTCATCCAAAGGCACATAAAATCACTTAATAAAACCATAATGAACCATATTAATGTACACAAGGTTATGTATTTATAATTAATTAATATAATGTCATTATACAGGACATTAAAGTGAAGGAAGCATTCAAATACAAGGTAAGGAGAAAATCTCGAACCCAATGTTCTTGTTCGGGTTCTCCCTCTTTCACTCCGTTTTTTGATATGGTTACTCCTTAAAGATTATTTTTTCATTATTGTATTTTATTTTCTGGGATATAAATGTTTTTCACTGGTTTTTATTTCAAACAAAATGTTTTCCAAAAGAACTATTCTTTTAAGAACACGCCTTTTACTTCTCACTCAAAATGGACAGTTCTTGTAACATGTATTCTATTCCCTCTTTCTTTTGGGAACCCAATGTTTATGAATGTGTTATTGTGAGAAAAAACCCATTACTTTCCATGGGTTAGTTATTTACATTTTTGATATGTGTTCTATGTGGAAAACATGATAATGATAATGTTATGATGTGACGGGTGTTCCCAGAATTATATAGCGCAATATGAATGGTTAAATGTGACGGGTGCACCTGGAATTATACAGTGCTCTAATGCATTGGGTAAAGTGATGAACCTAATGAGTAAATGTAAAATTATGTGTGAACAAGATTATATATTGGTTCACAAGTATGTGTGGTAGTTAACCACTAAGACACGATGTTTCATTTTTATGCATTGCCACATTTCAAGTCTTATATTTATGCTTCCTCTCAGGATCATGATCTTTTTCCCATGTTATGATTATGATCACCCCAGGCTATATTGTTATTATATATCTTCTTACTAGGATTATAGATCACCCCTTTTGATGTATATCATTATGTGGCTACATGTACTAAGGATAGGACAAGTTCCAATAAGAATCTAGAGAAGAAGAAATTAAATTAATGTTTATGCCAGATGTTGTAATTGTAATGTATAGTCCTAGTTTTCCCAAGACACTAAACCTTTGGATCCTCTATGTGTATTAATATTATGTTTTTTATCTTTAAAATGATGTAATAATAATTTAAGAAAAGTTTGGGTTGCTATATTCTTTTACAATATTTTAACCATGGTCTTAATGTGTGTAAGATGTAATGAGATTTCATTTCTAAATGATTTTAAAAAAAGATTTTTACTTGGTTTCTAAAGGAAAACCGAAAGGGTTTAGTTGATTTGTTTGTTCTGTTTTACATCTTGAGGGAGATTCCCTAATTTTCTAAATAATGAGTGCTTCTATATGTTCCCTTACTATGATTTCCATATGTGTTGATTTTTTCATGACGATGCATGATATGTGTGTTAGTATATGATTTTAGTTTTGATATCAAATCCCCTATTGGTGTGTGGTGTGGCAGTTGGGTAGAATTGGGTTTGGAGGACCTTAGTGGATTACTTTATGGAAATAATAAGAATTATGATAGGATATAAATATTTTGTGTGTGCAATCAATGTAGTTTGGGGAGTTATATTGTATGGGTATATGGGTAATGAGATTCATAGAACTAAGTCCCCAGGGACTTGTTCAATAATGACGAGTTCATGAGTTGCGAGAGGGGTTTGTGCAGATGGAAAAACTATGTGGTATATGTATGACATGGATAAGGTTATGGTATTGGATTCCCTAGGTGTAGGGTATATGAGGTTCTAGTAAGAGAGTGTTCCCCAAGTGTGTTTAGTTACATATATACATGATGTGACTGAAGTTCCTGAGTGGGATCCCTTGAGTGCATGCGGTTCCTGATTCTAGGTTGAGTTTTGGAACCCAGGTGTATGTGATTTATTTCTATGTATACATGATTTGTGAATTATAGTTTATATTCTAGGGGTGGGATATGGTTCTGGGTAATGAAGGCATGGTACTTAGTTTTAGGTATGGGATGTGATCCCCTCAGTGTACAATATTTCTCATGGATTCAGGGATGGGTATATTTTCCTCATGTGTCTCCTTAGGTTTTAGGTATGAATATATTTTCATAAGGTGGTAAATTGTGCTCATATTCTATATCACCCCAATATTTTATGAAATATTTTTTCTTTGATAACTTACATTAAATGCAACACCGAGCCTAAACAAACCATGAAATATTATTTTTTAAATATGAACATTATAACCTAACTATTATATTAGTGGGAATTAATATGATTAACTAATTTATTAAATATATATATATATATATGTCATAATTAATATATATTTATTGATTAATTATTGTAAAATATCACTCAATTTTTAGCAAAGTCATTTTATTCTCCAAAAATATATTTTCTTCAAATTTTTTTATTGATTTTTGTGAGAAAATATCATTATTAATTTCTAGAAATTATAGAAATTTTATTTTATAAAATAAAAACTTTTTTTTTAAATCATAATATTAAAATTATCTTAGGGTAAATTTTTGAGAATTTTCTAAAAAGATTGATTTTCAAGTGAATAGTGAAAAATATTTTTTTTATTGAAAACTGCATTTTTGTTTAATGAATGCACAAAGTTATATTTTTTTTAAAATGGTTTCAAATTAAAATTAGTTATATTATATTTTAAATAACCCAATTAAGTTCATTGTATTCAATTTTATATTTGAATTTGGTAAAAAAACATTTTTATATGTAAAAAAGGCATTTTTATGAAAAATTGTTTTTATGCACACAATATGTTTTTATATTAATAAACTACATTAATTGTTATTGGTGAATTATTTTTATGAAATTTATATATTATATACTCAATAAATTTTTTTCACATTCATCTAATATTTTTACTATGCATGAAATAATAATAAATCTTGTTTTATGCTTACAAATGTATTTTCCTAAAATTGGTTTTCATTGCATTCTACGCACTTATTTTAAAAATAATATCTAAAAATTTTAGAAATTGAATTTAATAAAATGAATTACATATTTTTAATCAGTAAGTTCAAAATTTTAAAATAATTCCCTTTTGTTTTTGGTCAATATGAATAGTAAACATGGTAAAATTTATCACATTGATAAAGGGTAAACTAAGTTAATATAGGTTAAAAATATGTGATAAGTCCATAATTGTTTCATCCTAATTATTATTAGATGAATTTAATTTGGACCTTAACAAATTAGGCTCAAAATTGAGTTTTTCAATGAACACTTGTCCATGAAAATGACCTGTATAATATTTAAATTAAAGTAAGTTACAAAATGTCACTCTCATAGTTTTAAATATCACTCATGTTTCCACATAGGGAAAATGAAAGATATAAATGTATATAAGAATCTATTTATAGTTTAATAAAATTATTTTTTATAATATAAATTTATTTATAATTTTCAGTCATTATATAATGACCTAAAATGCTTATGCAGCATCGATGCAGTATTTCTCCAACTAATAAAAAAAATATAAAATGAATTTAAAAATATTAAAAGTAATATAATTTGAGTGAGTTAATGTGTTATAAGAATTTTATAGATGAATATGATATATTAGGGAGTTTTTAAATCATTATATTATAATTAATCCTTTGTATTGATGCATTTAAATTCAAATTAAATGAATAGTGTTAAAAATGACATTAATGATATTTTATAATAAATAATATTTTATTAAATGATATAAAATTCATAAAAAATATCATATTTGAAAAAATGAAATAAATATGGTTTTAAAAATTAAACATGGTCCATTTATGGTTCATTTTTCATTTTATAGTAACATTATTAACCCTTAGTGTAAAAAACTTTAATATTATAGTAATTATAAAAAGAGTTAAAACAAAAAGATATGGGTAAAAATGCGATCCAAATTGTAAAAATTTTATTTTATGAGATTATATAGAATAATCATCATCTTATATTTTAATATTATCAATTTTTATCCATTTGGACATCAAAATTAATTTATATTTATTTAATATTTCAAGAAATTCAAAGAGTGCCCCTCCCATCAATTATAAAAGAAAACCTCTCCCTTACCTTCTTTTCACCTCATTGAGCCTTATATATCTAAAAAAATATAAAAATTTCTCTTCTAAACTTCTATATACACATTCTAGAGGTTCTTTTATTCCCAAAACACCAACCCTAGAGCCCTTAAGAGGACATCTAAAGGAGGTATTTCAAAGAAGAGGTAATCGCCTTAACTGATCACTTTATTTTTAACTATTCTTTTACCTCCTATAAATATGTTATATAATTCATAAAATAATAAATTATTTATCCTAAATCTAATAAAATATTATTATGATTATGAAACCACCTTTATTCACCCTCTCTTCATCAAATGAGAAGTGAAAGTATCATTCATTCGCACGTACGACTTACCGTCTCCACATATAGATACAATTAATTTTCCATCAACATATTTTATGGTTGGTATTTTGATGTATTTAATTCTTATATATAATAATTATGAAATAATTATCCTTATATAATTATAATATCATATTTACCTTATTTCCTTCCAAATTGTTATAAAATGATAACATCGTTCGTACGTATATGTGGACTACCACCTCTATGAAGCGATGCGATTAATTTTTCATTTATATTTTACATGAATGGTAATAAGGATAGATTTTATGAATTTATATTATGTATATTATATAGTAAATATTCTATAAAGGTGAATTAATATTTACCTTTCTTTTATTCCATCTGTTATAAAATGAAAACAGTGTTCACGCATACGTACAACCTACAGTCTCCATAAAGGAGGTAATTAATTTTTCTATCTATAATTTTATGGATGAATATAAACATGTATATAATAAATTTATATGATAATTATATCATGATTAACATTATATATAAGATGGAACCATGATCAAAATACAAGGACCAAAACTATCAAACCAGAACATACATGAAAAACAAAGCAGATATCACTCAGAATAGTGATTTTAATAAAGAAGTGTTAAAGAATGGATGATGAAAGGTTATAAGTAAATAATACATGGTATGATATATATTATTATGGTTATATAATATATGTATAATAAATATATATTTATTATACAAGTGATTCCTATGCATATGAAGGAAGTCATTCTTATGGTAAGGGATTTTCATCTCACTTTTATTTCTATGGGACACATGCCTTTTACACCACTTATTTCTTTTGTGTGGTGTATATACTACCCATAAATATATTTTATGAATCTTATAATGAAATTTTTTGGATATTAATATCCATATAATGTTATTTATTTCATGGGGATGATGATTCAAAAAATTAACAAAGTGATAAGGGTTTTATGTTATAATCTCATTGTTTATCATGATTATTTATGATTATATTCTCGATAATGAAATATTATGATATAACTATAAATAAAATAATGAATTTTATTATAATATAGTTATTTCTTGAAAATATATTTTTTCCTTTCTATTGGTACCTCTTTATTTTAATGATAAAAAATCAAGATTGTTATGTTTTCTAACAAGATCAATGTTTTATGATAGTAAATCATCTTCTAATAAAATTTGTGAAACATAATTGGTTAAAGGTTGATATACCATTAATTTAAAGACATACCATTGTCTATGATGATCTACTACTAGTTCAACTGGATCTATTGATAAACTACATGTACTTTTTAGGACATCTACTAATAGTTCAATAAATCTACCATCAATTTAGAAGAGATCTACTATTGAAGATCTACCACTGACAGATCTACCGATGAATAGATCTGTCACTAAAGATCTAAAATTGAAGATATATTTCTGACAGATCTACCACTGAAGATATCTACCATTATCGCATCTATCGCTATTTTGTGATACCGCAATATTATGATACCATTTAATCATCTATCTCTAGAGTAGATCTACCGTTAGTGAGAATATACCACCAGAGTTTATCTACTTCTAGTGAGTAGCTTGCACTAAAGTAATACCATTTCTATTTAGAATATTATTTGAATTTAATCTCTCTAACTAATAGTTTATGGAATTTAATGCATTCAAGTCGCATGTGGATTTAAGAATCATTATTCTTAAACCACTCCACAAATGCGTTAAATAAAAAGCTAGACCTCCTGATTTAGTACCCAGTATGAGGTTCTAGGATTATTATTATTATTATTCTTCAGCAGATAATTGGATCTAGGGAGATATATATTCATAAGGAATCCAACATGTGCATGAGAGTGAAATATGATATAGCCAATAACAGTGATACATTCATATAAAACATAAACTTTTATATGCTAATAAAAAGACCTATGTGTGAAAGGATTATATATTTCTATAGATTTAAAACTGAATGAATTTTTATATATCCACAACACTCTATTTTTCCTACACATTATGAGAAACCTATTTTAGCTCCTTTTAAAGACTTATTCTAGGATATCCGAACATCTGAAGCCTTTTAGATTGATCAATACCACTACTTTTCATCTTTTCTCATTTTCTATTTCTATTTATGATTTACTTTTGAGAATTGTGTTTTTGTATTATTCTTATTTATATAAATTGTCTCCTATGCTTAAACTTGTGTGTACTTGACACACTCTATCAAACTCTCTTATTATATTCCCATTAATAACTATAGAAGATATCATTTGTGACATGGTACCTTTTTTTATTCCCATGTATAACTGTTGAAGAGGCTTTAATCCTGGAAAACCCTATGTACTGTTGATTTTAAAATACAATCTAGGTTATGGATCAAGTGTATTTTTTAATAAACTGATTGGTAGCAGAAAATTTCTAAGTGGAGGGGATTAAGTCTTGGCTTGATACCCGGCCCCTTGTTTAATTCATCATCATGATTTATTAGTTTTTTTTATATATTTCAAAGTTAAAACTATATCTATTTATAAAATCTATAACAAAAAATTACTTTGATACTTATTCTTAATTCATGTTTATAAAAAAAGTTTGATTAAGTAATTTATTTTCAAAAGTTAAAGTGATTTCAAGGATTATTTCAACTGAGCATTAATCCCACTTTGAGATTTTTTGAAAGATCAAACTTATATATTTCTACTATTTTGATAATAAGGTATTTTTATTAATTAAAAGGATTTAGTGTTAATTTTTTTAAATAAAATTTTTTATTGGGAACTCAATTTACCCCCTCTTGAGTTACTCACTCTGACCAACATTTGGTATCAAAGGAATTTCAAATATCTTTTTAACTGTGATTTAGTTATATTTTAATGATCTTAAATTTCCGTCATTTAATAATTTAATACTTTATAGATAATAATAGATAGTAAGGAACTGCCACTAATCAGCCTACTTAATTTAATGGCATTAACTATTTTCAATGAAATATTAATATTAAAATTCATTTAGAGAGTATTAGTGTTGATATTTGGGTAGTAACTAAAGATAAATACAAAAAACCTAAAACTTCTTGAGATACTTGGGGTGATGCTACTAAATATACATATGAAAATAATTATAAATTTATAGATGTTTTATACTATGATTTTGGTGAAGTTGAATATAACAGAATGACTTCCTATTCTACTACCTTTGAAATTTTGGATACACTAGATATTTCTCATGAAAGAACTTCAAATGTAAAAGAAATTAATTTAAATACTTAGATTATTAAATATGACACATTTAAGATGAAAAATAATGAGTCTATATCTAAAATGCATCTCAGGTTCAATGAGATAGTGAACATTATGAATTCATTGAGGAAACTAATCTCTGAAAAAGACCAAGTGATGTGCATGTTGAGGTGTTTAGAAAACAAATGAAGAGGAACTTTAGTTTCAATTAAAGTGTCATGTGACATAAGTAAGTTTACAATTATAGAGATGATAGGAAAGCTAATGATTTATGAATATAAACTCAAAGTAAATAGAGAAGAATTCAATGAGATGAAATGAAAATATATATCTTTAAAAACTACTACTTCAAAACAAAAAGGAAGATGAAAATGGATAGATCAAGTGATGAAGAGTCTCCTAGTGATAGTGATGAAGAAATGACACATATGTCTAGTAATTTTAAAAATTTATAAAAAAGGAAGAAGTTATTTAGGAAACCTAGTTATAAAGGAATGTATGACAACATAGGAAATTGGGGGAAGGATTGAAAAAATGATGATACTAAGAATGAAATATACTGCTATGAGTGCAAGATAAAAGTATATATCAAAGTTTACTATCCTAAGATAAAGTTTAAGAAAAAGTATGAGGATAAATATAATAGGTATAAGAAAGCTATGAAAACAACTTGGAGTGGTTCAATAGATAGCTCATGTGATTCTGAATCAATTAGAGAGAACAACCGTGATAGATCTAATATGTGTTTTATGATAAACACATCTGAGGTATCTAATATTTTTCTACATATTTTGTTCATAATTATAATCCTTATATAGATCAAAAAATTTAATAAAACATATATAACAAGTAAATGTTTGAACACTTTAATGTGTTGGAGGATAACTTCAATAAACTTAAAGGTAAATATAAAATTTTAAAGAAGAATCATGCCCTATTTTCTCACTTTAAAATATATCTTAATATAGAAAAGGATAAAAATTATTAATTTATAAAATAAAATAACGAGTTAAAATTATACAATGAACAATAAAAAATGGATTTATAAATATTTAAAAATGGAAGAAATAACTTGAATGAGATTGTTGTAAAGGAAACCACACCTAAATATACTACTGGAATAGGATATCTTCCTAGGTAAATAAGTATTATTAAAAATAAATTTATTCCTAGATCTAGTTCTACTAATTATATTACTAGTTTTTATTATTATGGACCAATGAATTCTTTATTTCTAAAATTATCATATCTTCCTATAAGACAACTGTTAAACAATTATGGATTCCAAAATGCATTATTACTAACATTTATGAACCCAAAATAATTTGGGTACCAAAGTTATTTTTGGTTTAAAATCTATTTTTTAGGAAACACACTTGAAAATATCTAGTAAGAACTTATGGTATCTAGATAGTGGCTAATTAAGACACATTAATGAGGACTACTCAAGTTTCAAGAACCTAATCAAGGTTGATGGTGGATATGTCACTTTCAGTTAAAATGCCGAAGGAAAAATAATTGGACTAAGTCAAATAGATAACTCTAATACTATTTTAATTTCTAAAGTTTTATTTATATATGGATTAAATTATAATCTTTTTAGCATATCACAACTTCTTGATTATTTTTTTCATATTAAATTTAAAAATAATGCTTTAAAAGTTTTTGATTCTAAAAATGATTTAGTTTTCACTGCTTTAAGAAATGATAATGTTTATGCTATTAATTTATATTCATTTTTTTCTTAAAATATTTCCTATCTAAGTGAATTTCACAAATAATATCAGATTTATCATAGGATACAAGTAAATTTCAATATTTATTTAATTATAAAGATAACTAGTAAAGGATTATTCAAGGATCCACTTAAACTACAATTCCAAAATGATAAAGTCTGCAACCCTTATCAATAAGGGAAACAACACAGAATATCTTTTAAATAAAAGAAATAAGTATCAACTTCTCAACCCCAAGAGTTAGTTCACATGGATTTTTTAGACCCTCTAGAGTTTCTAGTTTAAATGATAAGCACCATGTTTATGTTCTAGTAGATGCATTTTCTAGATACACTTGGGTATTATTCTATATCACAAAAGTGAAGCTTATTAATACTTTACTAAGTATTATAAATCTATAGAAAATATTAGCATAATTAAAATTAAGACCTTAAAAATTGATCATTACCCTAAGTTTGAAAATCAAGATTTTGAATCATTATTCTTAAAACATGGATATATTCATAATTTTTTTTCTCCTAAGACCCCACAACAGAATAGTGTAGTAGAAAGGATAAATAAAACCCTTCAATAAATTGCTTAAACAATGATAATTTAATACGATATACCTATTTAATTTTGGGTATAAACTTTGAATATATATTTTTCAATGATTGATAGAGTTCTTATAAGACAACTTTAAAGAAAACCCCATATGAATTATGGAATGGAAGAAAACCAAAGGTTAATTAATTTAGAGTTTATAGTTGAAAATTCTTTATTCTCAATATAAAGGATAATCTTGAAAAATTTTCTTTTATGAGTGATGAATGAATTTTCTTCATATATTCAAAAACTAATAAGTCTTATAGGTTATTTAATAAAAAGGCCAAGATTGTAGAGGAATCTATACCTGTCAAATTTAATGAAACAAATATACATGATTATAAGAACCATTTAGAAAACCTTGAAGATGATATGAATGATCTGAATATAAATGCTAAACCTAATGACATTTTTGTGAAACAAGAAAAAAAACTTCCAGTTCTGAGGAAAACCTGAATCCGAACCTATAGAGGATAATGAGATATCTATCCCTTCTTTTACTAGAACCACTAGAAGTCATAGATACCATTATTTAAATGTTATATTTGGATACATAGATATATGAAACACAAACACGATATTATCTTATAAATCAGGTTGAACATCAAGCTTTCTTATCACATAGTAAACTTAATAATATCAATGATGAAATTAATGATGAATTATGGGTGATAGAAATGAAAGAAGAAATCAATAAATTTAAAATAAATAAAGTTTGGGAACTAGTATAAATACATCAAGACACTCTAACCATTAGAACAAAATAGGTATTTATAAATAAAGTTGATGAGTCATGGACCATATTTAGAAACAAATATATATAGATTTCATAAGGATATAGTCAAAAATAGGGTATTGACTAGGAAGAAACTTTTACACCAGTAGCAAGGTTTGAAGCCATTAGAATGATTCTTTCCTATACAACAAAATTGAATTTAAAACTATATTAGATGGATGTTAAAAGTGAATTATTAAATGGTTATATAGTTTAGGATGTTTTTATTGAAGAACCCCTAGATTTCAAAATAACCATTTTCCAAATCATGTTTTTAAATTGAAAAAATATTTATATGGTTTAAAACAAATCCTAGATCTTTGTATGATAGGATCAACTCTTTTTTAATTTCTAAATATTTTTAAAATGAGATAAATGACCCTAATTTATTTATAAAAATAATTTTAAAATATGTTTTACTAGTTAAAATTTATGTTGATGATATAATTTTTGGATATTCCAGAAATTATTTTTGTACTGATTTTTCAAAAATTATGCAAAGTGAATTTGAAATGAGTTTAATGGGTAAAATTAATTTCTTTCTTGGTTTTAAAAATTTTCAAAATAAATATGTAATTATTTTAAATCAAATCAATCAAACCAAATACATTTTAAAACTTTTTGGTATGGATAACACAAAAAATAGTAATACTCCCATGCATACAACCTGTAAGTTGGATATTGATGAAATTGGGAAATCAATAGATCAAACCAATTACAAAGGTATTATTGGAATACTATTATATTTGATTTCTATCTAACAAAATATCATGTTTAGTTTATGTATATGTTCCCATTTTTAGGAAAATTATAAATAGTCACATTTAATTATTGTCAAAATAATTTTTAAATACCGCTGGTGTACAACCAATTTATGACTATTTTATCCAAGAGGAAAAGTATTTGATTTAGTGAGTTATTTAGATGTAAATTTTGGTGGTTGTAATCTAGATATAAAAATAACCTCTAGAATATGTCACCTTTTGGGCAATTCACTTGTTTCATGGTGCAGTGAAAAGAAAAATTCTATTACACTGTCTACTAATGAGGATGAATATATAGTTGTAGGAAGATTTTGTTCTCAGAATATATGGATGAAAAATACTTTAATAGATTATGGATATTAATTTTGAAATCTCCCTATAAATTGTGATAATAAAAGTGTGATAAATATCTATAATAATCTTGTATATCATTCTAGGACAAAACATATTGATATAAGACATCAATTTTTGAGAGATAATTTCCAAAAAGGTTATATAACTCTTGAATTCATTAAAATTGAACATCATCTTGTTGACATATTTACAAAGACTATGAATTCTGATAGATTAATCTATATAAGAAATGATATAGGAATTATAAACTTTAGTTAGTTCTTTATATTTAGAGTTACTTTTTTTAAAAAAAGGGATCCACTATTGGATGATCCACCATTAGATGATCGACCATTGTATGATCGACTATTGGATGATTGACTATTGGTGAACCACCATTGGTGATACACCATTGGTGATACACCATTGGCGATCCACCATTTGCGATCTACCATTGTGAGATCCATCGTTGGAAGATCTACCATTCTAGTATTTTTAACTATATATTATCTCTCTGATTTTCTATGATTAAATTTTATTTGATTTATTTATGTATATTTTATTATATTTTTGAATTATAAATCCCTAAATGATAAAATTGGTTTAAATCATATTTTAAGAACCCTCTCAATCACACCTACCTTAGAACCTTTCATATTCTTTTTTCTCATGACCTTTAACTATCCCTGTGCTCACTCTTATCCCTTAGAATTAGTACAATAGTAAGAGTGAAATGCATCTTAGTTTCATCTTAAGAATAATCACGTCCTATGAAGAATTATTACAATAAATCTATCCAAAATGATGCTATCTAACCAAAGAACAACTAGTTTTCAACTCAAGTTGTCATTTCTAAAAGATAGATAGACACTGAATGGTTGGTTTTGAGAAAATATATAGTTCTTAAAGTGATCCAGTACCAAGGGAGGATGGAATTGTTTTCAAGGAATGATTAACAATTCTTTCCTAGGTTAGTATTAAAGTTTCATTAGTATGTATAGTATGAATTTTGTGAGAATAAATATTTTATTATAAGTATGATAGATGGAAAATAATTAGTATTTTCTTCAAAACAATGGTCCAAATGTCTTAATGTAACTCATAAAGGTATTTTTGATGATTTTAAAGGTTCTATTCCCAAAAATAGTGAGTTATTCATATATGAGGATGCCCTACTAGAGTTGACTGGAAATTATGTAGTGAAAAGATAAACTACTATAGAGATTTATAGAGACTTTAAGATCTTTTTTAAGTTTATACAACATATTATTTTCCCTAGGAAAGGGGACTTTAGGACCATTAGGTACAAGGTTTAATTTTATATTATTACTTATGAAAAGAGGGGATAAGATAAATCTATATAGATATCTGATGGTCCACATTATTGTGATAAGAAATACCTCATCAAGATCTAATTCATTGATCTTTTCTAAGATCATTTTAGTTATGTTGGAAGCTAAGGGTTTAGTGGATGATTAATAAGAAGCTATTGTCAGTTGTGGTGGTTTTTGTTTGAGTTAGTTTACATGAAAAATGATGAAGGTTAACTGAAACCCATGGATAAAGAAATATGTGACTGAGAATGATAAGTTTTATGAGAATTTAAAATCTTATATACAATTCATCTAGACCTAAGGATATGGTCAATCTTAGCTTAGATCTAGATGAAGTTGTGGTCTATTCCTCTATTGAGGAGGTTGAGGAAGGAGAAGATATAGTTAGAGAAGAAGTTTAGGTGACTACTTCAGTTGAGGAAGTAAGTGAACCTAATGTGGTCAAGAGTCCCTATATTTATTATGGAGCTGCTAGTATATATATTTATTTTCCTTCTAGATAAATCCTACTTAGTGAAGGATAAGAATAAGAAACTAAAGTCATAGGTGAAGAACATGTTAAGAGTTCTTTTGAGAGCTCAAAATAAGTAATTTATGTTTTTGATGAATATGATGGATTTGAAAATAGAAATGGTGATGGAACTTAGACCTATAAATGTCATTATGGTGATGGTGATGCTGGTGTGAGAGAGTAGTCTTATCACTCTCTTGGTACTTTTTGTTAATATAAGAATGGCGATGAGGTAAGAGCTTCTTATTTTTATCCTGATGTTGATGCCTCTGATAGAGATAATCCTAGAGAACATGTTGAGGGGGATGAATCCCTTGTATTTTCTAGTTATAAATCTGTTCATAGGGATAAACTAGTTGTTTCATCCACATACGAGGATGAAGTACCATCCAAGGGTGAGCCATCTCTTGGTTCCAAGCTTCTAGGAATCACCTACCCTGTTTCTAATCATGAAAGTGACAGGGGTAGTGATGATGATGACAATGTAATTTAACTTGGTAATGGTGGAATTTCCATCCAAATTTATGAAAAATAATATATGATATCTCTGGTAAAATAGATAGATGAGGCTGGTCAGTTGGAATACTTTCCCTTAGATACTCCTACTGCTAAAGAGGCTGCTTTACCTACCCCTAATAGGATTCCATATCCTCAAACTTTTTCTAATATAATTTTTATTATGTTTTAAGTATGATATATAGTATTTTGGAGTGAGTATGTTATTATATACAATGGGATCCTTATATCCACACCTCTTAAGGAGACCAAGTTGGGTGAAGCAGATACAAGGTGGATTTTTGAGTTATCGATTTATCATATACATCCTAGGATGATCTTGAAAATTCAAGAATTGGAGATTGATAATAGAAACTTGGATAATGATATGAAATAAATTAATTAAATTATAGAATATACGAGGTCAAGATTTTATATAGGCCATACATCTCTTATAGAGAGTTTGGAGTCCTTACCAATAACTGGTGCTTCTACTTCCACTACTCCACCTCATTCTCCTTTAGTTGATGATGATGAGATCCATTAAATTATGAGAGAGTAGATGGATTATATCCTAGGTAATATTTATTTCTCTCACTAAGAATATCTTCATTAGATAAAGTCCCATGGTGATAATATTGATAAGCTAGTTAGGTAGTACTTGAATGAAGTTATAAGTGATAATGAGACTATCAAAAAATACATTAACTAAAACCTTTTTAGAATATACACTAACAATGAGATCAATCCAAATTTTAAGTTTCTTATTGAGAATATAAGGATATCTCTTTTATATAAGGAATTCAAGGATCAAGTGAATTAGAAAAAGGTTTTGGCCCCATTACTCAGGCTTTTTACAGAGGATAAGAAGGATTTATTTGCTATGATGGAGAATTATGGAAACATCGTTAAAAATTATTTTAATCTTATAAAGACATTTTTTGTCCCTCTAGGATAGTAGTAGTGGAACTTGATGATATAACCATGTTTTCTATTACTTATACACCTTCTTCAGAGACCCTGCCTGCTCAGTATCAACCTTTTAGCATAACACTGGCTGAGGTTGTTCAACATCTCGGGCCGATCATCATCTATGAGATTCATCCAACTAATTTTATAGACTTGGATAAAAATTATGTACCTATTATCCATATAAAATGAAAATACCCATTGGATCTTTCTACCCATCGAGATGAGCAGGGTTTTGAATCTGATTAGTCTTTGATAGGGATTGCACTTTTCCTTTTTATTCCTTTAGAGATGTAATTTTTGACTAATAAATCTAATAAAGAGTCTCTATGGTTCATCTTTATATATTTTATCTTGTATTTTATTATTATTTCCTTATATTTTTTATTATCAAAAAAGGGGGAGTAATATAATTTTAATATAATATTAAATAAAAGATGGTAATAATCACATTTATAACTTGTAATTGAAACTGTTAAGAAAAACATTATTTTTTCAAATTCATCTATAATTATGTTTTTATTTATTTTTATATATGGTTATAAGTGTCATGATTTGTGATAATAGAAAAAGGGATATTTTTGAAACCTCCTTATTTTAATGATAAAGAATCATGTTTTTATGTTTTCTAATAAGCTTAATATTTTAGGATAGTAAATCATGTTCTAATAAACTTTATAAAACAAAATTGTTTAAGGGTTGATCTACCATTAGTTTAAAGATATATCATTGGATATTATGAACTACTACTAGTTCAAATGGATCTACCGGTGGACTACTTTTACCATTGAGGAATGATATTTCAGCAGATCTACCATCAGTTCAAAAGAGACATCCTATTAAAGATCTACCAATGAAGATCTACAATTGAAATATTTACCGCTAAAGAGATCTACTTATGAATATCTACCACTAAAGATCCACCAATGACAGATATATCATTGAATATATCTACCAATGGTTTTTGATATCGCTAGCTTATGCTACCATTTACTCATCTACCTCTAGAGTTGATCTACTGTTAGTGAGAATCTACCACCAGAGTTGATCTAGCATCAATGAGCATATACCTCCAAAATGCTACCATTTATATTCAAACTCTTATTCAATTTTAATTCTTACAATGGCTATTTTATGAAATTTAATTCATTCAAGTAACATATGTATTTAAGAATAATTATTCTTAATAAACTCCATGAATACATTAAAGAAAAATTCATAATTTATGATTTAGTGCTTAATAAGAGGATCTAAGTTTTTATTTATTATTATTCTTTGATGGATAATTGAATATGGAGAGATATATATTCATAAGGACTCCCTTATGTGTGTGAGAGTGAAATTTTATATATCCAATAACAATGATACATGGATAGAAAACATAGACTTTCATATTCTAATTAAGATACCTGTGTGTGAAAGGATTCTAGAATTATACCAAATGAAAATTGAAGGAATTTTTTGATATCCTAAACAATATATTTTTCCTACATATTCTAAGAAATCTATTCAAGATCCTTTCAAAGACTCATTCGAGGATATTCGAACATATGAATCCTTTCATATTGAGAAACACCACAAATTTCCATATTTACTCATTTTCCCTTTATATTTATGATTTAATTTTGAGCAGTGTGTTGTTATAATATGTTTATATATCTCATATGATTAAAATATAGTGTTCTTGACACATACAATTAAACTCTATTATTGTATTCTAACAAATAATTATGGAAGAGGTCCTGTGTGACCTAGTACCTTTTTTTATTACCATGTATAACTATGGAAGAGGCTTTGATCCTAGAAATACCTTTATGCTGTTGATTTTAAAACATAATCTAGGTTTTGGATAAATTGTATTTTTTAATAAAATTCTTGGCATCAAATGATTTCTAAGTGGAGGGTATTATGTATCATCTTGAGACTGAAATCCTTGTTTAATTATACCATGTGAATTATTAGTTTTTTATCTATATTTCAAAGTTAAAAATGTATCTATTCTTAAAATATGTAACAAAATTTTACTTTTATATTTATTATTAATTTTTGTTTATAAAAAGTGTTTGATTAATTAATTTAGTTTAAAAAGTTAAAGTGATTTCCGATATTATTTTAACTGACCACTAATCCCACTTTGAGAAATTATTTTAAAGATCAAACTTATATATCTCTAATGTTTTGATTAACTTGATATTTTTTATTAATTTTGGGTATTTATTATTAAATTGTTTTTAAATAGAATTTTTTATTAGGAAATCAATTTACCCCCCTCTTTAGTTACTTAATCCAATAAACACTTTCATTTTCATCACCTTAATTACTCAAGAGACTGAAAATATTTTTTTAAGAAAATATACTTTATTTATATCTTCAATTGAAAAACCTTTTTCTTCAAAATCCATGTTTTCTAAAAAAAATTAAAGAAGGGTTTTAATATTCTCCTAAGGCTTTTTAAATTTAGTTTTACCCAAGTTTTTATTTTTACAAAATGGTTCAAAAGTAATCTTTTTTTTCATTTTCTATTTGTGTCATTTTTTGATTTTTTATAAGATTAAAAGGAATTTTTTCTTTTTAAATTATAAGGAATAAATAGAATTTACCATCATTATGACTTCTCAATTATTTGAATATTACTTTACAAGTTTCCTTGTTTATTTTAAAATATATATTTCAAAATATTTTTGAAACATTAAAATTTTAAAGAAGTGATTTCAAAATGGAAATTTTATTTTCCTCAAGAATATTTTAACGAATTGTTAATAGAATTTCTATTCAAAAAATATAGAAACCATTTATTTCACTTATTATTTACTGGGGATATGATCCAATGATACCATCCTTATTATTTATTTAGATGGTTTATGTTTATAATAATATGTCTATGAAATCCATTACTTTTCTATGGGTTATACTCTGATGAAATAATGAAACATTTATGAAACCCATTCCCTTTACATGTTTTATGATATAATGAAATTTTTATTAAACCCATTTATTTTCATGGGATTTAATATTATGAATATTTTATGATCTTGTGAAACATATATGTATGATTTTAATTATGCGATGGGTGGGACCTATATATCCATCCAATTCACCCAGTAAAGATTGATATCTCATGAGAAAAATAGGACTCAAATGGGGAGTGAACCTAGTTTAGTAAGGGAATCTATGCACTATGATATTCTTAGAAATGAACCTTGAATAATATGATGGTTTGTGAAGTAAACCCATTACACTAGTATAGTCTTGGAAATAATACTTGGATACTAAGAAAATTATTTTATTTTCTTATGTGTATGACACAAGCTTATGTCTTATTCTAATGTTATGATATGATGGATCATTTTCTTCGATTAATATATGATTAAAGTCTTATGAACTACCAATATTTATTCCATGACTCAAGATTATGATCTATGATATGCTTGTCATGATTTTCAAATGTTATGATCATGTTCTCATACCCTTATGTTCATGTTATTCTCAAGAGATAATTTATATCTCCCTTATTTACCCTTACTAAGTATATGATTTCACCCTTTATTATGTTTCCTTTCCCCAAATTATGAATAAATATTTTAGGAATGATATGTCTAAGAAGGGTTCTAGATATGAAGAACTTGGCGGGAGAAAATGTGGATCATTTATGAACTAGTTGGTTATGTGTCTATGTTTTTAAAGGCACTAGACCTATATGATTATAGAATGGATTGTTTTGTTATGAAATGAATATTCATATACTAATATGTGATATTTATTTATTAAAAGTATAGATCACTATATTTGGTATCATAGTAATGTTTAGTTATCCTTTGGGAACTAGGATGAGAAAACTTAAGCGAGAACCCTAGGGATAAATCTAAGTGTAGAATAACATCCTTAAGTTTTGGTAAGGAAGAGAATATGTGATTTTCCTAGAAATACATCTATATGGAATTGGTTTTATAAAAAATGAATCTAGTGGTAATAAACCCTAAAATAGTTGGTCGAGTATATATTATCCACCATTTTGGTGCATGGTGAGTATGCCCTTACTACACACTCATATTGACACTCCCTGGGGATATTCTTGGGCTAATTCAAATTTATATTACAAACCATTATAAAGGATTTGAATAGATTATTATTATGGATGACCTGGGTTCAATATAATGTGTCATAGATTGAAAGGAATGTACCATGATTTATACATCCTATTAATGATTTCTCATGATTATGTTGTTTTACACTATGATTATTATTTCTCACAATATTATTTTTAGTTTTATTCAATGGTGGGAACTATAAGGAATTGGGTTAACATTGAATGTGATGTAAAATGTGTTGATGAACAACAAATTTGGATGATGAATGGATTTAATGATATTTTAATTATTCCTAATAAGTTATCATGATAAATGATTAAAAAATTACACCATATCCAACTCTCAGACTCACCAAAGAAGATAATGATAGAGTTTGGTGAGAGATCAGGTGGTGGAGACCATAGAGGGAAAATGTTCCAATTTCCTATATGTCAAGAATATGGAAAGAAGAACTCAAGTGAATGTCTCAAAGGAATGAGAAGATGTTTTGAGTGTGGAAAATAAGGACACAAATCAATTAATTATTGAGGAAAAATCAAAAGTTTAGTTAATTAAATGGATGAGAATAATGGTCCCCCTAAGGTAGCCTCAATGGTTGAATTTTTTAAATGTAGAAAGTATGGGAATTATGAAAATATATGTCTTGGGGAGAAATATCAAGAAGAGAATCAATAAGTTTATATGAGTAATTCTTTTACTAATGATGGTGAAGAGATTACAGATGATATATGAAATGTATGGGATGTTTTAATAGTATTTATTATTTTAAAAGTAAAAATCATGATTAAACAAAGGATCATGAACCATAAGACCTGATTCATAGTTCATATTGTAGGAAAGAAGTATTAGGTAATAATATGATGAATCTTAGGTAATGTTTTAAGTATGAAGTAGAATTATTGAAGTGTTTATGTATTTGGATTCAAGAATTCTGTTGTACTAATGATATTCAGGTTAAAAAAATTAAAATCATGAAACATCTAAGGATTTTTTCTAATTAGTTTTCTTTAAGAATTTTAAAACATATTTTAAATGGTACTATAACCAAGAAAAGTGATTTAGTGGTAAGGTTATATTTTTAGAAAATTCATGAATAATGGAAATATAACCCTTAATATGTTCCCAATGTTGAGTTAATAATGTTTAATTGGGATAAATAGAATATTTACATTGAAAAATTTAATGGGGGTAGTATTGGTGACCTTGGAAATGGTTAGTGATTTGATGAAAAAGTAATTTATGATGGATTTTACAGATTTTTTGGATTTACGGGATATATAGAATAAAGATAAAGTTAATATTGATTTAGGTTATTAGTATATGTGATTAATGTATTCAAATTTTTGGAATGTGAAATTATTAACTACTTTATATTGTCTAGGGATAAATATTTGATCAATTTTTTGAGTTTTGAATGTGATTGAAATTATTTTGTAGGAGTCTTAAGGTTAAATACTTAGGAAATGGATTAAGGTTAACTTTGGATATTATTTTTTGAGGTTAAATTATGATTTATCATATTGGATAAAATTTGATAACAATTTTGGTTTTTGTAAATATTTAGAGGTTAATGGAATTATTTATAGATCTAAAGATTCATTAAAATTTCTTCAGGCTTGAAAAAATTTTCATCTCAAATATCCATTTTATGGCATAAAAGATAAATTGGAAATAGATCGAAGTTGAATCAAAGGATGAGATTGTGCTTATAACATGAAAATATATTAAGTAAGATTATCTTATCAATTGTTTTATCTAGATAGAAAAAGTATCCATTAACTTTAGGAAAATTACCTTGAAATAAAAATGTTCTCTGTTTACTTTTATTATCAATAAATCAATGGTCTTTTAACCCATTACATATTTACGATTTTGTGATGGGTAACTTTATCATGAACATGTTCTCTATCAATATCTATTAATATATGGGTATTATTTTTCTCTTCCATGTACATGTTTTCACTTCCCACTAATTATTTCCTTTTTATAAACCTACTATTGTGTTATTCCATATGACCTTTTTTATTTCCCATTTTCTATTATCAAGTGAAAGTTTTACTAACCCTTTTGACGACATGGGGTTTCATAAAGGAATTTTCAAATGTCAAACCATTGATTTCCATACAAAATTTCAAATTATAAGGACATAATTTATTAATGGGGGGGGGGGATAATGTAACTCCCATAGATATTATGAAATATGTTTTTCTTTGATAGACTTCATCACACGCAACACCGAGCCTAAAAAACCATGAAATATTATTACTTAAATATGACCAATATAACCGACCCATTATATTGTTGGGTATTAATATGATTAAATAATTTATGATATATATATATACACACAAAATTTTTTTTATACTCAATATTTATTTATTGATAAATGATTAGAAAATAATCACTCAATTTTTAGTAAAGTCGTTTTATTCTCCCAAAATACATTTTCATCAAGAATAATTTTTTTGAGAAAATATTATTATTAATTTATGGAACTTTTAGAAATTTTATTTTAAAAAATAAAAATAATTTTTTAAATCATAATGTTAAAATTATCTTAGTATACATTTTTTTATAATTTTCTGAAAAGTTCGATTTTCTAGTGAATAGTGAAAAATATTGTTTTTTTCGGAAACTGGATTTTTTTTCATTAAATAAAAAGATACATTTTCTTTCAAAATGGTTGAAAAGTGAAATTATATGTATTATATTTTAAATAATATAATTAAGTTCATATTAATAAATTTTATATCTGAATTTGGTATAAAAACATTTTTTATACGTAAAAAAATATTTTTCAGAAAAACTATTTTTATGAGCACAATGTGTTTTTATCTTAATAAAATAAATTGATCGTTATTGGTGAATGATTTTTATAAAATTTATATATTATATAAAAAATAATTTTTTTTAATATTCATATAATATTTTAACAATGCATGAAAGAATACTAAATCCAATTTTATACTTAAAAATGTAATTTTCTAAAAACCATTTTTCATCGCGTTTTGTGCACTTATTGTAAAAATTAATTTATAAAACTTTTATAAATTTAATTTGATAAAATTTATTACATATTTAAAATCATGAGGCTCAAATTTTTTAAATATTCTGCTTTTATTTTTGGTCAATATGAATAGTAACCTTGGTAAAATTTATCACCTTGATAAAGGGTAAATCAGGTTAATATAAGTTAAAAATAAATGATAAGACCATAATTATTTCATCCTAATTATTATTGGATGAATTTAATTATAACCTTATCATTTTAGTCTTAAAATTGAGTTGTTTAATTGAAAATTTTCCAAGAAAATGACCTATATAAATTTTAAATCAAAGAAAGTTACAAAATCCCACTATCATAGTTTTAAATATATATCATGTGTAAAAATAGGTGAAAAAGCAAGATATAAATGAATATAAGTGTCTATTTTGATATTAATTAAATTATTTTCATAATATAAATTTATTTATAATTTTTAGTAATTATATAATGACCTAAAATTCTTATGAAACACCGATGCAGTATTTCTTAAACTAATAAAAAATATATACAACGATTTTAAAATTTTTAAAGTAATATAATTTGAGAAATTTAATGTGTTAAAAGAATTTAGTAGATTAATATGACATATTAGGGAGGTTTTAAATCATTATATTATAATTTCACTTTTTTATCCATTTAAAGTCAAATTAAATTAATATTATTAAAAATGACATTAATGATATTTTATAATAAATAATATTTTATTAAATGATATAAAAATAATAAAAATATTATATTAGACCAAATTAATGTTATATGAGGTTTTACATAAAAAATGGTAAATTTATGGGTCTTTTTTCACTTTATAGTAAGATTGTTAACCATTAAAAGGTATAAAACATTAATATAACAGTAATTGTAAAAAAGGTTAATAAAGGGTTAAACAAATTAGGGTAAAAACATGATACAAACTTTTAAAAATTTTATTTTATGAGTGTATTTATACTCATAATCATATTATATTAAAATATTATCAATTTGGATTCATTTGGACATCAAAATTAATTTATATTAATTTAATATTTTAAGAAATTCCAAGAGTGACCCTCCCTACAATTATAAAAGGGAACTCCTCCTTTCTCTTCTTCATACCACATTGAGAATTTATATATAAAAAAATATACTAAGTTATATTATAAACTTCCTAATAAAAGTTATAGAGGTTATTATATTCCCAAAATACCAACCCTAGAGCTCTTAAGAGGAGATATAAAGGAGTTATTTCAGAGAAGAGGTAATTTCCATAACCAATCACTTTATTTTTAATTATTCTTTTAACTCATATAAATTTGTTATATTATTTATAAAATAATAAATTAATTATTATAAATATAATTAAATGTTATTATGATTATTAAACCACCTTTATGGACCCTTTTTCCATCAAATGGGAAGTGAAAGTATCACTTGTGCATATGTACGACTTATCGTCTCCGCATAGAGATACAATTCATTTTCTCTCACCATATTTTATAGATGGGTATTTTTCTGAGTTTTATGTATATATATAATAATTATGATATAATTATACTTATTTATTGATAATATCATATCCATATTATTTCCTTTCAGACTATTGGAAAATGATAACGTTGTTTGTGTGTACGTGTGGACTACCACTTCCACAAAGTGATGTGATCTGTTTTTCATTTATAATTTACATGGATAGTAATAAGGATGTATTTAATAAATTTATATGTTTTATATTATATAAAAATTATTCAATAAATTTGAATTAATATTTTTTTTCATCTGTTGAATAATGAAAACAACTTTCAATCGTATGTACGACCTACCATCTCTACGAATAGTGTAATTCATTTTTCTATCTATACTTTTATGAATGACTCTAAACATGTATATAACTAAAATATATAATATTTATATCATTATTAACATTCTTTATATTATGGAACTAGGATCATAATAAAAGGACCAAAACTACTGAACCAGAATATACATGAAAAACAAAGCATATATCTCCCAGAATAGTGATTTTAATAAAAAGTGTTAAAAGTGGGTGATAAAAGGTTATAAGTAAATTATATATGGTATTATATATATTAATATGGTTCTATAATAGATTCATAATAAATATATATTTATTATATAAGATTTTTGGATGCATACAAAGGAATTCAGACATAAGGTATGAGATTTTTGTTTGACTTTTATTTCTGTGGGACACATGCCTTATACATGACTTGTTTCTTTTGTATAGTGTATATAGTTACCATGAATGTATTTTATTTACATATAAATTTTTTCTAAAAATGTTTTAAATAATTTTTTTATATTCTACTATGTTTTTTTAAATTCATTTTACCAATGTTTGACTTTTTTTAAAATGGTTCAAAAGTAATCTTCTTGTATTTTTCTAAATCAGGTACTTTTTTATTTTTTTTACAAAAGTGTAAAAGTAATTTATTATTTTAAATTATAAAAAATTAATATAATTACTCAATATAATGAAAAATAAATGATTTGAGGCTTAATTTAAATGTCTTCATGGTTATTTTAAAAGAAAACATTTTCTATAATATTTTGTGAATTTTTATATTTTTAAGAAGTGATTTAAAAATGGAAATGTTATTTTACTCAAGAATATTTTAATGATATATTAATAGTATTTACATTAATCAAAGAAACAAATCATGGATTTTATTTATGATTTACTAGGTATATGATCCAAGGATACCATCCTTATTCTTTCTCTGAATGGTTTATGTTTATGAGACCCGTTCCCTTTGCAGAGGTTATGCTATAGTGAAATGATTAAATGTTTATAAAACCCATTCCTTTCCATTAGTTATTATATGATGAAATTTTTATTAAAGACATTTATTTTCATGGGTTCAGATATGATGAATTTTTATGATCTTGTGGTACACATATGTATGATTTTCATTATGCAATGAGTGGGACCTGTATCTCCCTTCAATGCATTGGGTAAATATTGATATCTCAAGAGATAAACAAGATTGGAATGGGGATTAAAACTTGTTCAATAATGGTATATTTCTACTATGATAGTCTTGGGTGTGAACGTTGACTACTATGATGGTTTGAGAAGTAAACCCATTTGACTGTGATATTATTTTAAATAATCCTTGAATACTAAGGAAATGATTTTTTGTGCCTATGTTCATGCAACAAGATTATATATTATGAAAATTTTATGCTCTCATGGATCATGTTATTTGATTCTTTTATGATTAATATCTTATTAACTACCAAGATTTATGACATGACTCAAGATGATGATCTATGATATGCAAGGTATAATTTTAAATTGTTATACTAATGTTCTCATATCCTTATGTTCATGTTATGATCAAGTGATCATTGATATCACCCTTATTTTCCCTTAATATGAAATTTAGATCACCATTTCTTATGTTTCCTTTCCTCAGGTTATGAAGAATGGTTTTAGGAAGGATATGTCTAAGAAGGGTGATAGTTATAAAGAAATTAGTGGTAGATGGTGTAGATATTTTATGAACCTATTATTTATCTGTCCAATTTTCTAATGACACTAGACCTATACAATTTTGGAATTGATCATTATATTATGTAATGAATATTCTTCTACTAAAATGTGATATATCTATATAAAAAACATGGTTCAATATAGACACATCCAACACTATATTAAGTTGGTTTGATGTTTAGTTACTATTCCTATGGTAGTACTTGGTCCCCTTAGGTGTTTGGTGTAACATGTTCAGAGACACTCTGACACTGGCTGCAACAGGTCTGCTTTGGGGTTTAGGGTGGTTTGGTTGACACCCAATGGCTTGTAATGTATGTTTGATGTTCATTGTGTGTTATGTTTTTGAGTGGGTTCATTTCATGAGCACAATCATACTTTATATATTTATTCCATTCACATACACTTGATTACAAAAATACTTAGTACTATTGAGGCATTGAGGATTCCTACTAGATCAATGGACTCACCCCTACACATGTACACAACATGGGTTTCGATGTATGTGGGTATAAATTCTTGTTTTCTCTCAATAAATAGGTATTTATTAGAGTTTTACATGTGATATAGGTCTATAAGGTTGTCGAGGATGAGTATTTGGCAGGATGGATTACGTTATTTGGGTTGGAGGTTAGTTTAATTTCAATATTGTTATGCATGTACTAGTTGGTGTGCCATTATTTTTTTATATATAATGATTTTTATTCCATTTTTATCTACTATAACTTTATTATTTATTTATGTATCATATAGATAGATTTATTGCTTTCTATTCTGGACTGTGTGGGCCCATGGGGCTCCTTGTTTTATGTTTATATATTTTTGGGATGCCCGTTATATGGATGGGTAATGTTAAATTTTTGGTAGATTTAGGCATAACCATTAGGCATTATATTAGAGAAAATAGTATCCCCACAAATATTTTAGGCCCTTATTTCTAGTCAATAGCCTATAGTGTATGGGTAGGTGCACCTAAGGTCTCACAACGTCCCTACTTGGGAACCATTCAGGTGATCCAATCCAGGGAATTACACCAGCCATTGTTAATAATCCTCTTTTATTGGATTTATTAGTAAAGGGAATTTTACATACATAGTTTTTTTATTAGGATATCATTACACCAAGTAGTGAATTCTCAAGTATTATAGGTAATACATTTTCATGAACTGGTAACACATTACATGTTATAAGAGAGTTTGAAAGTAAAATTGTATTGAAATCTTTGGTTAAGAAATTCCACACTGAGAAACATTTTTCATTTATGGTTAATGAGTCAAAAAAGGTAAATACATCATTCAATGTGAAAAATATGGGACAATTTTTTTTCTCACTTGTGGGAAATATTTGATAAAAAAAATTTATGTCATAAGATATCTAAGTTAGAAGTCTCACATACGTGTGTGAACCTAAGCCTATCACAAGATCGTTATTCACATATACAAAATTTATATCTACTATTATTATTGAGATTATACTAATTGTATGGGATGTTTCTATGTCTCTCATCTAGGAATTAATATAAAATTTGTTCAAATAAATGATATCTTATGGAAAGGATTGGATGGAAAAATTAAATGTAATTATAAAAGTGTATGGCGATTGGGATGAATCATATAAGTTTTTTACATGGATATTGAGATTGTTAACTCTAAAAAATCAGTTCATTTATCATATTTAAACCATTGAGAATGTCTCTCATGGTAATTAGGTTTATTTAATGAATTTAAAGGTCTATAGTATATTCTGATCATTCAGACCATGCATTTCAAAATTTCCTTAATTTAAATAGTCCAATAAGGTGGATGAAACTTTTCTTTATGGAAATTATGCAGGAGTCCTAATCATTTACACCTTATAGTAAGGTAATATTTCCCCTATATATATTGCATTCTCCATTTATGATAATGATATATTTGAATCATTGAGTTGGTTCTTGGCATGTATATACACCCATATTATGTAAATCTAAGGAGCGTGCTTGATATCTGATCATCATCGAGCAATTATAGAGACCATTAATTGTGATGGGATTTCATAGAAAGATCATAATTCTTATCATTGATACTACATCAACCATTTTATCAATAATTTTTGTAATTATTTTAAATATAAAACAATAAATAAACCGATCATTAAGTTGAGTATGTTTCCTTAAATCTATATCTATTCAAATACTTTTTAATTTCATTTTAATTATATTCTTGTCGACTTGTTTCAGTATACAAGACTTAATAGAGAAAATTTGATGAGTGACTAGAATTAATTCAATGGTCCAACCATGATGTTTATGATTACATGATGAAATTTTTTAAAGAGAAATGGTGATTGGAATATGATAGTGGCAGGAGATATAGCCATGTGACCACTAATATTGTGGAGTGTATAAATGAGCTATTTAAGGGTTCTTGTTAACTACTGATAATAGGATAAATATATGAAACATTTTATCAATGTGTGAATTACTTTATTAAATGATCATAACAAGATTATTTGGGGATTCAATAAGGGATACACTTTGGTCAAAACTTCTAAGGAAACATTGATAAGATTTTACAGGATGCGTGATCATTTTGTGTTTGAAGCTTTGATTAGTAAGGGATCTAATTTTAAGTGACTTAGTTTTATGACCCACTCATGGGAAAAAATTATCGAGTGATAGTGGTCTTATTAGAACATAGGTACTATTATTGTGGTTATTTCTAGGAATTTATGTATCTCTATGCACATGTCATTGAAACTTGTGTATTGATTAACATATCATAAGAACCATATATCGATCTATTATATCACTTGAGCACTTTGGTTGACTACTACATCATACATACTAGTGATTTTCATCATTTTACCTTGCCACCTAGCCAACCAACCACATTCCCTGATATTACCTGGTTGTGCCCTCATGGAAGGCCAAAGTTTAATCATATTATAAATGAGATAGACTGGACTTAATAATTGGGGTTGATCTATAATGAACCACATATAACTTTAAATGTCATAGTCATAATAAATGTCCCAATTTCTCAAAAATGAGCTTTAGATCTCATCAATATTGACAGTTTCTTATGTATTTTCTCACTTTTATGTCAACATTTACTATATGTAATCTTGTTTTATCTTTCATCATGAATTTGACTGGGAACCTAATTTATCTTCTTATAATTCATAAATAATTTTTTTTAAAAATATATCACATTAAGTATATATATTAACATTCATATCATATGTAGATATTGCGTATGTTCCCTTATGCATAACTCAGGATATTCATGTTTCTCATGTTGTTTTAGAGGATCATCCCATTACACCAATGATCATACATAGGTCACACCACTTCCATCACATAACACCCCTCCCACGATCACCCCCCATATTCAATGTGAAAGGTTTTATGGTGTAGAAACGTGTGATTTCATCTTCACTGATCACCAGCTCATTACAACCCTTATAGAGAAATGAAGACTAGAGACACATAATTTCCATATACTAAAATAAGATATGATTATCACTCCAGAGGACATTTCTATTATATCAAACCTCTTTATCAAGGGTGTGTCTATGATAAGTTGCGTTTCTGGTTATTGGTATAATTTGGTATAGAAACCACTTGGTATAGAGGTTTAGGATTATGATAGGTTCATCATTGATAGTCGACTACACATGCTATTGATAGATGATCACTTCACTCATTTAGCTAATGACATTGATGAGATTTTTGTATTATTATTTGATAATGCATTTATTTTATGACTTATCAAAGGCATTATATTTGTTAATCATTCATTTAAATTCATCCATATGATATATTTACCTTTACTTGATGACCTTGACTAGTCATAGAGATACAAATAGGTATTATCTTGTCTTTCATATACTATGAAGTAATATGAAACACATGTCTCATCCAGAATATATAGAGTATAATATGTATTATTGATGAAAATATATCATGGGGTGTGGAAAAAGAAATTTATTTCTTAGGTTAAATGTAGTTATAGTGGTAACCTAAGGTTGTATCTAAGATAAGGGTCCATAAAAATAATTTTTCAATTATTGATTAGTTAAAGAAATGGGGTTTTGTTTTTAGTTTGTGATTTTGAAAGAAAAAATAAACACTAAAAAATATATTTTAAAGAAAGATGATGATAATGGTGATTGGTTTAGGGTTGGATTTCCACTTTTAATGTTATAATATTTTCCTAAAATAGTTTAACTTATCTCCTTATTAATTGACAAGTGCCATATTCCTTGATAGATTAATCAGACACCTTGGACAAAAGCTTAATGTGGATAATGATTTGATAGTGATTACTGTTTGATCAAACTTTTTTATATGTGTGTGAAAAGTCAGTGAACCACTCTTAAACTACTAAGGAAAACCCCAATTTCGTGTTGGTGTTCCTAGGAAATTCGAGTGTAAATTCCCTCAGACACATGCCTACAATTTCGGGACACTCACAACATAAAACATACCACTATTTCAAGAAAAGTTTCACTATGTGGAGATAAATTTTTAATTATAAACTTATGCAGTAATGGTGAACAAGTTTTACACCTTAACCACATTTTCATTTAAAGTATAAAACAATCACTAATAACTAGAATAAATTAATATGAAAGGGTATTTATTCATTAAAACTTTTGTATGCAAACATGAAAAGGGAGAACCTTCCTTTCCCTAATCACATAGAATATTAACCCTACATTAAAAGGGTAATAAAGGTAAATGGGGGATAATAAGACATTACAAAACTAAGAAAATAAAAAATAAAAAAAATCAAGCAACAAAAATAGAATCAATTTCTCCAAAATATCATGAAATAATCCCCCTTTAGACTTAGGTCTCATGTTCTTTTTATAGATACTTGGATTCCTCCTTCCCAACCTTTATTCAAACCTATTATATATTCTCCTTTAAAATGTGGAAAGTTTCATTCTTTCCCAAAACTTCATATGTTAACAATCCTTTCTTACTGAAATCTATATCTTAATTTATTTTGATGATAAAAAATATCATGCTCAAAATATCTCAGGTGACTGCCTCTTATTGGATTCACGAAGGATAACATGGCCACCTAAGGCCTCATCTCAAAGTCCTGAATAATCCTCCTAATTCCTCTTGTTTTCATCCTTTGTAAAAATTTCCTCCAAGTAAATCATCCTATACGAAGTCACTATAAGATAAATTATCTTATATGAGGTGAATTCTTCTCGGTGTATTTGAATTATCTTGATGGATGTAAAATTACTTTTACACTATATTCCTGAATTCCTCAAAATCACTTATGCACCTCAAAAATTATTTTATGTGTGAAGAAATTCCTTTTCCAAATTACAGATCACTTTAAATCCTTTTATGTGGGCTTAATATTTCTCTTACGAGGGGCTCACATGGTTGAATTCACTTACGAAGCTTCCTCCATAAGATAAATTATCTTATATAGGTTAAATTTCATTGAAAATTTTCCACTTCAGTGGAGTGTTTTCATTACTTATTTATATAAATTAAAAACCTCTTCAAAACTGTATATCTTACCTTTAAAGTATCATAATAAAGATAAATTAGGATCAATCCATCCATTTAAGTCTAAAAATTAAATATATCAATTAATTCCAAAATTTTAGCTATTTAAATAATATTTCCCAAAATAAAAAAATAGATACTTTAATTAAAAAATCCTAAAATATATATTAATTAATAAATATGTGGGACTAAAAGGGATTTAATATTAGCAAAAAAATTTGAATTTATTTCCCATGTTAATTCCTCTAACTTAGCTCTTAGACTCCTGAACAAGTGATCTTAAAATGATTATCCAAGAAAAATTAAAACAATAGCCAATGAGAATTACCTCTTTAACAAAATAGTCTTCAATTTATCAGGCCTCCTCAGTTAATTTGATTTAATTTTACTCATTATTTAATTTTAATTAATTTCCACTTCTTTGTTTCACTCAAGAACAATTATACCAAACATTCCTAGAATATTTCACTGAACGCTCAAGAAAAGTTTTTATCATTCCATGATCATGCAAGAGTCACCATATCATTGATGAATTTATTCATATCCATTCAATGAATTAAGTATTTATTCATATCATGAGGACTTTTTAGGGTTGTTCTAAGGATTTGTGTTGGTGGTTTCTATTTGGAAAATTTTGAGGAAGATTAGGGGGTTTGGGTCTAAGTTGAAGAATGATACATTATTTTTAGTTTCTTTCAAGAATTAATTTCTCCCAATTCATCCTATTTTACTGATAAAACTCTATATATATGAATTATTCAAAAATATTCCACACCTTTTATCATTTTATTAGTAATAATCATTCATATTTTTTGTTTCCTTTAGAAGGTTTTAAAATTTCTTGTTATTTATTTTTGTTATTCTCTTAAAGTTAGTGAGGAAATTTTAAATCTCTTTGGTTGGTGGGGGATATAACTTGGACCATGTTAGGAAGTATTTTTACTTTATTTTTATGTGTCCAGGTCCTTTCTTCCAAAAAACTTTAGCACTTCCTTTAAAACCGCTCATACTTTATAGACTTCATAGATTCTAGCATCTCCAAACATATTTTTGTTTCAACACCACTCTAAATATCCTATTTGTTCCCATTTAGCTACATGGGTAGTTCTATTTAGATATTTTCAACATCAATGACATATTTCTTACTTATTTCCTCTTTTCTTATGGCACTGTTTCAGCTATTTCATATCTAGAATTGGTGTGCATATTTGATTTTTTAGAGAGAAAGGGAGGTTCTTTTTTTTACTTTAAACATTGGTATACTTCCATAAACAACTTTATATTATATCTAAGAAATATTTCCATAATAACAGATTTATTTTACTCTCAAATCAGTAGCATAAATTTTTTAACATCTTCTTCTTCAGATCATGAAAATTTATCAAAAAAATTCTCTTAGATCACTTTCTCCTTCCCCCACAATTGAAATCAACCTGGATCATGAAAAATATTATATAGAATTTAAGAACCCGGTTTTTTCTACAAAAGACTTTGGAATATTCTTGATGATATTCCAGAGCAGCGCCTTCAGACGGCGTGCGATTCCGAGCCCCAGAGTGGCCGAAATTAAATTTTCAGTGCGTTCACAATAGAACCACCAAATAAATTGGATAACCCCTGAACAGTGATCTGGATCAGAGAACCGAGTGTACAGATGGGTCCGGAATGGGGTTCTTACCCTAGGAACAACATAAAACTTGTCAGCACGGGACGTTTGGACCCCTCGCTCGCTTTCGGAACGTTAAACGTATAAATTAATTAATTAATTTATTCATTTAAAGGCGAAACACTAGTATCTCTTAAATGGTGGCTTGTATTGGGAAATCAAGGGCACCGTTGAGTTTTGAGTGTGCCTTTTACCCTAAGAGGGGTGTAAGTTTTGCGGGCGCGAGTCGTCTGTGAAAAATGGCCCCAGGGGCGTTTTCGTAATTTGGCGCCTTTGGGCGTCCAGCTTTATAACATTAAAATGGAAGCTCAGAATCAAATTCTGAGACCACCGTTGTGCTCGGGAGGTGGTGTTTAACCTAGGGGAGGCTTAACCTCGACCCCGTCGGGCGTTTCGGGTGCGGGTCAAAATTGAGGATTAAATTAATTAAAATTTAATTAATTTAATTTTTTTTTAAACCCTAACCCCACCCCTCTTCTTCCCCGTCCCCCTAGAAGCCCCTCCTCTCCCTCTCCTCCTCCACCTCCGGTGAGGCGGCTCCGGCGAGGCAGCTCCGACAAGGCGACGGATCGCGACGAAGCTTCGAGCGAAGCCCATCGAGGTAGGGTCTTGTTGCGTTTTTTCCTTCCAACACCTCCTTTGAACCTAAATCATATGCTCGAATTGTTGTTAGATTTTTGAACGAACCACATGAATGCGTAGTCGAGTTTTTTCCCTATCCATCGCTTCTTTCGGTTCGGAAAACCGAGTTCTGAGGACCCCACAGACGTTCGCCGAAGTTTGCGGGAATTTTAGGAGTTTGAGGGTTTTTCCGGCGGTCCGGCGAGGTCCAGGCGTTTTCGGGGCAGTGGTCACGGCGGCGCGGGCTAGGGCAGTCAGAGGTCACGGCGGCGGGGGCCCTTGGCAGCAGAGGCCGACGCAGTAGGCGTCAGGCGGGGCGGTAGGGGCTTCGTGCACCGGTCGCGGCGGCCATCGGTGGCTGGCGCCAGCGGGGCGCGACGCGGGGGAAGGGGCAGCCTTTGGCCGGCCGCTGTTGAAGAAGACCGTCTTTGGACCCCGGCTGGCAGACAGGACCCGCGATTGCGGGTCCGTGTTGAAGGAGCCGGACCGGCCGAGCCAGTTCGGACGGTTTGGGGCGGTCTGCGCGATGGACCGCGGACCGCCGGTCCATGGTGGGGGTGAGCCGGCCGAACCGGCCCGACCCCCGTTTCGGTCCGATAAAAACACTAAAATGCCTCTAAAAGGCAGCTCGGGTGTCGGATTCATGCGCCGTCAGTGGAGACGCATTCCTTGAGTTAATTTGAGTATTTTGAGATGGTTTCGAGAATTTTTAATTCCCAAAATGATGGGTCTCGAAGGCGCGATGCGTCTTTAAGTGAAATGTCATTTTTTCCGGGAATCTTGTTTTGAGCGGCGCAGACGCATCCGACGTCCGTTTTGAGTGCCGTCAGTTGCGTTGGGACCCTGGCGTCGGGGCGAAGCTTTCCAGGGTGTTTTCAGGCATTGGGGACGAAGTTGAGGCGTGGGACCCACGATTCGTCTTTTGAGCTGCGTGCAGCATGTAACGACTTTTTCCTCGGACGTCCGTTTGGGGCATTAGAGCAGTCGATGTTGTGTGTTTTTCTGAGGGCATCGCATTGGCGCAGTCCGGCCGCTCTAATTTGGCACGATGGTGCGGGCCCCGTGAGGGCCGTTTCGGGAGCTGATGGTGATTTCTAGCTTTATCACCGGGTGTCCGTTTCGGACAAGTGATTAGTTGAACCTGTGTACTTTTTCGAGAGGATCGCAATGGTATGATCCGTTCTTTGTGTTTCGGGACCGGGTTGCGGCCCCCACGAAGCACCTCTCATGTGCGGTGCGCCGGAATGAACCTTTTTCTTCGGATATCCGTTGCACTCATGTGGGTAGTGCTTTTGACGTGTTTTCCCGAGAGGATCGCATCAGTGCAATGCACCCGACTGTTTTCGGGGCCGAGGCTCAGGATCACAGGACGCCGTTCGGGCGTGAGGCGGTGTTGGCGACTTTTTCATCGGATATCTATTTTAGGAAAGTAAGTAGTCTAACTCGTGTGTTTTTCCGCGAGGATTACAACAGTGCATTCTGTTTGGTGGTGTAGAGCCTCTTGCGTGATATTATTAAATGTGGAGCACGAAAGGTGCTCCGGTGGTGGTTCGTCCCACCTTGTTTATAGCGGACCCTTGGCGTGTGATCACGCACTCTTGGGAGAGTGATGTAAATGATTCAAAAGATGTGGTTGGCTGTGCCTGGGCCTTTGAGGTGGAGTTGTTACGTCACACCTTCGCATTGACGCTGGGTGTCGTGTGCACGATAGCCTTTGGGCTGGAACATGGTTACTCTGGGAGTATACGGGAGCGCTTGGAGGTACATGTGGTTGTTTGTACCTGAGAACGTTTGTGTGTTCGGTTGGGGTTGACTTGGGGCCACACGTCGTGTGAGACCCATGTGCGTTCCATGATCTACTTTTCGTACTTTGACCTCTCGCGACGTAGAGGGTCCCTCTGTGCACGTTTGTTTAACCAGCAGGGTTGAGTGATCTCCCCCTGGTTTCGTTCTCGATGGATCATCCGGTAGCGGTGCTAGTGACACCTAGTGATGGAACAGGCGCTGAACCCCTTTGGGTGAGTTGTGCTAGAGGTGATTGGTTGCGCGATACCCACTATGTGTTCGGTTGTCCAGTGGTGTACCCTCCAATAGAGACGTCCAGAGCAGTTCTGAGTTTTACGCTCCAGCGGGGCTGGACAGTGGGTTACTCATCGAATTCTTCGGGTTTACCCTCTAGCAGGGCTGGGTAGTGGGTTGCTCACTGACTTCTAGGGTTTACCCTCCAACAGAGACTGGGCAGTGGGTCACCCGACGCTCTTAGGGTCTACCCTCTAGCAGAGACTGGGCAGTGGGTCGCCCGACACACTTAGGGTCTACCCTCCAACAGAGACTGGGCAGTGGGTCACCCGATGACCTCTTAGGGTCTACCCTCTAGCAGGGCTGGGCAGTGGGTCACCCGTCGTCTAGTTCCAGGTCTACCCTCTGGCACAGCTGGGCAGTGGGTCACCTGTCGACTTATTCCAGGTCTACCCTCCAGCGGGGCTGGGCAGTGGGTCTCCTGATGATGTATTGAGGTCTACCCTCCAGCGGGGCTGGACAGTGGGTCGCCTGATGATGTATTATGGTTTACCCTCCAGCAGGGCTGGGTAGTGGGTCACCCGATATCATATTATGAATTACCGTCTAGTAGGACTGGGCAGTGGGACACCCGTTGATATTCCATACTCAGTCCTTTCTACTAGGCTAGTATGTGTCTTTTCCTCCGTGATTACCGGATCGGGACCCTTGGTTGTATGGTTCAATGTTGGAACAACTTTGACTTTGAGAAGACCTCTCGACTGCGGGGTAGTGACGAGTTGTGGTTGATGTTCCCCCAGAACTCCCAAGTACGAGGAGCTCTTTCCCCCACCGAGATGCGTCCTTGTGACGCGACCTAAAACCGTGCGGGCGAGTCAGTGCCGCCCAAAGCGGATAGTGTCGAGGTGCGGTGATTGAGCCACTTGGCTTGCGGTTCGGGGCAGACGTACGGGATGCTGGGAATCAGTGGTTTACTTCCGGGACTGTAGGTGACTCACTTTTCTTGGGTTGAGCTACGGGATGGAGATCCCCTTATGACATTGTTCGGGTTTCTTGTTGAGCATACATATATGTATATACCATGTTTCTGGTACCCACTTCTTGGGTGTGGTTACTCTCCTTCCAGGAGGGGCGAAGACGCGCGGGGTATGCCACGTGCTTTCCGTGTCTAGATTCTCATGGTTGGATGAGTCTACTCTCCTGCTATAGGTAGTGAAGACTCGACGGGAAGTTTGTCTTCTCACCATTTCCAGCTCCTTGTGTCTGGACGAGTCTACCTTATTTCCTCTTGTTGGGTTGAGCTGGACTCTTTACTGCACTCTCTGTTGTACTTATGTTCTACTCCCTGTTCCATCTACTGCTCACCCTTCAGTACCTCCTTTGTTGCTCCCTTGAGCCTTCAGGGTAACCTACTAAGTATTTTTGTACTCACCCTTGCTTGGGCTTTGCCTGCACTTGGTGTTACCTTACAGACGACGAACAGGTGGAGCGTGGCTTCAGTGGAGTGTAGGAGCTTGGTAGCTTGGACCGCGTGCGGTGGTCATGGCCGGGTTCCAGGTGGGAGACCCGTCAGCTATTTCTTTTTGTTTACCTGTTGCCGGGTTGTGGCACTTTTTGGTTGGGCGCATGTTTTTCCCCTTTTCTTTTTCAGCTTGTACCCTGTACTATTTAGAGGTCGATGCACTCTTGTGGTTTATTTATAGCAACTGACCTTTACTTTTCTTTTTTTACTCTACACTTTTGCATTGAGTGTGCTACTTGTGGGTGTGTACAGGTGCTTAGGCAAAGGCCTCCCTGAGTTGTTGTGCCTTCGGTGCTGGTCTCCAGCCCCTGGCCTATGGAGGCGGGCTTGGGGTAGTTGCGGCTCGAGCCCGGGCAGGGTCGGGTCGTGACATAGAAAGGTAAATAGAGATATATTTTTTATAATGTGTCTACCTAATAAGTTTATTCTTGACTACTAAGGGATATATGGATTAAATTTCATGTTAGTAAAAAAATTAAAGTTCATTGAAAATGGGGATTCAAAATAATGCCTCAATCATTTATATCTCAAGGTACTTGAATACTCCAAGGTTTTTAGTAGATTACTTAGCATTTTTTTGTTATTCAAACATGTATTGGTTATCTCAAGAAATTGGAAATTATAAATAATATTTCAAATTTTTTTTATAATCCTACCTAGAAAGTGATTAAAAAAGGAGTGTATGTCATGACATGAGATTCAAAAATCAATGGTCCTTGCATGAAATTACTTCACCTAGAATTTTAAAACCACTTTATTCTAATATTCAAATTAGGTGAGTAAATGGGTTAATTAGTTTCTAAATGTTGACATAGATTCAATGTTTCAAGGGAATAAAATCAAAGCTCAATAGGTTTAAAAAAACACTAAAAAAAATGAAAAATAATGACAATTTGTTTTTTGAAAAAGGCACAAAGATTTGAAAAAAAAATGAAAAACATAAACTAAAAGCCCCCAAAACTTAAATGATGCAGTGTCCTTAATGAATTTAAGTTGATTTAACATTTAAAAATATTTTAAATGGAATCACAATAACCAAAAAAGTGTTAATAAGAGGCAAAAAATGATGCTCCTTAATTGATGAAAAGGTTGGAGGAGTGTGAGATCTTTTACTAGTTCTTAAGGAAATTTTATATGGAATTTATTTTTCTAGTTCCCATTAATAGTGATTGGGTTCTAGTTTACTCATTTCTTAATATACATGATATAAAAAGGATATACATAAGAAAATATAAATATACTTCCCATATGGAATGATGTTTACCAAACACCAGCTTGGGCTTTGAATTATATAAAAATACTTGGCCTCCTAGATGGAAGTCATTATATAGAATCAACTTGTAATAAGACACTATAACTCTTAACTTGTATATTTTTTAATTATCTAATGATTATTTTGAAATTTACTCAAACTATTAAAACTACAATTTTCTTTATTTTCCAACTCTATCCAGGTCTGAATTCATCTCTCTCATAACCCAATATGCTTTGTGTTCCAACTCCACTGGTTGGTGATATATCTTTCCATAAATGAACCTATAAGTGATCATTACAATGAGTATTTTTTAGGATATCCTATAATCCATTAATGTGTCTTCCAACCTTTAGATCTATTTTTTTGGTTTATCTTGACAGGATTTTCCAAAATCCCTTTGATTTATCATTTTGAAACTTAAACTTACTAATTTGTCTGTGGGTGGCAGAGTGTCGATGAATTATGATTTACTCTATACTTACTCATCAAGGAATCCATAATCATTTTGTAAAGGTGGGTAATGAGGTGACCCAAGAATTTTATATATAAATATTATATCTTTTTAGATGAATATTGAATACATAACATTAGGATCCATGCTAGAACTGTTTAGGTTTAGTGTCTTTGGAGACTAGATACGTAAACATCTTATTTAGGCACATTATTCAACATATCTCATAAATTTATTCTCACATTTTACCCTTATTGAAATACCCTACATAAAAAATTTCTTCAAAACCCATGGAAAGGAAACATAAGAAAGGGTGATCTCAAATGCTAAGTAAGGGTATACATGGGAAATATTAATCGATGATCATATGAAATCATATGATAAGCATAAGGGTATGAGTTTATGATCATAAATTAAAAAGTTCATACCCAATATATCATGGATCATAATCACGATTCATGGAATAAAATTTTATTATTTTATAAGACATGAATCATAAGAGAGAGAAATTACCATAAATCAATCATGCACCATAAGTTCTGGTCATATTCATAAAAACATGTCATAAAAGTGTGGCTTCATAATAAGCATAGAAACCATTTCATATGTGAAGGTTAACTATTGTGTCTATTAAAACATAGTAGGTCAAGCATTAACACCAATTTCCCATATCATAAAGGACGATGCATCACCACCCATTTTCTATAGTGTATCAGGCATCCCTACCTGCTTCCCATAGTGGATCGAGCACATTAACTTATTACCCATAATTATCTCATGATATATAAAGCTTTACCCAATGAATTAGAGGGATATATAATTTGAGTCCCACTGATCACATAAAGAAAACCATATATATTGGTTTTATAAGATCATAAATTTTTTTATCATTTCATCAAAGCACAAACCATATAAAATAAATTAGTTTCATAAACATTTCATCATTTCATCATAGTATAACAAATAGGAAATGAACAAATTTTGTAAACATATCATCATCATAATCACAAAACATTGAGAGAAATAATAATGATGTTATCATTGGATTATATCCCCAATAAAGCATAATTAACATGAAATGATGTTATTGTAGATGAAAAATGTATTTAAAATATCATGAGAATATTTATTGAGGAAAATACCATTTTCTTTTTGAAATCACATATTTAAAATAAAAATATATTCAAAATATTATGGAAAATATTTTATTTGAAAATAATATTTGAAAATTGTAAAGTAATCTTCAAATCATTGAGTGGTCATGCTGGTGGGAAATGTTTTTTACATCATAATTGTTAGAACAAATATTTTATTCACACCTTTGGTAAAAATTATCATTAATGTCATTTTTGGATATATTAATTCATGAAAATTCAATTGGGTTAATTTTTGATTTTTATTAATTTTATAATAAACAATATTTTTAAGGAAATCATATAGACTATAAAAGGATAAGTAACCCAAAAATGGACCATGATTTATATTTAAAACCATATAAAATTCAATTGGGCTATTTTTTTTTATTTTTATGAATTTTAAATAATTTAATAAAATATTGTTTATTATAAAATATCATTAATGTCATTTTTGGAACTATTAATTTACATTGACTTTAAGGTAATCAATATAGTTATGGAATTTAAATATAAACATTTAAAACATCCAAAATATGTTATTTTTATCTAAAAAATCATGGAACATAATAATTTATCTAAATTGTATTACTTTTAATATTTTTAAAAATCATTTATTTTATTTTTCTATTACATGAAAAAATAACATGTTCACGTTGTGTAAACATTAAAGGTAATTATTATATCATTAAAAATGAAAAATAAATAAATTTGATAAAAAATCAATTAATATTTCAAAAAAACATTTATAATTGAAGTTATCCTCTTTTTATCCTTATGAAAAATATTAGATATATTAAAGTCAAGAGAGTGACATTTTGTATTTTTCCTTTCTTAAAATAATATAAAGGATATAATAAAATAAAAATGACACAAATTTTTCATATTTTTGAAAAATGGATGATTATGGATGAAATAAACTCATAAAATTGGATAAAATCAAGCAATAGAGAAATTTTAAGTCCTTATCCCAAAGTTTTAACCCTATTTTACATGTTTTATCCTTACTGAGGTGACAAATATCTAATATGATTATTATTCATAATGGAAAAAATTATTTTAACCCTATTAAATTATATTAATTTTTATAATTCAAAATATGGACTCTATTTTTTCAAATTAAATTCATATATGTATTAGAATTTAATTTAATATTAAAGCAGCAAAACACGATGAAAAACAGTTTTCCATAAAAATTATCTTCTTAAGTTTAAAACGTTTTTATACAAAAATAATGAATAATATTGATTATAATGAAATTAATTGGAGTATTAATAATATAAATGAAATAATTTTACTTTCAAACTATTTTAGAACAAAATTAATCTTTGTAATTTCTTGAAACGAAATGACAATGTTCAATAAAATCAGTATTTTTCACTATTCATTGTAAAATCAATCATTTCAAAAAAATAAAAAAATTTCACCATAAGTTACTTTTTATGTGTTAATTTCAAATATGATACAATTTTTATCAAATATTTTTTTTAAATTGGTAGAAATTATTTTTATAATAAGTCTGTGTATAATTTTTTTTTCAGAAAAACATCTCTATTTAACTTTAAATGATTTTATTTTCATTTCTTACCATTTGATAACCAAAAAATATTTGTATACATAAGTAATTTTTTTCATAATTTAGTTATCTTCATCTATACCCAAAAATCCAATGGTTAGGTGATAACTATCACATTAAATAATAATATTCCAATAGTATAACACGATTCATTTAAACTTAGTGTTGCGTGTAAGTAATAAATCAAAGAAATAAAATCTATTTATAGAGAATTATATCATAAAATATTGGGGTGTTACATTATAAACCCATTATAATATTTTTTACTTAAAATTACATCACTTCGATATAAACAAACGCAGATACTTCTACATCTTCACATCCTCTGGTTCCCATGTCACTTCTTTGAAATTTTGATTCCTCTAGATAACCTAACTAGATGAGTAGTCTTGTTCCATAGAACTATATATATAAAATATAATATTTACACCAATTATTCTTCATAGTAAATACAATTTTCTACTGGTATGACCTCTAATTTCAGTACATAATAAGGATCGGGTGTGTACTTCTTCAGGATAGATACATGGAGAACTTCATGAACTTGATATAAATTTGGTAAAAGTTCCAAATTATAAGCTATCATCTTGATTCAATCTAGAATATCATGGGGAAAAATATATATAGGGATTATATCTCCTATATTTATAAATCTAATAACCTTTTTGTAAGGATATATTCATTGGAATACCTTATCACTGACTTCAAACTCTAGATCTCATTGATGAATGTAAGCATAACTTTTCTATCAACTCTAAGATGCCCTTATGTGCTAGTGAATGGATCTAATATTCTTTTACATATCAAAAAAATCCAAGGTCCCAATAAATTTAGTTCTATGAATTTATCCCAAAACATTGGGGTTTTTAACTTCCTACCATATTGGTCTTTATAATGAGCCATCTCTATGCTTGAGTGAAAGCTATTGTTGTAAGAAAATTAAACCATAGAAAGGTGTTAATCCAAACCACCTTTAAAATCTATAGAACATTATCTAAAAATATATTCTAGGGTTTTAATGGAACTTTTATTCTAACCATATATTTAAGGATGATATACAATACTGAAACTCAAATCTATATCCATAGCTTGATGAATACTTCTGTAGAACTTCGAGGTAAATCACAGATCCTAATTAGATATAATTGAGAGTTTTAATCTATGAAATATTACCACTTACTTAATGTATACCCTAATAATCTGATCAAGTGATAAATCTTCTCTAGTGGAAATGAATTGTGTTGAATTCATAAGGTGTTTAACTATAACAAAAATATCATTTTCCCTTTAGATGTTTTGGGGAGTGCCATGATAAAATCCATGATGATGTTTTCCCATTTCCATTATAGTATGGGTAATAGTTGTAATATACCCTTATAATTCTATATATTTTCCTATAATTTCTAATATACTAGGAATCCAGTTACATACTCTGTAATATCCCTTTTCATGCTATCCCACTAGAAATATTCTTTCAGATTTCTATACATATTTATAGTTTTAGGATGAATAGAGAATGACAAATTATGAGAATCATATAATAGTTCCTTATTCAATTATGGTATTGACTTGAAATATACTCGGTTCCTAAACCTTATCATCCATCATAATCATTATTGAAATTAGGAACATTTATGACCTTTTTATACATTTCCACATTTTTCTTCTACACCTCTTTAATCCTCACATGGATAGATAAATGAACATTCATCTGAGAAATATACGATATGTACCATTTCCGCAGGATTTCAAGTTCCATATTATAAAAATCCATAAGTATTGGATCTATTTTGATCCACATTATGGACTAACTATCATGGTCTTTATTAATCAAAGCATTATCCACCTTATTTTTCTTCCTAGGGTGGTAATGTATTGTTAAATCATAATCTTCAATCAATTTCAACCATCTTCTATAGAGAATATTCAACTATTGTTGTGTAAATATATACTTCATTCTTTTAATATCAGTATATATGTCACACCTTTCACCATAAAGATAATTCCTCGATATATTTAATGAAAAATTTCCATTCTATATCCAAATCATGAGTCAGGTAAAATTTATCATGTATTTTAAATTGGTGTGAGGAATATGATATTAACATATCATTATGCATGAGTACAAATCTCAGTACCTTCATTGATGAATCACTATAAATTACAAAACCTTCCCTACTATAGGGTAATGTGAGAACATGTTCATTGACTAACCTTCTCTTCATCTCCTTGAAATTAGCTTTACATTCATTTTTCCAGAAGATCTTAACCTACTTTCAAGTCAAATCAGTGAGTGGATTAGATGGTCATGGGAAATATCTCACAAAATTTTGGTAGTATATAACTAACATAATAAAACTATAGATTTTGGTTACCATGGTTGGTCTAGGACATTTCTTAATAAATTATGTCTTTAAAGGATCCACTAATATACCCTCACTTGAGATTATATGACCCAAGAATGAAACTTTCTAAAGCCAAAATTCACACTTAGTAAATTTTGTATACAAACTTTCCTTCCTCATGGTCTTTATAAAAATACTCATATGATATTAATGTTCTTTATTTTTTTTAATATATTAGAATATCATCTATAAATACTACCTAAAACTAATCAATTTAATATCTAAATAATCTATTCACTAAATCCATTAATATATTAGGGGAATTAATAAATCTAAATGGAATCACTATAAAATCATAATGGGAATACATCATATAGAAGGTTGTCTTGGGTATATCCACATTTTTAACCCTTAATTGATGATATCCAAAATAAATTCAAATCTTGGAAAAGTATTGCGCTCCTCCAGATTGATCAAACACATCATCTATATGGGGTAGATGATACTTGTTCTTGATAGTGATTTTGTTAAGTTCCTAATAATAAATTCAAAGACACATTGAACCATCTTTCTTATTAAGAAGAAAAATAAGTGAACCCCATGGTGACACACTAGGGCATATGAATCCACTATCAATATTATCCTAGAGTTTCTTCTTTAATTATTTTAACTCAATCAATGTCATTATATATGATGTCTTTGAAATAGGTGTAGTAACATGTATGAGTTCTATTGAAAATTCAACTTCACAATTCTGAGGAAGGTTAGGAAACTCTACAATAAAGACATCAAAAAAACCCTGTACAATAGGAATATCATCAATGTTTAGTTTCTTCCCAACCATATGAGATAAATTCCTTTCATGGATAGGAATTATGACCCACAATATAGAAGTAATTTCCATTGGAAGTTTGTATTCATCCTCACAATGATAGACAATAATAAGTTCTTTTGGAATACAAAATGTGACTTACCTTCATTAGAAATTTATATGTGATCTATATAAATAAATCCAATACATTTCTATAATCACATAAAATTTAACTAATGGTAGGATCACAATATTTTTAGGAAGCACATTCCCACAAACTTGAATTAGAGAGGAACTATAAACTTTATATGCGACCATCATACCATTAGGATTGTTCATTGCTAACTCAATATTTAATTGTTGAGGATAAGAATTTATATTCCCAAATACTTTTCATGACATAAAGGAATTAATATGACTAAGATAAAATAATATACATCAACATTTGGGTGTACCTATCACCACATCAACTTTGTTGTTCAATATATAATCCCTAGCTAAAACTAAAATGAGTTACATGACCATTAAGCACCATTAATCAGAGTGATCAATCATATAGTTAAGAAAAATAAATCATATAATATATAAATCATGATACCTTATTTCCAATCTATGTCACCTTAGGTTTAATCTAGGTTATCCACGGTCATTATCTATTTAAATCCTTCATAATGGTTTATAAATAAAATATAAATTAATCCAAGAATATACCTTAGGAGTGTCAAGATAGGTGTATAATATTAGGCCCACTTATCATGAACCAGTGATGATAAAGTTAATACTCAATACAACCCTTTCAGAGTTGTTACCCCTAGGTGAATTTGTTTCAAATATACATTCACTTTCCTATATCTAGACAAATATTTATTTTCCAACAAAACAACAAAATCTTTACTTTACCAAAAATTTAAGAAGTAATCCTATACTTAGAAGTATCCCCAGAGGTTTCACCAAAGTTCTCTAATCCTAATATCCAAATATTAACTAAACCCTACATTGATTCCAACTAAAGTGAATCAAGTATTTCATACATAAATATTACATCTTTTTAGATGAATATTCAATATATAACATAATGATACATGCTAGAACCATACAGGTTTAGTGTATTTTGAGACTAGATACATAAACTTATTATTTAGGCACATTATTTAACATAAATCATAAATTTATTCTTAATTTTTAACATTCTTAACATAATATAATTCAAACCCTTATTCATAACCTGGGGAAAATAAACATAAGAAAGGGTGAGGTCAAATTCTTAGTAAGGGTAAACATGGGAGATATCAATCGATGATTATATACAAGCACAAGATAAACATAAATTTATGATTTCTTGATCATAACTTAAAAGGTTCAAAACCAATATATAATGGATCATAATCACGAGTCATGGAATAAAAGTTTTTCATTTCAAAATACATGAATCATAAGAGTGATAAATCATCATAAATCAATCATAAACCATAATTTCAGACCATAATCATAAAAACATGTCCTAAAAGTGTGTCTCCATCTTAGGTATAGAAAACATATTATATGTAATGATTAACTACTAAGACCAAAAAATCAAAGTTTATTATGCATCAACACCTATTTACCATATCATAACAGACCATACATCACCACCTATTTCCTATTTTGGATCAGACATCCCTACTAGTTTCCTATAGTGGATCGAGCACATCAACTCACTTCCCATAATTATCTCATGAGATAAAAAACTTTACCCCATTCATTTTATGGATATATAATTTTATTCAAACCAATAACATAATTAAAAACATATATATGTGTTCCAAAAGATCATAACACACTCATCATTTCATCAAATCATAACCTGTGGAAAAGAAATTAGTTTCATAAAGATTTCATCATAATATAACCCATGAGAAACGAATTAGTTTTATAAACATCTCATCATTATAATCATAAAACATATAGACAAAGAATAAGGATATAATCATTGGATCATATCCCCATTAAAGTATAAGTAACACCAAAGGATGTTATCATATATGAAAAATGTATTTAAAAGATCACTGGAATATTTCTTGGGGAAAATACCCTTTTCATTTTGAAATAACATATTTAAAATACATATATTTCCAAAATGTCATGGAAAAAATTTTCTTTGAAAATAACCTTATAAAATTTTAAAGTAATCTTAAAATCATTTAACGGTCATGATGGTGGGGAATTACATTCTTTTTATAATTGTTAAAACAAATATTTTGTTCACACCTTCAGTAAAAAGTACCTCATTCAGAAAATGACAAGAAAATTATTTTTAATAATTTTTGTAAAAAATAAAACATGGGTAAAAATGAATCTAAAAAATAATTTAATAATATCCAAAAATATTATTAAAAACATTTTAGAAAACATGGATATAGAATAATTTTTTTTTCCAACTGAAAGAAGAGAAATAAGGCCGAATTTTCTTAAAAACATTTTTCAACCATTTTGAGTACCAAAGGGAGGTAAATGGTACAAAAAATTTAAATTATAGAAAACAATATTGGATAGGAAATACTAAAGGTATTAATCATATAATGATAATATAATCTATTTAATGAAAATTCAATTATAAAAAATCTTGATTAAAATGGGATTGAAACAAAAATCCCTTACCTCAAGTATCATATTTCTTTGTAAGCATTTGAAACTCCTATATAATAAATATTGATTTATTTTACATGTATTTAAGAACCATAATCATATATATCATACCATATATGCAACGACCCAATGTTTTATCAATGAAAATTCCCTTCTTATAATTATGTCATATAATCACATGAAATTTCAACACAATGAACTACTAAGTGCCATGTGACCTTTAAACATAATATTGTCCCCTATGTGATTTGAATTTCAAAAATCTGACATACATGGTTGTGATCAGTAAGATGTTTGGAGTCTGATAGAACAAACTTAATTTTTTTGTAAATAGTAACCTACCGTTATGAATAGTAACACACCCGTATGAGTAGTAATACGACCCTTATCAATAGTAAATCATCCAAAAGAATATAAACCTCATACGTGAATGTGTAAATAATAATTAGGCGTCCAATAAGTGATAATATGACCATAGTAAAAGTATTGGTATTTTTGTAAGTCATAAATAATTAATTATAATTAATTAATTAGTTTAAAAGAAAATGTATTATCATAAAAGGTGTTGATAAATTAAAAATTTTATGTCTCTTGGTTTTAAGAGAATTTTATAATACCTTATGTAATTTTTGAAAGCATTATAAAATCAGATATAATTTAAAATTTTGTATTTTTCAATTAAATTATGATTTTAATTAAAAATTAAATTAATAATATTTAGAAAATTATTTTTTGAGAAATAGAGTTCATTTTTGGATCTAAATGTCAAAAAATGTTTATGGTGAATTTTTGGAATTTTTCTGTAATACTTGAATTTTTGGTGAATAGTAAAATGCATTAATTTACTGTATAAATACATTATAATTTAAATAAACTAATCCTAACATCATAAGTGATGTAAAAATCCAAATATATAAATCACATGATCTTATTACTATTTTTTTTCATGGAATCATCACTATTTCTTGTCTTGAGGGAAATTAATAAACTAAGGAATTAAATATTAAGAAAACCCTCCTCCCCTCCACTATAAAAACCACCCACACTCCCCTCTTCTCTTCAATCATCTCAAGCCTTGTTCCTTGCCTAAGTTCTGACCAAATCAATCCCCAAGCTCCCCACCCATGTCCAACAGCCCTTGGTCTCCTCAAAAGACCAAATCCTCTTCTCTTAAGAGGCTCTCAAAGGAGATAAACTCAAGAGGTAAATTACTCTTTTCGATTCTTTTATTTTCTTTCAAGTTCTTTTATTTTCTTGTTTCTTTGGTCACCTACCTTCACCCAAATGGTATGATAACTCCAGTAACATAAATTTAATAGAATTACATTATGATAATGGGATATTTTATCATAATATCTCCCACCCCCTCCTTTTATTCTATAAATGAAAATACCGTCTGAGATGTGTTGATTTATCACATTCAAGGATGACGAGTTTTTAATTTGCATCACCATATTCTAGACAAGTCATGAAACTATTTAAATTTTTGAAACAAATTATAATATATTTATTTTATCTTATGTGATGTTATGGAATCCTTTTTCACACATGATGTAAAATAATAATTCAAAACAAGTTAATTTTGAGAAAAATATCCAAATTAATCAAAGTGTTTATCATTAATGTTTTATATAATGATTCAACTTCACTCCAAGTAAACAAATTAAATTTACAACCATGTTATCTTCTGGATGTTTAAAAATAAAATATAACTCCAATTCTGGAAAACCATCCCCATTTTACATGATTCTCCATGCATGAAAATAAGTAAACCGATTGTAAAGACCAAGAAAACAAACAGAACCAAATAATGAAAATGAACCACTTGACCCCTAAAAAAGGTCATGAATGAACTAAAAAGGGTTATAATAAATCTTTTAAATATATAAGAGGTTCCTTAATTATTAATTAATGAACCTAATTTTATTATTCAGGTCATTATTATCAAGCTAAGACACCATCAAACTTAAGGTAAGTGATCCTCTCTATTTCACTTTTATTCTAAAATGTCTTTTAATTATGCCTTTTTTTGTGTATTATCTAATTATGGGGAATGATTTATCACCTCACCCATAATTAACTCATGATGTATAAGTGATGAGAAACCTCTTTCTCTCTCATTAATCCTTCTTAAGTACACCCAATACCATGCTGATAATCCGTAAGGGATTCCACCCGAACTTCCTTTATTACTTCGGGTTGCCTTATATTTATTTTACCAAAATGAAGTTATATTATATTTTTATATACATATTATAAATTATGTTTACATGTATAAAATTAATTTATTAAGACCCTTTCATCATTCTGTTTTGGAGATATACATGTTTTCAAGTGATTCCTTCCTCAATACCCCCGATAAGCAAACCTGTTTTGAGGGAACTTCCTGAATTATTACCCAATTTCAAGTGAATTATATATTTTTAATACACCATTATATTTATAAAATTAGTATTAATTTTATGAAATATATCTCAGTTCACTTCTGGTTTTATATAAAGGATTTTTCCCTTTTCTATTTTAAAGGCTCCATAGTATTTCCCTTAAAACCACACAAAAATGTTTTAATGATAAGATTTATTAAATACTTTCCTTACATGTTGTCAATTATAATTGAAATAACTTGACATGATACATTACTATCTTCCCTTATTGATTTCCATGTATATTTTAGTTCCTTTCTTCATGGACACTTTTATGATATGACCATTTTTTGTGCTTAATGACTTGATTATGGTACCTGATTCTTTCCATGGTTAACCCTTATGTTTACGTAAGATTGATTATGTATGATTATTTATGTGGAAAACATATTCATGAAATGTTAAGATGGTTTTGCCTATATAGTGATACAATTCATTGGGTAAAGTTTAGTCTCATGAGACGTTATGTGTGATGGTCTTGGCAGTTAGCCTTGGCTTGTTCTACCATGCCCGATAGTCTTGGCGGTTAGCCTTGTCTTGTGCTACCATGTGAAACGGTCTTGGTGGTTAGCCTTGACTCATGATAAAGTCTTGTTTTATATTTCTTCCACATTACTAATAATTCATGTTTATATGATCCCATGTTTATATGTTCTGATTCTATATGCCATTTTATATCATTATGTCATGAACTCTAACCCTTGTGCTAAAGCCTTATTATTATGTTTATTCCCTTACTGGGATTTTAGATCATACCTTTATTTTTGTGATCCCCATGGTACCCTATAAATATGTAAGGTCTCAAAGGAAGTTAGGATCCCTTTATGAATATTAAATAAAGAAGTGTTTTTTAGTTCCAAGTTTTCAGTTTTATGTACCTAGTATTCCAAGACACTAGACTTTAGGATAATTGGATTGTACTCTAATGTAGAATTATGCTTAAAATTATGTAATGTTATATATAAAAGGATAGGGTCTCTATAGTTAGCATCATAGAATGGTCTAATTATTTTTGGATATTAGGAATAGAGAACTTTATTAAAAACCATAAGGATGAGACTAAGTATAAGAAAACACCCTCAAATTTTGGTAAGTATAGAGTAAGTGTTTTATCAAGAAAATACATCCCTGTCTGGATACAAAAAGGTATAGGTGGTTCTGGAACATATGTATCTAGGGGTAAAACCCAAAAACACCGCTTTGAGCTACACTCAAATGGGAACTGGTGCACAACAATGGGCCTTACTGAACTCTTGGTTTGAAACACCTGGTGGATATGCTTTGGTAAATTCATGAGATTAGTACAAAACATTATTAAGGGAATAAAAAAAGATCCCATAAGAATATAATCTGATAAATAGATCAAGGATAACCTAGATTGAAACATAGGGAATCACAAGTTAGGATATTCTTCTCCTTTACAAGTTTATCCTCTTATGTTCAATGTTTCATTTTTTATTTATGTTCAATAGATAAGTATTCAAGCCCTCTAATTATACATTCCTTTTCTTAGTTAATGGTGTGAAATAGAAGAAAATGTGACAAAAATCAATGTGATAGGGAATGTGAATACTTCCCTAATTATATACCTGATATGATGGGAACGCGTGCTCAAAACTTTATGATAGTACTTGCTCAGCTGACTCAAGTTATGAATAATAACTTAAATCATGTGGAACACCCTCTTCCTAGAAGGAAAGAGAAAGTTTCTATTGAATCCTTCATGTGGCAAAGGTCTCCCATGTTTAGTGGATGATCCGATCCCCTCCTCACAGAATAGTATATTAACTCTATTGAAAAGATATTCTCTGTTCTTTAGTGCTCAGAAGAAGAGAAAGTTTTATAGGCGGTCTATCATTTTGATGGGGAAGATGATCAGTGGTGGACACTGATCAAGAATACGAATCCCCATGAGGAAATTTATTCCAGGGAATGGGAGGAATTAAAGAGAATGTTTTTTAATAAATATTTTCCCCAAACCCTCCATCTCAAGATGAAAAGAGAGTTCCTCGAACTCAAGCAGAAAAAAATGAGTCAATCTGGGTGTATAAAGAAAACTTTAAAAGGATTGCAAAGTACCCCTCTAGATTTTCATGAACAACTAAATAATAGTGGATCACTTCTTTAGAAGACTAAATCTGAGTCTATGAAAAGAAGAGGAAAATTTAATATCATGTGGACAGTCCCACAAATAAATTCCATGATGGGAATAAGCTCTATCATCCCCATGTGTAAAAATTGTTTTAAGAAGTATCCTGAGAACTATTTAAAGGGAACCAGGAATTGATTTGAATGTAGAAAGTTAGGAAATCTGGATAAAAACTACCGATGGGATATGAAGAATCCCGCTAATGTGGAAGAAGAAAGGAAGGTTTAGATCAACACTCATCCTATAGTGCAGTGCTACAACTACAAGGATCATGGGAATTATGAAAACAATTGACATAAGCTGAGGGTTGTTAGAGGAAATCAATAATAAATTCCAAGGAAATAAGGAAGGGATTATACTATCACTACTACTGAGGCAGAGTCGAACAACGATGTGGTAATGGGTACACTAGTTATTCATTCAAGAATAGAGAACATACTATTTTATTCCATTTCTATACATTCTTTCATATCTTTTAAGTTTAGTAGAACTATTCAAACACCACCTAAAAATTTAAAGGAAAAGTTATCTATGAGAATAGAAAATGGGGAAATTCTTTCATCCATGGTTTATAAATCCTCCCTAGTTAATGTTTGTGGACTGAACCTCCCATAAAATCTCATCATACTTCCTTTAGAAGAGTTCGAAATTATCTTGGGTATGGATTGAATATATTTATAAAAAGCCAACATCAAATGTCAGGGAAGGGAGATCACTTTTCACATCCTGAAGTATCCTCTAATTATTTAAAAGTGTAAGGAGGAAGATGAATCTCCTTTAGAATCAATGTCTCAAGTGTGGATATTAATTCCTTATGATCAATAATTTCTAGCTCAAATGATTGAGATAAAGGAGAGAATCATGCTTAAAGACTTGCCCATCGTGAGGGATTACACTGATGTATTACCTGAAGAGTTTCCTGGTCTTCCTCTTAAACGAGAGGTTGAGTTCTCAATTGAACTTATTATTGGATATCTACCTACATCAAAGACACCTTATAAAATGGCCACCATAGAGCTAGAAGAGCTAAAGAAGCAGTTATAGGAGAATTTAGAGAAGGTTTTTATATGTCTGAGTGCTTCACTGTGGGTTGTGATAGTCCTCTTTGTCAAGAAGAAGGATGGATCAATGCGCCTCTACATTGATTATTGTGATCTCAAAAAAATCACGATAAAGAAAAAGTATCCCCTACCATGGATAGATGACTTGTTTTATCAGCTTCGTGGGGCTAGTTATTTCTCTATGGTGAACCTTTATTCAGGATATCACCAATTAAAGGTGAGGAAGGAATATATTCTCAAGACTACCTTTTGAATGAGGTATGGAAACTATGAGTTCAAAGTGACTCACTTAGGACACACTAATTCTATAAAATTTTTCCTGGATCTAATAAATAGTATTTAAAGATTAACTCAACAAATTTGTGGTAGTTTTTATCGACGATATTATGATATACTCCAAGGGAATGGAGGAACATGAGGATAATTTTAATACTGTGATAAAGAATTTTCTAAGGGGGAAGTTGTATGAAAAGTAAATTAAATGTGATTTTTGGATGGAGGAAGTATAATTCTTGGGGAAAGTAATCACCAACAAAGGGATATCTGTATACCCTTATAAGACAAAGGCAATTGAAGAGTGTCCCAGGACAACATCTGTAACGGAGATCTATAGCTTTCTGGGTCTATATGGGTATTATCGAAGATTTTTGAAGAACTTTTCACGATTTTCAAACCCAATTACCAAGCTGACATGGAAGGGAGTAAAGTTTGTATAGACTCAGAAATGTGAAAGCTATTTTAAGGAGTTGAACAAGAGGCTAATCACTGCACCAATACTCACACTCCCAACTAGTGGATAACTATTTGTGTTGTACAATAATGATTTAAAGGAGGATTTAGGATATGTGCTGATAGAAAATTATAAAGTTATGGCCTATTCCTCAAGGAAGCTGAAAATACATGATCAAAACTATCCTATGCAGAATCTGGAGTTGGAAGCTGTGATCATTGCGTTAAAAATCTAGCATCATTATCTCTATGGGGAGAAGTGTGAGATATATACTGATCACAAGAGTCTCAAATATATATTCACACAAAAATATCATAATATGTGCCAGAAAATATGGATAGATCTCATCAAGGATTATGACTGCTCAATCCACTACCATCCCAGTAAGGAAAATTAGGTGGAAGATGCTCTAAGTAGAAAAGATCCTGTATCTTTATCAATGATGAGAATTGAAAAGGATCCAATCTAATCAGATTTATAGAGTATGGACATGGGGATAATTAAGGGAGGAACATCCTAAAACCTTTATCAAATGATTGTTCAACCATCCCTTATGGATAAAAAAAGGATGATCAAATAAAAGATGTGGAAATTCTGAAAAGGGTGGAAGCTATCAGAAATGGGAAATCCTCTGAGTTCAAGATTGACAAGGATGGAGTCATATGGTTTGGGTCACGATTATGTGTACCATCAAATCCAGAGATAAAGACGGATATTTTGAATGATACACAAATCTCAAACTTCTCTATTCACCCAGGGAGCACAAAGATGTATTGAGATCTCCGAGAGAACTTTTGGTGGGAAAATATGAAGAAAAAGATTGCTGAGTATACATCAAAGTGCCTGGTATATCAAAAAGTGAAGGCTGAAAGATAGAAGTATAAAAGGATGATACAACCACTACCCATACAAACATTGAAGTGGGAGAACATCACCATAGACTTTGTTACTAGACTTCCAAGAACATCCAGAGAAAACAATTCTATATGGGTCATTGTGGATCATCTTACAAAGACAACTCACTTTATCATGATTCGAGAGGACTTCTCATTGGATCAACTTGCATGGATATATATCAAAGAGGTGGTAAGTATGAATGGAGTACTACTATCTATTTTATCTGATCAAGATCTGAGATTCACCTCAATGTTTAATAAATGTCTCCAACATGCTCTAAGCACTGAACTGAACTTCAATACGGCCTATCATCCTCAAACTGATGGACAATCTGAGTGAACTATTCAGAAATTGGAAGATATGTTGAGATCATGTTCTATGGACTTCAAAGGAGGATGGAACCAAAATCTTCCACTGGTCTAATTCTCCTATAATAATAGTTTCCACTCAAGCATCTGAATGACACTATACGAAACCCTTTATGGAAAAAGGTGAAAAACACCGGTGTGTTGGGATGAAGTTAGTGAGCATAAAATTCTAGGACCTGAAATGGTCAAATAAATGATGGAGAAGGTAAAAACCATTCTTCATCACATCAAGGCATCCCAAAGTCAACAAAAGAGTTATACAGACAATCATTAACAAGACCTTGAGTTCAAAGTTGGAGACATGGTATTTCTACACATATCTCCATGGAAGAAGGTCGCGAGTTTGGAAAGAAAGGAATGTTAAGTCACAGGTACATCGACCCCTTTGAGATTCTTGTTCATTTCAGGGTTGTGGCCTAACAACTAGCACTTCCACCTACCATGTCCAAAGTGCACAATGTCTTTAATGTATCCCACTTAAGGAAGTACATACTAGAACCTTCACATGTAATCTCTTCAGAGGTGGTATAATTGGAGAATGATCTTTCTTATGAGGAGCAGCCAGTGAAGATATTCGATTGTAGAGATAAAGTTCTATGTAACAGGAATACTCACCTGGTCAAAGTACTATGGAAGAACCATAAGTATGAAGAGACAACATGGGAAATGGAGGAGGCAATGAATGAAAATTACCCACACCTGTTTATGGCTTAGAATTCAAAACAGAATTTCAAGGGTGAAATTTTATAAGGGGGGAATAATGTAATGACCCAATGTTTTATCAATGAAAATTCCCTTCTTATAATTATGTCATATAATCACAAGAAATTACAACACAATGAACTACTAAGAGCTATGTGACCTTTAAACATAATATTGTCACCTCTATGATTTTAATTTCGAAAATCTGACATACACGGTTGCGATCAATAAGATGTTTGGAGTCTAATGGAACAAACTTAATTTTTGGTGAATAGTAACCTACACTTATGAATAGTAACATACCCTTATGAAAAGTAATATGACCCTTATGAATAGTAAACAATCCAAAAGAATATTAACCACATCCATGAATGTATGAATAAAATTTAGGCATCTTATAAGTGATAATATGACCATAGTAAAAGTATTGATATTTTTGTAAGTCATAAATAATTAATTATAATTAATTAATTAATTTAAAATAAAATGTATTTTCCTAAAATTTGTTTATAAATTAACAATTTTATTTCTTCTGGTTTTAAGATAATTTTGTAAGACCTTATGTAATTTTTGAAAGCATTATAAAATCAGTTATAGTTTTAAAATTTGTATTTTGGAAGTAAATTATGATTTTAATTAAAAATTAAATTAATCATATTTCGAAAATCATTTTTGAAAAATGGATTTAATTTTTGGATTCTACATGTTGAAAAATGGTTAGGGTGAATTTTTGGAATTTTTCATAAATACTTAAATTTTTGGTGAATAGTAAAATACATTAATTTATTGTATAAATACATTATAATTTAAATCCACTATTCCAGACACTATAATTGATTTAAGAACCCAAATCTAGAACTCACATGATCTTATTACTATTTTTGGTCATGTAATCATCACTATTTCTTGTATTGAGAGAAATTAATAAACTATGTAATTAAATATTAAGAAAACCATCCTCCCCTCCACAATAAAAACCACTCCATTCCCCTCTTCTCTTCACTCCTATCAAGACTTGTTCCTTGAATATGTTCTGAGAAAATCACTCCCCAAGATTCTCCCCCATGTCCATCAACCCTTGGTCTCCTCCAAAGACCAAATCCTCTTCCCTTAAGAGGCTCTCAAAAGTGATAAACTCAAGAGGTAAATTCCTCTTCCGATTATTTTATTTTTTTTCAAGTTATTTTATTTTCTTGTTTCTTTCCTCACCTAAATTTAAACATGTTGTATGATAAATCCAGTAACATACATGTACTTTAATGATATTTTTATAATGAGATAGTTTATCATAATCTCACCTCCCCCTCATTTTATTCTATAAATGAAAATACCGTCCGAGATGTATTGATTTATCCCATTTAAGGACGATGAGTTTTCAATTTGAATTACCATCTTATAGACTAGAAATGAAAAAATTTTAATGGTTTAATGAGATAATAATATATGTATTTTATCTTATGTGATGTTATGGAATCCTTTTTCACACATGATGTAAAATAATAATAAAAAAAAGTTAATTATGAGAAAAATCGATAAATTAATCCAAGTGTTTATCATTAATGTTTTATATAATGATTCGACCTCACTATAAGTAAACAAATTAAATTTACAACCATATTACCTTATGTAATTTTCAATAATAAAATATAACTCAAATTCTGTACAACCATTCTCATGTTACATGATTCTCCATTCATGAAAATAAGTAAACCGATCGTAAAGACTTAGAAAACAAACAGATCCAAACAATGAAATTGAACCACTTAACCCATCAAAAAGGTCATGAATGAACTTAAAAAGGTTATAATAAATATTTTAAATATATAATAGGTTATTTAAATATTAATTAATAAACCAAATTTTATTATTCAGGTCATTAATATCAAGTAAAGAACACCATCATACTTAAGGTAAGGGATCCTTTCTATTTCACTTTTATTTAGGAATGTCCTCTATGTTATGATTTTTTTTTGTAATACCTAATGATGGGGTATGATTTTTCAACTCTCCCATAATTCCCTCATGATTTATAAGTGATGATACATCCCTTTATCTATCATTAATCCCTCTTAAGTACACCTGATACCATGCTGATAATCCGTACGAGATTCCACCTGAACCTCCATTATTCCTTCATGTTGCCTTATATTTTTTTTACCAAAATGAAGTTATCTTATCTTTTTATTTTAATATTACAAGTTATGTTTACATGTACCAAATTAATTTATCAAGACCCTTTAATCATTCTCTTTTGGGGATATACATGTTTTCAAGTGATTCCCTCCTCAATACCTCCCAATAAGTAAACCTGTTCTGAGGGACCTTACCGAATTCTTACCTAATTTCAAGTGCACTCTATCTTCTATTTTAAGACACCATTGTATTTATAAAATCAGTCTTTTTTTATGAAAACCCTCTTGGTTAACTTCTGGTTTTATATAAAGGATTGTTCCCTTTTCTATTTTAAAATCTCTATAGTATTTTCCTTAAAACCACACAAAAATGTTTTAATGATAAAATTTCTTAAATACATTTCTTAAATGTTGTAAATTATACTTGAAATCACTTACCATGATACATCCCTATCTTAAGTTATAAATTTCTATGTATATTTTAGTTCCTTTTTCACAGACACCATTATGATATGCCCATTTTTTATGCTTAATGACATGATTATGGTACCCGATTCTTTCCATGGGTAACCCTTATGTTTATGTAAGATTTATTATTTATGATTATTTATGTGAAAAAAATATTCATGAAAATTTAAAATGAGTGAATCCAGATAGAGCTCCAATTCATTGGGAAAAGTTTAGTCTCATGAGATGTTATGTGAGATAGTCTTAGAGATTATCCTTGGATTGTGCTACCATATGCCAAGGTCTTGGAGGTTAGCCTTGGATTGTGCTACCATGTCATGAACCAACTCGGGTCGACCCTGAACCGGTCACCCAAGCCGGTCCGCGGAAAGTCCCGATGGGTATTCCCGATCCCCCGAGATGGAAACCAATGCCAGACATCAAAGTACACGCGAGGGAATGATTTAATCCAAAGAGATATAACGAGGACCAGATAAATAAATAGAACAAACAGAACATGTAGAAAAAGAAATACAACAACTGAATCTTAAATAAAAAAAGAACCAATCTAGATACAAAGTACCAATAAAATGAACAAAACTGGAAACAAGACCCCGTTACAAGTATCTCTGTGTGACCCCTTGTTAACCTCCAACCAAAATCCCAGGACTGCTCCCACACGAGCAGCCATTAAGAAAAATCCTGAACAAAAGATGAACCTGCAACTGAAATGGTAAAGGATAGGTGTGAGCACAAAAAATGATCAGTAGGGATTCCAAAACTAAACCACTAAATCCAAGTGTTTCCTTACCCAAAGTTGTCCGATGACACAATTTTGGAAATAAAATTATAAAAATATGGTTTTTCTATTTAAAAAAAATAACACCTATTTCCCACTATGAGAACCAACTCACGCCATATATTATTTCAAAAATAGTTTGTGATTTTATAAACAAAACCAAACAAGTAGTATCTAGGCTGTGTAAAAAGAGAGATAGGTAAACAATACAAGCTGAAAATAAACCAGTGTAGTAGAAAAATAAACAAGCAATACAAGATGAAAATAAACTATTATACCAGAAAATAAGAAAGAAATATAAGATATAACCATGGGAGATCCTGGACATCTCTAGACAACCCCTGGACGCACTCGGTTCAGAACTAACTGTCGGTGTATGGTGAAGCCCCATAGTCTATAACCCACTGATTACCCTTGATAAGAAATCAACAACAAATCCCACATGGACTCTCTATCTACCAGGGGTCACTAACCCATCTAATCTGGGATGGTGAGAAAATGTTACTTGATAATATATAAGACTCCCAAGAAACCATGGTGGTTATAGTAATACTGTGTAAGTAGGAGGCCCTTGAATGCGTAAAGCATCTCATCGCACTTGCCTACCCCAAACACGGATGCCAATATATGATAACCCCTAAGGGATATCCATCCTATAAATGTGCCCCATATTTATATACATACATTTCATATCACACGAAGGTTCCAACCAGGCTGCTATAACATATAAACTTTAAAACATTTCAGAAATTTTTTTAAGGTTTCCAATAGGGCACAAACATTTATTCAAAATATCATGCAAACACCATTATTACATTTATAATTCCAAACAGTCCCTTAAGTTATAAACACACATTCAAACACTTCACAATTATCAAACATGCTTTTACTATTTTCCGACCCACACCAAAACATGTTTCAAACAGAATGGCCAAACCTTAAAGAACACATTATAAACCATGATTTCCAAAACAATTAAAGAAACAATTTACAAAACCACATTTAAAATAATCTTTATAAACCACTCAAGGGGACCAACTTTATGTGAAAAATAAAATTCATTTAGAAAACTAAACTTCCAAGAAAGCACCAATTACCATAACACCATAACTGTCCACCTACTTTATTTATAAAACACAAAAAAATACCAAAAAAAAACTTTAAACCCTTTCCAACACATTTTAACACGTTTAACATACTATAACAACATCAAACCATACACATTCAAAATCCTCTTTTGAATTCAAATGCACGCCAAGAAAAAATCTTAAATCCTTGCCCCTAAAATCACCGCTTTCCCACATTATTTTAAAGGAACACCAACTAAAAACATTAAATCCATTAAACCCTTACAAAAGTGTTTTAACACAATAACCAAGCCATAACACAACCAAACCAAGTTCATTAATAAACAATGTCATTGCAACATAATTACGTCGATACATTTCATAAGGGCCCAATTCCTTATTAAAGAAACATAATCAATTCAAACAAGCTTTCTAGGTATCATAAAACTATGAAATTTACACTAAAACTCATTTAAAACCTATTTTTAACAAATCAAATAAATTCCAAATTTCTATAATAATTTAAACAAGGGTTCCATAGAGGTGAGAAACTAGTTTATTAATTTATTCAAAATGGCAAGCATCAAAGGAAAGGATTTAGGAAATAAAAACTTGGAAACACCTACCAAAACTTCATACAATTGGAATGAAACTTCAACAGGAGGAAGAATGACACCCCATAGAAAAAACGCACACCCTAAATCCAAAGGAAATTCGAGATACACATTAACCCTAACATTTAGGGTTCACCCAAAAAGAAAACCCACATGAAAAACCTATAAATGAAGTAAGGATAGGGGAATATGGGAAGAGAACTTACCAGAAGGAACCGTCGGAAGGACGAGAAACTTTCGGAAGAAGTGTCGTAGGGGAGGAGGGCACGTGTGAAGGGGGTATGAGGTAGAGGGGTGCATGAGGGTAGGGGGAAGAAGGAATTAACACATGAGATAAAAAAATTGAAGTGTGAGAGAATAAGGAGAGATGGGTTATTAGAGATAGGGAATTAAAAAAATGAATTAATGGTGGGGTGCATGAGAGTATTGGGTGATTGGAGAGAGGGAATAAAAAAAGAGAAATGCATTAATGGAATAAAGAGGGGTGATGGATAAATGAAAGTGGGGAGGTGTGATTGGAGAGAGGGAAATAATGGAGAGAGGGATAAAAAAATGGGAAATAAATGGGAGAGAGGAGAGAGGCTTGAGGGATAAATAAAAGTGGGGAGGTGTGATTGGAGAGAGGTGTGATTAGAGAGAGGCGTGAGAGAGGGAGATAATGGGGTGTAAAAAGCAATAAATAAAAGAATATAGGGAGATTGGAGAGAGGCGTGAGAGAGGGAAATAATGGGGAGAAGAAAAACAATAAATAAAAGAAGATAATGAGATTGGAGAGAGGTGTGAGAGAGGGAGATAATGGGGAGTAAAAAAATAATAAATAAAATAAGATAGGGAGAGTGGGTGTGCATGAGGGTGAATAGGGAGAAAGTGGGTGTGAGTGATGGGAATAATGGGGTGTGCGTGTTGGGTAAAAAGAAAAAAAGGGGATTAAAACCCTAAAAAAATTAAGTACAATAAAAAATAATAATAAAAAAACACTGTTAATAATAATAATAATAAAAATAATTTTTATAATTTAAATAACAACAATAATAAAAAAAATTTAATGACAACATTTATAATAACTTGAAAAATTATATAACCATAACAATGCCATTAATTTTCTTAATGATAATAATAATAATAATAAAAATAAAAATAATGATAATCATAATTTTATTCATTTTCTTTTAAATAATAATAAAATTGATAACAACCAAATAATAATTATATTTATAACAATTTAATGATAATAAGATCATTAACAATTTTAATTAAAAAAAATTATCTGCACAATAATGTTATTATAATTATATCGTAAACATTTAATTTATTTCATTATCATAATGTTTTATTATTTTAAGTAGTGTGTAACCACAGGGGGAATCCGGGCCGACCGTACGGTTACCGCGAACTTTGTGGTTCCCATGCATCGGTCCAAAACCCACAAAAAACATCAAATAAAAAAATTAAACATGAATTTAGACTGCACCTTGACGAGACTAACTGAAGCCAAGAAATAATGAAATAAAATAATTTAAAATGTCAGGGTGTGACATACCATGTGAAAGGGTCTTGGCAGTTAGCCTTGAATTGTGATAAATTTATGTTTTATATTACTGCCACATTACTATGAATTCATGTTTATATGATCCAATTTTTATATTTTATGATTCTATATGCCATTTTATATCATTATGTCATTAACTCTAACCCTTGTGTTAAACCCTTATTCTTATGTTTATTCCCTTACTGGGATTTTAGCTCATCCCTTAATTCTTGTGATCCCCAAGGTACCCTATGCAGATGTAAGGGATCAAATGATGTTAGGATCTCTTTTTGAAGATTAAATAAAAAAGTATTTTTTAGTTCCGTGTTTTCAGTTTTATGTACCTAATCTTCTAAGACACTAGACTTTACAGTTCTTGGCTTGTACTTTGATGTATAATTATGCTTAAAATCATGTAATGTTATATGTAAAAGGCTAGGGTCACTGTAATATATGATTATATTATATCATATTATCATCCTTTTATTAATAGTTTATTATTAATATCACTATTTTAGATGATAACTACTTCATTTTTCATGCATGTTTTGGTTCAGTAGTCCCGATATTTATACATTGATCATGGTTAGGTCATATGAATAATTTTAATCATTTCATGAGAATCATATTTAATCATTATATATACTTTTATAACTATTCATATAAAGTAGTGATGAAAAATTAATTACATCACCTCATGGAGACAGTAATCTGTACGCACGCGTGAGTGATGATTCCACTTTCTGATGGATAGAATGAAAAAAGAAAATAATAATTAAAATTTTAATAAATATAATAATATAATAAATAACATATTTATTTATTAATTCCATCATTATAACCATCCAAGTAAATTGGTGATGAAAAATGAATTATACTACTGTAGGGTCCTGAAAAATCCGCAAAGGAGATTCTACCCAAATCCCCTAAGAATTGGGGCAAATAATCAAAGAAGAGACACAAACAGGACCGGTCCGCGAACCGATCCCATGGAAGTGCAATGTGGCTAGGCCCTGTGAGGCACCCCCTCCGCAAACCATTGTTGTTTGCGAAATGGAGGCGGAGAGCCTCCACGGTCGCAAGGAAGGATAGGTGCCAGTCCGGTTCACCGTCACAAACTGCCCCAACCGTGGACCGCGTCGACCGGTTCAAGCCGCACCCGCTGTCGTTCGTGGAATAGAGGCAGAACCCTCTACAGCCACAGAGCACTCCCTGAGTTCACCTAGTGGAGGGGGGGGAAACGTTCAATACCCACCGCAAATCGCGAATTGACCAAGTCAGCTGTGAACCAGGTATTTGGTTATGGGCCTCCACAAAAGGTGCCGCATGGCCACAAATACATCCCTTTCCCCACTCTATAAAAGGAGACGAAGGGGAAAGAAAAATGGATCGGAGAACTGGAATCATATTCGGAGGGATTGGAGATTCGGAAGGAGATCGGTTGAAGGCTTCAGATTTCGCAAACAGAGAAATCCCCATCCGCGAACCACAGCAGGTATAGGAATTAACAAGGAGTTGGAAAACACATAATAATTTGGTGAACCGCGAACCTAAAATAATGAAAAAGGAGAACCGCGAACCATACCCCCTCTACGGATGACTTCCCCACAGACCAGAGAGTTTGTGCCTCTTTTCCCATCCGTCGTACCGCGTAGCACTCTCCTACGTAGGCGAAGCCCCGACCGATGAGCCTCCGATCGGCGCTGCCCTTGGCCTCCGATGCCCGCCTGGAACCCTCCGTGAACCACCCTGGTTCTTGGATTGAACCCGAAGCCGCGAACCGCCCTGGTTCGCAGATTGAACCTAAAGATGTGAACCAACCTGGTTCGCTGACGACTTCTCCAGCCACGTGGCACTTCCCCACGTGAAGGGCGCCACCACCCATACCACTCGGTGGCTCACCAAATACTTCGGTATTCTCATTTCCAGAGCTAGGTAAAATCCTTCCGATCCAGCCCAGTCCTCTACGACTCCCTCATTGGCCTATTCATCAGCCCCAAGCCGAGGCCTACGCCAGAGCCACTAGATCCGCGTGGTGTAACTTTTAGGTGCATCAGCGTGCCATTTTGAGTTCACATACCCACGGTAAAAAGGGGAAAAGGGGTTGCCCCGACCCTTGAGCATATTCCCGAAGCATTCCTGGGTTCACATTCCCATGATAATGTGGAGTCTGAGCTTGGGAATCCCCTTTCTTCCCCTATAATTATTGAGGGTTCCTCGAAGATGGTAAAATATCCATCAGAAGGAAGCCCTCATGCACTGTAAGAGAAGAGATGGGCACAAGAGCACCCCCTTTCCCTCTCCTGCTGGGCTTTGTCGCCCCGGGCGTCCGTCTCAGAGTAAGCCCCGACCTTATGGGCCTCCTTTGAGTGTAAGTCCCAATCCATTTCCATAGGTATCGATCCAGGAGTAAGCCCCGATCTCATGGGAATCCCTCATGCGTAAGCCCCACTCTGCTTGTCACAGACGCACCTTTCGCGACGTGATCTTCTGGTCCCTACTGCCTCTTGTTTCTCACACCGAGCATGACTCACATGGGATTAGAGTAAGCATCGACCATTACATCCTCCTATGGGCCTCCTCAGAGTGTAAGCCCCAACCCATCATTCTGGGCCTCCTCAGAGTGTAAGCCCCAATCCATCATTCTGGGCTACCCCAGAGCGTAAGCCCCATGCCATAAGAGAACTATGGGAACTTTGATCCATGCCAAAGCATGGTACGTAGGAATCCTCCACGAGGTTCAAGCCCACCACTTAGTCGTTTCTTCACTCCGAGTTCCACCTTCGTCCAACATGACGTTAAACTCTATATATGAACTACGTGGACTTTGATCCCTGCCTCCTAGATAGGGTATGTAGGAAGCCTCCATGAGGTTCAAGCCCACCACCCATCGGACCACCTGGTCCCTCTTCACGTAGATTCCCCGACACCTATCCAAACTACATGGAATTTGATCCCTGCATCCTAAGAATGGTACCTAGGAAGCCTCCCTGATGTTCAAGCCCAACAGCCGGTCGATCCGACTATTCTCCACGTCAGTTCAGCGCGCCACTCCTAGTGCCGCCTCAAGTGAGTTCCAACCCTTCGGGGTCATTAATCCAATGAGGGATGGTAAACCACAGGCATAAATGATTCCAAACCCCTACGTCCAGTTGACCGTTCCCCTCCAAGGTTAAATCCGTGGATACTATGTTTGGGTATAAACCAAATATTTCGCAAATATATGAATACATCTTAAATCTATAAGAGAGTCCCGGAACATGCAATAATTTCCCCCCAAAAAGGGTGTGATGAGCCCGACTTCCCATCCTCTCGACCAATGTGAGTTCTTAAGAGTCGCTGGTCAGACCATCCGGTGAACGCCTGCCTTTGGAAAGCAGGTCCATCAATCATTGGATACGGAGCCGTTGGGCGTTTCGTGGCTAAAAACCAGAATGAAACGAAAAATGGTGAACTCGACATGAATATTTAACCAAACATGACAGATTTAACCTAATCTCACCCCGTGACCCCCTTATGCTCTAAAGGAGGGCCAAGCAAGGTCACTAATTACGCATGGGATTATGAGATGCTACTTTGATGGGTTTGCTGCTTATATTTGCTAAAATGTTTTATAGGCACTACTTTTAGAACTCCCTTCGATCCAATGGCATCACAAAGGAACTCACAAGCGCACGCTTCCAACGATGCAAGGATGAGACTTCCTCAACAATGGAGGACCCTGTCACCCACCCAGCATCTTCAACGCTGGGTTTCAGACGCGCTGATCCGAGAGTACCATGTGAATGGTACTCTCCCAATGGTGGAGGTGGCCATGCACGCCCTCCAATCCGTCAAGATTCACCGGTCGCTTACCTAGTAGAGACCGCAAAGGCGGATCCAGATAGCCCCTGTCGCTGTCTCCAACCGTTTCGGGAGCCTATCCCCGGAACAGGACAATGTGTACCTCCCTTATATTAGGGAGGCAGATGAGGTCGACGTTGAGGACTTCATCCCTGTCGAACGGGGGTTCCACTCCAAGGCCCCCGCCGGAAGATGTCATCGCGGTCACGACGCAACCCAACATCCTCACGCCGAGGAGGATGTATCCTCGAGGATTCAGCCCCGCGCTTTCCAAGCTTCGGCCCCTCGGACCGCTCGACGAGGGCGGCAGAGGTACAATCGGGGACCGGTCATCACCCTGGTCCCTGAGGAGGAGCTCCACTGCCCAGCCACAGAGACGTACCATTAACAGGCACCTACACCTGTTTTCTCCTCCCAAGCCTGCCATCCAGACATGGGGCATCGTATGAGCCGGCGCGCATCCCCGCAGAGCTCCATCAAGCCCGTCGCTCATGCAGGACGACACTTACCAGGCAGACACCTCTCCCTACCCAGGGTCGTGAAGCCCACCAACCTGACATGGTGGCCACCCAGCACCTATAGGACCAGCTCCTGGTAGTTGCTTCAGATGCCCGCCATCCTGATATGGTGGCGATCAACAAAGCCCGCCACCCATATGTGGTGGAAAATCATAGGCGGTCACGTCTCCCCGCCAACAAAGGCCACCGACTCGATACGGTGGGAAACCAATATATGCAGGGCCAGCTCCCTACGGATGCAAGTAAAGTCCGCCACCCCGATGTGGTGGAAAACGAAGAGATAAACCGGTGTATCCTAGTACAGGGGCAGATTCGTTCACCTTCCCTGACACAGGAGAATTGTCGGTACCCACTGACCACTGGAGGACCAGAGCAGGATATTCCTACTCTGATACCGGAATGGGACTTATTACCCGTTCCATCTAAAGATGTCTCTCTATATATCCTGTAAATGATGGAGGAGCAGGTATCAATCCCAGATCATATCTTGCGAACTTGCCAGAATGTAATTGCATCGGCGACAACAGAAAGGACTCGGGCCCGTGAGCCCGTCTCCCCAATTGAGGCGACTCATCTAAGAGACGAGATAGCCGCATCAGAGCAGATCTGCATCCCTACTTCTGCCCAGGAGGGTCGCCGGCTATATTCCGCAATGCAAGGGCAACCGGATCAAGTAGCTTCACTCATTCCAATTGGGGGATACCCGTCCATCACGGTGGATGCTCCAGAGCAGACATATATCCCTGATAAAAGCCAAGATGTTCGTTAGCGTATCCCGGCAGCATCACGGGACAAAAATAGACAGGGACCCAAAGGAGGTGAAGGTCGTTGTCAACAGCAGACGGTCCCTGCTGTCCGCAAAAGGGTGCCTCGAATGTGCCAAAGGCAGCTGGAAAATAAAGAGCGGGTTCATGACTCTGCTCTGCTGGAAGCTAGGGTTTTCAACACTTCTAAGCACGCATCAAAGGCTCGAAACCCTGCCCACCCATTACCATATTATGGGAGCGGCAGTAGCAGTTGAGAAGGTCCTCCCCACAATGGCGCTACCAGCAGCTCTAAAGGTCCTCCCCAGAGCACCCGTGGGGGCCTCCCCCGCGGGCATATAACGATCGGTCATGAGAGATTCTCGCTTGATGCGAGTCACGGAAACCCTCCACGTGACTAGAAGGTCGAGCAATAAGAAGGTCCTCCCCTTGTCACGGTGTGTCCTGAAGGTCCTCCCCAGGAAGCGAGTCGAACGTCAAGCCATGATATTCATCCCCACCATGATGGAAGTTGTTGCGAAAGTCCTTCCCGTAACAACGCTACACAGCCAGAAGGTCCTCCCCTCACTGTGACACACCTTGGAGGTCCTCCCAAGGGTGTGCACTGCAAAAGTAATCTATGAAGTGAAGCATCAACCAGTAATGGTAGTCCTCGCCATTACGGCCGCCATTACGGAGGTCCTCCCCGCGATGACACATTATTTCGACAGGAAGGCCCTCCCCCTGCCGAGTCAAGCACTGAAAGGCCCTCGTATGCTGAGGCACTCAAAAGGTCGGGATCAAGCATGTCAGATTCCCAGCTTGTCGCTAGCGACGCCCTTCTTCGATCAAGAGCTATTCCAGGGCCACGTTCATCTTCTGAACCACCTCGGAATCTACCACAAGACAATTCAACACCTACCGGTCCCACTGCCTCCGACTACAGTGAGAGCCTTAGTTGGGATGACCAGGTAGAGGAATCACTGGCAGAGGAGTATGCCGATATGTTGCACCTGAGGAAATGACTGGCCAGGAATGATATACCAATTATGTTTTGGCCCACGACCACCTCTCAGTACGACATACCCAGAGAGTTGTTGGAAGAATGTATGCACGACATCTGCCATAATATATGGACAACCCTCCGCCAGCTGAAATTAAGCTTCCTGACCTATGACAGGTATGTAGACCACATCAATATGGTAGGGGACCTCCTGCATCACATCAACCTGGAGGCCCTTTCCTCAATGTGATGACAATTCCCTGAGAGGCGCAAAGGGAATATAGAGGTAGCTTCCCTCCGCGCACTGCACCATCTGCGCCGCCTCATCGATGACGCTCCTATGGGATTCCATTTCAGAGGATGGGGGAAACACAGAGCTCTTCATTTCACTACGCTCCCCGCCCAGAAAAACCATTTCGGCATGTTATCGTGTAACGTCATCACATCAAGACGGAAATTGAGTGGTTCACCTATTCAGGAAAGGCAACACACCCAACAGAGTCGGGCCTTGAGTAAGTCCCATAAGAATCAGGCCCGACAGGAACAAGCCATTCAAGAAATCCTGAATCAGGCCACCGAGATCATACAGCAGGCCTCTCGCCTATGAGAGGCCAATCAATGATCTCTGCCTGCCTCCCTAGAAGGGACTGATCCACAGGTGAATTTGACACCAGATCCGGTTCACCCCCGAATGGGGGAACGTGAGATCAGGCAGTTCGCGATAGCCACAACCACTGCCGTAATCCAGGTTCAACCCCAGCCTGCATAGCTGGGGGAATTTTTAACAACAAATGCCCCCGTAAGACCAATAAAACCAGGAAGAGACTCAATGTCCAGGGAACGGAGCCAACCCTAGCCCTCAGGGCTGGGGACATTATTACCCCCTCAACAACAACCTCCCCCAAGAGAGTCAGTATTCTCTCGTCTAGGGAGGACAGTCAGAAAAGGAGGTTCTTGTCCTATCCCATCATATGAATCATCATCCCCTATGAGAGGAAGGCGCACTGTAAGGTCACATCAAAGAACTCTCCACGTCACCCTTCGTCAAGAAGTCCTAGGGAAATCCCAGGTCATAAAAGGGAAGGCCAGCTGAAGACGCAGGAGAGCCTCTTCCTATTTGGAAGATGATGTCCCCTCCACCCTGCAAAATGCGTTCATCAACGCCATAGAGGCTAACCCCGTAGGTGACACCGGAGAAAATTCAAATCCGGACGGATCGGGAGACGACGGTTCCGGTCAGGCTATGACTCACAATGAACCCCCAGGTGTGCACACCCAGAACCAGAGGGCCGCTTTAAATATGGCTGCCCCTTTAGCTAACATCCCTCCACCTTCCCAGCGAGCTTCTAACAAGGACAAGAACAAATGAATGGTTACCCTCAACCCATCTCCTTACCTCGATAAAAATGATCCACTCACGCTCGAAGATAGGTTCGCTCGACAGGAAGAAGAGATGAAATAATTGAGGTGGTTTAACGCCGAGCTTATCCAGAGGAACCGCCTTATTGAAAGTGCATCCCAAGAAGAGCCACGTCATGAACTCCCAGAAAGTGCACCTCAAAGGCTAAGGCTTGCCCCGAAAAATGAAGCACGATCAGGGATCCTGCCCAATGAGGCACTTGGTTCGTCCAACTACCTAAACGTGGATGATAAATACCAGGATTTCCCTCCACTTAGGAGGAAACCGGAGCTAGTACGCCCGAACCCCCCGAGGGTACCCTGAATGGAATATGCACCCTTAGTGCCAGCCAATCCAGATCCTCAGGCAATGACTTAGGCTACGCCTACCCAGAACCGGGCCCAACAGGATGTAAACCAGGGACTCACCAACACCATCGAGGCACTAACATCTCGATTGGAAGCAATAGAAGGCCGACGCGCTCTGATACAACCAGAGCGGAAACCCTACCCAGATTAGGTGACCAACACACCACCTCCACCCAATTTTGGGAGCCCTGTATTCCCCATATTCAATGGATCAGGTGATCCAGAGTAGCATTTGATGCACTACACGTCCTATTGGGACCCTATGATGGGGACTCCAGAACAACAAGAAGCAGTGAAACTCAGATGCTTCGTACAAACCTTGCAAGGATCCGCCTTCGTCTGGTATACAAGTCTGCCGGCCCAGTCGATAAAGAGCTAGGAGGACCTCCGGCAGCAGTTCCTATTCCACTTCATCTCAATGCTGCCTAAAACAACAGTCAACGATCTCATGAACTGCAAGCAGAGGGAGAACAAGAGGGTATCATATTTCCTCGCCAGATGGAAAGGTCTGACCTATTACTTGAACAAACCAATGCCTCAAGATGAGATGCTAGCCATATGCATCAATAATCTTAGAGATGAGCTGCGAACACCGCTCATACCAGTGGAGTGCACCACTGGCTTCCTCCATCTCTCGGCCATTTCCCATAGAATTGAGGACTCCCTGTAGCGTACAAATTCAAAGTCCTGAATAGCCTTGTAGGCTCCTATGAAAAGAGCCCCTAGAGCTGAAGCGTCCGCTGTCACACTCAAGCCGGCCCCTGTGCCTGCTCTACCACTCAAGCCTCCACCAAATCTTCAAGGGCCCCTTGCATATCAGCAGACTCCCCCGCCTAAACGGGATGATTAGAGAGGACTGAAGCATAACCAGTTTTAGGAATGAAGACAAAAAGCATACTCATTCCGAGATGATCAAGTCCGCGGATACTTCATTGCCACCATGAACTGCAACTTTCTCTGCCTCCCGGAGCTGAGGAGACTTGAAGAAGTCGGTTGCAATGACATGCCTGATTACTGCCCCTACCATCAGATGTTGGGGCATAGTATCCAAGAGTGATTCGTCTTCAAAGACCTCCTACAGAGGATAGTAGATTCTAGACAAGTCGAACTGGGACCACCCCTAGCACATGTAGCATGTATCTCTACCACCGAATCTGATAAAGAGGAGGGGTGGCAGAAAGTCACCAGCAAGCAGGGGCAGAAATTTGACAACTGGATGACTCGGAAGACTATCAACCGAGCCCAGGGCATACTCTGAGCTCAACTACATCAGCCGGTGTTGCCACCAGTATCCCCTAGAGCCGCAGAGCCGATAGCATCGGCCTCACAATCCTCCACAAGCTGGTCATCCGGATGGAGCCGAAGGAGGAAAAAATCACAAGAGGAGCATTCCGCGACGGGGCCAGAGTTAGTCTCGACCCTGGAAGATTTCATGCCCTCGAATTTGGCACCACGGGCACCGACCCACCAAACGACACCATCAGAGATAATCAACTAGGTTGACCTATCATAGGATGAAGAGGCAATCTTTGGTTCTATCAATGTCATCCATCTCATGGAATCATTCCCTGACGAAGGGTATGATTAAGAACCCAAGATCCCTGCACAAGGATCCAGGAGGAGGAATTGTAGAGGCAGAGGATACTAAGGGAGGTGCAGCCGCGACCGAAACCAACCCTATGGGCGGACCACGACCCAGACTGTCAATATTGTGGAAACCCGTGGGAGAGCCCTTCAACGGACTCAGCAGGAGAGGGAATGCCCCTCCACCTCCACAAATAGCCACTCTGGCCCTGTTGTTCTATGATACCCACCAGAGGAGGTGCAAGTGTCTGGTTTCCTAGTGCACACAAATAGACTGGCTGGGCCAAGTCCTCAAAATGTGGGAACACCATCGACATCTGTTCCTGCGGCTGGTCCCTCCTCGTCAAATGCTCCAGCTCCCAAAGAACCCGCTAAGACTCTCCCGCCAATAGAGAAGTGTCGACCGCTAGAGCAAAAATACGACATCCTTAAGCAGATGGCGTCAGTATTGGCCAGGTTTTCAATCCTGGATGCCTTGAGTTTGTCAGCCGACCTTAGGGAGGTGCTTATCGAAGCTTTGATCAGCCCCCAAGAATTTCAAGCCGAGGTAGCTGCCACCAAGATTTACCAGACAGAGACTGGCCCAGATGAATGCAATGCGGTGATTTCCTTCACCGATCATGATGAAGATGCCATCATGCAAGGACACATCAGACCGCTATATTTGTCTGGCACACTGAATGGTATTGATATCCGAAAAGTCATTATAGACAATGGCTCTGGAGTTAACCTCCTTCCCCTACGGACACTCCGTAAGTTGGGCTATAGTGAGGATGATCTAATTCCTTCAGCCACAACTTTGTTAGGTCACGACAAGAGTGAGAATAAACCAATGGGACAAATTAAACTAAAGACCCATTTTGGTGACTTGGTAGCCTACACGGAATTCTTGGTGGTCCGACAGAGCACAACATTCAATGCCCTATTGGGAAGGCCATGGCTCCATAAGCACATGACTGTTCCTTCATCCTACCACCAGTGTATCAAGTACTGCGTCAATGGAAAAAGAGGGACATTTCACGCCGATAAGGCCCCTTTCGAACTCTTAGAGTCACATTAAATTGACGCCATGTTCTATGAGCAAAATAAGAAGAAACCTTTGGTCGATAACGTCGACTGGATCCCCGCTCCAAATGGCCTAGAAATGGTCCCCGATGACCCCCTCACGTAGCTTGGCATAGATTATGTCCTGCCTATCAACCGTGTTGAGAGTAGGAGTTCAAGTCCGGACACACATTTGGATTTCCTCATGACTTCATCCATGATGGCCGAGCATGACAATGCGGGAACGTCTACCAACCCTCGATTTGGGGATGAATACTCAAGCCGGGATGCCCACGATGCCTCTCCCTCAAACCCTCGAAGACTTAGACCAGAATCTCTCTCCTCATCAAATCAAGAAGATGAGGACTTGGGAGAAGAATAGGGGGAAGATATCAGAGATGCACCTCCAGTATTTGAGGAGGGTATCTCCACCACTGTGGATGAGCTCAGGGAAATAAACCTGGGTACCGAAGAAGACCCGAGGCCCACTCTCATTAGCACGGCCATGTCTCCCAAGGAACATGAGGTATATACCTCCTTCCTAAGGAAACATCGGGATATCTTCTCCTGTAATTACACAGAAATGCCAGGACTCAATCCTGAGGTAGCGACGCATCACCTGGGTCTTCCAGAAGACCACCAGGGCTACAAACAGGCCTCTAGAAGGAAACACCCATCACATGATTCCAAGATAGATGCTAAAGTCGATAATCTCATTAAAGTAGGCTTCATCAGGGAGGTCCAGTACCCCATTTGGTTGGCCAACATCGTCCCTGTCAAGAAAAAGAACGGGAAAATCCGTGTCTGCATTGACTTCAGAGACCTTAATCAGCATTATACGAAAGATGACTTCCCGGTTCCAATCACTGAGTTGTTAATTGATTCAACGACTGGGTATGAGGCTCTATCCTTCATGGACGGCTATTCCAGATATAATCAAATCAGGATGGCCTCAGAAGACAAATAAGACACTTCTTTCAAGGCCCCTCAAGGGGTATTCTGTTACAGGGTCATGCTATTTGGTCTCAAGAATGCTGGATCCACGTATCAGCGTTCCATGCATCGGATCTTTAAGCCATTCCTGGGGAAATTAGTTGAATGTTACGTAGATGACCTAGTGGTAAAGTCCAGACAGCGTTCGGATCACCTGTCGGACCTTGAGACCATCTTCAACAAGCTCCGATAGCATATCTTGAATATGAACCCCTTGAAATGCGCCTTTGGGGTTACCTCATGGAAATTCCTTGGCTTCGTCGTATGCCATCGTGGCATCGAAGTCGACCATGAGAAGATGAAGGCTATCCTGAGCCTGCCACCTCCTCGAAATATCACTGAGCTGAGGGGATTCCAAGGACACCTAGCCTATATTAGGCTGTTAATAGACAACCTGGCAGGCAAATGTTTTCCCTTCACCAGGTTAATGAAGAAGGGGGTCACGTACCAATGGACGAATGACTGCCAAGAGGCATTCGACAACTTGAAGAAGTACCTCTTAAGACCACCGGTGCTCATGCCCCCAGTCGAAGGAAGGCCTCTCATTCTATATGTGACGGCCCTAGAACGGTCATTGGGAGCCTTCCTCACACAGAAGAATGACACCAACAACGAAAACAGTCTCTATTACCTCAGTCGAACCATGATTGATGCTGAGACTCAATACTCAAATATTGAGAAGAGCTGTCTGGCCTTGGTCTTCATGGTTCAAAATCTGTGACATTATCTGCAGCATCATGAGGTCCATTTGATCTCGTGGAGTAACCCACTCATGTATATCCTCAGTTGCCCGATGCTAACCGGAAACCTATCCCAATGGGCGGTCATCCTGCAACAGTTCGACATCCGGTTCGTGACTCAAAAATCCATCAAGGGCCAGGCATTATCAGACTTTCTGGAAGATCACCCTTTAACAGAGACCACTGCACCTGACGCTGAACTACCTGATGAAGATATCTTCTTGGTTCAAGAAGAGTTCCCAGCATGGGAAATGTACTTTGACGGCGCATCCAGAAGCCCCACCGGGAGGAGGATGGAGGATCCCAGATTCAACAAAGTGGGTATGGGGATAATACTCGTGTCCCCAGAAAAGGCACTTTTTCCATATTCCTTCCTCCTATCAGAGGGATGTACAAACAATGAAGTGGAATATCAATCTCTTATTGCAGGCCTAGATCTCACACTCTAGGAACAAGTACAACACCTTAAGGTAAAAAGTGACTCAGAGCTAGTCATCAAGAAAGTCAATGGTGACTATGCTATTAAAAAGGAAGAGCTGATCCCCTTGTTTGACCATGTCCGAGGGATAATGGCCAAGTTATCCAAAGAACCAACATTGACTTATATTCTCTGGTCCCAGAATGCTCAGGCTGATGCATTAGCCAACGCGGCCACAACCCTAGCTGATCCAGACCGGGATGAAACAGTCATCATCATTGCTCACCGTCGAATGGTGTTACCATTTGTTCAAGATAAGATGGAAGAGATCCAATAAGTCAGTCCTATCCCCGAGCCATATTCTCCTGCCACTGGATAGATGATCCCCATTGCGAACTACCTTCAACGGGGAGAGCTTCCATCAGACAGGGCTGAACGAGAGAAAGTACGGAGAAGGGAAATCAATTTTGTCCTATATGGCGGCACGGGTCAGCAAGAGGTCCTCTACAAACGAGGTATAGATGGAGTGCTCCTCAGATGCATTGATGGATAAGAAACTGATTCCCTCATGACTGAAGTACATGCAGGAGCATGTGGAGCACATCAACCGAGGACCAAGCTTTCCCATCAGGTTCGAAGGCTTGGGTACTAATGGCCCACAGTGGCATGAGACTGCGAGCGTTTTACCGAAAAATGCCACTCATTCTAGATTCATGCTAACTTCATACACCAGCCCCTGGAGTTACTTCATCAAGCTAAGTACTCCTAGCCATTTTCCATCTGGGGGATAGACGTCGTGGGACCGTATCCTCCTGTCAAAGCCAAACAACTGAAGTATATCCTCACGACGACCGACTTCTTTTCCAAATGGGCAGAAGCCATACCCCTCAAGGAAGTCGTGGAAAGAAATATTGTCAGCTTCATGAATACCAATATCATCACCAGATTTGGTGTCCCTCATACTATACTGACGGACAACGACACCAAGCCTTCAACAAAAAGGTCCGCCTTCAGTCTTTCTTGGAAGGAGAATTAGTGCTGGTCCTCCGAAACCCAATGATACCTGGCAAGAATCCCCCAAAGATAGAGCCCAAGTGGGAGGGACCATATGTTGTACACAAGGTCTACCCCAATGGAGCATATGACCTGATCTCCATGTAAAGGAAATTCACCGCGGCTCCTACCAATGCGAGATTACTAAAGAAGTATTTCACATAGAAACCAAGAAGCACCCTCATCCTAACCACACGACGTTAAACTATATGGACTACGTCCTCACCGCATGATGTTAAACTGCATGGAGTACGTCCTCACCGTATGATGTTAATCTTCATGGATTACGTCCTCACCGCATGACGTTAAATTGCATGGAGTATGTCCTCACCGCATGATGTTAAACTGCATAGAGTACGTCCTCATCGCATGACGTTAAACTGCATGGAGTACGTCCTCACCACATGACATTAAACTGAATGGACTATGTCCTCACCGCATGACGTTAAACTGCACAGATTCCAGAGAACTACGTATGACTTGATTCCTTCCCTCGTAGGATACGTAGCGATGCCAGGATCCCCAGTCTTGGAACAACCCCCTGAATAAGAGATAAAAAATGCCTTCTTTCCCCCGTGTATGTACCAAACCTGCACGGGGTGTACTTATTCCAGAGAACTACGTATGGCTTGATTCCTTCCCTCGCAGGATACGTAGCGATGCCAGGATCCCCAGTCCTGGCCCAACCCCTTGAAAAAAAATGCCCTTTCCCCCCTTGTGCGAACCAGACCGACACGGGTGTACTTCTCGTCCTTATCGCACGACGTTAAACTACACAGAAAATGATGTTAAAAATGCCCCCTTCCCCCATGTATGGACCAGACCTGCATGGGGTGTACATCTTCATCCTTACCACATGATGATAAACTGCACGAACTTCTTCCTCACCGCATGACGCTAAACTGCACGAACTTCGTCACGACCCACCCAAGACATGTGGCGATACGAGATGGAGATACTCCTTTCACATTTGGATGCGTCCTCTCCATACATCTGACTCCATGACCCAGATAATTATGGATCTTCATAACCACTCATGGCCATCAGAAGTGGAAAGTCATCGACCCATGGACACCTTTGCATGACTATGAATACCATGTCCTCAGTGGATCTGCATATTGATAGGCCATGGCCCGTCTACCAAAGGAAAGATTTCCACAGGCGACACTTTTCCTAGCTCCGTACGCTTACCGGCCTCAGAGCCCCCATACTATACCTCCTGACCCAGAAGTTTATGGTGTATTGGTTTACAAGTTCATTCCCCTTTTCACATCCAGGTGTTGCTAGGGTATCTCTATCTAGCTAGCCTATGTGTCTGTTAGTGGTTCACATAGAAACCTGCATCAACAAACATCAAGCCAGGACTAGGATACTTTGACTCAATGGACAATTTTAGTGAATATGTTTCTTGTATACCCGGGCACCATTATCCCCACATGCCGAACTCTGCACTATGAGCAATCACGGATCTTCATGACCACTCACGACCATCAGAAGTGGAAAGTCATCGACCCATGGACACCTTTGTACGACTATGAATACCATGCCCTCAGCGGCTCTGCATAATGATAGCCCCTGGATCGTCCATCAAAGGCAAGATTTCCTCGGGTGGTACTCCTCCTAGCTCTGTACGCCTACCAGCCTCAGAGCCCCCACACCATATCTCCTGATCCGGGAAAGCTCAAAGTTGAAGTTTACGAACTTCATCCCCAACCTTGTTCCAAGTATATCAGAACATGTTGACTCAGTTATCCTTCGAGTGACTGTAGAAATAGTCACCCAATGGTCCGAGATCTATGACCGATAAAATAGGAGTACCTCATCCTTACCACATGACGTGAAACTACATGGAATGAAGGCACACCCCCATGCACAAAAAAAAAAGAAAAGATCAGTGTAGGGGGCTCTTTGAAACTCAAAAAGCAACCAGGGATGGATATCCCTGACATGTCCAGACATTCCCCTGCCAAATGACAGACTTCGTGGCCCGAATAATTGTGGATCCTCATAACCATTCATGACCATCAGAAGTGGAAAGTGATCGAATCGTGGACACCTTTGTATGACTATTCATACCATTACCTCAGTGGCTCTTCATAATGATAGCCCCTGGCTCGTCCATCAAAGGAAAGATTTCCATAGGCGATGCTCTTCCTAGCCCCGTATGCTTACCGGCCTCAGAGCCCCCATATCACCTTTCCTAATCCAAGAAGCCCCAGAACCATGATTTACACCAATCAACCCTCCCCCCATGTCTAGGGAATGTTGATGTATTCAATCCCAGTTACATTATGATAAAGAGCGGCCTTTGCAAAAATACCCACCATCCTCACTGAATGACGTTAAACTGCATAGCAACCTTCAAAAAAAAAGAGTCCCTGTCCTTGCTGCATGATGTTAAACTACACAAAAACCTTCAAAAATACCTCTCATCCTTGTCTCATGACGCTAAACTGCACGGATTATGTCCCAACCACATGAAGATAAACTACACGGACATACTCGTCATGGGTTCAATGATAAACATAGGATTTTATCCATCTTTCAGTGCACGGGTCAGACCTGCACGAACCACCGCCTCACACCAGCGTGAAAAAAAAATTACTTCACCCATTCTTAGGAAGTTTAGTCTAGATATTTCCCCCATATTTAGGCACCCTCTCATCATAATCCATACTCTGTACTCAGAAAAAGACGAACTCTCATAATCCACCCCCGGTGGTCCCAAATCTCAAATTCCCTGAAGTTGCTTGGCTATCAGAAGTAGATAGTATTTGACTTAAGGATACCTTTGTATGACTATTCATACCATGCCCTCAGTGGCTCTGCATATTGATCGCCCCTAGCCCGTCTACCAAAGGAAATATTTCCTTAGGCAATGCTTCTCTCCGTACGCCTCTTGGCATTTGAGCCCCCATGTCTATCCCAGGATTTGGAAACCCTCTGAGCTACAGTTTACCAACCTCTTCCACAATCCTACTTGAATGCGGCAGAACGTCTTTGACGAGATTACCGAGAACCAGGAAAAGTCGTTCCATTTCAGATGATGTCCCAGCTGCATGACTTTAAACTGCATCAAGCCCCAACCGTCCTTTACGCTAGATAAATGCGTAGGATGGGAACCTTGCTTCCACACTCCTGATTAATACAGATGTTCTAAAAACCTTCCAAACATCACATACCCTTTCCGAGCCACCCCTGGTGGTTTTCATTTTTTCCAAACCACCCATGGTGGTTTCCATGAGCTGGGATTCCATGAAGTCCCCTATCCATCAGAAATGGATAAGTCTTTGACTTAGGGACACCTTTGTATGACTATTAATACCATGCCCTCAGTGGCTCTGCATATTGATCTCCCCTGGCCCATCTACCAAAGGCAAGTTTTCCTTAGGCAATGCTCTTCCTACCTCTGTACGTCGACACAACTCCCATGCCTTGAGACATGCCCTGCATGCCGCTCAAATTAAAACATGTTTCCCCCCATGTGTGTCAGAAAAGTATTGAGATGTATCTTAATCAGTTGAACCCCATTGGGGCCCTCGCCCCACCATATTTGGTCAAAGCTGTTTGACCTAAAACATCAGTAGTGATAGTCTTGACGGCGGGACTTTAAACCGCTCACAAAAGAAAGAGGCACAAAGCCTGTTAGGCCGAAAACCTGAAAATGATGACCTAAGAAAAAGCCTGGTTATACCCGCTGGGTCCACACTAAATGGGCCCAAGAAAAATCAGGGCGTTAAAAGGAAAAGACAAAAAATTTTGTGGGGTTTTTCTACAAAACCTTAGCAATAGTCAGACTACGCTCGCTGGATCCCATGGTCCAGGAAAAAATTAGAGCTTGTTTTCCTGAGTTATGATTAGTTCTGATTCAGTGAATTGTTAGTTTCATAAAAATTGTTCTAAGTAACAATCAAATTCCACAGCAACAAGTGATTGACAGAGAATTTGTTTCATTAGAACAAAAAAAGGGATGACGTCCACAAGCCGGGGTCTCTCCTTCACACAAAAAAAGGAAAAAAAGGGGGCAGAGGGGTAAGTAAAACAGAGGATACAAAAGTAGCTCTGATATTTATAAAGGAGCCTGACTTGCTCTCCCCACCAGATCAGCGACCGCGCAACGGAGGTCATTCCAGGATTGTTCCAACACCGCCTTCTCCCTGGTTTCAACCTCATCCACCGGACGGATACGCTCCACTGAGGTTTGGAGGTCATTGATCCCTTTTCTGGTAACTTCAAGACGACCAGTCACGGTTGATAACTGATCCCTCAGCATCGTAGCCCGTTCTTCACATTCATGCAACTTAGTGGATAGGATGGCCTCCTGATCTCGAGAGATCGCCTCCCGTGCTATTAGTTGATGGAGCTTTGTTGTGGTTTCCTCCAAGGTTCGGGCCCCATAATGAGTGGTCTCGAAGTGAGAAATATTTCATTCATTAGTGACAGCTTCCTCATGGGCCATGACAACTTGGAAAGAACGAGAATGGAGCTTCCGATAGTCAAAGACACCCGACCCCAAACCCAGGAAGAGCTGACGAAGAGCTTTAGTTTTAGTTTCCATTTCATCTAAGGGGGTTTTGGTGATGATTTCACAGATTCGGGGCCAGGCCCACCTGCACACTGCCCGATGGTCCGCCATGGTATGAGGATCTTTGGTATCCTCGTTGGGCGACATGAGAACAAAGTCTGGCATAGCAGCCCGCGTGGATGTGTTCTCACTAGAAGTTGACCCCGAAGCTGGAAAGTCTGGAGCCTCTAGCCCCAGTTCAGGCTTAGGGACCAAGTTGCTAAGCCAGGTATCGACTGGCGGAACCTCCGGGATGGTATCGCTGGGACCTGAAACCAGAGGGTCATCCTCATCCACGCACAAGAAGGATGAATTTGTCTGAACTGCGGCCACCACAGGGTTGGGAGAGGAAAGTTATCTGAGTTTCTTTGATCGACGAGCCATTAGTCGGTCCTCAATTAAAACTGACGAGGAAGGTGTAGTGGATGTAGCAGCCACCATACCTCCTGATTTGGGAACCTTCCAGATAGCCTTCCCTAGGATCCCATCAGGATAGTATTTTACCCATGTTTTTGCATACTCTATGGAAAGGCTGGAAATCGCCCCCGTATAAGGCAGCAGAATGCTTGCGTCAGATCCTTCTCGCGTCAGCATCAGCCACCACTGACGAAGTATGGTTGGATGCAGTCCTTGAGCCCGAGAAAGGGGAAGGAAAACATGGACTTACATGCAACCAAACTGGCGAGAAAAGTGATACGAGACATACAACTCGCACAGAGAAACCCCATCGATCCATGCAGACAGAAACCCGTCCCGCAGGGAGATCATGTAAGAGAGCTCCTCCAGGCTCCCCCGACGGTTGTCAACTAAGATTCCAGAAGGGGTGGGGTAGGGAGTGAAGATGAACTGAGCGAAGTTTCTCAGAAGCTCGAGGACTTCACTAGAGTTGAGAGACTTCAAGCAAACTCTGGCTATATCTAGTAGGGTAGGCCGAAAGGTAGGAAGCAGGATGGCCATGTTGTGACGATATTCATAACAACGACAATGATCCGCCACCCAGCCATAAAAAAATTGAAATGGTCCGCTTAAATGGTAGGGTGAACCGCCCACCTTCATGTGGCTTAGTAGATCATAGATACGGGCCAAAGTGGGCACGACTAAATTCACCATGCGACCCTCTGCTAACTCAGCCGCCATTATCAAAGTGTAGGCCCAGACACCTGGGTTGACATCCCGGGAAGGAAATAGCCATCCGCTCAAAAACATAGAAGACAGACTGGCCAACTAAAGAATAGGTGACACACCAGGGCACACCTCGTAACCCCATGAAAGGTAGTCGCTTGCTTCCAGAACCGCCCAGTAAGAGCCTTGAATAGTTCGTGACTGTTGGGAAGGATGAGTCCTGGGACGCTTAATCTTCGGCGTAGGACCAGTGGTGTTCAGAAATAACCCTATCCAAGTGCTATAAGGAATAAGCGAGTGGGAACGCAAGGACTGACCCAGTGACTACCCCGCCATTGCCAGCAGCTCCTTCTCCAATAAAGGCACCTATTCAATGTCATACCATGCTTTAGGAGTGGGAAAAAATTCGTCATACATCTCGACAGCAATCAGAAGTCCTCCTATCTGGTAGATGTCCCACAGACTAATGCCGACTTCACAGTGGGAAAGGTGGAAAGTATTAGTACTTGAACACCAGTGGCTGAACAGGTCGGGCAGGATCAAAGATGATGGGTAAACAGAAAATTGGGAATCCCACACTGCGGAGTATAGGTTGACCGCTTCCAGTGAATTGGGAGACTCCTAACAATGATGATGGACCCAGAAAGCCCAAGCCCAATCATTTGAGAAGAGCCCTCCGGTCCGAAGATCCCACCTGGGAACCCACCCCGCATCAGGATCCCTTCGAGAAAGGTTGATAATAGAAGGGTAGTCCTTAAGGACAACTTTCTGAGAAAAGTCTTGAGTGAACTGATCTCTTTGGGTCCAGACAGAGCCCCTCAGAATAAATGTGTCTTTCGGACCAAAATCAGAGATTATCTCCCCGGATTGGGTAAGGTTTGACTGAATGCACTTTGACAGTGCTTACAGGAAAGGAGAAGGGAGACCTAAGAAAGTAGGGGGGATAAGGACATCATCCTGAAGACCGAAGTCATAGAGCGGAAGCCAGATTGATAATGGATAACTCAGAAGCTCAGAAGGGATCAGGTTCTTCAATACACCATCATCAGGAATGATGGACCGACTAGGATCTTCTTTGACACCCTCCGCTCTGTGAATCATAGCTGAACATCTCTCTGAGCTGGTTGAGAGGGGCTCTGCAGCAGGCCTCGGTGCAGAATGAGGGGGAACCATATTTTCTCCCTTCACAATGAGATCCAACAATTGGTTAGTCCGGAATAAAAGTCTGGACAAAAATGACCAAATGAATGTTTAAGGATCCTTCATAATAAAAATCCATAAGGAGGCCTTGGAGGATGGTTCGTGATGACATTATCCAAAGAACCATCCCTCCGTGAAATCAGTCCATGGAGCCCTAGCCCGCGGAGCATTGGCCAGGAAACTGCGAACCAAGTCGCTGGGCGGAATTTCAATCCCGAGTTTATTCGGAAGACTCAGATAATTTTTAAAGTTCAAGAGTTTTTTAGTCCACGAAGCAAGTTACTCCACAACCCGTCATCACTTACTTTTTAATTAGTTAAGAGTAATGGTTCGTGGTTGGGAAGTTGGTTCACGGGTGAAGGCGACCGTGAAGAAGGAACGGTTCACTGAGGATTGCTGCCGGTTCGCGGATGAGGCACTTCGTGAAGGAGCGAACACGCAGAGGCAAAGGAGATCTGGTTTCGCGAAGAATTCGGTAAAGGACAGGTGAAGGGCTCCCCGTATTTTTAGGCGTGGTCCCCTACCGGGTCCACCTTTCTACCGCAAACCATCTCAGTTTCAGGACCACTTTTCATCGGAATGGCCTCCTCTTCGTTCCGATCGGACCCCATTCCGATGGGGGGCATTTGTAGGGTCCTGAAAAATCAAAAAAGGAGATTATACCCAAATCCACTAAGAATTGGAGAAAATAATCAAAGAAGAGACACAAACATGACCGGTCCGCGAACCGGTCCCATGGAAGCGCAATGTGGCCAGGACCCAAGAGGCACCCCCTCCGCGAACCATTTTCGTTCGCGAAATGGAGGCGGAGAGCCTCCGTAGTCGCGAGGCAGGATATGCGCCAGTCTGGTTCACCATCACGAACCGCCCCAACCACGGACCGCATCGACCGGTTCAAGCCGCACCCGCTGTCATTCGCGGAATAGAGGCAGAACCCTCCGCAGCCGTGGAGCACTCCTTGAGTTCGCCTCGTGGAGGGGGGAAGCGTTCAATACTCACCGCGAATCGCAGATTGACCAAGTCAGCTGTGAACCGGGTATTTGGTTATGGGCCTCCACAAAAGGTGCCGCATGGACACATATAATCCCTTTCCCCACTCTATAAAAGGAGACGAAGGGGGAAAGAAAAAGGGATCAGAGAACTAGAATCGGATTCAGAGGGATTGGAGATTCAGAAGGAGATCGGTTGAAGGAAGGCTTCAGATTTCACAAACAGCGAAATCCCCTTCTGTGAACCACATCAGGTATATGAATTAACAAGGAGTTGGAAAACGCATAATAATTTGGTGAACCACAAACCTAAAATAACGAAAAAGGAGAACCGCGAACCATACCCCCTCCACGGATGACTTCCCCGCAGACCAGGAGTTTATGCCTCTTTTCCCATCCGTCATACCGCGTATCACTCTATTACGCAGGCGAAGCCCCAACCGAAGAGCCTCTGATCGACACCACCCTTGGCCACCGCTCCCCGCCTGGAACCCTCCGTGAACCTCCCTGGTTCGAATATTGAACCCGAAGCCACGAACCACCCTGGTTCGTGGATTGAACCTGAAGCCGCGAACCACCCTGGTTCGCGAGACACCAATCAGTCCGCGGACCACCCTGGTTCACGGAAGGCTTCTCCAGCCGCGTGGCACTTCCCCACACAAAGGGCTCCACCACCCATACCTCTCGGTGGCTCGCCAAATACTTCGGTGTTCTCATTTCCAGAGCCAGGTAAAATCCTTCCGATCCAGCCCAGTCCTCCACGACTCCCTCATTGGCCTATTCATCGGGGCTGAGCCGAGGCCTCCGCCAGAGCCACTGGATCCACATGGTGTAACTTTCAGGCCCATCAGCGCGCCATTTTGAGTTCACATACCCACGGTAAATAGGGGAAAAGGGGTTGGCACGACCCTTGAGCAGATTCCTGAAGCATTCCTGGGTTCACATTCCCACGGTAATGTGGAGTCTGAGCTCGGGAATCCCCTTTCTGCCCCTCCACTTCTTGAGGGTTCCTTGAAGATGGTAAAATAGCTATCAGAAGGAATCCCTCGTGCACTACAAGAGAGAAGATGGGCACAGGAGCACCCCCTTTCTCTCTCCCGCTGGGCTTTGTCGCCCCGGGCGTCCATCTCGGAGTAAGCCACGACCTTATGGGCCTCCTCAGAGTGTAAGTCCCAATCCATCACCACGGGCATCCATCCAGGAGTAAGCCCCGATCTCATGGGCTGCCCTCATGCGTAATCCCCACTCCGCTTCTCACGGATGCACCTTTCGCGACGTGATCCTCTGGTCCCTGCTGCCTATTGTTGCTCACACCGAGCATGAATCACGTGGGATTAGAGTAAGCATCGACCATGAAATCCTCCTATGGGCCTCCTCAGAGTGTAAGCCCCAACCCATAATTCTGGTCCTCGTTAGAGTGTAACCCCCAATCCATCATTCTGGGCTTCCCCAGAGCGCAATCCCCAAGCCATAAGCGAACTACGAGGACTTTGATCCATGCCAAAGCATGGTACGTAGGAATCCTCCACGAGGTTCAATCCCACCACCCGGTCGTTTCTTCACGTCGAGTTCCACCTTCGTCTAGCATGATGTTAAAATGTATATACAAACTATGTGGAATTTTATCCCTACCTCCTAAACAGGGTATGTAGGAAGCCTCCATGAGGTTCAAGCCCACCACCCATCAGACCACCTGGTCCCTCTTCATGTCGGTTCCCCGACACCTATCCGAACTACGTGGACTTTGATCCCTGCTTCCTATGTAGGGTACGTAGGAAGCCTCCCTGAGGTTCAAGCCCAACAACCATTCGATCCGACTATCCTCCATGTCGGTTCACCATGCCACTCCTATTGCCGCCTCAAGCGAGTTCCAACCCTTCGGGGTCATTAATCCAACGAGGGATGGTAAACCTCGGGAAAAAATGATTCCAAAACCCTGCGTCCAGTTGACCGTTGCCCACCAAGGTTAAATCTATGGATACTATGTTTGGGTATAAACCAAAGATTCGAAAACATATGAATATGTCTTAAATCTATAAGAGAGTCCCAGAACAAGCAATAATTTCCCTCCAAAAAGGGTGTGATGATCCCGACTTCCCATCCTCTCAACCAATGTGAGTTCTTAAGAGTCGCTGGTCAGACCATCTGGTGAATGCCTGCCTTTGGAAAGCAGGTCCATCAATCATTGGATACGAAGTCGTTGGGTGTTTAGTGGCCGAAAACTAGAACGAAACAACTACTATGTGGAGACTATAAGATATACGTATGCACGAGCAATATTTTCACTTTCCATATGAGGTAAAGAAGGTGGATAATGGTTGTTACATTATAATAATAAAAATTAAGTATATTTATGATACCAAATTAATTATTTTACAATGGATACAATATATTTAGAGGAGTTAGAATAAGAAATAAAATTTAAAGTACTTGATTAAGAGTTATACATGTTCATTGAGAAACCTCCTCTAGATTACACCTTAAGCCACGCAAGGATGGTATTTTGGAAATAAAAAGAGCTCTAGGAAGTTTTTAATGAATATAAGATTATATTATTATAATTATTTTATAATATATATGTCTTAAACATTATGAATAATTAATAATAAGAGGTTATATTTTATAAGTGTGGGGAGGGGTACCCTTAGAATCACTTAAAGTATTAAATTAATATAAATTAAGTTTTATTATAATGTGGATATAGATTGATATATTTCTAATATATTATGATTATAATTCTAAATCCACTCATAAAACAATATTATATAAGTTTAATTGATGTTTAATACCTTATCTCTTAGTTATAACTCCCGTTAACCCTTTTGACAATTACCATAATATCAAAGTTTTCTACTATTTAAGGGTCAAGAATGTCATGATAAAAGAAAAATCGAACCATAAATAGACCATGTATAATATTTTCATCCATATACCATTCACTCGTATGAATATTTTATTTTTATGAATTTTAAATCATTTAATAAAATATTGCATATTTTAAAATATCATTAATGTCATTTTGGAACTATTTATTTAGTTTGAATTTAAATCATAAATATAGTTATGGAATTAGAATATAAAAATTTTAAATATAAAAAATATTTATTATTTTTCTATAAAATTCTTGGAACACAATAATTCATCCAATTAATATTACTTTTAATATTTTTAAAGTCATTTATTTTATTTTTCTACAACTTGAACAAATATTATGTCAGCATTGTATAATAATTTAAGATAATTATTCCATCAGTAAATATCAAAAATAAATTACTTTGATAAAATAAATTAATCCATATTTAATATAAATATTTTGAATAAAATTTTTCCTCTTTTTTTCCTTATGATTTTTTTAGAGATATTAAATTCAAGAGAGAGACATTTTGTATTTATCATTTTCTTAAAATAATATAAGATCATAATCAAAGAAAAATGACCCCATGTTTCCATATTTTAGAAACATGTATGATTATGGAAAAACCCCAATCATTAAATAGGATAAAGTAAAGTGTTATAGAAATTTTAAAGCCTTATCCCAAAGTTTTAACCCAGTTTTAGCCTTACCGAGGTGATAAATATTTAATATGGTTACTACTAATAATGACAAAAAATTAAGTTGAAAATATTAAATTATATTAAATTTTATAATTATTAATATGTAATAAATTTTATTAAATTTAATCCAAATAAATAAAATAATTTAATTTAAAACTAAACCATTAAAACATGACGAAAAGTGATTTTCTAGAAAAAATGTGTTCTTAAGTTTAAATTTTTTTATACCAACATAAATCTTAATATTGATTAAAATAACATTAATTGGATTATTTATAATATAAATTATCTAATTTTTCTTTGAAACCAATTTAAAATAAAATTAATCTTTGTAAATTATTGAAAAAAATACAGTTTTCAATAAAATTAGTATTTTTCACTATTCATTGTAAAATCAATCTTTTAAGAAAAATACCAAAATTTTACCCTAATATAATTTTTTTTATAATGATTTCAAAAATTATAAAAATTTTATTAAATAAAATTTATTAAAATTCTATAAATTCATTTTACAATATGTGCATAAAAATCTTTTTTTTATAAAACATCTATATTTCCCTTCAAACGTTTTTATTTTCATTTCTAATGATTTGATAACAAATGAATTTATTTTATACATAAATAAAAAATATTTTTTTTATAATATAGTTATTTATATTCATACCTATCAATCCAATGTCTCAGTATTAACTTTCACATAAAAATAATACTATTTCAATAGTATAACACGGTTTGTTTAAACTCAGTGTTGCGTGTAAAGAAAGCTATCAAAGAAATAAAATTTATTTATAGATAAGTATACCATAAAATAATCAAGTTTTAAGAGAACCTTGGTCACTGATTATGGTTATTTTTATTCCAAACCTATAAAAAATGTTAGATCTGACAAAATCACACACAACATTAGCATCATCAGTTTTAGTGGTTTTGGCTTCCACCCATTTTGAAATAGTCTATAGCAAGAAGAATATATAAGTTTCCAAAATAGATGGGGAAAGGTCATATAAAGTATCTTCCCTAGACTTAAAAAAGTTAAAAAAAACTAATTGGTTTTTCAGTCATTTCTTGTCTTTTTTAAATATTTCTAGAAAATTGACATTTATCACATTTATTAAAAAAATTATGCACATATTTAAAAAGTTGGGACACTAAATTATAGATTCCAAAACTTTAACCATTGTCCTTTGAGGTCAAAAATGTCCTCCATAAGCAATTTTTTGACAAAATTTAAAAACAAATTGTATTTCACTTGTAAGTAAACATCTCTTTGTCACTTGATCATTACAAATTTCCCAAAGATATACATCCTCACAAATATAGAATTTTGAATCTGATTTAAGTTCGGTAAATTTTTGGGGATTTAAATGGGATGTTATTAGGGATTTTACCAAGAAATTTACCATGTCAATGTACTAGGGTATTTCTCCTTCAATTAAATATAATTTATTTCCTAGAGGGTGATTATTCAATGGGCATTGGTCTAGAATTTATGTTTTAATAGTGTTAGGTAGTCTACTTAGGTGATCAACCACTTGGTTCATATATCTTTCCATATACTTGATTTCCAAGTTTAACTCCTATAGAAGTAACATCAATCTTACCAACCTGGTATTTATATCCACCTTATTCATTAAGTATCTAAGTAACGTGAGATATGAAATCATGGTGACTTTAGTTCTGAGAAAATAAGATCTAAATTTATCTAAAGAAAAAATGACTACAAGAAACTTCTTATTAATGGTTGTATAATTGATTTGATAAAAATATACAGTTCTTGAGGAATAATTAGTGACTTGGGGATTGTCTTCATTTTTTTGGTAAAGAACTACTCCCACAACTTGGTTGAAAGAATCATAAAGTAACTCAAAGGGGTTCTCCTAGTTGGGTGGTTGCATCACTAGTGGGGTGATATATCTACTATTTAATTCAAAAATATATTATTTTAACTCATCATTACAATAAAAATGAACATACTTTAAAAGTAATCTATAGAGTGGAAGATAAATCTTACTGAAATCCTTTATAAACCTCTTATAAAATCCAGCATGCCCAAGGAAGGATCTGACATGTTTAACCCAAGTTGGGTAAGGTAAAGAATGAATTACTTCATTTTTTAGATTTATTTACGTCGATTACTTTTTTTAAATGACATGACCTAATAATATTCATTTTTTCACCATGAAATTACACTTCTTAAAATTCAAAAATAATTTATTTTTAATTCAAGTTTTTAAAACTTTTTCTTGAATTTTCAAACAATGATCAAATGAATTTAAAAAGATAGTAAAATAATCCAAAAATACCTTTTTATAGTCTTCAATGTGGTCTAAAAATATACTCACCATAAACATTTGAACTATACCTAGGGCATTACACAACCCAAATGAAATCCACTTGCAAGAAAATGTGCCAAAGGGACATGTAAAGGTTGTATTCTCTTGTCCATCTAGGGAAATAATTGATTGAAAGTACCCTAAAAATATATCCAAGAAACAATAGTGAGTTTTTCATAACAACATTTTTAATATCCAATAAATAATAGGAATGTGGGGAAGATCATTCCAAGTGACATAATTTAGCTTTCCACCATCTATACAAACTCTCCATCTATTTCAAATTTTTATAGTAATTAACTCATTTTTCTCATCCTTTACAATGGTTAAGCTAGTTTTATTAAGAAATATGTGAATGGGGATGGCCTATTATGAGTATGAAATGGGAAAAATGTTTCCATCCGATAATAATCTATTTATCTCCTTCTTAACTACCATAATCATGGTTGTATTATCCTTCTTTAGGGATGCATAACAAGTTAGAAATTCTCCTGAACTAGAATTCTGTGTGAGAATATTTTCGGGTTTATGACTATTATATCTCATAAAATCCAACCTATTTATTATAAATTTTATCTCAAAGTATCAATTGATTTATTTCCTTGGGTTAGGGACTTGTTATTATCATTGATTACATGTAGTTTATCTTCTTTTATTTGGTACACATACTTAAAATTAGTGGGAAAAGTTTTTAATTAAAGATTAGGAGGATCCTATAAAGATAAAATTATCTTGGATTCATGAACAAAAAATTATATATAAGATACTGAATCATTTAATAAAAAATAAAATCCATCAAAAAACTCAAAATTTACCTCATCCTCAGTACTAAAAATAGATTTTTTATACTTATGGGAAGTTTCAACCTTAATAGAGTTTTCAGTCATCAAGTGTTTTATTAAGGATAAAAATTTATGGAACATACCTAGATCATGAATGAGTTCAAAATATGTAAGGTGTGAAAATATAAGGAGTGAGTGTTACTTTAATGGGTGATTCATAGAATCAAATATGTTAAAGTGGATATTTATATATCAAAATTCCATAGTGATTTTTCCTTTATTAAAAATGATTATGGTCTTTTCTATCTTCAAGAATGGTCCCCCAAAATTATGAGTGATTTTGATGAGATCCTATCTTCTTCAATGTTCAAAACATAAAATTACTCTAGGAAATTGGGTCTTTCACTCTCACAAGTTCATATTTTAATACTATTTCAATAAAAAAAGTAGATCTATTTGCAAGTTTCATAACAACTCTTGGTTGATTAAAGTCTCCCATCTACAAATATTTAAACATTGATTGGGTCATAACCTTTATAGGAGAAACTAAATCACATAAAATATCTAGAAAATTTATAGAACCAATTGTCTAAGGGATATAATATTTATCAGGATCTTGAAATTTTATTATAAGTTATGATGTGATTAAAGATAATACACTTCTTTCAAATTTTATTCTCTCATTCCCTTGAAGTATCCTTTTCTTGATTCAAAGTTCCTTAATTAACTTAAGATACCTGGAAATCTACTTTAGGGCTTATAAAAGAGGAATATTGACTTCAAATTTATATAAAGTCTCAATAATTTCTCTTTGGAGTTATTCTTATTGGTTTTTTTGGATTGAATAATCCTTGATGAGAATGTAAGTGGGAGGTCATTATTATCCCTTTACTATCTTTACCATTAAATCATCCTTGGTGTTCATATATTACTTGATGTTGGTAGCTAGCATGTAGTTTCTTAAACCTCTTCCAGTACCCATAGAGATTTTCTCTAGATTATTCCTTGATGACATAAATTTATTTCATAATTATTGTGATTTTGGAAGATGGAAAAAATCTATTCAAGAAAATTCTTTTCAAGTCATCCCTATCATGTATCTATCCTGGTTGTAGGCTATAAAACAATTCCTTAGTTGATCATTAAAGTGAAAACGAGAATTCTATACACTTTACTTACTCCACAACTACTCCTATTTGCTGAAATTTATAATAAAAAAGGTAAATTAATTGATATGATTATTTGGATATTAACTTGATAAAACATGAAATTTAGGAAATAATTAAATTTGGCTAGTTTTATATTCATAGTCATTTTATAATTCTGGTAGGATAATTTTATTTTGTTGATTAAATAACCATGGGGAAAAAATATCTCTAAAATTATAATTTGGGTTAAATTCCATGATGGAAGGATCAAAGTGATCACAAAATTATCACTTGATTATATCAATGCCACCTCATAAAATTCAGATATAAATTTTAGGTTTATCAGCTTAGTTAATATGGTTCTTTCTATTTCTGGGTAAAAATAAATTACTTGGTTATGAAAGGATTAAGTCATGAAAAATAAAGTTCATTATTTTTTAATTATTTTTTCACCATCTCCTCTACAACGATGCCAAGTTTTAATGCACACCTATCATGGGGTGTGGCAATTTTTTTTATTTTTTACGTTAATTATAGATATAGTAGTAACCTATGGTTGTTTCCAAGATAGGAGTACACAAAGATTAGTTTTCACTTTTTGATTAGTTAATGAAAATGGTTTTTTTAGTTTTTATTTTGAAAACAAAAGTAAACACTAGAGAAAAATAATTTGAAGAATGATGATGAGAATTGTGATTTGGTCAGGGTAATATTTTCACTTGAAATGCTATCATAGTTTCCTAAAATTGTTTAACTACTCTCCTTGTTAATTGATAAGTGATAGTTTACTTGTTAGATTCATCAGATACCTTAGGCTAAAGATTAATGTATAAATTGATCTAATAGTGATTACTACTTGATTAGCCTCCCTTCCCGTGTGTAAAAATTCCAAAAAACACACTTTAACTAACAAGGAAAAACTTAATCAAGTGTGGGTGTTCTTAGAAAATATTAGAGTAACTCACTATCCCCACACACTTGTTGAAAATTACTAGACACTCACAACCTAACATTTCCTTCTCCTTTGATAAAATCTACACCAGGTAAATTGATATTATTAATTATCAACTTAAAGAGTAATAGTGAAAAAAATTTATGCCTTAAATATAATTTCATTCAAATTAAAAAAAATTCACTGGGAACCAAAATCAATTAATAGGGAATAGTATTTATTAATTAAATCATATAGAATCAAGTATGACAAGGGATAACCTTCTATTACCCAATCACTCAGAAGATTACCCTTCCATTCAAAGGGTAAAAGAGACAAATGGGGGAGAATAAGATATTACAAAACTAAGAAAAAATAAAAAATAATAAAAATTAAGATGAAACAACAATAATTTATATATAATATTATAAAAAAATACCCCTTAATCATTAAGTCTTGTGTTACTCTCATAGACGCAAAAAATCCTACTCTTCAGCCTTAGGTCAAACCTTTGAGATATTCTCCTTTAAAATTTGGAATGTTCCCTTCTTTCTTGTGGCTTTAAATATTCATGATCCTTTCATCCTAAAAATACACAGCTTCCCTTATTTTGATCTTGGTAAAAAATATCATGCTAAAAATATCCAAGATTCCCACCTTTTATTGGTTGCATGAAGGCTAACGTGGATGCCTTATTCCTTAACTCAAAGTCTAGATAAATCCTCTGAAGTCCCATGTTTTAATCCATTGGATGAATTTACACCATGTAAATCATAAAATGTGGAGGTTCCATAAGATAAATTATCTCACATTATGTAAATTATTCTCCATGTTGATGAATTATCTTATAAAAGGTAAAGTTCCTTTTCCATATTCTTGAATTCCTCAAATTCCCTTCATGCCTTAAAAATTATTTTACAGGAATAGAAATGCCTTAATAAATTTTGGCTCACTCGAAATCATCTTACACGAGTTCAATATTTCTATTAAGAATAGATCATATATATAAATTCACTTATGGAGGTTCCACCACAAGATAAATTATCTTATGCCTGGTAAAATTCCTTTTCCAATTTTCCATTTCAGCACAGCATTTACAACACTTATTCACATAAATTACAAACCTATTAAAACCTTTGGGGCTTACCTTTAAAGAATAAAAACAAACAAAAATCCATATTGAGAAATCTAATTAAGTACAAGAATTAATTATAGAAATTTATTTCATAATTTTGGTTATTTAAAAAATATTTACCAAACTTAAGAAAATGATAATTTAATTCCAAAATACCAAAATATTAATAAATTAATTAATATGGGAGAATAAAATGAATAAAATATTAAAAAATATGATGAATTGATTTCCCATTTCAGTTATTGTCATTTATATGAGGTTATGGGATCATCTCCCTCACTTCATTACCTATATTTACACCCCATTTCCCATAAATATTATACAAGACTTCTAGTGTAGATGATGATATATTTATCCATTCTTATTAGTTTTTTACACATATCTATCTCTTCAATTATATTTTACATGAATATAAAATTGTTTAAAAATACTAACCTACCAAGTACTCCCAATTTCCAACCCTTATATAGTGTTATAGAGTTGTTTTGTAAGACAGATTGATGGATATTTGGGAATGTTGTTGTTTGGGTAGCTAGGGAAGAGTTCAAATGGTCACCTTTTCATTGTCTTATTTCATCTTATTCATTATCATGTATTGATAATTTTTGATTGGTATTATTACATTTTGATATATGTGAAACAAATTTTATTGGTGGTTCTATTTTAATTTCCTAGGAATGTGAGTGTAATGCCACCCATTTTTGTGACATATACCCTCAATGCTAGTTGTTAACCTGTGGCCTATTGGAGGTGGGTACTAGGGGTCACACTTATTTCCATTTCCAACATAGGATGGGTTTTAGAGGGTTCAAGTCATGTAAACGTTTTTAATTCACATATTCCTTATTATGGACTTGTTCTCTAAAGTCCCCCTCCATGGAGATTCCTGATTCCAACACCTACATAATTCCTATTATCCATTTTTACTTGGCTGAGTGGAAATGTGTCAATAATGTTATGAAGTAGTTTGAGTAATTTTTTAAATGAGCTCAATTGATTATAGGATTCTCGAGCATGGATTGGAAAATACTTGAATTTGGATCAGTTTTTTTGAGTTGATCATGAGATCGAGCTACTCAAGTACTAACTTGAGTCGAGTTTGAGTACTATAATAATGTAACGAAGTAGATCACAAGACTAATAAAGCAGTTAACATTTTAATGCATTATTTTTATTCAATATATATATATATATATATATGTATTTAATTTTTAGCTTTAGATTTTGATCTCGAGTACAAATTTTATATCAAGATTGAATTTTGAGCATGATTTTTTAATTAAAAATATCATAAAGTATCTTAATTGAACTGAGTCAAGTCTAATTGAGTAGCTCAATCAAGATTGAGTTGATCATGATATCAAGCCTAGAATTTTATAATCAATTAAAAATTGATCAAATATTGATCACAAAGTTCAAGTACTGAGCTCGAGATTGAGCAATGAGATAATCAACTCAGCTCAACTCAATTACACCCTTAAGTTTGGGCATCTACAACCATTCCCATGCCACCCAAATAGTTGACATCACTACATTACCTGAAGATGTTTGGGAAGTGAGACATAGACAGGTGATGATTTCATATATGATACATTGATATGTGAGGTAGATGTATAGAGTCTCAATTACATGAGGAAAACATATTGCACATGAATTTATAAGACTAGCTAGATTATGAGCCCTAGTACTGCATGTCATGAACCAACCTAGGACACCCTTGTATTTGGTCACCCAAGATGACCCGTGACATACCTATGAAATGTTATTGATCGTACCAAGCTAACAACTAGTGACAAGATACCAAAACATAATCATTGGGAATGATTTAAACCTCATATAATAATAAATATATCAATAATAATAAAAATAAGAAAATAGATAATGCAACATAAATGAAATAATATATCAGATAATTAAACAATAATAACAATAAGAATCATGATATAAGAGAATCCCGAAAGGAAATTAAAACCATGACTAAACTGATACCGACCATATCCATGTGACCCCTTGACCACTCTCCATATCCAAAGCTAACCAACAAAAAATTATTAAATGTACAACAAGAGGAAGATCGAAGCTAAGAACCTGAAAAAAATCATAAGAGCTACATACACCGATTGATTCATACAAGGTGTGAGTGAAACCATACCCGATAGGATCTCACCAAGGAGTTTGTGCTATTATTTTTTAAATTTAATCTCATCCATGAAAGTTTGTAATACAATTAGAAAATATGTTTTCTCTTCATACATATATATTTAAACCAACATCATTTCCACAATCATCTTATAAATTTCCATTTTCCCCTTAAATGAAAACAATCACTTGGAAATCATTTACAATATCCTAATAATCTATTTTATTAAAACACACATTAAAAATAAAATTTATAAATAACTTTATAAATATACTTTAAAATCATATTTATAAATCATTTAACAAAAAAACTAAATGAAAGAATAAAGATATAAAATTCCTAGGCGCCGCATCACAAATAAAATGAAGTAAATGAGTAGTAACAACAAACCATGGTTCCATATTTTCCAATCGAACTTGGGAAACACAAGAAATGGGATTCCCCTATAGGAGTCATATAGTATCATGGGAACACACTAGTTTCTAAATTAAGATGGCCATAGACTTTACCAAAACCACTGAACCAACTGTTAGCCTATGTTGAGTCCTAAATAACACAAACCATCTACCTAGCCTACACGTAGAATCATTAGAGGCATTATCCTTATAGTATTATCTCGCAATAGAGGGGATACTAGTAGTATGTGACTATATCATGTAGCATAAATATAGACCTCTCACTCAAAGCTCAGTGAACCCATGAATGTAACAACAAGAGGTGAGAAATAAATCAAAAACCCTGAGATCAATATAAAAATATATTATAAATATAACCTCACCTCCAACACCCTTACAAAAATATCCCTAATAATGTTATCCCTCACAATGTTAAGTAATATCCCCCTCAGGTGTCATAATCCATGTCAAACAAGGGCTCAAGAGGGACTCATACACACACACACCAAACCTATTAAATAACCATTTGAAGTGACAACCATGCCTTCTTGAAAAATTACTCAAGATAACAATTCCTTTACATTATTTGAAATTAAATTTCAAAATATTATTTTAGAACAACCATTTAAAACCACTTTCAAATCAACTGTAAACACCAACCCCTTTTCACCCAAAAGCATAAAAGTAAACCGAAACCTTCCATTTTATTAATTATCAACCCAAATGGGGTCAAATCAATTTAAAATACTAAATTCACTTGAAAAAAATCATTTAAACCTTTTAAAAAAATTTAGAATGTGAAAAACTCTTTAGAAAACAAAATAAATTTGAAATACACATTATTCCAAGTGAGGAATCACTTAAAAAAATTATAAATAATTTTTATCTATTATATATAAGAATAATTAAACAAATAAAAAATTTAAAAATGATAAGAATTTTTTTTTATACTAATTAAATGAAATGAACAAAAAAACCCACCTCAAACAAGTGGAAATCAAGCTAAAAGTCATTGCCTTTGATAGAGAATGCTCGAACAAGAAACAAGGTGTCATCCTTAGTCCCTAACAACCCAAAACATTAAATAATAATCCCTAAAAACCCTATTATTATCTGAAATACCATACAAGTGTTTTTGGTGCAAATTCCAAGACAAGAAATGGGTGCAGGTAAGAGGAAAGAAGTGGAACAAGAGAAAATGATGGAGCTTTCCTTGAGATACAACTTAAAATCAAGGGAGAGGAGCTTAGAAATTAAAGGATATGAGGGGATAACTCACTTGGTGTAAAAACTAAGTTGGTCGAATAAGAGTGATGGATATGTAAGGGTGAAACCCTTTTAGTTCAAGAAGGGGAAAAAAATATAAAAACACATTTTAAGAAACTAGACACCTCACATGGTAATTGCACAATTTAGAAAACTATATGACAACTTTAAAAAATAGCTATCTTAAGATTAAAAAAAATTATTTCCATGGTTGTTTCACTTTTACTCCTAACCATGATCTACCCATGAACTAGAAAAATCCCATATAAAGTAATACTTTCATGGTCTCACTAAACTATATGCCACCCATGTAGACTAATTGTATGTGTTCAAAAATGAACTTAGAAGACCTCTAAGTAAGGGTAACTACATAGTTTTCACCAAAATTTTCACATTAGACTATGAACCTTATGATCTAAATGCAATTTTTATTTTCGAAATTACATTTAACCATGTGGTGATAATGTAAAAATAATTCACATATTTTTTTTCAAAAACATCAAAAAATTTACACTCGAAACTTCTAAATTTTTTAATCACTCTTAAATAACAATAAATAAATAAAACTATAGTAACATGGGGGATTAAAATTCCCAACCATTCCACATCCTCCCATAATTTGTTTTTAAATAGTGGAATAAAATGCAAAGGAGGAACTGGGGTCACACCTCATATCTTAATGTGGGAAGAAGAAAAATCACTGAGAGAAGATCCTAAATAAGAAACCACCAAATAGAGGAAAACCTCTCAAAAAAAGACCAGATGAATCCATAAACACCATGAAACACATATATATAAAGATTATCCAAAAAAACCAAAAAAAAACACTAAAAGAAATAGAGACCTAACATTTATCTCCCCACCATTTAGAATTTATCTAAAATGGTGAAATGAAAGGAGAGACACTCAAATAGACTAAAAACATTCCCTAAGAAACACATCCCCAAGAATAACCCAAAAACAAATTCAATTCCATCCAAAAAATAAAATATCTAGATAACTGACTCCACAACATTCTAAAATCAAGAAAGCAATATACGGAAACATAAAATACACAAAACAAAAACCATCATCAAGATAAAAAACCCATCTAACCACAAAACCAAAGAGAACATCTCATGAGAATTCTATAACAAGAAAAAAAATCAGTACCAAAACCAGGATTCCATGATCAATATGTATATAAGGACCTATGATTTTGAACACCATCCCATAATGAACCCTACCAAATGAAAACCAAAACCACAAAGTTCTCAATATTTTGAATGAAACATATATCCAGGTCACCCAATAATTGATCTAAATTCACCCATGCTCAACCCAACATGAAACCAAACTCAAAAAAACCACATTGAAAACACACACCAAAACCTTAGGCAAATAAAATAAAAATTAATAGGTACACACATATCTTAAAATTCATGACCATACAAAAAAACCTAATAATCCTAAAATAAGACAAATAAAGATCCTAAAATACAAAAATCACCCAAAAACAGATCACACTTGATAATTTACTTTTTCTTCTAAGTTGATCAAACTGTTATGGTCTTCTATTCTAACCAATTATCCACCAATATATCCCACCCATTTGATAAACAACCCTCAATTAAATTCACCAATGCTGAGACCTCTCTTAACAAAGAAAGACCTACTTGATCAACCTTCACTGAAAAGGCCCTTAACACGACTTAATTAAAATAATATAATACAAACTCATACACCACTACTCTATGATTCATATGGAGGCCACTTGGTTCAGGAAGTCCTTGATGAAGTCTAAGGACTGAAAAGAATTTATCTCTAACACCCAACCTTGAGTTTGGATATAGTTCATGTGTAAAAAAAACTCCAAAACTATGAGAATAACCACCCTAAAGATCAACCCAATAGATGAATTTTTCTACTCTCTCTCAAAGACTCTCTGGGAGGTATATTCAAAGTAACAAGAAATAGTAACTCCATCTATACAAGGTCCAAAATAAAAAAAACAATGAAAAATCCAACCTTTTCTAGAGATTTTTTGGGATTTTTTACAAGTACTCTTTCCTTTTGTTATATACTTTTCATTTGGGTTTTACATTAGGGTGTTTTTGGGTAACAATTTGATAAAAATTGAATTAAGTAGGAAGTGTGCAGTTGGCACACAATTTTCCATAACCGTGTACCCTGGCCCAACAAATTGTTCAACCCTAGATAAAGAGGGTTTGCATGGTTGGTGTAGGGTTTTTCAAACTGTGCACCCAAAAAAGAGAAACCATGAACCCCCTAGAATAGGTGCACAGTTAAGGGGCCTGGTTTGACAAACAGTGAACCTCTTCCCAACATACTGTGCATGGTTTTTTAATTAGTCCAAAAATTTGTTTTAAAATTTCCTGAGCCCACATTTTAACCCATATTCAACCCTTTATTGACCTTAACCCATATTTCATGATTTTGGAGTCTCCCAGAAAGATTTCAAACTATCCAGAACTCTATTATTGGATAATTTAAGGGAGGATTGAATATTCTCACCTCCATGGGTATGTGATTTACCTAGTTTAGATCATTATCTCTTTCACTCCTCTTTCCGGATAAAAGAGGGGTGTTTATCCACTATTGGTTCTAGATCTAGATCTAGGTTTATTAGATATTTATTTTTTTGATCATGGATTTAGGATTCAGATCTAAATACTGCTCTCAATCATGTTTCTAATTGATTCCGTTCAAATTGGGGATATCCATTGATGAGACTTCTTTATCAACGAATTGATATCATCAAGGCCTGGTCAAGTGCACCTCACAACTTCAACGGTTTCATATTTTTTAATTTTTTGGCCCTTTTATTGGCATATGAAGCATGATCCTCCAACTTTGGAGACTTGGGTAATATTTCCCAATCTCCCCCTTCCATTTAAAAATACTTCAGTTATGTATATTCTAGGGAATCAGTTGGTAGATATATGTGTTTGGATAGTCAAACTAAATCCCTTGGACACCATATAAATATACATGTCTATGTTGAATTGGATGTGTCAAGGGTTCCATTTGAGTATGTGTGGATCAATATGAGTGAGGAGTACGGCTGCAAGCAATGCAAGGTTTATAAAACTTGGAATCATTTCTATTCTGGATGTAATCATCTGGGTTACTCACTAGACTTCTGTCGTAGGGGGTCTCGATCTACTTTGAGGAGGGACAATGGTTGCAGAAAAAAACCTGAGGCGCAGGGTGAGGTAGTGATGTTGTAGTAGAGGTCTAACTTGGTGGAAGATAAGGTGGGTGGGGGGGATTCCTTTGGTAGTTTTCAAATGGTGGAGATGAATTTTTTCAGTCCAATGGCTCGCAATGTGGTAATTGAGGCAAGGTATAGCTGGAAATCCTGATCTCGGTTGCCTGTGAAAAGGCCTTGGTTCCTCAAGAAAATCCAAATATTGCTAAAACTTTTAGTAGGTTGAGGCTGGAACTGGATATACCTTCATCTTCACTTCTCCTCATTGATGGCGTGAGGGAGAATAATTTGGTCCAGCAGGATGTGGCTTGAGTGGGAACCCAGGAGATTGGAAGTGAAGAGGCTATGGTGTAGATGGAGGATGATGAGGAGAATAGTTCTGCTGAGTTGCTGGGGTCGGTTAGTGGTGTTTTGAAGAAGAGGTTTCAGGGTCCTGCTACCGAGGTGTCATATCAATCTAGTGATGGGAATACAGGGGGTTCTGATTCAAGGTACCAGACCTCAATTCATTTGAACAACAAATATAAAGGGATTGCTGAGTCAGAATTGAGTTCTAACCTTACTAAATCATCATAGGTAGTATAGGGATGCATGCATGATTGAAATGGAGATGAACATAGCCATTCGGAAGATGAAGCATCAAGTCCTAAGAGTAATAGAAGTAATAGGAGGAGTAAGGGTAGGAAGGATTACTCCTCCTTACCACCTCCGCTAGAGACCCGATCTTCCTGGAAGGTTAAAACCAAAAAGGTTGACACTAAGGAGGCGAGTCATCAGAGACCAAAGGTATAGGGTGAGAAAATCTTGTAATTATAGTTAATCTATGAGGAATAAGTGGTTAAGAAAGTATTGCTTCTTAATGCTTCTAAGGATGAGGCAGCTAAAATGATGGGGTGGTATTTAAGGGAAACCCTTAATGAGGAGAAATTTTCTTTAGTGGACAAATAAGACCTAATTATTTTTGGGGGTTTCAACAAAAGGAAAATTAGAATTGAGGAGTATATACAGTCCTAGGACCATCTTGCCTTTGATTTTGAAAATCTGGTGATGGAGGCACCTAGCATCTAGGTAATATCTATTTCATGGAAACTGTTTAAAGAAAAAGACTCTAGTATGATTAAATTTATCTTCAATTACTCTGGTTAAATTGGTGGTGGTCGTTGTTTGGTTTGGGATGCTTTATGGTTCAGTTTTAGTATGATTTTGGATCAATTATTTTTGTGTGTGTTGAAGTGAAGTTTTGTGTGATGCATCCTACCTTTTACTTGGATCTATCTCAGATGGGGTCCAGATCAAGGAGCCTTCAACTTTTCATGCCATTTGTATTTGAAAGTCTGAGAGGGGATGGATTTTTCATCGGTTCCAGGCCCGTGAACTCTTTCATGGGACAATTTTTTGAGTGTTCATGCATTGGTGAGGGTTTGTCGACACAAGGTAGTTTATGGGGAGAGGCAGATCATTTTTTTTTGCTTTGGTTTTTACACTGTTATGGTTAATATTAGTTGTAATGATGGAATTTTTGGTTTCTCACTTTCCCCTTAAAAGTGTTTTGATAAAAAAGAAGTTAATTTTCAGTCAAATTGGATAATTAATTGTTGAATTAATTTTTGAGGATTTTGAGATAGTGATTTGAAATAATTAATTTTTGAATTAATTATGGAGTTATTGAGATTGTTAAACTTGATTAATTAATTGTGGATTAATTAATGGGAATGGTTAGGATTCTGAAATTGATTGGTCTGGAATAATTAATTTATTGAATTAATTATATCACGATTGAGACTATTGGAATTGAATAATTAATTGTTGAATTAATTATTGTTGTATTGAAAGTGTTGAATAAGAATAATTAATTGTTGAATTAATTATTGGAGATTTTTTTGATTATGAAATTGATTGAGATGATTAATTATTTGTTAAATTAATTAATAGGATTGAGATGATTAATTAATTGTTGAATTAGTTAATAGGATTGAAGTGATTAATTAATTTTTGAATTAATTAATATAATTTATGTGGTTAATTAATTATTGAAATAATTAATGGTGAAATGATGAATGGTAACAATGTAATTCATGTGTGAATTGAAATTATGAATGGTAATAATGGAATTCATGTGTGAATTGAAATTATTAATGTAAAAAATGAAATTCATGTGTGAATTTAAATAATGAATGGTAATAATGCAATTCATGTGTGAACTGAAATGATGGATAGTAATAATGAAACTCATGTGTGAATTAAAAGGTCAGGGTCACACTGCCATTGATGGAACGTCAATAGGATGTCCCATTTGAAAGATATGTCTGATACAATATTTCTGAATAATAATAAATATTTTATTATTATTAAATTAAGTGTTTTGGGTCACCCAACTTTTGGCATGGAAACTTAAAATTCCTAAAACCACCTAAAAAGGTCTTTCTTAATGAGACGAACCCATGTCCATAGATGACATGTCAAACAGATCTTCCATTTAGAAATTATGGCCTTTTAAAGGAAAATTGGCTCAAATTGGGCCGATCCGACCCAATCTGACCGGACCCCCCTCCTTCTGGGATGGCCCGCCCCAGCCAGCTTAGTTTGACTCACCAGCCTACGGCCCAGCCATGGGTTTGGCCCAAACCACTGAGGCCTAGTCTTCATGTCATGGCCCAACCCATTCCTACATTGATAGACCACCCTGGCCGGTCTCCCGCTTCCACCGTGTCAATGTACAGAAGACCCATGTGGGAAGGGTCCTGCTTCCCATGCAGTCACCACCTCGAGAGCTTTGCCACCTCAAGTTCCCCAGCATAGATGAATACCACCTCGGCTCCCTGGTCCCTTGTTTCTCTGCCGTCGAATTACGCTGGTAGCCCCACGTGCACGCCCTCCCTCAGCTTTGCGCTCCCGGCCTGCTCGCAGACTCTGGCATCCTGGTCGATACCACAGCAGTCTGCCTCGACATCCTTCGCACGCGTGTGCCTCTGGTCACCTCTGTATCCCGGTCGCCGGTCTGCCTTGACACCACCGCACACACACGCCGCCCCAGACTGCCTGCCATCCTCAGCTTCCCAGCACCGAGGCCGACCTGCTCTGCCGAAATTCCGTGGATCATCGCCGCCATGGACTACCACCGACCACTGCCACCGGTTCTACTCCAATGGCCCCTTCCGAGGGCCACCAAGATCACATCAGAGGTCTGAAAATTATTTCAGACCTAGTTTTAGGAAGCTCGGGATGAGATCTCATCATCACCAGTCTCTGCTCGCAGATTCGTCGAGGATTTGGCACCTTGGAAAATTTAAAATGAAGAATGGTGAAGAATGCATCGAACAAATTTTTTTTAAGGTGAGGGTTGGTGGCCGTGTTCATATGACCATAAAATTTGATTAGAAAAATAAAGAAACCAAGAAGGAACAAAGTATTTTCAAAGAAATCTTGAATCAAAACTTTAAAACAAAATGGATCCAACCTCGAATCGGTGTTCCATCATTGGCGACGCGTCCATGATGCTTTCGCTTCAATCCGCCAGGGTTCTGAGAGAGTTTTCTACTCGATCCAACAAATAATGAAGAATAATAGATAGAGATAGAGAGAGGGATCTTGTGTGTAGATATATATATATATATATATAGAGTGATCTAGGGGTTTTCCTTAACCATATTCACTAAAATTATATTTATAGGGATCCCACTCAGTGCAAAAATCTGAATTCATTGTGCCCTCTTATTTTATGTATTCTTAGGTAAAAAACCCCATTACAAACCCAACATAAGTCTCATATTTCCATTCTGATCCTCTGTTCAAAAGTTATTTGAAAAGAACATCGGGGATAAAAATCACTAAGTGATTATTCAAAAATAACAATTTTTTCCCATGGGTGACTTTTCTCACAGCGGCCTTGCACCGAAAAAAGTTATACCCCTCCCAGGGAAAACGAAACGCTCCAGACTCAACCATTTCCTCATATTTATGATCAAATTTACTGTTTTAGAGTTATTTGGGTTTGAGCTAATAAATGAATGAATTAATAAATTAATTCATCCATTTAATGTACCTATAACAAGCGAGGGGTCTGAACATCCTGAAAATACATACTTTATGTAGCTCCTAGGATAAACACAATGTTTTAGACCCAACCATGTTCTTATATTTCTAATCTGATCAACTGTTTAAGAGATATACTGTTTTCATTGAGTGAATACTACAAAAACACTTACTATTTTTGTATAATTTATTCTAGGCACACAGGGCCTTGTAATTTTACACCGTCTCAGTGATTAGATCTAAAATTATCTATAGAAATATTCCAAAGTCTTACAGGTTGAAAACCAGGTCTCTACATCATTCTCTCCTTCAAGATTTTGCATCCCTGAAAAGTAAAACTAGGGAAAAAAACTTAGGATACTAAGCTCACACATGGATCTCCTGCTCCCAAAAACTTTCCTACATGTTTTTGTGCTACCACACCAAGCGAACTAGGGTATGAACCATCCACATTAGTTCCACTATTGATGATGACATGTGTAAAAACATGCATGTATCTCATCAGCTGTGACACGTGGAAGACATCGTGCTCCCACTCCAGTTATTTGGAGGTTAGGGAAAGGTGGTAGGCAACCTTTTAATCTCTTGAATGATTCCAAATGAACCAAAGAAACTTGGGGGATATGTTACTTCCCCAGCCGAATCTCTACATTTCACATCTTGACTAGAATCACTACTGCCCCTAGAACTGGGTCTTGTGATTCCCTCCTATAGAATATCCATCTGGTGAAACATCCAAGGATATCTGGTCAAGAAATATTTCAAAGTCAGTGCATCACAACCAAGACTCTCTTACACGCTCGAGAAACAAAGAAGTCAACACCATCGACTGAAGGAAACTATACCCTCCTGTTCTACTAGGGTCATCTAAAGGGAAGCTAACTGCTACGAAACTTCCCACACTAGATGAGCCTGAGATTTCCTTTTATGAAACTTTCTACAACATTGTACTTTTTAGGGAGTATAGACTACCTTGAAGTCATAATAATGCTGCAATTTCAACCAGTACTAACATCTCAGGTTCAAGCCTCTCTGGGTGAAGATGCACCTGAGACACTAGTGGTATGAGAAAACCACAAAGTGCTCTCCCAAAAGATAGAATCTCCACATTCTCAGGGAGAATACTACCACTTCCAGCACCCCATAGTGAGTTGCGTAGTTTTTTTTATGGGGTTTCCATCACCTTGACCAGTACTTGATAACTACAGTATCAATATTGACGTTGAGCATGCAAGGTACCCATGAACAGGGCAGGTGAGTAAACTCATCCAACTGCAATAGGCTAGACACGAAAAGAACGTGGCATACCCCGAATGTATTTTCCCCTTTTGGAAGGAGAGTAATCCCCAAAACAAGAACTATGCAAAACCCACTAGTGGAACCTCAAACAAAGGGAGGTAAAGCAGTAAGACTCCACTGGAAAATCCAAGGCCTTCTCTGACAATCCACTATACAAACCCTCCATGAACACACAAGTCAGATGGATTCATCCACCAAACCTCAATACTATCTTCTTTGGGAGGAATTGAAACTTTCTCATGGTTTTTATCACATCAAAAAATGCATCTTAGTGGGGGAAGAACCCATCTTCCTCATACATTCAAAGCTACATTGAACAACACCTACACAGGGTAACACCGACGCCCCACATCACCATTTGTCACTCCTCAAGTAAAGAGTTAGAAGAAAAGAGTACCTCACATAGTGTCTAACAAATTATACAGTAAAAGGTATAAAAGACATAGAGAGTACCTCTTATCATCTCGTGTAATACAGAATTATAGACATCCCTAGAATGCAGCTACCCACAACCCCAGCCTCTAGCTTCCTAATCCTGACACAAGTCACCTAGTGGTTATGAAATGATCTCATAACATTGTCCACAAACCACAGTTCTTCCTACTATTCTGCTAGTACCTCCTCCCTAGGGACCATGCTATCTTCACCTAGGAGATCCCTGATCATGACACTATCCCTACCGTGGCAGTGCATCTACCAACTGCCTGGGAAGATTAGAACATCTGTTCTGGTAGTCTTGTGCCACATGACCTCTCCCATCACAAGTATAACACTAGACCTCCCTGGGCTATCCTAGTGCTCTATGTTTTCCCTGACCTTGTGCCCGAGTCTTATCAAGGGGAGGTCTTCTACATTGAAGGCCTTCCAACTTACGTCTACTAGCTGAGGCAAATGTCCTAACTCTATTGTGTCCACTTCCAAAACCAACCAACTGGTGCCCCACTGACAAAAAGAAATCTGTCACCAGTTCCTTCTCCAGCACCCCAAGATATGTGAGGATGCTCGAGGGAACTACACTGTCACGATTCTCCTCTCTGGAGACCCTACTATAACTTATGTTCCCAGAAGTTTCCATCAATGATCACATCTAAAGATTATTGAGTAAGGTCTGTGAAACTCATCACATTCTCATCCTCCATCATCCCTCCCCGTTGAAGCTCCAGTAGCTCCTAAAACCTTATGGAACATAAAAAGGAGGGGTAATTCTCCTCATGAAATAGATGTTGGAAGTCATCCCACAAGAGTGCTGACTCATCATGCAAATGAGTAACCTAGATCTACTAATTCCAAGCTACTCTGTGGAAAAATACTGGCACTCAAATCCATAATCTAACCTGTCGATGTCTGAACAAGACTGAAGAGGCGAACCAACGACTCTAGCCAACCCTTCAATACCTGAGTGTATGGCTCACCACAGAACCTCATCAGTCTCTGATGATAGAACTCACGGAGCGTGCTCAACCTGAGTTCCTCATCATCCCGTGTTGCTAGTACTAACTACTACTCCACAGGTGGAGCTGCTACTACCTGCCCTCCTAGAGAAAGGGAAATTGTATTATGGATCATGAACTGAGGCCTCATCGCTCGTGGAATCATCATCACAAACCAGAGCTATTATCCTGGCTAGCTGTCGTCGTAGAGGCATCTTGAATCTGATCAAGGAGTACCTTGGTCAAATGAGCATATATATATATATATATCAACAATGATGGGTAAATGACTCAATAAGGATAGTAAAATACTCAATCATATATGATGCATGTACCAATGTTCTCTGCAACAAGTGTCTCATCATGCTGAGCCGACAAGTAGGTAATCAGGGTCTTGGTGAATGACTACATCAGCCGCCGCACCACCACTGGACTCCCTGGTCTAAGAGCCTCTCTTGAGACACATTGACACTATTTCTCTAAAAACCAACCAATTACTTTTTAGGGATTTCTCGAACAAATTCCCAAGGAATGAACCACCTATGATACCACTTTGTAACGACCCGACCCATACCGGGGCTTGGGCCACAACTACCCCAAGCCCGCCTCCATAGGCCAGGGGCTAGAAACTAGCACTGAAGACACAACAAACTAGGGAGACCTTTTCCTAAGAACCTGTATACACACACATATCCAACTCAATGAAAAAGTGAAGAGGGAATGGAAAGCCATATACAACACTGCTATATATATAAACAAAAAATATCCATCAACCTCTAAAAAATACAAGTATAGAAAAGTAAACTGAAAGGGAAATTGGAAAAATACACACCCAACCAGAAAAGTTCGACAACCCAGCAACAAGTGGAAAATTAAAACAAATGAGAGAGCCCCGCTCATGGATCCCAAGCTACAACCACCACACGCGGTCCAAGTACCCCGTATCCCTATGCTCCTCTCAAGTAATGATCAACCTATCTATTGTATTCAAGGACACACCGAGTGCGGGAAAATCCCAAGAAGGGGTGAGTATAAAAATAATCATTAGGATGCCCTGAAGGCTCAAGGGAGAAGAAAGAGAGGTACTGAAGAGGGAAGAAATAAATAGAACAATGTACATTAAAAGAGTACAGATCAACCCAAAAGAAAAGTGAAGTAAGATCGTACAAACATGAGGAGCTAGAAATGGTGAGAATATGAACTTCTCATCGATTATTATCTATCTATAGTAGGAGATTAGACTCATCCAAAAACAAAAATCTAGACATGGAAAGAAAGTGGCATACTCAGTGTGTCTTCACCTCTCCTGGAAGGAGAGTAACCAAAACCAAAGGAGTGGGTACTGAAATGCGATATATATATGCTCAACCAAAGAAGCCAAAATGAGAGAGTAAGGGTATATCCATATCACTAGCTCAGCCCAGTAAAAGAGTCACCAATAGTTCCAGGAGTAACCACCATTAATGCCCAGCATCCCACACATCTGACCTGAACTGCAAGTCAAAGGGGCTCAATCACTGCACCTTGATACTATCCGCTTTGGGTGGGTCTGTCTCACCCAAAAAGTTTTAGGTCATGTCACAATGACGCGTATTGGTGGAAAAATAACCCCTCTTTCTTTAGAGTCCAAAGTCACATCTAGAACATCTCGTCACTATGCCACACAATTGAGAGATCAGGTCACAAAGTCGTGAACCCACTACCCAGCCCCGCCGGAGGGTATGATTAGAAGAGTCATAGACGAACCCACTGACCATCCCAACTAGAGGGTAAGATAGAAAGTGTAAATGATGAACCTCACTACCCATCCGCACTAGAGGGTAAGTCTTGAAAGAGTGACTAGAAAACCTCACTACCCAGCCATGCTGGAGGGTAAGCCCTGAAGAGAGAAAGGAGAAACTCACTACCCAACCACACTGGAGGGTAAGCCTGAAGAGAGAATGATGAACCTCACTACCCAGCCACACTGAAGGGTAATCCCAAAAGAGAGAATAGTGAACCTCACTGTGCAGCCTCAATGGAGGGTAAGCCTAGAAGAGTAAACGATGAACCTCACTGCCCAGCCCAGCTGAAGGGTAAGTCCTGTACTACTCTGGTGATTCTGAAAACATCACTACCATCACTATCATCATCGAGTGTCACCTCAGACATGATTCACACCCAGAACATCGAGCGTCTCCTCAGATAGGCTTCACACTCAGAACATCTCACATTGTACCTCTAAATCCACTATAGAGGGAAACATCATGTTCTACACAGAAAAATACTCAGTTTAGGATACTCATAGGCCAAGATACGAGTTCAAGAGGAGTTATGAGGGACATAAGATTATTAAAGAGGTACATGGAGCATGTGGGGCCAACACACCATGTGGTCCCACCTCATCACCTGGCCATGTACCTAACCATTATTAGGTACCAAACTGTGAACAAGTACCAGTAGGCATGCCAAATTACTGCCAGAGTACACGACATACCTAGTCAGAAGGCCAACAAGTGCATGACGTTTGTCGTATATCCGAAGGGTGAAAAGAGTAATTACACTAGCACACCTCCTCAAACAGATCAATAACATTTAACCGCATCTATTTATACATCTTCTCCATTATCACAAGAGTCGAGGTTGACCCAAGCCACGGGTTCTCTTCAAACACATGAAAAGGATCTTCCGCCGATATTACCTTCATATTTACACATTTAATGAGATCATGAACATGAATTTGTAAGTTCAAACGGATCACGCCGTTGTGATCCTTGCGTAAAAAAATGCAAGATTGATTATTCATTCGCCCTAAATGAACATTCAATAGAAAATTTGAAAGTCACTGAATTACACTTGAAAGAAACCCCATGGGGCCCATGAATCATCCTCGAATTTAAGTGGTCAGATTGTTCCATTGAAATCCCCTCTGAAAAACACATGGAAATGAGTATTCAAACACCCAAAACAGATTCCAGGTGAAAAAGTGACATTTCACCGTAAAACACATGAACTGAGACCTATGGGTCCCACACCATGTATTTACATAAACACTTAGAGAATAATATAAAAAAATTAGAAAAAAGGTGAGGGTCACTCTTCCACTGATAGTGCGTCAATCAGATGTCCCGTTTGAAAGATATGCCCGATACAAGATTTATGAATAATAATAAATATTTTATTATTATTAACTTAAGTGTTTCAGGTCACCCAACTTTAGGAATGAAAACTAAAAATTATTAAAACCACCTTAAAATGTTTGGCTCAAAGAGACAAACTCATGGCCATCGACGATGCATCAATTGGACATTCCATTTAGGAGTTATGACCTTTTAAAGGCAAATTGGCTCAAATTGGGCCGGTCCGGCCCAATCTAACCAGACCCCATCCTTTTGGGCTAACCCAATCTAATTCTATAGACAATGGACTAGCCATAGATCTAGACCAAACCGTCATGACCTAGCCCGCCGGTCGTGTCCTGACCCGCGCCTACACCAACCGGCCACCCTGGCCGGTCTGCTGCTTCCGCTGCATCAATGCGGAGAAGACCCACATGAGGCGGGTCCTGATCCGCATGTGGTCTCCACCTTGAGAGCCTTGAGGCCTCAATAACCCCACCATAGACACCTGCCACCTCAACTCCCCGATCCCCTGGTCCTCCACCGTTGAACCGCACGGGCAGCCCCGCACGCACCCCGCCCCCGGCTTCGCGCTTCCGACCTGTTCGTGGCCTCCAGCGTCCTAGTTGACACCGCCACCATCTACCACGACCTCCTCCTACATGAGCTCCTCTGGTCACCTATATCTCCCATTCTCCAGTCTGCCTCGATACTGCCGCACGTGAAGGCTTCCCTAGACCACCTGCTGTTCTCATCTTTCTAACATCGTGGTCCCTATGCTCCGCCTGACTTCCACGGCTCGCCGCCACCATGAACCACCACCGACCGCTGCCACCAGCTATACTCTAGTGTCCCCTTTTGAGGTCCACCATGATCACATCGAAGGTCCAAAAAATTATTTCGGACCCAATTTCGGGAATTTCAGGATGAGATCTTGTCAGCGCCAATCTCTGCTCGCTGATTCATCGAGGATTTGGCGTGTTTGACAACTTAAAACGACGAACGAAAAAGAATGCATTGAATGGAAATTTTTTATGGCCAGGGTTGGTGGACGTGTTCATGAGACCATCAATTGTGATTAAAAAAATGAATAAACCAAAGTAAAAAAAGTATTTTCAAAGAAATCTTGAATCGGAAGTCGAAAACAAAATAGATCCTACCTCGAATCGGTGTTCCGTCATTGGCAATGCCTCCATGACCCTTCCGCTTCATTTTACCAAGGTTTCGGCAGTGTTTTCTCCTCAATCCAGTGAAGAAAGACAAAGAAAAACTAGATAGAGAGAGAGATAGAGGGATCTTGAGAGTACAGAGATATAGAGAGTGATTTAGGGTTTTTCCTTAACTCTAATCACTAAAATTCAATTTATAGGGATCTTGCTCTGTGTGGAAATCCGAATTCACCCGCCCTCTTATTTAATATCACACCTAGGTAAAACACCTCATTTCAAACCCAATGAAAGTCTCAGATTTCCGTTCCAAGGATCTATTTTAAAATTATTTAAAAAAAAGATAGGGATAAAAATCAATAAGTGATTATTTAAAAATGACAAATTTTCCCCTGGGTGACTTTTCTTACAACGACCCTATACCGAAAAAAGTTATACCCCTCCTAGGGTAAACTGAATGCTTCAGAATCAACTATGGCCTAATATTTCTGATTTGAGTTACCATTTGAGAGTTATTTGGGTTTGATATAATAAATGAATGAATTAATAAATTAATTCATCCATTTAACATACTGCTAACGAGCGAGGGGTCTGAACGCCCCGCACCGATATACTTTATGTCACGCCTAGGGTAAACACCACATTATGGATCCAACCGTGTTCTCAGATTTTTGATCTGATCCATCGTTTAAGAGATATCCTATTTCAATTGTGTGAATAGTATACAAACACTTAATATTTTTGTATAATTAATTTCAGGCACACTGGTCCTTGGAATTTCACGCCGTCTCCACTCCTAGCACTGAAAATATATGTAGAAATATTCCAAAGTCTTAAAGGGTAAAAAACGGGTCTCTAAAGTTCAACAGCTCAGTCAAGAGGAAGACCAGACAATTCTTCATGGAACACATCAATGTAGTACAATGGGCATGTATTCAGTCTTGATTCTATCCATTGTCTCAATCATTTGAGATATATATGATTTACCATAAGAAAATAATATACATAATTGATGCAATGATTATGAAGGATATTCATCATCCTCCTTACGCATGTAAATAATTGGAGTATGACTTGGAATTTGAAGAGTGATCTCCCTTTCCCGATATTTGATGTTGTCTTTTTAGAAATATAGCCAATCCATGCCAAATATATCATCAAACTCCACCAAAATAAGTAAGACTAGATTTTATGGTAGGTTTAGTCCACAAAAATTAATCAGAGAGGATTTATATAATTTGGATAAAATAATTTCCCCATTTTTTATTCTCATAGATAACCCGACCTCTATATTTTGAGGTGGTGTTTGAATTATTCTACTAAACTTGCAAGATATGAAAGAATTAATAGAACTAGAATCAAATAGTACATTCACTATTATTGAATGAATAACCATTGTACCTATCACCACATCATTTTTGGGATCCACCTCAACAGTATTGATCGAATAAGCTTTCCCTTTCACCTTTTCCTTTGGTAGATGCTGATGCTGATTACGCCATGGACTCATGGTTTAGTGCACTAGCTTGCATAATTCCCTTTCTCCCTCTAGTTGAAAAATTGAACCATGAGTGGTGATCTCCTTTCCTCCACCAAATTTTCAAGCTTCCTCACGTCTCTTCAACATTCATGAGTTTGGTGGCCTTAGCTCACGAATTTGAAGCATTTCCCCATCCCTTTGAGGAAACTCCCATGATGCTTCTTTGCACATTTTTTTACATGTGAGTGGTTGAGATTTCTTTCCACCTTTGTAATTAGATCCTCTGGATTGAAACTACACATTTCGTTTCTTATCTCTATATCCATGGGACCATTCTCTAAACTCTATATCCACTTTGAGAGCACATTGAACAACTTTTCATAACTCCTAAAGACTTGAATTTATAGATCTTTTCAAAAGTGTGGTTTTAAGTCACTAAAGAATCTATCTATTTTGATATCATTGTTGATAAAAAAAACCGAGGTGTACCTTCCAAGCCTTATGAAATATGCTTAGTAAGACATGAAATATTCTTATTCCTTTTACTTCAACTCTAAGAATTATCCATCCAACTTTGTGTGAATATTTTAAAGGAAATAATTATTAAGAAATATTTTCTTAAAGTCTTCACACTCTATATATTTAATTTTTTCCCTTCATCTTGGTTTTCTTAATTAATGCCGACCATTGATCAACCTATTCATATAAATGATAAATTCCAAGATTCACCATCTCCCTCTGAAAATAGTGAATCGAAGAAAAGATCTTCTCCATTGAGTTGGCCTAATGTTTCGAGACTAGTGGATCAGAAGATACACTAAATGTAGACTCAATAACTAGTTGATCCCTATTAGGTGAAGGAGGGAATTACACATTATTTAGGTTTTTGTTCATATCCTGATATATATGGTTAAGAATCACCATGAAATTTTGAATTCCACCTCCCAAGACATTATGGATATCATTTGGGCATTCATTGCATTTTCCTTCTCATGGGTTGTTGGGTTGGTTTCTCCTGGTCCCCACCATTTTCTAAAATAGAAAATTTTTGAACAAAAAATAAGTCAACAAGTCATGAATAAATAATTTATTCCTTTGTGTAATTAACTCTAAAGGAATATCTTGTCAGATCCCTATGTTTAAAAATTTTCTAAAACAAAAATTATTAGGTTATTAAATATACTTAGTCTTATATTAAGGGTTTTAAATAATGTTCTTGAATCCTAATTCCAAAATTATCTAAACCGTGCTCTGAAACTAAGTATAGAAACCCTATTTTTTCTTAAATTACTATTAAATCATTTTAAAGATAAACAATATAATAGTGTTACAAAACAAGGATCCAAAGGTTTAATGTCTTGGGAAAATTAAGACGAAACATAACATTTACATAATAGAAAATAAACATTATTTAGTTCCTTTATATCTAGCTTATTATTTTCCCTCATGTACACCTTAGTATAAGTATTCACCTGAGGATATTCATCAAAGAAAGAGGTGAGCTAAAATACCAGTAATAGGATAGATAAGAACATAAATAAATATAACATGAGTGAGCATAATATTCATCATCATAACATATTTATGGGATCATAACAATAATCATGATATGAGGAATTAAATAAAGGCATGTAATTTGTAAATTCATAGAAATGAAACAACATTTCTTAGTGGTCAACTACCACACATAGTTGTGAACAAAACTAGCATCATGTTCACACATTACATATGTGCATAATCATAACATAATCATCATTATGAAAAAATATAGCATTATGTTCATGCATATTGCACATTATCTTATGAGATTAATCACATTAACTAATGCATCATAGCACTATATAATTTTGGGTGCACCTGTCACATCATAACATTTACATAATCATGCATGCCACTTAGAACATATATCAATCTTGGACATAAAATAAACCATGTAAAGAAAATGGGTTTCATGAAAATTTTACAAATCATACATTTATGAATAAAATTTGGGGTTCCCAAAATAAAAATGGAATAACATAATTAGTATAATAATCATCAATCTTGAGTGAAGAATAAACAATCTCAAGATAAGTAAAACTTATGATTTTATAAGGAAGACTTCTTTTGGAAAAATATTTGAATTTTTCATAAAATCAGATTGTAAGAATATATATCTTAGAGATTAAAAATGGAAGAAAAATGAAATTATGTTTGAGAAATATTAGAAGAACATCCACAATAAAATTTGGCACAAAAGAGGAATAACCCAAAGAAAATGAGTTGGGTTCGACAAATCCCCTTACCTTATATCTAAATATTTTATTGAGCTTAATATAATGAATAATAAAATTAGATTCATTAATTAATAAATCTATAAACTCTTATATGTGTATTTTATTCATTATAATTTTATTAATTTATTTTATGGCCATTTTTATGTGTTATAGTGTTTAATTTCATCATTCGAGAGTGTTCTTTTTCTTGGTTTTCATGACTGGTTCCCTTGTATACATGTATGGAAGATCATGTAAAATGGGGATAATTATCTAGAATTAAAATTATATGTCATTAAAATTAAAAAAGTTTAATTAGTCTTATATGTTATTTCGTTACCAGATATGAGGATGATTTATAAGATAAAATGTTAATGATAATTGTTTAGGTTAATTTTGGCAGTTTTCATTCCCAATGAACTCATTTTGTTTTATCATTTAACATTATGTATATATATTAGTTACATAACATAAAAAAGGATATAAAATAAATTTTAAAATCTATTTCAACCATTATAATTGTTTTATGACCATCCTTGAATGTAGTAAAGGGAAATGAAAACTTTTCAACCTTGAAGGAGATAAATCAACACCTCATGGATAACGTTTACATTTTTTAGAATAAAAGGGAGAGGAGAAGAGGTTGGATGATGGATTATTAAATTAAAATAATAAAATTAAAGTATATATAATATAATGGAGTTATAATTCCCCTTTGATAAGGGTAGTTTAGGAGAGAATAAGAAAATAACATTAAAAAAAATTAAAAGAAAAATAAAGAGGGTTTTTCCACTTGAATTCTTCTCCATGAGAACCTCATTAGGGAAATTTGATTTGGTCTTTTGTTTAGAAAAAAGGATCCTGTATGTGGAGAAGGGGCTTGGGAAGAGGTTCAAGTAGAATTTAGATAGGATTTAATGCTTTGGAAGTGTGAGGATAAGAGGTGGTGAGGGGTGGTATTTATATTGGAGTACATGAGTGTTTTTTGATTATTTTATTCATTAGTTTATTATTTTAGCTCAAGCTTATGAATAGTTTGAAAATTGTCATTAAATATAATAAATAATTAATGTAACTTAGAGATTATGGAGATTAAATCATAAATGACTCAAGGAATAATTTATTTAACTTATAATGTATATATACCGTAAATTATCATATTTTACCACTCACTAAAAATTCATCTATTTTAGAAAAATCCAAAAAATTCACCATCAACATTTTTTGACACGTATAATTCAAAATTGAACTCAATTTTATGAAAATAATTTTTAAATATCATAAATTAAATTTTTAATTAAAACAATCATTTATTTGATAAATTTTTATTTTAAAATTATAACCGATTTCACGACACTTTGAAAAATTATTTAAGGTCTCATAAAATTATTTTATAATCACAAGACAACAAAATATTAATTTATGAATCTATTTTATGAAAATAAAATTTCTTTTAAATCATTATATTAATTATAAAATTGTAAATAAACATTTATTTTTTACAAAAATACTAACACTTAATTTATTATTTTTAAAACATTTATTTACTAATACTATGATATGATTATATCATATTATAATTTATAAGATACTTACATTTTATTTATAATTTCATAGGTGAGATTACTATTCTATTGGATGAATTAATATTCCTAATGGTCATGTTATTATTTCAATGGTCAAGTTACTATTCTATTTGTATAGGTTCCTTAATTTCTATGAATATTACTTATTTTATTCATTCTTAATTTATAAAGTTTATATTTTGTTCTCTATGTGATTTTATGTGACTTATACTATATGAAATAATTATAAGAATAGAATTTCCATTGAATTTTTTTTGGGTCATTACATATATCATTATCAATTATATTTTTTTATTGTTAAAATTAGTTTAAGGTTATAAATTTTTTATGATTATAAATTGTCTGTTATCATAATTTGTTTTTGGTTATTACTATTGTTATTTATAATTGTTTGTATTTATAAATATTTTATTGTTATTATTCTTTTTGTGGTTAAAAATTTTTTTTCTTAAATTTTTAGTTATAAATTGTTTTTTCAATATAAATAATTTTTTTTAAATTATTTTCTAGTTGTAAATTGTTTTTCAATTATAATTTTTTATTACAAAAATTTTTTGTTAAAAATTTATGCATGTTTATATGTTTATATTCTTATATGTTTTAATTTTATATATTTATATATCTGTTTAAATAGTTAAATGTATTAATATATTCATCTATTATATTATGTGTTTTTAGTAATTAATGGATTGTAATAGGATAAATGCATGAATAAATAGAGATGAATATGCGAAAGGGGTTGAAAAAATATTGGAATTTGGTAAACTAAATCATTAAAACTTATATTGGATTTTTTTTACATCTGTGAAGTGTTTTAATATAAGAAAATTAGGGTGTAAAGAAATCAAAGACCATATGATTTGTTATGGTTTTAATCATAATTATATGCAATGAAACTATCTTAGAAAAATAACATAGAATTCAAGATTTAATGATGATGCATATGTTCAGGATGAGATAGAGGATTTTATTAAATAATTATTTCATGATATAGGTGCCTAAACCATTGAATAAAATAACAAGTGTTGAATTAATATAAAAAGATACTGATAAAACACTATTATTAGGATACAATAAATTCACAGTGTTATTATAAGTGTTGAGATTAGTTAAATTGATATAAATAAATGGTTGGCATGATAAATGTTTCACCGAATTTTTGGATATTTTAAAAGGGATACTTTCAAAAGGTAAGGGAATTCCAAAATTCCAATTACAAGGTAAGAAAATATTATGTCCAATATAATTAGGGAATAAAAAGATAGTTTCTTTCCCTAATGTTTGTGTACTATATAGGAAAGAATGTGAAAGTTTATCTGAATATCTCAAATGTGGGACATCATGATGTAAAATGGATGAAAAATATTACAATGATTCATTCTCAAGAACCAGAACCAATCCTCTTGCTAAAGAAATATGGTGTCTTCTAATAATTCCTTGTTTGAGGTGTCTATTTTCAAATTCAAATGACATAAAGAAGATGAGATGAAATGTAGATGCACACATATTTGATGGAAACCTACATCATGCTATTGATTCACCAGAATCAATGAGATTTTATCACAAATTTTCTAATTCTGGAAATGAATTTTGAAATCTCATAATGAGGCTATGTATATATGGAAGGAATCTATATAAGAGACTCAGTAGACAATATACTTCATATCTTTTTATGTTGGTTTTATATAACTTTTACCTTAAGATATGTATGAATAGGAAATATATGATGATGATCATGGTGATTTATAGATAAAAACTATCTGAAAATGATATTGGTGTTTATCTATCACCATTGATAGATGATTTGAATTTTTTATGGGAGATAAGTGTTACAAAATTTAATGCATACAAGAGAGGTTATTTTATTTTTCATGATATAATAATGTTCACTATAAACAACATTTTTGCATATAGAAACTTATATAGATATAGTGTTTAGGGATATAAAGCTTTTCCATTTTTTTAAAAGTTTGAGGATCAATACCCCTTTATTGAACATAAAAAAAGAGAAGACCTATTTTGAAAACTGGGAAAAGAGGGAACCAATTAAAAGAAGAGGCAAAGTAACTTAAAGGAACAAGACCCAAATGTCTTAATGGTCCCAGAAGTCTAAAGGGAAGAACTAGAAAAAAATTGTCACCCCCTCACCAGAAAATGAAATAGTAAAACCAGATGATGATGATGGGTCTCCCCATGCCAATAAGTTGCACCATGATGGTCAGAAAAATGTGAAAGAGCACCCATCTAACCAAAACTGTCATGTGGATGAGATCTAGATGAAAGGTTCTAACACACCTTTATCTCTTTCGATCCTACCACTTGAAAAAGCATGTGAGGAACTGACTACAATGTCAAACCGATGAAACACAATACTAGACTAAAGACATTGCAGAAAAGTTTATGGAAAGAAAACCATCCAAACATAAAAAATGATGAAAGATTGAATAATGGGTGTCAACACACCCATCCCTATTTTGATGCCTCTCACCCAATGATACCTGAAAAACGATGTACCAACTAACAAATAAAATGAAGCAGAGACCAGTGCTTGCAAAGATATCTGCACCCCAATAAAACAAATATCCCAAAATAGCAGTATAGAAGTCAACAGGATCACACCAGAAAGAAAAACCTAGATCAAAACACTGGAAAATATGAAACCACAATTCCAAGGCCAACAACCCAGACAGAAACCAAGAGATCATCAACATATCTATCCTTTACTTGACATATAAAGTATAAGCTACCCTGTACCAACATCTGACATCGGTGACTTCATAACACCTTCATTACTGAAAACCAAAAAAACCATATCTACACACAAACTCTTTCATAAACCCCCATCGATGTATATTTAAATCCCGCCTCAATGAACCGAACCAAGTCCAACAAAACCTTATCTCCTGATCAACCCCAAGAGAGAATCTTACACCAATAATCTATATCCCCAAATATTATAACAATGATAGAAGAGATGATAGTTCCTAGATCTGGACAAAACTAGATTTGAAGTATGGGATGCCACACACGCCATCTATATATATCACCAAACAATGATGCAAAACCAATCGTGTATCCATCAGAATTGTCATAAAACCAGAGAAAGGAGACTTGAGAGGGATGAATAATAAGTAATAAGAAGAGTGGAAACTTTGAACAAATAAACCCAAATAGTGATGGGAACTAGAGGATTCAACAACATAGATACAATATATATTTAAGAGACATCCTCTGAATCTCCTTCGATAAAGAATCACCCACAAACCTTGTCAACTGAAGAGTATTATGAAAATATGAAAAACATCAATGCCGCATTGGGAAATAATGGAAGTTAGAGTTTTCAAAAAAATACATGGAAGAAATGATCCATTTTCTTTGAGCTACCTTATTGGAAATTTTTGGAGGTTAAACAAAACATTAATGTTATTCATGTTGAGAAAAACATTTATAACAATAATATTTTAATATTTTTAAACATAAAATGAAATAAAAATGATGGATTATATGAAATACTGAACTTAATAACCATAGGGTTACATTTGGATTTAGCTCCCAAAATGAAAGGAAACAGAACATATTTACCTACTGATTTTTATACATTAAGAAATATTGAGAAGATAAGTTTTTATCAATGTATGAATGGTATTAAATTACCTAGTGGGATTTCCTAAAATGTAAAAAAATTTGTGTCATTGAAGGATTTAAAGTTAAAAGGTGTGACATCTCATGACTACCATGTATTAACACCATAATTTCTATAAGTTTAATTTCATGGAATATTGTTGATATCTATTAGAAATTATATACTTAGGTTGTGTTACCTTTTTAATTATATTTATAGTAAATTTATATATCGGAATTTGTTAGATGTGTTAGGGAATGAAGTTATCCCCATTCTTTTTCAACTTGAAATGTGTTTTCTACCATAATTTTTTATATAATGGTTCATATTTTAATTCATTTCGTGTGAGAGATAAAAATATATGGTCCTTTTTATTTAAATTGGATGTATACTTTTGAAAGATATATGAATATTTTGAAGGTATATGTTAAGAATCGATATCGAACAGAGGACTCTATTATTCAAAAATATATATCAGAAGAGGTGATCAAATTATGTAATGATTATTTATCTGAAGTAGAGAATGTTGGTCTCCCTATATCTTGATATTTAATAGTTGATAGTGAAGGTAAATGGATCCATGGATTAATGTTAAATTTAATTCCACCATATGAAGTGATGCACCCAAATTTGTACATTTTGAACAACATAGGTGTGGTATAACCATATATATCATCACATATTTCTGGATTAAAGGTATGATATCCAAGAATAAATGAAAAGTTATTGATGAATGAACATAAAAAAAATTTGTCTCATACTTCAGGGATAAAGTCAACATTAATTTATCTGCAACAAAAACATTATAATGGTTATCAAGGGGAATAAGTGTTAATATGATCATGTGGTTTGGTTTTTATATTAATAGTTATACATTTTACACAAAAAACTCACACGACAAGAGTACCATTCAAAATAGTGGAGTAATGATCATTGTTGAAGCATTTCGTTTTTAGAGTGGCAAAGTTAAAAGTTCAATTTCTATATCAACAACATATTTTGGAGTTATTGAGGATATATATGAGATTGATTATACTAAATTTTGGGTACTAGCATATAAGTGTAATTGGGTCGATGTAACAGTGGTGTGAAATAGGATGAGTATGGATTTAAAATTGTTGATTTGAAAAGGTTTAGTTTAAAATATAGATAATTTATCATGATTATGAATGAAAAACAAATATTTTATATTTTTAACCAATAAAGTGATCAATGGTCCATTGTTTTGAAAGGAAAAAAGATCATTTTGGTGATGATATTGTTGATGATGTTGAAGAATTATGTGAAATTTATTCATATATTACACAATTACCCAAGGATAGAAATGAATGTGATGTGGTATAGTCCATGAAACATGAAATGTTCATGTATATGAGATATAGGAAAAAAATCCATTACCCTCCTAACTAATAAGGTAAATATATGTTTTTGTTTGAAACTAACATGGTTAAAAACTTTATTTTTTTAATTTAATTTTTAAATATATAAATGTTGATAATTAATAATTTATTTTAATATTTTCTATATTCATTATATTTAGATATCCAATTTTTGGTTGAAATTTTTTTCCCTAATAATTTTTTTGTGACTATTTTCTTTATATTCTTTGTCTTTATCTACATGATTTTATTTAAAAAAATATTTATAATTTTCTTCCAATTATGAAGAATCAAAATTTTTACCTATAAAATTTATTTATTTCTAATCAAATTATGGTACAAAAAATTAAACATTTTTAGATGATAATCATTTTAGTCATTTTTTGTTAATTTTTATATTTATTAGTTTTAGCTACACATTTTTTTGCTTAAAAGTATAACATTAAATGTTTTATTTTTATTATGAACAATCAATTTTTTATTTATTAAAATTATTTAATTTTAATCCAATAAATATAAAAAAATTTCATTGAAGTATCATAAATATTTCTAAATAACATACATAGTGAAAGGGGTTCCGTGGTATGTATGTTTCTTTGTGTAAATTGTTTGGGGTTGAGTCCCCTTTTTTATTAGGAAACAAAGCTCTCTTTTTAACCAGGTTGAGAGGTAACCCTTTTATGAATCTGATGTCCTAGTGAAGCATAGAATTATTACAACATGGACTAAAGGCCCAATTTCCTAAATTCCTATATATGGCCTTTAAGGCCCTGAGTGAGCAGTTTGCATCATTCCATGTTTCCAATTTCACGAAACACTACCCCCACTGCCAGTAATCATAACACCTTGATCCCCATCTAAAATTTGCATCACCCCCTTAAAATAAACCAATGTATCATGATTATGCATCATGGATGGTCAAAACTCCTTTCATGATGTGGGAGTAGGGCTGTATGATAGGTGTCGACACCCCTATCTCTCTTTCAAGCCACGCACCTGGTGATTCCTATGTGGCCCTCACTTGCATCACCAGCTTATTTTTCTACATACTCAAACTGGTACCTAGTATTGATAATCATGTGGAAGATCACCCCTCCATCCCACACTGGTTCTCTATGGAGAAAGAAGGATTAATGATAAGAATCAATATGCCTATTTAGGAGGAAAAAATAAACAGTTCCTTTAACCCTATGGGTGGCATGAATATCTTTATAACTTGTAATGTCCCAACCCGATATCCTCTTACCCCGTGCCCCAAGCTAGTGGGTCACATGGAATTAAGTGTGCCTCCCCATACTACAGAGGATACCGACTAACAATGAGGGTCTAGGGTGGTATAGTGGGGAAAATATACCCTCATATTATAGCGGTACAATGGAAAAGTTAAATAAATAGACAAAAGATAGTGGTCGAATATATAAACATACATTATAAAAACTAAACCAATAACCCGAAATAGTAGAAGCATGATATAATAGAATAGAATAATTGAAATAAATATGAATAAAAATTGTGGAAGCATAAATGAATATTAATATGTATTAATAATATCAAAATCCAAAAGGATTATTCAGATATATGATGATTTCATGGCATGCTGATATACAAAATGAAAACAGGGGAAATATATATACAACATGATATAAAAAAATGCAATAAGGACAAAAGACTAATCCACTAACTTCTAGAGCATATGCCCAGTCCCCTTCTCCCATGTTTCATACTAATTGAAATGAATCCATAATCTGTATTAGGGTGCTTGAACTTATCTATACATGCATACAAGTAATCTACTCAGGTACCAAAGTTGCTCCAAGTAGGTTGTGAGATAAAATCCCAGTAGGCCATCACCAATGTTGCATATAAATAATCCAACCAATGAACATAGCTAAGTAGTGTGAAGATATTACTAAATAATAATCAGTGTTGGAAATAAATAAATAATAGTCATCTCAAGTTCCTATAGGACACCTGGAAGACATCACTTTCTTCGATGTAGGCCGAAATGATTCTGATCAGTAACCATATATATATATATATATAAATAATATATATAGTATAGTTATATATTTTATCCACCTATATGAACTAAGTAAGTGAGGATGTAGGTAGGAATATACCTAGATACTAGGTGTTAGCTGGACCTAGGGTGCAACTCAGTCATCCATAAATTGTCTTACTAGCTATAGGCTATAGCTGAGGGCACATGCCTTGAATCTCATAATGAATGTGATACATCATGATCAACACTCAAGATAGATGGTGTGATAAATCATTCCCAAACTTAGAAAAAAGGAAATATGGAACGTTATGACCATCACCCGGATAGAAGTATAATAGTGATAGATGTCATTCTCAACACCCAACGTAAGGGGTAGTGAAACATTGTGCTCAACAAGTCCCTTAACCATCCTTCCACATCCAATATCAATCACGTACCAATAATAATAATAATGATAATAATGAGGAATTACATATCAACCATTTATAATAATTAATCCCAAATATATCCCATGGAAACAAATATCATTAAATCCACACCTTATAATTATATAACTTGAGGAGTGGCCTTTCCACCCATTTTCATTCTATTAAGACAAGACATTTAATTAATCAAGGCATGGAAATTCATAATCAAGGTCAAGACGAACACTTATAAGGTGTTACAATCCATTGAAAAATTATATAATAGTGTTAAATTCCATTTCCAAGCCAAGATGAACACTTAAATGATGTTTGGTCCTTTAAAAAATTACATAATAGAAGGAAATCACTTTATCACACCTAAAGGGGTGGCAAAGAACAAGGTCAACAACCATAAAATACTTATAAATGGTCCAAAAGAGTATAATATCATGTGTATAATTATTTACTAATGAAGAACATATTTTTAGGTGATGTGTAATAATGACTGACATGAGACACAATGGAAGAGCTATAAAAATAACATGACTTTTTGGGAAAATAACTAGACCACTTACCTTAAGGTCACAAATGACCCCTCATCCAATATCGACTTCATATTCGAAGTAGATCAGAAGAAACACAAAGAATGGTCCAAAAATTGAAAATAAGGTGAATAAACTTGCACCAAAATAGAGAATGATATGGTAAGATCATGTAATGCCCTGAGTTTTTAAAATAGAAAATTATGTTTGATAGCATATGCAATATACAATGCAAAACCCAAACAAAAATGATTATTTAAATATAACCATTTTAACCAATCCATTAAATTTGAAGATATGAATTAGATTAACTAATTTATATTATATATATATATATATATATATTTAATACTCAACATAAATGTATTGATAAATTCTTAGTAAATAATCTCTCAATTTTTGGTAGCGTCTTTTTTACTTCAAAATACGTTATCTTCAAAAATGATTTTTATTTGATTTTATGAATGAAATATTATAATTATTTTATATAACATCTAGAAAATTTATTTGATAAAATTAGATCCTTTTTTGATATCAGAATATCAAAATTAACTAAGGTTGAATTTTTCATATTTTTTGGAAAATATATATATTTCAGTGAATAGTGGGAAATACCGTTTTTGTGTAAAATTGTCATTTATTTTGATAAATTAAGTAATATAAAAGTCCCAATATTATTTTAATTTTATTTAAAGGTAACATAAGTATTATTTAAATATATTTAATTTAATTAATTACATTTATTTCTTCTTTATATTGGATTTTAGAATAAGATTATTTTTAGGCTTAAAAAAACATTTTTCTGAAAACTTTTTTAAAATGAATAATGTTTATATATTATAATTAATTAAAATAAACCATAATTAGGAATAATTTAAATTAACTTTATATATTATATATCTATATTCATGAATTTAAATTCAAATAATGATTATTACTAGTTATTCAGTTAATGTAAAATAATAGTTTCATTGAAAAATTCATTTATCAGAATATTACTTTCCATCAAACTTGCAGGTTTTATATTAAATTAAATTATTTAAGTTATGTGAATTTAATTATATATAATGTATTCCATAGTTATAATCATTAAAATTAATATTATATAATAAGTTAAACGTAATTTTTTGGAAGTATTAATACAACTGTAGTAGATACTTATTACCAAGGTAAAATGAAAATAGGTTAATTAAATATAAAATAATTTAACAAAGACTAGAAAAAAAATAATCCTAATAGTATGAACATATATATTTTAATTTTAATATAATAATTAATATATATTTTTTACTTTATAAATGATTAAACAATGATTTTAATAAAAATATATTTTTGATAAGTTAAAACATAAATTGTATTTGGGGTAAAATATAGTTTTAATTACAATTTTTTTGATTAATTCACGAATTATTGAAATAAATGATATTTTAATAAAATGGTATTATTAACTAGTATATATTAAATATAAATTATAGTATAATTTTATGAAGTGAAAATGTAATTTTTATTAGTGTCAGAAAGCTGTTCTTGTCCAAAAACCAATATTTTTCTATAAATGGATATTTTAATTTAAAAGTTTTATTTATCATATTTAGAGAATTTTTTTCATAGAATAAAAATCCTTTTTGGGATAAAAATATTGAATTTATCCAATGGTTATTTCTTCATAATTTTCAGAGAGAGTTGAATTTTTGGGTAAAAATTAAATAGAGTATAAGTATACGATGCACATTATAAAATCATAATGATGCAAAATTGATGTAATAAATAATATAAATGGTATCCATGACCAAATATATGTCTAAAATTTAAAATAATGTTATTTTAATTTAATTTTATTAATTTTATAAAGCCTTTTTGAATCCTCCAAAACCTATATTATATTTTAAGGTTTTAAAATCATTTCTTTAAGGACATGACTCAATTCCTCATGACCAAGGGTAATATTTTAATGAGATCATCACTTGTAATTATAAAATAATTTAAACCACCCTTATTTTGTAGAAAATATTGGAAAAAACCATGGTAAGGCTTGTGGATTTGGTTATTTTATTATATAGAGTCCACAACCTATGTTTGGGTAATAATAAAGAACTCCCCTCTCTGTTACTATATAAACCTACCCAAGATCCCCATTATTCTTCACCCAAAAACCATATATCAAATCATAAATCTTCCCCAACCTCTCTAGAGTCCTCCCAAGTTTCCCCAAATCTATCATGAAGCTCATACCAAGCATTTAGAATCACACTCTCAATGCAAGGGATCCTCTTCTTATCCTCTTTATTCAAGTATCTTAAATATCTAATTAATTTTATCTCTAATTCCTCATATTGGGATATGTTATTAAACCTCCCCCTTAACACCATTATTATTTATAAATGGTGATACATCTCTTTATATCTCATTAATACCTCCCATGAATACTTATGTGCCCTCGTTATGCTGTCGAAATTTCACCGGTATTTTCTATGCCAAACATTTTTTTAGTGAATACCCACACCCATTTCATATCAAGAGTGTTAACCTATATGAACCTACACTTATTTTATTTGGGAATTAAATTTATGTATTCTACACTCATTTATCTAAGAAAAAATGTGATATATATGATTACATGTTGTATGATCTATATAGAATACTTATGCATGTGAATGAAATGAAAGTGATGGGTGTGCCAGAAATTATATAGCGCTCCAATGCATTGGGTAATGTTTTAGTCTCATGAGAAATCATTCAAGGGATTAGGGAGTGAACCTAATACATCATGATACTTTTTCCCTAATTTTTTTTGTGGTTATCCTTTACCTATGTTTATAATGCCATGTTTTAAAGTTGTTGTCACATTTACCATGTTGCAATTATCTTAACATTATATATCATGCCTTATCATTCATTTTTATGATTATCACCCTTTTATGTCTTATTTAAATGAATATTTTCTAACATATAATTCTTCATTCATGTTATGATTTTTTTATTCCCTTACAGGGATTTATGAATCACCAATTTTTTATGTACGTTCCTAGGTTATCCTGTGTAGTTTTAAAAGATATAGAATTTTAGAATCATGATAAGTAAGTTTTCAATAATTTTATTTTATCCCAAGTTCAATATATTATTCTATGTAACTAATTCCCAAATAAACTAGATTTATCGATATTATGGGTTGTATTATGTGTATATATTATGTAATAAATCATGAATTAATGTGTAATAAAGAGTAGGCTTGTCATAGTTGGAATCATAGAAAATTTTAGTTATTTTTGGGATTAATATTAGAAAACTCTAGAGAAATACTTAAGGATAATACTTAACATAAGAAGACATCCATAAATTTTGGTAAATTATAGAGTAAGTTGTTTACAAGAAAATACATACCTATCTAGATACTATAAGTGGATGTAGATCTGGAACATATGTACCTACGGGTGAAACCCAAAAACAATGCATTGATCTGGACTTGATTGGGAGCTAGTGCATAATAATGAGCCTAACTGAACACTTGGTTTGACACTCTTGGGACATATGCATTGATAAATTCACAAGCTCATTAAAAACCATTATTAAGGGAATAAAAATGTCCATAAGTTTCTATGTTAGAAAATAGATCATGGATAACATATATTTAAGCCTAGAAATTCATAAGTTAAGGAATAAACATCATTTATAAGCTATCCATTTAATGTTATTGGATTGCTATTTATGTGATCAATAGTTTAAAAATACTCATCCCTAATTTTCCATTTATTATTGACAATGATAGTAAATAGGAAGAACTGAGTTGAAGTTTAAATTATGAGGATAAAATTTATTATAGCGAGAAAGAATCCAACATCTCAAGTTTTTAAAATAAAAAATTATGTTCAATAGAATATTCAATACACAACACCGAACCCAAACAAACAATGTTTATTTAAATATGACTATTTTAACCTAGCCATTAAATTTAAATATATTAATTGGATTAAATACTTTATTAAATATATATATATATATATATATATATATATATTTCCTACTAAATATAAACATATTGATAAATTCTTTGTAAATAATCACTCAATATTTGGTAACCTCCTTTTGTTCTTCAAAATACATTTTCTTCAAAAATCATTTTTATTTCTTTTTATGATTGAAATATTTTAATTATTATCTATAAAATTTAGAAAATTTATTGTATAAAATGATATCTATTTTTTGTATCATAATATCAAAATTAACTTTAGTTGAAATTTTGGGATTTTTTAGAAAATATAGATTTTCCAGTGAATAGTGAAAAATACCATTTTTATGTAAAATTATAATTTATTTTGATAAATTAAGTGATATAAAAGTTCCAATATTATTTTAATTTTATTAAAAGGTACATAAGTATTATTTAGTTATATTTAATTCAATTAATTATATTTAGGTCATCTTTATACTGGATTTTAGAATACGTTTATTTTTAGGCTTAAAAACCCATTTTTCTAAAAACTGTTTTTAAATGAATAATGTTTATATATTATAATTAATTAAAATAAACCCTAATATGGATTAATTTAAATGTAATTTCTATATTATATATCTATATTTATTAATTTTAATTAATATAATGAATATTAATAGTTATCGAGTTAAAGTAAAATAATTTTTTCATTGAAAATTTATTTTTCAAAAAATCTATTTCCATCATGCTTGAGGGTTTTATATTAAATTAAATTTCTCCAATTATATGAATTTAATTTTCTAAAATGGACCCCATAATTAAAATCATCATAATTAATATTAAGTAATAAGGTCAACTTAATTTTTAGACAATATGAATAGTAATTGCAGTAAATACTTATTACTATGGTAAAAGGAAATTAGGTTAATTAATGGTAAAAATAATTTAAGAAGGACTAGAAAAAAATAAACCCGAATAGTATGAATAAATATATTTTAATTTAAATATAATAATGACTATATATTTTTTACTTTATAAATTATTAAATAGTGATCTTGATAAAAATTAGATTTTTGATATGTTAAAACATAAATTGTGTTTAGGGTAAAATATATTTTAATAAAGAAAAAATTTATATATGAAATGCCTAGATCAGTGTGAATCACTGAGAGGGTGAGGGGGTAAATCAGTGATCCCTTTAAATATTTTTACTAATTGATTATTTTCAATTAAACCTCTTTGGATGATTAAAGCCTTGATCCACTCTTATTGTGTCTCTCAGCCTTACCTTGAATGATGCTATAAATATAAAGGCACTGAACACAATGATTTACAAGGTTTGGTTCAAAGACCTACTTCTTGATGTGTTGGTTATCCCCCCCAACATATATTCTTCACTATATTCTTATTATCAATTACAATGGTCGATACAGAGTCCCATTATATCTCTCCTGAGTCCCACATGAGGGTCTTTATACTGCATCCCACAGTGTTACCAGAGTCCACTGGCTTACTTTATAGTCCCATTGAAGACTTCTTCTCCTCCCTGAACCACACAGGGTTCTTCTAGATCTCGAGTCACAGGAGAAACTTCCTTCTTTTTTTGCTATTTGATTCACTATAGATGACCTGATTCTCTTTCCCCATGGGCATGTTGAATCACACTTGCCTGTGTATCTCTTCATAAATCTTCAATAGCCTTTGGTAAGGTCTGTTGGCCATGCTTAATAATTCTGATCACTTATTCTAATCAGTCCTCAGTGTAACAATGCTTGGGAAATTCTTTCTTCTTCTGATGAAGACATGGACTCACTTATGTGTGTAAAAATTATTCACACAACTTATTCAAGAATATTTATAGGCAAGAATGATCTTGCACTATGTTAGCTCAGTCTATCTTGAATACTCAATCACTATCAACTCAGATATAGGATCTTCTTTAATTCTTCCCAGCTTTAGTCTCAATAAAAATCCACTTCATTCATGGGTTTCATGGACTCCAAACTTCTTGATTTGGATATCTAAATTATTCTTACATGTGCATGTGTTTATGCAAGATTTCATGCATGTATAATATATTGCTTATCAACCCAAGCATGAAATTTTCACTTGTATCAATATTTTTAGGTTCAATGTGCGTGGGTCATGGAATTACACATGTACCATCCACTAAATTAGTTATTTTTCAATATGCACACAATTCCTTCTTCTTAAGTTATTTTTCACACACACACTTGTTATTTTTAATTTGGGTTCAATGTATGTGAGTTATTCATGTGCATTCACTTTATTTTTGATGTTTCTCATTGTCCAATTTACAATCACAATTTAGAATTCTTCAAATCACACATATACACGAATATTCATACAACACATCTTCATTCCTTCTTTTTTGAAATATTTCATGCATTCATACTATCCACTCTTCAAAGGATGCACATACGTGCATGCAAAAAAGTTCTTCTCATCAACATGAAAAATCCTTCTTCACGTGTGCACACACAATGCTTGGTGTGTTTTGGATTTCTTCTTCTCAATAATAATTGTGTGTACACTATCTCATGGATTTATCAAATACTATGCGCATGCACTCAAACTTAAGGGAGTTCTTCATTTTTTCATGAAACCGAAGGGCTCACGACTCTTCTTCTTCGTGCAAACTAGAGGAGCACAGTTCTTCTTCTTCACGCAAAGGGTGCACATGGATATCCTTCATAGAACCGAGGGTGGTTCATGGTTCTGTCTGTGTAAAGCACAATATGGGTGTGTAAGAACCAATTGTGTTTCCACAAGATCTTCTTCATGAAATACATGTGAGGGTTTGAGAAACATATCACATGTTTGTGATTTCACTTCGCATAGAGGGTGCTATCCTTCTTCTTCGAAAGGACTATTCGAGAGTGCATTTCACTTATTGAACACCTGTGGTACTTGTTGCTCCTTCATGTAGAAATATAAATATGGAATGCTCTATTTTTGAGAAACAAAAACACCCGAAGCAATGTGAATGGAAGCAACATTATTCATCTTGGATATTCTCATTTTATACATGAGGATGTGATCCTTACTATGCATTCAAATCCCTCATGATATTCCGTGGGTTTAAAATCTTTGAATGTCTGAGATCTTTATCTTAAAATATGTTCAAATGTAGGATAAGAGATACACAAAATCTCTTGGGTTTTTTCTATTTAATGTAGGATCCTCATTCAAGGTGTAATCCTCATGTGCATTCACTACGAGTCACATGAAAATCTCCATTATGAATGCTTGAAATGACATGGACTTCAGAAACTTTGTTTGCCTCTTCCATTTGCAAGTTCCTCATTTCATTCACATGCTTGAAAATGTAATTTCATGAACGAGTTCATGGCATCTAGAAAATGATCATGCATTTAATTAGAGAATCAATTGTGGCCAAAATCATGATCTTGGAAGTTCATATTAATCTCTGGTGTATAGTAGAATCAGGATGATCCATAGGTTGAAGATGACATGGATGTGGATCATCGGATGATTTTGGTTAAAATAGATACAACATGGGATGGATGGAAGAATCTAATTGAATCGTTGGAGGTAGGATGAGACGTGTGGCTACAATCTCACACAAAATCAAACGGATAGCCGAGATTGTGTCTGTGTTTTTAAAAATCCACCCCACATTGAAATGGAGATGAAAATTTAGTGTGGTTTAAATATCAATCCATGACTGCCATAGTCCAATTAAATCTCTTCTCCCTCCACTGGTACTGCCCCATACTGGATTCTGTGGGTATGCTCTGTGCCCACCCTCTACTCCCTGCAGTCATGCTGCCCCGCATGGTGGTGCTCCACTGGCTCTCCCATGTCCCCTTGTGGGTGTTCTCATGTGTTCCTTATGCACATGACTTCGGCCAGTCCTTACTGTCTGGATGGATTGGGTCAAGCTCAGCCACCCAATCCTATGGTGTGTACCGCTTCCCTGCCTGGATGGTTGGAATGGCTGACTAAGTCCCTAATTTTTTTTATTAAAGTATCATTAAAAAAATTCCCAACCAAGATATAATTTATTTCAAATAAATACATAAACCATCATCCAAACCTATTATTCCTCTTATTGGATTCCTTTTTGAAAATGAATTACAAACCACATTAATCATCTTAGTTCATCCAATCGTGGATTGAGCACTTCTTTAACTCCTCATGCATTGAAACATAATGCATGGAGACATTGTAGTAAACAATGTGTTCTCCTAAACACATGTCTTGGTCCTTAAGATCAGAACAAGCAATCATCTGATTTTGTTCACAAAATTTAGCCAATTAGAATCTATTGGATGGATCTTATAAATTCACCATGCAATCAAGTATTTCATGGCCTTCTTTAAATATTCTAACAAAGTGTCATTCATTGACACATGTCTTGGAACTTAGGATCAGTTCAATCAATCTTCTGAATTACTATGGAGAATCATCTAGCATGATAACCAATGTCAAATAGTAATTCTCCAAGTTCCATTAGATGTGTAACGACATAATCATAATCAAAGTGGGATCTTTAATGAGTCAACAAAATTACTTTAAGAATCACCACTTCAATCATCATCACAAATTTAATCATTACCTTTCCATACACATATTGACACCTTATTGACAAAAAATGAAACACTATGCTCTACAATCTCTCTCTTTGTATTTTTTTATCAATATCACCTGATAACACTTTGTATTGGTCAATATGTGTGCTAATATTTCCCCCCCCCCTTATTGGAAACCAAATACAAAGGTTTAGTCGGGTCTATTCAAAAACATGCTCTCCTCCCTTTAGAGAATATATTCTTGAATATTTATGAGATAGGGATAATGTCACATGGTTCACTTAGAAAAACTCATTTAGTTAATCAAATTGAAGTCTACTTGGGCTAACCTGATGTAGAAAATATGAGAGACATGACCAAGGTTTTCAATGCTGTCCATAAACAACCATACATGTTAAATCATGCTTAAAATGTTTCAATTCTTATCCCAGGGGTTGGAAATAGTCATATTTATCAATGAAATGCTAAATCCTTCACATACTTCACAAAAAATATTAAAAAGTTCAAGTTCAAAGATAAATCTCTCCCTTTAATCCTATATTTTCATCAATAAAGCACTCCCCTTTATTGAGATGATAAATACAATTAAGAACAAGGGATGAAATGTGATTGAAACACCTCAAGTTTCAACTTCTTGAGATGATATGAATTTCAATATTTTTCATGAAATACTCCATGATATCATATCCTTCATATTTTATCCCCATAAAGGGGTTCAATCCCTTCTATTTAACATTGTGGAAAATATCATCTGATAATCTTCAAGATATTCAATTTGATAATCTTCCACTATGGAACATTCCAAGTATGTATCAAATCATGAATAATCAGTACAACTTGTTATTCTCCATATTATTCATTCAATTATCATCTTGAGAATGACCTTCACCTTCAATTACCTACAATTTGGGCACACATATTCAAAAAAAAAAGAAGGGAATAAGATGGAACACATGTGAGCTTCTTAATAGGGGCGATTGGGATTAAAATTTCCTCTCAACCCAAGAACTCCTTTCCTAGTAGCTCTAATGTGTTTGGTACTATTCATTATGGTGTATCCTCTCCATTTAACATTTTTTTCTTTCATTGTTAGTATGGACCCTTTACTTCCATTCACCTTCAACTTTTGTGGATCATTTGTCCTTACTTCTACCAGTAGTGAAGTAGCTTCCATTGGTGCATGTTTTTCAATTTTCAACAACTTTATTTGACCTGGTAAAACAATAATAAATTTTTTTGCATGATGTACAAACTTCTTTCATCTTCCACTTAGTACTTTTGAGACACCTGGTTTGTCATTTTTTGAAAACCTCTCAGGAAATTTGAATTCTTCTTCATATAGAGTAATCTGTTTCCCTTTTGCCTTAGCTTTATCTAGTAATTCATCTTCATCTCTTTGTAGTTCTATAGAAATTTTAAATTTATCCAGCTAGATAACTAGACAGTCCTTCTTAACATATTCTAGTTTTAAAGCTTCCACATGGAGTCTTCAATATTTTCAAGTTACCTTTCTTAGGAAAATTATCAAAACCATCTTCAGGAAGGTCTTCAATCAATCCTGACTTCTAGATTGATCATATTTTTAATTTTAGCTTGATTCCATTAATTTCCATGGCTTGTTTGTAGTGATCCATGGAATGAAATTTCTTTCCATAGTAGAAGCATATTTTCTTGGTTAAGTTGACATTCTTGGACTCCAGCTAAAACTTCTTCTTGGAAAAATTTTCTTTCATAGTATTCTTGACTTCATTGTTTTAATTATTCCTAATAGATGATTTTCTAACTATTGTTCCTTTCTTCTGCAGTTGTTGTGGAATTTTGTTATTATGACCATATGAATGATGCATGGTTGGAATAAAACATAATTCATCATAATTTTTACCACCTTTTCAATTATAAAAGAATCCTTCAAGATATTCAAATCTATTCTTGATATACATATTATTCTTCATCTATGTATTTTTCTTTTATTTTGAATGTTTCTTCATTTATCTACATCTTCTTTCCCTAAATGCAGGCCTTACATAACTTTCATATGCTGACACATTATTCCAGAAATCATTGGCCTGATGACCAAACTTTGAACAACACCAATAGTAGCCAATAAATATCATTTTTTTCTTGTAGTATCAGTCTGGCTAGATTCAGTGCATTGTTGTTTCTGTAATTGTCTTTATTTATTTGGATCATCTATTTGGGATTTATTCTTGTTAATCATCCCAGTATCCATACTTGAAGTTTTTATGGATGTATTAACATTTTTATCAATCTACATATTCCCATATTTTAGCTTTGAACCTTTACTTTCAGATGAAACTGCATTAGTAGAAATATGAATAACTAGGTTATGAGATACCTTCTTCTTGGAGAAAATTTCTATTAGATTAGAAAATGATTTAGTACTCCTTTTGGAATCATAATATTCAATGTAAATTGATTGGTAACATCTCTTCTTTTAGTTGTTTAGGATGTTCCAGCTTGGGGTGATTGATGATTCTTCAATTTCACCTCCATCTCTAAACACTTCATGTTGAGGGAGTTCTTCTCATCCTCAAATGATCTCATCTTACTTTCCCAATTCTAATTCAGCTTTATCATTTTGAAAATTTCTTAATTATTAAAAATAGATTTCAACATTCTTTACCTTGTTAGCTTTTTCTTATAGTTGAGTAGCTTTTACAACCATAGAAACTTTGTGTAAATTTTCAAATTCATGTAAATCTTCTACAAATACAATCTAAAATATTTATATCTCACAAATAATTCCCTGCAATTCTTCAGTAACTTGAGCATGTATTTCATTTAAAAGATAAATTGTTTATTCCTTTTCATTCACATGTTTTGTGAGAGTGTTGGATATTCCAACCATTTTCGCCAATGCCTCTTCCACGGAATCAACTTCTTCTTCCATATGTATTTTTCCATCTTGAAGAGAACTAATTATTTCATCAATATGTCTTTCCACTTATCTATAGATTTTATTTATATTTTCTTTGAGTACAGACTGAAGATCACTAATTTATCTATCATCATCACAACTTGAACATGCATCAGCAGAAGAGTCATAATAACAAAAATAATTATCACATATTTTACCTTTTAGATTACCTTCAGTATAAGGTGTCTCCACATTAACAGTAAGATTCTTCTTCATCTTCTTTTCTATTTATTGTTCCTATTATTCTAAGCCTTGGAAAAAATCTCCATTTGAGTTTTCTCACTCATTTCCTGAAATAAAAACTTCAATAAGATTCCCTTGGATATTTTAGAGGTGAACTTCACTCTGATACCAATTGAAATGCCCAGATCAGTGTGAATCACTGAGAGGGGGAGTGGGTAAATCAGTGATCCCTTTAAATATTTTTTTACTAATTGATTCATTTTAATTTAATCACTATGACTGGTTAAAGACTTGATCCACTCTTCTTGTGTCTATCAGCCTTACCTCGAATGATGTTGTAAATATAAATGCACTGAACATAATGATTTATAAGGTTTGGTTCAAAGACCCAATCCTTGTTGTGTTGGTTATTCCCCCTAACATAGATTCTACACTATAATCCTATTCATAATTACAATGGTCAATACAGATGTCCACTATACCTCTCTTGATTCTCATAGGAGGGTCTTTATGCTGCATCCCACAATGTTAATAGAGTCCACTGACCTACTTTAGAATCCCACAGAAGACTTATTATCCTCCCTGAATCACATAAGGTTCTTGTAGCTCTCAAGTCATACAAGAAACTTTCTTCTTTGTTTGCTCTTTGATTTATAGTAGACGATCTGATTCTCTTTCCCCACAGGATTTCTAAATCACAATTTCCCATGTATCTCTTCAAGAATATTTAACAAACATTGGTAAGGCCTTTTGGACTTGATCAATAATTCTGATCACTTGTACTGATCAGTCCTCTATGAAACGATTCTCATGGAATTATTTCTTCTTCTGATAAAGACCCTTCCTCAATTATGCATTTAGAAATGATGCACAAAACTTCTTCAAGAATATTGATAGGAAAGAATGATCTTGCACAATGTTAGCTCTATCTATATTGAATACTAAATCATTGTCAACTTGGATATAAGATCTTCTTTAATTCTTCCTAGATTCAGTCTCAATCAAAATTCACTTCATGCATGGGTTTCATGGAGTCTAAACTTCTTGATTTGAATATATAAATTCTTCTTACATGTTCATGTGTTTATTCATGATTGCATGCATATATAATATCTTTCTTGTCAACCTGAGAACACATTTTCACTTGTATCAATATTTTTAGGTTCAATGTGCGTGGGTCCTGAAATTACAGATGTAATATCCACTAAATTACTTCTTTATCAATATGAACACAATTCATTCCTCTTTAGTTATTTTTCACACACACACTTGTTCTTTTTAATTTGGGTTCAATGTATGCGTGTTATGAATGTGAAATCACTTTCTTTTTTATTCTTCTCACTGTCCACTTTGCACTCATAATTTGGAATTCTTCAAATCATGCATATACAAGAAAATGACTAAGGCCCATCTTCATTCCTTCTTTGAAATATTTTACGCATGAATATTATCCAATCTTCAAAGGATGCACATACGTGCATGAAAACAAGTTCTTCTCATCAATATGAAAACTCCTTCACGTGTGCACACACAATTATAGGTGTGCGTTGGATTTATTCATATCAATAGGAAGTGTGTGTGTACACTGTCTCATGGATTTATCAAAGCCTATGTGCATGTTATCAAACCTAAGGGAGTTATTATTTTGTTCATGAAACTGAGGGGCTCACGACTCTTCTTCTTCATAAAAACTAGAGGATCACAGTTCTTCTTCTTCATACAAAGGGTGTGCATGGATCTCTTTCACATAACTGAGGGTAGTTCATGGTTATGTATTCAAAAATCACAACAGGGGTATGTAAGCACCGATTGTGTGTCTACAATATCTTCTTCATAAAACATAGGAGACAGTTTAAGAAACCAATCACATGTTTGTGATTGCCCTTCTCACAGATGGTGCGATCTTTCTTATTCAAAAGGATGGTTCAGGAGTGTGTTTCACTTGTTGAAGGATTTTGAGACTAATTTCTCCTTCGTGTAGAAAGATAAATATGGCGTGATTTGTTTATATGAAACACAAACACCTGAAGCAATTCAAATGGAAGCAACGTTCTTTAGCTCATAGATTCTCCTTTTATAGATGAGGATGATAGCCTTGCTATGAATTCAAATCCCTCATGACATTCCGTGGGGTTAAAATATTTGAATTTATGTGATCTCCGACTTCAGATATGTTTAAATACGGGATAAGAGATGCACTGAACCTCTTGATTTTTTTCTATTCAACATGATCTCCTAATATCACGGTGTAATCCTCACGTTCATGCACTTTGAGTCTCATGAAAATCTCCATCATGAATGTTAGACATGATACGAACTCCGGTAACATAATTTTCCTCAACCAATTGCAAGTTCTTCATTTCATTTGCATGCATGAAAATGTAATTACATGCATGATTTTGTGACATCCAGATGATGCCCAAGCATTTAATTAGAGCATCAATAGTGTATGTAATCATAACCATAGAGGTTCGGCTTCATCTCTGGTGTACAATGACATATGGTGATCCGGAGGTTGAAGACGACACGACTGTGGATCATCAGACAATCATGGTTCAAATAGATGCGGCGTGGGATGGATGGACAGCTCTGATTGAATCGCTAGACATGGGATGAGACATGCAGCTAGGATCTCATGAGAGATCAGATAGACGATCGCGATTGAGTCCGTGTTTTTAAAAATACATCCCACATCGAAACGAAGAAGCAAATTTGGTGCAGTTTTAAATATCAAGACACAGTTGTGTCAGTTCAATTAACTCTCTTCTCCCTCCACTAGTACCACCCCGTATCAGATTCTATGGGCATACTTTGTGCCCAACATCTACTCCTTACTACCATGCCTCCCTATACGGTGCCACTATTCTGGATCTCCCATTCACCCCTATGGGTGTCCTTCTATGTGCCCCATGCACATGACTTCAGCCAGTCTCTATTGGCTCGCTGAATTGGGGCAAGATCAGCCGCCCTCTCTTGTGGTGCGTGCCGCTTCCCTGCCTGTCTGGTTAGCTTGGATGACCAAGTCCTTAAATTTTTTATTAAACGATCCTTAAAAAAACTTCCCAACCAAGATATAATGTCCTTCAAATAAATTCCAAAACCATCATCCAAAACTCTTCTTTATCTTCTTCTATTCCTTTTGGAACATGAATTCCAAATCACTTCACTCAAATTCCTTCATCCAATCATGGATGGATCTCTTCTTCAACTACTAATGCGTTGAAAAGAAATTCATGGAAATATTTTAGTAAAAATGTGTTGTCTTTAACACATGTCTTTGTCCTTAATATCATCATACGAAAGCATTTTATGTTGTTCACCAACTTCATCCAATTAGAATATATTGGATGGATCTTCTAAATTCACCATGAAATCAAGTATTTCACAGCCTTCTTCAAATGTTGTAACAAAGTTTCATTCATTGAAAAATGTCTTGGAACTTAGGATCTATTCATTCAATCGTCTGAATTACTATGGAGAATGATCAAGCATGAAAACCAATACCAAATAGTAATTCTCCAAGTGCCATTAGATCTGGAACAACTTCATCATAATCAAATTGGTCTATTTACTTATTCAACAACATTACTTTAAGCATCACCACTTCAATCATCATAAAAAATTTAATAATTACCTTTCCTTACACATATTGACACCTTATTGACAAAAAATGAAAAACTATGCTCTACAATCTGATTAATTAAATATTTTTTGAAATAAATTATATTTTATTAAAATATCATTATTAAATAGTATATATTAAATATAATTGATATTATGATTTTAAGAAGTGGAAATGTAATTTTTATTAGGGCCAGAAAATAGATATTGTAAAAAAACCAATATTTTTCAATAAATAGGGACTTTAATATAAAAGTTTAATTTATCATATTTATATAATTATTTTGATAAAATAAATATAATTTTTGGAATCTTCACTTCAAAATTATTCAAATTTTATTTTTTCATAACTTTCTGAGACAGTTGAATTTTTGGGTAAAAATTAAATACGATACAAGTATACAATGCATATTATGACATCATAATGACCAAAAAGAGATGAAATAAATACTATAAAGGGTATCCGTGAAACAATATATGTTTACCATTTAAAATAATTTGATTTTAAGTTTATTTTATTAATTTTATAAAGCCTTTATGAATCTTCCAAAACCTATATTATATTTTAATGTTTTAAGATCATTTATTTAAAGACATGACTCAGTTCTACATCAAAAAGGGTAATATTTTATTGATTTAGTACCTTTGTCTTATAAAATAATTAAAAACATACATATTTGGAAGAATTAATAGGAAAAACCATGGGAAGGTTTGTGGTTTTTTTTATTTTATTATATAGAGTCCAAAACCTATGTTTGAGAAATAATAAAGAACTCCCCTCAATTTTCTGATATAAACCCAACCAATATCCCCATTAATCTTCACCAAAAAACCATAAAGAACGTAATTATTCTTTAATCCCATATCTAGGGTCCTCCCAGGGTTCCATAAATCTCTCAAGAAGCTCCTACCAAGCTTTTGGAATAACACTCTCAAGGTAAGAGATCCTCTTCTTCTCCTCTGTATTCAAGTATCTTCATTATCTCCAATTTATAATGTTTGGATATGTTATTACATATCCTGATTAATTCCATTATGATGTCTAAATGATGAGAGAACATTTTTAATATTATTAATTCCTCCCCTAAACATTAATGTTCCCCCGTTATGCTACTAAAATTTCACCACGATTTTCCATGCTGAACAATTGTGTAGTGAACACCCATACCCATTTCCTATAAAGGTTGTTCACCTTATTGCACTTTTAATAATTTTATTGAGGAATTACATGTATTTATTCCACAATATTTGATTTTGGAATAATATATGATGATAAATTATTCCATATTGTATGATCTATGTGGCACAATTATACATGTGAATGAAATTAAAGTGACGGGGTTGCCCAAAATTATATAGTGCTCCAATGTATTGGGTAAAGTTTTTGTATCATGAGACCTCATGAAAGGGATTAGAGAGTGAACCTAATACATCATTGGACTTCTTCTATCATTATAACTTGGTTTTTATCCTTTACCTATGTTTATGATTCCATGTTTTAAGCTCTTTCCTTTGTGTTACCATTCTATATCATGCCTTAACATTCATGTTTATGATTCTCACCCCTTTTATGTCCCATTGAAATGACTATTGTATAACATGTAATTATTATTTCGTTTTATGATTTGTTTATTCCCTTACTTATATTTTTATATCACCCATTTCTTATGTATATCCCTAGGTTATCCTGTGCTATTTTAAAAGCTATAGAATTTTAGAAGAATGTTAAGGAAGTTTTCAAGAATGTTATTGTATCCCATGTTCAAGATGTTATGCTATGTACATAATTCACAAAGATACCAGAATTATCTATATTATTATTATCATTATGTGTAATATTATGTAATAAATCATTAATTAATGTGTAATAAAGATCAGGGTTATAACATCCCTGACCCGGAATCCACTAGACCGATGTCGTAAGCCAGGTCGCCACATGACCTCAGGTGTGCCTCCCCATATTCCAGAGGTTTCCAACTAGTGGTGAGGGTCTAATGGATCACATGGGGAGACTATGCCCTCTTTACCAGAGTATCCAAAATATATAAGATGTGAAAAAAGGAAATAATGAACAATAAACCAAGAACTCACATTACCAAACATTTCCGAAATAGGGTATAGACCACAACCAAACAATAAATATGTCACGTCATGTTAACAGTTCCAAAGTGAAAGAAAATCCCAAATAAATAGAAATAATAGAATCCACAAAATGTTTTCTGACTCCAAGTCCAGATCCTCATCTATGCACATCCCATGCCCAACTCAACTCTCTAGTATAGGGCCTTTTCCCTTTTTATGACTTGCAACCACGAAATCTGCTCAGGTACCCAACGATGACCCAAGATGGGTGTGAGTACAACATAGTAGGCTGCCACCAATGGTGTCAACAAAATATCCAATATAAATAGATATTTCATGTTAGAACTAAATAACCAATAAGGTAAAAAAGGAAACAAAGGTTCCATTAGATAATAATGACCACTTTTACCATTCTAATCACTTAGTCCATTTCCATCACTTGTTCCATGGGTTAGGAATTTACATCATTTACATATCATCTTAAGTCGGTTAATTACCAAGAATAAGGGAATAATTCAAGTTACCTATCTCTATACAGATAAATATTTAATAAAAATTTAAATCATACTTACCTTGGACCCTCGGTCTAGGTAGTCTCATCAAATGCATCCATTAGGGGAATAGAGGGGCATAGAGCCTTGGTCCCCTTCCCTAACCCATGAATTATGGGTTGGGGTTTAGAGCCTTTGTCTAACCTGACCCATGGGAATATATCCTCAAGTCCAATACCCCACAACTACCAAGCCATGTGCACATGATTATTCATCCATTTACCACATATACCATATCAAAAAACATACACAATCAATAAACATAACATTAACATCTAATAATTATTCAACATACAAATTTAACATAAAGCCTTAACCGATTAGCACATTTACCAATAACGTTGCATAACCCATTTAACCCATTTCCCTTTTCCACGCCTTAACACATTTAGTATATTCAAAAATTCCCATACATTATCCCATTTGACACATTTATCATTTTATATGCCTTAATCCATTAAAGAATTTCCATTTCAAATTCATAATCCATTTGACACATTCACATTAACCCATTTAACCCATTTTTTACATTATTCCAAACAATTCCTTATGCCTTTGCCAACAACTAGGCACAATTAATGTTAATGAATCTTTACAATTTGAACCAACATGTAAACACATTTATCATGAGCTCTATTTTAATACAAGTGGGATTTAGGATTAACGTTATAATTTTCCATGTCTAGGAATATTGGCACACCCCATGGGTGGCCCTAAACAGTCTAATCGATCTCAATGCATCCCAAGGGAATCATAAGGGGTCTAAATCATCATTTAGCCAATAATTTTACCAAATCTTACTAAATACATAAAATACACATCAATAAAGAAGAAACATCACAACCAAAAATGCATAAATCCACAATAAAACTATGAGACATAACTTGTAGACCACCTACCTCGAATATGAAGACACACACTTAACCTTAGCCATAGATCCGGATTCAATAACATCTTGAACCCCCAACCCAGAATCTGCCAGAAAAAGAGTTTTTGAGGGCTTCATAAGAAGAATAAAAAATCTAACAATCCCTAATATGGAAAAGAGAAGAAAGAGGACCATTATACTTACTTAGAGCTTCGATCCACACACAATGGCACTCCAAATGGCCTAGAATTGAAGGAGATCCACCCTTGGAAAGATTGGGTCAAAATGGTTTATCACTAGGGTTGATAGAGGATAAATGGGTGAAGAAATCATGTGAAATTCTTAAAATCCTGAGGGGGAAAATGATAATTTTTTACTTTTTAATGAGGTGCATGGTTTGGCTACACTGTTTTCCAAACCGTGCACCAACCGTGCACCAAACTCTCTCCAAGAGGGGTCTAAGTCTCACGGTTACCTAGGGATTCCACATCGTTTGAAAAAGCATGCACTAACCGTGCAGAATGCCTCTGTCCAAGGTTGCATGATTTGGCCTCACCCCTTGCACGGTTATCACTAACCATGCACCAACCATGTAACATGCACATGATGACCTGTTTCCCCTTTCTTTTGTCTCCTGAACCCCCGAAACACTCCTGATCTTACTCATACACCTGGTAAACATTTAATTTTCCAAACATAAGGGATTTAAACCAGGATTTAAACAGGAACGTACCTTTATAAGGTCTTGGAGCTTATAAGGTTTTTCAAAGAAAAACTAAGAATAAAGAAAGAGGATTAGAGATCATACCGATGCAGATCCAATGATTCCAATGACACTTGATTTAGAGTTTTAATCAAAGATTAATCAAAACACTTAGGTGGAGGTGGAAGAGAGCTCACAAGCTAGGATGTAGCTCATGCACGCCGGAAATGAGAAGTAAGAAGGAAGGGGAAAGATTTTAATTTCATTAAGGAAAAATGGTATTTTTACCTAGAAAAATATGGGCCATGTGGTTTGGCCAAACGACTGGCCAAACCTTGTGCCAACCATGTGCTATACAAGTGCCTAAGAAGGGACCCCACATAGGCTAGGCGCACAGTTTTCCCAACCGTGTGCATGTTGTGCCCATGACACTGTGCCAAAACTTCTGCAACCCACACGAGTGTGTGCCACGACTCACACGATTGCAGACAAATCGTGTGGCCCCCTACTCCCTTCAAAAGTGACCTGCATAGTTAGGAAAGACTGTACAGGCTAGGTGAAATGATTTTTTCTAACTATGAAGCCTAGTCTTTTCTCTAAAATTATGGTGTTCCAGGCTCCGAACAAGCCCCAAACACACTAAGGAAAAAGCTGGATTTGGCAACGGGCCCGTCACCTCTTGCAAATAACCCATCCGCAAAGACTATTTGCAACGAGAATCGATTCCCATCACAAATAGTCGTTAAAAAATAGTTTTTACAATGGGAATATCTCCCCTTCGCAAATACCGTTGGTGCACACTGCACACCAAACCCCGGGAAATGTATTTGTGATGAGAATATAGCCCAGTCGAAAATACGTTCAGTCTTTTTTTGTCATTTGCGATGGGAATTAACTTTTTTCATAAATAAACTATTGGTATAAGAGTATTTGGGATGAGACCCACCACAAATACCCCTTTTACCATCTCCATAATAAAAAATGACCGATACTATTTACGCCGGGAAACCCGTCGCAAATAATCCCCTCTCAAATTATCTAACTTATATTACCCCCACCCAATTTTTTTTAATCCCTTATCTTCTAAACTCCTATTTCCTCCTCTTCTCTCACACTTTTCTGCTTAAACTTTTAGAAGTTTAAAATTTCACAAGGTAGTAAATTTCAGGCTTTGCATCCGCTAGACGATCTAATTTTCAAGTATTTTTTTTAATGTTTTTAATTTTTAATTAAATAATTTTATTTTATATTAAGAATAATAATGATTGAATAACAATAATTAGATTTAATTAGAATTACTTAGTTTTATTTTGCAGCAATTAGTTTTAAGCAATAATAATTATTTTTAATTTAAAGTATTTTGTTTTAACTATTAATAACTTTTTTAATCAGATGTATTTAGTTTAAAATATTAGTAGTTAGTAATAATTAGTAATATTTAGTAAAAATTAGTAAAAATTAGTAATAATTAGTGGTAATTAGTAATAATTAGTGGTAATTAGTAATAATTAGTGGTAATTAGTAATAATTAGAGGTAGTTAGTAATAATTAGTGGTGATTCATAATAATTAGTGGTAATTAGTAATAATTAGTGGTAATAAGTAAAAATTAGTGGTAATTAGTAATAATTAGAGATAATTATTAATAATTAGTGGTAATTAGTAAAAACTAGTAATACTTAGTGGCCATTATTAATAATTTGTAATAATGAGTAAAAATTAGTAATAATGATTAAAAATTAGTAATAATTAGGAGTGATTAGTAATAATTAGTGGTCATTAGTATTAATTAGTGATAATTAGTAATAATTAGTGGTAATTAGCAATAATTAGATATAATTAGTGGCAATTAGTAATAATTAGTGGTAATTAGTAATAATTAGTGGTAATTAGCGGTAATTAGTAATAATTAGTTGTAATTAGTAATAATTAGTGGTAATTATTAATAAATAGTAATAATTAATATTAATTAGTTGAAATTTGTAATAATTTGTAATAATTAGTAATAAATAGCAGCATATAAAAATAATTAGTTATAAATATAAATAATTAGGTGTAATTAGTAATAATTAATAATAATTAGTGGTAATTAGTAATAATTATTAAAAATTAGTAAAAATTAGTAATAATTAGTTGTAATAATCAATAATTACTAATAATTAATAACAATTAATATTAATTAGTAATAATTAGTGGTAATTTGTAATAATAAGTGAAAATTAGTAATAATTAGTGAAAATTAGTAATAATTTGTGGTAATTAGTAATAATTAGTTTCAATTAGTAATAATTAGTATTAATCAGTAATAATTCGTGATAATTAGTAGTAATTAGTACTAATTAATGGTATTTAGTAATAATTAGCAGTAATTAGTAATAATTAGATATAATTAGTGGTAATTAGTAATAATTAGTGGTAATTGTTGATAATTAGTAATAATTAGTGGTAATTAGTAATAATTAGAAATAATTACTAATAATTAGTATTAACTCATAATAATTTGTAACAATTAGTAATAATTAATGTTAATTAGTGGAAATTAGTAATAATTAGTGGTAATTAGTAACAATTATATATAATTAGTAATAATTAGTAATAATTAGTAAAAACTAGTAATAATTAGTAACAAATAGTAATAATTAGTAATAATTAGTAATAATTAATTAAAATTAGAAATAATTAGTGGTAATTAGTAATAATTAATGGTAATTAGTAATAATTAGTGGAAATTAGTAATAATTAGTGGTAATTAGTAATAATTAGTGTTAATGAATAATAATTAGTGGTAATTAGTAATAATTAGTTATAATTAGTGGTAATTAGTAATAATTAGTGGTAATTTGTAATAATTAGTTGTAATTAGTAGTAATTAGTAATAATTAATATGAAGTAGTAATAATTAGAAAAAATTAGTGGTAATTAGTAATAATTAGGGGTAATTAGTAATAATTAGTTCTAATTAGTTTGAATTTGTAATAATTAGCAATAATTAGGGGTAATTATCAATAATTAGTACAAAATAATAATAATTAGTGCTAACAATCAATAATTGGTAATAATTAGTAATAATTAGTGGTAATTATCAATAATTAGTAATAATTAGTCAAAATTAGTAATAATTAGTAATAATTAGTAAAAATTAGTAAAAATTACCTATAATTAATGATAAATATTGATAATTATAAAAAATAGGCACTAATTAGTGAAAAAGCAATGAAAATAGATAAAATTGTTAATATTTACAAGTAAATTATAATTTTTTAATTTTATAATCTTTTTTTGATATTATTTTTCTTATATTAAATTAATCATATTTTTGTATTTTATATTTTTAGAGAAATATGAAATAGGGAAGTCAATAACAGTCTTTATTACATGATCATAATTGGATAAATAATCATAGGAATCCAAAAGGTTTTGGTATAAATATTGTATATGTTGAGGTTGTTGAATCTTTTTTATCATTTTCATCATCAAAACCAGAATTTTTTTTCAGAAGGAAAAATTAATTATCCATGTAAGAAATGTGATCTGAGGAGGGTTGAGACATTTGACAATATTGGGGGTTATCTACTGTGTTTTGGTTTTTGAAAAGATTATGTTTTTGGTATCAATATAGCGAGCACAGTTCCAAATAAAATATTAGTAATTTGGTTCTAGATCTATCATAATTTCAAACTTTAGTACATGATGATGCTTGTCTATCTTTTCAACAAACTGAAACTTATGATGATATTGATTTCACTCTTAAGTTAAAACCATCTTGATTTTATGAGTTGCTAAAGTTTTATGATGATACTTTATATCCTGGTTGTATGATAAGAAAATTTGAAGCGGTTACAAAATTTATAGTTATTAAATTAGATAGGGGAATTTCAAATAGATATTCTGATAAAATATTCTCTTTGGTTAAAGTAATTTTACCTAAAATAAATGTGTTGCTTATAAATTTCTATAAGAGAAAGAGGTTGGTTCATAATTTGGGTCTTGGTTATCTTAAGATTAAAGAAAGTTCAACTGATTTCATCTTATACTATGGTGAAATTGAGTCATTAGTTTGTTATCATACATGTGAAAAATCAAGGTATAAATAGGCTCAACTAGGGAAGTCTGGATTGATTCCTATTAAAAAATTGAGGTATTTCCTTCTTACACCAAGATTAAAACATTTATTTATGTCTCAGAACACAGTTTCATTGATGACATGACACAAAACTAATATTTCAACAATTAAAATCTTAAATCATCCTTGTAATTGTGACTAAAGGAAACATTTTAACTAAGTACACTCATATTTTTATTCAAAATCCAAAAACATGTGATTAGGTATTTATATTGATGATTTCTATACATTTGTTTCATATAATAGTCAATATTATTTTTATCCTATATTTATAACTCTATACGACTTACCTCCATGGATGTTGATGAATGAGCCATATATCTTTTTAACTGTATTAATTTGAAGACATATAAAAAATAATATCAATGTTTATTTGAATCCATTAATTGATGAATTAAATTTATTGTGGAGTAATTATTTCGGTATATATGATGTTGTCGTGAAAAAAAAATTTATAAAGAAAGATTCATTAATTTGTACAATTAGTGACTTGCCAATATATGGCATGTTATCTAGCTGGAGTACAAATGGTCCAAAATCATGTCTGTATTTCATGAGTGAAAATAAAGATTTATTCTCATAAATGGGATAAAAACTTGTTTTTTCTACTATCATCATATATTTATTTTTATTGATCATCCTTTCCAATGGAATAAGAATCACTTCAGAAAAGGTATAATTGAAAAAGATGGACCTATAGAAATAATCTCAAGTATTTATTTAAAATATATTGTCTCTTAATTAACTCCCACTATCCTTAGACTGACTATAAACCAATAAAAAATATATGGATTTGGAAAAAATAATAGTTGGATTAAACAGAGTATTTTTTTGGAATCTTCTATATTGGTTTGATTTTTTGGTTCATCACACGTTGGCTATCATGCATATTAAGAATAAATATTTTGATAATATATTTTATATAGTTTTGGACACACTTTATAAGACCAAATATAATGTAAAGGCACAATTATATCTTTCCCAAATTTATAGGTGACTAGAACTTGAGTTGTTTGAAAATGACAGATCATAGAAGTTAATGAATCCAAAAGCAGTTTATACACTTTACAAAGAAGAAATTTTATTATTTTTTTAGAGGATTATAGATTTGAGACTACCAGATGGTTATGTTTCCAATTTTCTTGACGTGTCAGAAAAAATCATATTACTAAATAAAAAACTCATAATTGTCATGTTATATTATAATGAATTATATAGATTTAATTTAGAGGTTTGTTGAATTCTTTAATTTGGTATGCGATAATAGAAATATAATATTTCTTATGAGGTATCTATGTAGAGAAAATAGACTATTATGCACCTGGTGGACTAAAAAAAGTTGTTTTTTTAATTTTATGTAAGTTGGAATTTTTTCGGCCAACTTTATTTGATTCAATAGAACATTTGATATTACATTTTCCACATGAAAAAAAATGTAGAGGCTAGTATAGTTCCAATAGATGTATCCATATGAGAGATTTATGTTGAAACTAAAGAAAAAGGTATGTAAGAAAGTGCTGGTTGAAGGAACAATTGTAGAATATTATTTACAATAGGAAATCTCTTTTTTTATGCTCCCATTATTTCTAACCTGAATTCCCTTCAAAACATAATAAAATGGGTTATAATGAGGGAAATGTTGATTATGAAATGAACATTAAATTATTATTTTTTATCATAATAAACTTGTATTTAGTGGAGTTCATGAATGGTGGATTTCAGATGATGAACACCACATGGCTTATATATATGTTTTTCTCAACTATGAAGAAATGAAAAAAATTTATACAATGAGTTCTACTAACACATATTCTTTATTTTTTTTAAAAATAAATTAATATTATTTTATTTTTAGATTGTATGATAATCATATCAAGAAACAATTTCTATAGATTACATCCGCTTCTCTTGAAGAACGTTAATAAAATAATTTTTCTTACTGGTTTCAAAGACTGGTACAATAAATTTTTTATGGTTTAGGATATGAAATCATTTTATTATTTTTTATATTGTTAAACTTTTTTAATTTTATAGGTATTGCAATATTTAGATAAAATTGATAATTGATTGTGTGTATTGAGCAACCCACCAAACAAAATGGTTAAATATTATAATGCATATGTGGTGAATGGTTTTTTATTTCATACACGTGCATATGGTGAATAAAAAAATAATTAATGGTGGTGTTTACTTGAGAGGATTTCATAATAGAGAAAGTGAATTTGACTTTTATGGCATGTTGGATGAAATAATTGCTCTATTTTATCTGGGATAGAATTATGTAACGATGTTTAAATGTCATTGGTTTGAAAATGATAGAAGCTTAAATGTTCATCCACACAATTAAATCATTGATATTAAATATAAAATACTTCTTGCAGTAAATAAACCATTTTTAATAGATCACTAAGCACACCAAATAATATATTCCAATTATTATGATTCTTCAAGAGAGCTAATTGATTGGTAAATATTTATAAAAATGAAATCCTTTGAAAATAAGTTTATGCAAAGTGAATGTGGTTCTATTGATGTTAAAGGAATTTAAAATTTTCAAGAGAAAAATACAAATACATATTTTCAACGAAGTGACACGAATATCATTGATGAAACCCCACCGTTACAAGTCGATGGTGGAGATGATGTTGATGATTTAACAAATGAATTTGAATTAACAAGTGCTGATGAATCTGAAAATGATATGAAAATTAATAGTACCAAGGAGCAAGATGAATATATTGACATAGTCATATATCAAGATGAGGATGAAGATAAAGAATGAAACAATGACTTGTTAGTTATAATCAAAATAAATATATATAATACTCATTTATAATTATTTACTAACAACATTATTTTCATGTTTCAGATGGATGAAATAACTTATTATAATATATTCCATAGCCTTGAGGAGGCTTTACTACCTGGTGATGAGATTGATGCTTTATCGTCTGACCCTTAGGTTCCTAGTGGTTCATCGCTGACTCAGAGGGTTCGGGGTCTTATGAGATCGATGATTACCAACCCTATTCCTAAGTGACATCCACATATTAACTTTGATCCATAGTTGTATAGGTATGTTCGATTGTGTATTTTAGTTAGTTTTCCTTACTTTTCATTAATTTATTTATATACTAATTGTTTGATTATTTGTTCTGTTTTTTTCATGTTTTTTCACATATAGCTATTGGGAAGGGAAGATCTATTTTATGGAACTATTTTTCCAAGGCATGGGTGGTGTGGGACCAGGTTCTCATTGATAGTCGACACTACATGTTTGATCATTGGATGGATGTAAATAAATAATAGTTATTTTGAAATTTATTCAATTATTAACTTTCTATTATTAAAAAATATAGGGTTTATTGTATCCCATTGATGATAGCATGATGATTTAAATTATGGAAGTCTGGGAGGTGTGTATTTTGGAGCACTATCATTAGTTTTAGCACAATTTGAGGATAACCATGAATAAGGTGGGAGTCACTGATTTTGAAGAGTATTTCTGCACCCATCGACCTGATTACACCTCATCTCAAGTTTTAGATGGATTATGTTCATACTATATGGGTGTTATTTTTTAGAGGAGAGCTTCATTAGGTTGAGAGAACTAGGGGTGGAAGAAGGTGACACATCGATCTGGTAGTCATAAATTCAGAACACATCAAAAACATATGGTAATCACTTTTTTTAATAATTTATATAACTGTAAATGTAAAATGTTTATCTTATACTGATATAGGAAATTTAATTACTTGATATTATGGAGTTTGAAATTTATAAGAGGATGTAAAATGATGTTGTCACTAGAGATATTACATATGGTCACCGACATCATATTTTGGTTAGTATTTTTTTGAGTTTTAAAATTAACTGAAAACAATATTATTGCCTTTTTAATTTAAAATTTCAATTGAAGGAGTCAAAGTAGGATGTGAATTCTCAGAAACATGAGGATATTTTTGCTAATAATAAGAGTCAGGCCACCGGCGTATCATGATTAAATGGAGCAACATGGATGAAGGTAGTGTAGTATGCTTTCGAGAAGGGTCGAGTGGTTGGTATCAATTATCGATTGACATTTGGTAGTTTTTATTATACTACTGCATGGTTGATGTCTAATTTGAGGGGATCTCATGGAGTGACTTCATAATTGGTTTCACAGTATGAGGAGTATCTGTAAGGTTAGAATGAGGTTATTGAGTCCATGAATAGGGAGTAGGATGAGCTCCATCGATATAAAAACCCTGGTCTTTATTACACATTTAAACATGATTTATTACATATAATTGCACTTAATAAAACTCATAATATCAAGAGGTATAGTGTGTTTGGGGAATAAGAACATTAAATAACAACTTAAAACAATAGGTACACATATTTATTGAAAACTTCTTTTACATGACCACGATATTCATTTGTACTTAGAAATGAATGGGATAACCTGGGGACATACATAAGAAATGGGTGAGATATAAAGCCTAGTAAGGGAGTAAACTAGGCATAACATGAATAATACAATACATGTTAGGAAATAGGTATATCAATGGAGCATAATAGAATCAAGAACATAAAGACATGATATAACATGATTATCATAACATGGAAATGTGGCAACAACATACAACATGATATTATCATGAGCCAAGGCTCATTTCACATGGATTAGCATGAGTAAACCCTCATTAAAAATGAATTATAATGATTACGCCATCATTTAAAATGAATTATTATGAGTAAATCCTCATTTTACATGGTATATAATGATACTAAACATTACCCAATGCATTGGAGTGCTATCAGGGGCACCCTTTATAAACATGTCATTTCATGCTTAAGTGTGCCACATAGATCATATAACATGGAATCATTCAACATCATAAGTTATTATAAGATCAAGGAATTTGGAATACATAAATGTAAGTCCCCAATCAATAAGTACATGATCATAAAGGAGAATACCCTTGATGGAGAAATTGGTTAGTTATTCACTACACGATGATTTTTTCATAGAAATTCATGGTGTAATTTTGGCAGTATAACGACGTCAAATAGAAATTCGTAAAATGGTTTTATGATATAGAAAGGGGTATACAATCATTTATGAATGAAATTAATAGTATGAGGATCATGGAACCCAACATATGAAGTGTAATTTAGATGCATAATATAAAATAAATTCTTGAATGCAAATGAGAAGAGAGAAATCCCTTAAATTTTTTTGACATAGTAATGGTTTAGGTAAGGGTCCAAATGAGGGGGAATAAATTATAAATAATTCACATAAAATAAAATTTATATTAGTTAATTTATTATAAAATGATTACAAAATAAACAATTGAAATGAAAAATATTAATTTCAAACAAGGTTTTTGAATAGAAAGGATGAGAGAAAGGTGAGGATCCATTACTTGGATGTGTGATCTCAAAGGATTGGGGAGGAGGGGGGATTATTGGGAGATTGGGGTGCCTTGGTAGGACTATAGGAAGTAGGGAGAAGTGGGTGGTCTAACTTAAAAGAGTTTTAGTGAAGAGAAATGGGTTCTTGGGTAGGTTTATATAGGAAAGGTGCGGGAATTATTTATTATTTTAGTTTTGGACACCAGACACTAAAATATTGAAAACCACAAACCCTACCATGGTTTTTCCCATGGTTTTTGTAAAATGGGAGTGGTATACATTTTTTTATAAGTTTAAGGGCTGAATATATTAAAATGTTTTCTTTTATTTTGTGGAGGTGAGTCACACTTTCAAGGAAATGATTTTAATTTTTTTAAATATTTTATATGTCTTGGAGGATCCACTAAGGATTTATAAAATAAATAAAATAAACCTAAAATAAAATTAATTTAAATGAAAACCATATATTTTTCCGAATATACCTTTTAAAGTATTTTATTAAATAAATATTTGGTCATTATGATTTCATAAAACACATTATATATTTATACGATATTTAATTTTTACCAAAAAATTCAGCTGTCTCATAGATTTATGAAAAAATCACCACTAGATAATTTCTATATCCCAATTCCAAAAATATTATTAATTTTATCTAAATAATTTTATAAATATGTGAATTTTCACTTTTAAAATAAAAAAACGACATTTATTGAAAATTGATGGGTTTTGACAAAAACAATTTTCAAAACTTAATAAAAATTACTATTGACTTCATAAAAATTATAAGATCATTTATATTTAATAAAAATAATTTAATAAAAATAATTTAAGAATAATAATTTTTTAAAATATTATTTATTTAAAAAAAATTAATTCATCAAAATAGATTTTTTATTTGAATTTGAATATTAACCAAAAATACTATTTGTACATTAAAAATAATTTTCAAAGTAACAATAATTGAATGAAAGTATATTCATTATTCTATAAAAAATAATCATAATTATAGGGTCTTGATACATATCCCTTTATTACACTAGAATACACCCTAAGAGTAATGTGTACAATGGTGGGGGTTTCATGGGGTCGTTCGATGAATATGGTTTGGGCTGTGATCTCGATTAGATTGAACTTATCCCGTAAACAGTTTAGATCATACTTAAGTTGTTGGATCTCATATTAGGTTTGGCCTAGGGAAAATCCTATAAATTATATCTCCATTAGAGTCTCTGATAAATGGGCTTCATAGGGTACGATCCTACTCGTTGAGGCCATCACTTCCATTGTCTATGATAAAAGGATTTGTTAAAACCCCATATTTATACTAGTAATGTGATCACTGTTCAACAACTACATTATCAATGGTAACAATACTTAACGGTCATTTAAATACAATTGAATATAATAAAACAAAATGAGTTCAAGTGTTTTTTATATCCATAAGACATTAAAATAAAGGGAATTTTATTCATAAATGTTTGGGTCATTACAACCTTCCCCCCTTAAGAAATTTCTCCCTCAAAATTTATTTTTCCCAAACTAAAATAGATGAGGGTAACTCTACCTCATCCCTTCCTTTGGTTCCCACATCACTTCTTCAAACTTTTGGATTCACCACAACACCTTAACAAGGGGCATCATCTTATTTCGTAGAATTTTTTCTCTATAATCTAAGATCTCCAATGGATTCTCCTCATAGGATTGGTCATTATCCAATGATACCACCTCTAGATTGAGTACATGTGATGGGTCTGGTATGCACTTCCTTAAAAGGGAAACATGGAATATATCATGGACTTGAGATAGGTTTGGTGAGAGTGCTAGTCAGTTGGCCACTATTCTGATGTGATCAAGGATATCAAAAGGGACGATGTACCTTGGACTAAGATTTCCCTTCTTCCCAAATATCATAACTCTCTTCCAAGGAGATATAAGGAGGAATACCATGTCTAAAACATAAAACTCTAGGTATCATCGATGATTTTAAGCATAGATCTTTTTTTGACTCTGAGCAGCTTTGATGTGCTGCTAGATGGTCTTAACCTTCTCCAGCATTTCTTTGGCCATTTACAGATTTAGAAGTTTTCATTCGCCAAATTCAACCCAACATGCTGATGTTCTACCCATATTCCCATAAAGGGATTCATAAGGATCCATTTGGATGATTTATTGGAAACTATTATTGTAAGAGAACTCCACCAAATGAAGATGTTGGTCCCATCAGCCTTTGAAGTCCATTGGGCAAGCTCTCAATATGTCTTCAAGTGTCTGGATAGTCTGTCCAGATTGGACATCAGTTTGAGGTTGATAATATGTGATGAAGTTCAACTCAGTGTTCAGAGCATATCATAGACTCTTCTAGAACTTAGAGGTGAATCTTAGATCTCGACCGGACGCAATCGATAGTGGTACTCCATACAGACTTTCCACTTATCTGATGTATAACCATGACAGTTGATACAAAAAGAAATCCTCTCTAATTGTAATGAAGTGTGTTGTATTTGTAAGATGATCCACAATAACCTAAATAACATTTTTTACTTTGTATGTATTTGGAAATCCATTGACAAAGTCCATGGTGATGTTTTCCCATTTCCATATTTTGGTATGGGTAATGGTTGCATCATCCCTTTAGACTTCTACCTCTCAGGCTTCACTTTCTGACATACAAGGCACTTTGATGTATATTTATCAATCTCCATCTTCAAGTTATCCCACCAATAGTTCTCCCAGAGATCTCAATATATCTTCACATTTCCTATGTGAATAGATAAATTCTAACTATGTGCATCATCCAAGAGTTATTTCTTTGACCCCATATTTGATAGAACACATAGTCATGACCCAAATCTCACAATTACTTATTCATTAACATTGAATTCTAAGGATTTACCTTTTTTGATAGTTTCCACTTTCTTCTTAATTACTACATAATCTTTTTGAGCATCCTTTATCCTTTCAAAAATAGATGGTTGAGAAATAATTTGTGAAAGGATTGATTATGTTCCCTTCTTTATGATTCCAAATTTCATCTTCATAAAATCTAAGAATATTGGTTCCTTTTCAACTCTCATCAATGACAGAATCAATGGGTACTTTCTACTTAGAGAATCTACTATATTATTTACTTTACTAGGGTGGTAATGGGTTTAAAAGTAGTAATCCATGATTATATCCAACTATCTTCATTGGCGTATATTAATCCCTTTTTGCGTGAATATATATTTAAGACTTTTGTGATTTGTATATATTCCACACTTCTCCCCAAAGAGAAAATGCCACCAGATTTTTAATGAAAAGATTATAGATTCCAACTTCATAACATGCGTGGGATATTTTTCTCATGAATTTTCTACCACCTTGAGGGATAGGCAATGACTTTGTCTTTCTACATCGACACACAACCCATGACCTTCTTTGAATCATCGTTGAATATTATGAAAAGCTCCCCACTTGTGGGTAGTGTGAGAATATGGGAAGTGATAATCCTCTTCATCAACTCCATAAATCTTTCTTCATATTCATCATTCCAATCAAACTGGACTCCCTTCTGAGTTATCTTGGTAAGAGGGTTTGAAAATCGTGAGAAATTTCTCACAAATCGGTGATAATATCTAACTAACATGAGGAATCTATGGATATCCGTCATAGATATCGGCATCATCTATACCTCGATTAATTCTATTTTGGAAGGATCCATAGATATCCCATTTATTATGATGATATGTCCCATGAATGAGACTTCCTTCAACCGGAACTCACACTTTCTGTACTTTTCATAGAGCTTATCCTTTCGCAAGGTCTCTAGAACAGTTCTCAGATTCTGATCACGATCATCCTTGGTTTTGAAGTATATTATAATATCATCTATAAAGGATACAATTTTTTTTTCAAGGTAATCTAAAAAGAATATATTCATCATGTACATGAAGATTTCGGGAGAATTAGTGAGTCTGAATAACATCACTAGGAACTCATAATGAATGTACCCTATGTGAAAAGCAGTCTTGGGGATATCCTCTTTCTTCACCTTAACTTGGTGATATCCCAACCGCATATCCACCTTGGAGAAGTATTGTGATCCACGTAGTTGATCAAACAAGTCATCAATTTGTGGAAAAGGATATTTGTTCTTTATCTTGATTTTGTTGAGCTCATGATAATCAATGCAAAGAAACATTGACCCATCCTTCTTCTTGATGCAGAGGACTGGTGCACCCCATGGTGAAGCACTTGGGTGTATAAAACCTTTATCCAGATTCTCATGTAGTTGTTTATTTATCTCTTCAAGCTCTACAATAACCATTATATATAGAGTCTAGGATATTGGAAATTCCCCAGGTATAATATCAATTGAGAATTCAACATCTCTTCTAGGAGGAAGACCAATAAATTCCTCAGGAAACACATCAATGGATTTTCTCACAATAAGTCTGTCTTTGAAGATTGTTCTTTCCTTAGACTCAATAATATTAGAAATACACATTCTCATAGGGAACTAATATCCATTCTTGAGATGATGGTTCTAATGAATATTTATCCTCATCCTTGCACTTTTATCGAATCAGGGGTCGATTCACCATAGAGAGAGTTATTTCCCTCTCACGGCAATTTATGTTAGCACTATACAGGGGAAGATAATATATGTCAAGAATTGTATCAAATTCCACAGTAAAGAGTATGATGAGGCACTATAGGAAGTTCAATCCACAAATTTTGATATGGGAGGAGTTATATACATAGGATGCAATAAATTTTCCATTTTCCATTATCACCGACATCTCTACTTCCATGCTTTGTGGTGGAGTTGGGATTATTCTTCTAAACTTTCGGTATATAAAAGAATGCATAAAACCAGAATAAAAAATTATGTTTTCTATTATTGAATGAATAACCAACATACCTATCACCACATCATTTTTGGGATTCAATTTTGTGGTAGTGATGTAAAATTATCACCCTTTCTTCCTTAGAGGTTGTTAGTTACCTATAATTACCCTTGGATTTGGGAACTAGTTCGAAAAGTGCCCTAGTTCCTTGTAGTCATAGAAATGAACAACGCACTAAAGGTTGACCAAGAATTTATTTCCTCTTTCATATTGAGAGGGTTCTCCTATTCACAATTATTATCTACGTTCCCTTATCTTCTACTCCTATAGAATTTCCTTGATCCCCTTAGGCAATTTACAAGGTGCATCTTTCTGCAATTTTGACATGTGGGGTGCTGTAATTTCTTAGCACCATTGGATTTATACATTGGACCACCAGAATTAAATACTAATTTCCAATTCTTATCCCTATGATACCTCTGAGATTTTCCTATCTCCATCTTGACTTTGAGGGCACATCATAAAATTTCCTCATAACTTTCAAAGTCATGGATTTCCAAGTCTTTTCGTAGACTAGGATTTATACCACCAAAGAAGAGGTCAAAATTTCATTCAGGGGTGACGAAAAAACCAGAGGCATACCATGAAAGTCTTGTAAATATTTCACAGTACACTATAATGGATTCATCATCTTTTTTCTTGAGGACAAGGAATTCCCTTTCCATCTTAAGTCGGAGGGTGCGGGGAAAATATTTATCGAATATCTTTTCTGGAAATCCTTTAATTCCATCACCTAAATATCTTCCTCAGGCTTCGTATTTTTGATCAATGTCAACCATTGATCAGATTTACCCTCCATATGATAAATAGATATAATAACCTTCTCTTGTTTATATCATTTAAGGATGGAGAAGATCTTCTCAATGGTGTTGATCTATTATTCAATGATTGAGGGATCAGATGATCCATTGAAAGTAGGAGTCCCCTGTCTCATGATGCTCTCAATTACGACTTGTTATTTCATGGGGGGTGGGATGTTCCTCTAAAAATAGGTTTTATTTAAAACTTGAGTTAACTGATAGAGTATCATGACAAATTTTGTGAATCCTGCTCCCATCGGATTGGGCATCTCATTAGGGCAGTCAACACATCGATCTTTGCATCAGTTGTTATCATGATTCCTAATATTACCATTCATTGGATAGAATAAAAGTAAAATTAGGGATGAGTATCTTAAATATTTAAACACATAAAGGGGAATATAATGAAATTAAAGTAACAACTTATAAATTATATTTATCTCCTTAACTTATTAATTTCTAGGTTTCTATCTAAGTAATCCATGATCTACTACACAACGTATATTATAATGGGATTTTTTTGTTCCCTTAATAATGGTTCATACTAATCTTATGAATTTACCAAATCATATCCCATGGGAGTGTTGAAAAAAGAGTACAACAAGTCCCATTTTCATGGACCATTTCTCGTTCGAGTCTTGCTCAAAATGGTGTTTTTGGGTTTTACCCTGAGATACATCTATTCCAGAGACATCTATGCTTGTTCGTATCCAGATAGGGATGCATTTTCTTGATAAAATAATTACTCTATACTCACCAAAATTTAAGTACTATTTTCTTATAATTATTATTATCTCTATGTATTTCACAAGATTTTTCTAATCCTAATTCCAAAATAACTAAACTCATCCTCTGATACTAATTATAATAACCCTAGTCTTTATTACACATTTAAACATGATTTATTACATAAACTTGAACTTAATAAAACTCATAAGATCGAAAGGCATAGTGTCTTTGGGGTTTAGTAACATTAAATAAAAACTTAAAACATGAAGTACACATATTTAATGAAAACTTCTTTTACATGACCAAAACATTCATTCGTACTTAGCAATGCATGGGATAACCTAAGGACATACATAAGAAAAGGGTGAGCTATAATGCCAAGTAACAGAGTAAAAAAGGCCTAAAATGAAGAATAAAATACATTTCAGGAAATAGGAATATCAATGGATCATAAGATAAACATAAACATAAATGCATGATCTATCATGATTATCATAACATGGAAATGTGGCAACAACATACAACATGATATTAGCATGAGTCAAGGCTCATTGCACATGAATTAACATGAGTAAACCCTCATTTCACATGAATTATAATGATTAAACCCTCATTTAACATGAATTATCATGATTAAACCCTCATTTCACATGGAATATCATGATACTAAACATTACCCAATGCATTGGAGTGCTATCAGGGCACACCCTTCATGGAAATTTCATTTCATGCATAAGTGTGCCACATAGATCATATAACATAGAATAATTCAACATAATAAGTTATTACATGATCAAGGAATGTGTAATACATAAATTTAAGTCCCAAATAAATAATTACATGAGCATAAAGGCGAATAAAATTGATAGAGAAATGGGTACGTTATTCACTACACAATGATTTTGGCATAGAAAATCGTGGTGCAATTTTGGCAGCATAACGACGTAAAATAGAAATTCTTAAAATAGGTTGATGAGAGAAAAATGGGTATATAAAAATTTATTCATGAAATGAAAATAAATGGGATCATGGAACCCAACATAATAAATGGAATTTAGATGCCTAATATAAAGAAATTCTGGAATGGAAATGAGAAGAGAGAAATCCCTTATGAAATTTCGGCATAATAACGGATCAGGTAAGGGTAAAAATGAGGGGGAAAAATGATACCTCATTAAAATAAAATAAAATTTAAATTAGGGAATTTATTATAAAATGATTAAAAAATAACCAATTTAAATTAAAAAGATTAATTTCAAACAAGGTTCTTGAATTGAAAGGAAGAGAGAAAGGTGTCGATTCCTTACTTGGATGTGTGATCCCAAATGCTTGGGGGGGGGGGGGGCTTTTTGGGAGCTTGAGGGTGACTTGGTACGAATATAAAGAGTATGGGGTAGAGGGTGGTAGAACTTAAAGGATATTTAGTGAAGATAAATGAGTGATTGGGTGGGTTTATATAGGAAAGGTGGGGGAATTTTTTATTATTTTGGTTTTGGACACTATACACTAAAATAGTCAAAATCAAAAACCATGCCATTGTAATTTAACACATTTTCTATAAAAGGGGAGTGGTATAAATAATTTTATAAGGATAAGGTATAAAGATATTAAAATAGTTCCCTTTCTTATGTGGTGGTGAGTCACACTTTCAAGTAAATGATTTTAAAATTTTAAAATATTTTATATGTCTTGGAGGATTCATTAAGGCTTTATAAAATAAATAAAATAAACCTAAAATTTAATTATTTTAAAGGAAAGAAATATAGTTTTTAGAATATACCTTTTATAGTATTTAATTTCATCACTATTGGGTTATTATGATGTCATAAAACACATTATATATTTATACGGTATTTAATTTTTACCCAAAAATTTGACTGCCTCAGAAAATTATGAAAAAATCACCATTGGATAATGTTGATTTCTTGATTCAAAAAATAATATTAATTTTATCTAAATAATTTTTTAAATATTTGAATTTTCACTTTAAAAATAAAAACAGATATTTAATGTAAATTGATGGGTTTTGACAAAAATAGTTTTCAAACCTTAATAAAAATTACATTTGACTTCATAAATATTATAAGATCATTTATATTTAATAAAATTAATTTACTAATAATATTTTAAAAAAATATTATTTATTTTTAAAATACATTAATTCATCAAAATATATTTCTTAATTGAATTTGAATATTAACAAAAAATACTATTTGTACTTTAAAAATAATTTACAAAGTAACAATAATAGAATAAAAGTATATTCATTATTCTATCAAAAAATAATCATAATGCTAGAGTGTTCATACATATACCCTTATTACCGTAGCATACACCCTAAGAGTAAGGTGTATGATGGTGGGGCTTTTATTGGGGTGTTCAGTGAGCATGGTTTGCGATGTGATCTCGAAGATCTTGAACTTCTCTCATAAACGGTTTCCCTCATGCTTAAGTTGTTGGATATCAACTTGGGCTTGGTCTAGAGAAAATCCCAGAAATGATATCTCACTCAGAAAATCCAATAAATGGGCTTCATAGGGTATGGTACAACTAGTTGAGGCCATCACTTCCTTTGTCTGTGCTAAAAGGATTTGTTAAAACCCGATATTTATACTAGTCATGTGATCACTGTTCAACAAATACATTATAAATGGAAATGATAATTAATGGTCATTTAAATACAATTGGATATTATAAAACAAAAGGAGTGCATGTGTTTTCTATATCCAAATTACATTAAAATAAAGGGAATTTTATTCATAAATGATCGGGTCATTACAGTTGATAGAACCAACATCAACATGAGGAGATACGGCAATGGTAGAAGCAGCAGAATGAGTACATGCGATAGCCAGTTCAGAGTTTAGGGATAGATTTCCCTCCCCCTCCTCTTCTAAATAAGCCCCCCCTCCCCTACCCCTCCACAATTATGAATACATTATATACATATTTATTATGTTGAAATTGAAATAAAAATATTTTGTGTAATATTTTTATTATTTCATATTTTTACAATTTTATTTATTATATTTTTTTAAAAGTATTATATATATATATATTTTTAATTTATATATTTTTTATTTCTTCATTTTTTTTAATTTTTTATACTTATTTGCGATGGGTATGTCACCCATCACAAATAATTTATTGGGATGGGTCACTTGACCTAGGAAAATTAATCACCTGTTTAAAAAATTATTTGCGATGAAGTTTTCGGTGATTGATCATTTGTGATGGATTCCTCTCACAAATTGGTATTTGTGATGGGGTCCCATAAAAATAATCTATTTTCTAGTTTTTGAACCCTCGTAACCTCCATTAATCCATTAGGTAACATTACTAGGGATAAATTAAGGATTTAAACCAAAAACAAATGAGTTGTACCTTTGAGAAAAGCTAGGTTATGACAATCTCCACTGAAAGAAACTCATCATTCAGTTGGCCTTATAGGGGTAAAGAGTTATCATCTGAGAAAAGTTTTGGTCAATGGGATCTTATATCATCCTCTTGATCCTAGGTCTCATATTACACTCAACCATACTCCCATAACACTTTTAATAAAGGAATTGAACTTCTTTGGAGTGTATTCATGCTCCTATCCACAATATGCACTAGATAATCCTCAAAAAAGAATCTATCTATAAATCAACCTCATCAGGTTGGAAAACATACATCAGGTATGGATAATATTGACAGAGTTGGGATACATGAAAGAAATATTTCTTATACCGATATCCATGAGGAAGTGATATCTGGTAAGACACTAGTCTAATTTATTTGAAATCCTAGAAGGTTATAATGAATCAAGGGAAAATCTTACCCTACCTTATAATACCTCGATGTCCCAAGCTATGAAAAAATCATAAGAAAACCTTTTTCTTGACCTCAAACTCAAGAGGTTGCTGGGGTTGATTGTCCTATTCCTGATATTTGGACTGAATCATCAACATGCACTTTCTAATCAACTGGACCTTCTCTAAAGTATCTTGGATGAGACATGGTCCAATAAAATATACCTCCCCTATCTCTAAACATCAAATTGGTGAATGTAAACTCCTAACATATAACACCTCATAAGGATACATCTTGATGGTAGAGTTAAAGCTATTATTATAAGAGAACTCAATAAGGGGTATGCATTTCTACAAAAAACAATCCATCTTGATGGTAGAGTGAAAGCTGTTATTATAAGAGAACTCAACAAGGGGTATGTGTTTCTACAAAAAACCCCCTATGTCAAGGATATATGCACATAGCATATCATCCATCACCTGAATAATATTCTTCACATTTCCATCAGTCTGACGGTGATAGGTTATGCTCAGAATCACTTGTTTACCCAAGGCCTTCAGCAACCCCTACTTGAATCGAGATGTGAAGCGAGTGTCTTTGTTAGAAATTATTGATCATGGAGCTCCATAAAAACGTATGAACTTCTTGAATTATAGCCTCCATATTCCATGTGATTATTTGATTAATTATAATATCCATGGTCATGTTTCAAGCTCACAAGATTATTTATATGAAATTATTTGATCACCTTTTATTCCATCCATGTTATTATCAATTTATTGATTAAACAGGATTTTTTTCAATTATTTAACTTTCCAGATTGATTATTCCATATTTATTAATAAATTAAAATATACACTTTCCCTTAATGAGCATTTGACCTCACACCTTTGTTATGTTTTTTTCCTCAGGATACTAAGAATTATTTTGTGATTGATATGTTTGGATGAACTAAGGGTATTAATAAAATTATCAAAGGAAATTATTTTAGTATTTTATGTTCTAAAATTTATTATGAATTTCAATTATGTATTTATCTTAAAAATATTACTAAACTATTCAGTACCTTGGGATGCAATTTCTCATATCTTAATCCAATGTAATAATTATACATTGAATCCGAGCTACTAGGGTCAGGGTGCTATAATTTCAATAAGATAAAGTTTAGTAGAAACCTTGGGAACTATATTTTGGAAAACATAGATTAGGGAAAATTACCCTATGATAAAATTTGAGGATAATTACAGAAGAAAATCCTAACATTTTTGTAAGGAATATATTATGTGGTAGTTCAAAGAAATAAATACCTATCTGAATACTATAAGTGCATGTGGTTCTATAAAATAGGTACCTAGGGTTAATAACTCCAAAAATGGCACATTGGGTTTGACCTGATCGTCACTCGGTGAATGATAATGGGACTTACTGCACACATGGTTTGAAACTTCCTAGGGGTATGCTTAAAACAATCCACATTTTCTTCGCAAAACATTATTAAGGATTTAAAAATAAATATATCCTCAAAGAAACCATGTTTATGATTATGATATTATCTATGAATAATTTTTTCAATTTATGTTATGTGATTCACTAGATTTGGGATTATAGATTATGATTCATAATTTTATAATCTAATATGGTGTATTCAACTATTTAGAAATGGTTCCTAATAGATGAAATGGGAACCATATCATTACAAGTACTCCATGTAGGGATTTCCCTCCTGGGAAAGGTAAGGAAGATTGATCTAGAGCTGTAGCCAGAGTTGATTAAATTACAACCATATTGGGGAAAAAGACTCAGTTTATGAGTAATAACCTTTACAGTATGAAGTAACATGCCGATCCACCATGTGATGTAACAATGTTAGACTGTTTCATGCATCAGTAATCTCCATTATTCAATGGGATTAGAAATCTATTTTTATCTAATAAATGGATAAGTTCCTTAGAGAATATTTTTATCATTCTTTGATTTAGTAAAAGGGATAATTTTTTCATGGAAGTTTATCATCTCTTAGGAGATATAGATCAATGGTAGTCATTGATTCAAAAAACTAAGGATGAGGAAGAAATAATAAGAATGGAGTGGAAGGATTTCATTATAATATTCTTATAAAAATATTTTCCTCCTGAGAAATGAGTAGATATGGAAATACAGTTCTTGAGTCTAAGATAAAAGGAAGAGAAAAATTTTGCTAAGTGTGAAGGAAAATTTACAAGGTTAGTATAGCATGTTGTAGTATACATACATAATCCAAAGAGAAAAAAATATTTATTCTTTTATTGGATTAAGAAAATACACTTAAAGGAACTAGTCTCCTATAACTTATCATCATACAAGTACATAGTGTCATGTTCAATCAATACATAGAAATAATTATCTAACTCTTATTACTTTGAAGGGAAGAAATAGAATAAGAGGGAAATAGAGAAAAAATGGATAAAGGGAAGAAAGGACATAAACATTTTCCAACATTTGATACTTGTGGAAGGAAACACCTTGGTACATGGTTAAATGAAAAAATATTTAACTTCAAGTGTAGATAAAAAGGTCATTAGGATCATGATTGTATGGTAAATAAATAATATGACAATGTGTAATGATTCCACTATAAGGTGATGGGGCACTATGAAAATGAATTCCCCAAGCATTAAGGGAAAATACCTCAAAATAATCTAAGTGGTCATTGATAATCTTATGATATTACTAAAAACAAAGTGGAATTATTATAATGATTGTGTATTTTGATATAAGAAATATATTTTAAAAGTATTTTATTAATAACATTCTCAAAATTTATAAGGATTGTACTGTAGAAAATTTTCATTAATGATTTGAAAGCATTGGTTTAATGGTACCATTGAAAAGGAATAATTATTTAGTGGAAAGTTTAAATCCATGGAAAATATATTATTTAGGGAAATATAACACTTAATATATTCCTTATGTAGAGATAATGATGTTGGGATAAAGAGATGATTGATATGGATAAAGTAAATTGGATAATACTGTTTACCTTGTAATCGATTAATGATTTTTTGAAAAATTGGTTTATGATATCATTTATGGATTTTAAAACATTTTTTTATTTAATTAATATATCCAATAATCTATGTTTTTTAAAAGGAATAACGAATCATGCATGTATTCAATAAGGTTTTAAGGTAATTCAAATTATTACCACGTTTCAAGAGAATAAATGATGTAGGTATTCACATGTTTAGTATGTAATGATTAAGAGTTACTTCATGTTTTTTGGGGATTAATGATAAGTTCATTCTAGAAATTTAGTAACCCTATTTCTAATGTTTTGGATCTTAATCTTTTACAAGGGTCGTAAGTTTAACCATTTATGAAATGGTTTAAGTTAAACTTTGGATGAGATTTTAGAGATTAATGAACCATATGAATATTTATGCATATTGGATAACCTATTCTAACCATTTTTTCATAATAATAACTATAGATCAAAGGAATGACTTATCAATATATTATGGATCTTATTATCTTTTAAAAGTGAAATTTAGTTCTTCAGACATAAAAAAATTCATCATTGATATTCATTTATTATAGTCAGAAATGAATTGTAAAATAATTAATGCATAATAAAAAGATGAAATTGTTACTATAAAATTGAATGATACCAACTAAGTATATTTTTGTATATTCTATATCTAGATGGTAAAGGAAATTATCAAATTTAGAAAATGGATATTGAAACAAAATGATAACCAAATACCTTCATTTATGTTGAAACATTGATCTTTTAAATCATCAAATATTTATGGTTTTGAGGTCCTTAAATTTTTATTGATCATTCAATTTATTGTGATAAATGGCCTCTATTACTCTAAATATTGATTTACTATTTTCTTATATGCCCAAATCATCACATATATCCCATGTTATCCTACTTAGAAACCCAGTTATGATTTATTCTATATGACCTTTTTATTTCCATTTATATCTTATCAAGAAGATGTTTTATTAACCCTTATTAATATTTGGTAGTTCAAGAAGGATTTTTTCAAATGACAAACCCTTGATTACTAAGATCAAGATTAAATTTTAATGACAGAATTTATTTTAGGTGGTAGAATGTAACACCCTGATATTTTAAAATATGAATATCATATTCAATAGCTTATATGACATGAAACAACATGTGTAGAAAGAAATATAACATCCCGATAATTTATGATATATTTATTTTTTAAAATAAATTTAATCCCTTTAATTTTTTATAATGAACACAACACTGGGATTGAACAAAACACGATACTCTATTAAAATATAATTATTTAGACATTACCATTATAAAATATATGTTAAATTAGAAGGTATGAATAAAAATAAATAAATTATGAAAATTATATGGTTTAAACATAAATAAAATTTATATCCATTTTTTATAGATAAAATGGGAACCATTTGAATGAAAAATAAATGTTTTCTGAAAAATATTTTATTTCTAAAAGACAGTTTAGCCACGATTTTCACACATAATTTAAAATTAATATTTATCAATTTTAGATTTTTTTAAAATGAAATTAATTATTTAAATCATCATATAAAAATTATCTTAGGGTGATGTTTTGGGATTTTTTTTAAAGGTTTAATTTTCTGATGAATAATAAAAAAATAATAAATTTTAATTGAAAGTTCCTTTTTGTTTAAATTATTTGTAATGTTAAATTATACTTTTAATTGTTTTTAAAGCAAAATTAATTTAATTTTATATCAGTTAATCCAATTTGTGTCATTAGAATCTATTTCATATTGAATTTTTATATAAAAATATTGTAAACTTTTGAGCATTTTCTCTCTAAAAAACACTACTCTCTCACTGTGTCGATATGATTAATTTTAAATTAAAAATTTCCAAATATATTAATGGAATTTATAAAAATTTATTCCATATTTTTAATCATAAAAATTATATTTTATAATATTTTTAACTTAATTTTGACCATAGTTAGTAGTAAAAACCACAAAAATTATTTACCACAGTTAAGGTAAAAATGAATTTACCGGGGGTTAAAATAAAAATATGAGGGTTAAAATGACCTATAAAATTTTATAAAATATATTTTATGACATTATGTAGAACCTATAATGTCTAAGTCTATATTATACCCTATTTTGGACCTTTTTCTATATGAAAAACTTGGGTACACCTTTTTATTTCAAAAAATTACAAGTGTGCCACTCACCTCACTTATAAAAGGAATCCCCTCTCTTATATTATTAACACATTAAAAATCTGTTGGTTCTGAAAATACCTACCAAAATAAAATTCCAAATTACATAATTTAATTATAAAATCTTTATTTTTTGCATAAATCCAATCTAGGTAGGCTTAGGTGAAAACCTAAGGAGGATAACCGAAAAAGATGTAACATTGTTCAACGAGTGTTTTTATTTTATTTCTTCATCCAATTCCTTAAATTATTATTATAACATGAGTATACAATTACCTCAATATATTAAATATACAATTACATTATTATGTTAAGTTAATGTCCTTACACCACCCCCAATTCCATAAAATGGGTTATGAAATCATCCTTTGTGTGTACGGTGGACTACCGCCTCATAAACTAATCATTCATTTTTCTATTATCACCTCTCACAATTGGGTATGATCATGGATAAAAAGTATATATATATATATATATTAATAAATTCATTATTAATCTGTAATCATAATATCATATATAACGTTTTTACTTTCCATTCCATTGGGGATACAATAACATTTCTCGTGTGTACAAAGGACTACAACCTCATGAAATGATGTGATTCATCTTTCACTAACGCTTTACATGGAAGGTGATAAGTATAAAATTAATGAATATATAAGATATAAATTAATTTTTTATGATATTTATGACATATTTATCATTCTAAAATACAACATGTCATTTTATTTCTTACACTAGAAAATGACAGTGACACTCATGTATGTGTGGACTACCACATTCACAAAGCGATGTGACTCTCTTTTCATCACTACACCACATGGATGATCTATATAATTATATTTAATTAAATAATATGTTATATATATATATATATTATATTTTTATCATTATTTTAAGATAAAATAAAAATTTCATTCTTTCCATAACGATCATTGAAAAAATGGAAACACTACTCATGCGTAAGTACAATCTACCTTATCACTGATTGTAACATAATTAATTTTTCATAACCATATTTCATGATTGGTTTTAAAATTATAATTTATGTATAAATATTATACGTATTTTATTATTATTATTCTATATATTTTTAAATAATAACCTCTTTGACCATAGTCAACATACCAAAGTCATTGTTCACATATAATCCTAATTTCATCAAAACATCTGACATAAAATTAATTTTTTATGTAATAATATATAACATAGTAAAAATTTAAATAAAATAAATAATAATCATGATTTTTTAGTAAATTAATTAATTAATATACTTTTTTTTATTTAGGAATACAAATAATGTATGTGACGAGTCATACTCAAGATAAGACTTTCTTGTCTCACTTTTAATTCTTTGATACATATGTAATATTATCAACTAATTTATTTTATGTGACATATATAATGCCATTTTTTATGTTATATAATGGAAATATTTATATTAATTGTATTTAATGTCTCATTTAATATTATTTCTTTCATGGGGTTTATGATTCAAAAGTTACCAAAGTAGTAAAAGTTTTTTTCACAATCTAACCATTTTTCAAGATTGTTTTGTTTAAGTATCCCTTAGGGGAATTATTTGATATTTATATCTTAAAATAAATCTATTTTATTCTAATTTGGTTATTTATAAATTTTTTCAAGTAATATTACCATTTTACCTCTCTTTGGTACTTAAAATGATTAAGAATATTTTAAAGAAAATATTACTTTCTTTCTCTCTTTAGTCAAAAATCCTTTTTATTCTAAAACCTTGTTTTATAAAATTGTTTTAAAAATTTTCTATACTTATCAAAATGATTTATTAGAGACATTTTTACCCATATTTTAAATTTTTACAAAATTATTTGAAAGAAATATGCTTGTCTTTTTCTGAATGAGGTACTTTTATAACCTTCTTACAATGAAAATGGAATGTTATTTTAACTTATACAGAATGTACCGAATTACCCACCCTCATAACCATAATTTATTTTAAGCTTAATTTAAATGTTCACAGTTTTTTATAGAAAATATTTTACCTAATTTTTTAGAAATTAGTAGTTTTTAAAATTTTTTTTCAAAGAAAAGGCTTTTGAAAATATTTCATAAATTTTTTAGTTTTAAAATAAAAGGGTAATTTTCAAAGAAAGGTTATTTTACTAAAGAAATTTTCCAAGCGATATTTAAAAATAATTTTAGATCTAAGAAGAAATTATTTTATGTTAGTTATTATTTAATGGGGGTATACTCCTTTGATACCATCCTAATTATTTCTCTAGATGGGTTATGATCCGTTTGATTGGGGATGTACTATGTCGATACCATTCAATTTAATCTGGCTGGTTTATGATTTTGTTTTTTAATTGGGGAAAGTATTTACATTTCATATTCTAGTTTGAATATTAATTTTTATGTGAATTATGTTTCATCCCTTTCATATGATAAATGCATTGGATGTAGTAATTGATGGGAGGTGATATCTCTATCCCCTCAATATATTGATAGGTCTCATGATAAAAACTAGAAATATTTTTTTCTAAGGCATTACCCATTTATATATATGTATTGGAACAATACTGGATGGTATTTGATGTCATGGAATAAGCCTCAATGGTATTAGATGTCTTGGTACAAGCCTTAACGGTATGTTTTAGATGTACATCGTTATAAATTCTATCATTATGAATTCAGTTCTTGATATTCCATATTATTTGATTAGTTAGAATTTCCATGGTCAAGTTTCAAGATGATGTGATTATTTATATGGTATTATTTGAACATATTTTATTCCTACAATATTATTCTCAATTTATTGATTAAATTACACATGTTTCATTTATTTACATTTCCATATTGATTATGTCTTATTTATTCATAGTTTCTGCTATACTCTTTCCCTTACTAAACATACGGGATCACACCTTTCTTATGTTTTGTTTTCCCTAGGATACTAGTAAGTATTATGTGATTCATATGCAAGGATATGAAAAAGGAAATAATGAAATTCTCAAAGAAAATTATTTGTGTATTTTATGTTTTAAAATGTAGTATGAATTTCAAGTATATATCTAGTTTTTCAAGACTACTAAAATATTCAGTTCTTTAGGATGTGATTTATTTTATCATATTATAATGTAATAAAGTAGAAATCAGCTCCAGGATACTGGGGTCAGGGTGCTACAGAGAGAAAAAAATTTAGATAAATAATGAAGTCCATAGATATATGAACAAATAGTAAATTACAAAAGGTTGAAGACATCAACACACTAGAACAATCCATTTATTGGTGGAGAAAAGAATAAATGAATGAATCTGTTAAATGGATGATACAGAATCAAAGATATTGGTTTATATGAAATCATCTTCAAACATTTGGTGACATACATTAGAATATGTATGAAACACTAAACATATGAGTTAAGAGATGGTAAAATACTTCTATAGAATCAGCCAAATCGTCTATAATTAAATTGTTGGAGAAATATAAAAAATGGATGATATAATGAATAGATTAAGTAGATTCAAGAGGAAGTCACTATAGAACAAAATCTAATCATTCAAATATCACCTAAAAAATAGTAGGTGGAGGATGAATTTGAATAGAAGAGGATCATGGAATCTAAGTAAATCATGAATACCAACCATGACTTCTATCTAATATAACATTCCTATAAAGTCCTTGAAAATTAAAATATTAATCAAAGATTGTGATAATAGATTCCTTGAAAACTAAACTCTAATAACTAAAAAATAAGTATAAAAACTATATTTTTTTCATCTCAACATATTCCTTTCAATATTAATATTTCACATAATTTTAATTTAATAAAATAATCCCAACATTATCTCTAAATTATTGAAAAAACTAATTTTCAGAAGATTATCCACAAATTATTCAATGATTAGAAAAATAGATGACCATAAATGAAGCTATTAAAACCTACTATGGTAAAATAAGAAATGGCCAGATCAGAAGCCACATCATGATCCAAAACTATATTTCTTAATGAGAAGATTATGAATAAATATAAAGGTCCAAATATAACCCATTTAAAGTAGTGAGAAGACAAGAATCTTGACTAATTGGAGGATACTATTATTTATCAAAAGAGATCATCATTTAGAGATCATGCACTTTGATTCATCCATTTCATCACCTTCTTAATAATTTTTTTCAAAGAAAAATACTATTATTTTAGTATTTATTTTAATTCTATTTATCTAATTTATGATTTATCTTAATCTTAGTTTTTTATTCATTTAAAAATGTAGAATTAACCTGATATGTTGTATTAAGTATATCCATCCACTAGTCTTTTAATCAAAAAATTATTTTTTGTTAGGTATTTTTTTAATCAATGATCAATGATGTTCTAGGAATAAGAACTTATCATTTTTGATCCTTTATTGAAGAAGTACTAGAAATAAGGACTCATCTTTTTCATTGGAAATTGGGTTCTCAATGCTGTTTGGATCTAAGTATAAGATCCTCCTACCACTTTGTGTTAAAATAGAAGTGGTTTCCAAGGATATGAACTTGTAATTAATATAAAATAGGGAATATAGATACTTTTATCCCAAAAAATATTTAATATTTATTATGTTCTATCTATTTATACTTTTTAGTTTAATTTATTTTTCTATTTTTATTTATAATGTATACCTTTTTAGTTTTAATTTAATATCGTTATATGAGAATGAACATTGTAACGAACTGAACATTTATGAATAAAATTCCCTTTATTTTAATGTATTATGGATATAGAAAACACATCCACTCATTTTGTTTTATTATATCCAATTGGATATAAATGCCAATTAAGTATCATTACCATTGAAAATGTAGTTGTTAAACTGTGATAACTTGACTAGAATAAATATAGGGTTTTAAAAAATCCTTTTGGAAAAGACAAAGGAAGTGACAGACTCATCTAGTGGGATCCTACTCTATGAATCCCATTATCAGAGCTTTCAAGATTGATAACATTTCGGGGCTTTTTCCTAGACCAATCCCAAACCTAGATCTAAAAATTTAAGCTAGATCAAAATCATTTATGGGAGAAGTTCAAGCTCATCGATATCACAACTCAAACCATGTTCACTGAATGGCCCCATGAAAGACCCACCATCACACACCTTACTCTTAGGGAATATGATGGTGTAATAAAGGTATATATATCAAGAACCTAGCATTATGATAATTTTTTATAGAATAATGAATATACTATCATTTTTTTATTGTTACATTGTAAATTCTTTTTAAAGTATAAATAATATTTTTGGTTAATATTCAAATTAAATTAAGAAATCTAAATTGATGAATTAATATATTTTTTAAATAAAAAATATTTTAATAAAATATTATTATAAAATTAATTTTATTAAATATAAATTATCTTCTAATTTTTATTAAGTCAAATGTAATTTTTATTGAGGTTTGAAAACTATTTTTTTCAAAACCCATAAATTTTCAATAAATATTGGTTTTTATTTAAAAAGTGAAAATTAAAATATTTATAAAATTATTTAGATAAAATGAATATTATTTTTAAAACCAAGAAATTGAAATTATCCAACGGTGAATTTTTAAAAATTTTCTGAGACACTCAATTTTTTGGGTAAAAATTATATATCTTATAAATATATTATGTGTTTTATGAAATCATAATGACCCAATAGTGATGTAATAAAATAATATAAAAGGTATCTTCAAATAAATATATGTTTTTAATTTAAAATAATGTAAATTTATGTTTATGTTATTTATTTTATCAATCCTTAGTGAATCTACCAAGAGATATAAAATATTTTAATATTTTAAAATCATTTCTTTGAATGTGTGACTCACCTATACATAAGAAAGGGAAATATTTTAATATATTCTTCCATAATAAATATAAAATAATTTATACTACTCCCCTTTTCCTAAAACCATGGTAAACAACTATGGGATGGTTTGTGGTTTTGAATATTTTAGTGTGTAGTGTCCAAAACCAAAATAATCAATAATTCTCCCACCTTTCCTTTATTAACCCACCCAAGAACACATTTATCTTCACTAAAACTATTTGAAGTTTGACCACCCATTTCTCCCTACTCCCTAGGATTATCCCAAGTCACCCACAGGCTCCCAATAAGCCTCCCCCAAGACTTTGGGATCACACATCCAAGTAAGAGATCCTCACCTTTCTATCTTCCTTTCAATTCAATTACATTGTTGGAAATTAGTCTTTTTAATTTAAATTGGTTATTTTTTATCCTTTTATAATAAAATACCTAATATCCATTTTATGTTATGTTAATTAGGGGTCATTTATTACCCCACATTTGGACCCTTACCTTAGTTGTTACTATGTCAAAATCCTGTAAGGGATTTCTATTTTATCATTTACATTAAAGAATTTCTTTTATATTATGCATCTAAATTACATTTAATATATTGGGTTACATGATCCCATTACTTTCCATTTCATTCCTAAATGATGAGATACCCATTTATCTCTCATAAAACCATTATATTAACTTTTATTTGACGTCATTATGATTCCAAAATTGCACCACGATTTTCCATGCCAAAATCATCGTGTAGTGAATACCATACCCATTTCTCTATCAAGAGTATTAAACTTTATGATCACGTAATCATTGATTTTTTACTTACATGTACGTATTCAACATTCCATGATCGTGGAATAACTGATGATGCTGAATTATTCCATGTTATATGATCTATATGGCACACTTATGCATGAAAAGGAATCTTTATGAATGGTGCATGCTGATAGCGCTTCAATACATTGGGTAATGTTTAGTATCATGATAATCCATGTAAAATGAGGGTTTACTCATGATAATTCATGGGAAATTAGAGTTTAATCATGATAATTCATGTGCAATGAGATTTTACTCGTGCTAATTCATTTGGAATGAGCCTTGGCTCATGCTAAAATCATGTTGTATGTTGTTGCCACATTTCCATATTATGATAATCATGCTATATCATGCCTTTATGTTCATGTTTCTCTTATGATACATTGACATGACTATTTCCTAACATGTTTTATATTCTTCATTTTATTCTTTATTTACTCTCTTACTGGGATTTACAACTCACCATTTTTCTTATGTATATCCTCAGGTTATCCCATGTATTGCTAAATATGAAGGAATGTTGTGGTCATATAAAAGAAGTTTTCAATAAATACATGTATTCAATGTTTTAATTTTTTATGTAACGTTACTAATCCCAAATTACACTATACCTCTCAATATTATGAGTTTTATTAAGTGAAATTTTATGTAATAAATCATGTTTAAATTTGTAATAAAGACCAGTGTTATTAAAGTTGGTATCAGAGGATTGGTTTAGTTATTTTTGGGATTAGGGTTAGAAAACTATAGTGAAAGACACTGGGATAAGACTTTGTATAAGAAAATAATCCCTAAATCCTGTTGAGTATATAGTAAGTGGTTTATCAAGAAAATACATTCCTGTATGGATAAGAACAAGTAGAGGTGGATTTGGAACAGATATATCTAGGGGTAAAACCTGAAAACACAGCTTTGATCAAAACTCAAATGGGATCTAGTGTACAACAATAGGCCTTTCTGAACTCTTGGTTCAACACTCCTGGGGGTATTCTTTGGTAAATTCATAATCATAGTATTAACCATTATTAGGGAACAAAAAACCCATTATAATATACGTTATGAAGTGGATCATGGATAACTTATATCGAAGCCTACAAATTCATAAGTTAAGGAGATAAATGTAATTTAAAAGTTATCCCTTTGATGTCATTATATTCCCCTTTATTTGATTAAAATTTTAAGATAATCATCCCTAATTTTTTTTATTCTATCCAATGGTCGACAATATGATGAATCAAGCTAACAACCGATGCGAAGATCAATGTGATGACTACCCTAATGAGATGCCCATTCTAATAGGAGTAGGAATCAAAAACATTATCATCATAATATCTCATTTAATTAAAATTTTGAATAGAAACATGGGTCAAGAGGAATTTCCAACACCCCTAAGAAATAACAATTCAAAATCGAGTGCTTCATGAGATAAAGGACTACAACTTTCAATAGATCATTTGATCCCTGAATTTCTAAATAATGGATAAAATCCACTGAGAAAATCTAATCCATAATTCAATGTTATGAACAAGAGAAGGTTATTATGTATGATTATCATATGGATGGTGAAGCTGGTCAATTATGAAAATTGATCAAAAATACGAATCCTAAGGAAGAGATCGAGGCGATGGAATGGAAGGATTTCTGGAAAATGTTTTTCGATAAATATTTTCCGTACACCCTTCAACTTAAGATAGAAAGTGACTTACTTTCCATTAAGAAGAAATATGATGAATCCCTAAGAGTTTATGAGGAAAAATTCACAAGTCTTTCATGTTATGAATATGGTTTCGTCATCACCCCCAAATGCAAAGTTGACAACTTCTTTGGTGGTCTAAATCCTAGTATACAAAAAACCTTGTCAATCTGTGACTTTGATAGCTATGAGGAAATTGTTTGATATTCTCTAAATGTCGAGATGGAGATCATAGAATATCAGGGGTATCTTGGGGATACTAAGTGGAAAGTAGAATTTAATTCTAGTGTTCTGAGGGATAAATCCAATAGTGCTAAGCAATTACAACACCCCACTTGTCAAAAGTACAGAAATAATGACCTCAGAAATTGCCTAATGGGATTAAAGAAATACTATAGGTGTGAAAGAGAAGGGAACAAAGCTAACAATTTCCAACAAGAGAAACCCCTCAATGTGATAAAGGAAAGGAATTATATGATTGACCTTCAATTTTTTGTTCATTGTGACAACTACAAGTAACTAGGGAACTTTTCAAACCAGTTCCCTAAGACAAGGGTAAATGGAGGTAACCAACAACCTCAAAGGTAGCAAGGGAGAACTTTTTCCATCACTATTGATAAAGTGAATCCTAATAATTAGGTGGTGATAGGTACGCTAGTTATTCATTCAATAATAGAAAATGTATATTTTGATTTTGGTTCTACACATTCTTTTATATATCGAAAGTTTATTAGAATAATTCAAACACAACAAAAAATCATGGAAGTAGAGATATTAGTGAAAATGGGAAATGGGGAAATTATTGCATCATATATTGATAAATCCTCTCAAATCACAATTTTTGGATTTAACTTCCCAACCAACCTCATCATACTTACTCTGATGGAATTTTATGCGATTCTTGGCATGGATTGGATTTCCCTATATAGATCCAACATAAATTTCTATGAGAGGGAAATCACTCTCCATATTGTGAATTGACCCATGATTCTATACAAGTGAAAGGAGGAGGATGAATCTTATTTAGAACCAACATTATAAGCATGGATATTACTACCCTATGAGAATATATATATTTCTTAGATGATTTAGTCTAAGGAACCATCCTTGAAGACATGCCTATTGTGAGGGAATACACTAATGTGTTTCCCTAGGAATTGCTTAGTCTTCATCCTAGAAGAGATTTTGAATTCTCAATTGATCTTATACCTGGGGTGTTTCTAATATCCAAGACTCCATATAGAAGGTATTCTGTGGATCTTAAAGATCTAAAGAAAAACAATAGGAGAATATATATAAAGGGTATATACACCCAAGTGCTTTACCACAGGGTTCACATGTCCTCTTCATCAAGAATAATGATGGGTCAATGCGCCTTTTCATTGATTATCATGAGATAAACAAAATCACAATAATGAATAAGTATCCCTTGACTCGAATTGATGAATTGATTGATCAACTATGTGGAGTAATATACTTCTCCAAGGTGGATCTGTGGTCGAGATATTACTAAGTTAAGGTGAAGAAGGAGGATATCCCCAAGAATGCTTTTCGTATAAGGTACGAGCATTATGAGTTCATAATGATTCCATTCAGACTCAATAATTCTCTAGAAATCTTCATAGACATTATGAATAGAGTATTTAGCGATTAACTCAACAAATTTATGGTAGTCTTTATAGATTATATTCTAATATACTCCAAAACCAAGGAAGAGCATGAGGATCATCTGAGCAATATTCTAGAGACCTTGAAAAAGGAGAAGATCTATGAAAAGTAAAAAAGTGTGAGTTTTGGTTGAAGGAAGTATCATTATTGGGGAATATCATCATAAGAAAAGGGATATCTATTGATCCTGGTCGAGGATGACATCTATGATGGATATACACAGCTTCCTAGGGTTAGCTGGATATTATCACTGATTTGTGAGAAATTTCTCATGACTGTAAAACCCTCTTATCAAGATAAAATGAAAGGGAGTCATGTTTTCTTGGAATGATAAAAGTGAAGAAAGATTCATGGAGTTGAAGAAGAGGATTATCATAGCCCATGTTCTCACACTACCCACAAGTGGTTAGATTTTCATAATCTTTAGCGATGCTTAAAAGAAGGTCCTGGGATGTGTGTTGATGCAGAATGAAAAATTCATTGCCTATGCCTCAAGGTAGTTGAAGATTCATGAGAAAACCTATCCCACAAATGATTTAGAGTTGGAAACTATGATCTTTACATTGAAAAACTGGAGGCATTATCTATTTAGGGAGAAGTGTGAAATATATAAAGATGAAAAAAGTCTAAAATATATATTCACACAAAAAGATCTAAATATGCGCCAACAAATATGGTTGGATCTCATCAAGAATTACAACAGCTTAGTCCATTACCACCCTAGGAAGGAAAAAAATGTGGTGGATTCTCTATGTATAAAGGACCCAACGATTCTATCATTGATGAGAATTGAAAAGGATCCAATCTTCATATATTTGATGAATATAGACATGGGAATCATAAATAAAGGAAAATAATAAATTCTTTCACAAATTATTACTCAACCATCTCTTTTAGGAATGTTGAAAGATGATTAAAAACATTATTTGAGAATTTTGAAGAACGTGGAAGCTATAAGAAAAGGGAATCCTTAAATTTCAATGCTAATGAAGAATTAATTGTGAGATTTAGGTCAAGAATAGTTATTCCACCAAATCCAAAGTTAAATAAATAACTTTTGGATGATGCACATAGTTAAAATTTCTCCATTCACCTAGGAAACAAGAAGATATATCAAGATATCTAGGAGCACTATTGGTGTGATAACATGAAGAAGGGGATCTTTAAATATATATCAAAGTGACTGGTATGATATAAAGTGAAGGTTGAGAGGTATAAGTATAAGGGTATTATGATACCATTACCCATACCAACATGGAAATGGGAAAACATCACCATGGAATTTTTCACCGGACATCCAAATATATCCAAATTAAACAATGCTATCTAGATTGTTTTGGATATTCTTACAAAGATTTCACACTTCATTTCAATTAGAGATAATTTCACATTGGATCAACTGGAATAGATATACGTCAAAGACGTGGTAAGACTGCATGAAGTACCACCATCGATTGTGTCTGATTGAGATCCAAGATTTAGCTCCATGTTCTGGAAGAGTCTCCAATACAATCTGAACACTGAGTTGAACTTTAGCATGTCCTATCACCCTCAAAATGATGACCAATATAATTGGACTATCTAGACACTTGAGGACATGTTGATAGATTTCTCAATAGTCTTCAAAGGTGGATGGGACCAACATCTTCCTTTGGTGGAGTTCTCTTACAACAATAGTTTCCACTCAAGAATCTAATTGGATCCTTATAAATCCCTTTATGGGAAGAGGTACAGAATGATGAATTGTTTGGATGAAGTTGGGGAATGAAAACTTATAGGTCTGTAAATGGTTGAAGAAATGGTTGGTAAGGTTAAGACCATCCAGTATCTCATCAAATATGATTGAAGTCAACAAAAGAGATATACTGACTATCATCGACGAGACCTAGAGTTTAATATTGGATACATGGTATTCCTCCTCATATCTCTATGTATGAGAGTTATGAGATTTGGGAATAAGTGAAATCTTAGTCCAAGGTACATCGGCCCTTTTGAGATCCTTGATCGCATTGGGGTAGTGTCATATTGACTAGAACTCCCACCGAACCTATCTCAAGTCCATGATATATTCCATGTATCTATCTTAAAGAAGTACATAAAAAACCCATCACATGTACTCAATATAGAGGTGGTAACATTAGAGAATGACCCCTCCTATGAGGAGAATATGATGATGATCTTATATTGTAGAGAAAATGTTCTAAAATATAAGACAATGCCCTTTGTCAAGGTGTTGTGGTGAAACAAAAAGTTTGAATAAGTAATTTGGGAACTAGAGGAAGTGATGAGGAAGAGCTACCCTCATCTGTTTTAGTTTGGGAAAAGAAAATTTTGAGGGTGAAATTTCTTAAGGGGGGAAGTTTGTAACGACTCTTACATTTATGAATAAAATTACCTTTATTTTAATGTCTTATGGATATAGAAAACACATACACTCCTTTTGTTTTATTATATTTAATTGGATTTAAATGTCCTTTAAGTATCATTACCGTTGATAATGTAGCTGCTGAAAAGTGATCACATGACTAGTATAAATATAAGGTTTTAACAAATATTTTTGGCACAAAAAAAGAATTGATAGAATCAACCAGTAGGATCACACCCTATGATGCCCATTTATCGGAGCTTCTGAGAGATATTACATTTCTAGGATTTTCCCTACACTAATCCCAAGTTGAGATCCAAAAACTTAAGCATTAGAGAAATCATTTACAGGAGAAGTTCAAACTCATTGAGATCATGACCCAAACTATGTTCATCGAATAACCCCATAAAATCCCAACCATCACACACCTTACTCTTAGGGAGTATGCTAATGTAATAAAGGGATATGTATCAAGACCCCAACATTATGATTATTTTTTATAGAATAATGTAATACTTTCATTCTATTGTTGTTACTTTGTAAATTCCTTTTAAAGTATAAATAATATTTTTGATTAATATTCAAATTCAATTAAGAAATCTAATTTTGACGAATTAATGTATTTTTTAAACAAATAATATTTTAATAAAATATTATATTTAAATTAATTTTATGAAATATAAATGATCTTATAATTTTTATGAAGTCAAATTTAATTTTTATTAAGGTTTAAAAACTATTTTTGTCAAAATCCATTAATTTTAAATAAATGTTAGTTTTTATTTTAAAATTGAAAATTTACATATTTATAAAATTATTTAGATAAAATGAATATTATTTTTTGAATAAGGATGTAAAAATTATCCAATAGTGAATTATTAACAATTTTCTGAGACAATCGAAATTTTGGGTAAAAATTAAATACTGTATAAATATATAATGTATTTTATGACATCATAATGATCCATAGTGATGTAATAAAATATTATAAAAGGTATATTCGGACAAATATATGTTTTGAATTTAATATAATGTAATTTTAGGTTTATTTTATTTATTTTTTAAATCCTTAGTGAATCCTCCAAGACATATAGCATATTTTATGATTTTAAAATCATTTCCTTGAAAGTGCGACTCACCTCCACATATGAAATGGAAATATTTTAATATATTTGGCCTTTATCCTTAAAAAATAATTTATACCACTCCCCTTTTCCAGAAACCATGGTAAACACCATGGGATTGTCTGTGTTTTCGAATATTTAAGTATGTAGTGTCCGAAACCAAAATAATAAAGAATTCCCCCACCTTTCCTATATAAACCCACAAAATAACATATTTATCTTTACTAAATATATTTTAAGTTATAAAAACCTCTTACCAATACTTACTAGAGTCATTCTAAGGCACCCCCATGCTCCAAGTAGCCACCCCCAAGCCTTTGGAATCACACATCCACGTAAGGGATCCTCACCTTTCTCTTTTCCTTTCATTTCAAGAACCTTGTTTGAAAATAGTTTTTTAATTGGAATTGGTTATTTTTTCATCATTTTTTAATAAATTACCTATTATAAATTTTATGTTATGTTAATGAGTGATCATTTATTCCCCCACATTTGGACCCTTACCTAAGCCGTTACTATACCCAAATTCCTATAAGGGATTTCTCACTTCTCATTTCCAATTAAGAATTTCTTTTATATTATGAATCCAAATTACATTTAATATATTGTGTTCCATGATAAAATTATTGTACGTTTAATGAATAAATAATTAGATACCCCTTTATCTCTCATCAACCCATTTTACAAATTTCTATTTTACGTCGTTATGCTGCCAAAATTGCCCCATGATTTTCCATGAGAAAAATCATCATGTAGTGAATACCATACACATTTCTCTATGAAGGATATTCACCTTTATGATCATGTAATTATTAATTATAGAATTAAATTCATGTATTACACATTCATTGATCGTGGAATAACTTATTGTGTTTAATGATTCCATGTAATATGATCGATGTGGCACACTTATGTATGAAATGAAATGTTTATAAAGGGTGTGTCCTGATAGCACTCCAATGCATTGGTAAATGTTTAGTATCATGATGTTCCATGTGAAATGAGGGTTTAGTCATGATAATTTATGTGAAATAAGGGTTTAATCATGCTAATTCATGTTTAATGAGGGTTTACTCATGCGAATCAATGTACAGTGATCCTTGACTCATGCTAATATCATGTTGTATGTTGTTTCCACATTTCCATGTTATAATAATCATGATATATCATGCCTTTATGTTCACATTTCTATTATTATCCATTGATATGATTGTTTCCTAACATGTATTGTATTCTTCATCTTATACCTTGTTTACTCCCTTAGTGGGCTTTATAGCTCACCCTTTTCTTATGTATGTCCTCAGGTTATCCTATACATTTCTAAGTAAGAAGTAATGTTGTTGTCATGTAAAATAAGTTTTCAATAAATATGTGTACTTAATGTTTTATTTTGTTATTTAATGTTCCTAATCCACAAATAAACTAGACCTCTCGATCTTCTGAGTTGTATTAAGTTAAAGTTTTTGTAATAAATCATGTTTAAATGTGAAATAAATAGCATGGTTTATATAAACATAAGTAATGTTTGATCGTAAATAATTCACTCATCATCCTCTAGAGTTTTCTTTAATATACATAAACTTTTTTGATTTATTTTATTTAAGATATTTTTTTAAAAAATCTTTTAAATTCATAGGGCATAATTCTATTTTAAAAAAAGTCATTTCATGTGAAATAATTATTTGAACTATTTAAAAAATTTACTTATCTATCTATTTATGATTTAATTATTTATATTTTTCATTATGTACATTATTATTTTACATTGATTTATTTATTTAATTAATAATGTTTCTAAAAATATTTTTATCATAATATTTTCAATTCAACCACCACTTGAGGTTACATTCCCGAGTTTATATCCTTTCCTATCTATGGGCCAATGCATTTATCCTTTATTTAAACACAACCAAAAGTAAAAATATAAAAAATTAAAGTAGAACCACCCATTAAAAAATTCAAACATTAGATAATACAATTTACTTTTACACTTATTAAAAACATAGGAATTCTTAAACCATAAAGTCATAATGGAAATAAGAAGATGAAAATCACTTAACTCAAAAATTAAAGAATAAAATTAGAAGGTCAAAACTAAATAAATCCTCTTTCCATCACGAATCCCTCTAAATTATATATTTAATTTCTCTTATGCCAAAAAATAAATTGAAATCATCCAAAAATAGAGATAACAAAGACAAATAATAGGAGAGAGGGACAATGTCTGGAAATGGACCCCATGTGACTTATTTATAAGAAAGTACCCCCAAATAACTAAATAAGTAACTACCATTTTCTATAAATTTTACAAGAAATATTTTCAAAACCATATGAAAATACACATGGGGGTAAACACCTAATTTTATTTTTGACATCATTGAAGAAATTCCAAAATGATATCATCTTCAGGGTAAAATATTATCAGATTTCCTTTGTGGTGGAAATAAAAAATATATATCTTGAAGCTGTATAAACTTTGGAACAACCATTCTTGAACCATTACATGATATATCACTCTATGAGACATGTTTTATGTCATGAAATACTTTATATCTCTTGGTGAGATATGAATCCAATAAGAGATATACCATTGAATCTATCATCTATTCAACCAATGTATTATTCAATGATGTGTATGGAGATTTATTATATATTATATTAATTTTCAAAACATTAAGTTATTAATTAAATTCTTGGATTGATTAAAAAAATTACATTATAGTAGTTTTAATTTACTAGTATTAATTAGGGATAATTTTTAAATTGGATGACCCATAGTAAACCATTTATAATTCCATATCAAGGGGAAGAGTCTTGCAGGTTTAGATAATATTTTTTTTGAATATATAACCAAAAAAACCTTATTATTCTTTCCCACTTTTTATTTTAAATTTGGTAGCATGCCTTGGGAAATTGGGAAGATCATAGAATATTTTATTGTGATTCCATAGCTATTGGATCAACTTTATAGGAAAAATATTATTAGATATTTCTAATGGATTTACATTAAGTATCATTGATGAAGAAGGCTCAACTACATAGTAAAATACATTTTTTTATTTACAGTATTTTTTAAAACTCTCATGGATTAATCTTGGGTTTGAGTTTTTTTATTATAATAAATTTAGATATCTTAGATTTCATGAAAACACTTTCACAATTTTAGAGCCTGATCCAATGGTATTTGGAAGATATTTTTTTGATAATTTATTATATATATATAACATCGATATCACCGACAACTAGGACCATATAGGGATGTCTCTTACACTGGGTGGGGGGGGGGGTAAATTAATGTTGGTATATTTTTAGAATAATTTTACTTTAATCCATTTATAACCTCTTCACTTATTTAGTGAGTGAATCTGTATCTATCATTATTGTTACTTTAGCAGTAAAATGGTGTAGAATATGAATCAAACATAAGAATACACTAGGGATTATTAGTGAGGTTTTCCTTTTTAAGGATGATTTCATCATCAGAATATAATTTTTATTATCCCACATTCATAGCTTCATTCTTATTATCAAGAAATTATGAGAAAGGGTATGAACTTGAAATCATTATCCTAGCACTGACTAGGTACAAAGAAAGTGAGGGCTTGCTGTTCCTTTGTAAAAGAGAATGGGACTTTAATTCCTTGATGAAATATCACCTGTGTTGGATTGAATCCATAATAGAATATATAGATGGATCTTATTCTTCACTTACAGTAGTTAGATACGATGTATCAGGATTTATACATATTTAGACTACCACAATTGGATGTTGTAGGATGGATCTCTCATAACTTTGTCCTATGTATGATTAATTTATGTATTCCACTAATAATATCTTCTTCTTATTCTTCTTCAACATACAAGAATCATCTAATATATATAGTGATAGGTCACTTATTCAAATTAAATTCACATGGAAATTTATCTTCATGCAATACTAGTTATATCTATATCTCTTTCCATGATACCTCATGTCTTTAATAGGTACAATATAAAATATTTCCTTTATTTATTTATTTCAACTTACTGAGTGTGTAGTTTTTATAGTTCAGAATCAATTTTTTTCTCACCTTTTCATTCTCTTTATCAGAATATATATTCACTGTATTGTTAGAATATGGGCCTTTAAATTTTCATTATTATCGGCATTAAAGTTCCAAAAATATCGGCCTCTTTAATCTAAGAATATTTGAGTCAAATTTTATTTAAAATCCTCCATGAATGTTAAATTACATACATTCATTTTTATTTCTTTTCATTTATGATATATTTGAATTATCATGATCTAATTTCCATTTTAATTATCCTAAAACTATTAATTTTAATTATTTTGAAAACTCTTTGAAGAACCATGGTTTTTTTCTTCTACACGATATTTTAATTATCAAAATATTCCTTTATTAAATTCTCTACAAATACCATGAATTTATTTCTTTTGAATATTTCCATGTTCATGGAAGTATGTAGTTCTATGACTTTTATAATGCGTCTTTTCCCTATTTTTTTGTGAAACTTTTCTTACTATCGTTTTTTGTTTCTTGAATCAAAATATACATGAATGATTAAAATGATTAATATTTTAAGAATAAAAAAAATAATATCATCTGATTTATTTCCTCAGAATATCCAAAATTTTGAAACTCAAATTTTCACCTAGGGAACCTCATAAAAAAATCTATGTCCTTGATCAATCGTTCCTTTCAAGATGGACCATATAAATTGACCATGAATTTTTATCATACATACAGATCCGATCAACCATGCTATAGATCAAATATAAAAGTTTCAACCATGAAGATTGATCATGATAAGCAACCACACTATTGGGATCAACCATACAAAAAATCTTCAGATTGACCTCATGAATAGCTTTAGATTGACCAGATGAACAACCTTTAGGTAAATCGAATAAAAAACATGGATCAACCACATGTAAAAATAAATCAACTATAAAGAAAAAAGTGACCTTACGGATCGAACATATGATGATATGGTAGGTGGATCGACTATAAGAATACTTTTCTAAATTTTATGTCTCAGTCTGTAAATTATAGACACATTCAATTTAAATCAGATCATCCACAAACCATATCCATGCCTTATTAATAATTCATAAATATCTCAAAATAACCATCAAATGATATACCTTCATAAAAAAAATAATATTCCATGAATAACACTTATTTGGTTCGATTACTTCACTCCAAGCTAGAAAAATGTTGTATTCAGTGTATTTCATCCTCTAAAAACACTTGAAACATAACTCATTGAATTTTAACTCATAAAATCATCAAATTACTAATATTAATAAAGATATGAAAACTCCATGAAAAAATTATTTTTAAAACAAATTTTCATGAATCAGGTCCATGTATGGAATAATAAGTAGTATTATCCTGAATCATCAAATGAAATTTTCCATGTGAATGGATCTTTAATAATCTTCCTGTGAAATAATATACTTCAACTTATTATCTTAGATGCTTCAACTGATTCTCTATATGAACTTCAAGTAAAATCTCCATCCATTTCCATACTAGTAATTTCAACAACTCCATTTTTATATGAATATAAAAAAATAACTTCCAAGACATAAGGTATTATAATTAATCCTTAATATTTATTTATTATAATGATACCTTGCTTGGGAAATCCATGGACCTTCTTAGTAGTCTCGAGAACTTACAACTTTATTACAATCTATCCAAATTCCTCTCATATTGACATCATGAATTTTTCCGTATTCATTGAAAAAATATAATTCTAATACAGAGTGGGTTCAACAATACCCCCTTTGAATTTATCTTCAATACCAATGCTAGAAAATTGAATGTCAATATATGAAATAATTTATTCTCTCCCATTTCCTCATCATTAGCTAATTTCATTTTCTTTCTTATCCCACTTATTGAAAATAATTAGAAATCATATGAGAGTATATGGTATCAAATATTACTTAAGAAATATTCCATTAATCATTCCAATATAAGTCTACTTGAGCCATGATTGGTGTAGAAAATAAGAGGGTTTGATTTAGACATAAAGGATATCTATAATCAATAGATTATAATACCATCTATTAACTTTTTCAATTATATTCCTTAGGTAATGTTCACATGTATCTAGGATGATACTACTTGTTGATATCACTTGTTGTAAATATTATTAAAAAATTTAAACATGAATTTGATACACTTACTAAACACATAGATTAAAATATTCAAGTACAACTAGTAGGTTTTTATTTATAGAACACTTCCAGTTTCATCAATTCCTTGTAATTAATTAAAATATATTTCTCCCACTTAATATCAGAACCAATTCCTTGAGAAATAAAGATGAGAGAATAGGTATTCATACTTTTATAATGACTATTATTTAAACACCTTCCAAAAAATATATATTTATATGAATTAAATGATCCTTTAATATTCTCAAGAAATAACCCATCAAGGGGTGAGCTCCACCTTCACACCATCAAGATTGATATCGTCAGTAGGTAAGATTTATGATTCCAGTTGTTGATATAATCCCATGATTACAACATTCATTATTTATTCATTAAGGTATATTCAATTATTTAAATACTCCTCAAGATATTTTGTATTTCATTTATTCCAATATAGATAATTTAATCACTATACTATTTAGTTTTTATAGACTATCCACTTTCATCATGGTTGGAATTTTCTCCATATGTTCTTTAAAATACCATTAAACAAATTTTACCAAGATGGAAACTTATTCAGTTCTATAATAGTTATTCTGTATTACTTCATTTTAATTGTTCTCCATTGAATATCTAGTATCACCTTAAATTACTTTCATAGTTAGAAAAAAAAAATGATCTAGGGAATAAGGTGGACCTCTTTGTTTATCAATGCAATAATTTGGATTGATAATTTCTTTTTAAATACCTTTCCTTTCAAATTTAGCTCATGGTCTAGATTGAAGCTTCATGATTACACATATGTTCTTCATATCTAGGCTTTATTTGAGAAGCATGGGTTCTTTTTTATCTTATTTCATGGTATCTTTCTTTTAACATATTTCATTAGGACACATGAATCACTAAAGGTTACATGCACAATAGAAGCATGGGATGGGTCATTCCCAACATTTCTTTTTTTATTGATCAATGATAAATACAAGATTTACACAATGTTAAATATCATGATATACATAATTAATTCAAAGAATATATAAAATGGATAAAATTCTAGAACCAGAGAGAGAATAATCACATATTATTTATAATCAATTTAATTAATTAAATAATTAAAATTTTGGAATTCTTTCTTCATTGATGGATCTAACAAGAGATATGTGTTGCACCATCATTTCATTATAAGAATATAGATTAGATTCACTCTAGCAGTGACCCACATGTGTTCCAAAAATCCTCAAATGTTGTCGTAGGAATCTCCGAGTGCTAGCATGAAAGATCCTATCACTTGTGTAGTCTTCCTTTTACCACCTTAAGAACCACTTAAAATACATTCTCATGGTTTTATCTTAACTTGAGAGTGGGAGTTAGAGGAAGATCACTCTCCATTATTGGGAGCATTCTTGGGGAAGGGTCCTCTCTAGGTCTTGAGTGGATTCTATAAATTCATTATGCACAACCCAAAAAAAATGAGTTGTCTCCTTTAAAAAATACTATAATTGGGTTTATATACTACTAGTGTTAAAATAAAATAATTGAACATGTTCCATTTATTATATATTTAATCCTTGTTGAACCCCATGTAAAATATTATTAATAATAATAATTATAACAATAACAATAATAATAATTATCAACATGTGCTTAACTTGTGAATTGAATTAAATATTATTTAATCAAATATTATTCAATATTTATTATTTCTCACTGGACCATTAAACATGGCTCTCCATTCCTCCATAATATTCATCTGTCCTTGAAAAATGACTGTTTATTTATTAAATAAATATCTTAGAATTATGTTCCAATAAATAAATAAATATTATATTCAGTAAATAACAAATAAATATTTATTAATTATTATACTCACATTATATTCTCTCAAATAACTGGTGATGAAAGAAATGCGATCAACAAAACAAGAATAATTATTAAACCACATTTAAGAATAATATTTATTCAACTTGTTAAATAATAGATAATAATAATATTATTTAACTGATATTCTGATACACTTATTGTGTGAGTCTCTAGGCCACTTTCTTTATGGCATTAGGAAAAGAATATTAAAGTCCAAGGTTAACATCTAGCAACACACCAAGGCACCCATAGAGATATAATTTAATTCCACAATGACATAATACCTCATAAGTACTATTATTGTGTAATATAATCCATTTATCATGCTATCCCAAATCAAACAGGTTGCATGCCGGTGCCATCAACCTATGTGCTCGATATCTCTTTCTCTGTCTTACTGAAATTTGAACTTTATTATAGAACACCATTACCATGGATTTATTTAGGCTATATCATTTCCATAAAATGACCTGAGGTATAAAATTCTGTTAAATAATATAAGGGACAAATTCTTTCTCACATTATTTATTAATGTAATATTACTCACGATGAAACCAATGTATCCTACATCACTGTGAACATCTATCACCACATTTTTCATCAATACATCAAAGCACATGACTCATAATAATAATTAATAATAATCATAAACAATAAGGATCAATATACAAATCCACAGATAGAAATATCCAATGACACATATAAATGTGGATTTTCTACTGGCAGGTCTCATTCTCATAATATCCTATTAGATATTACCAAGGGTTCACACCATGAGTAGATGCCTCAAATTCCAATGATTCTCCATACAGGATAGCCTGTATCATTTGTGTCCCTAAAATGATATCATCTTGATATGGAAAATATTTTTAAAAATAATGTTGTAGCACTTTTGGGTTCTCATCATAATGGGGAACTACTATGACCTTTCATTTCAATAGATACTCTTATGAAATTATCACATACTATGTTACGTATATGAATAATCATGACGTGATAAGAAGTTTGTTAATATTAAAAACACTAAATACATGTTATCATAAAGTACACTAAAGTTGGTTCTTGGAAACCAACTCAAATAGGCTCCAACTTTCACTAGATCCAACTGCCAATAACCTTCAGTCCGTTAGCCCTCACTTGATACTCATGCTTCTACTGAGATAGACCTTTAGTCAAGGGGTCCAACATGTTCTATTTTGTTTATATACTTCTTACTACAACTAAACCTCTTTGATAAAAATACCTCAAGAGGTGATACTTTCAAATTATATTCTTTGTCTGTTGGTGTGACCTTGGAAATTTTTCAAGAGCCACCATTGCATTATTATCACAATATAATGTCATAGGGTATTTAATTTTAGGTACCACATAAAGATACTGAAAAAAAATCTAAATCTAAATGGATTATTTGGCTACATCAGAAGCAGTTATATACTCGGAATCCACTGTAGAATCAGCAAAAACTAGCTACTTTGAACTCTTGTAGATCACAGATCCTCCATTGAGATATTAAACATATCCTGATTGTGACTTCAGATCATTCTAATATTTCTAAAAACTAGCATCAGTATAACCCCTGATGAATAGCTCCTCATCTTTTCCATACACCAGGAACATATCCTTAGTTCTTCTTAGACACTTAATGATAAACTTAATAGCAGACCAATGCTGTTCTCCTGGATCAACATGATATCTTCCTACCATGATCAATGCATAGGAAACATCAAGTCAAGTACATAACATGGAATATATGATTGATCTTATCACCGAATCATATGGGATATTACTCATTATCTATTTCTCATGTTGTGTCTGAGGAAACATTTTATTAGAAAGATATAAACCATATGACACTAGAAATAATCCCCTAGAGGATTGTTCTATACTAAATCTATTTAGTACCTGGTCAATATATGTAATTTTACTTAGTAAAAGTAGCCTCTTGGATCTATCATGACTAATCTTTAGCCCTATAATATAGGTTACTTCACCTAAGTCCTTCATGGGGAAACACTTGTTTAACCAGTCCTTAACAGACTATAAGACTGCTATGTAATTTCCAACAAGTAATATTTCATCAAAATATACTAGTAAGATAATGAGCATATTCCCACTAAACCTATTGTAAACACAAAACTCATATATTTTCTTAATGAAACCAAATTATTTTATGGATTCATGGAATCCAATGTTCCATGACCTAGATTCTTTCTTCAATCCATAAATGGATATCTGTAACTCGTAAATTCTTTTGGCATCACCTGGAGCCACAAAATCTTATGTTTGTTTCATATAGACATCTTCTTTAAGGATCCCATTAAGGAATTAATTTTTTACATCCCTCTACCAAATATATTATTCATGGAAAGCTACTATAGAAAGTATAATTCAGATGGATTTAAATATAGAAACGACTGAAAATTTTTCATCATAGTCAATTACTTGATGCTGTTTAAAAACTTTTTCCACTAGCCTTTCTTTATAGGTATTTACTTTACCTTCCTTATCTAGTTTTCTATTGAATAAACATTTTCATCCAATGGTATTTAAATCAATTGGCACATCTACTAGAACCCAAACTCAATTCTAATACATGGAATCCATTTCAGAATTCATAGATTCGTTCCATCTTATAGCTTCTGAGCTCTCTATTTCCTCCTTTTAGGAGAGAGTTTCATATTTTCAACCAATAATGAGTCACCATCTTCATTTATTAGAAAAAATCTCTCTCTGGTTCTATTAACTCTCTTATGAACCTACATAATACTAGTGTTTTAGGAACTACTTCCACAAGGACCTATAGAACCTATTTTTGTACCTACGCTTGTGTATCTTGGGCATCGACTTCATTGAAGTAAATCTATATCCCACTATAATTTTTAGGATATGATTACTCTCAATAAATGCATCTTTTCTTGAAAAAAAAACTTTCTTGTCTGAGGGGTTGTATAGGTAGTATCTATTTGTTTCCATTAGATACCCTATAAAGATACACTTTGTGCCCTGGGGTGCTAGCTTGTTGCCTAAAAATGCCATAACGAATTCTTCACAACCCCATACACATGTATGAGACAAAATATGTTTCTTTAATCTCTATAAATTGATGGAAATTATGTTTTCTAATTTATATAGAATTCGGTTTAATGTGTATGCCGCATTTTGTAATGCATATCCTTAAAAGGACAATGGAATATCTGCATGACTAGTCATCAAACTTACCATGTGTAACAAGGTAAAATTCCTACATTCACTAACACCATTACACTATTGTGTACAATGTGGAATGAGTTCAGAGAGAATCCCAAGATCACATAGAAAGATAATGAACTCTTGGTTAAGATATTCACCACCTAGATCTAATTAAAGCTTCTTTATCTTTTTATCAGGTTGATTCTCTACTTTATTCTTGAATTCCTTGAATTTCTTGAAGGACTAAGACTTATACCTCATCAAGTAGAAAAAGTAACACCTACTCAAGTCATCAGTAAAAGTTATTAAGTAAGAATATCCACCTCTAGATTCTACTAGAAATGGTCCACACACATTAGTGTGTATCAATCCTAGAAGCTCTATGGACCTTTCACCCTATCCACCAAATGATGTTTTGGACATTTTTACTTGTAAACAAGACTAAAATATTTCATTCTATTTTAGTTCAGAAGTTCTGACATAGCCATATTGACAGAGCTTTATCAAACATTTCTCATTTACATGACCAAGATGGTGAATCCATAGCTGAGTGTTATATGAGCCATGTGAACATGATTCGTTATCTATTTCCAAAACATGGTTTTCGCAATTTAATACATAAAGAACTCTATTTAAATGTTTCATACCATACCATATGTTGACTTTGTAAAATAAACAAATATTATTTCAAAACAAGAAAATAACACCATTTACATCTAGGCATGATATAGAAATTATGTTCTTGGTAACCATAGGTACATAATAACAATATTTTAAAACCAAAATCATTACCATTAGAAATGAAAGGTGGTAGTCACCAATGGCCAGAGAATCCATCCTTTCACCATTGGAAGCTCGTAGATCCACCAATCATATAGAAATATTTTGGAATCTACTTGGTTCCGACATTTTGATATAGATATAAGAACCACAAGTTATATCTAATATCCAATGTGTAGATATTGAAAGATTACACTCGAAAATGAATGCACCTTTAGCTTCCCCTTGATTCTGGATGTAGTTCCTCTTCCAATGGCCTGGATTGCAACATGAAAGAAAATAATTCCTTTTTTCCTTTCCATACCTATAGATCTTTCTCTTATCAGAAGGATGGTGCTTGGTAGCTTTAGACTTATTATGAGTACTAGGACCCTTTTTCTCAATATTATTTTTCTTTTACACCATAAGTATTTCCTGTTTATCATGTCCCATGTCCTTATCCACTTGGATAATTAATTTAAGAAGTTCGGAAATACTATTCTCATTATTTCTCATATTGTAATTAATAATAAAACTAGAGAAGGTATTGGGTAGTGAAGAAAGTATGAGATCTATATGAAAATCATTCAATAATTTAATCCCTATGATGTCTAAGCATTCAATATAGCCAATAATATTGACTACATGAGGCCCAACTGACACATACTATGTAAGATTTGTTTTAAATAAAGCATTGAAGATCTCATACCTCTCTGGTCTTGCATTCTCTTGATAAAGATCTCAAAGGTGATACAACATCCTATACACATCCATGTCCTCATGTTTATTCAAAATCTCATTGGACATGGATGATAACATGAAACATTGAACATATGTGGAATTGTTCAAATATTTCTCATAGAGTAATAACTCTTCATCACTTGACTCATTACCAGGTGCATCTGGAATAGGTTCTTCAAACACATATAATTTATTTTCATCGATAAATATGGTTGTTGTTTTACCAAAGTTATGTTATCGGTGTCCCAAATTGTTTTAACCTAATGAGTATTATACTAGTAAGAGGTATATCTATAGGGAAAATAATTTATTTTTGTCTTTCTTATCTATTTTGTACTTGATCCAATGAAATGTACTGAATTTAGAGTCGATTTTTACGGTTTTCATGAAAGGTTTATTTGATTTTAATTTGTTAGTAAATTACTTAAAGGATAAAGAAAAACACAGGAATTTGGTTTTGATGCAAATATGGAGGGAAATACGTCGGGGTTTTTGATTTTTAAGATGTTGTTTATTAAATAAAATTGCTTATGAGGTTGTGTTGTTCATGATAACCCAACTCTATGGGTTTCAATCGTAACAAGGTTCCCTTGGTCCGGTCAACTTATGACTAGAACTGAGGAAAATGACTCCTTGGTCTGGCAGTAAGTGTCTCACAGTTCTTTGTTTAGATTATTCAATTTTTGCGTCGGTGAACACTTCCAATTGTCATGAAAGTATCCATCATCATTCTTCTTTTGAGTCCCTGAAAATTCTTCCCATGGTGTGGATCATAATTTCCAGTGATAAAAAGAAATGATTGAAGAAGAATAAAAAAGGCTAAACAGAATAAACACAATCATAAAAACTAATTAAAATTACAAATCTTTCATCACCCACAACCCCAACACACTGGTTGGTTAGATACACATAAAATAAAAGATGAAAACAGGACCCTCGATACCTGATGTGGTCAACATAGAATCTTTAAGGAGAGATGAGTTATTTGGTATAATGGTGGAATGGTGGAGTAGTGGAATTGTGGTGGCATGGCAGCAGGGTAGCAGAACCTCCTTCCTTCAGATCTTTTCTAATGACTCCAAAAACTGGAGACCAAGGCCTCTATTTATAGAAAATAAAAGTCCACTGTGTGTATCAAAGGTACATGTTTTGTAGTCTCGTCAACACACTTTTCCCATTATTTTCTTTGCTGGTGGGTGGCCTAACATGCCGTCTTGGACTTAGAGAATAGTTCCGCCTGATAGGTTGAGGTACATTGAATGTAGTGCCACCACACATGGTGTGTACTCTCATTCATCATCCACCAACCACTTCTAGAAGGTACACATGACATGCAGATTGGTGTACATAGTGTGTATCAGTCAACCGACAACATGGGCATATAAACTTCTTCTCATCCACCAACTGCTTCTAGAAGAGGATACACGACGTGTATATTATGTACATGGAATGTGCAGGCTTCTAGACACATGGGCATGTACTTGGCCTATCCAATCCATGTCTGAGTCTAAATGTACATGGCGGTTATATATATACACACACCCTGTAGTTAGGAATTTTTCTCAGTTTTCCCTCGATTATTGTGTTTGGCTAGAAACCATCTAAAAATGAACAAGATTACAAAAATCATAGTATTTTCCCTCTAAGTAGTTTTTATTTGCTGAAAACATGTTCTTATTTTCAATAAAGTATGTGGAAATGTATACAAAAATCTGGTGCATCAAACTCCCCCACACTTAGTCATTTGCTTGCCCTCGAGCAAATCTCAACATCTGATTAAAAGAGTCTATATTTTAAAAGGAAGGCATTCAATTAATAATAAGTTTAAATGATTCAGTCACCAAAGAAAATTCTAAAAAGGTAAAAAATAGTCTTAATTCATAAGATACTCTAATCATGCCTCATATAAAATTCAATTAACTACTTTCATCCTCCTTTAGAAACACTTTTCAACCATTCAAAAATAAGAAATCCACTTGACAATCTACTTCACCAATAATATACTCAACAATAAAGATATTTTGAATCAATGTTATGGTTAATCAAAGATATATACACTCTATCCATAGGTTTGTAATAAATCAAGTTCTCTACTTCCAAAAATTGAATTATAAGAATAATGAGGGATTTTCAATAAGGTTTAGATGTCTCTATGGCTAAGGGTTGGTAGGGAAAGATGTGAAAAATAAACTCTGAGGCTTGAAAATGGAGGCTAAATTCTTTAAATAACACAAAATGATATTCAAAATAAAGATCAATGTAAAATTATCCTCAATAAGCTCTGTCAAATGCTCTCATCACCACCATCTCCCTTAGACAGGTATGGTTCACAAACCAACAAGTGAGTATAAAGTCCCTTTGTCGGTATTTTTTTAAACAGAACAAAGGGGACCACTTTAGAAATTCCACAAATAGGGGTTTGGAATCCTTTCTTCCCCAAATGAACAAGAGGCTCTCCCCCACACTTAATTTCATGAAGATTCAGAAAAATGTGCCATGTATTTCTAATTCCCTCTTTTAAGATCAAGTTAATAATCATGAAAAGTTAAAAAGAATTACGGTAGGAAGGGAAATAGGCTTGTAATGTGGATACCTATCAAGGCTGTTCATGGTTTCTAGGGGATTCACGAAGATCAAATTTAGGGTAGGTCTCAAGATAAAGGGGTTGAAACAATCTAATGCCTCAATCATTTTAATGTAATTAAAAAATACTTCATGTTTTGAAAAAAAACTTCCAAATTCTTGTAGTCATGTATATATTAAGAATATATCAAGAAAGAGGGTATTTGAATGAATACGACGAAGGGTTTATAAAAACTCTCATAAGATAGAAAAACAAATATAGAGATAATCAGGTCGTGATGTGCATATAAATGATTAGCCTAATCAATGTAATTATCCAAGGATTACAAGTTGCAATTTAAACTATATCAGCAATCATTTTAAAACACTTAAGAACCAAAATAAGCATGCAACCTTTAAAAATTTCCTAATTTTATCTTTATTACTTATAAATATTACTAACCAAAATATCTTCATGTTTTCAAATATATCTTCCAATAATGATGTCTCCTAGTTGACAGTAAGGGAAAAGACTAAGGTGGTCGAGAGATGCTCCCCCATACATAATATAGCACATGGTCCAATAAGTGCCAAAAAATGGTAGATAAGGGAATGTGGGGACACAATAGTGGACCAGAATGAGGGGAAGTAATGAGTGAAGTAAAACGTGAAATAAAAAGAAAATAAAAAAACAAAGAAAAACAGTACTCCCCTCGTGTCTAGGTGAAGGAAGACAAGAAGTGGTTTAGAAGTACATTCCTAAGCATGTTAGAGTACCTGTGAAATTCAGGGATAGAAAAAAAATGAAAGCATACACAACATAACACATGAACAAGATATCAAAAAAATATATATAGACAATGGAAGAAATGTTCCCAAAAACCAGTCAGGGGGTCTCCTAAGAAGAGGCATCATCCGGTACAAAACCAGACAACAAAGAAGGAACAACAGCTGTGGAAGATGGAGGCTCAAAACCTGCATCTAGAATGGAAGCTATAGTAGTCGGAGGTAGAGAGCCCTCAACCTGTGAGAGGGATGCTGCTGAAGGGGAATCTGTGATGTAGAGCTTTGTAAGAGGAGCTGGGCCGGGACCTGCAGTGAAGAGCAGGATGGACTCCATGGACATGACAGCACCAGAAGTTGGTATGGGGGAAGATAGAGGTGTGTTAGGAGAAAGAGTTGCTAGTGGAATGGAAATCTCCTACTGTTGCTCCAGACGAGCCAGGCAGTGATCGATCTTGGCTAGGTGGATGGAGATGGGGAGTTCATCTGATGGGGCGGAAGGGGAAAGTGTAGGGGGAGGTCTAGGATGGGGAATGGGAAAGGATTAAGGTAAGGGTGAGGAATACGAAGGGGGGGGGGGCGTGAAGGAGGGGCAGGGGAATCAACGAGGGTAAGAGGGTTGGCTGGGGGTGGGGGTGGTGCCTGGGAAAGGACGTAAGCGCCCCATGATTCTTGACCAATCCCATGAGAATAAGCATGAGAAATTACATCTGTTGGGGGGAACCTAACTGGTCTTGAGGGGGGGATGACTCAAAAATACTGAGGTGGTGAGTAATATGGGTGGCATAAAACCCACTATTCAGGTTTCCCAGATGGCTGATGAACATAGCACGGAAGTATGATACGACAAGGTAGGGGAGATCCAGGTAAACCTACCAGATGACATAGGTGAGGAGCTCTATTCCATGTCCAGTCACAACCCCCATATCCTCGTGGTAAGGGAAAAGGATGGCGCTAAAGCACCGGTGGATGAAACTGAGGATAGGGTCAATGATGAGGGTACTCTTATGGGAAGTGGGGGTGTAGAGGTGGTTAGGCCCAACAATATCCTACCACATGGAAATGAGATCAGAAAACTTGGGGTGGGATAGGGTGGTTGAAAGGGGTGGGGTGACAGGATGAGGATAGAGACTGCACGCTCGGCCAAACTCATTCATAGTAAGGGAGAAATGTTGACCACTTAGCCAAAATTGGACCACTGAGATCGCATCACCAGATGTCTCCTGGTACTTAGGCCCGATGAACTCAAAGGAAGTATCAAAATCCAAAAATAAATCTATGAAAATAATAGTGTAGACCTAAAAGATCATGATTAATGGTGTGTGCCCGAGGAGATCCTCTAACCCTCCCCAGATACCCAGCTGCTGAGGTACACTACTGTCGAGATAACAACAGCTCAATGGGGTCGGGCGGTGAGAGAAGTGCCGAAATTTGTTGTGCACCAAGTCTGTGACTGGGAACACCATGAAAGGGTAGGGGAAACCCGCATGGGATGTCCTAGGTGGTACAGAAGTAGGGTTTGGATCTGAGGGTGGAGTGATTGCAGTAAATGAAGGACTGCTAGATGTGGCGGCTGGTGATGGATTAGCTACGACTGAGGCGGGCGTAGGAGGTGTGGAAACTGGTGGAGAAGAAATGATAGTGATGTAAGGCTCTGTGCGGGGTGGTGGAGGTGCTGTCCTGGGACCAACATCGGCCAAGCTAGTGAGTGGTGGCAGGATGGCCATTAGAGGAGGCTGGAACACCGGAAATTCCGAAGCTGGTGTCATCGTGGGTCAGAGTCGTATCTGGCAACAATTGGGCCTCTCGCCCTCAATAGTGGAGGTGGGCTTCTTGCCATGCGAAGGGTCTCCGTACGATATATCCCAATAAAATAAAGGTAAACAAAACAAAATAAAAACTAAAGTAGAAGAAAAGGAAGAAAAGGTGAGGAAATAGAAAAGTAAAAAGTACATGGTGTATAAACCCAAAGTACACGGCATGTAGTGTAATAAGAATAACTTCCCGTGTGCTCTGGGAAGACACACTGAGTGGGATTATAACTTGCTAGGGTAGGATACACGACGTGGAGATAAGAGACATGCCGTCTATGGAAAAATGGTTATCAAGCCGTGTAGGTCTTGAAATGGGCTAGCCTAGAGAAATAGTATACACGGCATGTACCAAACATAAATGTTGTGTATGTAAACATGGTTTTCCTGGCCATGTGGATGAGGTACCCGGGCACGATGTGGGATGGTACACGGTGTGTACCTAACATACAAACTGTGTAGTTTTATTTTTTGAATGAGCTAGTGTGTGGCCATGTAAAAAAGTACACGACGTGTGTTCCTGGTATCATGCCCATGTACCGTGGAAGCCAAATGGTCGGACGATCCAAAAATCACCATAAATTTGATCAAAAAAGAGAAATTGAGGGCGATGAAGTGTGTACCTGGTATGTGGATCGTAATGGGGAATAAATCCTGACCTAAAACACATAGAAATGGTGGATTTGAAATTGGGCAGTCATAGGGTGTGCGAGGGAAGAAAAAAGGGAGAGAGGGAGGGTTGCGCGACATGGGATCAAGCCAGGTGGGGTGTGACTTTTATAGCCAGAGTACACAGCGTGTACTCTAGAAGACACGTTGTGTACTACTTTTCTTTAGAAATAAATATATAATATAATTATTATAGTAAACTATATAATAATTAATATTCATAAATAAAATAAAAGAAATATATATATATGTATTTTATTAAAAATAAAACTATACACGTAATGTATCAAGAAATACATTTCGTGTGTTCTGAAATTGGAAAAAGAGAAGCACAACCTATGGTCTGGTGCTTGGGGCAACGTTCGAACCGATGATCAACCGTTCTGAACGGAAGCCCTCAACCACCAGAGAAAAGGTTTTAATGCTCCTCCTATTTATTTTAAATATATTTAATGTACAAGGCCTATACTACATGAAAGATAGAAAATGTACGATGTGTGGTTTTTAATTATAAAAAAGGGATGAAGCAGGGAGATTAGCCGAGTTCGAACCCGGGTATTTTGGATCCAGGGCCGAGACTCTTCCAATCTTCCAACTTCACCCACATGTATTCTTTTATTATGAAAATATTTTCTATTTATGAATGAAAACATGGAACACATGACCTAGATCTAAATACACTCCTTGTGGTTTTTACTAAAAGGGACAAAATGATAGAAATGGGGTGTTTGTCAGGATTCGAACCCGGGTCTTTTGAAACCGGGTTACGACCTTCGCCAACCAATCCATCCCCATAATGGGTTTTCTGATAAACAATTATATATATAATATGAAAAATACAACACACACAGTGTAAGAAAATACAAGATAAAAAGGAGGTACCTTGAGCTGAAGGTAGGTTGGGAGGGATTCAAACTAGTGATGGCTCGGATACAATCCAGTGACCTTGCCATCAGCACCAGAATCATCCCTGTTTATTACTTAGTTAATATATATATTTATAATAGCTAGAATATAAATGAAAAGGAATTAGTACAAGCTGTGTATATAGGTGGTATACGGCGTGTATCCACTGGGTTTCCTCCCAGGAAGCACCTTTGTTTTAGGTCGTTGACTTGACTGACTTACCTATGCTTACTTAAGATGTATGGTGGAGAGTGTTCCCATTTTTTCTTCCATGTGATGGTAAGTCTTCATCCACTGTCTGTTCACCTTAAAAGATTGAACATCCTCTTTAGAAACTTCTTCCTCTCTATGATGGAATACTCTTATGACTCAGAATGGTCCCGTCAATTTTGACTTCAGCTTCCCTGGAAATAATTGAAGACGAGAGTTAAAAAGGAGTACCTAATCACCAGGTGGGAAATATTTTCATGAAAGAATCTGGTTGTGGATTGATCACATCTTCTCCTTTTATATCTTGGCATTCTCATATGCCTCCAATTGGATTTCATCATGTTTTGACAGTTAGAACTTACGCTTCTCTTCAGTTTCCTTCGGATCAAAATTCAGGGCCTTGATGGCCTAGTAAGCTTTTTTCTCTAACTCTACTTGCAGATGGCATGGCCTTCCATAGATGAGGTGGAATAGAGATATCCCCATCGATGTTTTGAAAGCATTATCATATTCCCACAAAGCATCATCTGGATTCTTGGACCAATCTTTCCTAGAAGTGTTCACAGTTTTCTCCAGAATCTACTTGAGCTAACAGTTGGGGAGCTTCACTTGTCCACTGAACTAGGGATGATATGGCATCCCCATATGATGATTTACACTGTACTTAGACAATACTCCTTTCATCAATGTGTTGTCTAATTGGGTCCCTCTATCACTGATCATTACATAGGGAACTCCAAACCTACTAAAGATGTGTTTATTTAAAAATCCCATGACCACCTTGGCTATTTTGTATGCTATAGCAGTGGATTCTACCCACATGGAGACGTAGTCAATGCAGGCTAGGATGTAAGTGTTCCCGAAATATGGGGGAAATAGCCCCATGAAATATATTCCCTAGATGTAAAGATCTTGACCTCCAAGATGGGGTGTTGGGGAATCTCATCTCTATGCCTCACATTACCTGTTCTTTGGCACCAATCACAACGGGAAACAAAGGATCGAGCATCTCTATGGATGGTGGGACAAAAAAACCAGAATGAAAGATATTTTCTATTGTACGGTTTGGCCCATGATGTCCCCCAACTGGAGAGGCATGAAACAATTCCAGGACTCCATGAATTTCTATTTCTGGGATACAAAGGAGGATCACCCCATCCCCACATGATCAGAATAGTAGTGGATCTTCCCAGAAGTAATTCTTGACATTAGAGAGAAACCTCTTATTATAATGGAAGGAGAGGTCGGGGTGGATAGTACATATAACTAGAAAATTATAAATATCAGCATACTAGGGTCTAGGAGATTCTTTGAATAAAAAGAGGTGCTAATCAGGGAAGTCTTCTCTAATCTCTCGATCTTCCTCTTAATCAAAGTGGCAGCTTCAGGCGGGAGAGATTACTAGAAACAACGTTCTGGCTCCCTTTCTTGTCACGGATCTCCATATAAAATTCTTGTAGGAGGAGTACCCATCAGATCAATTATGGATTCACATCTCTCTTGTTTAGTAGGTACTTTAGTGCTGCATGGTTAGTATAAACAATAACTTTAGATAACACTAAGTAAGAACAAAACCCATCAAAAGAGAACATCATTGAGAGAATCTCCTTTTCTATGGTGGTTTAGTTCATATTTTCCTCGTTGATCATCCTACTGGCATAATATATGGGTCCAAAAATTCAGTCAATCCATTGGACTAGGACTTCTCCCACTGCGTTGTCCCTGGAATCACACATCACTTCAAATTGTTCCTCCCAGTTGGGCGAAATCATCACTAGAGCTTCCACCAGGAGTTGCTTCAGGTACTCAAAAGCTGTGGTGCATTTCCCATCGAACTCAAAAATGATATCCTTGGTCAGAAGGTTGGTGAGGGGCTAAGCTATCTTTGTAAAGTCACACACAAAATTCCTGTAGAAATATGCATGCCCCATGAAGCTGCGGATGGTTCTGACAGAAGTTGGAATAGGAAGTCATGAAATGAATTCTATCTTTTCCAGTTCCAACTCTATACCCATCACTGAGATTCTATGGACAATGAAGATTCCACTATGCACCATGAAATTAAACTTTTCCCAGTTCCAAACTAGATTAGTGTTTGTAAATCTTTCCATAACCAGCTCTAGGTGCCACATGCAAGTGGTGAATTATTTCTCGTAAATGGGAAAATTATCCATGAAAACCTCTAGGATCTATTCCTCCATGTCATGGAAGATAGACAGAACACATCGATGGAATGTGGTGGGAGCATTGCCTATTCCAAAGGACATCCTTCGGTAGGAAAATGTATCATAGGGTAAAGGAAATGTGCTCTTCTCTTGATCCTATGGAGCAATGGAAATCTGATTGTAACTAAAATAGACATTGAGGAAGTAATAAAAGATGCGCCCCAATAGTCTCTCGAGCATCTGATCCATGAAGGGTAGGGGAAAATGATCCTTCCTCGTGGCGTCATTTAGCTTCCTGTAGTCCACACGGACTCTCCATCCCGTGACAATGCGTGTAGGGATGAGCTCATTCTTATCATTAAATATCACATTGATACCCCCCTTTTGGGTACCACTTGTAGGGGACTCACCCACAGATTATTTGAGATGGGGTATATGATTCATGCATCCAACAACTTGATTACCTCTTTCTTTACAACTTCCTTCATAGGGGGGGGGGGGTTTAGGCGTCGTTGTGGTTGCCGAGATTGCTTCGCTCTTTCTTCGAGAAGCATAATGTGGGTGAAAATGGATGGGCTAATTCCCTTTACATCTACAACTGTCCACCAAATAGCATGCTTCCACCTCTTCAAAACTTGCAGAAGTGCATCCTCCTACTATTGTGATAGTGGTGCACTAAGTATGATGGGTAATGTCTGATGGTATCCCAAATACCCTTACTTCAGAGAAGATAGAAGAGGATTCAATTCTAGTTTATGTTCCTTTAGAATCGAAGGTAGAAGTGGTATCACCTTTTCCCACTCCATAATATTGAGTATAAAAGCATGTTGCTAGTAGTGTCCACCCTGGCCTTCTAAGAATTGCAGGTCCTCTGGTGCTTCATCAACAAGATTTTCTTGAAAAACCAAGTCATCTGAGGGAAACGAACATACCATATCATCCCCTTATCTTCTCAAGTGATCATCCATGGTGGTGACTGCATAGATAACCTCATGATCTGGCAATGATTCTTGCTTGACAGCTTTGAGGAAATTGTAGGAGACCGTTTTGTCTCCTACTCTGAAAATCAGTTCCCCCTGTTGTACGTCGATCAGTACCTTCCCAGTGGCCAATAAAGGCCTTCCTAGAATGAGAGGCGCCTCCTGGTCTTCCTCTAAGTCAAGGATGATGAAATTTTCTGAGAGGATTAGCATGCCCACCTTGACCATCATGTCCTCTAATATCCCCTTTGGATATTTGATGGATTGGTCAGCAAGCTGAAGGGGTACTCGGGTAGGCTTCAGATCATTGAGACCTATCTTCTTAAATACTCTGAAGGGAATGAGGTTGATGCTAGCCCCTAGGTCACAGAGGGCCTTCCCAAACTCACATGGTCCAATAGTGCATGGGATAGTGAAGCTACTTGGATCCTAGAGCATGGGTGGAATCGAATGTTGTATGACTACTGGGAACTCCTTGGTCAGGGAAATGGTGCTCGGATCCTCTGTATTTATTTTTATGGAGAGTATCTCCATCATAAATTTTTCATACATGGGAATCTGCGTCAGTACCTCTAAAAAAGGGATGTTGATGTGAAACTTACTGAATACTTCCATAAACTTTCCGAACTGGTGGTCCAGATTTTTCTATTTCATCCTATCCGGGAAGGGTAAAGAAGGCTTGAAAGGTTTGAGAACCTCATTTCCATTTACTTTGTGAAGCCTATTTCGATGGTCCATTGGATGAGGAGGGGTTTGTAACTTTACCTTATTCATCAATAGGGGGTGTAGGTGCACCTAGATGTTCCAGTTTCTTCTGTTATAGCTCATTTTCACTCTATAGTGTGATGACATGGGCCTCCTCCCTCAGGTTCTTCTCAGTGTTATCCATTAGTGTACTAGGTTTCCTTCCCGAGAGTTGGTTTTCTAGTAGGCCAATTTGGTTATCCAGGACTCGAATGGAATACTCCTGATTTCGGAATATGGTCTTAGTAGTAGATATAAACTTGTTCATGAGACCCTCTAACCATGAGGTGTTCTCCTGCTGAGGTGGCTTCACATCTGGTGGAGGTAGTGGCTGCTGTAGCTGCTACGAGCGAGTATTTTGATACCCTTAATACTGTTAAGATCCCTTATAAGGATACTGTTTCCTCAGGTACTGAATCTAATATTGGGGCTAACCGTAGTGATATGGTCTCTAGGGTAGAGGATTCTGCTGCTGTTGGCCCCAACCTGTGTTCTAGTGATCACACCATCCTGGGTTCCGGTACTACTGGTACTTGTTTGGCCCTCGGTTTGGAGCAACATAACTCACCTCGCTCATCAAAGGGACAATTTTAGGTCCCATTCATTCTACCATGATGTGGTTATCAGGACATTCACTATACGCCAGAAGGTTTGTTGCATGTACTTGGGATGCTCCCTTTAGATTGAGCGCGTTGATCCTTTTGGACACAACGTCCAATTTGGCAGTAAGAATAGTACTAGAATCTATATTATGCACACCTCATTTCTATGTTCCCTTCTTGGAATTCCACTATAAGTTGTTGGCAGACAAGTCTTATAGTAGTTTGAAAATCTCTTTGGGGGACTTCCTCAAAACTGTACCTCTAGAAGTAGTATCCAACACAGACTTTGTGTTCGATGTCAGTACTCCATAGAAGGTTTGGACCTTCATCCAAAGAGGGAGTTCGTGGTGTGATATTTTTCACAACATCTCCTAGAAGCGATCCCATGACTCGTACAATGACTCTAAGTCATGCTGCTGGAAGTTGTGTATTTCATTCCACAGAGTCACCGTCTTTGAGGGTGGGAAGTATTTTGACAGGGATGCCTGGGCTAGCACCTCCCAGGTGAGGATATATTGCTACAACAATCCTTTTACCTAATCTTTCTCCTTATCCCCGAGAGAGAAGGAAAAAAGGTGAAGAAAAATAGCGTCCGTGGACACTCTTTGGTAGTGGAACATGTCGCAGACCTCCAGGAAATAGGAGAGATGGGAATTGGGGTCTTCACTGGGTAGGATGCCGAACTGAACTGTGTTTTGGATCAACTGCATGATAGTAAGATTGATCTCAAATTGTTGGGCCTACACCAGTGGATGAACGATGCCTATGTTATCTCCATTATTAGATGGAAGGCTGTACTTCATGAGAGTACGGTGTGGAGGTGGCTCTTGAGGGAGTGGAGGTGGAATGTATTTTTGTTCCTGAGGGGTGAAGTACATCCCCTGACCTGGCTGTAAGAATGGAATCCTATCTAGTTGGAATTGTTGGAGATGCTGTGGGCCATATCCTGGAGCAATGAGAGATTTCTGGTTCCAGTTTTCATCTTTACCAAATGGCTATCCAGCTCCTTCGGCAGCAGCTGGATCTCCTTATTCATTTTGCGCCATGCAACTGTTTTGGTTGTGCTCTTCTATGAGTGCTCGTCGTCGCCTCAAAAGCATCTGTTCGATTTCTGGGTCAATTGGGAGAAACTTCAATGACTCAGCGTTCTTGGAATGACTGAGGTAGCCACTCATACAACTATGGAACTGCATAATACTAAACACACCAAGTGTAAATGAGGAAGAAGAAAGATAAACATAAATAAGATTATAAAAAATATTTTTGGGAATTTTTGATTTTTATTTCCACTAAAATTTGAGACAAACTTGATTGAAACAAATAAAAATGTAACTTCCAGGTCCCCAGCAATGACGTCAAAATTTGGTTTTCGTTTTACTAAAGGTATGTTATTGGTGTCCCAAATTGTTTCACCCTAATGTGTATAGTACCAGTAAGGGGTCGATCCACAAGGAAAATAAGTTATTTTGGTCCTGTTTATCTAGTTTTTACTTGATATAGTGAAGTGTACTGAATTTAGAGTATATTTTTAAGGTTTTTATGAAAATATGATTAGATTTGAATTTCTTAATAAATTACTTAAAGGATAAAAAACACAGGAATTTGGTTTTGATGAAAATATGGAGGGAAATGTGTTAGGGCTGTGGATTTTTAAGAGGTTTTTTATTAAATCAAATTGATTATGAGGTTTTGTTTTTCATGATAACCCAACACTCTGGGTTTCAATTGTAACAAGGTTACCTTGGTCTGGTCAACTTATGTATAGAATTGAGAAAACTGACTCCTTGGTCCTGTAGTTAGTATCTTACAGTTCCTTTTTTAGATTAGTCCATTTGTGAGTCATTGAATACTTCCAATGATCATGAAAGTATTCATCATCATTATTCTTTTGAATCCCTGAAAATTTTTCACTTGGACTTGCTCATAATTTTCCATGATAAAAATAAATGATTGAAAAAGAATAAGAAAGGTTAAATAGAACAAAAAAAATCATAACAAGTAATTCAAATTTCAACTCTTTAATCACCCACAACCCTAACACACTGGGGTGTTTAGTTACACATAGAAGAAAAGATGAAAACAGGACCTTCGATACCTGATGTGGTCATCACATAAACTTTGAGGAGAGACAAGTTCTTTGATAGAATGGTGGAATGGAGGAGTAGTGGAATAACGGTGGCACAGTAACAGAACCTACTCCCTTTGGATCTTTTCTAATGACTCCACAAACTATAATCCAATGCGTCTATTTATAGAAAACAAAAGTACATGACTTGTATCAAAAGTACACGCTGTGTAGTCTCATCAAAGCACTTTTTCCAATCTTTTCTCGGCCGGTGGGTGGCCTAACACACCGTATTTTTCTTGGATTAGGGCACCAATTGGTATGTGGAGGTACACGACATGTAACTCCACTACAAATGATGTGTACTCTCATTCATCGGCCACCAAACACTTCTAGAAGGTCCACACGACGTACAAATTGGTGTACACAACCTATATCAGTCCGCCAAAAACATGGGCATATAGACTTATTCTCATCCACCAACAGCTTCTAGAAGAGTATACAAAGCATGTATATTATGTAAATGGTGTGTTCATGCTTCTGGAAACTTGGGCATGTACTTGGCCTAGACAATCCATGTCTTAGTGTGAATGTACACAACATGTATATATGTACATGCCGTGTAGTTAGGAATTTTGCTCAGTTTTCCCCCGGATTATGTGTTTGGACATAAACCATATAAAAATGAACAAGATCACCAAAATCATAGTATTTTCCCACTAATTAGTTGGTATTTTCTGAAAACATGTTCCTATTTTCAATAAAGTATGTTGAAATGCATACACAAATCGGGTGAATCAAAGGATAATACGTAATTGCTTTTTCCACTCTTGGAAATTTATGCCAGTGAAAGGGTTATGCTTATCAAGTATGGATCACAATGATATATTTGAATCCATTTCAATGTTATTTACAAAAAATATAATGAGAATAATTTTAGTACATTATCTGATAAAATTTAGACAAATAAATAAATATTAAATTTATTAGTCTCCCACAATTTTATAAAAAACTAATATCCCTCACTTTTGGCATCATAATATCATGTTTTTTGGAAATTCTAGTGGTAAGGATCCATATTACCCTCATAATTAACCCAAAATTGGTTGGTTAAGTAACATTAATGGTTTTAGGTAGGTATTTAAAATGCCAACTTCATTTAGTCATAGGTCCTTGATATGTTGAGTGGACTCTCCAATCCTGAAATCTTTAAATTTGATTTCCTCAACTCTTGTATCTCGCTTACACAAAGTCCAACTTTGGCAGTCAAACCTTGTTGTGAACTAAGGAATTTCATCCTAAAACATCAAGTTAATATTCATAAATAATTTAAAGGACCAAAATTTGGCTCATGAATCACTTTCAACTATGGTTTAATTTTAACTGAAGTAGTGTTAGGCTATACCAGCTTAATATATATAATTGAGGGATTTTACCCTTTATGTGTAAATTACTAATTATTAACTTTTTCACATGATTCGTGATATTTATTGGATTTATTTAATTGATTAACTATGTCTTAGATAATATATATTCATAATCCAATTTATTTTAGTTCAATCTTGTACGCTCGTTAATTTCATTAATTCTTGTGATTGCGAACAAAAATCCATAATTAATTAGCCATGAAACATGACATAAATAAAATAATAAAGAGGTATGTTCATGATATTTTATTAATGGTTAGTTTATCTATAAGTTGATAAAGTAACCATTAACCTAGGGGAAAACAACTTAAACCAATTATGGTTTGTGTTATAACTTTCCACCTGTGCACCTATGTATCTCTCCTGGTTTGGTTTCACCTCGGCTACAAACTTAAACCACCTCCACAAGATTGAAAAATCCATCCATTTCAAATTCCTTTACACATATGCTGGTGAGGGGAAAAGGGTTTACATAAATGAAACCATGGGCACGTAGGCCATTACATAATATGAGGAGAGAAGGAACACATGCCAAAAATTTAATTTAAAAATAAATTAAATGAAACCAATAACATATAATGGTCGAGTATATGATCACGACCATCCATATGCATGAAAAAAATTAAACATTTAATAAAATTGGAATTCAATTCTTAATCTTTATTATTTAAGAAAAAGCACACAAGAATAAATTAATTATTATATTTAATTAATCAGTTATTTTTTCTTAATTACCATCTAAATTTACTTGAGATTCTCATCCATTATAACTTTAAACATATTAAATAAATTTATTTAAAATTAAATGTGTACATAAATGTACCTTGGAGGAAACACAGTGAATACCCATATGAATCTACCCATGATGTATTATACTCATATACAATTTATGATTTGTGATATATAGAATACACCAATTACCATGTAATTTCATGACGTTTAGTTTCAAATTAATGATTAAATTAATTATATGATTTTTCTATAATGTATCATTCTTTAATGAATGTAGAGTAACACTAAAAGAAAAGGGACGAGTAGCTATAGTTTTTTTTTGATTTGGTGGTGGTTTGGACATCTACTACATGGTCTATGATAGTTTCAAAAAACCGTTGATAAATCATGTTTAGCAATCCAATATGTAATAGTTTCTTCCATTTAGAAGCGGTTTTTGGTAAGCATTATAAAAAGAGTATTTAGTGGTGTTTATTTCCATTTTCATGGTAGTTTTCTGGGGGGGGGGGTGAGGATTTATCGGTGATTAAAACTGCATCTAAATCCATAACCCCGCACAAAAACACTACTAAAATAATTAAAATCACTACTAAATAATCGTATGCCATATTTAACGGTGGTTTAAACCTATGCTAAATGTTAATTTACAATAAATACCAACTATAAATTTCGCAGCCCCAGAACCAACCTGAAAAAATGAAAACCAAGGGTTTCAACTATTAGTAACACACAAAATATATATCAGAAGTATAAAAAATCACACATATATATCAAATATGACATCAAAAAACAATTATATTAGTTCAAATCCAACCATAAATTGTTTTAGGTGTGTATCACAAATAATACATCAACAAGTCCTCTCATTCCATGTTAGTTCAAAACATCAAAGAGACCACTAATCACTACTAGATGAACTCTTCTCATCACCCTCTCCACATCCATATTCATCTCCATATTCATCTATAATTCCTACTAATGACACCTTTAAGACAATTATATTGAAAATTGAAAAGTGTTGTATATTTATATTTAAACTTAAAACCAATAGAATTTGGTGAACTAAATGATTTTGAAGTTTTTTGATTTAATTACTCTGCACCAATCATCGATGAAATATCCCCAAGGACATATTTGATAATCTTCTAATATAAATCAACTAATGATTTCAATGTCCACTTTTAAGCTATAACACCAGTAATAGGAAAGTGGAAAAACATCTGTACAAAGAGATTCATTTATAAAATATCAGACTTTAATAACGTAATTACATTAAATTACACCATAAATTAAAATTACCATATGTGAATCAAAAAGTTCATTTTTCCATGATGAAGGAATATGTATCCAATCATCATATGTAATCAGAAGGGTAACCATATCTACTACCATCTAGCCTAGAATCTGGCCAAATAATCCCACTACGTCATCTCTAGGGACCCCATAATAATCAAATGGGACAACTATCTCTAGTCTGTTAAGATTCCATACATCTGAATTTTTTATAATTTTCACCATAGTATGATTGTTTTTATATTTTATGAAAAAATGATAGTACTATAAAAAAATGATATAACTATATTAATATTAAAAATTCTACACATAACATTCACCCTCCAATATCCTCATAAAGAGCTAGGAGTGGCATGCTTCCTTGCTGCTGAGGGTCGACTGATATCAATATAATGCTTCCTCCTTGGCATTCCAGTCATTTAATCAAATAAAAGTAACTTCAAAAAATATATTTTAAAAAATACATGTAGATAAATGTTTAGAAATGATAACAGATGTACAGTACTGACAAACAAAATGTACATAAATATGATAATTAATGACAACAAAAATGACATAAGTGGTTGATAAATGAATGGATGATTGCACATACAATCATTTTATCCTTCAATAATGTATTTTTTCCTTCTCTATAATTACTTCATCTACTTCATACACCCTTGAAAGACTAATATTTTCAATATCATGGTGGATAAATATGTTCTCTTCTTTCTTTTTATGGTATTCAATTTTAGAGGTCAAATCTTCCACTCCAGCACCCATATCATACAAGTCTCTTTGTTTTACGTGAGAAACTACAATCCACCCTTAATTTGAGACATCTTCCACATAATAAACCATTTTCTCTTGTGATGATAAGATATACGAATCATGTAATTCATGGTCACCAATATCCATAAAGTGATAGAAGTTCACAGAACTAAACTTCTAGGATTATCTTTTAACACCCCTAATAAAATCAATCCAATTTCATTTGAATAAAACATCTAAAAATTACAATGGTAGTTTAATTTGATAATAGTAGTGAAATTTATATAGTATCCCACATAGGAAACCATAAATATACCACTATTCTATTTTTTCAAACCCTCTTCCCAATAAAATGTACGAAATTTAGATCCATTCATATTGTAAGCATCAAACTTTATTTCCTGTTTTAGAGGACCTCGAGAAAGAAACTTAAAATCTTATGACAACTCATCTTGAGTATCATTATTCATGATCTAAAAAAATTAATATACATTATTAGATTAAAAAAATATACGTGTTATCCTAATATCTATATTGATTTCAATATTTATTAACTTACACATCATGCAAACCATTCTACAAGATCTTTATTAACATATTTTTTTATATCTTTCTAATTTCATGTTCGAACTCTCATTAATCTCCTTGTTTTTATCCTCAAATATTAAATAAATGGATATTAAATTTCACTATTTATCAGAACATATCTATGTTCCTGTGATAATTCTATTTCTGTCAGTGTAACATTTGAACTCCTCCCAACTGATCGGCTAATAACATGAAATATGTTTTATTTACCATGTAGTTGAGACTGAGTCGATGTGTCATCAACATGTCCAACTTGTTTGAATATTGTATTAATATAATCAAAGCATCTAAAATAAAAGGTGAGACAATCCTCTACCCAATAGACTTCAAAAATAGATCCTTTAGGTTGAGATTTATTTTTTACATATTATTTCAAATGCCCAAGATATCTGTGAAATAAAGAAAAAAAACATAATTGTTTATTTAATGAAGTGCCAATAATTTTTTACTTAAATTAAAAACATATAAATAAAGTACCTCTAAACTTTATACATCCATAAATAATGTTTGAGGCCTTCTAATTTAGCTTCCTCAACCAAATACACAGTTAAATTAATCATGATAGTAAAAAATGATAGAGGAAAGATCATCTCCATTGAAAAAAATGTCAATACAAATATACCTAGAAGTTTTTTAAGCTCAAATGGTTGAAGAGTTTTCTCACATTTGTTTCTGAATAATGTGGAAAATTATAGTATAATAGGATTATCTATTTCTGGTAATAATGTACGTAATTCCAATGGTAGAAACTTCTATATGAAAATTTGTGAATTGTGAATTTTCAATCCATGTAACCTATGATTCTTGAAGTCAACACACATTGATATATTACTAGAATACCCATAAAATAACTTTACATTTTTTAAAATTATATGGAATGTATATTTATTCCTATTTTTCATTGAAAAATTTACCAGATCATACTTTCCATTCCCATATGGATAGAGATAATGCTTTATGATCATTTCTTGTAAGTATTTCTGAGAATTAAGATGATCCTTCGATTTTCCATGCTCATTAAGAAATGTAAAGTTCTATTTTTCACAATAAATATTCCCAATATGCATCACAAAAGATTATGTCACAACAAATTAAATTCCCAATATGGGAGTTTGAAGAGTATACTTTTTTTCTTCCATTGTTGCATTCCGATTTCACGTGACGAGGCACTTCAAACTCATTTTCCACTATCATTTAAATGATACAACTTCCCAAATTCTGTTTCAACATTTCCAAGTTGTTACAATATTTTAGATCCTTTATAAAACTTTAGAGGTAGTCTACGATCAATAGAATCATTGAATTTTTACTTGTTCAGCCGAAATCTACGAGATGTGTTGAGGAATATTCAATGAAACAAGAAGCACCATTTTCTAGTATGAGGTAGTTGTTCGGGCTCAAAATCAAAGTTACAAATAGGATAATCCAAACCCATGTAAGTGTTCCATACAACTAAATTCCCATGTCTAGGTAAGCCACTAATGGTCCAAATTAGAGAATCTTTCATTTTGAAAATCCTTCTAGAAGATGCATCATATGTATCAACACCGTTTCTCCATAAAATCTTATAATTATTCAATTAAATGATACACGTATACATCAATATTATTTACATGAATTTGTTTCCTAGGAATAATCATCCAATTAATAAAAGGAATTTTTTTCATAAACATCCATGGAGGCAGATTGAAAGGGATCAAAACTACCGGCCAAATGCTATAACTAGTGATCAAAGTCCCAAATGGGTTTAATCCATCAAAAACGAATCCAAATTGAATAGTCCTAGTATCAGATGAGAAATATTTATGTAATGAATCAAATGTATTCCATGATTTCAAATCTTTTGGATGTAACATTAACCCATCATTGTTATTATATATAGAATCCCACTTCAACTATTCGGTGGTTTTTGATGACATGAATAATCTTTGAAATCAAGGCTTTAAAGTAAAGTAACACAAAACCATTTTAGGTGTGTTCCTTAACTTCTTCTTAATAGTAGCATGTTGATTTATAATTCCAAAATCACTCATTAACTACCATATAGAATAATAATTTTTTTCAATCATGTATTCCTGAATCCTCTCCCCAATAAAGCATACAATCATTTGGAAACACTTTTTTTTTGTATAATTCAGACCAAGCTAGTTAAAAACTATTTTCATATCATATAAAGAATAAAAAATATTTACTTCAGAAAATGCATCACACAACAATTCCAATATCATGGAAATCTCCTTATTTTTATTTACACATATGCATTTCATATGGTGCAACTTCAGTAGAAAAGAAAGTTTTGAATATTTCAAACATACACTATAAAACTCTTTATTTCCATCATCAACTAAACCATGAAACAAAACTGTCTGCTCAGTGAAGTTTTATCTTACATTATTCTCCCTAGAATCAAGACAAGGATCCAATGATATGTAAAAATCTTGATCAAGTTGTCTTATAGTCTCAAAACAATAGTCGTTTCATTTCTATTTGTAGCACCCTCAACTAGTTGATCTGATATGTTTTGATATTGATGTTGTTGTATTGCAATATCGAATGCATATTTAAAAAGATTTTTCATTTCATTTTCTATTATCAATGAATTTGGGAGCTCATTCTATCGATTGAGGTCAGTGGTCAAAGTTTCGGTAACATTCAAATCTCTATAAAAAATCCAACACAAATATTAGGCAGGGAATTTCTTCAATATCAAGAGTTCATAAACATCATCTCTCTTCAAAAATATTCTAAATTTACATTCAGGACATGGTTATCCTATTCTCCAATCAATATATCGATTAAAAATTGAAAAATCTAAAAACTCCTCCAATCCCATAGTATACTGAGGCGTGTTCCTCGGTAATGTGATAAAAATTTCATCCATATATATCCCAATGTGAATCCACATTATTAAAAAAAATTAAAACACATTACTATTACTAAATAAGAAAATAGATAAATAGATGTGAAAAAACCACAACCCAAGTATTTATAAAAAGATTCATATAAGTACCAAAGGGGATGTCACATAATGCTTCACTATCATTGCTAGTGGCAGATTACCCAATTAATAAATCACTTAAATTTTCTATTTTAACAACTTACTTTGTGTTAGTCATAATTAAAATTCCTATAGATGTAACTTGATGTTCTTATAATAAATTTTTATTATTAAATGTTGAATTTATCATAATATGATAACTTAATACTCAGTAAATTATGATTTAAGTATATTCTATGCTCTAAAAATTACCTATACCAACATAACTAGTCCAAGATCATTAATACAGGTTCAATGATTAAATTTAAATATTTATATAAATGTTTTATAGAAATTAATTAATAAATCGATAAGTTTTATAAATATCCTTAATTAACATCTCCAAGAGGAAAACAATATCAATACTATTTGAGAAAAAATCATGTTAAAAAAATTCTCAATAATTTATCAAGGTGATCAAACAGATTCACCTAAACATATAAAAAATGGGATATAATGTCTAATGTCTATTTAAGGATATTATATTTTTTGGATGATTGATTAATACTATTCCAAAACTATAAATAGTACTATGCGATCCTACTCCAAAAGTATACATAATACTATGTGATCCTATAAATAAATATGGTAAATAATGAAGCATTTTAAAAATGATAATTGAACTGCATAATGTCTAGTTTTGGGGAAAATGATTTGTAAATTAGTAACATTTTTCATTTAAAACCCATTAATAAAAACAAGAGGGAAAATACATGTTGAAATCTATTTTTAATAAAAATATTCTTTTATGAAATAATTAAAAAATAGTGTCATAATCCAATGTCAATAATTGATATTGAAGCTATGAGTATGTACCATGTAACTACGAGGAATAAGTCATATCAATGAAGATACATTGGTAAAAAATTTACCTCATAACAATCAAATAGATCTAATAAAGAAGTTTAAATGTGGAAATTCTAGTGTTGAGTAACTATAAAGTGATTAAAGATACATAAAACAACCAACTCCAAGTGTCAAGGTCATATATCATTGTACATTCCTAGGTATATTAGTGATACCATCGAAGATAAGAAAAATATAACAATTACTTTCTACATTCAAATTTTTTATCTACTATATACATATTATTACTGACTCAGAGCACAAATTCTTCATCATTGCATGTACCTAGCATAAATTTAAATTTCTAGGTAGATTATAGTTGGGTTTTGAGATCATAAAATCTGCGAATACGTACCAATGTTCATATGGATGGAGATAGTAATCATACCCATTAAGAAATCCAACCAAAATATTACCACAAACGTCACTAGGAATAGAACTTCTTATATCATAGTTCAAAATATAAACAAAACTATAGGGAGAAAATTAAAAAAACCATAATAATTTATTTTAATTAAATATAAACATTAGAAATAATTTCTCTATTTCATCAACTTCGAATATCAATTCCAAATTCAAAAACACAAACAAAAAATGCTTGCATCCAACTAGGAGCATTCTTAACTCATGATAGGAATCTCATCCTACTGGTCAAGTCATCACATACTCATGAATCTAAGGTTCCCTTATCTAGAAAATACCAATGATCGAACCCAAAAATCATATAAAATAAAAAATATATAATAAAATGGAGAATTACCTCAAATTAGGGAGTGACAATGCATCAAGGTTGCAATGGAGAAGGGGACTAGTGGTGAGGGGGAGAAGGGGTCCGATGGTGAGGGGATAGGGTTGGAAAGGGTCTAGGGTTCAGTGGGATAGGGTTCGATGGGGTAGGGTAAAATGGAAAGGATCTAGGGTTCAATGGGGTTGGGGCCAGTGGTGAGGGGATAGGGTTTCATGAGGCAAGGGGTTTGACGGGGTTTGGGGCCAGTGGAAAGGGGTTCTACGGGGATCGGGGGTTGGTGATGAGGGGTTTGGTGGGGTTGGGGGACCAATGGAGAGGGGTTTGATGTGGTTGGGGGAATAGTGGGTGTGGGTGTTAGGATCGAGGGGTGGGGGGGGGGGGGTGGAAGAAGTGTTGTTTAAAAAAACATTTTAGTGGTAATTTTGAAAAATTGTTGCTATATTTTGGAAAAAAAATTACCAGCGGTTTAAGAAACCACCGCTAACAGACCACCACTAATTACTAACTTGGGTGTACTGTAATAACTATAATACAACTCATACATTATATGTAGATCAGATCATTAACTATATTATATATATATATATATATATATGTATTTATATACATTTTAAAACCTATCACATGGAATGTCCTATCAACTTAATGGCCACACAGAAGCACATGTCGATAAGGTTTACATATCCTATTTTTTTAAACTGCATGCTTTGGTAAAAGTACATGGTGTGTACAATAATTCTATCTGATGTTCACATCTCTCACCATGTATATGAGGCACACACCTAGGGACTCGGCATGTAAACCTTACCTCAGAAAATTGGAGGTCACGACATGTATAAGAGAATACCTAGCATGTTGTCTTCGAGTTACATGGTCACCAGTCAGGTAGGTCATGTATCGTAATACACAACCCATATTTAAATAAAATGGACTACATGCTATGTACGTAGGCTACATAGTGTGTACTTTTGTTGAATATTCACCACCCTGTCCTTGTCAACATGTTGTGTAAGAAATAAATACACCATGTGTCATTAATGCACATATTTTTAATTAATTGTCAAATTAATTCCTGATGAATTTAAAACAAGTACATAACATGTAACTCTAGTTACATGGTGTGTAATTCTATGTTATCTGGCCAAAATAATTAGAACCTCCATATGAGTTCTTCAATTTTATTTCATTTAAAAAATTAATCTTATTGATTAGATCTATGAGAAATGAAAGAGGAAGAAGCCGATCTCACAATTCAGATTAAAATAATGATAAAACATGAATTGAAAAAAAATTAAAATTTTGTGAATAAATCCACAATATTTAAATAATTATGAGACTACTTTGATCCATCTTGAAGGGTCTGGGCCCAACAGAAGCATGTGATTGGTCGTTCCCAACATTCCTTTTTATTCATGATCAATGATCAATCCCAAATTTAAACAACGATAAATGTTTGGATCTATGAAATTGATTCAAAGAATATATAAAATGGATAAAACACTAGAACCATAGAGATAATAATAACATATTATTTATAATCAATTTAATTAATTAAATAATTGTTCTGTTGGAATATATTTGAAACGTCCCCGACCTGAGAGCCACTAAACCGGTGCCCCAAGCCGGGTCGTCACATGAACTCAAGCGCTCCTCCTCATATTCCAGAGGTTGGTGAATAGTAGGGAGGATCTAATAGGTAATATGGGGATAATATACCCTCTTTACCAAAGTAAGGAACAATAGAACAAAATATAAATAACGAAAACAATATGTAATTGCCAAAAAAAATTTATAAGAAGTATCGCCCAAATAGGGTACAATCACAAATCAAATATAACCATGACATGCCATACTAGTAGTTTATCATGTACAAGAAAAAATAGATAAATAAAACAACGAAAATCCCCAAACAATGTTGACTTCATGTCCGAAATCTCATCCATGTACATCCCAAGCCCAACTCAACTCCCAAGCATAGGGTCATCGCCCCTGTTCTAACCTACAACCATGTAATTTTTTCGGGTACCCAATGATGGGCCAAGAAAGTTATGAGTACAAATCATTAGGCCACCACCTATGGTGTCTAAAAAATATAAATTATAAACAAATAGTTCATTCAAGTAATAACTAAATGAAAAATAAAAGGAAATACAATTCGGGCCAGTAGTTAACAATTTGTACTTAGCTATACTAACCATGGTGACAAATCCTTATTCATCTTTCATTACTAGTTCATCATCAATCACACATGGTTCATGGATTAATTCTTTTTATAAGGGAATAATAAAGTCCCTAACTCACTTTGAATAACATATCATAGCATCACAATATCCTCACCATGAAGCCTCAGTCCGGGTGGAATGAAATCGTTAGCGGAATAGAGTTTTGTCCCCTTCCCTAACCCATGAATCGTGGATAGAGTTAAAGAATCATTCCAACTCCACCCGTGGGAGGATCCTCAGCCCTTTATCCCACACCTCAAGCCATGTTCACATGCTTATCCATCCATTCACTACACACAAATCATCTCACAACCAAACACAACCAATACATATAAAAATAATATCCCATAACAATCGACAGGGTAAATCATATTGTTCCATAACCCATTAATACGCTTACCATTTACATTCTAAAGCCCATTTGACCCAATTCCCCATTCTCGCACCTTAACCAATTAGGCATGTTCAACGTTTTCCACACATTCACCAACATTCAAAAATTACTATGTATTGACCCAATTATCACATTTATCATTTCTAAAGAATTTCCCACATAGGAATTTCAAGTACAATTCTTATATCAATTAGCACAACCACTTTACCGCATTCAACCCATTATGTGTACCTCATAATTCCCAAGTATTTACCCATTATGTACATTCATAAATTACCTTATGAAAACCCATTCACATGTTCTTAAATTCACAATCCATTTTCAATTTAACACATTCATCATTTCATATATACTAATTATTTTGGGAAACTAAACATAATTCATAACCCTTTGGACACAATCTACTTTAACCTAATTAAACCACTACCATTTCACACCACACCATCCCTTGATCCATCATCAACCTAGGCATAACTACCAACATTTCATTTAAAATTCATCAAAACACATTAACATGTTTTATAATGCTCTGCATTATCATACATCAATTTCACACTTAACTTAACAATTCTTAGGTCTGATAAGGTTGACACATCCCATGGGTAAGTTCGATTCATCCTTGACGCATCCCACAAGGACCATGAGGGATTCTTGTAATCATTTAGACACCCAATTTACGAAATCTTACACAAGGTTTAAAACACACAATAAGCGGAAATAAATACATCCACACACATGAACAAATATACAACCAAACTATGCGATATAACTTGTAGACCACCTATCTCAAATCTGATGACGAACGCACTCTTAACTGTATCCTTATATCCTGATACAAAGCCCCCTTGAAGTTCCAACCAAGGTTCTATCCTAAAAATAGGGACTTATAGATTCAAAAATAGATTAGAGAAACTACAAACCCAAATCTGGAAAACATAAACAAGAGGAAGATTGGACTTACCCAAGGCTTCGATCTAAAACCAATGGTGCTCCAAATGGACTAAAAATAAGAGAGATCGATCCTTGGAAGCTCATTGAGGTATTGGATGATAATTAGGGTTGAGAGGGAAATAAGGGATGAAAATACCATATGAGGATTTAAAATCCTGGAGTGGCATTTTTTTAAATTTATCAACTTTACTAGGCTGCTTGGTTTACACACATCGTTTGCCAAACTGAGTGCAAACCGTGCGAGATCTACTTTACCAAAATCACCCCTTCACATGGTTTCCTTGGAATTACACATGGTTATCTTAATCATGTGATAAATTTTTGAAAGTCTCTGTAAAAGGTAGAATGGTTACCTATGATGATCTGTACAGTTTCACTAACCGTGCGCAAACCATGCAACATTCCCAGAAAACTCATTTTTTCTCCTCTTTCATGCCCCGAACCCCTAGAAAACCCCCAAGACTCCACATGAACTTAAGGAAGAACTTATTTAACCAAAATAAGGTAATTAAAGTGAAACATATAACAAAAAATCCTAACAAGAATCTAGGATCTTACAACCTCTCTATATTATAGTGGATCGTCCTCGAGTCGCTCTTCTCAATCATCACTGAGCTTCTATAACAAGAGATTATGACACTGGGTATACCTATCAATTCCCATTTCCCCAGGTTTCTCATTGAAAAATACGATGCTACCAAAAAAAGTGAACCAAAGCACGATCTTGACCCGCAAGACTTCCTCACCATATCCCATAACATGAACCAGATACTCCTCAAGGAGGCATCATTATCAATCACATTAGAACACTAGGACTTGATAGAGAAAACTTAGGCAAAAATGCCTAACTCAAAACACATAGTGTAACGCCCCGACCCCAGCTGCCCAGAGTCGGTGCATTACTTCGTAACATTGGCATGATCACAAGAAAGATCAAATCTCAAAAGACCGATTGGTTTAGTAGCCTTGGAAACACTAGATATATTCATAAAGTTTTACATTACATTTCAAAGTGAAAAACTACTACAACAACAAAGTCTTCATATCCACACTATTAACCCCTCATAATATCCCTGCAAGTCAATCATAATTTACTTCTTCACTACCTGGGAAAAATAAAACATAGAAAAGGGGTGAGCTCAAATGCCCAGTAAGGATAACAATATAGCGGAACATTCAAAATAAGCATAAACATTGAAGGCAATGAATTACTAAAACAAAAGCCTTTTAAACATGAACTTCAACATAGTATGGAAAAAGTAAAATGAAATAATGCCATTTACTTATTCACATGGATATTCTACTAATCGAATAATCACATGCAAAATCAATAACCACTTTCATAATGTTGGAATGCATAATGCCAGACTATCATAACCACATAGCCAAGGCCTCGTGCCAAGACTACAAATAAGATTTTGTCAAGGCCTTGTTCCAAGACACTAGTTTGTCTCATGAGACCTACCGATGCATCGAGGAGCTATAGCGGGCTCCACCCGTCACTTATTAAGTCCAATGCATTCCCATATGAAAAGGTTTAAACATAACATAAACATTCGTACTAAATCTATCATACGAAATGTCAATAATTTCACCATAAACTATGAATGGTATAAAAATAGCACATCCATAGTCAAACATATCACAAAACCTTCAATACGATATAGAAGTTTTGTATCATAATAAATCAACTTCAAATAATCTTAAAATCCATCAAAGGATGTTGACGTAGATGAAATCAAAATTCTTTTTAAAGAAATATCTCCTTTTATTTTGAAATCATTTAAGATCCATATAAAATAAAACATTTTCTTTGAAAATATTCTTATAAGCTTGTAAGGAAAGCTTTGAAGATTTTATAACGGCGTAAAATAACCGCACCCGCCGTATAAGTTAAAAAAAACATTCTTACCTCAATTCTGTCGAAAAGGTTATAAAGGACCTTGTTTTGAAAACGACGGAAAGATTCCTTTATAAACCTCTTATAAAAAGTCAAACAAGGGTATAAATGACTTTAACCCATATTCTTGTAAATAGTAAAAATGTTTTGAAATACATTTTTAAGAAACATGGATGTGGATGATAAAGATATCCCAGTAGATTTTTACGTATAAACAACCTCGGATAATGAAGAGATTGTGAAATAACCCTTACCTTGTACTTTTCCTTGGTTGGGGTAGGTTAACCTCCTTTATAATGGTGAAATAATTGTTATTAAATTATAAAAGAATCATATACATTAATATGATATCATATATGATCTTTTATTATTGATTTGATAATATCTTAGTATTATCGTCGTTTCGTGTGTTAACTTACTCATTTTCTTTTATATGTTTTGTTACATAAGTCATGTTTGTTGTATCTTATTCATATCCAGAATGATATCAAGTCCTTAAACATCATTTTTAAATCATTAAATGATAATTATACTTGAATGGATACGATGGAGAATGAATCTCATCGTGTTCGTAGAGACGGTAGTCCGTACGTACGCACGAACGCTACTTCCATTTAATTTTTATTTTAAAAGAATCGAATCCAAATGATACATAGGTATATTACTATTCCAGTATAATATAATATTTTATATATGTTACTTAAGTTCATTAACACCATCCTTTATACGTTCCATGTGTGGTATGAACGAGTCATATCATTTTAAGGGGGCGGTAGTCCGCACTTCCTCAAATGAAATTATCGTATGTATATACAACATGAAACGAATAATGGTATGAAATAAAATGGAATTACAGAAGCTTATATATAAAATATATATCATTAATATCATATTTAATTACAGTTCCATCATAATGGCCACCATGAGAGGCGGTAAGATGTATTTGAACAATCATCGTTTCGTGAGGCGTTAGTTTTCCATCCACAGAAACATTATGTTCATCATCCATTAGATGGAGTTGTGTGTATGTGTAGTTTGAATACTTCTTATAACAACATCCTAGTATATTGAGGATACTGGTGTTGTTACAAAATAAAGGAAATAAAAAGAGTTTCGGGGTTGGAGAAGCAAAATAAATGAAAATGATTTAAGAGAAATCGTTACCTTTAATTTAGGTAACTCACTTTGGTTGGAACCAAAGGACTTCTTGAAATGCTTTATGCCTAAGGGTAAGCTTCAAGGAGGAGGAGAGGTATGTGGGGAGCTTAGTTGGGCAGAGTTTGGACGATCCAAGTGGCTTGAGAGGTGTGAGGAATGAGTAGAAGTGGTCTCCTTTTATAAGGGAGAGGAGGGGCTCTTTAGGAAAGTGTGAAAGTATTACTTTATAATATATTTGTATTCGGTTTATAATGGTCCAAAAATCATTGAGGTCGAAGATAAGATGACTCATATTCTAAATAACATCAACCAATAAGAATTGGATAGGTTTTAGATAATTTTTTAATCATTATAATCTTATTTATTTAAATGATTTATTAATGAGGTAAACATTGCATCATTATTGTGTCATTAATAATTTAAATTATTTGATGTCTAAAAATTATAAATAAAATATCATTATGTAGGAAATCGTTTTATCTTTCTAATGAATATTTATAATCGAAAATCCAACATGTATAACCCTATGTAAAAATTTTTCTTCTAAAAGATGTAAGCTTATGCCATTTTTATTTTTATTTTAACTTTATTAATATAATGTGTCATTATCACTTACAAGTGGATCCATGGGGTCCCAAAACAGACCCAAAGATGCCCATGGTCGACCATGTATCAACCAATAGGGTTAAGACACGTTTTAGGGTAATTTAGTATTATTATAATATTATTTTTTTAACCCTTATTTACCGGATTTACCCTTTAACCATGGTAAATAAAATATTTACCGCAGTAATTATTCAAAATGTGTAAAAATAAAAGTTACCTATTTACATAATTTGGACATCCTGATTCCAAATATGGAATCCATTTTCCTAAATTCAAAACACAGAAGTGGCAGAAATTAATTTAAAATTAATTCCCGCTGTCAAAACAAAACGCGTGTTTTTAAGAGGTAATAACTATCAAAAGATTGACACTTGTTTATGTTTGGTTTAATTGTAAAATTATGTCCAATGACCAACATTATATTAAATGGTAAAAATATATTCTAAATATACTTTAAAACCACTCAAATTCACAATTTATCACTATTAATTATTTTGATTAAAAAAGTTGTTTTTAATTAAAATTTAGTAATTTTCACTATTCATCAAAATATGAAAGTTATCCGAAATGTACCAAAATTTCACCCTAGGCTAATTTTGATATTCCGAATCCAAAAATGAAGTCCATTTTCAAATATAAAATATATATAATTTCAAAAAGTAGGTATTACTATTCACAACGGCTAGTTTAATCGGTTGTGGTGTGTGTTAAAACTCGAAGTTGCGTATAACACACGCTACTGTATTATTCAAAGGAAAGCGTACCGTAGAAGCTTGGGATGTTTCATTTTAAATTTTTGATGTCCCCATTTAGTCAAAAAGTTTAAAATATAGTATTTAAAAAGGGTTCACTATTAAAGTTGATAAAAGTGCAATACTGAAAATGAATTTGTTCTTGCATTATATCTAAGAAACTCATAATATGGATTCTAAAATTATAAGGATTATATAAACATTAAAATTTATCTAATACTATTCATAACCTCTTTTGAACGGCTTGTTTGGTAAGTCTTGGTGTGCTTGAACTTGGTGTTGCATGTAGTGAAAGTTGTTGAATTATTTTGAAGAACTAACACACTATGAAATCTTGGGGTGTTACATTCTCCCCTCCTTCAATAAATTGCGTCCTCTCAATTTGAAATTGTTCTTCAAAAATAAAAGGTTGAAAGTAGAAAATATATTTGGGGAAAACCCACATCGAAAATTGGGTTACTAAAATTTAGTCTTAATATGAGGAAAAGAGAAATCAAAGGGTCACCACCAAATTATGATCTCGATTAGGAGAACATTAGTGGAAATTAGAGACATATAATTGGAGGAAAAACGTAAATATTTATTGGTAGTGATTGAGGTCATCAATCACAAAAAAGTATAAAATTGAGGTCCTTAAACTCATCAATCTATGATGATTTGAAGTACCATCGGTTCAACAAAATATAGGGTATTGGGACAACACATTTTTGACATTTCAAAATATCTTAGTTGAAATCCCACATCGAAAAATGAATTAATGAGGCCTCTATTTAAAATAAAGAGTGGAAAGTATGAAGATTACCGAAAATAACACATACTAGGGTTCCATGTAGGAAAATATGGATATGGAAGAGAAATCTAACCATCAATTATCTGATGGAGAGTGGTAGAGAACATGGCTATGAAAAGGCCAACAATCCCAAAGCCATAAATTTGTGATGATTTAAGGTACCATCTAGGACAACATTTTTGTTCTAAGTTTCTATTATTAATGTTGAGGAATTTATTTATGAGATTGGCTAAGATCATAAGGAGATATAATTACTTTATAATTAGAGTTTTGTCCATTAATAAATTTCTACCATAAACTCATCTTTCACTCGTAAAAAAAAATTATATTTATACTATTCGTACAGGGTTCCAAAATAAACGAATTTATAATTCATCTACCAGATCTTTTAAAAAAAATACATTATTTAATCCAGGACATCTCGTGGGATAGTGGTAGGTGATACACCCTTGTCGCCCTTTGGTTGCGGGTTCAAGTCTCGCAGCCTTGCCGGACGCGACGGGTTGCCGCCCGACCTCCGGGTTGTCCTTTTATGGCAATCCAAAATAATCCAAACTAGAACTATCCAAAATACTTCTGTCCAAACTCACAGTCCAACATTTATAAGGAAGGTAGATCCTTTTTAACCCGTAATAGTATATGAATACTTTCATCATGTATTCTTTTAATACACTGAAACATCCTGAATTACCATATTCCTTATTGATTACATTCATTCTCCCTTATTCCATATAGAATGCTGGATATACTTCATCAATCCAAAAATGTCTTAAACCCCATCAATGATGGAATATACAAATCATTAATCAGTTTCAAGGTAGTCAAGAATATCCAATATAATTTATCCAAAACAATCATGTATTATTCCAACATCACTACCTCGGTATCAGAACTATATTATGGTTTATCATTCTCTCAACCATATATTTTCTAAAAATTTATCCTTCTATTGAGTCACTTTTCTTTGTTCCACACAATCTCAAGTCCTTAATGAAATAGTACTGCAGTACAATCCTTACATACTCCATAATTATTATAACAAGTAAATTGTTGATACACACTCAATTGACATAATCAACATAAGAACTCTAATCATTCCTCTTCATCTGTGGTAGTATCATAACTTGATTATTATCCAATAACATCATTTGCGGCATAGTTTGATGACTGGGACATAGGTTCGCGTAGTGTCCAAACTCCTTGCAAATGAAGCATTGTACATTTAAAACCATTTTCTTACCCTTGCAGTCACGTACTTTGTGCCCTTTTCCTCCACACTTATAACAAACTCCCATTCCTTTCAGGCAAGTTCCAGGGTGTTTCTTTCTATAGTTACCACATATGGGAAAATTCTTCTTTTCCCTCTTCCCTTTATCCATCTTTCTCTCTTCCATCCTTTTCTTCTCTTGCTTCCCTTCAAAGCCATAGGACTCAGTAAACTCTTTACTTATCTTATCAACACATGATATTATTTATTCATATGATGATAATACATGGGAGACTATTTCTCTTATAAATTCTAGCCTAAGACCATGAAAGATATGATCCTTCCTTCTCTTTGGATCATGTGTATTTCTGGAGTTCTCATTCCTTCTACTGGGCGCCATTTCTAAACAATGGCATACACTAGATCAAAATACATAATCCCATACTTATAAAACACTTAACATAAATTGAACTATTTATGGATATAATCCATAATCATAAGAATGTTTTCTTTAAGGAAGTATATACTCATAAACCCTTCAAAATGATTTGTAAAGAAAATGAGAGTTATCCTAAGCATATCCCCTGGGAGTGTCGTAACCAAGAGTGCAGCAAGGCCCGTTGTCGTGCACCAGTTCCCGTTCGAGTCTAGCTCAAAGCGGTGTTTTCGGGTTTTACCCCTAGGTACATCTGTGCCAGAGCCGCCTCTACCTGCTCGTATCCAGACAGGGATGTATTGCTCAGAAAACTCACAAAATCTCTACAATACCAAAATTCTAGGAAGTTCTTCTATACTAATCCTCAAAGTTCATCTTAGGTCTACGTGCTCTAATCAGAGTTTATCTAAATCTAGCTTCCAAGGTTTGTACTAAACTTCCTCTGATACCAACTGTAACGCCCCGACCCCAGCTACCCAGAGTCGGTGCATTACTTCGTAACATTGGCATGATCACAAGAAAGATCAAATCTCGAAAGACCGATTGGTTTAGTAGCCTTGGAAACACTAGATATATTCATAAAGTTTTACATTACATTTCAAAGTGAAAAACTACTACAACAACAAAGTCTTCATATACACACTATTAACCCCTCATAATATCCCTGCAAGTCAATCATAATTTACTTCTTCACTACCTGGGAAAAATAAAACATAGAAAAGGGGTGAGCTCAAATGCCCAGTAAGGATAACAATATAGCGGAACATTCAAAATAAGCATAAACATTGAAGGCAATGAATTACTAAAACAAAAGCCTTTTAAACATGAACTTCAACATAGTATGGCAAAAGTAAAATGAAATAATGCCATTTACTTATTCACATGGATATTCTACTAATCGAATAATCACATGCAAAATCAATAACCACTTTCATAATGTTGGAATGCATAATGCCAGACTATCATAACCACATAGCCAAGGCCTCGTGCCAAGACTACAAATAATATTTTGTCAAGGCCTTGTGCCAAGACACTAGTTTGTCTCATGAGACCTACCGATGCATCGAGGAGCTATAGCGGGCTCCACCCGTCACTTATTAAGTCCAATGCATTCCCATATGAAAAGGTTTAAACATAACATAAACATTCGTACTAAATATAGCATACGAAATGTCAATAATTTCACCATAAACTATGAATGGTATAAAAATAGCACATCCATAGTCAAACATATCACAAAACCTTCAATACGATATAGAAGTTTTGTATCATAATAAATCAACTTCAAATAATCTTAAAATCCATCAAAGGATGTTGACGTAGATGAAATCAAAATTCTTTTTAAAGAAATATCTCCTTTTATTTTGAAATCATTTAAGATCCATATAAAATAAAACATTTTCTTTGAAAATATTCTTATAAGCTTGTAAGGAAAGCTTTGAAGATTTTATAACGGCGTAAAATAACCGCACCCGCCGTATAAGTTAAAAAAAACATTCTTACCTCAATTCTGTCGAAAAGGTTATAAAGGACCTTGTTTTGAAAACGACGGAAAGATTCCTTTATAAACCTCTTATAAAAATTCAAACAAGGGTATAAATGACTTTAACCCATATTCTTGTAAATAGTAAAAATGTTTTGAAATACATTTTTAAGAAACATGGATGTGGATGATAAAGATATCCCAGTAGATTTTTACGTATAAACAACCTCGGATAATGAAGAGATTGTGAAATAACCCTTACCTTGTACTTTTCCTTGGTTGGGGTAGGTTAACCTCCTGTATAATGGTGAAATAATTGTTATTAAATTATAAAAGAATCATATACATTAATATGATATCATATATGATCTTTTATTATTGATTTGATAATATCTTAGTATTATCGTCGTTTCGTGTGTTAACTTACTCATTTTCTTTTATATGTTTTGTTACATAAGTCATGTTTGTTGTATCTTATTCATATCCAGAATGATATAAAGTCCTTAAACATCATTTTTAAATCATTAAATGATAATTATACTTGAATGGATACGATGGAGAATGAATCTCATCGTGTTCGTGGAGACGGTAGTCCGTACGTACGCACGAACGCTACTTCCATTTAATTTTTATTTTAAAAGAATCGAATCCAAATGATACATAGGTATATTACTATTCCAGTATAATATAATATTTTATATATGTTACTTAAGTTCATTAACACCATCCTTTATATGTTCCATGTGTGGTATGAACGAGTCATATCATTTTAAGGGGGCGGTAGTCCGCACTTCCTCAAATGAAATTATCGTATGTATATACAACATGAAACGAATAATGGTATGAAATAAAATGGAATTACAGAAGCTTATATATAAAATATATATCATTAATATCATATTTAATTACAGTTCCATCATAATGGCCACCATGAGAGGCGGTAAGATGTATTTGAACAATCATCGTTTCGTGAGGCGTTAGTTTGCCATCCACAGAAACATTATGTTCATCATCCATTAGATGAAGTTGTGTGTATGTGTAGTTTGAATACTTCTTATAACAACATCCTAGTATATTTAGGATACTGGTGTTGTTACAAAAGAAAGGAAATAAAAAGAGTTTGGGGGTTGGAGAAGCAAAATAAATGAAAATGATTTAAGAGAAATCGTTACCTTTAATTTAGGTAACTCACTTTGGTTGGAACCAAAGGACTTCTTGAAATGCTTTCTGCCTAAGGGTAAGCTTCAAGGAGGAGGAGAGGGATGTGGGGAGATTAGTTGGGCAGAGTTTAGACGAGCCAAGTGGCTTGAGAGGTGTGAGGAATGAGTAGAAGTGGTCTCCTTTTATAAGGGAGAGGAGGGGCTCTTTAGGAAAGTGTGAAAGTATTACTTTATAATATATTTGTATTCGGTTTATAATGGTCCAAAAATCATTGAGGTCGAAGATAAGATGACTCATATTCTAAATAACATCAACCAATAAGAATTGGACAGGTTTTAGATAATATTTTAATCATTATAATCTTATTTATTTAAATGATTTATTAATGAGGTAAACATTGCATCATTATTGTGTCATTAATAATTTAAATTATTTGATGTCTAAAAATTATAAATAAAATATCATTATGTAGGAAATCTTTTTATCTTTCTAATGAATATTTATAATCTAAAATCCAACATGTATAACCCTATGTAAAAATTGTTCTTCTAAAAGATGTAAGCTTATGCCATTTTTATTTTTATTTTAACTTTATTAATATAATGTGTCATTATCACTTACAAGTGGATCCATGGGGTCCCAAAACAGACCCAAAGATGCCCATGGTCGACCATGTATCAACCAATAGGGTTAAGACACGTTTTAGGGTAATTTAGTATTATTATAATATTATTTTTTTAACCCTTATTTACCGGATTTACCCTTTAACCATGGTAAATAAAATATTTACCGCAGTAATTATTCAAAATGTGTAAAAATAAAAGTTACCTATTTACATAATTTGGACATCCTGATTCCAAATATGGAATCCATTTTCCTAAATTCAAAACATAGAAGTGGCAGAAATTAATTTAAAATTAATTCCCGCTGTCAAAACAAAAAGCGTGTTTTTAAGAGGTAATAACTATCAAAAGATTGACACTTGTTTTTGTTTGGTTTAATTGTAAAATTATGTCCAATTACCAACATTATATTAAATGGTAAAAATATATTCTAAATATACTTTAAAACCACTCAAATTCACAATTTATCACTATTAATTATTTTGATTAAAAAAGTTGTTTTTAATTAAAATTTAGTAATTTTCACTATTCATCAAAATATGAAAGTTATCCGAAATGTACCAAAATTTCACCCTAGGATAATTTTGATATTCCGAATCCAAAAATGAAGTCCATTTTCAAATATAAAATATATATAATTTCAAAAAGTAGGTATTACTATTCACAACGGCTAGTTTAATCGGTTGTGGTGTGTGTTAAAACTCGAAGTTGCGTATAACACACGCTACTGTATTATTCAAAGGAAAGTGTACCGTAGAAGCTTGGGATGTTTCATTTTAAATTTTTGATGTCCCCATTTAGTCAAAAAGTTTAAAATATAGTATTTAAAAAGGGTTCACTATTAAAGTTGATAAAAGTGCAATACTGAAAATGAATTTGTTCTTGCATTATATCTAAGAAACTCATAATATGGATTCTAAAATTATAAGGATTATATAAACATTAAAATTTATCTAATACTATTCATAACCTCTTTTGAACGGCTTGTTTGGTAAGTATTGGTGTGCTTGAACTTGGTGTTGCATGTAGTGAAAGTTGTTGAATTATTTTGAAGAACTAACACACTATGAAATCTTGGGGTGTTACACATAGAAACTTCACACATAGTATTATATCATCCTATAGGACCTAATCAACACCCCATCAGCCCGATTACCTACACAACTCATGACCCAAATCTATTGGTATAATTTTACTCTATTTTCAAAACTCTAAGGTGACCCAACCCGGTATCACTCAAAGGAAAACACACGATCCTTCCAACCACATTTTCAAACATGAGTCGATCAAATACTCATGTACCAATGATCCCATTTTATAAATGTACATCCAAATGAAATCCAAACACTCCAGTACCTGATAGATTTAACCCGTGCCAAAGTTTGCTACCAGGGCGAACTCACCCAAATGGTGTCCACTCGAGTCCCTCCAACCAGAATCTATGATCATATCTTCAATCAACCAATTATCCACTATGTTTCTCTTAACCATATCCAGTCACTTAGAACCTCCATTATTGATGAAATACCAATAGAATCTCAACTTGACTTTAACATCATACCTTACACACCCACTGAGGTTATTCCCGGAATTCTGGTAGAATCCATTCATTACAACACCACTTCTCTCCAAACCATTGTTAGGATCCACTATCTTAAACAAAATTTCCAATAACTAGAACCCCTAAAATTTATAAACTATTTAAAGAAGGATATGTTCTCACTCAATACAATTCCAAAATTTTAAATTCAGTGATACTCCCACAGTATCCACCAAAAGTAATTTACCACTCTCTACATTCATCCTTTTCTCAGAGTCGAGTTGAGTTTATCTAGTTGACTCATCATGGAATGCTTAGATTCACCATTGACATGAAACTACATCACATGGAAAAGTTGATTTGAACATCGAGGTGTTTCAGAACCACTGATGGGTACTCACCCAAGTCTACATTTGATTTCTGTTGGAGTTATAGAACCCAACATCTTTCCAACAATCGATGTAACATCTCACCACACTATTTGATGAATAAACACAAGAATTTAATATTTCATTTAGAATCACCCTGATCCAAAATCCAATGTTTAGCTCAATCAACCAACATCGTCAAGGCCCACTTGGCCTCTCTGAGAGACCTAACATGAACCTCACATGTTTTTAATTAACATCTTATTTTCTCTACATTAACACATCATTCTCTTCTCCACATCCATAACTGACTTTTCACTCCCCAACTTAGGAGTGTCATTGTCATTGCTCTATATGAGAGATCCCAACCACCATGGATTACTCTTGTTCACAAGATGAACCTTAAAACTTAAATATGGCTATCCAGCTTTTCCCATAACAAGAAAATGAATGTAACCTAGAGCCTGTTCCCAACCACTTTGAACAACACCCACTACATTCATCGACACTTAGTCCGTTCTAAGGGCCTCACCCAAAACCATCAAGGGTGTACATCACATCATCCAACTCCATATATACCACTCCCATGACAATAAAATTTATGGTGTTACTCATCCTACCAAAACACCTTCAAGTATCCAGGCATAAATCCAGAGCTTCTCAACATACCTGGGATGACGTCAAGATTTTGGGCATGATCGTCACTAGATGAGGTATGCTAAGAAGTTGTCGAATAACACCACCAAAAAAATATTTATTTATGATATCACCTCCCAGGATGGAACAACATGATTTCTTGAGGATATTAGGCTACCCTTGTACACACATCTCGTCAGTATTTAACCACCACCACCCAAGCACGATTTCCAACTGAGACTCACCACCACCCCACAAACATCTTTCATGCAGACATGAAGAAATGTTTTCCTTGTACTTCTTCCACCACCCCACTCAAGTTATTCTTCTATGTCCCAGACAATTAATGATCAAACACTATGGTTTTCCATGCTAATAAAATCAATGGTTTCTCACATGACCTTGCTTCATGCTTTGGTAACATAAGTAATGATAGATGAATATCCCATTTGAAATAATGCCCTGCTAGTGGGTGCCCACATCTAGACCCCTTAGAGCCCTCAAGGTTTCACACTTTCTTTTGACCACTCTCATACCAAATTTAGTTTCCACAAGACAACCACCACCTAGGAATAACCCAATGACCTCTTACTCACCTAACCATTCCTCTCAGTTTTTCAACCTCATGGGCCCCAAGGTATTCTCAACAACTCAACCAACAACCAAACCATTCATAAAAAAAAGCCCATCCATGTGATTCCATTTACCAAAGATTAAAGATACCCATATTCATTGATCCAACCTTTGAAGCATTCCCCATGCCTCCTATTCTGAAGCACGCATATCACCAGGCTATCCTCCCATAAGGTCTCCATTGATTTATCTAAAACTAGCAAAACATCACCATAACTCAAGTCACATCACCAAATCATCGACCATACCACTTAGACCTATAGGCTAACCCACACTAGACGACATCTTACACATACCACTTTTAAGGTTCAACATCTTCCCATATAGTACAAACCCAAGATCAATAGGAACACCATTCAACCTCTATCATAGGCTACCTTGAAGGTCGATTGATAACTGTTCCCTAAACTAGAGTCATGAGGAAAAAAATACATTGATTCACACACACATTGAGTTACAAATTAATCAATGTTTGAGAATGATACTATCACCCCCATTCCGATACACGCTACACCTAGCGCACCAAGGGACCATTTTCTGCAGGTTCTACACCAAAGGTAATCATACACATACATTTACACCATAGGCCAAAGCCCCCATTCTATGGGAATACATACAACTACAAGTACTGAACCCACATGGGTCAACACTCCCACAACAACACCCAAAGGTTCCTACTTTAGAACATCCAACTTACCAAAATTTCTCATAATCCCTACTTACTCAGATTCATATCCGCTAACATTTTCATCAATAATATCTCAAAGGAAGTCCAATCGGTATAGAAAAAAATTAGATAATTCACTACATCCCATACTTAACACACTCCAAAAACACTATTCCAACAGATGTGTCCACATCTATACCACTACCCTCAACCCTTATTACAATGGGTTATAGTCAACATGGGGAAAACCAAATTACTTAATCACAAACCAATCATCAAACATATCTTCAAAACAACTTACCTATTTTACACATTAATCTTGCCTCTTAGGCACATTTATTGTCTCAAAACTTGATATAAACATCATTTAAACTCATTTACACTTTTCATTAGCAAATTTCATTAACTATTTCACTACTACTTAATCAAATATTTCTCTTTTAGACACCATTAAATCTTTACAATTTACCCCCACCCAAAATTTTAACCCAATCATAACTTTTACTTATACACAATATTCATTAACTATCCATTTAATTATTTATATTTACCCACTTTCATTACCCTTATTAGTCACCATTTTCTTCAATTTTATCTAAATATGTAAAATGCATTCTACTATCTATACCCCGCACACCCATATCGAGTGTTCCTATTGCGATGAATTCCACCTATATCCTCTAGTTCCTAAAATTATACATGAATTCACAACCTCATTCCATTATAGAAATGAGAAAAATATCTTAAATAATTAAAACTACCAGACATGGTAATCACACAATGGTGAAATATCATTCAACCGTAACAACACACATCAAGAACAACAATTCCCACCCTAGGTGACTAGTGTTTTCCCTCACACATGGGTTAGCTGGTCCCAGGCATGAGCTCATTACTAAGGCCCAACACTTTCCTAATATCCATAGTCCATCCCCAAATAGTAAGAAAGATAAAAGAACACCTCTAATACGACTTCTTAATGTCCTTGACCCAAGATCCCCTAAACTGGTGCCCCGAGCCGGGTCGTCACATGACCTCAAGCGCACCTCCCTATACACCATAGGTTACCGACTAGAAGGGAGGGTCTAATGGGTAAAGTGTGGAGACTATACCCTTTTTACCAGAGTAAGAAACAACAGAAAAAAATATAAATAGTGAAAACAATATGAAATAAACAACAAAAATTCACAACAAGTATCACCCAAATAGGGTATAATCAAAAATCAAATATAACCAAGTCATGCCATGCTAGTAGTGACTCAAGTGAAGGAATCCAAAAATAAATAAAATAGAGAAAATACAAAAATGGTCCTAACTCCAAGTCCAGAATCTCATCCATGTACAACCTAATACCAACTCAACTCCCAAGCATAGGGTTATTTCCCTTGTCCTGAACTACAACCATGAAATCTGCTTAGGAACCTAACGGCGGCCCGAGAAGGGTGTGAGTATAACCCAACAGAAAACCACCAATGGTGTATAGAAAATATCTATTCCTAACATATAGTGCATTCAAGTAATAAATAAATAAAAAATAAAAGGAAAGACTATTTGGGCCACTAGATAACAATCAATACTTAGCTACACTAACCAAGGTTCCAAATCACAATATATCTTTCATTACTAGTTCATCATCAATCACACATGGTTCATAGAATTAATTATTTTCATAAGGGAATAAGTAAGTACCTAAATAACTAGGGATAAAATATCACAAAATTACAATATCCTCACCTCAAAGCCTCAGTCTAGGTGGAATGAAACTGTTAGGGTAATAGAGCTCTCTCTCCTTCCTTAACTCATGAATTGTAGATGTAGTTAGAGCATCAGTCTGAATCAAACCTTGGAAAGATCCGTAGTCCTTTATCCCACACATCAATCCATGTGCACATTCTTATCCATCCATTCACCACACACAAACCATATCACAACAAAACACAACCAATACATATAACAATCAAAACCCATAATAATCGACATGGTAAATCATATTTTTCCATAACCCATTAATATATTTACAATTTACATCCCAAATCCCATTTGACCCAATTCACATTCTTGTGCCTTAACCCATTAAGTATCTTCATTTATTTCCAAACATTAACCAACATTCTACAATTACTAGGTATTGACCTAATTATCCCATTTATAATTTATCAAGAATTTACCACTTATGAATTTCAAGTACAATTATTATACCACTTAGCACAATCATTTTACCACATTCAACCCATTAGGTATGCCTCATAATTCCCATGTATTTACCCATTATGAATATTCATCAATTCCCTTATGCAAAACCATTCACATGTTCTTCAAATCACAAATCATTTCTAATTTAACTCATTCATCATTTCATATATACTAATTATTTTGGGAAACTAAACATAATTCATACAACTTTTGACATAATCTCCTTTAACCTAATTAACCCACTACTAGGTAATGCCACACCACCCCTTGAGCCATTACCAACCTAGTAATAACTACCAACATTCGATTTTCTATTCAACTAAACACATTAACATAGTCAAGGAGGTCTCTATGTTATCACACATCAATTTCACACTTAACATAATAAATTCTTAGGTTCGATAAGGTCGGCACATCCCATGGGTGACCTTAAAATGTTCGATTCATCCTTGATGCATCCCACAAGGGCCGTGAGGGGTTACCGTAATCATTTAGACCCCAAATTTAGAAAACCATACACAAAAAATTTACAATAAGAGTAAAGAAATACATAAACACATATGCACAAATCTATAACCAAACTATGGGATATAACTTGAAGGAAACATACCTCTAATATGATGATGAACACACTATTAAAAGTAGACTTAGATACCAATACAAACCCCCTTGAAGTTATAACCTAGGTTCCATAAAAAAAAGGGTTTTATTGATTTAGAAAGATATTAGAGAAACTACAAACCCTAATCTGGAAAAGGGATACAAGGGGAATATTAGACTTACTTAGGGATTCGATCCTTAATAAACAGCACTCCAAACTTCCTAGAAACGAGAGAGATCAATATGTTGAATCTCTTGGAGGTATTGGTTCATCACTAGGGTTGAGAGGGGAATAAAGTAGGAACATCCTAAGTGAATCTTTAAAATCTTGGAGTGACAATTTTGTAAGTTTCTTAACTTTACTGGGCTGCACGGTTTACCCGTACAGTTTTCCAAACCTTGTGCAAGACTTGTTAGAACTAATGTCCCTAAATCACCCATTTTCATAGTTTCTTGGGAATTATGCATGATTATCTTAGCCATTAAATAACTATGTGAAAGCCTATATCAAAGGCTACATGGTTACCTAGGATGATCTGCATGGTTTGCACTAACCGTGTCCAAACCTTGAAACATGCCTAGAAAACTCCTTTATCCCTTTTCTTTCACACCCCGAACCCCCAATCCTTCACATGAACTTGGGGAAACACTTATTTAACCAAAATAAGGGAATTAAACTGAAACATAAACAGACACACACCTTACAAGAATATATGATCTTACATCACTCTTCATTGATGGATCTGACAATAGATCTGCATTGTACCATCCTTGCATTTTGGGAGTCAAGAGAAGATTCTCTCTAGTGGTGATCCACACGTGTTCCAAAAATCTTTGAACATCACTATAAAAATCTCTAGGTTCTAGAATGGAAGATCAAATCTCTTACATCGCCTTCCTTTGATCTCCTTGAGAACTACTTCCAAAGCATTCTCTTGAATCTCTCTTGACTTGAGAGTGGGAGGTGGAGGAAGACCTCTCTCCAATATTGGGATAATTATTACAGAAGGGATCACTCTAGGTTTTGATAGGATTCTCCAAATCCATTGTTCATAACCAAAACAAATGCATTGGCTCAGTTAGAAAATAATATATTTGGGTTTATATACTACTAGGGTTTAAATAAAATAATTTCTCAAGTTCCCTTTATCATTTATTTAATCCCTACAGAACCCCATATCAAATAATAATGATATTATTATTATTATTTCTTGACATGGTCTTAACATGAAAAGTAAATTAAAGGTTATTTAATCAAATAATATTCAATATTTATTGTTTCTCACTAGACCATTAAATGTGTTCCTCCATTCCTCCATGATATTTATCGAGCCTTGAATAATGACTATATATTTATTAAATAAATATCACTTAATTATTCTCTAATAAATAAATAAATATTATATTCACTAAATAGTAAATAAATATTTATTAAATATACTGATCAAATTATATTTTCTCAAATAACTGGTGATGGAATAAATGAGATCAAGAAAACATGAATAATTATTAAAACACATGCAATAATAATATTTATTAAACTTGTTAAATAATAAATAATATTAATATTATTTACCTAAGATTCTATATACACTTAGTGTGTGACCCTCTAGGCCTTTTTCTCAATGAAATTAGGTGAAGAAGCTTAAAGACCAAGGTTAGTGTCTAAAGACATGCCAAGTCACCCATAGAAAAATAATTTAATGCCACAATGACATAATACCAAATATAGATGATTACCATGTAATATAACCCCTTTATCATGATATTTTAAATCAAGAAGATTGCATGTCAGTGCTATAAACATTTTTTCTCAATGTATCTTTCTTTGAATTCTCAGAAATTGAACTTTCCTATAGAACACCATGGCCATGTATTTATTTTGGCTATATCATTTTCATCAAAGTGATCGAGATATAATATTCCATTAAATAATATAAGGGACAAATCCTTTCTCTCATTATTCATTAATGAAACATTAATCAAGACACACCCAACGCATCCAACCTCGTCGTGAACATCTGTCATCACAGTTTTCAACAATACATCAAAGTGTGCAACTCATAATACTCATTTATAATAATCTTAAAGTATAAGGATCGATACACATGTCTAAAGATAGTAATATCCAATGACATATAAATTTCGGTTTCTTATTGTTTGGTCTCATTCTCATAATATCATACTAAATATTACCAAGGGTGTACACCATGAGAAGATGCATCGATATTCTATGAGTCTCCACCTGTGATATCCTATATCATTTATGTCCCTCAAATGATATCACCGTACTGTAGAACATATATTTAAGAATATTTTATTCATAATTATGGGTTCTCATCATAGTGGGGAACTGCAATGACATTTTAGTGTGATAGCTACTCTTAGGACATTATCACATACTATGTTATGCAGAAAAACACTCATGATGTGATAAGGAGTTTATTAATATTAAAATCTATGAATACAGGTTTTCCAAAAATAAAAATAAGTTGTTTCTAGGGAACCAACTCCAACAATCACTTGGTATATCTTTCAGGTTATTCATAATTTCTTCTTATGCTATAATAAATTTTACACAGTCATTAGAGTTGTTTCCATCTAAATTAAAACTTCCACAAATATTCTCATAATATCTTCAATTAACCCCCTTTTAAAACCTCTCATAAAATTTTATTTATTATTTATGTAGATTCTTCTCTTTCCCTTTGGACCTTTCTTTCCATTGGGATTTTAATTTTCAATATTTCTTCATGTCAATTTGGAATATTTTTTCACATAATTTAGGAAGTTTCTCAGCCTTTTTGGTTTTTACGTATGAATTTTATAATGGCCTCTTCAGCAACATAGTCCATTCATTTCCCCCTTTAACAATTATTCAATTTTGTTATATCTTTTTCCTTTCATCTCTCACATTCGAGACTTGTTTTTAAGTGTCTATAATATATTATATTTTTTCCAAAAAAGAAAAATATTCTCCCTTTTGATGCGACATCGTTCCTAATTTTCTTGATTTCATTTGAATATTCATCTTTATTATTATTATAAACAAAGGATAAATCAAAATTCTTATTCAAAAACGTATTGGGAATGTTCTTTTGAGTATTTATCTCATGAATCTTTTTCATGTTAGTCTTGTCATTATTATTTAGATTCTATGGTATTTTATAATCACTTTTAGTTTTATGTTTGAATTATTTATACTTGAATTCATCTTCACTATGCCTGATCCCATTAAAAACATCAATAAATTTTTCAAAATTTTCCAATATAGTTGATTTTTATAAATTTTCTTTCATTATTTGTGGATATTTCTTCATTGAATACTTTCTATCTCTCAAAATTTGACTCCATCATCTATTTGGAATTAATGGATTATACAAAAAGTCAACAACCCTATCCAAAATATATTATAGAAAAATTAGTGACCAACAAAATTTGGTTTCCTTATTTTAAATACATGTTGTATATATTTTCTAGAATTTTAATATTGTCATTTTTTTCATTAAAATCAAATAGTTAAACTTTTTTCAAGGATATGATTCTCATAAAAACTCTCCTATACATCCCTGAATTGAAGATATGATTCTCATCACTTTTATTCCTCTATATTTATAAAAATATTGATTTTAGGTTCTTACTAGGTATAAAAATATAATTAAAACATTGAAGGTTTGTTATATGGATTTTAAATTTCCATTTTTGGCTTCTTTAGACTAATCAATGGATGATCTCAGAATGATATTTCCACCAAATAGATTTATTCTAGAATAATATACCTCTTTTTTTTCTGTGGTAGAAACCTTATTTTGAACTTATTAGGATGAAATTTATTTAATTGATTCTAGATTCTTTAATTTCATAGTATCTCCAAGAATTTAAAATTAAGGATGCTTTTCCCATTCTCTAGTAATTTAATTTTCTATTAACAAGCCTTTCCTTTTTATTTAATTTGATCTCTATCTATTTTTCTCTTTTACTATAGAAGATAATCATTATTTTTGATACTCTTGTCCTTAAATTCATGTTGATCACTCTTGAAAAAAATTACTTATTTAATTCATGGATTCATTCCTCAAGTATATTCTTGGATTGTTAATTCTTATTGATTATGTTGATCCATTAATCTTAAAATATAGAGTATCTTTCCCCAAGTTCTATATTTATATCACTTGTAACTTAAAAATGTTTGGAAAGATTAACATAGATATGCTTATTTTATTATAACCCCTTATCCATCCTTTAATTCTCATATTCATAGTGGTTGATATCATCCTATATAATTTAAAAAATCATACAAATGTAGGATACAATTTCTTTATAGAATTTATACAATATATATTTTATAGAACCAATTAAATTATCTTAGAAATCCATAGAATTATGATCATCCCCACATATGCTTGGTTCTTTAGTAGAATAATTTTGATAAGATATTTATGATACCCCTACTCCATGTAGATATGATAAAATACATGTTACCATACTACTTTCCAATTACTTTGTGGTTGATACAACAACCATATCATCACCTTATATGAATGATTTTTCGTTATTGGGGATTCTATATGGGGAAACTATTTTTCTTCCTCTTTACTTACGAGGGATGAATTCTCATCGAAATACCATTTAGGAGAAAAATTATCAATATATGTATTAAGATTAACTCTACTTTGATTACCTTTAATTAGTACAGAGTCATTTGCCACACCTTTCTTAGATGAGGTCTTTCGAAAACAAATTCCTTCTTCTTTCTTCTTATTATTAAATATCTTGGTAGATAGGGTATTCACAGGCTTATTAAAATATTCAATTAATCTATCATTTGGAATGAAATTAAAAAATTCAAATAAAGCTTCAAATAAGATGGTAAAATAGAGGTGTAACATAGATTTGATACAAATTTTTAGGATCACATAGGGATGCATCCAATATTGAGGGGGGGGGGGGTTGAATCAATATTGTTATATTTTTAATCCAACTTTAATTTAATAACTTTATCACCTCTTCAATTATTTAGTGAGTAGATATATATCTCTCTTTATTTCTATTTTTTTAGTAAGTAGCTATAGAATATAAAAGAAACAAAATAAGACATTGGAGTTTGTTAATAAGTATCACCTAACTAAGGATGACTATGTCCCCGATACATCATGGTTAATATCCCACATGCATTGCTTCATTCTTATTAACAAATAAAACATGAGTAATGAAACAACCTTTAACCCAAAATCCTTGTATTGATAGGTAGTAAAGAAATGAGGGGATTACTTTCCATTTTTATAAGAGAATGATCTTGAAATTCATTAAAGAACGATAACCTATGATGGATTGAGTCCCTCATGATCTATATTGATAAATATTTTTCCTTACAAGAAACAATCACATGGATTTATAAACCTTTTTCTATCTTCATAATTCCATAGTATCTTGTTGTAGGATATATCTCTTAAAACGTTTTTATATGTATGATCAGTTGATGTATACCACTCAAAATATCTTCTTCTTAATTTTATTATTCTTCTTCTTCAGTGTATAAGAAGGATCTTCTATATGTAGTTCTGGATCACTTATTCTTATTCTTAAATGCACATATAATTTTCACTCAATGAATTTCTAGTTCTATATCTCCCCATTTCATCAACACATCAAGTCTTCTATAGGTATATTATCATCTCTTTCCTTCATTCATTTATTTTGACTTGTTGAGTGCACGATGGTTATAGTCGAGAACTCTTTTTTTCCTCATGTTTTATTTATTCTTATTATAATATATATTTATTATATAATTTGAATATAAAAATTAATATTTCTATTATTCTTTGGATTCATTTTTTCAAAATAAAAAACACTTTAAACTCATAATATTGGATTTAAAATTTCATTCTAATTATTTTTTAAAGTTTGGCTGATGACTCAAATTTTTATTTCGTTGTTTTCATGACATTTTTGAATTATCATGATCTTTTTTACATTTTAATTATCCTAAAAACCATTTATTTTATTTACTTTAAAAAGTTTTTTATGATCTAGGAATTTATCAATCCATGTGATATTTAAATTATCATGGCCATCCTTTCTAAAATCCTCCATAAATTCCATGACTTTATTTATTTTTAATGTTTAAAAATACATGGTATCATGATATACCAAGACATTTCCAATATGGAATTTACCTATTATGGTGTGGAATTCATTTTAGTATCCTTTTATATTTAATGAATCAAAATCCAAATGAATGATCATGGAGATTACTATTTAAATAACAAAGCAACAACATCTTATGAATTATTTATTCAAAATATCCAAAACCCCGAAACTCAATTTTTCTGCAAGTGAACCCCGTCAAAAAATTCTCTATGGACTGGATCGACCATACCTTTCAAGATCAATTATATGAAGTGAACATGTGTTTCTACTACTTATAGAGATCCAATTGACTATGTTTAATCAACCACATGTACAAAATATTGACCGTGATGATTGATCATTTAAAGTGACTGCACTATCTAGATCGACTGCATGAACAACCCTTTTATCGAACACACAATCTAGAAATACCACATAGACAACATTTAGATCAACCACATAAACAACCATTAGATAGACTGCATGAAAAACCTTTAGATCTACTTCATGAACAACCTTCATATCAACTACATAAATAATATGGATCAACCACCTAACAAACTCAATTTAACATGAATCATCTAAATGAATATATAGATTAACCATATGATGTGATGGACAGTGGATTAACCATAATAATACTTTGTAATTTTTTTTGTCTTAGTATGGAAATTTCATATTTTCTTTACTTTAAATCTATACCTCCTCAGACCATCTCCATCCCTTCTCAAACACACATGGAAATCTCAAAAAACATCATCCATAGATATTAATTCATCAATAAATGTATCATTCATGTGAAACAATCCTTCATATATATTCCATCACTATAATCTAGAAAAATATTATATTCAGTTCATTTCATCCTTAAAAAACACTTGAAACTTTACTCCTTGAAGTTAAACTCATAAAACCATAAAATTACCAATCTTAAACCTCTTGAAACATAAAATTATATTTTTTTAAGTGAATATATCTTAAATAAGATTATATTGGTTTAATCTAATCCAAATTATTATCTCATTTACATAAAAAGATTCCACCTATGAACTTTAAGTAGAATCTTTACTCTTTTATATACATGTAATGGAAACAACTCCATTGTCATATGGATATTACATCATCAATTCAAATACATATGGTTTTATGATAAATCCTCAAGATTATAATCATGATACCTTTCATGGGAACTCCATGGACCTTATCAACAATCTCAGTAACTTCTAAAATTCTTTTAAGATGTCAAAATCCATTTTATATTGTCATCATGAATGTTTCCACATTCATTAGAAACAAATAAAACTCTAACAAAAAGATTGTTTAACATAGAAAAAGATATATGTATGTCACTAATTTTGATATGGTTATATTTTTTATGAATTAAGATGAATAATTGGATCAATATACCACTAAAAAGTTTATTTGATATCATTATGTATGATATACTTGGCTGTGAGTTTTTCAAAATAGTGCATCATAACATAGAAATTGTTATAGAGATATTTTTGGGTGTGGTATTGTAAAAATGTTTAGTTTTAACATATAATTGGGAGAAAAATAATTAAATTAGTACATGTAATATGAAATAGGACCAAAAAATTTTCTTAGTTATAGATTTTTAAAAATATAGGTTTGTTTCACTGTTAGTGATATAGTGATTTGTTGAGTAAAATACAATGTAAATCAATTTTTGTGGTATATCATCAGGAGTGATATAATAACACCACCATCAACAATATCAACCATGTCCAATGAAATATAGGTTATTAATATTATAATAGTAATTAGTGATATGTGATATGAATATTTTTGATATAGAATAATGATTTGAGATATCATTGCAATATTTGATAGATGATATATGTTTAACTATATTATAATAAGTGATATTGCACATATCACTATATGTCATATAAGGTATTAAAGATTTTTTTTTTAAATAATTTCACCAACACGGGCCCTACGAGACTATTTAAAATTTGTGGGGGTTTATATTGTACTAATTTTTTTTGGTATATATAATCATTTCATAAAGTGGGTATTTTACATGGTAATATTAGTAAACTATACAATATTTAAACAATGTAAACTTTTTTAAATTATAAATATCATGTTTTTATGTGATATAAGATTTGAGATATGAATAGTTTAATTTCATTGGAATTATATATTTTAATAAACATTAATGAGTTTATATTTACCATGTAATGATAAATATTAAGTGTTTGAATTTATATAATAAATTTGAAAAGTTCATATTTATGGGTTATTTTATAGAACACCCACAAAATTATAATATAAATTAACTATTTATATTCATGTTTTATGAAATTTTTATATTTTTTAGTTTAAAATTTGAAAATTTTAAAGTATCATGTTTAAGATTATAAATTATTTTTTATTATATAGTTTTAGTATTAATTTATATGAATTTTTTATATTATGAATATTTTTATGATTGAATTTAAATTGTTTAAATTGATTCTATATATGTCATGCCTTGCATTTAAGGAGTTACATGCTACGTATAACTTGAGATTTAATTTATTTTAATAAAAAATAATATCTTATTTATTATTATTCCAATGAAGGATTTTTCTATATTAATTATTACATATATGGAATTAAAGTCATGTTGGAACATTATATCACTACTGAGTAATGATATATGGATATTGGGATTTCATATTGAAGTTCATATTAGCTAGGGGTATGAGGATCAATCTTGAATACATGGGTTAAATATATGTCACAATATACCCACCCTTGTGTAGGATTTTGGTTTATTATAATTTCAATACTAAATATAAAAGGTTTTTATAAAATAATTACATGTGATGAATATAGGTAGTTATTGAATATAATAATTAAAATTTATTATAGATACAAAACACAAATAATTAGTTTTATAAGAGATACATATTAACATAATTGAACCATATTAATTTGGTTGAATACATGCGATGAATTTGTTAATCATCAGAAATATGTATTCATATACAGAATGCATGAGATAAAACATACATGATGTATATAGAATGTAAAATGTGAGATAATTTCAAAACCCCCAAAATATAGAGTGTCATATTCTTTATGATATAAACACTCATTAAGACCTTGATATTTCATATGGGTTACCCTAAAGGATGAACACCCATAGATTATATTATATAAGGTGAGAATAATATAGGTAACACTAATAGTTATGTGCATATACCTCACATGAAATTTGATATACACATAGTTGGAAAAACCCAAAATCCATGTAATCAGTTGAAAAAAGTTGTGATAATTCATTAGATTAATTTAGGAAAGATGTTATCTAATCAACCATTAAGAAGTTATATATATAATACAATTAAGAAAAATTCAACATAAATAGACAATTGATGAAATAATAGATAAAGTTAACTCAAATAAAAAAAATAAGGATCGTGGAACATTAATAGATATGATATAAAGGGTCATCATTTTATTAAGATTGGATTTGAAAAAATTTCTTATTGAATAATTATAAAGCATGATACCCATATAAAGAATCATTCTATTGTATAAAATTGAACAATTTTTTTGAAACTCAAGATATATACTTATGAAGTATTAATTTAATATAAATTGTTTCCAAGACTAACATTATAACTTGGAAAGTATTCAAATTTATGGAACGATAATTATGAAAATAAATGATTGTAAGTTATAGAAATAAATATATATGCGTGGGATAAAAAATATTGAATAATATATCAAAAAATATGTAAATATTTATGATTGAAATGAATTAAATATTATTTCATTTATGTGGATAAATATCATATAAATCTATTGATTTGATTTTTTATAGAATTTTTTTATTGATAATATATGAAATCCATAGATAGAAATTTCATTTTTTATTATTGAAGACACGAAATAATTTTATTTTGTGTTTAAGTACAAGAGTTATTCAACATACATGAATGAATATTTTATAGAATTATAAAAGTTAAAAATAGTTTTTAGATTTTAAACCCGGATCATTGAAATACATTTTACTCACTTTCTTAGATGCGATGCTGAAATATTGTACCTTACATTCATATATTAAAAAATATTACAATTAGTAAATTCCTAGAATCATAAGCCTGGTTCCTTTGGGAAATCAGTATATAATACATGAAATAAAAACCAAGAAATTATTTAAATATTATTATCATATTTTTATTTAATTTTCTATGACCATTTATTCTTAGGAAATTTATTCACCCCTTAATATTTACATCAAAAGAATATAATGATTAAAAATACCAGTAAGGGTTTCATAAGAGTATGATGTGTTCCAAGGAAAATAGATCTATATAACCCATGATAGGTCATGAAATAATCATAAAGCACAAAAAAGATCCTAAATAAATATAATATTCAATTGAATCATAAATATAGACATTATAAATATATTTCCATAGATCAAAAATAATGTATAATAAAAATATTTCCAAGGCTCATCACTAAGGTATTATATTGTCAAGAATAACTTCAAAGACTTTGTTTCATAGAAAATATAAAGATTAATCATTTTATATTTCACAGGGGGTTATATAATTACATGATCACCCATTAAGTATCTATAATTTCAATATAAAACAAATTTGATTACCATTCATAATATGAGGTCAACAATCATGGTTAACCAATAAGTATGTGACGTGGGTTTAAATAAAGAAAATACCCATTCAAAGGATAATATAGATATCTAAATAAAAATATTTAGTCAAATGGAAGAGGTATATGGTATAGTATTGTTTATATGATAGATGTAAATTTTATAAAGTGAAATTTTTAAAAAGGGGTGTATGGAAAAATTATTAATGTATCAATTAAATGTATCACCATGTAAGGATAAACCAAGGTTGTAACATCCCCTAGATTAGTAAATGACTACATGTTTATACTTAGGATATTACACATAACCTTAAGTGTGCCTTCACATACTATATAGTCTATAAACTAGAATTGAGGTTCATATCCATACCATGGGGAAACTATTTCCTTGATATCATGTCCATCAATGGAAATAAATAATTAAATAACATACATAAAGTATGAAAAATAAAGATACTATTTGGAATCATAGAATAAAGATAACCATTAAAATATCCTAGAACTATTAAATAAAATATTAAACCCATGACATATAATATAAATCATACATAAAATGGATTACCCTAATTAGTCGAATCATATACATGGAAGTATTCAATGAAATAAAAAAATAAACCCCAACCGACTCCTATATAAAAAATTCATCAATCTCAATTCATAACCCTCTCTATATAACTATTGGAAAACTATTAATTAATTAATTTTCATTAGTCCCCTTCCTTGACCTATATCATTAATATAAAGTCTACACATCCACTAGAGTTCATGTGAAAGGTGTGAGTATGAAATTTAGTAGGCCACCTCCGACATTCCCCCAAAAGAAAGAAACAATACATATATATGATCACATGCACAATAATATATATAATGTTATGACACTTAATATATAAATAACCAAGTTGATTCAATATATGCCTACCAAGACACCATTATTCTTTATTCTATCTACTTTATCTAGTGCCATTATACCATGAATGTCATCATAATACCCACAACATGAGTACCGAGACAATCATGTTGGTCCCTTATTCCTAGTAATGTCATGCCATAGAATTCTAAGGATTATTAATATATTTAATTCATACATTTTTGGATTTAATTCCATTAATATTTGAGTTTAATTAATTAATTTTCTTCCAATTATAAGTTCGAATTAAATATTTTTTGGGGATTATCATTTTAAATTTAATTTTGGAAAAATAAAAGAAAACGAAGTAAATTTAAATAATTTCAGTGATGATATTTTTAAAAAGTAAATTGTTTATGTGAAGTGATAAAAAAAAGTACAACACCCCTAGAATAATACATAAGAGATATATCCACTATAAATAATACAACCACTTGATCATAGGCCCAAAACAAAGGAAGTATGTGAAGAGCATGGATATGAATGATCATGGTGAGGGTTGATTCTAGAGGGTGTTCATGTGTGAAGAGAGGAATTCTCAATGCAAGTCGATGCTTGGAATGAGAGTCCTAATAGGAGGTCTAATGAATGTTAATATGAGCTACAAATTCCACATCATGTTTGATATAAAATAGGAAACCCCACGGTAAAATTGATATGGGATAATATGGTCGTAGGTACTATTCATTTTAATAAAAGTGACATTGTTATAGCCTCTTACATTCATTTTTTCCTTAGATATGTTCTTTTTCATGCCGTTGTACTACCTCTATCTTTCTTACACTATAGAATATATGTGATTCCTACATGGAAGCTCTAAGTCACCTAAGTGATCGAATGAATCACAATGGAAGAAACTGGGAAGCTCATAATCAGCTCCACTATTCCTTTTTAAGATGGACATCAATATGTACACTAGCTATAGCTCTCCCTCACAACCGTGAGATTTTGGGAGTAGGAAATTAATGTTATGAATGTATTAAATAACAAAATAGAATGGGTTTTTTTCCACAACAAGTAATCGTGTGTCATAGTCAATACAATTCGTGGAAGGAGAGTTTGTGTCATAGTGGTATAACCTACACCGTAAGACTATAGAGAGAATAAAAGCATGGAGAATCTACTCCATAGAGAGTTTCCTTGAACCATCGGTTATATGCATAAATTTTATTTGTACGTTGCATATAGTTACTCACAAGATGTACAAGGGTACTCACAATTTTCCACTCACAATATACATAAGGGTAGAGTGATGGTTGTGTAAGGGTAAAAATAATGACCCGTATATAAAAATGTGGAGTTTGAGGTACAATAGACCCTCTTATATTGTTGTTCAAAAGAAAAAAATAATGGGTTACATAGAGTTATGGATCTAAAGTGTATGCAGTTTCTATGTTGTGGTGGTCCTCGATATGGAAAGTGAAATGGTTTTTATTAATAATATGATCTCTATGGTACAATAGACTATAAACTAATGGTTTACCTTAAAAAATTTAAGTAGATAAGGTGAAGAGGTTTAAGATGGATGCAACATAGAAGATGTGTTGCACCACATTGGATGAAGTTTTTATAGAGAAGGCCTATGTCATTGCTAGGGTTGGTTCTATTTTAGAGTTGAGGTGATTCATGTTGTGCCAAAAGGAACTATCCATTCTACAAGGGATTTAATATTTAAAAATATATTAGTTATATTTTTTTAATCCATGAACATGTTCATGAGTTTATTTTATATATGATAAGAATATGTTTCCACACATGATATTTCATATATCTAAGAAATTCATATATAGAATAGTGTAGAGAGATAAGGTTGTATATATAAGGGAAGATAAAAAGTAGATATACAGATGGTCTAACCACTCTCCCTATGGGATAATTAGTTATCTATTAAGGAATATAAGAGAGTAATTTTCATATGAATTTTGTACATATTTGAAGGAGTTTGAGGATGATTCAAGGGTATAAAAGATAAATTACAAAGATAAGAATAGATAAATTTTATATAATTGATATATACATAAGTTTGTATATCAGGGAATTTTATTATAAATAAAGGTAGTTGTTTACTATTAAGAGGATCAGTAACTGGGAAGAAGTTAGAGTTCATACTCTATATGTGAGAGTGGAAGGAGGAGTTTACATCAACCACCCAATGTGTCTCATATTTTAAGATTCTATTTTCCTTTTATTTTTAGTTGTGTAATAGTGGATACATGTATTTATTTTTATAAACAATTAAAGTAAGTTTTTCATTTTTGTTCAAAACATTTATTTTAGTCTATTTGATAAATTTCATACTCTATGATGCATGGTCTATTAATGGTTGATGAACAATTAATCCTGAGTGGATAGGTGTTATAAGTGAGGGTGAAATTGATGAAGAATATGTGTATGATATGTAATAATTATTCTATGCTTGTGAGATTTTATTATAATTTAGTATTTCAATGTGATCATTCTCAATATTTTTACCTAGTTTCCTAGTGAGTGTGACAGTGGTCAGGGGATGAAACCCAATGTGATAGAGGGGAGTGGGGGAGTGATAGGTAACTTAACTCTACCATTTTTCAAGATATAGAATTCAAATACATCTAGGTTTGTTATATATTACCTCAACCAAAGGTATCAATACACCAAGGAAGTTTTAGTTTGAGACAGACAAGCAGATATAACTATCCAAATAATACGCATAACTAATAATTTATTATTTTTTTCATAATTGAATTTGAGTTGTGTTAAATTATAAAAAACCTTAATTGGATTTATTTTCCCTCTCTTAAAATTTTTATTTATCATATTATTTGTTAATTTTATCAAATCAATCTTCTAGTTTAGTTCAGTTTATTTCTATAAAATTATTTTCTATTGAGTTCATTAGTTGTATTTTTCCTCATGGGTTCGAACATGGGAATATAATATTCTATTCTTCTTAGTATTTTTTGTGATTTATAGTTTTGTGTTTATAAAGTCTAAATTGATTCAAGATAATATGTTGCACTGACACTTGAAAACACAATTAGAGTTTTTGAAACCATCACCAAATACTAGAAAATAACATTAATTCGATAGCAGGACAAGAATATGTCCTCCCGCATTTTGTTTTTTGATTTTATAGTATGTTTTTTATTATTTATTTTATATTCCTTTTAAATGTGTAGTATTTGTAGTTTTGTTAGAAAATATTAATTGTATTTCTACTAAAAAAGACAAGTTTTCTATTCAGATCATATACCTCTCACACCAAATACATGAACAAAGATAAAGTATCCATAGTAAAGAAAGAAGAAACCCATAAAAATACCCAGATAAGGATGAGAAAGAAGATAAGGATTCAATGGACATGACTATGTATAAAGAAAAACTTGAGGTAACACTTGAGGAGATGTTTGAGAGTGACGCTAAGTCGAAAGACGAATTTGAGGTAACTGTTCTCTCCAAATCTAATTTTTTTTCTTTAGAATATTTTCACAAAATTGTAGGACCAATAGAGGAATAAAAAAAGTAATATGGGATGAAAAATACTAAATTTTGGAACAACATGACCATATTTATAGAGGATAAGTATATGAATCATGATAAAAGTTTCAATGAAGAAGAACCTCCACTACTAGCACTAGAGAAATAAGAAAAGTACAGGAATAAGGGATTAAATATACTAAAATAATCAATTTATTCCTTGAGAATATGGGGAAAAAGAAAAATAAGAAGAGGATGAAAAATATTTGGCTGCTAAAATTGAGAAATTCAATCAAGAATGCTTAGAAAAATAGAAACAAAAATAAGTGGGAAGGTAGGTTTTTGAACATGAATAAATCTTGGAATAATTTAAATAAATGCAATGAGGAGTTTAATAAAAAGTTGTATTATTTATTTTATATAAATCCTATGAGTTTAATCATTAATCCATAGGGTTTTCCACCACTGATAATTCAACTAAACAAGAAAATAAAATGATTTTGAAGAGGAGTAAGAGTATAAGTTTTCTAGATGAACTAAAAATTCATTTATGACTATTTATGAGACAAATATATTATTATTATACCCATATTATATTATCCAATAAGGTAAAGTCAATATTAATGAACTTAACAAAGTGCTTTGAGGAAGGAAACCTGATTTTTGTTATTTCATTACTCTCTAGGAATTTAGTTTTTATTTAATTTTAGAATCTCTATTAGTGTGTAGTTCCAATCCCCTTTATATTTTCTGGCTTAAAAATGCATGGACCTTATTATTTCATGTTTTGTTCAATTTTGTAGGTCCATGATAAAAAAGGAACAAAATATAATAAATTAAGCCTCATGAGGAAAATAGAGTAATAATTTAATTCTTATTTTTTATCCCATGTAATTTTAAAATATGTTTTTTGAAGTTTCATTTAAGAAATTGCGTTCCCCACTTTAGAAATATGCTACAAAAGTGAATTTTAGTTATGTTAAATTATGAAAAACCATCCCTAGGTTCAGTTTCCCTCTTTTTTTCATTTTATTTTTCATATAAGTTTTCAATTTCATAAAATCACTCTTCATTTTTAGTTTTATCAAGTTTATTTCTATTGGATTCATTAGTTTTCCTTTCTCTTATGGGTTTAACCTCAGAACTTGTATATCATATAATACCTAGTTGTTTTAGTGATTTATGGTTTCTTGTTTATAAATTATAAACTAATTCAAGGACATTGGAAGTAATGACACTAATAGGTCTATTAAATGTAATATGTTTCAAAAACCATTTTCATAGTAACCATTGGCACCCTGGATTGCTATAGCTCACTTGTTGGACCCCTTTTCTGAACAATCATCCACACTTGAAGATGTCATGACATATAACCACCTCCTTTATTATAAGAATATCCACACCATGGGATTACATGACATAGAACCATCTCCATCATTATAGTCATATCACATCATATGTTGGGATAAATAAACAACCACAAAATGCATCACACAACCTACACCCAACCCTCATTTATACATTGGTGCATCTCATGTATCCAATTTCCTCACATGCCATACTTAAACCTCAACAGACACCTATTAAATTAAAATACACTATAATTATATCTCATTTATCCCAATAAAAATTCAATACACTCATAACCATCTCTTATATAAATTAACCTTCCACTTATCCTTGACTTTTTATTCCCACATATTTACCCTCAATCAATACTAATGTTTAATAGTATCTCAACCAGTCACATAAGATGACAATTAGTTTCATACTATTTTCTCAATCACCCTAGGGGTATTTAATATTCTCTAAATCTAACCCTTTTACACACAAATTCCTTAGGTAAAATATTCACTAAGTGGTTGATCCATTATTCCACTATACATAAACTATTCCTCTTAGTCATATTCAACCTCACAATACTTCAAAAAAACCATTACAAGTTACCCGTAAAATAAAGGAGGTATTCTATAAAGCCACATATATATGATATATGATGGATATATTATATTATATAACATAATAATATCATGTTTTATGACATGAATGGATTTAATGAATTTCATATGCCTAGATTAGAAGCATATTATAAATTATATTATTGTGATAACATGTTACCACCTATGAAATCTGAATGGTAAGTGTTATCATTTTTGAATTCTCCCTAAATTGGATATAATTTACTATAGATATTTTATAGGATGAAACATTTGTAAGAATAAAAATATCATTTTTATGATAAATTTTTGGTTGAGTGAGTGTTATAAAAGATGTAACCAAAATACATTAAATCATTTTTAATAACGCCTGAGTAAATTACTGGTGCTTAAATAATATCTTTGAGAGATTATAAAATGTGGAAATCCCATTTAGAATAGTGTCAAAACCTTATGGAGTTTCTTGGATAATGCTATTTCCCCCAAGAAAACTATAAACACTTGGGGTGGGGGGTGAATCAGGTAATGCCAATTTCTCTAAACAACCCTCACTAATGATATTATTATGTTGTTTATAGGAACACCTCTATCCTTTATAATAAATAATAAGTGATATTTAAAGTAAAATAGAGATGATTATGCATCCAAAATGAATTGTTAAATCCTCTATTAGAATCAAATTATCAATTTATATGAAAGTCGAACCACACTAACACAAAGGAATAATATAGCGGAAGCATGGGGTTGATCCCATAGAGTGAGGGGAAAACAATGGTGGAGACTCTTGAACAAAGGTTGGGTCATCCCAATTTTGATTTGATTTTATTTAAACTATATTTTTTGGGTTTAATATTTAGGAAGTTGATGAGAGATAAGGGTCAATTTCAGGGTTAAGGAAGAAGATAATAATAAATATATATGTTGTTCGGAATGGAATCACAAGGGGGGGGGGTGAATTGAGTTCCTACTTAACATTTCTATTAAAAAATTTATATTAAAGATCCCCCCAATTTTGAAATTCCCCAGTTAATTAAAGAAGTAGAGATACATATGTCAAATTGGTCAACATGTTTCTCAAAGGGTGATTAGTCCTTAGTTTAATTAGTGTAAAACACTTCTCCAAATTTTGAAACAAGTTTACTAAATTAAACATATACACACACTCACCAAAACTAACTATCAAAGTTAATACCAAACAATATTATGTTTTAGAAATTATAAGCAGTGGAAAATAGATAAAACAGAGTACAATAAAAAAATACATAGCACAGTAAAGTTAAACAAGAGGTTTAGTCTCAAGCTGAGACATAATCCTCTCCACATGGTGATCACCTTCCACCAGGTAGTCAATTTTAACAATAAACTTGATACACATCCTGTGTCAAGCTTTACAATAGTTTTCAAAAACATTCCAGGGTTCACACACTCTACCACAATTTTTCATGAAAAAAAAGCAAACAAAACATACCACACACAGTCTCTTCCACTTATATTCATGGAAAACAAGTGGTAAGTGAAGTTTGATGTGAGGATATTCAATATCCTCTAGTTCAAGTATAGGAGACAATGTGTGTAACAGACAGACACACACTTCTCAGAAATGTAAAATGAATAAAAAAAATATATCTAATATTATAAGCTTGAGTTCAGAAGTCTCTATGTGTTTGCAATTCAACTCTTGACTCCTTGGAGTGAATAATTTGATGTTCGAGTCTTTCTCTGAATGTTGTCTTCAAAATAGAGTGTCGTTCTAGCTTTGAGGGTTCTACTTCTGGTGTTGATCAAGAGTTGATGTGGCACAGAAGGAAGAAGTGAGTTTGTCTCAAATGATCTTCGTGATGCTTGCGGGTTCACAGTTTAAGTGCATGATGATTCTTCTTTGATCTAGAAAGTAATCTTCTTCATACGCTGCTTCTCTGTTACTACTCTTCACATTCTTAGCTTCTGGACTCAGGCAATTATGCAACCTAGTTTTCTTCCTCAATCTACTCTTTTATATATTTGAGGTTCAACAATAGGAATAAGTACATCACGTGTGATATTTCTCATGCCTTGTATTGTCCCCATATACGATCTCTTGATATGTCTACAATTATCATTAATTAATTTCAGAAGCATTTAATTTATCAAATATGACCATTAGAATAATATTAAGAATTTGAAAAAGTATGGAAGCGTAACCATCGGTAGACTGATAATGGTAGCCTTCAAAACAGTAGGCTTCAATAGTAGGTTCACACCGAAAACCTTCAACTGTGAACTTCCATCGTTAAAATACAGTGGTAGCCCTCAACGGTAACCTTCATCGGTGACCCTTCCATCGGGGTCCTCTGCAACGATGATCTTTGAATCGGTGACCTTTCCATTGGTGAAATTTTCATCGGTGAACTTTGCATCGGTGACCTTTGCATCGGTGACCATTTCATCGGTGACCTTTGCATCGGTAACCTTCGCATCAGTGACCTTTGTACTTAGAGAAATTTTGTAGTGTGAACTTAAACAATAGAGAAGTGAGATTAAAAGTACATAGTTGTTACTTTGATATAAAAATAATTTTCACATAAAAGATTATCTTGTAAGAGAAACAAGAAGCTCTATATAAATGAAACATGATTTGGGATTATCAAAATAGGTGAGTCCAATAATCTCCCCCTTTTTGATAATCACAATTTTTTTTCAATATGATTGAATTAGGTTAAGCACATTTTCCAATATATTCAGAGGTGTGTATAAGAACATTTGAACTAGATTATTATGAAAAAAATATTATAGATATGAAAATTCAACTTAAAAACTTATCCTCCTTTTAGGTTGTTTAAAAACATAAACTTAACTTGTAACCCGACCTGTTTCTCTCCCTTTGTGATTAAAAAAAAGAATTTAATACAAAAAGAAATAGAAGAGGATTTTACATTAAAGAATAAATAATACAATATACAAAAGGTTAAAAAGATCCCTATCAACTAAGACAACCCACATTCAATCCACATCAGATACATCTAAGGGAGCTTTGTCATTGAAAGTGGAGGAGGAAGGGTCTGAAGATGGAGGGATAGGATGAGGGATAGCAGTCAGAGGAATCATAGGAGCCACGCTTCTGATGTCCTGTGTAGGAGTCATCATTGGTGCAACACTGGTGGATCCTGAAGCAGCCGAGGTAGAAGGCAAGGCTGGAGGAATGATGATGGGAGTGCAGTCCACATGGAGGAAGGAAAAAATAAGATTTCTCAAATCCATAATAATACTTCCTCCTCTCTCCATGGCTGAAATAAAATCATCCATATTCTCCATGAATTTCTTTAAGGTAGGATTCAACTCTCTGAGATTTCTAACCTGATCCTTAAATTCCTGAGTGACAGGTGGAATCCTCAAGTTCTCCAACAACAATTTTAAGTGACCATCCATCAGATGTTCAGTATAAACCCATTTCTAATTGAAATAAAATTTCTCTTTGATGACCTTATGATATTGAGAAGCTTTCCTTAAATAATTTCCCCCAATATTATGAATCTCTTTGGTGGTGGAAATGACCTGAGTCATAGACTGAGGGTCTGAGGGACTTTCACCAGATAACTTCTCCACTTCTTCTCTAACAATTGAACTGGAGGATTCTAGATCAATAGGAGGAGAGCCTGAAAATGAAGTAGATTCCCACATAGGTGCCATAGTGAAAGTCACTTTCTCCTTAAAATATTTTTTCAGCCCAATGATCAGCTTTTTCACATCATCATCTTGTCCACTCACAAGTGTCTCTTTAGACTTATTAAAGTCCTCAAACACAGTGATGATTTTCTTAACCACACATTTAACATATTGAAGATCTTTGTCCACCTAAACCCTTGAAACCATGTAGGAGTATAATCTGACAATATACCGATTTATAGATTCCATTGAATCTGCCAAGGTTCTGATCTGATTCTGACAATCCTTTATCTCCTCTAGTAGGATGGAGTGAGAGGTAGAAACCAGTCTTTCCATTTTAGATATTACAACTTCTTGATTTTGAGTCATAACCCCTTCTAACCCAAAAAATATCTCATCAAGGTGGCTCTTCAGATCTAATTTTATTGATTACAAATATTCCTTCTTTACATAGTCTCAAGGTAGCAGTACTACTGGCTGAACAATAGTAGTCTCTGTAACTGAAGGGATTGGAAGACTTTTGATAGGCTAGTCATCATCAGAATCTCCATAACCTAAACCCAACACCACAAATCCAGGGTCTTCTGAACAATATACTATTCCATGAGCAACAAAAACTGAACCTGTAGCAACAGGTTCCTCCCCCTCACTTGAAGCATTCTCTTGATCATCTACATTCAGCTCTTCCATACCTCCTTGAGCAACTACGTCAACAAAAGGGTCCACTGCCACTTCCTCTACAAAATCTTCAATATCTTACAAATCAATTCCAGCTTCAACTGAATTAGTAACCTCTTCATCTACACTTTCAACCATTTTTGTATACCCTATTAGAGGACTGAGAGTAAGACATTCTTCTTCACTCACATCAGTAGCAGTCTCAAAGTCAGCATGACTAGACTCAGTGTTCTCATCCTCATATGAGGTTTCTCTAATATCTCTTAAGACATTTTCAACCCCTTCATCTTCATTAGTCTCTTCGTCATCATTGTCCCATATGACTGTCTCCCTTCTAGGCAATCGCTTTGGTGGGCTAGGCTCACCAAAGGATACAATATTAGCACAAGTATTGGAGGGAAGGTCTGGATCACTTCTGTCATTTATAAGAGAATCCTCTCTTTCTAGAACAACAACAACTTCTCCTTCTTCATATGAATATGCCACCTCTACTTCACCAGGCTTTAGACCAGGATCTATCTTATCCTTAGGCCTAGTAGGATGAGTGACAGGGTTGAATTCCTCATATATCTTAGCCTCATAATTTACCCATTTTCTTTTCTAGGGGTTCCAATTTATCTTCATCAACTTTCAAATTACCTTTGTAATGCAGAAATTGTCCCTTACTACAACTGTTTCCTCCTTATCTCCATAAACTCCTTTCACCTTCAACATCAAGGATATCAATCTAGCATGAAATAAGGAATTAGATTTAGAAATGGGCTTTGTAATATCCTTTAATTGAATCATCATCAACCTACACAAATTAATATTTTGTCCATGCTTCAACAGATACAAGAGAAATTCATCCTGAAATTTCAATGTTGCAAAGTCCCCTCTCCTGGGACTCAAGACATGCTAGAAAAACTTAAAAAATAGCTTGTCTTCTCCTTCCATCTTAGTAGTAATGACTTTCCTAGGGATCCCACTCCCTGTTAGTTTGGAAAAGTCTTCTTCATAACAAAAGAACTCAGTAGTGGGAGGCGCCACTCTTGTGTAGTATTCATAAATACCTTCACGTGGTACTTTCAGAAACTCAACCCACTCAAAAGAGGAAAAACTTATACTTATTCCACTCACCCTTGACGACATTCGGTTCTCATCCTTAATCTGTTTTAATTTTAAAAACTAATTAAATTCCTTCACTAACTTCAGGTAATATGGTCCATTGTTGTTTGTAAAGCATTCAACCCATCCTTGAACTTCAAGAGACTTTAGCACTAAAGATCTTCTTGTCAGCAGCCATTCAGAACTAATCTCTTTTTCAACTATGATTTCCCTCTTTGATAGATGAGGATTGATCGGTTTTTCCCCATCCTGGCTTCCACTACTCGAACTAGCTTGAGGTCTCTTTGGTTTTGGTGCATCTCCTTCATCACTGACTAATGGTCTCTTCACTCTTGCCATGCGGTCTGGAGAGGTTAGATGGTTTTAGAAGAGGGTTATGTTCTGAGGTTAGGGAGAAAGAGATTCGGGAGAGAGTTTGAGGTGGATTAAAATGTATTATGTACTTTAATTTTATCACTTAGGGTTCTAAAAACAAATAAGATAAAAGAAATAAGTAATACAGAAAACGTTTCAGATTCAGGTAGAGAAAACACTATTTCCCGAAGACATAAACTATCGATAAGTTAACAAAAGTGAGGTATATCAGTGAGGTTCTAAATACTGAGGTCTTTCGGTGAGGTCTAACGGTGAGGTCTATCGGTGAGATCCAACGGTGATGTCCAACAGTGAGGTTCCTAATGGTGAGGTCTATCGGTGAGGTCCAACAGTGAGGTTCCTAATGGTGAGGTCTCTAACGACGATGTTTCTAATGGTGAGGTTTCTAATGGTGAGGTCCAATGGTGATGTTTTCAAACAGTGAGGTTTCTAATGGTGAGGTTTCTAGCGGTGAGGTCCAACAGTGAGGTTTTCTAATGGTGAGGTTCCTAACCCTTAATAGTTTATCAAACCTAACTCATGTTTGATGTAATTTAACCTCTCATAATTCAAAGGATTTGTGAATATAACAACCAATTGGTGTTCAGTACGAATGAATTCAAGAGTGCCATCACCTCTTTGATAATGATATCTTAGGAAGTGATGTCTCACATCAATGTGCTTTGTCCTAGCATGAGATATTGGATTTTTAGAGATGTTGATATGACTTGTATTATTACAGTTTATAGAGAAATGTTTGAATTGATATCCATAGTCTAGTAAAGTGTGTTTCATCTACAAAATTTGATCACAACAACTACCAGCAGCTATATATTCAGCTTTGGCAGTAGATAATGTGACAGAATTTGGTTTCTTACTACACCATGATACTAGTGACTTGCCTAAAACATGACCTGTTCTAGAGGTTCTCTTTCTATATAACTTACAACTAGAAAAATAAGCATCCGAATAACTTATTAAATCAAATGATTTTCCTCTTGGGTAAAATAGTTTAGAGTTTGAAGTATACTTGAGATATTTAAACATCGTTTTAACAGTAGTTAAATGAGACTCTTTAGGATTGGATTGAAAATGATCACACATGCATACACTGAACATAATATCCGGTCTACTAGTAGTATGATAGAGTAGACTCATAATCATACCTCTATAATTGGTTTGATCCATTGGTTAACTAGTTTCATTAGCATCCAACTTACAGGTGGTACTCATAGGAGTATCACTACCTTTATTACTATCCAAACCAAAATGTTTCAAAAGATATTTGGTATATTTACTCTGATTTAAAACAATACCATTTTTATTTTGAAAAATTTGAAATCCAAGGAAAAGTTTAAGCTCCCCCATTAAACTCATTTCAAATTCATCTTGCATCATTTTTGAAAATGCAATACACAAAGAATTTTTAGAGCATCCAAAAATAATGTCATCTACATAAATCTGTACTATTAAAACATCTTTGGAAATTCTTTTAATAAAAAGAGTAGGATCTTCTATTCATTTAGTAAAACCTTTTAAAATAATAAAAGAACTTAGTCTGTCATACCAAGCTCTTAGAGCTTGTTTCAGACCATATAAAACTTTAGACAGTTTAAAGACATGATTTGAAAAATGGGGATTTGTAAAACCTAGGGGTTGTTCCACAAATACATCCTCAACTATGTACCCATTTAAAAATGAACTTTTAACATCCATTTGATAAATTTTGAAATTCAGATGAGCTACATAAGCAAATAGTATCCTAATGGCTTCTAGTCTAGCTATAGGTGGAAAGGTTTCCTCATAGCCTATTCCTTCTTCTTGACTATATCCTTATGCAACTAGTCTGTCCTTATTTCAAACTATGTTTCCAAATTCATCAACTTTATTTCTAAACACCCATTTAGTGCCTATGGTCAACGTGTATTTAGGTTTTTCTACTAATTCCCAAACATTTTTTCTTTCAAACTTATTTAATTCTTCTTTCCTATCTATCAACCATAATTCATCATTTATTTCATCATCAATATTTTTAGGTTCAAGCTATGAAAGAAAGGCTTGATGTTCAACCTGGTTTCTCATAGAAGCTCTAGTTTGTGTTCCTCTATTTAAATAAACCACTACATAATCTAAAGGATGATTCTTGAGAGTTATAATACCTCTAGAAAGAGTTTAACTAGACTCATCATGAATGTCAATAGGTCCAGTTTCAATATGCACAAATTCTATAAAATTTCCAGAACTGGTTGTTTTCACTAAGGGATCACTGTCTTCGTCATTAAGGTCTAGAATTGACATATCTTCCTCAAGGAGTTCAACAGAGGTTATGGGTTCATGTGGATCAGTCTCATCAAATTTTACATGAACTGATTCTTCCACACATTTGGTTCTCTTATTAAATATTCTATAATATTTAATAGTGATTGAGTAACCTAGTAAAATTCATTCATCACTTTTGGATGAAAACTTGTCAATATTGTCCTTAGTGTTAAGGATAAAGACTATGCAACCAAAAAATATAAAGTAATTAATCATAGGCTTCCTATTATTCCAAATCTCATTAGGGGTATTCTTAATAATAGGTCTAATTAAGACTCTATTTATAATGTAACAAGCTGTATTAATATCCTCATCCCTAAAATAGATAGGTAGATTATACTCATTAATCATAGTCCGGGAAATCTCTTGAAGTGTACTATTTATTCTCTCTATAACTCCATTTTTTTGAGGTGTTCTTAGAGTAGAGAAATTGTGAGTATATCCATTTTGTGAGAAAAAATATTCAAATTCCTGATTTTCAAACTCACGCCCATGATCAATTCTCAAGGTATTAATTCTAAGTCCAATAAGATTTTCTATAGATTTGGAATATTTAGTGAAGTAAGATCATGGTTCACTTTTGTGAGCTAGATAGTATACTGATGTATATCTAGAAAAATCATCTAAAAGAACATAAACATAGTGCTTCCCATTTAAACTTGAAACTCTAGATGGTCCAAACAAATCCATGTGTACCAACTCAAGCGGTTGAGAAGTAGAAACTTCTTTCATTGGTTTGAAAGAAACTTTGTGTTGTTTTCTCTTTTGACAAGGATTACACACTTTTTTAAGAGGGAATTAAAATTTAGGAAAGTCTCTAACTAAACCTTTCCTATTTAGTTTCTTAAGTGAGTGCACATTTCAGTGTCCTAATCTTCTAAGCCATAACCAGGAATCCTTAGGAAAATCATTTAAACATGAAAAATTTTTCTTAGATAAAGAATTAAAATTAAAAGAATATACATTTTCATTTCAAAGAGCAATGATTATAAAATAATTTTTATAATTAAAAACATTTAATGAATCATTTTCAAATTTTACATTAAAACCATCATCACATAACTGAGAGATACTTAGTAAATTGTACTTTAACCCATCAATAAAAAGTACTTTTGAAATTAATATAGTATTAATATTACCAATTTCACCTAAGACAATGATCTTCCCTTTTTCATTATCACCAAACGTAACATGTCCCCCATCAACATTAATTAGGATCTTGAAGCATAAGTAGTCTCCTGTCACGTGTCTTCAAAATCCACTGTACAAGTAACATAGAGTTTTACAGGATCTCTTTAAACAGTTTTCTTGCAAAACATATTAAGTGTAGGGTAATTTTGGTACCCAAATTTTCTTAGGTCCTGAGATGTTAGCAGGTAAAGATTTAGGAACCCATACCTATCTCAAAAGTTTCCTATAATCAATAGATATGTTTTGAGACATGAACACATTGTTTGGTCCTATAAAGAATTAGTTTTAAAAAGATGGTTCAGAACTTGAACTAGTAGTGAACTGTCTAGATTTTGGAATAAATTTAGTTTTAATAACCCCTCTGTATCCTGGTTGATATCCTATACCAGTTGTGTATTTTGAAGCAATTTTCTTTCATAGTAACTGAGTCAAGGTATTTCTACCAGCAGTAAACTTTTCCAAATGCATTTTTAATTTCTCATTGAATAACTTAATTTCGTAATTTTATTTTAACAACTTAGCACATTTTTCTTTTTTCAATATCCAGATCAGAATTACAATTGGAATTTAAAGCATGTTGTCTTTTCAATAATTTATAATTATTCTTGAGTTCATTAAAGGTGTCCTCAAGAATTAAATAGTATTAAAATAGTTTATCCTTAGTCATATTTTCATCATTTTTAGATTCACTTTCATTCCTAGAATAGTAATCATTATGTATAGGAGAATTGTGTGTTACCTCAGATGTTTCTGTCATGAAACACAAGTTTTCATGTATGTTATTTTCAATATCAGAAGTTTTCGATCCACTTTAGATATCTTTTGGGGCACTCAAAGTATCTTTCATATCCTTTTTATATCCCTTTCCCTTGTCTTCATACTTTTTCTTAAATTTCAGCTTGGGGAAATCAGCTTTCACATGACCTTTTGGTTTACACTCCTAATAGACTATCACATTTTTGTTATCATTCCATTTTCTGTCCTTTTTCCATTGTCCTTTATTATCATACCTTCCTTTATAATTTGACTTTCTAAAGAACATTTTCTTATGGTAGAACCTCTTGAATCTCCTAGAAAGATGAGCAATCTCATCATCACTATTAGAATCTGAGTCTTCACTGGTGGAAGTGTCAATAGGAGCTTGACCTTTTTATTTATCATTGTTCTTTGAGGTAGTAGTCTTGAATGCTACAGTTTTATTTCTTGGTTCTTCATCTACTTCTTGATTTACCTTAATCTCTTCTTCAGAAATCATAAGCTTTCCAATTAGTTCCTTCACTAGGAGCTTTCCCATGTCATAAGATTCTCATATAGAAACAAAAGTTCCTCTCCATATGTCAGGTAGGCATCAAAGAAATCTCATAATATGATCCTTGTTGTCCACTGGTTTCCCTTGCAGACTCATGGAATTCACTATTTCATTGAACCTTAGATACATTTCAGAGATAGGATCATCATGCTTCATTTTAGAATTATAATATTTAATATTATAGGTATTTAATATCATTTCTTCAACATTATTTGTTCCCTCATGAGAAACAGCTAAAGTATCCCAAATTTCATAATTAGTTTTACAAGAAGATATTCTATTGAATTATTCATCACCTAGAGAACAGTACAAAGCATTCATCACTTTACAATTATTTTTATATGTAGATTTAGTCAACTGAGACCACGTGTCCCTAGCAGTAGTAAGAAATACATGTTTTTCTTCAATTGTGTCCCATATTTCAGGTCCCATGCTCTTTAGATACATTTTCATTTTTAATTTCCACTGATCATAGTTATTACCATTAAAGAACGGCGGCCTGTTAGTAGCAACATCCTCAACTCTATTATCCATAGTTAAATATAATTTTAAAGAACTATAAATTTAGATATGACAGAAATTTTAAGATCTTCAAGATACAACTAAAATCACAGTTGAATCAAATTTGATAAATTGTAGAAAAATTTAGATCGTAGCAACAAAAATTAAAAATTAAAAATCCTTTGATACCAAATGTTGGTCGGAGTAGATTCTTAATAGGGGAGTGAATTTAGTTCCTACTTAAAATTTCTGTTAAAAACTTTATATTAAATATCCCCCAAATTTTGAAACGGACCAATTAACTAAGGAAATAGAGATATAGATGTCTAATTAGTCAACATGTTTCTCAAAGGGTGATTAGTCCTCAGTTGAATTAGTGTAAAACACTTATCCAACTTTTGAAACAAGTTTACTGAATTAAACACATACACACACTCATCAAAACTAATTATCAAAGTGAATACAAAACAGTTTTATGTTTTCGCAATTATAAGTAGTGGAAAATAGTTAAACCAGAGTACAACAAAAAATATAGGGTCCAGTAAAGTTAAACCAGAGGTTCATTCTCAATAAGAGGCTTAATCCTCTCCACATGGTGATAACATTCCACCAAGTAGTCTATATTAACAATAAACTTGATACATAGCCTTTATTGGGCTTTACAATAGTTTTCACAAGCTGTCTAGGGTTCACGCCCTCTACCATAGTTCGTTGTGGGAAAAAAACAAACAATACAGAACACACACGCTCTTTTCCACATTTATTCTTGAAAAAAAAAGTAAGTGATGTTTTATGTGAGGATATTCAGTATAATCTAGTTCAATCACATGAGACAATGTGTGTAACAGACATACACACACTTCTCAGAAATGTAAAATGAAGAAACAAAATAGAGATACGATTATAAGATTGATTTTAGAAGTCTCTATGTGTTTGAAATTCATCTCTTGACTCCTTAGAGTAACGAATTTGATGTTTGAGTCTTTCTATGAAGGTTTTCTTCAAAACAGAGTGTCACTATAGCTTTGATTATTCTGCTTCTGGTGTTGATCAAGAGTTTATGAGGCACAAAAGGCAGAAGTGAGTTTGTCTAAAATGATCGTTGTGTTGCTTGTGGGTTCACAATGTAAGTGCAGGATGGTTCTTCTTTGATCTAGAAAGTATGATCCTTCATATTCTACTTCTCTGTTACTTCTATTCACTTTCATAGCTTTTGGACTCGGGCACTCATGCAACCTAGTTTTCTTCCTCGGTCTTCTCTTTTATATATTTGATGTTCGACAATAGAAATAAGTACATCACGTGCGATCTTTCTCATACCTCATACTGTCCCCAGATATAGTCTCTTGATATGTCTACAATAAACATTAATTAATGTCAGAAGCATTTAATTTTTCAAATATGACCGTTAGAATAATCTTAATAATTTGACAAGGTATGGAAGAGTAAGCATCGATAGACTGGTAACGGTAGCCTTCACAACGGTAGGCTTCAACAGTAGGTGCACACCAGCAACCTTCAACAGTGACCTTCCATTGGTGACATTCACTGGTAGCCCTCAACGAAAACCTTCATCGGCGGCCTTTGCATCGATGACATTTGCATCGGTGACATTTGCATCAGTGACCTTTTCATCAGTAACCTTTGCATCGGTGCCCTTTACTTCGGTAATATTTGCATCAGTGACCTTTTAATCAGTGACCTTTGCATCAGTGACCTTTGCATCGGTGACCTTTGCACTTAGAGAAATTTTGAACTGTGAGATTAAACAAGAGAGTAGTGAGATTAAATGTACTTAGTTGTTACTTTTATATAAACATAATTTTCACATAAAATATTATGCTGTAAGAGAAACAAGATGCTCTATATAAATGAAACATGATTTGGGATTATCAAAACATGTGAGTCCAATAATATATATTGGTATAGACCTATGTATTAGGATGCGAAGAGGTGAAAAAACTCACCAGTTGATCTTGGTCTAACCAATTGGATTGATTTATGTTGGAAAATACTCCTTGGTACAAATATAGTTTACAACCTAAGTGCTGGAAGCTTAAAATCTAGGCAGAAAGTATCTCACACAGTTGGTCCTAACTTTCTCAGCTCTAACTAGGTCAGGGTCCTTTGATTTCATCTCTTATGGTCAGGGTAGATGAAAAATAATGAGATTATAAATTTTTTAATCTAATTAGTATCCATAGGGTTACAGAGTTTTGATTTAGAGATTCATTATATTTAAATCTAGTATTACTCTTGACCCCTAACCCTAAGTGGATTATGCACACATAAAGATATTAAATGAAAATTACTAAATGGGAAACATGCTCGACATAATGAATAAATAGTTTAAATTAAAAAAATATACAATCAAAATCATATGAAAGCAATCAAATACTAATATGAATAAAGAAAACAAGAAGAATGCAATGATAGTTGAAGTTTTAATAACAAATGGAATTGGATCATGCGTTGGACAACAAAATGCAAAGAACGAGTCATGGAATAAAGATTTAAAAAAATGGAATGTATAAAATAATAAAATAAAGCAATATAAATAAATTATAACGATAATAAATAAAAAAATGTAGAAGAAAAGAATAAATTGGTTCTGGGAATTCGACCCTCTTATGTGTCAAGGGTAACTATAAATATATTTTCTCGATAGGTTCATTATGTGCAATTCATTCAAATAATGAACATGTTTTAAGTGGCTTATACATCAAGACATTCACAACATGTAATTGGTATTCAAATTGTATACATCATATTTACAATAATCTCCTAATATTCTGGATATCATGGATTTGAAATCCGGTATCTTCAACTAGATTGATAATTCAAACTTTTCAAGTCATGCATTGATATCACAGTGCGTATCTTTATCAGGCTCATTCTTGAAAGATTTCTGGATTTGTAAATGGGATTCAAGTCATGTACTTGATTTAAATAATGTAAATGGGATTCATGTCATCAATAATTTGTTGACAGGTGTTTTTCTTGAATAATACACATTTTTTACTTTGGATTCATGCCTTATATCATCAGTGAGATTTAAGTTTCATCATAAAATTTCACTGTCAAGCTGGACCGCTTCACGGCTCAGTGCAAACTGCCTTTCTATTCCTTAATTTCAATTTTTTAATTCAAATTGATCAACATGTTGATCCCACCATAAAAACACAAACAACATTAATATCAGTCATGAATATCATATTCAATCAATAAATATTCCATTTAAAATCGTATAAAAACACATGAATAAATAGATAAAAGTAGATATATCTGATACACATGTAATATTTACTGAGTTTACCAAAACATGGATATTCTAGGGAGTATATGTTGATGTTATAATGTACCATAATAACTATGTATACTAATTATTTATAATATTTGGAACAGACTCACCATCCCCTATTTTACAACCATTAACTTTTATAACTCATTCCTCTCTTATAATTTAATAAATCACTTATCCCTCAACTGAAGTGTACTCACTGTTCCTTTAGAATATTCTTTTGATATGCTCAATCAACTTTTATTACACTATAAATAGTGTATCATGAATCTCTTACTTCATCCAAATGATAAATAACACTTTACCATAGAAACCCAAGAAAATTCCATTTATGTTCACATAACCCTCCTTGTGATCAAATTTTGTTCACATAAAACTTGTTCACATAACACTAGTTAATTTAACTTACATTATGTGTGTAACTTGTCTTCATGTTAAATTCACATGCACATGAAATATTATCACTCAAGTCTTAAGTGAAAATAGATATCTTAGTTCTTCCCTTAGTCTCCCTCTACCTTAATGTCTAGATTAGTGAATTATTTATAGGGATAACCAGTCTATCACAAAACCCTTTATGAACTTGTAAAACACATAAAATCATTTTAGACTGATGATATGAAAATCTATTTTCACACTACTATCTTTGACAATACTATAGCTCACTGTAGCAGCGGCGCCACTGTAGCAACGACGGGCACTATAGCGGCGACAGGGCACTGTAGCAGCGATATGGGCACTATAAAAGCGGCGACTATTGTGTGGTACTATAGTAGGTAGTAATGTAGTAGTACTATTCACATAATGGTCCTTGGACCAAAAATTTGGGCCTACAGGCCATATAATGGGAAAAATTCCCACTGAGCCTTCGTGCTATGCAATGGGTCTCCCTCCACCCATTTAAAGAGGACTTCACCTTGCTTTAAAAATAAATGTGACTGCGGCCACAACATTTTAAAAGAATCTTACATAGCTGAAATATGGATCTATTTCAACATGATTCATCAATAAACACAACCCAAAATCTCTAAAAAATCATCTTGAGGTATATTTTCCAAGGACACCCTTTTGACATTGTTGAAAACACTTCAAACACCATAACCATCATGTTGAAAAATTATTCAAACTTTTTTCATCATACACCATTCACCCTATATAACTCTATATAACATTCAAAGACTCACTGAACACATAATATTATCCCACATGAGTAAATATTGAAAAATAAAACAATATTAACTTGAAAACTTTATCAATAAATCACTCCATTTAGATCTAGGTCTACACTTGGTGTCTGAAGATTGTGTTAAACACAACACTGATACCCCTTTCAAATTTTTCCCTTTTAATTCACTTTCAATAGTTACCCACTTTTACTATATTTACTCATCCCTTATATATTTTGATAAATCAGTCACCCTTTCATGAAAAATATCTTTTTTCCTTTGTCAATGAACTCAAATGTCACTATTTTTTGTGCTATAAGAGAGAAAATTCTTATTAGTTCTCGGTGAATCCACATTTTACTTTTGAGAGTGAGAGTTACATGGGTACTCTAATTAAGTGGGGGGGGGGGGTGGGTTGAATGGAATCTAGGATACAATTGATGCCTCTAAAATGCTTCCATAGGTAAGGCCTTTTCCATGATATCTAAAAATTTATGTTCTATAGGCATATAATCTAATTTTACTAACCCATTATCAACTTTATCTTTTATGAAGTTACACTTGATTTCAGTAGTCCTTTTTTACAATTTATTCTAATATGAGTCTTCACTTAAACTCACATATCTTTTGGTTTCTTCTTCATCCACAATGGTTTTTTTAATCTTGAGGGTGAAATAACCAATTGAATTTTATAAGATGAAGTATTAATTATTTCCCCATTGATCTATATTAATTCAATGTTTGATGTTTGAACTCTTAACATCATAAATAAAAAATGAGAATAAAATAAGTTTCTACTTGGATGATCTAACTGGAGAAGTGCAAGGAGAATCACCTTAATTGTGATGATTTGTAAACTATTATTCAAGTTAGAGAAGATTACTAAATATATATGATTATTGTTCACTACATCTTATAATAATGGTGAGTAGTTAGTTATCCAAATTGGGATAATAAAGATATAAATCTCAAAGTTGAAGGTGAAGGATAACATTGGGTTGATGATGTTTAGAGATGATTTAAAATGATTGAGAAGGCTTTTGGATTAGTTAAAAATATTTCGAATCAATTTATAGTGGAGTATGGAATTTGGAGATGAAGTAGAAAATGGATATGCTATACTTTTTCAGAGTCACCCTAGACCTTGTAATATTGAGTAGTAGCATTAAAAGATTAACTATTGGAATTCATAAAGGTAAACTATGATTTTGGAAGAGTAACTCATAATATAGGAATAATTAATAGTGACTTCGAAAGAGTCAACTTGGATTTCAAAAGGCTAATATGTGACCTCAAAAAAGTAATCAGTGGGTTAGGAAGAGTAAAATATAACTTCAAAATAGTCATTTAATACTTAAAAATAGTGATAATGACTCCATGAGAGTTATATATTTGTGATAATTAAACTAAGTAAGACTTTATATGAGTAAATATATACTTTAGAAGACTCATTACTGAAATATTTAAGAGCAAATTACTTAAAAAATTCTAGTATCACGAAGATGAAGTAATTGGAGATAAATATGAATAAATATACTAATAAATTAACAACAAGTTCAAGATATTCTATATGTTATTCTTCAAGGATTAAAACATGATGATTATTTTAATGGATTATTATTCAATCTAAATAATGAATGATTGATCCATGCCATAAGGGGATTTCCACATGGAAATGGTGTATGGTTCCCTGAACAAATGGATTAAATTCAAATTGAACTTAAATAATATCAATTATATGTGGTTTTGAAGATGAAAATATCTTGAGTCTTATCGGATTGAAATTATAATGTTAACATGGATTCAAATGAGTTTGAATGAGGAGATAAATTGTAAATTCCATTGATTGATTTAAAACACCTAAAGACTTCACTACCAAGAATTATGGGAGTTTCCATAAATTTTTATGGAAATAATATTCATGATTATTCTATTAATATAAAAGTATATAAAATGAAGAATAGATATGTATGCGATAATCGATAAGTTAAGAAACCTACACACTATAGTATTCATGAGTGAAAAGTGAGATCAAAGGTGAGAGCCATCCAAGGAGGCAGAGGCTTACTGATCCTACTATTTCAAGGAACTGAATAAGATACAGATCATTGAATATTTGTAAATGATGATACATACTAGAATACCTGATCATCATCATTGAATAATGAATTATTTATGGAATACCATGAATTGATATGGTGAAAAATAAGTCTTGAGGAAGAAGATCAATATTCTTTGATGATAAATCAACCAAGTTTAGAAATGAGAGATCAATTGTTTTGGAAAATGTTGTGGTAGGTTATTAGAATCTTCACCTTTATTAGGACTCTAGAAACTGGTGCATAATCTGATAGTATGTTGACTGTATTGGGAATATCCCTGGTAAAACTACAAAGGTATATAGTAAATAATATGTGACTGTGGTGAATAGCTAATCAAAATACCAAGAAGGCTTTTAAGGACAAACCTTATAAATCCTTTTGTGATATGGATTCCATATCATTATTTTATATGATTTATGGGAGAGTTCATATTGGGTATATCTAGATCTTAATTTTCTATAGAAGTTAAATTAACAAGAATAATTTATAAAAAATGATAACTAATTTACCCCTCTTAGTAATCCAGCCTAACCAATGATCTATAGAGTTTCCAAAATATATTCAACATTTGTATTTCTTAGTGAGATTCAATCATTTTTATTACTCAACTAAGAAGTAAAAAATACTCTAAGATAGAATTCATTACTTGACATTGAATTTATATCAACTAAAAAATTATACCAATCTGTATCTATATATCTCAATCACTCATGCTACAATGTTTCACTATAATTCAAACCAAAATACACAATTCCATTGATAAAATTTCATATTATATTTACCAATAATATGTGTTTTCCTTGGGATTAATCTAGTACCTTATAGATTTATAAGTGAAAAAACTGATAAATATAGTCTCTATCAAGCATAGAAGGATCCTGATAATTTACCTATACTTTGTGATGATGTTCTCATTTCCATTATCATTCCATGAAAACTTAATCTAGGTAGTTATTAGGAATAATTAAGAATATTCAAGTTCTAAACATTTTTTTGGAAGGAGAAGATATGGAAGATAACTCACCCTTAGGGTTTATAACAACAACAATAGAATTATTTAATGAAGGCAACCAATTTTGAGAGTTTCTAACTTTCAGTGTATGTACTAGAAGCGGTATGGTAGTTTTATAGAAGATGTGAATGGAACTTATGGTTTATTATGTTAGGTACTCTGATGATGTTATGGAAAACATATTCCCCACAATTTGCGATAAATTGGTAGATCATAAAATTCATTTAGAGGGACATAAGAGAACTTAATCTATTCACTATAATTTATTGGAAATGTTCCGATTATAACAAGAAATCAGCAGTCACCATGCTCAACAAAGGACCTTTTAAAAATTTTATAAGTTGGTTTAACTAAATGACTGGATGGGACTCATTTTAATTGTGTTGGACCACTTTCACACATGTAGTAATGCGAATTATGATTACTTTTAATTAGTGATCTTAAGTTATTTTAATTCATTATAAATTTTTATCGTAATGAAAAGAGAATCAATTTTCTCCCATGGATGCATGACTCATATTCAAAACATGCAAACCAAAATTGTTCATTTTCATTATTTATTTAATTTTTTCCAATGTATGAATGATTGTGAGTTTTGTTGAGAGTGTGAGAGTCCAAAATGGTGTAGTGACTACTATTTATATCAAAATTTATATCACCCATAACATTTAATTTGGGGAAGACTTTCCAATCAAGGATGATCTTGAGGGTCTATTTTTTCTATATTGTATCTTCAGTTGGATAACCTCTGATAGATCAAGATCATGTTGATTAATAAAAAGTGTTATAATAGATTTTTTTTATTTTAAATCCATCAAAAACACACTAGGTGCTATATTAGTTAAAATTTAATTTCCTCAGCATTATTTTGATTTAGTAGGAGTTTACTATTACCAGAAGGTATGGAATTTTAAAAGGGGAAGGTATGGATAGAGAAGTTATATGAAAAAGATTTTTGAATCTTGATATTGATAATTAAGTATTGTCTCATTCATAATGACCTATAAATTCCATTGAATAAAGTCATATTAGAGAATATGGAGATGTTATAATAGAAATAATTGTGTAATAAAGCACTTTGGTTATTGATGATGTCATTTTCAGAGAATATAAATTTTAAAATTTTTGAATTTAAAACCATGGTGGAGTTTATTAAGGCCCTACCAAACATGTATGGGAAGAAAAATGGTTTTAACAAGGTGTTCATGACATAATGGTTTTTAGTATAACATTAATAGAAGGTATACTTGTTTCTGATCATTTGTATGACTTCAAAACAATTTATGGGTAGTTAGAAATAAATCAAAGTAAAGATCATGGATGATGTTTGGGTTTCACTGTTGTTATAACTACTACTGGGATGTTAGGATGTGATGGTAACTACAATAAGAAACTATTACAAGGAAACTAACTTGGAATTTTTGGATGATAGGAATCTAATCCAAAATGAAAAACTCAAATAGAGGTAAATCCAAGAACCTGTGGGAGACTTTCTAAATTCTCATTGAAGAGAATAATCACATAAATAGAGAAGTTGGGAGATAAATCCATAGAAATAGGTTGAGGTAAATTGAGTAGTATTGGTTCAAAATTTTGGTGGTATGGGAAGGGAGCACATATCAAGAAGGACTTTAGAATTCATAAGGAAAACTTTATAATGAAATCTTATATAATTTCAAGTGTTGTGAATTCAGTTGATGGGAATATAAAGTTATTTCTAAGTATTAACATACTGATGGAGTCATCAAAGATCAAATTCGGTTCATAATTCCAATCAATTACTGAGAATTGTTTGATGGATACTTATATATAAAAAATATTTTAAAATTTTAATTTTATTTATAATGAGTCTCTTCATGTCATGGGGAAAGGCGATGTTAAAATATATATGAAAAATAACCAATTTTGGAAATCGAAATAAGTGAAACACATCAAAGGTCTATAAAACATTCTAATTTCTATAGGATAGCTTGATAAGGATGGGCTTGGTAAAATAATTTCTAAATAATTTTGAAATATTACTCAAGGATACATGGTTGTGGTGATAGAAGTAATGGATGTGACCTTATATCAAAATGTTAGATAAGTTGGAGTGTAAAAACCTCCTAAAGTCCAGAGTTGTGTCAATATTAACTGAGGATCTTAGTGAGAAAAACATAAAGGTTTTAACAAAGAAAGTAATACTGAAAATAAAGAACAAAAATTTAGGAAATTGTGAGAGTTTTTTGTTTGATAAGTACATATGGGTGTCATTTAAAATTAACAACATGAATATAAAATCTTGAAAGTTAGATCTTGTTCACTTGGTTTTTTAGGGATTATCCTAAGTCTAATCTCATAGAGGGTCACTTTAATTTGCGACTTGCATTGAAAATAATAAAATTAAAGTACATTTATACTTTATAAAATACAATTCCAATGTATTTGAAGTTTTTTATTAGTGGAAGTCCATGGTAGAAAAAGAAAATGATTGAATATTAAAATGTTTAATGTTCAACAATAGTGGTGAGTATAATGATATGGACTTTTTCAACCTCAATCAAAATAAAAAGATTAGGTTAGAGAATAACATTCATAGTAAAAATTAACATAATGTTTTGGTTGATCAAATGAATTAAACATTAATATGGAATGGGTGAATCATAAGGTTACTGATCGCATTATCGAGCACATCAAATTAGATGTTTATTTTAACTACAATTTCTGCAGTATAGCAACAACCCTTGGTCATCTCTCGATAGAGACTTAGATCATTAATTCCAAAATAAGGTTCTGATTATGAAAATATAAAGGGGAAATGGGGTTTTATAAAACATGGTTTTTGATTATTAAAAATAGAAATTGAAACTATATTACTACTTGAGAGAAACTGGTTGGAGAAATTGTGATCAACCCGAGTAAGTGTCCCTTGATGCTCAATCCATCATCGCTCTCAAGGAAAAGGTAAGGATCCATGATTAATTTATTTTATAAATACTGAAACCATTAATGGTATGTGATTTATTACTCGGTTAACACCAAGTATTTGATTGATCGATTATACTAATTACTGGCGACTGCTCAGAATCAATAAAATATCATCGATGTATGAACCAAACTCAATCAAGGAATCACATCAACAACGTGATGCGATTTCCTAATTTTGGTGTATATAAAAAAATATTCTCAACACAAACATGCATGAAAATGGGTTATACCTTCTAGATTTAATCAAACGATACTATCCATAGGCACACCCATGAAAGAGAAGAGGTGATAGAAGAGGAAACCACACTAAAATCATCACAAGATCAGATTTATGCATGGAAACATGAGGCTTCTTGTTCCATTGATTTTTATTATATAAAACCATAATAAACACAAAATAAAAAGTTATAAAAATAGACAAAAAACCTAGAAAATCAATTACCTTATGAATATCACAAGTATTGATCTCAAGATTACAACAACAGACACCCCCCAAGTTGATCACTAAGAAGCATAAAAGTACATGATGAAGAAGAGGGTGATAATGGATGAAGAATGATCTATAATTAGACTCACCCTTACCCTTGGTGGTTCCACCTAAGATAATGAGGGGGAGGAGTGATTTTTTGGATAATTACTTCAAAATTTCCACAAAAGTTTTCAAGTATCTAAAGGGATAGGTGACTATTCAAGGAATAATTTTTACTCCATATTTATCTGGCTTTTTGACTGACCAAAACACATGAAAATGAAAAGAAATATATGGAGATTCAGGCATTTGATTCATCTATCCCAGGGATATTGAATTAGAACAATTGGGTTTCCAAGGCCCGAATTATTGCTCAAATATAGAAGGGTAGTCCAATCTGGACCACCTAGAATTTCTTCACATTGTGGGCCTATTTTGGGCCTCCAAATGGGGGAACTGGGATCCATGATCTTATAGATAATTGTATCCCATATATTTTTACATTCATAAACCCATTTTTATACCAATTTTATGCACTTATTATTCACATTACATATTAATTTCCACATGCATGCTTGCGCTCTCATGCAATTTGTCCCATTTTGCTTGAATTCCGTCATTGGCTCTCCAAATCACCTCCCCCAGAATGTAAACACTAAAAAAAGTAAAATTGATCTATTAAAAAGTGATAAAAATTAATTCATTTAATCAAACATGAAGTGAAATTTATTATTATATTTTGAATATTCATTACAAAGAAACTTTAAAACAACGATGTTTGGGTGGAATTGAATAGTGAATCACTATGCGATCACACCCCCACACCTAAAATTTTTCACTTCTGGTCAAATACACATATTAAAAAAAGGATTAATGTATATATTTCAACAACATGAATATTTAACACTGGAGAAAGTTTTAATTCTTTAATTTAATGTGATCAATTCACAAACCAAACCAAGGAGTTCAGCCTAGTGAAAATGAAAAATGTTGTCTCAAAAATTATATCACAATGAAATTAAAAGAGATTAATGATACCAAATTGATAAAGGAATTAAAAATTTAACCATTACACTAAATATCCATTTTTTCCCGTGAAAACCATTCCATTCTATCCAAAAAATATAGATTATTTTAACATTTTTTAATCTTAAATGATTTTTTCCACCGAACCTTCCCTACATCATTTGTATTCATATTTCAAGACCCAATCACATAAGAAATCCCAAAAATCAAACCATAATCTCTCGACCTAAATATCCCCATATGCTGCACATTTCATCACTCCACTCATATTTTTTCGGAAGTTTCATTTGGAAAAAATCTCCCACTCATCTCTCAACCCTTGTTTGATCATATCATGACACTGATTTTAATAGTTATAACAAGTTCAAAGGGTTAGGAGTGGTTTTTGACCTACCCAAGACACAACCCATTTTTTTTTGATGGAGTACAACAGTCAGATATCAGGTACACATGCATTGGTCAATCCGGTACAATAATGAAACAGATCAAATAAGAAAAAAACATATGGAAATATCATTTTAATCTGAAAAATATCAACCTTACTTATATTTACCTTCAATTAAGTAAGAAATATTCACACTTTGTGGTTCGGTGATATATTGTTTTGGAGATATTAGTGACACGGTTTTACCAAAAACTAATCACATAAGGGGAATCATTAATATTAAAGGTTTCATAGAGATACAACCATTTATATCATCTAAAGAAAAAGAATTCACTAAAAATCACCCCCTGATGTTAAATTCTTTAAAATACGCATTCCATAATAGATACATGTTTTCATCAAATGTTAAAATAACATGGAATCAAAAATTTCAACATGTATTTTTTTAAGTTCCATGATTTTTTGATCATAAGGGTGGGGGATGTCAAAAAATACCATAGACAAGGAGAAAAATATAATAAGTAAGAAATACCATGAAAATACTAATAAACCTAGGAAGATGGGGAAAAGTGAAAATACCATAAAGAAGGTGAAAAAGATAATAAAGAAGAAATTCAGTGAAAATCCTAATGAACCCAAAAATGTATCCACCCCCACACCTAGAATGTGCAGTGTCCTCAATATAATAATTGAGAATATGAGAAGGAAGATTAAAATATGGTGTGTTTCACTGGTATGGTGCCTGTAGAAGGTGGATTTCCTCCACCTTATTCTTCAGAAAATCCTCATAAAAGTGTTTAAGTCGCTTCCCATTGACGGTAAGACTTCGTCTTCTCTACTCATGAAAAATATGTATTGCACCAAAAGGGTAAATATTAGAAATAGTATAAGGACCGATCCATCAGGAACAGATCTTAACTAGGTGGAGCATTAGGTTGGAATTTCACATGAGGATCTTCTCACCAATATAAAACTTATGCTAACGATTCATGCTATTATGGATAGCCTTTGTCTTCTATTTATAGATTCGAGAGTTCTCATATGGATCATGTAAAATTTCTTCCAAATCTTGAATATGCAGCTTTCTATGATCACCTGCATCTGAAAGATTCATATTACATTGTTTAAAAACCCAGTATGCATAGTTCTCTTCCTACACTAGGAGGTGAAATGAATTTCAAAACACAATTCGGTTTGGTGACATTCTGATTGGGGTTTTAAAAGTTGTACCGTATACCCAAAATGCATTATCCAAGGGTAAACTCCAATCTTTCATGTTCAGTTGTACCAATTTTTACAAGATTATATTAACATCCAGGTTTGATATTTCTTCTTGTCCTTTATTTTGGGTTTGATATTCATTTAAGACTTTATGATCAACGCCATACTTATGAAGAAAATTTTTCATGTTGCAATTGAAAAATTTTGAACCCTAATCACTAATAATGAATATCAGCAAACCAAAACTACTAAAAATCTAGGACCTTACAAAATCAGAAAAAACTCAAGAGTCATAGGTCATAGTAGACTTTTCTTCCACCCATTTAGAAACATAGTCCACAACCAATAATATGTACACAAAGCCATATGAATTTGGAAAAGACCCCATGAAGTCAATGCCCCATGCATCAAAAATTTCACAGAATAACATGGGATGTTGGGGAATTTCATTTCTCTTAGAGATATTCCCTATGAATTGAAAATGACTACATGACTTCCAAAATAAATGGGCATCCCTATGTAATGTTGGTCAATAAAGTCCAGAGTCATGGACCTTTAGAGTTGTACGTTGGGAGACGAATTGGCCCCCACAAGCCAATGTGTGGCATAAGGTCAAAACAGAGGTGAACTCACGATTAGGGACATGCTGATGAACAACTTGGTTACCACAAATTCTCCACAAATATGGGTTATCCCAAATGTACCACCAAGAAGGATTCTTAAGTATATGGGATTTTGAAGTGCTGAATTATGTGGGGACCCTAGATGATTCTCAAAAATTTACAATTCCCACATAACAGGTGGTAAGGTCCACAACATCACAAAGATTCTTATGAGGGAATAATTCTCTAATGGGGAGATATGAGTCAACATGTTGGTCCAATGGTGGAGAAATCCTACTAATGTTGTCAGCTAAAACATTTTCTACTCCTCTCTTATCTCTAATATCAAGGTCAAAATCTTGGAGGAGGAGAATCCACCATATGAGATGGGGCATAACATCAAGTATATTTAAGAGAAAATGAAGGGAAACATGATCATAAAAGACAAAAACGTTTTCCCCAAGAACATATGAATGAAAATTTTACAAGGGAAAAAATTGAGAGTAGTTCTTTTTCAGTGGTTGGGTAGTTTACCAAGGTAGGGTCAAGGGTATGCAAGGCATATGTAATGAAATAAGGATCCTTCTCAACCCTTTGTGATAAAACAACCCCAACTAAAAAGATAGAGGCATCACAGATATGTTAGAAGGGGAGATCCCACCATGGTGGTTGGATGATGGGAGGTGATTTTGAGACTCTTTTTTAGTGAATTGAATGCATACTCAAAAATTTATCAAAAAAAACTCCGAATCTTTTTGTAATAACAGGGACAAGGTAAGGGAGATATTACTAAAGTATTTAATGAATCGATGGTAAAAACCAGCATGACCCAAGAAATATCGCACCTCATGAACACATTTTTGGATATGGAAGGGATGAAATTAATTCAATTTTTGATTTAAAAACTATAATTTCTTTATTTGAAATGATATTCCGAAGAACTATCCCCCGCTCAACAATGAAATGGAATTTCTCATAAATTAAAACAAGATCTTTTTCCAATGCAGTGGCGAAGGAGAGAACCTAGGTTTTCCAAACAATCATCAAAATAAGAACCATATGCCCCGAAAATCATCCATAAATACTTCCATAAAACTCTCAAGGTACTCAGAAAAAATACAAAACATACATCTCTGAAAAGTACCACGAGCATTACATTGACCGAAATGCATCCTTTTGTATGAAAATGTGCCAAATGGATAGGTAAATATTGTCTTTTATTCATCCTTGGGGGTATATGGATTTGTAAATAACTTGAATATCCATAAAAGAAATAATAATGGGACTTACTAGCCAATCTTCATAACATTTGGTCAATGAAAGGTAAAGGAATGTGGTCCTTCTTTGTGGCTTCATTCAGTCGACGATAGTCAATATAGACTCACAAATTGCTTTGCACATGGGTTGGAACCAATCCATTCCTTTCATTTGACACAACTATTATTCCTATTTTTTTGGAACAATTTTCACTTGGCTAACCCATTTACTTTTAGATATAGGATAAATGATCCCAATAGTATGTAATTTACTTACTTCTAATTTTACCACTTCAAGGAGAGTGGGATTTAACCGATATTGAAATTGTCTTATGGGATTATCCTTACCATCCAAAAGTATATGGTTCATACAAATATGTGGGATAATCCCAGGAATATCAGCCAATATCCATCCTATCTCCTTTTTACACTCTTTCAAAAGTTTGATCCATTTTTATTCCTGTTGTGGAGAGAGGTTATTGGAAATAATTATGGGCAATTGGTACATACCCTCACGATATGCATATTTTAAATTAGAAGGAAGTTGTTTAAGTTCCAACACTAGTGGTTTTTGGATTGAGGGCGGAATTTTAGGGAGATTGAGGTCCATGAAACTGTTTATATGCTCATGTTTATTATCTAAGGAAATATAATCTATGTAAATGATATTTTTAGAATCATCGATGGTCATGGGTAACTCAGAATGAACCCAATAATCAATCTAAGCACACGATTTATATTTTTCATAACCCACACAACAATCAAAACATTAATCAAAATTGAAATCATCCAAGGGATAATAATAGAAAAATGAGTCAGATTATGAGTTAAGGATAGAATTGTGTGTGTTTGTGTCATTTGAGATCACTTCCATAGAATAAAGAGTAAGAGTGGAGTGCTCTTAAATGGGGTGTTTCATAGCCTCAAAGATGTTAAAAATTACCTTTTCTCCACCAAAATCTATGGATAGTGTACCATTATGGATCTTGATTATTGTATTCATTTTTTTCAATTATGACCTCCCAAGTATGAGAGGAGAATTTCCTTGTGTTCGGTATCCTCCATCTCAAGAATATAGAAGTCGGCAGGCAAGATGAGATTAGTCACTCTTACAGGACATCCTCAATCACTCCTGTTGTATGCGTAGTAATTTAGTTAGAATGTTTCATGAGAATTCTTATTGGTTGATGCTCTCGAACATATAGATAAGTATACACTGAGTGAGGCATTACATTAATGGAAGCACCTAAATCTATCATAGAATCTGAAAAGAGGCTCTCCCCTATGGTACATGGTATCATTAATGTGCTCAGATCCTTGAATTTAGTTGGAATTTATAGTTGAATCAATGCCAAGGAATTCCTTTATAATTTGACTCTCTCATTCCCCTTCAGCCTCTTTCTATGGGTACAAATCTCTTTAATAAATTTGGCATATCAGGGAATTTTGTTTAACTGCATCCAATAAATTAATGTTAACCTCAACCTTTTTAAATGTATCCATTATTTCTTTATCAATCTAATTATAAAAATTCTTCTTAGATTTAGGGAGTCTTTGGGGGAATGTAAGAGGAATGGATTGGTCATTTGAATCATCAATGATAATTTTATTACCCTTTTTATTTTTTTTCTTCATCGGAATATTTTATGAGAGGAGAAAGAGTGATTTCAAGAGGGGGACATACCTGTTGGGTAGAATCATTGGATATTGAAACTTACTTATAACTAGGAAGTGTTATTAAACAAAAATTACCTTTATCTTTTGGATTGGAAATGGTTTGGGAAGGTAATTGTCCAGAACATTGCATCTTTATCTCACTGATGGGGTTTTAAAATTGTCCTACTTGGGTTCGTAGGTCTTGAATTGCTGATTTTGTGGTCTGTTGGAACTGGAGGTTCTGGGTTTCCATTTTCTTTACCATATCCTCAAGCCTTGGTTAATATTTGGGAGGAGGAGGATTGTTTTAAGAAGGTGAAGGATAATAATGTTTCATACGTTGGCCTTTTTGACACCAATTCTTCTTAGGGTATATTGAGTTTCCTCCTTTTCGGTACTATGGTTGTGCTTGCCACCTGGGGTTTGGATTTGTCCTGAATGGTTCTTTCTTTATGGGAGGTTCTTGTTGGAATAAACACCCTGGGAACATGGATGCACAAGACTCAGGTAAATCTTGAAGTTGGGGGCACTGGTCAGAAAAATGAGTATTGTTAGAACAAATACCACAATGTAATGGAATTGAAGAAGAGTGTGAGTTACCATGTTATTGAGATAATTTCCTTATAATGATATGAATCAAATCATGTTTATTATCTAACTTTTGTTCTTGGGATGAATGAAATACCTCATGAACTCATCAGGTTGGTGAAATATCTCATTTACCAAATTATTGGGTATTTTGAGCCATGTTGGATATTAAGTCACGAGCGATGGAAGGAGTTTTATCAACATGGGAACCACCAAATGTAGCATCAATCATTCCATGATTCATGGGGATAATTCCCCCATAGAATTATTGGATTAAAATCTTTCACTAATCTATTGGTGGGGGAATCTTGAGAAAAGTCTTTTGAATCCCTCCCAGTATTCATGAAGGATATCACCATATGATTGCCTAATTCCACAGATTTATTTCCTAATTGATGAAATTTGGGAGGTAGGGAATAATTTCTCTAAAAATAGTCTTTTCAGGTCATTCCATCGCACAATTAGGGTAGGAAGACATTATATCCAATCTTTGGCTACACCAACAAGGGAGAAAGGGAAGGCCCTAAACCTAATTAAGTCCTCAGACACATTTTGGGGTTTTATGGTGAATCACACTATATGAAACTACTTAAGGTGTTTATGAGTGTACTCATAGGGAAGACCATGGAATTCATGAAAAAGGTGGATGAGTCCTGATCACAATTCAAATTAGGCTACTTCCTCACGATATTGGATGTACGTAGGTTGGTACTCTACATCAGGGGTGTTCATTTCTTTTAATGATTGATTATTTGAATCCATGATTTATGGGGTTTAATTCGGTTCAATTTTTGATTGGTTTAAGACCACTTGAGGTTCATAAATGGTTTCCTATATGTTACTTAGTTTTCCTACTTTGGATGACTTAATTTGTGAGTGAAGTGTCTTTTCAATTTTTGGGTCTATTTCAAACATTTTTTCTTTTTCTGATTAAGTCATGAAAATAAGTTGTGAATTTTGTTTGTTTTTTTATTTTTCTGATGGATATGTATAAAAAATAACTTAATAAGGTTAAAAGAATAATATAATGTTATACTATATAATTAGAGAGAGATAGATAGAGAATAAGAATAAGAAGAGAAGAATAAGAGAGGAAGAAAACATACAAAAAAATACAAAAACAAAAATAATAAAAGGGGAAGGGGGGGGGGATTTTTAAAGATTTAAGAAATAAAAAAGAAAAGAGTAAATGGGAAAAAATTATCTTGGATCCCCTGCAATAGTGCAATAATTTTATTTTAGTGTCAAGCACGTCAAATTAGATGTTTATTTTAACTAGAATTTTTGTAGTATAGCAGCAACCCTAGGTCGTATCTCAATGGAGCCTTAGATCATTAATTACAAAATTATGTTATTATTATGAAAGTAAAAAGGGGAATGTTATTTTATAAAACTTTTTTTTTGTTATTAAAAATAGAAATTGAAACTATATTTCTAATTTAGAGAAACATGTTGGAGAAATCGTGATCAACCTGGGTAAGTGTCCCTTGATGCTCAATCCTCCATCGATATCAAGGGAAAGGGAAGAGTAATTGATTCCTTGATTTTATAAATACTAAAACCAGAAATGGTATGTGATTTATTACTAGGTTACCACCTAGGATTTGACCGATCAATGCTACTAATTACTGGTGACCATTCAGAAACAATAAAATATTGTCGATGTAAGAATCGAACTCAATCAAGGCATCACATCAACAACACGACAAGATGTACAGATTTGCATCTATATTGAAAATTATTCTCAACACAAAAATTCATAATAATGGGTTATACCTTATTGATTTAATCAAATGATACCATCCATAAGCACACGCATGAAAGATAATAGGTGAGAGAAGAGGCAACCACATTCAAATCATCACAAGATCTGATTAATGCATGGAAGCATGAGAATTATTGTTCCTATGATTTATATTATATAAAAATATAATAAACACAAAAATCAAAAGGGTAAAATGAATAAAAATTGATAATTTTTTTAAATTCAAGTACCTTATGCATATTACAATCATTGATCTCTAGATTATAACAACGAACACCTACCCAAGTTGATCACTAATAAGCTTAGAAGAACATTATGAAGAATATGGAGAGAATGGATGATGAAATATCTATAATTCAACTCACCCTTACCCTTGGTCATTCTGACTAAGTGAATTAGGGGAGGAGTGATTTTATTTATAATTACAAAAAACTTTCTAAAAAAGTGGTCAAGTATCTGAAGGGTTAGGTGACTATTCAAGGAAGAATTTTTAATCCATTTTTATCAGGCTGGTTGACTGACCAAAATGAAATCAAGTGGATTGAAATTAGGAGGAGAGTCGGGAATTGGAGTTTGATGTCCAAGGAAGGTGGAATAAGACCAATGGATCTCTGAGGCATGAGTTATGGCCCAAATACATAAGGGTGGTCCAATCTGGCCTACCTAGAATTTCTTCACATTGTGGGCCTATATTGGGCCTCCAAATGGATGAATTGGGATCTATGATCTTCTAGGGAAATGTAGCCTACATTTTTTTACATTCATACACCCATGTTTAGAAAAATTAGATTATCCATAGTGCATATTAATGTCCACATTCATTTTTGGGCTCTCATGCAGTTTGTACCATTTTGCATGAATTCCGTCAGAGACGCTCCAAATTACCTCCTCCTACAATGTAAACACCAAAACAAGTAAAATTTCCTTATTGAATAGTGATAAAAACTAATTCATTTAGTCAAAAATGAAGTCAAATTTATTATTATATTTGGAATATTCATTAAAAAACCAGTTTAAAATAGCGGTTTAAGGGTAAAATTGAATAGTGAATCACTATGCGGTCAGTTACACATGGGAATGCCAATGGAATTTTGGATTGAAGAAGTGAATAAGGTAGTGTACCTGGTTAATAAGAGTCTATACACTCCATTGGGAAAGGTAATTCTAGAGTAGTTATGATTTAGTAAACCTATGAAAGTTATCAAACTCAAATGTTTCCTAAGTGTTACTTATGTCTTTTTGGATTCTAAAAAAATAGAGACAAAATTAAGGCTAAGTCTCACACATGTTTCTTTGTGGGTTATTTTGACAAAAATTTGGTTTTTAACTTTGGGATGATGATAAGAAAAAATTCATCAGAATTCAATATGTTATCTTCAAGGAGAAATTCTTTAGGAAAGACCATAACTTGGTTAAGAAAGAAGATGAGTCTACATAATCAACTATCTGAGTACAATTTGATATGAATACAAGTACTAGAAGAAAAAAAGTTAAGTATAGTTCATATATAATCTCTAAAAGACCAATCTATAAACCAATGGAATATGTTCCTGAATGATATATGATTATAGAGGCTAGATTATATCATGGGAAATTGGAGATTTAAAAGATAGATAATTATAAGTTTTAGTTCAAGAAGGATTTGTGATATAAGTAAAATTGCATATATCTTATAGAGTTAAAAAAACCAATTGAGATATTTAGAGATAAAATGAACATCTTATTTCCAATAGAAAATTAGAAACCTAAATTATTAGAAGAGGTGGCCACTCTTCGTGCCTCCAAAAAGTTGGGGTTAGTTATACAGGAATACATTCTTTCATTATATTCAAAGGGAACATGAGATATAACCGAGTTAACAAAGGGGAAAATAACTATACAATACATGGGTTTTATTTTTGATGGAGGGTTCTAATGGTAGGAAAAGGTCCAAGTAACAATTGATGGTAAAAGGATTTATATAAAAGGAAGGGATTGGAAACTTAAATTTTTTTTCAGCAGTGGTTAAGAACCTTAGAATACAAATAGTGTTAAGTATGGTTTCTATTAATAATCTATACATAAAGACGATAGATATATATTTCCTCTCCTAATTTTGATATTTAGGAATATATTTACATAAAGAAACAAAGGGGGTTCAAGTATTATTAGAATGAGGACATAGTGTAAAAATTGAAAAGAACCCTCTATCATATGAAGTAGTTTCCAAGGTAGTAGAATAAAAAATTCGATTATTTCATGGCTATAAAATATTTCAATCGAAGTAACATGGATCAATATTTCTATAAAAAAGCATGGGATGATATTAATTTCATCATTATTCTCTTGTATATAACCATCATACTTTTGGTAGGTTCGAATATTAAGATGATTCAAGAGATGAATCGTGATTTTTATAGAAGATTTGAGATGAAATATCTCTGTCCGGACCATAAAATCTTTGGGATGAAGATTGATAGAGATAGGAATTCCAAGAATTTAGTTCTATATCAAAGGGACTATATTCATAATATTTTTGAAAGGTTTTCAATGTGTGAGGTAATCTAGTCTCAATTCCACTAGTTGGACACTTAAAATTGTCCAAGGATCAAGTACCTAAAATAGAATATATGAAGAAGTGTATGATTAGAGTTCCATTTAAATTAATAGTAGGTAAATATATGTATCCATTTTTTTGATTCTCCCAAACATTTCATTTATAATCGAGGTTATCATCCATTTTTTTGGAAATTTTAGTGAAGTTACACCCATAGGTTATGAGATGGATTATTTGATATCTGAAAGGAAGAGAAGGTAAAAATATTTACTTTGGGATGGATGATCCAATATAGGGTTACATTGATGGTAAATTTTCTATGTATTAAAAAACGTGGAAGATAAACACTTGTTTTGTGTTCACTAATTGAGAAATAACAATTAATTGGATGTCATATCTACAATTGGTTGATTCTTTGTCCAAAATAGAAGCTGAGTATTTGGTATGAATGAATGTGAGGAAGAAATTGGTTAAGTTTATATTATTATTTAAGGATATTGGAAGGATTCAAGAGTGTGGATCATTACTATGTGCTAATCAGAGTGAAATCCATTTAGCTCAGAATCCATTGCATCACTCATAGATAAAACATATTGACATGAAATAAAATTTAATATAGAATATGATAGAGGAAAAAGTACTAGAGTTTTTTATGATAACCAAAAAGTATAATATATTTGATATGTTCCCCAATGTTCTAGTTTAAGAAATTACAATGCAATATGATGACTCAGTGGGATTTGGGTGAATGGATGGAGATGGAGACATAGAATGTTGTGTAAGGGAGGGATTATAATCTTTTCCTATGTTTAAAAGTGTTTATATATATTACATAAAGTAGTCATCAAAAGGTATTTTATTATGAATAGTGAATACTATCCAATTTATTATTATTTGACCTGATGGAGAGGCTCCAAATGATAGCTCGACCTTAATGTTCAGGATAATGACAAAACATATTTAACAATGGTGGACTATTTCAAAAGTTTATAACTTCTTAAGGTATTACTATTAGTGGTTTGGTAGATTTTAATGGAATTTATGGTTTATTATGTTGGATGATCTGATGATGTTGTAGTGAAGTAATTCATCATGATTTGTGGCAAAGGTGTAGATCATAAGAGTCATTCAAATTGTTGTAATAATAAATTGGATTATTCACCCAAATTCAGTGATCAAGTTCTTATTTATATAGGCAATTGGTAGTCACCATGATTAACAGTTTTAGTTCCATAAATTTAAGTAGTTTTTGAAATTGGATGAATATATGTGACCCACTTTCATTGGTTGGGACCACTTTCACATGTGTAGTGATGAAATTTGGGATTGGTTTTAATTAGAGATCTTATGTTATTTTAGTTCCTTGTAACATTTGATTGTAATGAATATAGAAGCTGTGTTCTCTCATGGATGTCAGATTCACATCCAAACCATGTAAAATCAAAGTGTTTATTTTCTTGATTTTTTAATTTATTCATGTGTGTGAATGTTTGTGAGTTTTATTGAGTGTGTGTGAGGTTGAATTAGTTAGTGAGTAGGGTCTGAATAACCTTATATATTTAAATAAATCATGTTCTAGGGATTCCCCCAAATCAAAGAAGTTCCAGAGGGTTAGTTCCCTCAATGTGGTAACTTCGGATTGATAACTTCTATTAGGCCAGGGTTAGGAATATTTCCAACAAAAAAAAAATACTGTTGATATTAATTTTAATTCCTCTATTAAAAATATTTTTGAATTATTCTAGGGGAAAGTTACATGTCTTCCTTGTGTTAGTTGAAACCCAAATAAAATTTTTAACTCTCCAGTCATTTATATTTCAAACTCACACATCATGAAGTATAAAAAAATCTTGAATTGTTCTTTATTTAATATTCCAAAGATTATTTTATCAATATATATGTGAAATATCATCATTTTATCACTCTTATTCTTGATACAGAGATTATGAAAAACTCCACCATGAGGAAAACTGATACATTTCAAGTACTAATCAAGTTGAGAATACCATGCTCTTAGCGCTTTCATTATCCAATACAATTCCTTCTTCAGTTGAATTTTTTTTCACATCTTAATGAATAAAAAACCATCTATTTTCTCGATGTGTACCTCTTATTAAAGAAATCCATTAGGAATGATTATTTGACATCTATTTGGAATAATTTGAATCCAATTTTTACCATTATGGCCAAGAATAACCAAATTATTTATATCCTAGACACATGATAAAATTTTTCATCTATATCGACACATTTAATATGAGACTATCCCTTAAACACATGTCATGACTTATTTAAAATCACCATGATTTATTTATATAGGTTTTTTATAGAAACCCCATTTGGTCCTCATAAAATTATTTTCCACTATCCATGGAAAAATCAACCACATTTGATTATTTTCAATTTATACAAGCTCTTAATTCATCACTTGTATCAAATTCTCATATTTAGTAGATTCATTAAGAAAAACTGTCTCTATCTTTGATAAGAGTTATTTTTATTTGTGAGACTTATTGGTCCTTTATGGTCACTAACAATATTCTTCTCAACAATTTCAGATCAACTTTTCAGATTCTATATTGTTGAAAGTAAAAAATAATTATTCTCATCATCAATATCATCTTCATAATAAGAATAATATCATTCTTCTTCCCCAATGCTACTCACCTCCTCATTAATTTTGTTTATAATATGATCTCTATTTTTCTAAACATTCCACCAATTCTTTACCACAGTGATATCATTTCTTTTGATAGTATTTCCAATCTACTTATTTAATTTCATATAGGTCATAATATTACCTGATTATCCAAGTAAAACACATTTATCTCCATGAAATTGAAATATTTTATGTTTCTTATTATTGGGAATAAATCAGGTATTGATAAAGATTTGAAATTATTTAAACATTGAATTATTTACATACAAAATCTCAAATTATTTTTTATTCTCCCATAGATAAATAAGTTTTATTGGAGATATAGATTTATCTTATGAATTATTCTATCTAAAACCTCACTAGTTGATATTTCATAATAAGAATCATTATAGCCATGTTGTTTATGATTTGATTCATCCTCCAACATATAAAATTCTGTAGAGGTATATTCTCACTATTAAAACTTGATTCCTTATCCCATGCTTGTAGAGATAATACTATACTTGGATGTTAGAAAATTTTATGCCATTTTTTGATTTGTAATTTCCTAATATTTATCCCAAGCATATTTTTCATCCCTACTTCGATACTAAGTAATGAAATTCAATACCTTAGACTTGTGGGTGATAACTATCAACAATTCCATCTTGCTATAATAATCAATGAATAACACAAGGTAACTCTTATCATCAATGTATTGAGGTGATTTGAGCCCAAAAACATAAATATACAATAGATTAAGAAACCTAATTGACTATCTATATTTCAAATTGTATGTTTTTGAAATTATCTTCCCTTTTAGAAAACATCACATGTGAAAATATAGAGATATCAAGAGCTGTATCATTATTCACCGAATATTTTATGGATTATTGGCTTATGTGACAAATATTTTTATCCTACAATTCATGTTATTATTCCTTGTATATAAATAAAAAGTCTTATTCTCCACTAATTAGGTAGAGATTACCATTTCTGTGCTTCCATTTCATTATAAATTATCCATCAATTTCATTGAAGATAAAATTATTATTGGTGAAATTCACTACATGTTCTAATTCACAAAACCAACATACACGGAATCTTTTTTGAATGAGCCCTTAAAAAACCAATACATACTCTAATATTATTTCTTTTACCAATAATATAGATTTCTATGATCCAATAATTTTTAAGCCTTCATTATTTGCTGAATCATATGAAAAATTATTTATCATATGTAATCCCTATCAGTAGATCCTTATTTCCCACCATATGGAATGTAAATAATCTATCAATAATCCATGGAATAATATGATTTGATACTCTTGATGGGTTCAGTTTGATCATACCATGATTATTGGCAGTCGAAAAAAGCCCAAAAATAGGTATATCTATCTTTAAGAATCTAAATGTGTAATTATATCATAAAGATAAATCCAGACAAAGTACATGGTATTTTAAAGTTGAGAAATATATCTTCCCCGATCATAGGAGAAATTTCAAGGAAAATCATAATTAGTAGTGAAGAAAATCACCCTACCTTCTAGGAAATACACTGGTTGAAGGATCCACAATTATATCATGAGGATACCTGAATGTCTGAAGGGGTGTTAACACCTTCTTAAGAGATACAAATAGAGTTTGATAAAAAGTGATTTTATTAACTTTGCATTAAACAAATGATAAAAATCCATTAAAAAAACCTGATCAACACACACACACACACCCAATAGAAGATATAACATACCTTATATATATATGTGAATCCATTTTTCCTCCTTTTTAATGTATCTCACACATTACTACTATTGAGTGTAGTTCCTTAAACTCATTTTAATGAATAAATCAAAATCTTTTAATGATCCAACCATTGGTTCTAAACTGAAGAAACCATGCCAGAGTGATCCAGCTTTCCATTTCATCTCATTCAACCCATTGAATATGCGTCTCATATATATTTCATATTATATAAAAATATATTATATGTTTTATATCAATACATGATTCGTATGTATGAAAATATACATGCATCATATGTATGTACTATATACTGACTATATATACAATATTTCATATTATATATATACTTCATGCATCATATGCATGGGTAAATTCATTTCATGCACGTACATTTTAGTGAAAATCCAATAATCTCTCACTTTTACTAAAATATCATAATAACCTTATGAAAAACATCACAACTCCTTTTGAATCCATCCATTTTTTTAATTCAGTTTCATCAAAATCTTTTAATTTTGAACAAACACGTTGCCTAAAAATATATCCTTATACAAGGGCCTAACCATGTGAACCTATATACCTTAGAGTCATTGAAAACAAATATGAAATTAATATCTCATAGATGTAATCAAGGATTTTCCCTTATTAAATCATCAATGTTACTCAATTTACTAAGGGGTCTGGTGTGATATCCATCTAACATACTCATATATCTATAAAAAAATGTATACCATAAGATGTTTCATATATATAGTATTTATACCTATATAATCCACTTTTCCATGATATCAAGTGACCACTCTATAAGGAACACATCAATCTAGTATAGCCCACATATATTTTATTGATTCTATAAAAATTACTAACCTTGTCAATGAATAGATCACATGTCATTTATCTCATAGTTAAGAACATCACATGAAACTCATATAAATAGATGAACATGTAATCTGTGACTCAGATAAGCATGGCCATGAATTTTCTTGATATAATTCAATCAAGGGGCATATGTCTTTAATTACCATACAAGTGGAAAAATCCCATCATGGTTTTACTCCAACCAATGACATTATCAACAACATACCCAACCACACGTATATTAGCTAAGTTATTTCAAAACTTTCATAAGCATGGTATCATAGTATAAATATTATCATGAAAGGTATCTCACCAACCTCAAGGATTGATAATAACCATTCTCCCTTAAGTATATTGATGAATGTAAGAAATTACATAAGATATACTTTTGATGGTTAGTAATAGTAATAATTCTATAATTATTAACATATTAATGTACTCTTCATATCACATATATAAATCTTTGAAAAAATTACAAGATTATATTCATGATAATCATAACATACCACCACAAACCATAATACTCCATGATGATAATCAATCAGGGAAAACTCAATGTCACACTTTGAGGGGATATTATCATTTGACCATTTATGTAAAATAAATTATAGCACACATGAAAGAATGATAATGAAATTTTTCCTTTAGTAAAATAACATGATAAGTTTTATATACTAATTTTTTTAGGAATATATAAAAAAACATCATAACCACTTATCTATCATATTGTATATGGTAAACTGCTAGATCATCCTTTCCATATGATGTACTTTACAAGGGGTGTGTTAACTCATTACAAAATATATAATTGCTTTCAAATATCAATGAGATGATCTAATAATACCCTCCCACTAACTCTATAGTGAGTAACATCTACAAAGAAAGAAATTTGGAATAATGGTGATGTTTAGGAATCAAATTCCTAATATTCAACTATTTAAATATATTAAAACTCCTTAAAATTAAAACATCAGATGTCATGATATCTACTTTTATTTTTTACTCAAAACTCTTTCTAAGTACATCATCGTCATCCTTGGAACATTTTCCATAAATTTTTTTCCATAAATTAATTTAACTACTTATATTATTGTATACTAGTATCTCCGAATCTTTTTTATGATAATGTGATATGAACTTTGTTATGGTAACTAATGAAAATATTTATATTTCCCTTTATCACATTCTCTAAAATCTTTTAAGATATCATTTTTAATTTAATCTATAAAATTGACTCGTTTAATCCTTAAAAGAATAGTGACATTCACTTTAATATTAGACTGATATTATATTTTTATTTGTTGACTTTAAACTTTTATAAGTTTAAACATACTTCCATGTGTAGCTTAGTCACTATATTTCTTTCAGAAGACCTTATTGAAACTAATTTAGGTTTAAGAAATAACATTTATCTTTTAATAGTAATAATTAATAAATAAAATATTGTTTCATATTATATATTGTATTCTATGTGTTTGGAGAATTTTACTTTTGAAAATAAGATTTATTAAAATATAACTTTAATGGGAGGAAGGAACACATTCCCTTATATTTCAATAAACATCTGTATAAAAACCTTATCTTGGATAAAAATATTTCAATCACAACTTATCCTCAAAACATGTTATATAATCTTGATTAATCACAAACCATGTGTATGAAATAAATCATCTCATTTTTTTCATACAAAATAGTTTTTAACTAAAAACATCTCTTATAAATGAGATGAAGATACATATTTTTTAATTAGATTCATCCAAGATTGACACATTCTTTTACATTAAAATATTTTTATAGCAACTATTGGATTCATAACATGAATTCAAACAACAATATTTATCAATTATTATTTTTATTTTGAACTCATATATTTTTTAAAAACATGTAAAATATATATTTATCATTATATAACTATCAAAATATAAAGATTTAATTATGTAAAACTAATACCTGACATGGAAAGTCCCTGTATTTTTGAAAAGTCATTAACTTTTTTGGGATAATCCTATCATATAAAATTATCAATTCTCTTTTCCAACAACCCTAGTTTCCAATTCCCTTGACATGATTCATGAAAATACATGTCAAAACTCTTTTACTATATTTTATTATTTTGATATAAACTTTCACCAACATGCAATGTATACACAAAACTAGAATCTAGAAATCACATGCCTAGTTCATCTATTCTCAGTGTTGTGAGAATATCAAAAAAAAAATTAAATTCAATCATATTATCATAATATTTCTATAAATGAAAAAATGATGAATTCACTAAATAGAAAAGTCCATTTTTAGTATACCATGAAGCCTGTTATAGAACTGGACAAATCATAACTATGTATATAAAAACACCTATCTTATTACATTAAAAATAAATTACTTAAATGATCTTCTCAAGGAAAAAATGAGATAAAAAATAGACATCTTATGATAAGTTCATCTAAGATTAAAGCATCTGAGTTATCAATGAAAAAACTCCTCTAATAAATTACCTGAAGGAAAACATTAAGATTAAATTCTTTTCATGTATTTTGACCTCTTTTATATTTAATGTGATAAACCATCCCATGGGGCCTATGCCGTGACAACCCTAATCCCGCCTCTGATAGGCCAGGGGCTGGAGACTAGCACCGAGTAGGCATATCCCACAAATGGGAGGCATTTTCTTAAGAACATGTACACATGCACCCAAATTAAATCCAAAGGGTTGGAGAGTGAACACACTATGTAAAGAAAACACATGAATACCACTACAACCCAACAATAGAGTAAGAAAAAAATTAAAGCCGTAAAATACAACTGGGCCAAAATACAAGCCCACTAAAAGAAAGTCAACTGCAAAGCCCGACTCGCAAACAAGGGTATTAACACTGCTGTAGAAGCTGCCGAAAATATCTCATATTTTCTGATCTCACATGGCACTATATAGTCCTAGTCCTAGTCCTACCCTACCTGGGACTTCACAAAATCATCGGTCAACTGCACAAGACACGACACGTGCGGGCATATCCCTTTTAGGGGTAAGTAAAACAATACTCAGTAGGGGAACCCGAAAACCACAAAGAAAAAGACCATAATAGAAAACACCACAAATATGGTACAATAATCTCAATATATTTATATGTCATCAACACATATAACAAGAATATATTGGTATACTAATAAATGATTCCAAGATGAAATGTATCATCCACTGCCAACCATATGGTTCTGTGCGTAGCATAGTTAATTTCGGGAGATCCCACTCCTTGAGATATCTGATAGTAACCACGTAGAACATGTCTACCAAGAGTATCTAAGAGAACATCTGGTCTCAATATGTCATGAAGGTTCATTCATATATCCAATCTCACTAAGATAAGAAGTCTCGATATCGCAGTCAATACTTTTTCCAAGGATTCTACTCAAGGGATTCTCATCACAAGAGGACTCGCTCCTTGATCCATGAAGTCATCAGAGACCTTTTCAAAGAGGTCCCACTTATTTGGGCCCCACCCAAAGAAAACAAACAAACATCTACCAAATGTACACTACCTCAATCGTAATGCTGAACATCTTATATTGTTGAGGGACTCATCCCCGATTAGTCACAAAGGTATGTTGTGACACTGAGGTATGCTCTTCTGTCGGGCCACAGAGGTACGCTCATCTTACATCCCACTAAGGTCCACCAATCTATTGGGACAATGTGGTATGCTCGTCTCCCAGACCATTTAGGTATGATCATCTAATAGGCCACTGACGTCCGCTCATCTTTCGGGCCAGTGAGGTCTGCTCGGCTACCGGGCCACTGATGTTTGATCTTCTATCAGGCCACTGAAGTATGCTCAACTACTAGGCCATTAAGGTCTTTTCATTTTTCGGGCCACTGAGGTCTACTCGGCTACCTATCCACTGAGTTCCACTCATCTTCCATGTTACTGAGGTCTGCTTAGCTACTTGTCCACCGAGGTCCTCCCATCACTTCCTTCTCATCATAGCTAGCAGTAATATTTCCACTTGTAGCATGCTTGATTCTAAGAGAATCTACTCCACAAGACATCATTCATATCGCAACCTCTCAAGAAACTCAATTCGAGTATTCCAAAAGTACGGTCTTATCGTAAGGGACCAAATCCAAAAATGAATCATCAATCAAGCGTACGGTTTGGAGGTTATGCATGTTTGCTGAAAAGGGGGATGGTTGGGTTCGTGCTCTGTCGCACCTGGTTAGACCAACCTGAATCAATACAATTCATCTAACCCGTCCCTACCCCATCAGGTATGGGCTGACCCAGTCCATCCTGGCCTAAGGGACATGCATGTTGGGCTGCAGGTCCATCCATTTTGGTGAACCAATGGCCCAGTCCTCATCCATCCTAGACCGCGCTGGTGGAAAGGTTTCTATACAACCAGGCCGCCCAATAGACCAGTTTTCCCAAGCCTAATAGGCACTGGAGGGCTGGTTTGGTCTAACCCAGACGTGATAGGTGATGTGTCCGCCCTGCGTTGCACGACTGGCTCAGTCGGCCAGCTCCCCCACATGTGGTCCTGCGGCCCGGCCGCTGGTCTCCTGACTTTACGCGACACCCTACTGGAATAGTAGTTTCGCATCACCATGGCCCTCTGGCCATGGCCTAATCCACTACAGTGCACCGATAGTGCAATCCGCCACCTACACGCGGCTGTTGTGATGTACTGCCGCCGCTTGCTGTTTTTCGGTGGCCTCTGACCACTTCCCCACAACGGATGCTGTGGCCCCCCTACACCTTCATGGAATTCCACCTACATGCTCCGCCCCTGGTCCACAATGGACATTGAGCCATGTCCTCACATGTCCTTCTTACATCATCCTTTCAAACCCCTTACTTGCCGTTACGGTCCCTATCTGGACTGCGTATCACCACTGACTTTGGGGTTCCTGATTCCTTCCCATGTTATTGAGGCAACATATATTGGGGAAATTGAAAGAACAAAGGAGGAATGAATTCACATGAATACCTGAGGTGGGAGGATTGAGCCTTGTTCGTTTTGTCCTTGATCTGCCCATGTTAGAGTTTAATAATAGCAAAACAGAACCAATTCTAATCATAGGTTCAATAAGGATCCAATTTCCAAATCATTATCACAAAATCAAACCTATCCCACAATAGAATACATGATCCATGAATCATTCCATTCATCAAATGATTCACATTCTTTGTGAAGATTTAAATAAATGGGGTAATATAAATTAAATCAAACAGACGCCCTACATTGAGGTTGGATCATTTGATGGTGAAAATTGGAGTTGCACTGCTATCGTTCGTCGTTCCTCGATCCTCAACTCGTTTTCATTGGTGATTCATTGTTTTTCGCCATTCTTCACATACTAATGGAAATCCTACAATGTTTCAGAGTAATCCTAGATCCCTTTCAATGACCCCATATTAGGTTAATCCATTAAATGGAGGAAACACCATTCAACGTTTCTGTTATGCTAAGTCACAATATTGTTACACTATTTCATTTATGAAACAAAATTTTTGTTATGCTCAGGTTGCATCATCATTTCATTATAGTGAAACTAAAATTTTAATAAGATAATCTCCTCAAGTTTATTTTATTTTATTCAAGAAACTTTATTTTAAAAATACCAAATAAATAACTTTTTTCCTCGACCCACACCGGTCAAGGTTAAGTCTTGCTTAATGAAAACATCTCATTACGAAATCAACTGTAATATATAATTTATAATCTAAGTTACTCTTTATGAGTTAAGAGGATTCAAAAATAAAATAATTTTTATTTATATTATTTTATTTATTGTTATGTCCCAAAAACAAACTTTCATAGTTATCCTGCATCATCTGATGTTAGACTTCACCTAATGAAAGCATGCCCTCACGAGCTCAACAATGGTCTCTGATTTTCAATATGAGATAGTATTCATGAGTTATAATTACTTAAAAAATAAAATAATCTTATTTAGTTATTTTATTTACAGTTATTCCATTTTCATGTTTTCTAACTGGACACCCGCACCTACTAAACTTAAGTCGCGTCTAGTGAAAAACCACTGCCCTGAACTCAATGGTGGCTTTGAATTTCTGATCCAGGAACCTGTTTAAGAGTTATTCTACTTTTTCAGTAATACCACTCATGCACACTATTTAAAAATTTAACATTTTTTGACGGTTCATTCCATGAACTTTGGGCCTCAGAATCGCATGCCGTCTCAGCCCCTGGCCTCCTAATTTTCCTAAGAGTCTTCTAAAAATAGAACTAGGAAAATTAGAGCTATTAAATTACCCAAACATTTAGGATTTTCTTCCTTGAAATCCAAACTAAGGGATTCCAAAATAGATGAGGGTACGAGCACGAACCTGAGCCTCCCACTCCCACATGCTCTCCTGGAGATTCTTGTGCTTCAACTGAATGTGCACTAGAGAAATAAATCTCCCACAGAAGGTTATCTCTTATAGATCCGTCATCTCCACCTAAAATGCTACAAAAGTCACCCATTCATCAATTTCCAGATTTTATATTAACAGGTAAGCCCATCTTCAACTTGTTTTGTCATCCCCAATGTTCGCCTTTACATCCATATGCATGTCCTGATGCATCTCGTTACTCTAGGAATCCAATGATGCTACTATGTATCCTATGAAAAGAAAAACGTGCTCCCCACATTTTTAGTGTACATCAAGGGTATTCTCTATGGAAAACAGATCACATAAATATTCACAGTCGGTTTCACCAAGTTGTGACTCCATGACCCAATTAAAAGTTGATGGGTAACAACCAATGAATGGAGATAAGCTAGTTCATCCCCATCCAAAAAGGATAACCACAATAAAGATAACCACTATGATGCCTCACTCAGTAACTATTAACTAGATTCCTGCAGAGAGAATCTGCTTCTATGTTTCTCATCACCAAGTTTACTGCAACTCCAGCCTATGAGATACCCAATCCCAAAAAAGGGACCTTCTGAAACCCAGACACTTCAAGAGTTTTTTGTGTAGCATGTGATTCCGAAGTGGGTCTAGGACCATCCTTAAGTGTCTCTCATGATCCTACTCATATGTATAGTACTCTAAGATGTCAAAAAAAATTCACCTGAGGCTATCTAGGGAGAAAACATGGTTTTACTAAGCCCTTATTCTATATGTCCCCCATCTGTACCCCCATCTTGTGGAGATATTTGGGGGCCATCCAATATACTGACATAAATATTGGTTCCAACCAAGGGTGTAGACCAATAGAGAAGTCTAACTCTTTAGGGAGAGGTAAACTTGGAACATCTTCAAGGAATACGTCCTTATGCTCTACCGCAACTGAGAAAATTGAGGACTCATAACATCCACATCATCGAGGGCCGGACCGGCCAACTCGATAGAGATTGGCTACACCCTCCTCTATCTGACTCCATTAAGAGCTATAAAGATTTTCCCCTTTGACGATAAAAAAGGAAATTTACTTCAATCATCGTGGATGACCACATACTTTTGTATAAAATAGTCAATATGAGTATGAACTGTGGTTGAGCAATCCATACCCAAAATAACATCGTAAGTCCTTAACGCTTCCACCAAGAGGTTATAATTGAAAATCTCACCTCAAGGGTCAGATCACACCATCAGGATAAGTGTGATTATCGAGTATTCTCCCATAGGTATCTCCATATGTAAGGGTCAAGTCAACTATTTAACTTGAAACTCTAGGCCTTAAAAAAATACGTGGCAAGAAGGAATGATTAGAACATCTTTCCATTAATACGGTAGTTAAGATTAGACACAGACTGTACCTCAAATCATCCCTAGAGCCCTTGGTTCATATGGAATGACCGCATATAGCTATTCCCTCCCCCTGTCCTCTAGATCCCTGAGGCTGGTGTGGACAATATTAGGGTGGTGGTTGTAACATGTAAAAATATATGACTCCTCCTACTGCCCTCCCAGCTTCTTTGGAACATTTTCTACCCTACGATTCATCTATTCCTGTCACTATCTTTTCCCTGGTGGCTCATCCACCATTTCATTGTTGACACAACAGGATGGAAAATCTCTAGTGAGATGTCCCCTGTCATGTTTTGAAAATCATTACCTCTTCCTAGGCCTACTGGACTCACGCTATGAACCTTGAGCTATAGATACCATGTCGTGGGATCTCTTCTCAGAATGTCTCATATGTCCTAGTCTCTGAGACCGACATCAACTTTCAGCTTTCCCACTACGGACATCCAGTGGCTGTATCTGCTGAACCAGAGGACTTTCAACCACAAAGGTTCTCTATGGAACCCTAGCATAAGTAATAATGCACAGAGAAAGAGTTATGGATCATAAATTCCTAAAACCACATCTCTCAGAGGTCCATGACCTAAAGCACTGGTCTTGTTATATTCATCATGTACATTGAAATGTTGGTACACCTTGATGAATACTTAGCTACCATCATGTCATCTTTCAGAATCTGTAGAAGCTCAAGGGCATGCATAGCCCTTAGATTTTTCTGGAGAGTTCCCATTTTTTGAGAAAGGTTCTCAATATCTGACCATAGAAGAGTCACATCATCATAATATAGGGTAATCTAAACCCCTCCATCACCCTTTTGAGCCACACAAAAGGATCATTTCCAAGACCTCCATTTGATCTAATGGTGTCCTAATGAGGCAGAAAACTCAGTCAGCACCTCATGTTAGTCCTTATCTACATGATAGTCGGGATTTTCATGGAACTTGAGGGGTCTATATCACTAAAACTCGTGACGTGCGATCATCCCGAACATCACATACACAGGTACTATGAGTACCATGTGCTATTACAAAGGTGGTGATATAGATGGTACACCCCCTGGTGGGGGTGTCTCTAGTACGAACCCCTATAACCATCTTGTTACCCTACAGATCATCCTCATGATCACGTGGTAGAATCCTGGATGGTTGTCTACATAGAAGCATCTTGAAAAAAAACAAGATGCACTACGATCAATAGAGTATACCTGGAGAGATGAATCAAGAAGGATATGGAAAACTCAACCCATTCCTATACAATTCATGTACCATCATTTTTTCCTACAACTAGTGTTTTCATGTACCAATTTGAAAAGAAGAATTCGTGGTCTTGGGGTATGGATACGTCAGCAACTGCACTAACACTGGATTCCATGACCTGAAAGCCTAACTCAAAACACTAAACACTATTTAACCAAACCAAAATCATAGACTCTGGGTTATTATGGTAGAACTGACCTATCACTAACACCACTCTCTCACAAACCATCCCCTGGGGCCCATGTTGTGACATTCCTAATCCCACCTCCGATAGTCCAAGGGTTGGCATCTAGCACTGAGTAGGCATATCCCACAAATCGGATGCATTTTCCAAAGAACCTATACACACACACACACCGCACTGAAATCCACAAGGACAAAGAATTAAGACACTAAGTAAAGAAAACGCATGGATAACACTACAACCCAACAATAGAGTATGACAGAAAGTAAAGTAGTAATGTACAACCAGCCCAAAATACAAGCCCACTAAAAGGAAGACAACTATAAAGCCTGACTCGCAAACAAGGGTACTAAAGTTGTTGTACAAGCTCCTAGAAACACTTCAACTCATCTGATATCACAAGTCACCGTCTGGTCCTATTCTTGGTATTAGTCCTCCTCCTCCTAGGACTCTACCAAAACATCGGTCAACAGCACAAGACATGACATGTGCGGGAAAATCCCATGAAGATCTGTGTAAAATAACTTAGTAGGGGACCCCAGAAACTAAAAAGAAAAAGACCATAATGAAAAAACACCAAGAAGGTACAATAATCTCAACATAGGTATATATCATCAACACATATAATGAGAACATGTAAGTATAATATTAAAGGATTCCAAGATGCAATGTATCAACCACTTCTGACCATATGGTTCTATGCATAGAATGCTTGAATCCGAGAGATCCCAATCCTTGAGCTATCTGATAGTAACCACATAGGGAAAGTATACCAATAGTATCTGAGAGAACATATTGTCTCGATACATCGTGATGTTTCCCTGAGAGGTTTTGTCTCACTAAGACAAAAAGTATCCATATCACAACCAATCTGTTGTCATTGGATTCTTCTTATGACATGCTCATTCTAGGAGGAATCTCTCCTTGAGCCATGAATTCCTCAGATACCTTCACAATGAGGTCCCACTTCTTTGAGACCTTCCAAAAGAAAACACATAGAGAACTATCCAAATTACACTACTTCAGTCATAACATTGAACATAGTATACTACTGAGGGACTCATCCCTAATTAGTCACTATGGTCTGCCGAGCCATTGAGGTTTGCTAGATTGTTGGGCCACTGAGGTTTGTTCATATTCTGATCCACTAAGGTCTACTCATATCCTGGTCCACTCAGGTCTGCTCATCTCCAAGGCCACTAAGGTCTTCTAGTCTCATGGGCCACTGAGGTCTACTTGTCTCTCAGGCCACTGAGGTCTGCTCGTCTACCGGGCCACTGAGGTCCGCTTGGCTACCGGACCACTAAGGTCTATTTTTTTGTCAAGACTCTGAGGTTCGCTCAGCTACCGGGCCACTGATGTCCCCTCTTATTCTGATTCACTGATTTATGTTCGACTACCGTGCCAATGAGGTCCACTCATCACTTTCTTTTCGTCAGAGCCAGCTGCAGGATTTCCACTCGTAACATACTTGATTCCAAGAGAATCTACTCTTCAATCCATCAGTCCAATATCAACCTCCCCATGAACTCACTTGGACTATGCGAAAAGAACCATCTCATCTCAAATGTCCCAATGCCGGCAAAAATCTCATCAATCGAATGTATGGTTTGGAAGTTATGCCTGTTTTACTGAAAATGGGCCAGTTGAGTTCGGGACCGATCCTACCTGACCGGACCTACCTGATCTAACCCGGTTGGTTCTAGGCTGACCTGACATGACCCAGTAAGGTATGGTACCACTCGGTTCGGCCATGCCTATTGAGCCATAATTCAATCCTGCTGGGCTGCCCGACCCTCCTTCATCCTGACCCACACTGGAGGGCCAATTTCTGCCCAACCGGGCCACCAAGAACCACCCCGGATTCCCCTAGCCCAGCCCGCACTGGTGGGCCAATTTGGTGTAACTTGGATGTGGTAGGTTATATGTCCGACCTGCGTCGCACAATCGACTCAGCCGAACACCTCCACCACATGTGGTTCTATAGACCATTTTCCCGAACCAACCCACGGCTCGACCACGGGTCTCCTGACCTAATGCAGAACCTTGAGGGAACCACAGTTCTACACTGCCCTATTGGCACCACAGTTTTGCACCACCATGGCCCACTTCCTGTGGCTCCTTGGATCCATCATGCATCCGGCACGTAGCACCTCCCACATGCTGCTGCTGCCACGTGCCGCAATCGTCAGTCATTTACTGTTTGTCTCTGACCACCTCCTGTAGCGGATGTTGTAGGCCCCCTTCTCCATCGTGGTGCTCCACTATCACACACCACTGGCGCGTGCCGCCCCTATTCCACCTCAGCCGTTGTGCCGCGACCTCCCGTGTGGCACCCATAGTCTCCTTCCATGGGCCTCCTCTTCCGCTGTGGCGTGCCACCAGCACATGCCACTTCTCACGTCACCGCGACCCTTTATTTCCATTGCGGTCTCTGCATGGACCATAGATCACTACTGCTGTTGGGTTTCTTGATTCCTTCCAGAGTTATTATGGCGGCGGATATTGGGAACATTGAAAGAACAGGGGAGGAAGAATTTCACATGAACTCCTGAGGTGGGTGGATCGGGCCTTGTTCATTTCAGCCCTGATCCACCCACATTAGAGTTAAGAATGGATAAACAAAACCAATTCTAATCATAGGTTCAACATGGATCCAATTTCCCAATGATTTTTCAAAAATCAAACCCATCTTGCAATCGTACACACAATCCTTGAATCATTCCATTCATCAAATGATTCATTTTCCTCATGAAGATTTAAAGAAATGGTGAAATATAAAATCAATCAAATAGATTCCCTACCTAAAGGATGGATTATTTAATGGAAAAGATCAGATTTTCACTGCTGTCATTATTTGTTCATCGATCCTCAACCCACTGGCCTTAGTGATTCTTCATTCATTGTCATTCCCTGCTTACCAATTGAAACCCTCTAAAGGTACACAACAATCTTGGATCTCTTCCAACGATACCATATTCGATTAATCAATTAAATGGAGGAAAAAAATTTCAATGTTTCGGTTACACTGAGTTACAACACCATTAAACTGCTTAATTTATGAAACAATGTTTCTGTTATGATCGGGTTTCAACATCATTTTGTTACAACAAAACTAAAATTTGAATAAAATAAACTCCTCAAGTTTATTTTAGTTTATTAAAGTAACTTTATTTTAAAAATCCCAAAAAATAACTTTTTACCAAGACCCACACCAGTCGAGGTTAAGCCCTACATAAGTATAACATATCATTACGAAATCAACAGTGGTCTCAGATTTGTAAACTGAGTTACCATTTGTGAGTTATGAGGATTATAAAATAAAATATATATTTGTAAATTATTTTATTTATGGTTATATCCACAAAACCAACTTTCACAGCCGACCCGCACCAGCTGATGTTAATCACCATCTAAGGAAAGAAAACCCTTACGAGCTCAATGGTGGTTGAATATTTTAAATCCTAGTTATTGTTACTGAGTAATAAGGACTTGAAAAAAATAAAATAATCTTATTTAATTATTTTATTAATGATTATTCCATTTTCTTGTTTTCTCACTAGAGACTCGTGCCAACTAAACATAAGTCATGCCTAGGGTAAAACCACTACTTTGAACTCAACGGTTCCCAAAAATTTCGGATCTGGGTACCCATTTAAGAGTTATTACAAATTTTCAGGAAAGGTTCTCATGCGTGCTATTTAAAAACATAAAATTTTTCAATAGATCATTCCGGGAAATCCCAGCCTCGGAATCGCATGCCTTCTTAGCACCTGATCTCATAATTTTCCCAATAATTTTCTAAAAATAGAACTAGGAAAATACAAGACATTAAATTTATAACTTTTGAAAAACATATAGATGATATCATATAACTATCAAAATAATATAATTTAATTCTATAACATTTATGTGGACTTTGCACTAGGTTTCTTACAAATATTCATCTAATTCAGTAAATTCCATTATATGGAACTAATATTCCCATTTTTTCCTAATTTTACCTCTTGGTTTCATTGACATCGGATAACTACATGAAGGAACTTCATTAGATGCTCTAACCCACATTTATTCTTTTAGTTTGAACTTTTACTCAATTATATCGTTTATAGATGAATGAAACCCATACATCATATGACTAGTTTATCAATTAAATATTTGAGAATATTAGGTAAAAGTTTCATGAATTCATTAATATTGTAGAAACATTTCCATGTATTAAATTAGAATGAATTCCTTGACCAGAATAAGACTCAAAGAATCCTCATGCCTCACCAAAACATTGGTATATCTAACCATATTGAATATATAAGAAGAGACTAAATTTCCTTATATATATTTTTATATAAAACCTTTTGAAAACATAAATGAATCATTATATGATTCTATAAACATCTAGATTCATTTTTTAAACAATTTAAACACTTGGTTACGAAGGAAGGGATTATATTAACACATAAAATAATTAATTAAAAACTTTTCTTAATCCACCATTCTTGGGAGTAGCTTATATAAATCTTATCCTATCTAAGGATTAATCTCAAAGTTTAGTTTGATGATGATGATGTTATTAATATAAAAATAATATTTTATCATATAAGTATCATGTTTTATAACTAATTAATAATGAATTATACTAAATGTGGTCCCAGAAAAATGATGACCCCAAGCATCATATACATTTATGGAGCCAAGATCTATATTTCACTAAGTAATGAGTATAATTTAGTGTTTATCTCACCAATAAATTATTTATGAATGGAATCATCCCCGGAAAAATAGTTGAGTAGACAAAACATTATCCATATACATCATATTGACAATCTCAACTATATTCCTCCAGTAACCATTTACTATTAGGGTCTCCTGAATAGTGTATCCCTATGAAATCACCAAGAATAGGCTAATAAAGGAAAATCTAGGGGGACCTAGCTATGGTAGGACCTATAAATGGGTATTCTAGTGCCACCCATTACTTTATTTTCTTGTAAAATATATTCCATGTAAACATAACTATTCCATGTTCAACCTAGTTAGATGACTGAGGTCTTGAAAAGTGTAACATCCTAAACTAGGTGCCACTAACTGGTACTTCGAGTAGGTTCAAGCATGCCTCCTTTTATTCTAGAGGATTTTGACTAGCAATGAGGGTTTAATACACACATGAAGAGACTATACCCTTCATATCGGACTAATATACTATATATAGAATGAGAAATAATTAATCAAAATGATAGATAATCATGAATTATCAAAACCATATCCAAAATTGGGGCATATACCCACAAAAAATAGTACATATTCCATGCCATTCCATACAGTGCAGAGTGCAATGGAAAACACAAAATAAATACTAGTTGGAGAATCCCCAAAATAGGGCCTAAAACCAAGTCTAATTACATCATCCATACACATCCCAAACCCCCCACATCAACCGTATAGCATAGGTCCTTTTCCCGTGACCTGAACTACAACCTTGAAATCTACTTGAGTACCCAATGGTGGACTGAGAAGGTTGTGAGTATAACTCAGTAGTCAACCACCAATGGTGTCTACAAAATATTAAGTCTAATACACTGTATGCAGAAGTATAAGTAGTAATAAAAGAGAAAAATAAAATATGTTACATCATTTAACATTTATTGGATAAATTTATTTCATTATCAATTATTTGTTTTAACAATTTTCCATCCAACCTTCTTTGGCCCATCCTAGTCATCTGAACCATGTTTCAAAAGGTCATAGGTCAGAAACACATGGATCCTCTGTCTATGAGTCTCATCGGGACTTGGAATTCCATGTCCTTCCATCCCAACCATGATATGGAATGCAATTTCCATACCCTTGGGTTTAAGAGAGTATGACCATTCCCTGAATAACTACTATTCATAGGGGTACCCAATAATTGTTCAGGACCACCCACTAGAGTGGAGCATCAGTCCAATATTCCCTACCACATATCACAATCACATGGTCTCATCATCATTATCCATTTCATTATATAAAATAACATGGGTATGTCATTTCCATTTATTCACATTTCTCATTCATCTTTACAATCATCCTGTTCTTAATTTTCAATTAAAACCCATTTTACTATTTAAAACATTACAACCATTCATTCCTCTATTGTCCAATCCATTTAACCATGAGTCCAGGCCCCATTAACTAGTTATCACACCCATTCATTTACCCATCATCAATTACTTAACAATTCAAGTTAATTCAAATATCCCATCTCACTATTTTAACGAGTTAGTCAAATTTATCATTGGTTTAATATCATAAACCCCACAATTTATCATTCAACATCCCAAACATTCATTTTCAAAGGAGTTTTCCACCCCTTGGTGTCTATAGGCTCGATTAACTCATCCTCATCGGAGTCCAATGGGATCATGAGGGTTTTAATTTATCATTAAATGAATCAATCACCATTTCATATCAAGGGATGTAAAAAAGAAAACATGAATATACCACCACACACCCACCTACACATCAAACTAGGGAATCAAGACTATGTGATATAACTTGTATACCGCCTACCTCAAGTTAAGTGTTGAAAAATTTCTTAACCTCAGCCTTTTATTCAACCTCAAACACCCCTTCTAGCCCCCAAACTAGAAATATATTGTAAAATAGAGACTTAGGCACTTGAAAGGATAAGAACAACTACACAATCCCGTAATAAGAAAATATAAATAAAAGGAGTTTTAAACTCACTCATAACCCATTGAAACTAAAAATAGCTTAGATATGAGGGAAATCAATCATCAAGAAGTTTGGTAAAGTTTGGTTCATCACCTAGGATTTTGGAGGAAGAATATGGAAAAACATTGGGTCAGAACACTTAAATCCCAAGGGGGTGGGGGATTGAGAAATTCCTACTTTTTAATGGGGTGCATGGTTTGACTACACGGTTGGCCAAACCATGTGCCACCCTCTGTCCAAGAGGGGGCCATGTTTTATGCCCTCTTGGAGAGCCTACATGTTTTGAAAAACCACAAAGTGACCATGAGGGGTGGCTCTATCCAAGCCCAAATGATTTGGCTTCCCACCATTTAGGGTTTTACTGAAATTCCCCACTCCTCTCTAGGTCATAGGATTATCACTAACCATGAACCAACTGTGCAACCTACATTAGACGACCTCATTTTTTTTCCTTTCCATTCCTTAATCCACTATAATACCCCTAGGACTCATATTCCTAAGACAAATTTCAATAATCAATTTAAATGAGGTAAAACCTAAACATAAAAAAGAATATAACTCATTAGTTATTTGAGATCCTACAACCTACCCAACTTTTAACGGCTCATACTAGAGCGCACTTCTAAACACTATTGAGTCTCCAAGGTAAAAAGAGTAGGAAATTGGGCCCACATATCCAACTCCCTTTCTCAAAGATCCTCCTAAATTTTTCTGTGCATCTAAAAACTCAATCCGGTGAAACAGTCTTACCCTAATGGTTTTCTCACTGTGATCTATAATACAAACCAAATGCTCCTTAGAGGACGCACCAACCTAAAGATCAACATCATCAATATCAATCACATGAGATGGGTTGGGGTGATACTGTCATACTTGTACACATGAAAAACATTATTCATTCCATTATATCTCTGTGGAAGATCCAATATGTAAGCCACTGATCTGATCCAATTCAAAATCTAAAATTTCCCCATGTACCTGGGTGACTACTTTCTATGTTTCCAAATTCGATGATGACCCAACCATGGTGACACACAAAGCAACACATGATCAGACACTAAAAACTCAACTGGTCATCAACATTGATTATAAAACGAAATCCACCTACTCTAAATCATATCCGCACATTTTTTAATCAATTGAACCATATTTGATATCCCCAGCATGAGACTTGGCCCCAAAAAATCTGATTCCCCATCCTACATCCAATACAATAGGGACCGACATGACTTGCTTTAGGGAACTTCATTTTGTACCATTTTAATAGTCTCTTGATAACAATGTTTATTAGAGAAATCCACGACCAGCAAGTGCTTATCCCAAGATCCTATAAATTCTAGGACACATGCCTTCAACATGTCCTCTAACACCTGAATAGTACGCTCTAACTTTGCCTCTATCTACATGTGGAAAGAAATACTCAAATGGACTTAGGTACCAAGCACCCTTTTCAATCCTTTCTAGAAGTCTGAATTAAAACATAGATCATGATCTGAAAAAAATAATATGAGGAACCCCATGTAACCACACCATATCCTGAATATATAATCCACCCAACTGATCCACATTGATGTTATCTCGAATTTGTATGAAATGGGTCACCTTGGTCAACCAGACCACAATAACCCATATCATGTCACTCCTCAATTGTTTCTTTGAAAGGGCCACCACAAGTTCTATGGTCACATCATCCAACTTCCATTCTTGAATGGGAAATGGATATAACATACCACCCAATTGTTGGTTCTCTTCTTTCACCTAATGATAGGTGTAGCACCCTAATACAAAACCTTCCACCTCTTTCTTCATCTATGACCTAAAATACTACTTGTGAATATCCTAAATAAATTTTATCCAAGTGAGGATGAACCACCCATTTTGAGGCATAGAACTATGCATTAGATCCTCTCACATATAGGTAAGAATAACAACAAAACCATGGACATAATTGATCTCATCATCACTAATAGTCTATCTAGGAGGTGAATCCCCACCTTCATGGAATTCCCTCAAATTCAAACACTCTATATACTCTTATTGGATATCCTAGATTTGGGTTAGAATTGTGGATTCATCCTCCAAGGATGTGAGGTTCATCTGTCCTGATCACTCTCAGAACTCCATATGTATCATATTGAAAAAATATATCATTTTCCACTCAGAACTAGACTCTTGAAATGGTTGAGTATATGCCTTTTATCCTAGGGAATTTTCAACATAGTTTCCTATCCCTAGCATATAGCTGAACTCAAAATTTAAATATTTGATATACACAACCCATATTTGCTAGTAAGGTCCAAATACTACTAAGAAAAGATGTACTCTAGCCTTTTATGGCCATTATATACAAAAAATATTTCTCTCAATAGGTTTTTATAACAAAACATTAAATAATAAACCACCACATCCAACAAAAGGTCATGCATAGGTTAATTTCATTCATGTGGTCTCAACTACTGTGATCCATATACCACAACCCGATCTTCCTGCATCCACACTACCCCAAGAAAAACACCAAATGAATCAATATATAAGGTATAATACCTATATGGATTGGGTATGATCAAAATTAAAGTGGTATTAAAACACATATGTAGCTCCTATAAGGAATTCTCATATGATATTGACTCCTTGAACATGACACCAAACTTTGTCATGCCCGAAAGTGGTTCTGCTAAGAGAATTCCTTGAATAAACATTGATAATAGACTGATATACCTAAAAATATTCTAATTTTGAAAATGTTATTGGGATTCTCCCATGATATAAATTCTTTTACTTTCTATGGGTATACTAAAACACCTTCTTTAGAGATGATGTGACCCATGAAATGCACCTTGTCGATCCAAAAAACTACACTTGGATAGCATGGCGTATAACTGATGCTCTCTAAGTGTAATAAAAAGGATGTTAGATAGTTGGAATGATCATCATGAGTCTAGTATTACAACATTATTTCATCAATAAAAATACTACAAACTGTTCTAGGTATTGGTGGAAGATTCAAAAATCAATTCTATAAACATTGTTGGATCTTTTTTCTACCTGAATGACATCACAACAAATTCATACAGACCATACTAGATCATAAAGTTAGTCTACAATATATCATAAGGTCTCACCCTTATATAATAATAGATTGAACCAAAGTCAATATTGTATAACATATAAGTAACACTCAACTCGTAAAAAATGTCATCAATGTACGGAAAAGTATATCCGTTCTTAACTGTCAACCAATTCAACTTCTAGTAATTGAAACACAAGTTCAGTGACCTATCGTCCTTCTTAGAAAACATGGAGGAAGAACCACAAGGTGGCATACTTTGGTGGATTAAACCTTTTTTCTCCAATTCCTCCAATTTAGTCTCAAGTCCTTGAAGCTATGATGGTAGCATTCTAGATGGTGGAATGAAAACTAGCTCAAATCCAGACATTAGCTTAATCGTGAACTCAATCAATCTCTCAGTAGGTACCCATGATATGTTATGGGGAAATATGTCCCAGAACATATACACCATAGGAGAAAATATTTCATGCTATCTTTCTTTATCTTCATGCATAATACATTCCACTTGTGCTATGAACTCTCCTATTCATCGATGAACTGGACTAGTATGGCCTTCCCAGATATCCCACTTCTCATGATGAACCTAAGTGCCACCATCAGGGGACATGAACGTTACCCTTACATGGTAAAAGTCAATATGGGATTGATATAATATCAATAAATCCACCCCAAGATCAGTTCAAAGCTCCACATTCAAGAATAAATAAGTATGAAGGAAAATGATACCCACCAACCTCAAGAGAACATCCCTGAAATAACTAGATATTCTCAACTTGAACCCCCAATCGCATTTAAATTGACATAATACTGCACACATGCTCCACTTCAGGACCCAAAGAATTTAAAAACTGAATATATATTAGATAATTGTAGGCCCATATATTAAATAAAGAACTATAAAGACTTTTAGATACAAGAATCACACCTTGAACAATCGATGATCTGACCTTACCACCACTAGGTGCAGGATGAACTACATGCAGCTGACCTACCCCTATGCCATGGGCTATAGTCTATGTTCTCAAGGATGAACTACCCTATTGACAAGGATGATATTTTTCGGAAGCATAAGGTTAACCATCTCAACCGGTATGGCTAGTGGAACTCTAACTGCTTGACTGATACATATTAGATGACCCCTACTGGAACCCTGTACTGGACTATATCCTCCACCACTGCCTGACTACTCTGGGTTCTAGAAGAACTTCTATATATGAACTATCCTTACTCATTCTCAAAATTCCGTTCATGGTCATGGAAACTGATCTCACATGTGGCATGGCTTGCCACACTTATAGAAGATGATTGAGCTATTCTCCGGGAGGATGATTCCTCTTTCCTAACTACTCAAGTGGAAACTCTCACAATAAAACTTTATAATATTAGAATATATAACACTAGATCTCCCATCTAAAATTATCATCTAGCTTCCATAGGATTCATTCATATTCCCCTAAATAATTAGAGCCTTATCCACCACCTTATCAAACCTCTTTAAGTGGAAGATATTCACTTAGGACTTGATATAAAATCAAAGCCCATTTTGAATGACCCTATCCATAATAGTCTCATATCCTAGATATGTCGAATCAAAACTCTATAGATCTATGAAGTGGTCAGAATAATCCATCACTTTCATACTCCCCTGAGTCATTCACATAAACTCTTCAACCTTCCTCTGCCTCAAGGTCTCAGGTAAGATTGTTCTAGGGACTTATCCTGAAAATACTTCTATTGCATGCCCTATATCTTCTAATATTTGGGACATATATCCCACCAACTCTTTGATGGTCCTCGTAACATAAAATTCTCCATCCTAACGCTCTTTTTGGGAGGGTTCACTAAGTGATAATTTTTTTTGTAGATGGACACAATCCCACACTGTGCTACCTCAGGTCCATCCTTTATAGTGAACATTAGAGGGTGCTTCCACTGGAAATCCCTTGTAAAATTGAACATACTCAGCATATCACACCTTGGGTCTCACTCCATAAAATTTATAATATGGGAAGGTTTTTCTCTTAACTAATCCTCCCCTTTATTATAAAGAACAAACTGAGTTTCCTACACCAGTTTTGGAGGAGAATTCTCAGTGATACCCTCCTATCACACAAATATTAGACATTATTGTGGTGGAATGTCTATATAATTCCCTTTTAATCTCTCAAATAACATAAAAATAAAGTTCTCATAGAAAAAAGAGTCCCACAACCAGTTAAAAATTGTCAACTCCATATACACTATCCCGACAAGAATAACCACAAACACAACTCCATTCCCAACCAGCCATAACCTGGGCCATTTCAACAAGGGGTAAACAAATATCACATTTTCACTTTACATTAGGAGCCATTTTAACCACCCAAAAACCATATTCCCATTATTTTCACAATTATAACAATTTTATTAGCAAAAAATGCTTTTATATTTTTATAAAATCAGGATTCCTTTGTCAACTTCCATACCAGACCACATCCCATTTTTCCACATGTGTGCCTAACATGATTTATTTCACATGTATCCCTAAGTTCTTAAACTGATGAATTCATATATGAACCAAAACCATACCATGTCATATATGAAATATCAAAATTTAATAACATCACACTACAAGTGCATCACTCATGGTGAAATAACATCCAACTATAATAGAAAATGTCAAAATAATAAATACCTTCTTGGGTACTTGGGGTTTCCCCCATACATGGGTTATCTATTCCCATGCACGAGATCATTTAAAATCCATTAAATATTCTAATATTCTATCTACCATACCAAAATAAAATAAATAACAAAAAAAACCACTATGATACCACCTTTTAACATCCTGACCTAGGTGCCACTAACCGGTGCCCCGATCAAGTTCCCTATGTGACCTTAAGTATGCCTCCCTATACACTAGAGGTTATCGACTAGAGAACAAGTTCTAATAAAAAAATGAGTAGAATATAAAATATTTATTAGATAAATACATATAAGTTAAAATGAGAAACAACAAATCAAACTAATAGATAATCTTTTATTCTGAAAAGCATTTCCCAAATCTGCGTATATACGCAAAAACAAATAGGAAATATTCCATGCTATATCATATAGTTCCAAGTGTAATAGAAAAAAATTAAAGAAAATATTAAAACCACCAAAATGGGTCCAAGAACCATGTATGGTTCCCTATTTCATGCATATCCAAAAACCCCCAAATCAACCATCTAACACAGGGCATTTTACCTTATTTTAACCTACAACCATGAAATATTCTCAGGTACCCAATGGTGGCCTAACCATGTTGTGTGTAAAAATCAGTAGGCCACTACCAACGATATGTAAAAAATATCCAGTATAATGTAGTGTATAAATAATTACAAGTAATAATATAACATAAAAATAAAATGGGTTACATCATTTAACTTTTCTAAGATTAATTAATTTAATTCTCAATTCCTTGTTTTACCCATTTTACATTAACCCTAGTTTTTCCTTTTATATCCATTTGAGCCATGTTTAAAAAAATTAAATGGTAATAAAACATGGATACTTAGTCCATGAATCCAACTAGGACTCAAAATTCCATGGCTGGCTATACCAACCATGATAAGAAACACTTTTTCTATACTGTTGGGTTTAGGAACATGAACCCATTACCCAATTAAATTTTGTGCATAGAGGCTCCCAAGGGTCATTAAAGCCCACCCATAGGAGAAAATGATCAGTCCAATATGCCAATACCATATATCACAATCACATGGGATCATCATAATTATCCATTTCACTATAGAAATCAATAAGGGTATACTATTTCCATTTATTCCCATTTCTCATTTTTCTTCACAATCATCTTGTTCTAAATTCCCAACACAAACCAATTTTACCATTTAGAACATTACAACCATCCATTCCCCTTTTTTACAGGCCATGTAAAAATGAGACTAAGCCCCATTAACCAGTAATTACACCCATTAATTTACCCATCATCAATTACATAACTATTCATGTTAATAAAAACAACCCATCTCACGATGTTACTGGGTTAGTCACATTTACCATTGGTTTAATATCAAAAACACCAAAATATATTATTGATCATCCTAACCATTCAAGTTCAATGGATTTTTCCACCCCATGGTGTCTATAGGCTTGATCGAATTATCAATATCAGATCCCACATAGGTTATAAGGGTTTGAATTTATCATTCAATTGACCTAATTACTATTTCCTACCAAGGTAAGCAATAGGAAAACATGAATATAACACCACATAATCACATACACATCCAAATAGAGAATCAAGACTATGTGATATAACTTGTATACCACATACCTTAAGTTATATTATGAATTCTCACTTAACCTTAACCTTTGATTCAACCTAAAACACCCTTTCAAACACCTAACATAGAAATCTGCTTGAAAAAATATATTTAGGGATTTGGAAGGATAAAAACAACAACAAAAGTCCCTAACTATAAAATAGATAGAAGAGGAGTTTTATACTCACTCAAAGCATTGATCCACACCCAACAACGATCCAAATGTCTTAGAAATGAGGAAGATCGATCCAAAGGAGGTTTAGGAGGGATTCATTTGTCACATTTACTTTTGGAGGAAGAATAGGGGAGAAATTTGAGTTATAAACCTTAAATACCAAGAGAGAAAAATTGGAAATTCCAACTTTTAATGGGGTTATTGGTTCGGCCACATGGTTGACCAATCATGCACCAACCGTGTGACACCCTCTTTCCAGGAGGGTTATAGGTCACATAGCCTCATAGGGATCCCTAAAAGTATAAAAACCCATGTAGTTACCTTATGGGATGGCTCTATCCAAATTTTCACAGTTTGGACTCCCATAATGCATGGTTTTACCACTTCTGAACCACCCTCACCAGGGTGCACTATTCTGGTTAACGTTTAGCGCTGACCATGTGCCAACCATGAAACATACACTAGATGACCTATTTTCCTCCTTTACATGCCTTGATCCCCTGGAAAACCCCAAATACTCCTCATTAACATGAGACACATTTCATTAACTAGTTTTAATGAAGTAAAAACAAAACATAAAAAATAACATACCTCATTAGAAGTTGAGGATCTTACAAAAAGTGTTGCTTTAGAATAAGTTTCACACTAGGTATTTAAGGGTATTTTCAATTTAAATCTCAAAAATTTAATATATATCATATGAATATTAATTATATACTATTATATACTATTTAATCCTCCCTTGTTTTATTTATTTTTATACATTCTTCTATCAATTTAGTTTTTGAAATCCCTATTTCAACAACCAAATTAATGTGTTCATGCCACATTAATGTGAAACTCTTTACACAATCCACATGTTTATGTTACTAACTTAAAATAAGAATCCTATTAAATTCAAAAATATCCAAATATATCATATGTATAAGGTACAATAACTTTTTATGTAAAGGTATAGAGTTATATGAGTTTGATAATCTCTATATGTGTGACTCGGAAGGGGAAATAACCAACCCCATAAATATTTCTAGATAAGGCATAGCCTCTGGGTCAGTAAGTGGTATGATCCCATTCCCCACTGCTTGGGAATTCTTTACTCAAGATATAATATAGTCGATATTATCTCTAACACCTAATATGAAAAAACATCACCCAAAAAATATTCTCAAGATCATAAATCAAATTAAAACCTGAGGTCAAGGTTGATGAAAAAATAAATTTTATGGAGAAATACCTAGAATGTAATATAGGTTTCTAACTCCTCTAAGTAGTTTAATATTTAAACTAAATCATACAAAATATTAAAATTTCATAAAAAAATTAATAAACATGAATATAAAAAGGAATATAGTAGAAATGAATGACCAATTCAAATATTTAAACCTGAGATATAAATTTATAAATAATTAATAAATAAATGGAAATTATGTAATTTTTAGAAATTAGAGAAAAACTATAAAAATTCCTTAAAATTTTATATAAAAACTTTATGTTCATCTCAATATGATCTCTTTCATATTTTTTGCTATATATAATTTATATGATATGTCATGAATTATAAACATTTTATAATTCAATTTCTATTATAAAATCATTTTACATAATCTAAATATCAAATATTTTGTAATTTATAAAAAATTTATAAATTACACCTTATTATTTATAAATAAACCTTTTTATTTCTATATCACATGGAATGTCATATATTTTTGCTAAATGTATTTTAATATTAACATTTTATATTCAGAAAAAATGTTTTATAAACAATTAATTAATTAATTATAAACCATTTTAAATTAATTAAATAATTTATAAAACCCTTTTAAATTAAATAATTCCGAAAATACCCTTTAACATTATTTATAAACAATTTATAAACCATACAAAAGTTTAAATGTCATAAAAACAATTTGTAAAACATTTAAGTTTACCCTTATGCAAGATTCCCATTCCACATATAGGTAACCTCCCATTAACTTTTTGTAGATAATTTTTTTGAGGATAGAATATATTGACCCTTACAAAATGTATATTGTGTAAGGGTGCATCTCATTTACCTTTATGTAAAACCTTCACATAAAGTTAAAACTCAGACGACTGTTACATGACATCCTTCAAGTAATGATAAGCCTCAGTTTATGTATACATGAAATCCTTCACATAATGAAAAGTCATAAAATACATTTATGGGATCCTATTTTTTATAGGTAAATAAGGTATGACCTTTATGAATCCCCATCTGTGTGAAGGTATCATGTGATTACCTTTATATGAGCCATGTAATGGTAACCATTTATACATAATTTTTAATGATACATTTTTTTTGTTTTAATGTACTAATTTTCATCAAAAACTATGATTGGAAGATGTTTAAATATTGATAAGGATATTATAAAACTATTAGGTTTCATTTGATCATCTCATGATCATTAAAATAGGAAACCCTCCCCCCAAAAGAAAGATCTAAACTAGAATATCATGCACGTACATTTTAGTACACATCCAACAGTTCCTAGATAAATCTCTACATCTATTTTATTCTCAAATATTTTCTTTTTGATCCATGTATTTGTCTTCACAACCAGTAATTATTTTTATGTTTTATCTTCCAATGAATATAATAGACCTACTTCATCTGGAAAAAATATAAATTTATTATTCATTTTCAGCTCGCTTGACGATTCTTTGAGGTTTTATATATGACCTCCTCAGGTATCTATAGACACCCTACTCTATATCATAATTGATCAATATCTATACATATTCCCATATCATCCACTAAAAATATTATCCATTGAAATCATACCTAGAATTATGAACTTTCTAGGGTTTTCTTCACTTATCTTTTTACCTCCGACACCTTTTGTTTACGGAACACACATTTTGAGAATGTCCCATATTTCAGCAACAAAAAAATATTATTTTTAATTTATTCTTGTGTATATTTTCTAAAAAAATAATAGTACTTTAGTATATTTGAATGTTTCAATTCAGAATCACACCCAAATCAACTGTTAACATTTTAGTGGGTGATTGTGGATTGTAATCAACTATCAAAAATATTTTCGGGTGATAGATCCCCATATACCACCCTTTAATTTTTTATGTGTCTATTTATTTTATAGTCAAACCTTTAATTATTTCATTAGACCTACATGATTATCTTTCACCTTTTATATATCATATTTGATTTAATTTCTTGATGTTATACCGAGAGTTAAGAGTACCTATTGAACTTCTCTTTCCACCATCGAATGATGAATTCTCCCTTAGAATCCTCAATATATTTGACTCAATATTTCACTATGTTAGTTAAAACATAGGTAACCTGAGTCTTCTTCTTGATGTTGAATTTGTACTCAATAACATTCTCCATGTTTTTTGGATTTTAGTACATGAGATATTCAATTTTCTCCTCTAATACAGACTTCTATTCTTTCTGCTGATGAATGTAGATTTTGGAATCATGAACCACTCAATCACCATTATTCATTTTTGGATTAACAAAAATATATCTCATCAACAGGATATTTTAAATATTTTGTAAGATTAACCATCTAATCCAATTCTCTATCATCATCATCACTATCTTTACTTATTCATGACATGTCTAAAATAGCTATAAGAATATATTCTTTGAGTTCGTTATAATCCTAAATTTATTCCACTTCTGCCTATTCTAAGATATTTTCCTATTGTGAAAGTAGTTTCTTCTTTTTAAAGAAATTATTCTTAGTACCCATTTTACCTTTCATGTTAGTTGAATATTCTTTTCATGGAAAATTCATCACAATCATCATCGTTATCTTAAAACATATTAGGACACTTTGATTCAAGGTTCCCAACCTTTCCCATTAAAATCACTTGAGTGTAAGTTTCCCATTAAACTTTCCATTTAACTTTTTTATATGTGAAGAAAGGAATTAAATCACTTTATCGACTACATCTTCTTCCTGATCATCTACTATGGTGAACTTATTCGATGAATTTAATTAAATCTCTTTATAATTCCATTCTTCCACAATATTTTTGTCATTATTCCTCAATTAACATGCAATAATAAAAATAAAAATACCATCCAACATAATTTCTTTTAGATAATTATCCATAAACATATGTAATTTTGGATTAAACCAATGCTGAAATCTTCTCAATATACTCTTGAGTATTTTTAAAACATTGATGATTTTTAAAAGACCACACATATCCCACAAAATAAAATTTACTCAATAAATAATGCATCAACAAATTAATTCAGTTATATCATCAAGTCCTCATACATGTTCCATAAAACTTTCAATTTAGATTCATATGCATTTGAGTCACCTTCATAGATATTAAACAGTTTTTACCATAAAACGTTTGAGTATTTAAATTACATCACATTATTATATATTATGTTGGAAAATGATCTCCCTAACATAATGACTCCCTCATCACTAACATCCAAATATTTGTGATTTATTTTTAATTGTGAACCACCATCAATACTGGTATAAATACCATGAATGGAATTTATATATAAACCTATGAATAATTCCAAAAATAGTGTTATATTTTATTTTTCAAGGGTTAAAAGTTATTTCCATCAAATATTAGAATTAATTTGTGATTTAATAATTCCATCACTTCCACTAAGAGAGAGATCTCGCTGACCTGAACCATCATTTCTAAAACCAATTGTTGTTTAAAAAAAGCTAAATACCTTAAGGGTGGAGGGGGGTGAACCAAGGCATGCTGATGTCTCTAAATGGACCTTTCCAATGATCATGTTATATGATTTTTACTCATATCGCCAAAATTATAATAGGCTATGGAATATAAAATGACGTTGTTATGATGTTATTATGTGACAAAATAACTAAGAACATTATCCATTTAAAATTTTAAAAGTAGACTCTTTATCCCCCAGTTTTATAAACAAAATTTTTTTAAACCTTATTCTCTCTTAAAATTTGATAACTCACTACTCCCTATACTATAGATTACTCACTATTTCTTAAAAAAATTTCATTGATGTGGTCAATAAACTTTGTTTATTCCTCAAAAATTATTCTATGAATCTATTTTTAAACTAAATAAAAAATTCCAATTTACCATAAAACTATGGAAAATTACCTTTAGGTTTTCATAACCCTACCTATGCATAAATGTTGTTCACGTAAAACAAATTTTCACACCATTGGTTTATGTGACTTACTTTATGTATGAAACTTCATGTAAGGCATATGTTCAAAGAATTACAATATAAAAATAATGCAATCTGATTTACCCTTAGTCTTCATTTTCTTCAATGACTAGATTAGTGGTTAATTTATAGGAAAAACCAATCTATTGAAAAACCCTTTATGAACCTGTAAAACATGTCACCTCATTTTATTCCAAATCCATGAAACTCTCTATTCATGCAACTCTGTCCATTAAGATCATCTAATTTGTATTATAGTATACTATATTTTCATGATAATCCTTCCTTTTCTCCAAATATCTACGTAATATCCCAAATATAATCCATGTTAATCCATAGCCTTTACTTCATGGTTTCCTTTACTATATAAATCTTTTTCAGCATGCTTTGTAAACCAAAACAACCCAAACTCTCTAAAACCTTATCTTGTTGAATTTTTTATAATAGATTCCCATACTCCAAAATCACTAATATTATCAATCCTTTATCATGAAAGGAACTAGAATACCATGGGGTGAAGGAGAGTCCCACACATATTATGGGAAATTCATTTTTATCATGTGGATACATAAAAAAGGATATAGTTATAAGGATGTTTATATGAGATATTTATAAAACACTTATATGGATAGATAAGGATAAACAATCATTAACTAGTGAAAGGTACATAATATCTTCATTTTAGTTTATGCATGGTTTCAGTTTAAAGATTAGAAGTTCTAGGGAATTAGGTTTCTTTTTTTCTTCTTCTTTTTAGATTGAGTTTTAATAAGTCCTTAGAAACCCATATGTGGTATCAAAGATTAAAATGTCATTTTATTCTTGAAATAATGTTAAAAATGATGAGTAATTCATATTTAATGGTTTTCATATTGGATATCATTAAAAAAAGTGAGGAATTTAATTTTGGCCATCATTGTAATATAAGATTCCATAATCAATAATAGAATTTCTGTATATGATATGAAACATTATAATAGATGACATGTTGAAATACTTCAAATTATTCATATAATAACATATGATATATGATATCATATGGATTAATTCATTGATGAGTGTGTGTAAAACAAGGCATTATATCATAATAGAGATGTCAATAAATATTATTAAAAAATATTATTGCATAGGGTTACAGTCACACAAGGCTAATTGTAATACACGAAAATTATAGTAGCTTGGTTAATATTACACAAAAATTTAAGCACAGGTTTATTCAAATGCGTCAACCTGTCATAGGCTGTGACATTCAGGGAATATGGTATTAGTCTTATGAAATATACTTTGTGAGAGGTTTAATATTTTACAAGGACTATATCATAATCCATAATTATTGAGTGTAGAGTTTATATTACCTACACTGATGTAATTATTAGTTTATTTTACTATTTAATATTGAAACAACATGGGGTTAGTGACTTGACACTTGATTGTGAGGGGATGGGTGTCATTGAAAAATCTTAATTTGGGATCACTAACCTTTTTAGATGGTTTCCAAAAAGGTTTATTCCTAGAACCAGAAACTCCCAAAAATTCCCTTATCCATGATAAGTGATGTTAATATGGACATTCTTTCCAAAGGTATATGATCATTGGGGTTTGTTACTAATGAATCATAAGAAATCAAATTGGTTGAGAGGATGTGAGGTCAATATCATCACACATTATTAAGGGGAATTATTGTATACTTCATGACTCTCTTATATATTTTATCCAAGTATTTTAATCCTTACCAAATTCCAATATGAGACTAGTTACCTGCACAATAAAAATTTATTATTATTATTCATTGATATGAGTGTATGTACTTATCAGAGGTATCTCATAAATGTAAACTTCTGTATATATTAGAGGTTCTCTTTCATTAAAACCATCTATATATATCTGTGGTTCTCTATTTTTTATTATTGTTACTTGAAAAAGTGGGTCGATAGGTGACTATGGTTTAAATATATATATATATATATATAGAAACTCTATATTTTATCACTATCCATGAAGTTGGTATATGTTTGTGGTGTCAGTATCAAGCCAATGAAAAGGGCTTCCTGCATACCCTTGAAAAAGGAATCATAAACTATGAAGTTCAGTGCCATATAACTAGACACATTGAACATTTTAGGCCATGTGATGATGAATGGTACATGAAATTTAACATATTATAGTAAGGATGACTAGGAGAACGATTCCTAGTACTGGTTGATGTTGGGATTATGCATGAGAGTCTATTTTTGATTGACCTTGAAGGGAATATGGACCAAAAAGGATGAAATTTATAGGTAATATGGATTGATGGAAGAAAATTATGATAAGACACCTAAAGGGAATGCATCCCTCTAGGTAAGGGAGATCTATTTGTAATATGGAATGAAAAATAAAATAATTCATTATAAATATGGCCCTAATGAATTCGAATAAAGTACATGAAGGGAATATGGTCTGACAGGTAATTATGTAAATAATATTGAGAAGAATATGTTCCAACAAGTATAGATATTGTATATATTGGGTTTTAAAATTTAATAGGTTTCCTATTTATCCTATTTTAATAAGAATCAAATCCCACATAGTTCATGATGAATAGTTTAAGGTCATGTGATAAGACAACATCATTCAATTTTACCTAACATGGTAAGTAAATTGGCCACATAGTTTAATATCATGTTTCAATGATATTTTTATTGTGAATGTTATGACAACAAGATATTGAGTGGGTATTACAAATATTATGATTCCCTAAGGTTCTTAATTGGCCAAGGGGTGTGGGTGAAGGCATGGAGAATTGAGGCTTATACCTAGTAGGAGGACCTAATGTGAAGGTACATGATTATGATAATGACATGGTCAAATAAAATCTCTAAGATTATGTGATTCATGCTCAGTATGATAAATGAGAGATAATAGAAGATTTACAACACATCATAAGAGTGTGAATAATTAGTTTTAAGTGGGGATTACACACTGAGGCTTTCTTTTCTGGGGTCCCTCACTTATAGATGACATCACCTATGAAAACGACCTTATGTATTATACCATTTAAATAAGCCCCTCCCCCCATATTCATTTACTATTTCTAGGATAGGGATAGATGTGATGTCATGAATAATGAGCTGTATTGTAAGAAAGGATAGGGTTTTACTCTAGGATGGATGACCTATGTGGACAAACTTGATGGACGGAGAAAATAAATACATCATTGGTCTAGGAGAGACCATTCTAGCATATTATTGATAAGGATAATTATTATCAAGGGGGTCCATAATTATAACCCCCCCTAAGGGGTCTACCTATATGAAATTATAATTCACAAGACTCATTTTATTATAATAATCTATAATCAAAGGGGTGAACAATGATGTTCATTCCCTGATCATTCATGTTAGTTGGACTTATAGGGAGTATTTATTAATGGAGGTCACTATAGGAGTATTAGGAAAATAATTTCTCTACCATTGAATCCAAGGAACCCATTATTCCTTGGAGAGGGGGTGAAAACATATGGATTTATCTAACAAAGGTGTGAAGTTTTTTTCCCAAATTATACTAAGGGACATATTAGGTTTCACAAAAGTGATTATGGAATAAGGTGAATGGTCACCCTCGGTCATATGGGAAATACACCATTGAGAGGTATGGGTGAGTGGTTTCCGTAATTAATGGGTAGAAAGAGTGGTCACCCAAGGGCAGATGAAAGACACCCTTGGTAGGGGCTATAGAACATGGTCACCCTAGGGTATATTAATAGTGAGATCATTCGCCCTAATGTTATGAAACTATTGCCAAAGTGGTCTCTCAAAAAGGTACTTTGGATGTTCAAACACTTAGATAACTCTTCTGTAACACCCCAGGTAAATAAAGTGTATGACATTTTCACATTTATCCATATTTGTGAATAAAAAATTAATATGACTTTAAAGGGGACGCTATGCTCGATGGCGTACCCAACACGCAACAACGAGTTTCTTAGGAATCTTACATTGCACTCTAATAATAAAATAATATTATTTTAAATAGTAGTTAACGCCTAGCCGTTGTAATGGCGGGAATGAACAGAACTAACTAAAAAATGATTATATATGTTTGTCAAATATTTTTACTTTTTACAATAAATGTTAGAGGATTAAAAATGCAAATGAATCCAATTTTAAGCGTAAACATTCTAATATTATTTAAAAGGTCGATTAACCGCCTTTTGAAGGCGAACCTCTTTTAAATCCACTTTTTGAAAATTTTATGTATTATCTTTGACAAAATAAAATTCTTCTTTAGAATCGGGACATCAAAATTTACTTTGTATAAATTTTTGGTATTTTTCCGAAAAAGTTCAATTTTTAATGAATAGTGAAAAATGGTGTATTTTAATTCAAAACCTCTTTTAATATAATTTATTTATATGATTATATTATCTTTTTAATTGGTTTTAAAGTGAAATTAGAATATATTTTTACCATTTAATCCAATAGTGGTCGTTGGAATTAATTTCACTTTGAAATCAGACTTAAACTAGTGTCAATTTTTTGATACATTTTGTTTCATAAAAACAATCTGTTTGTTTTGACAGCGGGAATTAATTATTAAATTAATTAATGAAACTTATATGTTCTGAATTTTTTAAAATAGACATCATTTTTTAATTCAGAATATCAAATATATCTTAGGGTGAAATTTTGGTAATTTTCTGAAAAACATCAATTTTTGATGAATAGTGAAACCACTAAGTGGTACTTATAAAAACTGATTTTCCGTTTAAATGAAAATTTTCCATCATTGTGTTTTAAATTTCAAAAATCCAACATACATGGTTTTCATTAAGAAGTAAAATGTGGTTCAATGAGATTAAAATAATTTTTTGGTGAATAGTACCTTATTAAGTATTTAATCGCTATTAGAGGTAATTAGTGTAGTTTAAGGTAAGAATAATGTTTTAATAAAATGAAATGACCTAGACACATGTCCTACCCTCATTGGATGTGTCATGGCTGACCAAGACAATCCATGGGTCAACTTGGGGTCCCCATGGAGCCACTTTGGTTGGAAAATGACATAAATATCTTTTTATTTAATGTTAAAGTAAAAATGGCACAAACATGAGATGTTTTACTAAAACAATTTTCACATGGGGTTATACAAGTCATATTTTTGACTATAAATAATAAATGTAAATATAAAAAGATTTACTACATCATAGTATTTTTTTTTATAATTTTTAGATGTCAAATAAATTAAATTATTTATGACATCATGATGATGCAGCGATGACCTCATTATTTAACGATTTAAATAAAATGGAAAGACAATGTAAACTCTAAGACCTACACATGTACAAAACCTAATGGATGGGTGGATTTAGAAACATTATCACCTTATCCTAGAATTATATCAATGTGGGACCTTTTAAAACCGAAACTCATTTTCAAATAAAGTAACATTTCTTTACTTTCCAAGAGTGCCCCTCCTCTCCTCTTATAAAAGGCCCCCACCTCTACCTCATTACCCACACTTCCAAAGCCTTTGGCTCGACAAAACCCTGCCCATTTTGTCTCTCCACATCCTTATCTAACTACTTTAATCCTCACTTTGGGCAGAAGTCTTCCCAAGGAAGCCTTTGAGCTCAAACCAAAGGGAGTTACCCGATTTTAAGGTAATGTCTTCACTTGTGTCCTTTTGTTTTATTTTGCTTCTCCAACCCCCTAAACTATTTTTATTCATTTATTTTGTAACAACTCCAGTATCTTCAATATACTAGGATGTTTTTATAAGAATTATTATAGCTACACTTACACACAACTTCGTCTAATGGTTAAAGAACATACTGTTTCTGTGGTTGGCGATTTTCTGCCTCACGAAACGATGATTGTTCAATATTCTTTTAACACCTTTAAAGGTGGCCATGATGATGTCAATGTATTTTATATATGATATATATGGTATTTATGTTTACTATATGCTTCTTTATTTTATATTTAAACCATAATTTTATTCTTTTCATGTTGTGTAAATGCGATAATTTCATATGAGGAAGTGTGGACTACCGCCCCCTCAAGTGATGTGACTCGTACATGCAATACATGGAACGTATAAAGAATGAAATTAATGATCATATGTGACCTATATAACTTATATATTATAATGTAATTATAATATATATATATATATCATTAATTTTTTAATTCCGTTAATATGACATAGAAATGAAAGTAGCGTTCATGCGTACGTACGACTTACCGTCTCCATGAACGGTGCATTTCATTTCTTATCCCCAAATGTAATGTACTATTATAAGTACATATATATAATGTATATATATGATGTATGTTACATCTAAATGATTAATATAATTCTGGAATTAAAATATACATACCTCTCATTTAGTTTTAATTCCATTAATATGACATAGAAATGAAAGTAGCGTTCATGCGTACGTACGGCTTACCGTCTCCATGAACGGTGAATTTCATTTATTACCTCTAAATGATTATGTGATATTATAAATACATGTATATTCTAGATATATATGATATATATGATATCCAAATCTGGAATGTCATTCTGGATATAAATAACCTTTGACCACACGAACAACATGTAATTGTAAGAAGTCCACTTTTGACTTAAGAACCAAATATCGACAAAACAAACATTATTAACTTAAATGATCACATAATGTTTATAACATGTAAATAATTGATATAAAAGGAATAATGAACTTGAAAAAGGTTCTTAAGAAAGTATAAATTAACTCAAGTTTATTATTCAGGACGTTAAAGAACGATCGAGTCAAGTCAGACCTGAGGTAAGGGATCCTACTCCTCTCTTTCTTTTTAAGTACACTCTTTTATGCCATTAATTTTAAGCTCATCTTTCTTGTGATTGGGATGTTATTTTATATTACTATTACTGTAATTTTTATGTTCATATGATGATAGACCCTATTCTCTCTCATAAATCCATTTTGGAAGTTTTGAGTGGCGCCGTTAGGCTGCTGAATTTCCGTAAGAGATCCAACCTCTCTCTTTCTTTTTAAGTACTATCCTTTATGTCACTTCTTTTAAGATCCTCTTTCTTATGTTGGGGGATGTTATTTTGTATTACTATTTTTGTAAACCTTATGTTGATATGATGAGATACCCTATTTCCTCTCATCAATCCATTTTGGAAGTTTTAAGTGGCGCCGTTAGGCTGCTGAGTTTTCGTAAGGGATTTTTCATCTCACTTTTATTCCCGTGAGATTTATGCTACATTTGCCACAATTTCCTTTGAGTGGTGTATGTACTGCCCATTACTTTACTCATTGTGTATAATAATTTCATTTATAAGTATTTACATTAATGTTGTACTGTCATTCTTTCACGGGGTGCATGTCTCGAAAGATACCCATGTCGGTAAGGGAACCTTTCACCCTCCTCTTTTTAAAAGAATTCTTTTGTTGGGTCTTTTAATTTACATATTGTTATGTTGGGATACATTCTCATATAACCTTATTGATGTAAATTTTATGTCCAAGTTATGAGATACCCTTTTTATCTCTCATCAACTCATTTTCTGAATTTTGTAGTGACACCGTTAGGATGTCATATTTTTGCAAGGGAACTTCTTAACCCAAATTTGATTCTTTGGTATAATCTTGTACTCCTTGAATATGTCACTCTATGAATATGTGTGAATAAACTATGATTTTGTTACACTTAATATCCACTTATATTGGGTGTATTCGTTTGTCACACATAATTATGTAATTGACTTATCCTTAAACCAAGGATACCGTCTTTGTAAGGGACTTCATCTCAATCTCCTTTAATTGAGGCATATTTCGTTTTATACACAACTATCTTTTATACGGTGTATAAAACCCTTTGACTTTTACTTTTATACAAAAGGAATCTTTTTCTACGAATCATTTTACTAAATGAAAAAAAGGAATGTTTCTTTTAACATACGCGGTGACAACGACCTTTTTCCGCCACCGCGAGTATTATTTGATCTTTGGCTTCCTCAACAAGCCGTAATGTTTTTAAAATAAAATAAATACCATATAATCTTTTATGTATTTTGGTATTGAAAATGGTTTTGATAAATGATTCTATTATGTCAATATATTTAAATGATATATTGTGATTGAAATTTGGAAATGTTATCATTCTTTTATATTGGTTTTATGTGTTATAATTTTATAATGGTACTTGGAAATATTACGGGTTGTTACGTGATAAACCATATGACGGGTGGTGCCATGAATACTAGGACGGGTGGTTACATTATAACCTCCAATGCATTGGGTATGGAAGTCAGCCGTATGGCTATTCCATTAAGTATGTGTGGAAGTCGTCCGTATGGCTATTCCATTAAGTATGTGTGGAAGTCGACCGTATGGTTATTCCACTTAAGTATGTTTTTGTCCCAAGTTACCTTTATATGTTATGTGATCTTTATATGGGTTTTATGGTAATCTTTTTGTTACAGAAGGGTAATTAATAAACTTTTATTCAGTGAAGAGTTTTTACTACTTCGAAAAGGTGAAAAGTATTACTTTGATAAAGTATACATGGTTTACTTGTTGTTTTGAAAAACTAACAGTTTTCATTCTTTGTGTATCCATTACTAAGATTTTTATGCTCATCCCAAGTTTTTGAAATGTTTTTCACAGGACTTAACGTGGAATAGGGTCAAGGATGGGATCAAGGGAAATTCATGGAACCTAAAACATGGAACTGAACACGTTTCTTTTTAAGAGTTTTTATTTTGTGGAAACTTAGTAAAAGTTTCTACTTTGTAATCTTTTGATATGTAATAGTTATGTCCTAATTCTCTAAAACTCTAAACCTGAAAAGATCCTCAATGTGAATTATTCATTTAATTCAACATTAAGTAAGGTTTAAGGCTGGGGCCTTATATATTCCCCCTTCTCTTAGTTAATTCCTTAGGTTCTTCAATCTTATAATAACTAACATAGTGGGGAGTCACATACTAGGTAGATGAGACCATGCAATTCTTATTCCTATTCCAAAACCTATAAATTATGTTGAACACATGGGTATTTTTTATATGAGATCATCGGGGAAATCATGAAGGAGAGGTAGTGTGTTCTTTGTGACCTTGATAAGATGAAAATCCATATAGGGAGTTCACACACAAGTGCACTCGGGCGATTGATGTGGGGATTAGGTGAGAAAACCGAATGAAACATCATATGATTTCCATAAGAGTGTTATTACAAGGGGACTAAGTGAAATTTGGGAGGCTTGAGAACATGGAGGGAGGCATAAGAGAATGTATTATATTATCAATTAATGTATGAAATAACTATACCACTAAGATGGAATTTCATATTTTATGGAAGTTATTTAATGAATAATTTCACTAACTCACCTAATATATTTCCTTGTGCCTTTTCACCTCTGCATGAAGGGAGTGTTAATAAATCCAAACCCTCAAAAGTTGATTTGAGTTGGAATAAAGATGGCCATGTTTTGAGGTGAACATAACCCTTATTCATATTTCTTTTCTGAATAATATTCAAGTTCATGGATAAGACAAGAATCACTTCCCTCACATTATCATAAATGAAGGAACATGGAGGGACACACATGGTTCGAGATCTACGCATTGGTATAATAAATGGTAACCTAAACACAAGGCCATGAATATATAAATAATAGAGGGTAAACCCACATTTTCTATATATTCATTTGGATTAAGTGATCCTCAAAGCTACCCGCTATCTATTTTCTCAGGTCTTTTATGATAATAAGGATGAGCATTTTCTTTTTCTGTCCTGCTTTAGACATATCACTGATCCATTACACAAAGTTTAGGATGAATATATTTGGGAAAATAATTCATGTGACACATAGAGGTGAAAACCTGAGGTTATGTACCAGGTTGAAGGCACCAGAGTGAAGGAACTAGGATGAAAAAACAACATCAAATTCCTTCCTTCAAAATTTTTATTCACTAGTTTCTTCTCTTTCCCACCATGATATGTCCCATTTCACTTTCATATTACTTTTTACTAAATATTTCCCCCTTTTAGTCCAGGTATAAACACAATAGCCAAGACTTTGATCATTTTTCATGACATTCAGGCTACTAAACGTATTCAATAGACGATAGAGGATGACAAACTGACAATATTTGAATATCATACATATCATATATATCTCAAATCATGTGAAATAATCACCAATAATATCTATCATCAATGTTACTCCCCTTGTATTTCAATGGTATCTTGTCATATATAAAAATTACATGGCCAAAACCAATATTCCCCACTCCTAGACTTTTAGGCTATTCTCACTCAAGAAGTGCTAACAATACTACAATGGGGGTAGATACCCCATTAGGGGATTCCATCCATTTTCCCATTATTCATAATACCTGTGTTTCCCTCATTGTAGAGACCAGAAGCTTGACGTACATTGACATTACATTACATTTGCAGAATACTTAGTACATAACAAAAAACACACACACAAGGATCGTAATAGTTTAGTGTCTTTGGAAACTCGGAACATAATCTTCTAATTGTGGTGAATGATCTTCAATATCTCCCATAAAGATCTTCCCTTTTTTTTTACCTAAAACCTTTCTTTATATCCTTGGGAAAAGAAAACATAAAAGGGTTAGCTCAATGCTTAGTAAGGGTAAACAAAAGAAAAATCAATCACATCATATTCATAAGAACATAACTTTTGTAAATCTTAACCTGCAAAAGAGAGCATAATTTCATAACATTGGATAAATCATAGTAGTGAATTGAAATCCCAATAATAATAACTTGAAACATGAAACTTTGTGGCATACACACATAATCATAGATAATCATTTCTTGTTAGTCATGACTCATTTCCAAGACTATCTTAGTGGACAAAGTCCCTTTCTGAATCGAGTCACCCTCGTTTCAGTCCTGTTTCACTGAACCGGTATAACCTACCATTCCAGCCATGTCTATCTCATGAGATATGAAATCTTTACCCAATGCATTGGAGGGAGATATAGGTCCCACCCATCTCATAATGATACCATTCTTATGTGTGCCACAAAATCTTAAATCATACATTATTGCATAACCCATGTAATAAAAATGGGAATCTTAAACATCGTGACATCATAAAACAATTCATATAAGATAAAGGAATTCATAAAAATATTTCCATCACAACGTAATAAAATCCATGTAATAATAGCGATATAAACAGAACCCTATATTGTCTTAGATGTAAAATAATTTTGATAAAACTCTTGAACTCCATTCTTGAGGAAAATATCCTTTCTTCTTCAAAAACAATTTTCCTTTCTTAAAATTTCATACAACTTTAAACTAAAAGAATTTGATTAAAAATAAACTTGAAAAATTGTAAAGGAAGCTTCTTGGAAATAATGTTTTAAAAATCCATTCATGCCATATAAGTTAAAAAAAACATTCTTCGTACTTTTGTCGGAAAAGTCAAAAAGTACCTCGTATGAAAAACGAAAAAAGATTCCTTTCATATCCTTTACTAAAAACTCACCGAAGGGTAAAGTTGGATTTAAAAAAATTGTAGGTGGATGGAAATAATATTACATATTGAGTAAACATGGATGTGGATGATAAAATACACCCCAGTAAATACCAAAGTATAAACAATCTCGGATAAAAAATGAGATTGTGATATTTCCCTTACCTTAGGTCTGACTTGCTTTGTAAGTGTACGAACCTCATGTATAATGATTTAAATCATGTTATTGACTTATTACAGAATCATATTCATTGTTATTATATCATATATGGTCCACTTATGACTTTATATTATCCGTTCTTTTGTAAATTCATGGTAAAGTAGCGTTTTGGGTAAAATCGTCTCATTTGTCGTTCGTGTTTTTAACTTGTAATTATTCATATGATTACTTAGATCATGATTACTTAATTCCATAATATAAAACATGATTTATATATATATATATATTCAGAATATACATATATAGTAAATCAGTAAATGGAAAGAAATACACCGTTCATGGAGACGGTAGTCCGTACGTACGCATGAACGCTGTTTTCGTTTCCTTATTGAATTGAATGGAATTAAGTAGATAACATACATATAAATATAAATAATTACAGTATCATTATTAGGTCATATATTTCATTAGTACTTATTATATATACTTTATAATCATTCCTGAATGGTTAATCATTGAGAATGAATCTCATCGCGTCGTGGAGACGGTAGTCCGTACGTACGCACGAGCGATGATATCGTTCCCATGGTCGTGGAATTGTGTTTAAGTGTATGTATACTATTTATGTATCAATATCACTTTATAATAATCATATATAGTTACTCATTACAGCATTATACCCATCCAATTAAGGTGGTGACATAAAATAGATTACACCACGGCGTGGAGACGGTATTCCGTACGTACGCACGCGCGGTGATTTCCTTTTTCCATAGGATGGATAGAAGGTTAATTAGAGTTGTTTAATATTTATAATAAAATATCAGTATATAAGAAATACTGATGTTATTACTTTATCATGAAACAACTAAAGAAGAAGAAGTTGAAGAAGAAAGAAATTGAAAAAGATCGGTAATGGATATTACCTCTTCTTTGGAACGCTTCTTTGAATCCTCCACTTAGGGAATTAAGATTGGTCTTTGAAGAAGACCAGGACCTCTAGGATTATCATAGGGAAGTGTATAAGAGATTTTGGCAGGGGTTGGCCGAGCTTGAGTGCTCAAATTGGTGTGAGGAGGAGGGGGAGGAGGTCCCCTTTTATAAGGGAGGAGAGGGGCACCTTAGGAATATCTCAAAATATTATTTTATATTAAAGTCAAAATCGGTTTATAATGGTTCCAAAGGGTCTTATTTCGACGCTAAAGTGGGTAAGGGTCGAAATAATATCAACCAATAGTATTTATACAAGTTTAGGGTATTATTTTAACCTTATCAATTAGATTTAACTTTAAGTTAAATAATTTAACTTTTACCGTGTCTTTTTGTTTTCTTACACTATATGGTTAATACACTTACTATAACATTCCAAACGAACCCCAAATTGTTTATCTTTAATATATATATCCTTATCTAAGTCATTTGGCCGAACCTTAGATTTTTAGGAATAAAATAACAATTAATAATATAATATTTTATTTAAAAACTATTTTGTGTCAATTTTGACACTATTTGATATATGATTTTTGTGAAAGTCATAACAGAATTATATGTTCTAACCAAGTTGATTAAATAAACAATAATATATCATAGTAACCTAGAAAATTAGTGTAATTCATAGAAAGTCTTAAATTACATTTATTTTGGTATTTATAATATCAATTATGTAAATATCTCATTAATATGAAAATTACTGCATCATCTTTGTGTCATAAATAAATTAACTTATTTGATGTCTAAAAATTACAACTAAAATACCATTATGTAGAAAATATTTTTATATTTCTAATGAATATTTAAAATCGAATTTTTCTTATGTTTAACCCTATATTAAAAATATTTTAGTAAATAAACTTTGATTCTAACTCTTTTAACTCTTCTTTGAATTAAATAATAATAAATGTCCTAATCTAATCCAAGTGGGCCTAAATGATAATATTTTACAATTAAGGTTGTTTTTGGTCGAGATACACTTGTCCAATAGGATTAGGACATGTGTTAGGGTAATATTAATATCATTTTTACCCTTAATTACCCTATTTACTTTTAACCGTTGTAAATAAAAGTAAAAAGTTACTATTCACCAAAAATTATTTTCATCTCATTGAACCACATTTTACTTACTGAAATCAACCGTGTCTCTCGGATTTTTGAAATTCCATTCACAGAAGTGGTAAAATTAGGTTTTATGAAAAATTCAGTTTTTTAACTACCACTTAGTAGTTTCACTATTCATAAAAAATTGATGTTTTTCAGAACAATGCCAAAATTTCATCCTAAGCTATATTTCATATTCCAAATTCAAAAATGAAGTCTATTTTACCAAATTCATAACATAGAAGTTTCATTAATTAATTTTATAATTAAATCCCGCTGTTATAACAAATAGCGTGTTTTTAAGAAACAATATCTATCAAAAGATTGACACTTGTTTATGTCTTGTTTAAATGTGAAATTACATCCAATGACCAACATTGTATTAAATTGTAAAAATATATTCTAAATATACTTTAAAACCACTCAAATTAATAATTTATCACTATTAATTATTTTGATTAAAAAAGTTGTTTTTAATTATAATTTAGTAATTTTCACTATTCATCAGAATATGAAAGTTATCCGAAAAGTACCAAAATTTCACCTTAGGATAAATTCGATACTCCGAATCCAAAAATGAAGTCCATTTTGAGAGCTAAAATTTCTAATATTTTAAAAGGTGGTTATTACTATTCATAACAGCTAGTTATAATAATATTTTAATAGCATATCGTTGTTTAGTGAAACTCGGTATTGCGTACTACACACGCTATCGAGGAAGGTCGTGATTGCGTGTAATGAAAGGCAAGTCAAGGATGTGTGTTGTGCAAGCTCCTTTTGGTGTAGCGTACAACACAAGACATTAATAAAATTAAAAAGAATATTTTTCATAAAATCTCAGGATGTTACATTCTACCCCCCTTAAAATGAATTTCGCCCTCGAAATTCGTCGGGATTATAAATGGTTTACTATTCAAAAGTTTCATTAATAGAAACCCACATCGTAAAAAAGAATACCAAAACTTGGCTTTAAAAACTAAAGTATGAAATGTAAAGAATACCCAAATAAACTAATCACTGGGTTTCCACATAGGTGAAAATATGGATATGGAAGAGAAATCTAACCATCATGTTCTGATGGAGAGTGGTAGAGAACATGGCTATGGAAAAGCTAGCAATCACAAATCCATAAATTTGTGATGATCTAAGGTACCATCTGATTAATCAGATATAAGAGCACTAGGACAACATTTTTGGTTTTCAAGATCATTTCCCTAAAGTTGATGAAATTGGAATTAGAAGAAATACTTTCGTGATTTTGGTATAGTCTCACTGTTTGTCGTTCTTTGGACAATTTCTACTTCATCTCTTAAAGAAATGAAGTTGAATTTTTCATTCGTGATGTGTTAGCATATCATGTGATAGAATGATGGGTCATTCCATCTGTCTCAAACAAAAGGTTAGAAAAAGTTATTAAATATACATAAGTCATTCTTTAGTGAGATTAATCATATATGGTTCCTAAAATGGACTTATACTTCATATATCATACCGCGTAATAAAATAAAACTAGTTTCTACTAAACATGGACTTCTTGTAGGCCAGTGGTAGGCGATAAAGTCCAGTCGCACTTCGGTTGTGGGTTCGATTCCCACAGCCTTGTCCGACGCGATGGGCTGTCGCCCGTCCTGCAGGTTGTCCTTTTTCTAAAACTACATTACTATAAAATCCCATCAGTAATATCAAAAAAAGTTCTATCCTTAAACAATACTAACTTATGTCCAACATAATCCATTCCAATCTTTAGGCTTATCCATAATACTTCAGTTCACTCTCATAATATAGTGAAAACGATTACCAGAGATTTAATACCATCGTTGATCCCCATATAAGATATGTCTTGTTGGTCACATTCTAAACATTCAAAGGCCTTAATCATGTATTCTCTTGAATACCCATTGAACCTTATTGAAAACATGAATGCAGTTAAACGTTAACACTTTCCACATACCAAAATTCCTCAAAATTATATATACTCAATCCATGATATCACTTAGTCCTTATATCAATCATTAGCTCATGAATACTATCAAACATTTCATTTTCTATTTATCATTTCATTATGCGCATATCATCCACTTTCCAAAAAATATCTGAATAACCTTTCATTGTTACTCATACCATTCATCATAAACTTTCAAAACATAAGGAAAGACAACAGTGTAACAATCCTTAGATGTCTTTTTATTCTATAGTACAACATTACACTTGATAAACATGTAATCATTCCACTACCTTCTTAAACCATTGACCAAGCTTCAACAATTCTTTCATCTCACATATCATTTGTAGTCTCTTCATCATCATCCACATAAATACTACCCATACGACCATACTGATTCTCTTCATGGGACTTTCCCTTAGGGCATTGGTTTGCATAATGCCCGTACATTCCACATTTAAAACATTTAACCATTGCTGATGTCGTAGCAATACCATTATCCTCATCCCTGGTGTTAACTGAACCTTTTCCTTTGCACTTACTGGCTTTGTGTCCTTCTTTTCCACACCCAAAGCATCTTCCAGTTCCTTTGAAACATTCTCTTGATGCCTCTTCCCACATGATTTACATAGGGGAAATTGAACTTTCTTTCCTCTATGATCATCATGAAACTCCATCTTTCTCTTATTAGCCGAGTCAGGAAACTTACCAAATTTTACTTTATTGGTCATATTATGAGATTGTTGATTCGGCATAATAATGATGTTTGGACTTCCAAATCCCATTTCATTATGAATAATATCATTCCATTGTCCATCATATTCTCCATTATCGTGAATCATCTTGTTTCCAGCCATTTTCTAAAACCCAAAAAGAATAGTGTGAGAGGCAAAAATCATGCTAGGGGAAAAACATAATAAAGGGGGAGTACCTTCAATATCTAACATCTTAGGTTTAATTCTATGATCGTTAGCGTAATTCTAGTACTATAACCTATACGTATACTTAACCTTAGGGATATCCCTAGACATACCTTAGAAATATCTCTAGGGATCTCACTAAAGTTTTCGCATCCTAGTTTCCAAAGGTTGACTAAACCTTTCCTCTAATACCAACTGTAGAGACCCGAAGCCTGACGTACATTGACATTACATTACATTTTCGGAATACTTAGTACATAACAAAAAACACACACACAAGGATCGTAATAGTTTAGTGTCTTTGGAAACTCAGAACGTAATATTCTAATTGTGGTGAAAGATCTTCAATATCTCCCATAAAGAACTTCCCTTTTTTTTACCTAAAACCTTTCTTTATATCCTGGGGAAAAGAAAACATAAAAGGGTGAGCTCAATGCTCAGTAAGGGTAAACAAAAGAAAAATCAATCACATCATATTCATAAGAACATAACTTTTGGAAATCTTAACCTGCAAAAGAGAGCATAATTTCATAACATTGGATAAATCATAGTAGTGAATTGAAATCCCAATAATCTTAAATTAAAACATGAAACTTTGTGGCATACACACATAATCATAGATAATCATTTCTTGTTAGTCATGACTCATTGCCAAGACTATATTAGTGGACAAAGTCCCTTTCTGAATCGAGTCACCCTCGTTTCAGTCCAGTTTCACTGAACCGATATAACCTACCATTCTAGCCATGTATATCTCATGAGATATGAAATCTTTACCCAATGAATTGGAGGGAGATATATGTCCCACCCATCTCATAATGATACCATTCTTATGTGTGCCACAAAATCTTAAATCCTACATCATTGCATAACCCATGTAATAAAAATGGGAATCTTAAACATCGTGACATCATAAAACAATTCATATAAGATAAAGGAATTCATAAAAATATTTCCATCACAACATAACCAAATCCATGTAATAATAGGGATATAAACAGAACCCTATATTTTCTTAGATGCAAAATAATTTTGATAAAACTCTTGAACTCCATTCTTGAGGAAAATATCCTTTCTTCTTCAAAAACATTTTTTCCTTTCTTAAAATTTCATACAAATTTAAACTAAAAGAATTTGATTAAAAATAAACTTGAAAACTTGTAAAGGAATATTCTTGGAAATAATGTTTTAAAAATCCATTCTTGCCGTAAAAGTTAAAAAAAACATTCTTCGTACTTTTGTCGGAAAAGTCAAAAAGTACCTCATACGAAAAACGACAAAAGATTCCTTTCATATCCTTTACTAAAAACTCACCGAAGGGTAAAATTGGATTTAAAAAAATTGTAGGTGGATGTAAATAATATTACATATTGAGTAAACATGGATGTGGATGATAAAATACACCCCAGTAAATACCAAAGTGTAAACAATCTCGGATAAAAAATGAGATTGTGATATTTCCCTTACCTTAGGTCTGACTTGCTTTGTAAGTGTCCGAACCTCCTGTATAATGATTTAAATCATGTTTTTGACTTATTAAAGAATCATATTCATTGTTATTATATCATAGATGGTCCACTTATGACTTTATATTACCCTTTCTTTTGTAAATTCATGTTAAAGTAGCGTTTTGGGTAAAATCGTCTCATTTGTCGTTCGTGTTTTTAACTTGTAATTATTCATATGATTACTTAGATCATGATTACTTAATTCCAGAATATAAAACATGATTTATATATATATATATTCATAATATACATATATAATAAATCAGTAAATGGAAAGAAATACACCGTTCATGGAGACGGTAGTCCGTACGTACGCATGAACGTGGTTTTCGTTTCCTTATTGAATTGAATGGAATTAAGTAGATAACATACATATAAATATAAATAATTCTAGTATCATTATTAGGTCATATATTTCATTAGTACTTATTATATATACTTTACAATCATTCATGAATGGTTAATCATTGAGAATGAATCTCATCGTGTCGTGGAGACGGTAGTCCGTACGTACGCACGAGCGATGATATCATTCCCATGGTCGTGGAATTGTGTTGAAGTGTATGTATACTATTTCAGTATCAATATCACTTTATAATAATCATATATAGTTACTCATTACACCATTATACCCATCCAATTAAGGTGGTGACAGAAAATAGATTACACCACGGTGTGGAGACGGTATTCCGTACGTACGCACGTGCGGTGATTTCCTTTTTCCGTAGGATGGATAGAAGGTTAATTAGAGTTGTTTCATATTTATAATAACATATCAGTATATAAGAAATACTTATTTTATTACTTTATCATGAAACAACTAAAGAAGAAGAAGTTGAAGAAGAAAGAAATTGAAAAAGATCGGTAATTGATATTACCTCTTCTTTGGAACGCTTCTTTGAATCCTCCACTTAGGGAACTAAGATTGGTCTTTGAAGAAGTCCAGGACCTCTTGGATTATTCTAGGGAAGTGGAGAAGAGATTTTTTCAGGGGTTGGCCGAGCTTGAGTGCTCAAATTGGTGTGAGGAGGAGGGGGAGGAGGTCCCCTTTTATAAGGGAGGAGAGGGGCACCTTAGGAATATCTCAAAATATTATTTTATATTAAAGTCAAAATCGGGTTATAATGGTTCCAAAGGGTCTTATTTGGAATCTAAAGTGGGGAAGGGTCGAAATCCTATCAAACAATAGGATTTAGACAAGTTTAGGGTATTTTTTTAACCTTATCAATTAGATTTAACTTTAAGTTAAATAATTTAACTTTTACCGTGTCTTTTTGTTTTCTTACACTATATGGTTAATAAACTTACTATAACATGCCAAACGAACCCCAAATTGTTTATCATTAATATATATATCCTTATCTAAGTAATTTGGCCGAACCTTAGATTTTTAGGAATAAAATAACAATTAATAATATAATATTTGATTTAAAAACTATTTTGTGTCAATTTTTACACTATTTGATATATGATTTTTGTGAAAGTCATAACAGAATTATATGTTCGAACCAAGTTGATTAAATCAACACTAATATATAATAGTAACCTAGAAAATTAGTGGAATTAATAAAAAGTCTTAAATTACATTTATTTTGGTATTTATAATATCAATTATGTCAATATCTCATTAATATGATAATTACTGCATCATCTTTGTGTCATAAATAAATTAACTTATTTGATGTCTAAAAATTACAACTAAAATACCATTATGTAGGAAATCTTTTTATATTTCTAATGAATATTTACAATCTAATTTATCTTATGTATAACCCTATATTAAAAATGTTTTAGTAAATAAACTTTGATTTTAACTCTTTTAACTCTTCTTTGAATTAAATAATAATAAATGTCCTAATCTAATCCAAGTGGGCCTAAATGATAATATTTTACACTTAAGGTTGTTTTTGGTCGAGATAAACTTGTAAAATAGGATTAGGACATGTGTTAGGGTAATATTAATATCAATTTTACCCTTAATTAACATATTTACTTTTAACCGTGGTAAATAAAAGTAAAAAGTTACTATTCACCAAAAATTATTTTCATCTCATTGAACCACATTTTACTTACTGACATAAACCGTGTCTCTCGGATTTTTGAAATTCTATTCACAGAAGCGGTAAAATTAAGTTTTATGAAAAATTCAGTTTTTTAACTACCACTTAGTAGTTTCACTATTCATCAAAAATTGATGTTTTTCAGAACAATGCCAAAATTTCATCCTAAGCTATATTTCATATTCCAAATTCAAAAATGAAGTCTATTTTACCAAATTCATAACATAGAAGTTGCATTAATTAATTTTATAATTAAATCCCGCTGTTAAAACAAATAGCGTGTTTTTAAGAAACAATATCTATTAAAAGATTGACACTTGTTTATGTCTGGTTTAAATGTGAAATTACATCCAATGACCAAAATTGTATTAAATTGTAAAAATATATTCTAAATATACTTTAAAACCACTCAAATTAATAATTTATCACTATTAATTATTTCGATTAAAAAATTTGTTTTTAATTATAATTTAGTAATTTTCACTATTCATCAGAATATGAAAGTTATCCGAAAAGTACCAAAATTTCACCTTAGGATAAATTCGATACTCCGAATCCAAAAATGAAGTCCATTTTGAGAGATAAAATTTCTAAAATTTTAAAAGGTGGTTATTACAATTCATAACGGCTAGTTATAATAATATTTTAATAGTATATCGTTGTTTAGTGAAACTCGGTATTGCGTACTACACACGCTATCGAGGAAGGTCATGATTGCATGTAATGCAAGGAAAGTCAAGGATGTGTGTTGTGAAAGATAATTTTGGTGTAGCGTACAACACAAGACATTAATAAAATTAAAAAGAATATTTTTCATAAAATCTCGGGCTGTTACACTCATAAACCAATCATATATATATAACCTAAATTTTTTTACAGTTCATCAATATTATGAACATTTTCAATGGACCAAGGTAATGGTATGGTAAAAAACAAGGACATAAACCCTAGGGGAGAGGTGAACCCAGAGTGCATGGGGGACTTTCATATTTTCAAGACATGAATAAAGTTTGATAAGGTGTGTAAATAAGTTTAAATATATGAATATATATTGAATTCGTAGACATATATTTATAGTAATATTAAAATTATTCATATATTATTCAATGAATGGAGTCCAGATACAAACACCTTTCATATAGATCATAGAGAAGTGTGGAATAGTCATTCAGAAATTTAAAAGTTTTTTGGGGAACCAATATTATGATTCATGCAAGATGAGTTTTTCTACCCAAATATTCATGGGGATTCATCAATGAATAATTAAATTGATCTACTATCCACTAGAAGATGGTTTTCGACATTGATGAGGTAGATCCTTCCACATGAAATAACATCAATTTCTAAGACTTCATAGGGGACTTATTTATTAAGAGGGGTGATCAGAAATCTGGAAAATGATCTAAAAGGATATCCAATCCATAAAAGGAGTACTTATAGGAACATATTATCTTGAGTTAGATAGAGGTGAGTATAAGTATTGGGGAAATGAATTCAATCCTTTTGTCCCTACCAAGGCACTTCTGGAGGCATTTATGGTCATGTGGATATGATGATATCTACTACCTATATGTTATTCTTATAATGGTGTACAGAAAATCACTTTTATGATGGTTTCTAAGAATACACAATGAGAGAAATTGGGTTTAGAAGTTACCATACTTTCACAAATTTATTAGTGTTCTATGCACCTCTATAAGGGAAAGGATCGTTTATGTCTCTCAAGACTATTTCATGTTTTATGGGTCTAGGTTTAAAATTATATATATATATATATATATATGATATTATCAATGTGGTGGAGGTTCCATGGGATAGATTGAATCCATATATCTAGGATGTATCCAGGGTTATATCCCTATCTTTGATAGACAAAAGAATTATGAAAATATTGAGAATAAATTCCAAATTTATATTTTATCCATATGTTTAACCTATAAATACTAAAAACATTTATGATGGTGAAGTTGACTATGAAAATTTGTATTATATAAGGACCATATGAGACTTTTTTCCCATGTATTGAATTGATTGCATCATTATTTATGAATCATTTTCCCTGTATTTATTTTCTTTTTAATTTTTGTATTTATAGAAAAAATTGGCCGCACCTCTAAAAAATGTTCACAGGGAGAAACACCCAATGTTGGGAGGTAGATATGGGTCATGGTGGATCGGGAGAACACTCAGGTAAAAATTATGATTCTGACCCTAAACACACTTTTAAGGTTTCTTCTGAGGTCTGATCGAGTCTAGATGTCTTCGTATCCCAAAATAATTTTGAAACTAGCATCCTAGTCATCAAAACCACTATTACTATAGAGCAATATGAGAGGGAGACCTGAAGTTCCACCAGAGATGAATAAAGGGAGGTGTTCTTGATCCATTAAATCCTCTAATTCCCAAAACCATCAAACAATCTAAGGTTAAGGATCAAACATGAGTAAGAGTTAGGTTACGTAAATATAAATTCTAGTTTATAAATAAAGTCCCTATCCAACACCATATGTATGGGAAACAACTGATAATGAAAGCTCCCAAGGCCTCCTCAAGAAAGAGAAATGGTCCAATTAGTGACCCTTCAGAAGATATCTATCTAGAGGCTATTTTTTGAGAGGGATATCTATTCATGGTACTCCATAATTGTGTGAAATACTATTTTATGGTATATAGATCCACCAAATGAGGAATATAATGGTCTCCAGGGACTTTTATTTGAAAATAAATCCTATATAGGTGGGGAGTAATATCTGGTAGTGGGAGATGATAATCCCGGAGACTGGCAGTAGATTACCTTCCAAAAGGTAGGTGCATAAAATGATTGATAGAGGTACCATCGAAGGGATAATTTTCCAGTCCCATGATAAATAATCAGATAACCTTGTTAATATATATGTTTTAAAATACTTGATCATGATTACCGTTATCACACCATGTTTTTTGAATTCTCTTTTGTTCTGGTTCAAGTTTGGTACCCAGTTTTTTTCCTTAGGAAATGTGTGCGATGGGTTTGAATTTTTGGGGAAATATTCTCTTTTATCTTTGGTATAGATTTCACTCTTGAATTTCATGTTCGTTTTTGGAGAAAAATATATGTTTTTGGGTGGATAGACCATGATGCACAATTGGTTCATGGTTAGTAGTAATCATGTGCCTCGACCAAGGAAACCATGCGGTAGGTCTGGGTTATGGCTAGAAGCGACAACATGACTTCCATATGGTTAGTTAGAGCATTGGGATTTTCCATATAGTGGGTTTCTCCTTCAGCAGAGGTGGCTACATAGTCTCCTCCCCATTCGACAGAACATGCATACTAACCATGTGGCCTTCTAGCTCATTAAAATGTTATGGGTTTCGTTTTATCTCTCCCAAATTTTAAACCCTTTCCCCCTTTCTATCACCCCTCCCAGTATCATCCTACCTAGGAATCTCCTTCCCCTTCCATGGCTCCCTTGGATCTCCCCTACCTTGGTGTATTTAGCCCCTATTCCTTTAGGAAACTTAATATAAATCCCTTTTCTCTTGTTTTCCTCTTCTATTTTTGGGTTTTCTATTGTTTTCTATTGTGGGTTATGTTTTCTAACATGTTGGGGGTTCAATTAAGAGGTGTCTCTCTTTTTTTAGGATTTTATCTGAATATTGTGGGTTGGATCTTTCCTTACTATGGTCTCATAGTGGTGTAGATGGGGTTTCACATCATGTTCTAGAAGTTTCTCCTCATTATGTAGGTGGTTCCATGCCCAAGAATTTTTAGATGATTTGATTAATTTTTTTAATTAAATTTAACATGTTCTATAGATAAATTGTGTGTTGATTATTATATTTTGGATATATTTTGGAATTCTTATGTTGTGAAAATTTATTTTATAAAGGAAAATGGATATGTTTTATATTTGATCTATTTTGGTGTTTATTGGAATTGTTTTTATGGTTATAAAATAGGTAAAAATTGTGTTTTTAAAGGAACTTGAGGCGATAATGTGTTAAAAATGGGGTTTCAAAGGGAAATTAATTGTTTTGGGTATATCAACTTTTTTTTTCACCTTTAAATGTGATGAGTGAATTGTTTAAACTATGAAAATAATGTTTAAAAAAGGGGAATATATCGTATATGATGATTTGGTAAGGGTTGTCCCATGTAAATGGTTTAATTTATTATGTGCTTCTCTTGAGATGTACCAAATGGGTTTTATGAGTTTTCAAGTGGTGTGAAAAGTGTTTTTTGATGGTTGTGGTGTGTGTAAAATGGTAAATGGTCTGTTTTATGAAAAAGGGTGTTTACCATGAAATTATTGATCTATATTGGTGAAATTAATGTGTTATGTAATATGTGGAACATAATTGAGCACAAGGTAAGATTTGGAATCTAGGTGGACAAAATAAGTCCTGCTTTCAAGTGATTCAGAAGTGGCTACGACCTTGTTTCACATAGTGGGATTGCCAATGAAAAATATAACTAAACATGGATGATGATTGGAGACCACTAGGTTATGGTGTTGTCCTATACAAGTGGATTTTTCATGAGAATGCTTATGGTGTTGGTTTCTATACCACATCTTCACTAAGACGCGAGGTTCCTAGAATCCCACTTAAGCTAGTTTGACCATAAGAATCTACCCATAGTGCTTTAACTATCATGATGCTTATATAAAATGGTGCCTCAAATAAGAATACAGAGGATCCTTTAGGTTTATGTTTATGTTATTTAGAAAATCCCCTTTTCCCCTTAAGTAAGTAGTTGAAAAATGGTTTTCTTTGAAAGTGTCCCTTTTTAAATTGTTGACCAATAAAGATATTTTTTCTTGAAATGTTTTAAAATAATTTACTTGAATAAAAATGTTGAATTATATTATAAATGTTTTGGAATGAAATATTTATATCCGTGTGTATTCCTTCTGGGATTTGGCTCACACTATGCATACACCTTTTGGTGTATATAGAACTTGTTCTATGTTTGTTCTAGGTAAAGGAAATATGGGTGGTTTTGGCAGTTAGGGTCTCTATTGGACATCCTTATAGACCTTGTTGGTGGAGGTTGAGAAATTTACTCCTCTTTTTTCATGACGGTTTGGGATGGATTGCTTCCCCTCTTTGTTATAGTCTTTCTTTTGGAATTTTATTCCTAATTGTAAACTTTAAATCGTAAAGTTGTTTAAGCGATGTTTGGTTTTCTATTTTCAGTTTTGGTTTATTTATATTGTTAATTTATTATTATTATTAATTTGGGTAAATCATTCCCAATCTTTATTTTTTATTCCTAGGAACCTATTCTGGCTCATCGGAATCAAAAATTCCCTTCGGGCCTTATCACTGATTGACTCGGGTGACCAGTTCATGGTCGAGCTGGGTTGGTTCGTGATAACCCTTCAAAAAAGTGATGATTTTTATAGTTAATACTTTATTCCATTATAGATAATAGAGGATATAACCTCCCCATTGTATATCCCAAACATACTATCACTGGTTCCCCAATTGATGATGAAATTCTAACTATTATGGATGAAAGGGAGTTTTTCCTAGGTCCGCAAGCAATGTTGGGGGATATAGAAGCAAATTCCTCTCAAGTACTCCCTCCTCATATTATATTATTCATAAGGGAATAAAATAACCCTACTAATAGGATTAAATAATAAAAAATGGTAGAATCACTGACTTCATATGACAACACATATCTTTTATATGCTTTATTTCTTGATTTATTACATAAAGATACACATCACACAATCCCAAAAGATTGAGATGCCTAGTTTCTTTGAGAAGTTAGGTACATATCATAATAACTTTAAATAGAGATATAACGACATTATTTTAAACTCTATAAAAAGACTTTAAAATTCCATTGATCTTCTAAAATGACATGAGATAACTTGGGGACATATATAATATAGGGGTGAGATACATAACTGATTAAGGGAATAATAAAAAATAACAAGAATTAAAGAATTAAAAGTAAGTTAATGTGAATAACATGGTGGGAATAACATGGTGAAATAAAAATATGAGAATCATTATAATAATCATAAACATCAAAGCATGGTGTAATATGATCACATCAAGGCATCATAGGAATGTGGAAACGACATAAAACATGAAATTATAAGCATAAGTGAAGTCTAACCATTAGAACATCCTAATATAGTTTTCTTAGGCTAACCTATCATGAAGTATACATGGTATCCCATGAAATAAAAAAATTACCCAATTCATTTGAGTGATATATAATTTTGGGACCTCCCATCACATTCATGTCTTGTACATGCATTTGCATTCCACATAGATCACACAACATAAGAACATATTTCATCACATTTAATCTCATGATTGAGGAGTATGGGTTGTATACATTGAAGTCCACAATCAATTAATGCTATGTACTTATATGTTAATACCCTTGATTGGAAATGGTTATGGGTATTCAAAACACAAAAGTTTTGAATGGAAAATCATGGGATAATTTTGGAAATATAACGGGTGTATATAAAGGTTCATGAGAGGTTTTAATGAGAATAAAAGGTTATATATAATTACTTGGGAATTATAATAATAGTAAAGGGATGCATAAAAACACAATAAAACAATAATAATTAGAAATAAAATGTCATAATACAAAGAAAGTACTTGAATAAAATGAAAACTAAGTGAATCACTTACCTTGAGAGGGTTCTTATAAATGATTGTGTGGAGATTACTAAGAAATTGGGAACACATTGGGAACAATTTAGAGAGGTACAGGGATATGAAATTCATGATCGATGGGTTTTGAGTGAAGATGAGTGAGAGGTTGGGTGGGTATTTATAGAAAAATTGAGGGGAATTATTTATTAATTTCTAAATGTAATAAAACTCACAAACCTTACCACGGTCTTTTCCCAAGGTTTCTTCCAAATAATAGAGGTTTTAAATATTTTATTAGGCCAAGAACCTAACTCAATAAAATGATACCATTCATGATGTTGAAAAGAGTCATGTTTATAATGAATTGTTTTTAAAACCAAAAAATTTACTATATGTTTGGAAGGATTCATTATAGATTTGTGAAATTAATAAAATAACTTAAAAACACATTATTTTTAAGGGTAAATCTATTTTTTGGATGTGGATTCCTTTTATATTATTTATTACATCAAGTTTGGGATATTATGATGTTCTAATTTATATTGTATATTAATACCATATTTAGTTATTACCGAAAAATTCAGCTGTCTTGGAAAATTTTGAAAAATTCACCATTTCCTGATTTGGACATGATGATTTAAAAAATACTTATTTTATAAAAAGTATTTTCTAAATATGGTAATTTTCACTATTACATAAAAATCGTTATTTACTGGGAAATAATAGTGTTTATGACACTAAAAACTTATAGACCATTATAAAAATTATATTGGATTTCAGTAAATTATAATATCATTTATATTTAAATAAATATTATTTAATAATTATATTTAATAAAAATAATATTTGTTTCAATATTCTTAAATTTACCGAAAAAATGAGTGTTTTAACTATACCTATATATATATTTCCCAGAAATAAAATTTTTGTTTCTTCATATCAGAATATAATTTTCCAAATTCATTACATAATCATATATATATATATATATATAATGTAATAATGAAAAGTGATAAATATAATTTTTAGTTTATTAAAAAATATATCCAAATCCATACTATTAGTTCCTAGATACACCTTTATTACACTAGTATATTCCCTAAGGGTAAGGTGTGCAATGGTGGTATTTTATTTGTGTGGTTAGGTGAACATGGTTTGGGAGATGATATAAATAAGGTTGAACATCTCCTATAAACATTTTTAATAATTTTTTTTGTTTTTATTCTCAAATTGGTCTTGGTCACAGATAAATCCCATTGATTCCATCTCTCTTGAAAGCTCCAAGAAATGGTCTTCATAGGGTAAAATCCTTTTGGTAGAGAACTTAACTTCTTCTTTATGTGTCAATTATATATTATCATACTCTTAATATATACTAATATTAATGTTCACTATATAAAATCTACATTTTATAATGGTCCAAAATAAAACATTAAATGTAGTTCATGTGTTTTCTATAACAATATTACTTAATTAATCATTTATTCATTTAGAAGTTAATTCCATTTATAAATGTTTTTATGATTAAATTATTTGACCCTTTGTAAACTTCACCATTGAAATTTTATTTCAGACACTAAAACTAATGAGTGTACATCTGTTTCATCACCTATTCCTATTTCTATATTTCCTCCTAAAACTTATGATTCCACTATAGTAAATTGACTAGGTGAGTTGTTTTTTATCGTAGAACTTTGTCTCTAAAATATAAGATCTTAATTATTTTCTCATTGTTTTAAAGATAATTTTATAAAGGTACCATACCTAGATTCAAAATAATTGAAGGGTATGGTATGTATTTACTCAAGAGGGATACATAAAATATATCTTGTACTTGAGATACGTTATTTGGGATAATTTTTCCATATTCCACAAATCTGGTGCGATAAAATATCATAAATGGGATGATGTATTTTATATTATGATTTACCTCTTGATTTTCTTACATGGTGATATATGAAATAATTCCTTATCGATGACCAAAAAAACTAGGTCTCATCAATTATTTTATACATAAATTTCCTGATGAATTTTCCAAAATTTCATATGATGGTGCATGGTGTGGACCTTCTCTATCATCTCTTAATAATATCTCGTCCCATCAGGTTCTACATCCCAAATTTATCACAATATTATTGAGTCCAACACCTCTTCCAATATAGAGACTCATAAGGTTCTTTTTTAATTCTATAATAGAAACTATTTTTATATGAGAACACCTCTTGAGGAAGGTTATGATCCCAAGATCCTTATAAAACCATTAAATAATATCTCAATATATCCTCTATATTTTTAATGGCTCTGTTGGACTAACCATCTATATGAGGGTGATAAGAAGTACTAAAACTCAGCTCTATATTCAATTCTTACTGAAGGATTATATAGAACCTCAAGGTGAACCCCATATCACAATCATATATAATATATATTGGTACTCCATGGAGTCTTAAAAATTCTATTATGTATATATAAATGAGTAATTAAAGAGAGAAATCATCCTTGATAGAAATTAAATGTACTGAATTTTTAAAGAGACCAACTACCACCCAAATGGAATTATTGACATTAGATATCCTGGGGAGTCCTATGATGAAATAAATGGTCATTTTCCCCCATTTCTGTACTGTTATGAGAAATAGTAACATCATAAACTTAGACTTATTTCATTAAACCTTGAATTGTTGTCATACCAAGCATCAAGATACAAATTCTACAATCTCTCTCTTTATGTTATTCCACCAGATGTTTTTATTCACAAACCTATACATCTTAGTGTTTCCTAGTAAAATAGATAGGGAAGAGTGATTCACATTATCCAATATTTAACTCTCCAATTATGGTTTTTAAGGGACACATATATTGGTTCCAATCCTTATGAATATATATTTAACAAATCTTAACTCCAAAATATTCACTACCTTTTTCTATAGCTCCTTATAATATTTTTGGGCCTCCTTGATCCTCTCAATAATGGATGGTTGAGAATTTATTTGATAAAGGTAGAATAATATTCCTTTTATTATTCCTATTTCCATCCTTTTAATGTCCATGAAGATTACATCCCTTTAAATCTATGTCATGGATAGGGTTATTTGATCATTTCAATGTAGAAAGGCTATAAATTTTTTCACCTTCCCAGGATGGTAATGAATTGAATAGTCATAATCCATGATAAGCTCTAACCACCTTCATTGGAAGATATTATTTTCTTTTTGTGTGGGTATATAATTGATTACTTATTTATCCATATATATGTCACAATTATCCTGATATAAATAATATATCCAAATTTCAAATCAAATATCATTGAATCCAATTATAGATCTTTCTACCGTTAGTTCTAATCATGTATATTTTAACTAACAGGAGGCATATGCTATCAGCTTACCATTTTTAATGAGTACCAAAATAAAGAATTTTTTGGATTCATCACTATATACATACAATCCTTACCTTCTAGTGGGTAATGTGAGAATAATTACATTTATTATCATCTTATTTAACTCTTTAAATATCTCTCACATTCAGTAGTATGGAAAAAAATCACTCCCTTTTGAGTTATACTGGTTATTGAGATTGAAAATCATGATAATTTTCTTAAAAATCAATGATAGTACCTATCTAATACAATTAAACAAAATATCTCTTTGAAAAATATTGGTCTAGGCCATCCTTTAACTTCCTATATATTTTACGGATCCACAATTATCACTTTTATGCTAATAACATTCTCTAAGAATATTTTTTTCTCCATAAAAAACTCCCATTTATTGTACTTCACATATAACTTTTCATTCCACAAGTTTTCCTGTACAAATTTCAAATGATCCTCATGTTCCCTAATTATTTTAGTTTAGATAAGAATATAATCTCTAAGGACTACCATAAAATTTTCATTTTAATCCCTAAAGTATCAATTCATTATGTCCATGAAGATAGCTATATCATTAGTGAGTCTAAATAATATCACTATGAAATCCCTTGAATAAAAATAAGTCTTAGAGATACCCTTATTTTTCACCTTTACTTCAAAATATCCTGACCAAAGATCCACCTTAGAGATGTACTGGGTTCCATGTATCTGATAAAAAATGTCATCAATCCATGGTAGATGAAACATTCTCTTTATCACGGTCTTTTTGAGCTCACGAGAATCAGTGTAGAGACACATTTTCCTATCATTCTTCTTTATGAAAGGGACTAACATAATCTATGGTGAATCACTAGGGATTATAATCCCTTTTTTAGATTCTATTTTAGTTTCTTATTTAGCACTTCATGCTCATTAATGGCCATTCTATATGTATTCTTGGATATTATAAAAGATCTGGGTATGATTTGATCAAGAAATCAACATATCATCTAAGAGTAATACCAGATAATTCTTTGAAAAACACATCAACATATTCCCTTACAATGTCCATGTAATCAAGGATGATCTTTTCCTTAGTCTTAATCGCTTGATCCAGATACAATTTATCATAAGAAATTAATATCCACGATTGAGATGATGATTATAAAAGCGATCCATCCTCCTCCAAACACATGTATATAATTAGAGGGAGATTCATGATACAGATGATAATTTACTTCTTACAACAATTTTGTTTGTCTCTATACAAGGAAATTCAATCCATACTCAGAATAACATCATATTATGCTAAAGGAATAAACACAAGGTTGACTAGTAAATTCAGCCTATAAATAATAATAGGGGGAAGTTATATTCTATGGATTCAATAATTTCCCTAATTTCTATTTTCGCTAATAACTCAACTTCCATTCTTTCAGGTGGTGTTTAAATATTTATACAAAACTTGCATGATAGTAAAGAATGCACAGAAACAGAATCAAATACTATGGTCACCATTATTTAATGAATAACCAGATTGAATTTCATTAATTTTGTTGGAACCACTTCCGTAGTTCTGATGGAGAATTCTCACCCTTTCTCACATAACATTGGAGGTTGTTCTCACCAGTAATCTTCGACAACCCTTAGATTAGTGCTTTGGTCCACATAGTGTCCCTATTATTTATAGTTGAAAAATTAAACAATATTCCAAGGTTTAACTATAGAAATTCTTTCTTCCATAACATTGGTGAATTTTTCTCATATACATTAACTAGATTTGTGACCCTCCTTACCAAACCTAAATTATTTCCATGACCTCTTTAGGAAATTTCTTGGATGATTCTTTCTGAAATTTTGACAACTGAGGTGTTGGAAATTATTTCCCCCATGATATTTCTCTATCACTCCCCAAAATTAAACTCCATTATTTACTTCCTATCTTCAGATCCATAAGACCCTTGATATTCACTAAACTCTATTTCAACTTTTAGGGAATACTAGAATATTTATTCATAGATTTCAAAGTATTTAACCGCCAATTATTTTCATAGATTTTTATTTAGACCACTAAATAAGTGGTCAAATTTATTTTTTTGGGTCATTGAAAATTTGGATGTGTATCGTCTAAGACTTTTGATGTTTTACTTATACAACCCATTAAAATTTACCCTTTTTTCTTGAGTCCAAGGAAATAACTCTACATTTTAATTCAAAGAGTGTGAGGATAATATTTATCAAAAACATTTTCTTAAATTATTTCCATTAAAATGCTTTTATCTCTTCCTCATTATTCTTATTCTTGATTAACATCTTACATTGATCAAATTCTACCACTGTGTGACAAACATCCAACATGAACATCTCTTGATCAAATAATTAAAGAAGAAAGAGGATATATTCAATGTAATTGATCCATTGTTCCATAATTAAGGGATCATAAGATCCACTCAAAGTTAGAGGCCTTTTTCACTTAAAGGTATCGATTGCAATTTACTTTTTCTTAGGGTAGAGTGATTCTTTATCTTGATTCAAGTTTCTAATCAAAACATGAGTTAATTGAGTTAGTATTTTTATAAAGCTATTAACTCCTACTCAAACTGGGTTGGAAATATCATTAGGCAGCCATCACATTGCCCATTATATTTGTTTTTGACTCAATTCCTCTTATTTCAATCCATTGATTAAAATAAAGGGAACATTAGGGGTGGTAATTTTCAAACTACAAAACAAATAAAATGGAAACTATAAACATTGAATGTATAACTCATAAATGATATATATTCCATAACCTATGAATTTATAGGTTTTCATCTAATTTATCAATGTTTTATTTATTGAAATTAAATTTCTTAGGAATTTTATTCCATTCATAATGGGGTTTAAAGAGATTTTCAATTTACTAAATATGTAAGACCATGATATTTTTTGATATATTTCTTTTCAAAAAAAAAAATTTCTTTAGAATCTTATGATATATGTAGTCCTAAGTCTAAATTAACTGTAATGCAGTATATTGTCCTAACCTTGTCATTAAATTAGTGAGTATGAATCAGAAGTATTAAATTATGAAAAATATATGGTTTAAACTTGTATAAAATAACATTTTCAGTTATCAATTGATTAGAAATGAAAAAAAATTGTAAGTAAAAGATTCATTTTTGTAAAAAAAAATTCTTCTTCACAAAATGTGTATTTATTTTAATAAATTAAATTGATAAGTATTTCTAAATTATTTTAAGGAAATTTATATATTTAATCATATGTTATTAAATTCATATAATATTTTTTATTATCTTGAGAAAAGAATATATATCCATTTTTATGCTTGAAAATGCATTTTTATAAAATACTAGTTTCACCACATTTTGCGCACTTATTTAAAAATGAATTTATACCACTTATAGAAATGTAATCATGAAAAAGTGATTCCATATTTTTAATTAGGATGATAAAATTTAGTAATTTTTTTCCCTTTTTTGGTCATTAAGATTAGTAACCATAGTAAAATTTTGTCATATCTATAAGGGTAAAGAAAGTAAAATAGAGCTAAAACTTTGGGAAAAAGAATTAATGTTTATATATCAATTTTATTTGTCATATTAAATTATTTTACATAATAATTTTCTATAAAATTATCAAATATATGGCTAATTGGTTCCATATTTCTTTTATTATTGTCTTTATAATAATTTTCAAAAAGAATAAATACAAAATGTCACTCTCATAAATTTTATACCTCTGAAGTTTTTACAAAAGGATAAAATGTGGATAAGTTTAGATAAAATTGTTTATTTGAAATATAAATTATCTTTTTATCATAGTTATTTGTTTCTAATTTTTTTTATTGAATAATTACCTCAAACACTTATGCAACACTAACTCAATATTTATTAAATTAAGAGAAAAATAATTTTTTTATTAAAATATTAAATGTAACGGAATTTAAGTGTATTATTTTTTTCAATGTATTTTTATATACATATTACATATCAAGAATGTGTTAAATATAATATTATAATTTCACATTTTTCTTAGTAAAGTTAAATTTAAATTAAATGAATAGTTCCTATATTGACATTAATGAAATTTTATAATAAAAAATATTATATTAAATTAAATAAGATTCATAAAAATCAGATATTCAGCCATGCGAATAGAATATAATTTAAAATATTAACCATGGTCTATTTATGAGTCATTTGTTTATTTATGGTAATATTCTTAACCCTTGTATATGGAAATAGTTTTTACCGCTGTTAAGATAAAAAATGATTAATGAAGGGGTTAATTGAAATGATCAGGTTTAAAATGATACAAAAACCTATATAAATTTCAGTGTAATAATTTATTTTGACCCAATACTCCTTTTATTAAAATTAATGGCTATATTTACTCATTTTTATTGAGAATGAATTTATTATATTTTAATATTATAAGAAATTCCATGTGTATCCTCCCCCTCCCTTATAAATGGATACCCATACTTTATCTTATTTTTACCAATTGGTGCCCTTTATTTTGACCAAAAGCAGCAGAATTATATTTTAAAATTTCATAAAATTATTATATATTCATTTTTACCTAAAAGACCAAACCCATGGTCCTTAAGAAGAGATCCAAAGAGTTCTTTCAAAGAAGAAGTAATCGCCTTAACCAATCACTTTCTTTTTTATTCTTTGTTTAGACACTATAAATCCATAGTATTTATCATCAAATAATAAATACATAATAGTAAATATTTTTAATTTTTATTAAGATAATTAAAACACATTTATTCTCCATATTTTCTATCAAATAGGATGTGGAAGTATCATTCGTGCATGCGTAAGACATACCTTCTCCCCATAGGGAAATAATTAATTTTCCATCACCATATTTCAATAATGGTTATTTTGATTTGTATAATAATTATATATTATAATTATTACACAATTATACTTATATAATTATATATCACATCTACCTTCTTACCTTCCAATCTGTTGGAAAACAATAATGTCTCTCATGTGTACGTGTGGACTACCACCTTCACGAAGGGATGTGATTTGTTTTTCATTTACATTTTACTTGGATGGTAATAAGGATATATTTAATAAATATATATGACATATATTATATAAAGATTATTTTGTAAAGGGGAATAATTATTTTCATTTCTTTCATTCCATTCTTCAAAAAGTGAAAACATCGTTAATGTGTATGTAAGACCTACCGTCTACATGAATAGTGTTATTCATTTTTCTATCTATAAATATAATTGAGGTCTAAAATTACATATATAATGAATAAATATAATATTTATTTCATGATTAAAATCTTAGTTATTATGGAAGTATGATCAAATTACAAGGAATAAAACTTCCAAACAACAATTATTATGAAGAATGAAGTAGTTAACACCATTAAACGATGATTTTATAAAGTAAAAAATAATAAATGTGGGTTGAAGTGTTACAATTTGATCATAAATTATATTATAATTATTTTCATGAATCTGGTATAGAATTATAATAAATTTATATTTATTATATAGGATGTTATAGTGCCTTCAATTCAAGTAGAACTCGAGGTAAGTGTTTTATGTTACAATCTTATTGTTTACAATGATTGTTAAATATTATGTTACTTATAATGAAAATTTATGATATAATTATCAATAATATCATTAATTTTATCCTCCTATAATTTTTTCTTGAGAATAAAGGTTTTTATTTAATTATCCCCTCTTTAATAACTCAAGATACCAAAATAATGTTTTTAAGGAAAATCAGCTTTATTTCTCTCTTTGGTAAAAAATTATTTTTATTCCATGTTTGTATTTTCAATAAAATATTTTCATTAATGTTTCAATATTAATATATGATTTTTTAAAGTGATATTTACCAATTTTTTATTTTTTACAAAAAATTTAAAAGGAATATTCTTTTCATTTCCAAAATGTGGTATTTTTAGACCATTTACTAAAAATTTGAAGGGGATCATTGTTTTAGCATACACAACATGAAAAAAATTTCCCTCTATCATGAATGATCAATTATTTTAAGTTTACTATCAAATTTTACAATTTTATTTTCAATTATTTTTTTCCTTAATATTTTAGAATTTTTTAGATTTTAAATAAGTGATTTCAATATGAAAATGTTATTTTCCTCAAGAAATACTCTAGAAATATTTTAAAGGTATTTTCATCTAAGATGACATCATTTTATCTTAATTATGATTTAATAGGGATATTATCCAATGATGACCACCTCTTCAATCATTTTCATGTCTTATGATGACGATGATTTGAGTATGATTCTATAAAACCCATTTATTTACCGCATGTTAATTAATTTTCAAAACTCATTTCTTTTAAATGGGTTATGATATAGAACAAAATTTATAAAAACCATTTTATTTTCATAGGAAATGATATGTTTAATGATTTATGTTCTTATGGTACACATACATATGATTTTAATTATGTGATATGTGGGCCTGTAATTATATAACTCTCTAATGCATTTGGTAAAGATGGATATCTTATGAGATAACCAGGATATGAATGGGGAGTGAACCATGATCTGTAAGGGACTATGTACACTATGATAGTCTTGGTAGTAAACCTTGAATACTATGATGATTTGGAGAGTGAACCCAATCCAATATTATATTCTTGGTAGTTTTCCATTCATACTAAGGAAATGTTTTTTATTCTAATGTTTATGTCATAAAGTTAGATCTTACACCTATTTTATGCTCTCATGGATCATGTTATTATATTAATTTATAATTAATGTATTATGGGCTTCCATACTTAATTACATGACTCAAGATTACGATGTATGATATGCATATTATGGTTTTAAAATTTTATTCTCGTGTTCTCATACCCTTAATCCCATGTTATGTTTAAGTTATCATTGATATATAACTTATCTGCCCTTAATGAGAATATGAGATCACCCTTTCTTAGGTTTCCTTTTCCTTGGTTATTATGAATGGTATTGGGTCTGATATGTCTAAAAAGGTTACTTGTTTTGAAGAACTTAGTGGGAGATTATGTATATCACTTTTGTACCAACTGTTTTATGTATCCATGTTTCTAAATATAATATACCTATATGATTATATAATCAATCATTATGTTATATAATGAATATTCATCTAATAAAACGAAATATTTTTTCATGAAAAGTATGTGAACCTACAGTTGGCATGAGATAAAGGTTTAGTTACCTTTGAAAACAAGGATGAGAAATATTTAGTGAGAACCCTTAGGATAATCATACTTATAATATAACATCCTACTTTATGGTAAATAAAAGAGTGTGTATTTCCTAGAAAAAAAATCTATATAGATACAACAAGTAGATTTGGTTTTGGCACAGATACATCTAGGGGTTATAACTTGGAAAATAGTTTGTTAGGTATATCTTATCCATAATTTTGTTGTGCGGTGAGTGTGCCCTTACAACACACTTGTTCTGAAAATCTTATGGGATATGAATCGGTTAATTCAAATTTTCTTTTTGAACCATTATAAAGGATTTGAATAGAAAATGATAATGAATGAACTAAGTTAAACAAAATGTGTCAAATATTAAAAATAATCAATCATGATATAGACATAGTATAAATGTACTTTCATGATTATGTGGTTTACTACTAAGATTATTATTTCTCACACTATGATATTTAGTTTTATAAAATGGATCAAACCTAAAAGAACCTCATAAATATGGAATTAAATGGAAAATGAAATGATTTTACTCTTAAGAATTTTTTTTAAGTTGTAATGAAAAATCCCATTTCTATTATTACAAAAATTTCTCAAGAAACAATTCTTGATGAGCTTCCAAATGAGGAATGTAGGTAACAATGTTCTGTTGAGTATTTCCTGAGAAAACACCCATGTTCTTATAGTGGGTCATCTAATCCACCAGTTGTTGATAAATTCATCAGAAAAATAGAATTTTTTTTCTATCCAGTGTTTGGAACAAAAAAAGATAGTTTGGTTGTTTATCATTTGGAAGGATAAGAAGATCAATGGTGGAATCTTATCAATTACATGAGTAAATGGGATGAAATTGAATCCATGGCATGGGATGAGTTTAAGAGATTAAATTTGTGTAATTAATTTCCTTTTATTCTTCGTTTAAAAATGGATATATAATTTCTTGAGTAGAAGTAGTAGGTTGATAAATTCATCGGTACCTATTTGGAAAATTGTAGAAGATTTTCGAGGTATGCTTTTGGTATTACCATTCAACATAAATATAAGGTCAATTGATTCTTCAGTGGATTAAAATAAAGTCTCTGAATAGAATTATCTATATAAAACTTCTATAGATATGAATAAATCATTAGATATGCTATCAAGGTAGAAATAGAGATTGGTGTTACCTATAAATCTCATAGTTTTGATAATAAATGAAATATGGAATTAAAATGAAATTAAAAAAACCCTAGGGAGAAGAAGATAAAACTTCCTTTATGAGCAATGTTTTGAAAGAAACATGGAGAAAAGTTTCTTAAGGGTATAAATAAATGCTTTATGTGTGGAAGGGAAGGTAATACGACAATAGAATGGTAAAGTGATGAGAAGAAGTTAGCTAATGATGAAAATAAGGAGAAATATCCACATAATATACCACCTACACTCCATTGTATTAATTTTAAGTATAAATGGTATTATGATAACTAGTTCTCAAATTTTAAGGTTAATCACAATAATAAATTCCAACAACTACTTAAGCCCATAGATTAAGAGAAATATCATATGAACACTACTAAAGATGTTGTATAATGAAGTAGTAAAAGGTATACTTACCATCAAATCTTGAATTGAAAATATATTATTTGATTTTGGATATAATCACACTTTTATATCTAAATAATTTTTATAGGGTATCATAATACCACCTCAATGATTAGATAATTTATTAGCAGTAAAAACCCTTAATTATACATTGATCACATCTCAATTCAATTATTCTTCTCTGATTTTTGTTTATGGTAATGTGATTCCTATAAATCTCATTATTCTCCCTCTGGTTAAATTTTATGTTATCGTAGGTTTCGATTAAATTTCATTACATAAATCCCACAATAATTTTCGAGGAAGTGAAGTCACATTTGATATTTCGATCCAAACTATGTTCTTCTATTGGTGTGTTGATAAATATGTAATTCAAATGTAACATTCATCCAATTTATGGGTTTTGATTCTTATTCAAAATGGGTGTTTATCATAGATGGTTGGGGAGAAAATCAACATCGTTGATATTCTTTTTGTGTGGGAGTTTTTATGTCTTTCTAAAATAGTTTCCTAGTATTCCATTGAATCATGAAGTTGAGTTCTCAAAAGAACTAATTCATAAGGCTAAAAACATTTCAAAGCCTCTATATATAATAGTCTAGATTAAGTTATAGTAATTGAAGATAATACTATAGGATAATATTGAATAGGGATTCATTTGGACAAGTGTGTCACATGGGGGTGTAACTATTCTTTTCGTTAAGAAAAAAGTTAGATCAATTAAAATATGTATTGATTATTGAGAAATTAACAAGACCACTATCAAGAAAAAGTATCCTATACCCCATATTGATGAATTGTTTGATCAACTACATGGTGATTAATATTTTTCCATGATTGAACTTTGTTTCAAATATAATCAATTTAGGGTCACAGAGGATGATATACCAAATACAATATTTTGTACAAGGTATGGACACTATGAATATATAGTGATTCCATTTAGTCTTGATAATTCCACTGCTATCTTCATGGGTTTAACGAATAGTATTTATATATTACCTTGGTCAGTTTGTGGTAGTATTTATAAATTATTTTATTATATTCAAAGAGCATGGAATAGATTGAAGATAACTTGATGTCTATACCGAAGACCCTAAGGAAGGAGAATCTGTTTGAAAAATTTAAAAAGTGTGAATTTTGGAAACAAAAGGTTTCATTTTTGGGTCATATAATCTGAAACAAGTGTATATCAGTATATCTGTAAATGAAGGAAGTTATTGAACATTGGACCATACCAACCAATGTGAATGAGATCCATTGTTTTCTTGGTTTGGTTGGATATCATGAGAACATTGTGTAGAATTTATCTCAATTTTCTAATATACTCACCATGTTTACTTGGGAGGGATTTAAGTTCCTTTGTAAAGATGAATGTGTGGAAATTTTCAAGGAACTAATGGGGAGTTTTTTCAATATACCTATTCTTAAATTACCTTATAGTGGGGAAGGGTTTGAAATCTATAACGATGAATTGATAATGGGACTATAATGTGCTATCATTCAAAATGATATGGTGATAGATCATGCATCATGATAATTGGTGGTTCAGGAGAAAAATTACCCAACTCAGGATTTGGAGTTAGATATGGTAATTTTTTTCATTAAATATATGGATTCATTATATTTACAACTAAATGTGTGATATATATACTGATCATAAAAGTTTGAATTATATATTCACAATGAAATAATATAATATGTTCCAGAAAGGATGGTTAGATATGATTAAATATTATGACTACTTAATACATTACCACCGTAAGAATGTGAACAAGGTGGACAATCCTTTGTGTTGAAAGGATCATGACATCTTATCCATGATGAGGATCACAAAAGATCCAATATTTATGTATTTGGAAAGGATGGATATAGAAATGTTAAAGGAAGGGGAGAAATTCTATCTTTTTCAAATGAGTGTTCAACCATCCATCCATGAGATAATTTAATTAGTTCTTAAGGAATATATGTAATTTTAGAAGATGGTCAGAAATTTTCTTGAGTTTAACATCGATTGTGATGGAATGCTAAGGTTTAAGAACCATGTATGTGTTTCATCTATTCCAGATTTAATGAATGAGCTGTTGGATGAGGCTCATAGTTCATCATTCTCTATTAATATTTAATGTGTGAAGATAAGTTGTGATTTGAAAGAGTATATCTATTGGGAAAACATGAAGAGATATATTATAGAGTATGTATATTAGAGCTTGGTATGCCATAAAGTTAAGTTTAATAGACATAAGTCTAAGGGGTTGTACAACCATTACCTATACCAGAATGGAAATGGGAAGATATTACCCTAGATTTTGTATTTAGAATCCCCAAAGCATCTAAAGTACATAATTATATTTGTGTTGTAGTTGATCACCTTACAAATTCATCACACTTCAATGCTATCAAGAAATATTTATCTATTGATAAAATTTCTAGAATGTACACTAATGAGGTGTTAAGGTTTCATTGAGTACCACATTAAATGGTATATAATTGGAATCTAAGGATTACCATAATGTTCTGATGAAGTATTAAGAATGATATTGATATATATTTGAGTTTCAATATAACTTATCATTTTCATAAAAATGGTTATTCTTAGAGAACCATTCATCCCCTAGAGGATATGCGGAGATGTTTCTATGGATTTTAAAGGTTGTTGGGATGAACACCTTCCTCTAGTCGATATTTCTTATAAAAATAGATTTACCTCAAGAATTAATATAGATACTTATGAATATATATATTCAAATAACAATAATGGAATTCTATTTTATACCAACACCCCTATCCTAGAGATTTCAAAAAACCATTCGGATAAGTCCCCTATTCCAATGATTTTATCAAAACCATTGGAAAAGGGTATAGCTTGCCATGTTTTCCCAACAGTTTTCAAAAACTATTGGGAAAAGTATGTCTACGCCAATGGTTTTATACAACTATTTGTATAGAGCATATATCCCATCAGTTTTTAAAAGTAATTGGGATATTTCCACCCAAATACAGTGCCGACCCCCTCCCCATTCTAGATCCAATTCATTTTTCCCAACAACAGAGCTACTCTATTCCCAACTAGAGAAAAATCTTCAAATATTCAGTCCATCTTAGTTTTAAATTGGTTTCTTCCACTTAAAATTGGTGAGTATGTGTTATATATTATACTTACATTTAATTTGGATTTTGATATACCAAGTTTAGTTTTTTATCCCCTTCAGTTTGTAATCTCTCATCATTTAGATGTATTGATTATGTTGCATATACTAGATCTGTATACACATAGATTCAATGATTCTATTTCATATACGACATCTCTATACTCATAAATACACTAATTTTTTTTATAAATCCATTATATTGCAACTGTATAGATACATTGCATCTGTATACACAAAGATGCTGATTCTGTTGCATATACTACATCTGTATGTTTTTCTATTACACCATGAATATGTAATTTTTTGCAATATGCATCACACACTATTAAATATGTAATATATTATTGTTTAATGATATGTAATCGTAATATATTTCAATAAGTAATCTGTTATTCTATTACACTATGTATGAAATATATAATCTTTTTTTTTCAATACACTATCCAATAGTAATCTATTGAAATATGAATTATACATTTTCCAATAGGAATCTATGCATAAAATGGATTCCGCCGACAACTGGATTTAAACTTAACACTAATGGATCATGCATTGCAGGAGCCATGAGAGGTGGCGGAGTTGTTCACAATCCATAAGGGAGTGTTTTCCTTCCTTTCACGGCACACTATGGCGATGGTAGTGCTCTTCAGGTAGAGGAAAATGCAGTTCTCACGGGGCTGAGTCTTTGCAAACAGAAGAATATTTCTCCTTCTAAGGTGGAAACAGACTCAAGGATTATTCATGATTCCCTGCTGGGAAGAGGTGCCACCCCCTGGTCAGTCTTATACAACGTTAGGAAATGCAAACAGCTTCTCAACAACCAGGCTCGAGTCACCCATACCTGGAGAGAGGGGAACAAGGTTGCAGACTTCCTCGCCTCTCTTGCATCCCCAGGATCCTCTATCACTGTCCTTTCCAATGAGGCCTCCCTTAAGCCGGAGGGGGTTAACCTTATCCAAGGGGATGCCCTCGGTCTTCATTATTTCAGACCCCCCTAATCCGGGGTCCTCTGTTGTTCCTTCCCCCTGTTTTTGTACTCTTTCCCTTTATTAAATATTTAATGATTTGTGTGTGTGTAATAGTAATTTTTTATAATATGCATAGGTATAATTTTTTTCCTATATTGCAACATACAACATAAATTGTGCAATTGAAATCTGTTTTTCAGTACAAAATGCAATAGTAATCTCCAATGAGTGTTTTCAAAAAGTCACAAGAGCGCACATGCATACTACTAGTATATATAAATTTAAAAGATGTTGTAATTAGTTATCACTTATTCCATTGAAAATTTTCATGTTTTAATGCTATTAATATATTATGTTGTGTCATTGATTAAAATGAAATAGTTTATGTGGCAGTGGTTATGTGGATTTTTGTGGGTGATTTTTACTAATATTTATCTTATAAATAAAATACAATGGGAATGATTTCATTTTATCATGAATAATTCCTACAATAAAATGAATATAATTTTTTTGACCCATCCACTTTCATTTTGAGAATAATAATAACAATATAAATGGTTTTTAGGATGTATAATATGTTTAAACATGATAGAAAAAATAATAAAACTCAAACCAATATTTTTTGGTAGAGGTTTATTATGTGACATTGATAATAAACATTTCTAGATATTTGGGTATTCATTGATGAAAATGTGAGAGACTATCATTTGAAAGTCTCTAGGTTTATACCAAAAATATTGAATGAAAGAAATATCCCCCACATGATCACCCCTGTGAAACCTTCATTGTTGCTTGCCACCTGCCACTACTTTCTATAATGTTTACAACCCAGAGAACATACATATAACCCAAACATGGTAACCCCAAGTGAACTCAAGAATGAATCCCTATATATCAGAGACTACAAACTAGTATAGAGGCCCTAATCTATATAATGGGATAACATTGTCCATGATATTGTAGCCATTTTATATCAAAAATAAAAAATTAACCATAAAACATTAAAAAATATACATTATGAAATAAAAATCTCAATTCAACCATCTAAATATAATATCACCATGAAATAAAAAATATATACCATACCATGTCATACAACCATAGTCAAAATAATACATTGGGAGAGGTCTATCATATATATGGAAACACATAAGATAAAAAAAGTGCTCGACACTCTTCAACAAAGTCAAAGGTCAAGCCCCCACACATTTCCCATTTTCATTTTCATTAGTCAAAAAACATTCCAAAATATCATTAATGACCTTGATTTTGTTTAATATTACCAACAATACCTCCCCTTTATATCTTTAAATTTTCTATTTTAAAGTTTAACCATGTCTGTTTGACACGTGGCTCACTAGTATGTCTATAAACTGTGATGTCTACCCGATGGTCCCCACCTATAGTTGCACTATTTTGGGTGAAGTAAATCCACTATTCTCAAAACTCATCAATGTATACAACATATATGAATTCAATTTATTGATTACATAATAGGGAAGTGAGTTCCAAAAGGAATTTAGGTGATGTAACTCCCCGACCCCAGTTACCCAGAGTCGGTGCATTATTGCGTAACATTGTCATGATCACAAAAGATCAAGTATTGAATGGCCGATTAGTTTAGTAGCCTTCGAAATACTAGATACATTCATAAAAGTTACATTACATCATAAAGTGAAAAACTACAATAACATAGTCTCCATTGTACACACTCATATCACCTTCAGACTATCCCGGCAGGTCATTCATAAAATACTTCTTCACATCTTGGAAAAATTAAAACATTGAAAGGGGTGAGCTCAGATGCTCAGTAAGGATAAAAATATAGAGAAATCTTTCATAAATATACATAAACATTTAAGGCATTGTATAACTGAAAAAAAAGACTTTTAATCTTGAAATTTAGCAAAATATGGAAAAATAAACCATTTACTTATTCACATGGATATTCTACTAGTCGAATAATAACATGCAATATCAATAACCACTTTCAAAATGATGGAATGCATAATGACAGACTATCATAACCATGTATCCAAGGCCTCGTTCCAAGACTACAAATAAGATTTTGTCAAGGCCTCGTGCCAAGACACTAGTTTGTCTCATGAGACCTACCGATGCATCGAGGAGCTATAGAGGGATCCACCCGTCACATACTAAGTCCAATGCATTCCTTATATGAATGGTTTTAAACATATAATAAACCATAACATAATCATATCACATAAAACATGAATAAAGGAAACATAACATTTCCACATTTCAATCACAAGATATCAATAAAACACATTGATATAATAAAACCATTTTCAATACCAAAATAAAAGAAAAGTAAAACCTGGTTTTAATTTTTCATTTAAAAAAATGTTATGGCTTGTAGAGGAAGCCGAAACTCAAATAATGGTCCCAGAGGTGGAGAAGTCGTTGTCACAGCATAGGTAATAGAAAACTTTCCTTTTTTAGTTTAGTAAAAATGGTTCGTATAAAAATATTCCTTTTGAATAAAAGTAAATGTCAAAGGGGTTTATACACCATATAAAAGAAAGTTCTGTATTAAACAAAATTTTCCTCAATGAAAGGAGATTGAGATGAAGTCCATTAAAACAAATTTTTTTTAAATAAAATAGATCTATTATGTGTATTTAATATATGTACACATAAATAAAGTACAAATACAAGATAGGATATAATAATATAATGACATAATTTGAAAGTAGGAGATTAACTCAAAGAATGGAAATTAGGTTAAGAAGTTCCCTTACCTCGTGTTTGACTTCACTCGATCATTCTTTAACCTCATGAATAATAAACTAGAGTTAATTTATACTTTCTTAATAACCTTTTTCAAGTTCATTATTTCTTTTATATCACTTATTACCATGTTATGAATATTATGTAATTATTTAAGTTAATAACGGTCGTTTTGTCGATCTTTGGCACTTGAGTCAAAAATAAACTTCTTATAATTACAAGTTGTTCATGTGGAAAAATATATATTATATCCAGAATTATATTCATGATGAATTTATAATTTATATCATATATATCCAGTATATACATTAATTTATAATATTACATAACATTTAGAGGTAATAAATGAAATGCACCGTTTATGGAGACGGTAAGCCGTACGTACGCATGAACGCTAATTTCATTTCTATTTCGTATTTAATGGAATGAAATCATAATGATATAAAGGTGTATTATAATTACAGTATAATATCATATATAATATCATTTACTCCATCCTTTATACATCCCGCATATGGCATTAACGATTCAAATCACTTTGAGGGGGTGGTAGTCCGCACTTTCTAAAATGAAATTATCACATTTACCCATAATGGAAGTCATAAAGGTATGACATAAATGAAAAATACAGAAGAATAAGGAATACATAAACATAATATATATCATATATAAAAATAGTGTCATCATAATGGCCACCATGAGAGGTGTTAAAAGAAGATTGAACAATCACCGTTTCGTGAGGCAGTAATTCTCCACCCATAGAAACAGTATGTTCTTTAACCATTAGATGAAGGTGTGTGTAAGTGTATATCAAATAATTCTCATAAAAACATTATATTATATTTAAGATACTGGATTTGTTACAAAATAATGTAATAAAAAGATTTTAAGGGGTTGGTGAAGAAAAATAAAACCAAAGAACAAAAGAGAAGACATTACCTTAAAATCAGGTAACTCTTTTTGATTTGAGCCAAAGGCTTCTTTGGGAAGACTTATGACCAAAGTGAGGCTTCAAGGAGCAAGAGAGGAACGTTTAGAGAGTATTTGGGCAGAGGTTGGCCGAGCCAAATGGCTTTTATGGTGTGAATAAGGTGGTAGAGTTGGAGGCCTTTTATAAGAGGAGAGGAGGGGCACTCTTGGAAAGTAATGAAATGTTACATTATTATGAAGTACTTTTCGGATATAAAAGGTCCCAAAATTATATATTTCTAGGATAAGGTGATAAGGGTTCTAAATATACCCATACAATAGGTTTTTGACAAGTGTAAGTCTTAGATTTTACATTATCTTTTCATTTTATTTAAATCGTTAATTAATGAGGTAGTCATTGCATCATCATGGTGTGATAAATAAATTTATTTATTTAATTCCTAAAAATTATAAAAAATTACCATGATGTAGGAAATATTTTTATCTTTCCAATGAATATTTATAGTCAAAAATATTATTTGTATAACCCCTTATAAAAATTATTTTAGTAAAACAATACATGTTTGTGACATTTTTATTTTTACTTTAAATAAAAAGTTATTAATGCCATTTTCTTACCCATGTGGCTCTATGGGGTCCCCAAGTTGACCCATTTATTTTCTTGGTCTTCCATGACTCATAAAATAAGAGTAGTACAAGTTTCAAGATATTTTTATATTTTTATAATATCATTTTTACCTTAAATTTCACTAATTACCTTTAATCGCGATTAATAGAACTTAAAAGTTACTATTCACCAAAAATTATTTTAATCCCATTGATCAACATTTTAATTCCTAATGACAATGATTTATGTCAGATTTTGGAAATTCAAATCACAGAAGTGGTAATGTTTCATTTACACAAAAAATTAGTTTTTAAACTACCACTTAGTGGTTTCACCATTCATCAAAAATTGAAGTTTTTCAGAAAAATACCAAAAATTGACCCTATGCTATAATTGATAATACTAATTCAAAAATGATGTATATTTTTCAAAATTCAAAACATATAAGTTGAATTAATTAATTTAATAATTAATTCCCGCTGTCACAACAAATAGCGTGTTTTTAAGAAGCAACATATATCAAAAGATTGACAATTGTTTATGTCCAATTTTAGAGTGAAATTAAATCTAATGACCACCATTGGATAAAATGGTAAAAATATAGTCTAATTATACTTTAAAACCTCTCAATGGTATAATTTATCACTATAAATTATTTTGATTAAAAAGGTTGTTTTTAAGTATTTTTCACTATTCATAAAAAATTGGAAGTTCTCCGAAAATTATAAAAATTCAACTTAGGATAATTTAAATATTCCGAATACAAAAATGAAGTCCATTTTGAAATATAAAATTTATATAATTTTTAAAAGTGGGTATTACTATTCATAACGGCTACTTTTATTGGTCGCAGTGTGTTAGAATCTCGAACTTGCGTACAATGCAAGCTATTGCATTATTGAAAGAGAAGCGTATCGTGAATGCTTGGGGTGTTACATTCTCCCCTCCTTCAATAAATTTCATCCTCGCAATTTTAAATTTTTCTTTGAAAATAGAAAGTTGAAAATAGAAAATAACATTGTGGAAAAACCACATCGGAAATAGAGTTAATAAAAATATAACTTTAAAAGAAAGAAAGGGAAGTACAAAGGTCACCCGAGATAGACAATACTACGATTCTATGAAAATATGGACATGGAGGAAAAACAAACCATCTAGGTCTGATGGAGAGTTGTATAAAACAATATTAGGATAAAGTTAACTACAATTAAATCACAACCTTGTGATTTGTTAAACGGTCATTGATTCTCCAATTGGAAAAGTTAACTGACAACATTTTTGTTTTAATTTACCTTTCATAAAGTTGAGGAATTTATTTAGGAGATTTACTAAGAACGTAAGGAAATATACTTACTTGTCATGTAGACTTTCATTCTTTAATAATTTTTTACCACAAACCCATATTTCACTCCAAAAGGTAATTGAACTCAAAAATACTCTATTTATCATAATTTTATAAGGTTCCAAATATTAACACATACCATTTAGATTAGGAAAACTTTTTTGTAATAACCAGGGACTTCCTGTAGGCTAGTGGTAGGTAATAAAGGCCTATCACACTATGGTTGTGGGTTCGATTCCTACAGCTTCGTCCGACGTGACAGGTTATCCCTCAACCTGCAGGTTGTCCTTTTCCTAAAACTATAGTATTATAAAATTATAAAAATAATCTTCATAAATGTTTTATCCTTAAACAATACTATCCAAAGTTCAAATTAATCCATTGAATCCTTTATAGTTATCCAAAATACATCTATCCAGACTTTCTCTAAAAGGTCTCTAAATTCCAAAATCAATTGTATCATCAGATTCCTCAAACAAATTAAAGTTTCTCTTATTGTCACATACTAAAAATATGATTACATTCATCATATTAAAACTTTAATGAAAACAACAAGTAATGATGTACAAATATTATATATATCACATATTCTTATAACCAGAATATAATCCTTGAGTCCAAAATCACCAATACATTAATTATTCCACTTCAACTGTAGTAACAGCATAAGATTGTCCTTGATCCCTTGGCCTTTTATGAGGTATGTTTCCCTGACGCTTAGGAAATTCATTTATATAATTCACTATTTCCCTACAATTGTAGAATTCAACATTGATAGCCTCTTTCTTTCCCTTGCAATCACGAGCCTGGTGACCTTTTTCTCCACATTTATAACAAACTCCCATTCTTTTCAGGAAAGTAACAGGATGATTCTTACCACAATTATCACATAATGGAAAATCCTTCTTCCCCCTTTTCCCTTTATCTGTCTCTTGTTCCACTGTTCTCTTCTTCTCTTGCTTTACTTTATTATCATAAGATTTAGAGAATTCCTTTTCTGTCTTGATAGAACACGAGACAATATCTTCGTATGTTGAGAAAGATTGTGATACTAAATCTCTACAGAGAAATGGTTTTAACCCATCAAATAAATGATAAATATTACTTATTGGGTTACGTATATAATCTGCATCATGCCTCGCTAACCTTGTAAAGTTAGCCTCATATTTTGCGATATTCTTATCCTCCTTCTGCCTCAGACTCAGAAATTGCCTTTCCATATCTCCTCGATGGTCATGTGGAAAGTATTTTTCTATGAAAATTTCCTTAAACTCCCTCCATTCCATACTTGATACTTATTCATCTTCCTTTGTGTTTTGAATCAGTGACCACCATTTATTGGCATCTCCAGTGAGGCGGTAAACTGCCATGAAAACCTTCTCCCTTTCGCTACTCCCCAAGGTGTGGAATATTTTCTCTAAGGAGTTTATCCATTTCTCAGCTACTAATGGATTTGTACCCCCATTAAATGTTGGTGGTTGTTGCCTCATGAAGCTGTCTAACATTGATCGTCCACGTTGTGGATCAGGGTTCTCCATACGAGTAAGGTTATTATTCATAACCTGAGTGATTTTCCCCAGTATGGTGATAAGCTGATCAACACCAGTTATATCACCAACTCCATTATAATTATTTTGAGCAGGAGGGAAATCCCTACATGGAGTGTGTGCATTGATATGGTTTCCATTCCTTCCACTAGGTTCCATTTGTAAACAATGTCATAAACTAGATTAGTTTATGAATCAAAATACATAATTCCATACTTGTAAAACACTTAACATAAATTGAACTATTTATGGATATAATCCATAAAAAATGTTTTCTTTGAGGAAGTATATAATCATAAACCCTTCATAATGATTTGTAAAGAAATCATGAATTATCCTAAGCATATCCCCTGGGAGTTTCGTAACCAAGAGTACAACCAGGCCCGTTATCGTGCGCCAGTTCCCATTCGAGTCTAGCTCAAAGCTGTGTTTTCAGGTTTTTCCCCAAGGTACATCTGTTCCAGAGCTGCCTCTACCTACTCGTATCTATATAGGGATGTATTGCTCGGAAAACTCACAAAAATCCCTATAATACCAAAATTCCAGGATGTTATTCTATACTAATACTCAATGTCTATCTTAGGGCTATGTGCTCTAATCAGAGTTTATCTAAATCTAGCTTCCAAGGTTAGTACTAAACTGCCTCTGATACCAACTGTAATGCTCTGACCCAAGTTACCCAGAGTTGGTGCACTATTGCGTAACATTGTAATGATCACAAAAGATCATGTCTCCAAAGACTGATTAGTTCAGTAGACTTGGAAACACTAGATACATTCATAAAAGTTACATTACATAATAAAGTGAAAAACAAAAATAACATAGTCTCCGTTGTACACACTAATATCCCCTTCAGAATATCCCTGCAGGTCATTCATAAAATACTTCTTCACATCCTTCAAAAATTAAAACATTAAAAGGGGTGAGCTCAGATGATCAGTAAGGATAACAATATAGAGGAAGCTTTCATAAAAAAACATAAACATTTAAGGCATTTTATAACTGAAACAAAAGCCTTTTAATCTTGAAATTCAGCATAATATGGAAAAATAAAATGAAATAATTCTATTTACTTATTCACATGGATATTCTACTAGTCGAATAATCACATGCAATATCAATAACCACTTTCATAATGATGGAATGCATAATGCCAGGCTATCATAACCACGTAGCCAAGGCCTCAGGCCAAGATACTAGTTTGTCTCATGAGACCTACCGATGCATCGAGGAGCTATAACAGGCTCCACCCGTCACATACTAAGTCCAATGCATTCCTTATATGAAAAGGTTTAAGCATATCATAAACCACAACATAATAATATCACATAAAACATGAATAAAGGAAACATAACATTTCCACATTTCAATCACAAGATATCAATAAAACAAATTTATATAATAAAACCATTTCAATAGAAAAATAAAAGAAAATTAAAACTTGGTATTTATTTTTCATTTAAAAAAAGTTATGGCTTGTAGAGGAAGCCGAAACTCAAATAATGGTCACGGAGGAGGAGAATTAGTTGTCGCTTCATACATAAGACAAAACATTCCTTTTTTCATTTAGTAAAAACTCTTCGTATAAAAATATTCCTTTTGAATAAAAGTAAAAGTCAAAGGGGTTTATACACAGTATAAAAGAAAGTTGTGTATAAAACAAAATTTGCCTCAATGAAAGGAGATTGAGACGAAGTCCCATACAAAGAAGATTTTTTAAATAAAATAGATCTATTTTGTGTATTCACTATATGTACACATAAATAAAGTAAAAATACAAGATATTACATAATAATATAATGACATAATTTGAAAGTAGGAGATTAACCCAAAGAATGGAAATTGGGTTAAGAAGTTCCCTTACCTCGTGTCTGAACTGACTCGATCATTCATTAACCTCATGAATAATAAAATAGAGTTAATTTATACTTCCTTTAGAACCTTTTTCAAGTTCATTATTCCTTTTATATCACTTATTACCATGTTATGAATATTATGTAATTATTTAAGTTAATAACGGTCGTTTTGTCGATCTTTGCCACTTGAGTCAAAAATAAATTTCTTATAATTACAAGTTGTTCATGTGGAAAAATATATATTATATATAGAACTATATTCATGATTTAGGTATCATATATATCATATATATCCAGTATATACATTCATTTATAATATTACATAACATTTAGAGGTATGAAATGAAATGCATCGTTCATGGAGACGGTAAGCCGTACGTACGCATGAACGCTACTTTAATTTCTATTTTTTATTTAATTAAATGAAATAATAATGATATAAAGGTGTATTATAATTCCAGTATAATATCATATATAATATCATTTACTCCATCCTTTATACGTCCCGCATTTGTCATTAACGATTCAAATCCCTTTAAGGGGGCGGTAGTCCGCACTTCCTAAAATGAAATTATCACGTTTACCCATAATGGAAGTCATAAAGGTATGCCATAAATGAAAAATACAGAAGAATAAAGAATACATAAACATAATATATATCATATATAAAAATAGTGTCATCATAATGGCCTCCATGAGAGGTGTTAAAAGAATATTGAACAATCATCATTTCGTGAGCCAGTAATTCTCCACCCACAAAAACAGTATGTTCTTTAACCATTAGATGAAGGTGTGTGTAAGTGTAAATAAAATAATTCTCATAACAACATCCTAGTATATTTAATATACTGTTTTTGTTACAAAATAAAGGAATAAAAATATTTTAAGGGGTTGGAGAAGCAAAATAAAACAAAAGAACAAAAGAGAAGACATTACCTTAAAATTGAGGAACTCTTTTTGATTTGAGCCAAAGGTATCCTTGGGAAGACTTCTGCCCAAAGAGAGGCTTGTAGGAGTAAGAGAGGGAAGTTTAGAGAGTATTAGGGAAGATTTTGTCCGATCCAAATGGATTTTATGGTGTGAATAAGGTGGTATAGGTGCGGGCCTTTTATAAGAGGAGAGGAGGGGCACTCTTGGAATGTAATGAAATGTTACATTATTATGAAGTACTTTTCGGATTTCAAAGGTCTGAAAATTATATACTTCAAGGATAATGTGATAAGGGTTCGAAATATACCCATCCAATATGTTTTTTACAATTGTAAGTCTTATATTTTACATTATCGTTTCATTTTATTTAAATCGTTAATTAATGAGGTAATCGGTGCATCATCATGGTGTGATAAAGAAATTTATTTATTTAATGCCTAAAAATTATAAAAAAATTACCATGATGTAGGAAATCCTTTTATATTTCCAATTAATATTTATAGTCAAATTTAGGATTTCTATAACCCCTTCTAAAAATTATTTTAGTAAAACGATTCTTGTTTGTGACATTTTTATTTTTACTTTAAATAAAAAGTTATTAATGTCATTTTCTTAACCATGTGGCTCCATGGGGTCCCCAATTTGACCCATGGATTTTATTGGTCGTCCATGACTCATCCAATAAGAGTAGGACAAGTGTCAAGATATTTTAATATTTTTATAATATCATTTTTACCTTAAATTTCACTAATTACCTTTAATCGCGATTAATAGAACTTAAAAGTTACTATTCACCAAAAATTATTTTAATCCCATTGACCCATATTTTACTTCCTAATGACAATGATGTATGTCAGATTTTGGAAATTCAAATCACAGAAGTGGTAATGTTTCATTTACACAAAAAATTAGTTTTTAAACTACCACTTAGTGGTTTCACTATTCATCAAAAATTGATGTTTTTCAGAAAAATACCAAAAATTCACTCTAAGATATAATTGATATTCCTAATTCAAAAATGATGTCTGTTTTACAAAATTCAAAACATATAAGTTGAATTAATTAATTTTATAATTAATTCCCGTTGTCACAACAAATAGCGTGTTTTTAAGAAGCAATATATATCAAAAGATTGACAACTGTTTATGTCCAATTTCAAAGTGAAATTAATTTTAATGAACACCATTGGATAAAATGGTAAAAATATATTCTAGTTATACTTTAAAACCTCTAAATGGTATAATTTTTCACTATAAATTATTTTGATTAAAATGGTTGTTTTTAAGTTTTTCACTATTCATAAAAAATTAGAAGTTCTCAGAAAATTAAAAAAAATTCAACTTAGGATAATTTCAATATTCCGAATAAAAAAATGAAGTCCATTTTGAAATATAAAATTTATATAATTTTAAAAAGTGGGTATTACTATTCATAACGACTACTTTGATTGGTAGCGGTGTGTTAGAATCTCGAACTTGCGTACAATGCAAGCTATTGCATTATTGAAAGAGAAGCGTATCATGAATGCTTGAGGTGTTATAGGTGAAGTGATATGTGTGAGTCAAATGGGCTAAATGGCCTATGTGAGGCCTATCAGTGTAGTGACCTATGGAATGAACATGGGATAAGTGACCTATGTGAGGCACTTGGTAATAATTCATGAATTTTCCAAATTCATGTCCAAGGATGCACAACCCACATGATATGGAATTAAACCAACTTTGAACCATGATATAATTTACTCAATGATACATTAAAATAATTACATTGGTACTAATAAAATCTTATATGCCTACTTCCATACTTCAAATGTCATAGAACACTATTTAAATTTTATATGAATAATTTGATGTAAGAATTTATGAGATATTGGATATTTTTTTACAATTAAATTCATTATTATTTGACCCTACACTTATGAACCTTGTAAATCATTTGAAGAAGTACCATTTTTTATACTAAGGGAAAACAATTTCTATTATTTGACCACAAAGTTAGAATGAAGTTCTCAGCCTAAAATGGGGAATCCCTTGAAAATATTTTCATGTATTGGAGTAAGGTAAATATAAAACATTGGGGTATAGCATGAAGTCCATAAAAACTTCAATAACTCAACTTATTAGATTTATATCAATTTCATTGAGCACCTACATGTTTCAAGTTTTTGACACCAAGATGAATACCTTTTAAATAACACACCTAATAAAAAATATCATTGATCACCAACACTAGAATGAAACAATCGATTAGATATATATCATTAATTATGAAAGAAAATGATCTATATAAATTTAGACTTAATGCCAACTATTTTCTCATAATTATCCTAGAGCGATCTTTATTTATACAATGATTTTCCATCACACCCACCATGTTTCAATTCAATATCGTGATCTTATATTTATAGTATTTATATATATATATTATTTTTTTGTCTTTCATATTATGATTCTCATATAGAGTAGTGTGTTAGTTATAGTTTTATATAAAGTGAACAATTCTCATTTACTTAAATATATTTTTGATTAAAATTCATTCTTATTGAATTGATTTCACGAAATGACTTATGACAATTGTTTATAGAATGGATAAAAGTTGGATGTATGAAACCAATCATATCTAAAGAGACTTTAAAATAATTTTTGAGAGCTTTATAGATTTTTAATTTTACAATGCTTTAGCTATTGGTCACATACACTTCCCTTTTTATAATTGTATTAGAATAACTTGGTTGAGGCATGAAGAAGTTAGATACCATACAACCAAATATGGGTAAACTACTATGTGTGGAATCAAAATCGGGAGAAAATGGAATCTCAAAATTCAAATGATCCAAATGAGAGGATTGTATTGGAGAATTTTTTTATATGACCAGTTTTTATTTATTCTTTATCATGAGAAGGAAAGGTTGTTGACCCCGGAATACTTTGATATGAGAACACATGAAGCATCCAATGAAAATGATGATGTTGGCAGGGTGGAAAAATTGAATGATGCTGCTATGACTCCATTATATCGACAATGAGGTAAAATGAAAAAGCTGTAACTTTTAATCCAACTATTTAATGGGAATTCCATGTATGGTATATCTAATACTTCTATCGATTACATTCTTACTGCCTTGAAGGAATTACTTTCAGATGATGAAGATATTCTCTCAAACCACTATATGGAATGGATGTTAATTGAATAACTTGGACTTTCATGAAACAAAATTCATGCTTGCCCAAAATATTTCAGCTTATTTTGGGAGGAAACTACAGAACGAAATGATTGTATAAATGATGGAACATCCTTATGGATGCCAAAAGCTAAAGGTACACCATCCCATGTGCCACAAAAAGTAATTTGGTACTTTCCATTGATCCCCAAACTCTAGAATATTTTCATGTCTGATTAAATATCAATAAAAATGTGATGACATGATACCGATCGAATGAAGAATAATTAAGAGTTGGTTCACCCTGTAGATGGATTTTCATAGAAGAGATTTGATGCTTGATATCCTAATTTTTTAGCTGACGTGTGTAATGAAAGGTTGGGTCTTACATGTGATGACTTCAATCTATTTGGGAATATTCTTACTTTGCATAGTACATGGCTGGTTTTCATACACATTTATAATCTTCCCCAATGGTTGTGTATGAAAAACCCTTTCTCTTTCATGAGTATACTCATATCTATCCCTTCTGATCCGGACAATGATATAGATGTATACATTCAATCCTAAATAAAAGAGTTTAAACTTCTTTGGGATATGCATGTTTGCACATATGATTCATGTTCGAAAGAAATATTTTAGATGCGTGTTGCGCTTATGTGGATGATCATTGATTTTCTTGCTTAGGCAATGATGTATGTGTGGATAATGAAGGGAAAACTATAATGTCATATTTGTAAGAATAAAACATGATCTAGAAGACTAAAATATCTAAATAGTTTTAGTTTTAATGGGACATCGACGATTCTTGGAAATGGAACATCCATATAGAAATAATCGTTGAAGATTTGAAAATACCATGGAGACTGTTGATCCACCTCAGTGTATGTCTGCAACGGATGTGATCAATGAATTGCAAGATTTCAATTTTTCATTCGGGAAGGATCAAATGAAATCTTGAAAGAGGAATAATGTTTCAAATGATACATGTTGCAATTGATATAAGAGGAGTATCTTCATTGAGATTCCTTATTGGTCAACCAATTTGTTATAAAATTTCTTATATGTAATGGACTTTGAAAAGAATATATTAGAAATGTTTCTTTCGATTCTTCTAAATTTCAACGGAAAGAAAAAAGATGATTTATGATCTTGGTGTGACTTGGTGGATTAGGGGATCATACTAGAATTACATCCTATGAGTATCAGCGAAAATAAATGAAAAGTTCCATGTGCTTCTTATGTGATGACACCTGTTGAAAAAAATAAATTTTTTGGAAGTACTAGATACTATTAATGTTCCTTATTATTATTCAAGAAATATATCAAAACTAGTCAACTGAAGAGATTTGAAGATTAAATCTTTGAAGAATCATGATTATCATGTACTTCTACATGAGTTAATTCCAATAAAAATCCACCATTTTTTTCCAATAGTGTAATGGTTTCATTTATTCGGTTCTCTCATTTTTTAGAGATCATTATGCTATGAAGTTGTGTAGGTATTTCTTGTAAAAAATGTTTGCAGAGACACCATTAATTTTATGTGAGTTAGAGAAAATATTTCCTCCATTATTTTTCATATGCATGTCTCATCTGATTGTCCATCTTCCGACCAAAATATTTATTAGAGGACATGTTTCTTTTAATTGGATGTGTCCAACTGAAAGAAATAGGTACACATTGAAATCTTATGTATGGAATTGGAATCACCCCGAAGGTTCTATCATGATCAGTTACTTTTCTAAATAATGTATGGATTTCTTATCAATGTATTTGTATAATATTATTACGAGAATGATAAGAACAATGATAAATAAAGAGGAATAGTAAGAGAAAATTGAACCCCACTTTCCATCCCTTCCTCAAATAAGAGGAATTTTCGGATCATATACATTGAAAAAATTAATCCTTGAAGAGTGGGAGATGGAACATTGCACATTGTTTTTCAACTGTGATTTGTTCGATGACTACATCAAGTAAGTAAATTGAACATGTATATATTATCTCATTTCTTATGATTTTACATATCTATTAAACTATTTCTGTTTTTGTCTACAAGGAACAAAAATAAATGATAAATAGAAATCATCATTATTTATATTTGATAATTAGAGAGAATTTTAATAGCAAATAATTTTCTTTTTGGTTGAAATTGATGGTAGAAATATTTCTGTAATAAATAAATAAAATTAATATTTAATTATGTTTAATATTAATTTATATTTCAGGAATTGATTTTTCCTACACACTCTATCTCTGAGGAAATAATAGCTTTGGATTTTGGTCCTAATACCATGGTTCATGAATGTAAATCAATTGTGATCAATGGGTACAAATTTATTATCATCGAACGAGCAAAGAACTTGAGAACACAACATGATGGTGTTATTCTAACTACCACAATAGATTATTATTCCAGTACATCAGATAATAGAACTCATTCTAAAAATGTAGCTTATTATGGAGTTATTTAAAATAATAATAATATTGTATTATTACTCTCATTGTCAAGTCACTATGATTAAATTCTAATGGATGATTCTATGATGAGGTATGAAACCTTTATTGACGATTGTGGATTTTAATTTATTGACATGACTCACACTCTTGCTACCAATGAAACATATGTATTGCTATCGATGGAGAAATAAGTTTTTTATGTCAAATATCACCTTCAACCTAAATTTGGTTCCATTATATAAGTAATTCAAAGACATGTTTTTGATGATGGTGATGAAGGAAGTGACACCATCCCTACTTCCATTGGCCCTAATCCACGTATTACTTACGATGAATCCAATAACTCAATTGTTAGAGTTGATTGTGGACCCGAAGTTGTGTTGGGAAATATATAGAATCATTCATCCTTATTCTCATTTCTTTTGGTTTAGCTCAATTTGGTTTATTAATTTTGGTATTATTAAAAATTATTTAATATTTATTAAAAATATTTTGTATATGACTTGACCTTAATGTTAATTTTCAATATTTATTGGTTGTAGTTTTATTTGAGTTTCTTTTTCTAATATTGAATTGAACTGTATTCAAACCTAAAAAACCAAAAACAAATAAAATAATTAAATTAAAATAAAAAACAAGAGTAATTTAATTGAACATATTAAGCTTATTGGTATGAAAATAAAAAATAAAGGAAAATAATGTATAACTAAAAAATATCTAAATCACCTAACCGAAAATATGAACCAAATGACCTAAGAAAAATAATTCAGGTATCATATTTTTTGGGTTATATAATAGTTATACTTTTCTAATTACTTTAATATTTGTTTTAAAATGAAGGAAATAAAACCTATTAAGGTGCGGTGAAGAAAAATGATGACATACAACAATTGTTGAATGAATGTGATGTGAATACCAACATTAGTTCATTTTTTTAGTATTTTATTTCAAATATATATATATATATATATATATATATCAATAACATAAAATTTCATGTGATTAATTGTTTTTAAACTTTTATGTAGGATCCACCACTTAGGCACCAGTTATTCGATGATAAGCCTAGTACTGGTCCCCGTACTCAGGCCGGTGGTACGATAGGGGGTGGAATGTGAGATGGGTGCTCTAGTCAGCATACCCATTTAGGCCCTTCCACTCCCACTGACATACCATCTTCCACATATTCTAATCTCACAGTGTTGTTAGGGACACACAACATATTTAGGCATCCCATGTTTTGACTATCCTTTACATATGAGCCTCATCACCTACCTTTACTATATCCGATGATGATTCCCACTCCTCATCCATATCTTGCATTTTGATAATCATCCATTCCATATTCTTTACCATCTATTTATTTCTATCTGAGCTTCTACATTTCTTCTTTGACTCATACTCTAACACAGTTTGTGTCTACGGAGCTTACATTGGGACCCACTCCACCTATAGAGGGAGATGTTCCTTCAATTCATATGGATCCAGTAGTGCCCATTGATCAGACTACCGTTGGTATATTTTGTAACCCTAATTTAATTTTTAACATAATATATTTTCATTATAAAATTTATTGATATAATATAATTTTTTTATTTTATAATAGCTAAATCTACTAATAGGCGGTGGCGGTGAACATGCATGTGTGTGGTGTAGAACCACCACATGTAGTTGATGGTGGAATACAGTTAAGACAACCAAATTATTGAAAAAACATGAGAACAATGTTGGAGTTTTTTTGGGAAACTTTCCAAATACTCCAGCATTATTCTCGTCAACCCACTCTCATGGAGATAATTGAAAAAATATTAAATGATAATGATTGGGAAAGAATATGGGTAAAAAATATTTGGATTTAATGTAATATTATTTACGTGTTTATATGAATTAATGTTTTGGTGTCATCTAAGTTTTAATTTTCCAAAAGTTGAGGGTGCATGACCAGCACATCTAATGTAATTAGGTGAGATTTAGAGAGCCTATAAACATGAGTTGTATATTGTATGGCATGCTAGAGTTGGCACAGAGTTGAAGGTGATACCTATCATTGACTATTTTTTGATAGAATAGTATGAACACATGATTACTCATAGAAAGACAAGCAAGTTTAAGGTATTAATCCCATTTTAGGTTTTTAAATGAAAATTTTCATGTTTTGCATTAATATTATTTTTTGTATTATTGAATTTTATTTAGGAATCATCCAAAAAAAATTAAAAAAAATATTGATGCTAAAAAATACCTCCACACATTGGGGCGTACTGTGACGTCAGATCATGAGAGGAAGCAAGTATGACTATTTTTTATAAATTTTCCTTATAACTTTAACTTTCTGTTGTTGCCTCAATAATTTATTTTATTTCTAAAGTTTTGATGTTATTTTAGTTATGCAATTAATTATTGGTAACCTATTTTCAATTATGGTTTCCTAAATTCAATTTCCTTGTAGTGGACGATATTAAATAATGAAGGATGTGTGCCTCGAGAAAAACTATTTTTCTCGAGTAGAAAGAAAAAATATGGAAGTTCGATTAGCGAACCGACATAACAGCATATTGTAAGTTTTAAATTGTTGATCTAAAATTATAATATCTATTTTGTAACTTAATAATCAATTTATATTTGTAATAAGATACTTTGGAGGCCCTTGATTCCTACTAACCTAACAATTTTGGGCCAAATGATCACTTACATCTGGTGTTGGGAGATGAGAACCATATAAGAGTACATTGCCGACCTGGGAATAGTATATCCCCGATGAGGTATTGGCCCTATTTAGGAACCAATTTAAGTACCACCATGTAGTAAAAGATTAAGGCATAGGTAGAACAAGTCAAAAAAGGGTCACATAGGTGGAGGAATGGGTTGAAAGGGAAAACACTAAATTTATGAAACTGATGAAATTTTTATGTCCATCACTTTTACCAATGATCAGTGTTTCTTATGGTGAATATATGTTGTTGATTAATTAATTATATAGTGAAATAGGTTTAAGTCCTAGTGGTGTTTGAGAGAATTTCTTTCCTGGCGATGACCATGGAAAGAAAGAGGCTGATGATAAGGATGATGCCGAGACTGAGGCTGATGACGAGGATGGGGATGAGGCCGAGGTCGAGGTGGAGGTGAAGGCCGAGGTATAGGAAGAGGGAGAGGATGAGACTGATGATGAGTATGGGGATGATGATTTTAAATAAGAAGGGGACATAGATGAGGATGAGGACAAGGCTGATGATGATATTGATGGTGATGAGGGATAGATTGATCCATTACATTTTTGACTGATATTACTGGCATTTGATTTTTGATGATTTTTTGTGACTGAATATATGTGTGATATTTGGTATGTTTGTTATCATAGATTAAATTCATCAATTTATCAATTCTATTATCATTATTTATATATTGGTTTGTTGGTATTTGAGGATGCTCAATTGGTTTCATGGAAGGTTTTGTTTGTTGAGGATTTGTTTTGGCTTCATTGTAGGTCGAGGATGTTCTGTTGGTGTTTTGATAAAAGTGAGTATCTAGTTTAATTATTTATCATATTATTTTGTGATGGTTGTTCATTATGGATGAATGTGTATTATGTTTTTATCTTTTGGCCTGGTGCATTGCATTGCAGGAATTTATGTTCTTCAGGTAGGGATTTATTTTCAATTTTTTAGTTGTTTTGAGGTGCATTTTATTGTAGATAGTTCTTTATCCCTCAGGGTATGATTAAATTTTAATTTAAAAACATTAGGTAAGAAATTTTACCCAACCACATTTTTCATGGTGAATTAATTTATACAGTGTTTATAGATTATAAAAATTTTCTCTATAATCCTTTAGTATTTTCACTCGAATGAGTCCCTTCCCTCATTGAGGATTATGTCTCCTAGGTAGATGTTATAATTTTTCATTTTAGGATGGTTAATTTCACTAGGATTCCAATTTATATTTGGGAAATTATTATTTATAAATTTTCTCAAATCCAAATTGGTTGTATCAATAGCTTTTCCAAAAATCCTTTACCTTCATATTTATGTAGATTTTTTGTTGAATTATTTACATACAATTGAAACAATGATGAAAAGTTGTACATGATCATGTAATATATTCCAAAAGGACATTGTTCCTATTACTCTATAGACTCCAGCATCCTGATTCCAAAAACATAACCCTAACCTTCCTCTTTTTTCCATTTCTCCCCACCCCATGGAACCAATTGTAAAGAAAATAGAATACCTTACTGGCCATACTTCCATGTCCAATGATCCAACCCAAACAAATAAAAACCTTTATCTCACTTCCCATTGAAAAAGATACTTAGTTTACTCATCTTTTGAATGTTGATTACATTGGAAATTTGAGGTGAAGTGGACTCATTTATGTCTGATCACATTTTTAGTTAGCATGACATGATTTAAAATGTTGCAGACCAAGAATTTGATCTTAGTCAGGATATCATTATACCATATAAGATCCCCATATTCAAAAATAGTCACAAAAACTTCATAACACATTTGAGAATTTTCCAAATCATACAAATCTCTTCATCTCAATTCTGAAGAACACTTATGACTTATATACTCAAAGTTGAGTATTTTCATGCACATGCACTTCCTGTTCACATCATATTCCCAATAAATAATTGAAAAACATTTTATAAGTGTTTTAAAACTTATATTTCAGGTTCCTTTAAGAAAAATAACATTTATAATGTTTTATATATAGTATCATCTCTTTTAAATATTCAACCATAAATCTATGGATGGTTTCTGCTATCTCTCTTTTAGTAAGAATTATACTCAATTTGATTAAAACATTTTATTTAAATACTTATATAAAATTCAGTACCTACCATCAAGAAACCATTCTAAAACATCATTTAGGTGTTTTAAAGACTAAGATCATCAATTAATAATTTCAACACAATAAGGATGGATTTTCATTTCTCAATCTATCTAGTGTTCTTTTTTCCCATTCTTCACATTGGTGTGGATGTCAACCTTATTTTGGTGTGGATACCATCAGTATTTTCAGATGTATTTAAGTGGAATGTTGTTATTTCAATTGTTTTCTTGTTTCTTATCATTTTATTTCATGTTGTCTGTATTTTCTGGTCTATTTAAAGTGTGGTATTTTTCCAGTGAGGTGTTTTTTAGGTGTTGTATTATTTTTGTTTTCTGGTGTTTTTTCACCATTATTATGTAGTGTTTGGTAGATGTTTATAGGGAATTTTTAGGTGTTGTGATTTCCAATGTGGTATTATATATATTGTCTTAATTAGTGTTATTTTTAAATCTATAAATTGTATTTTTTGAAAATTTTCTTACTCTAATTGTAGGTAATTGCAGAGGGGAGTCTGTTGTACTCTGATTCTTGGAATTGGAGTACTCTATTCCAACCATTTTGAAACCATTGGTATAGATATGAAAACCACATATATAACAATGGTTTAATAGGAATTTTTGGTAAAACACTATACATGTGGTTTATAAACCATTGGTATATATTTAAAAACTATAAGTATACCAAAATTTATTAGAAAACCATTTGTAAAAGTCTATACCAGTGGTTTATAAACTGTTGGAATTGATTTAATGATCGATATATTCCAATGGACGAAAACAATAGGTAAACATCTATTCCAAAGGTTCTCAAAAAACCATTGGGATCATATAACTTATAGTGACCTATACCAATGGTTAATGAATAACCATTGTCATAGGTCTATCCACTCACCTCAGTAGCCAATAGTTTGGAAAATCATTGGTATAGGGTATACCCATAGTTTTCTAGAATATACCAAGTGTTCAAAACTGTTGTTATATCATAATCTTCCATAAGTGTAAGTATAAAAATATAAAATTTTATGATGAAGTTAAATAAGGAACTATATTAGGACATGTTCTTATTTAGGAAATTATAGATAAAGTCAGATATATTCAAACACACATCAAGGCTGCTTAGAGTCGATAAAAAAGTTTTGTTGATAATCGTCAGTGAGATTTGGAGTTTGAAGTTGGTGAGAAGGAATTTTTAGGAATTCCTACATGGAATATGGTTATGATATTCAGGACGAAAGGAAATCCAAACCCCCAGTATATTATCCCATTCAAGATTTTTGTTATTGAGTAGGGATAATAGCTTATTGCTTGTTCTTTCCATTAAATATCTCTCAAGTTCACAATGTGTTCCATGTATCTCTCCTAAGGAAGTACAAACCCGATCCATCACATATAATGAAATCATACGTAATACCAATGGTTCGTGATATTTCTTATAAATAACAAACAATATAATTCATCAATCATAGATATAATGTTCTACCAAACAAGAATAAACACAAGGTTAAAGTTCTCTTGATGAATCAGAAATTCAAAGAGGCGACTTCAGGAAATAATAATGTAATGAAACATAGATATAATAATTTATTTATATCTAATTAATGTAATTATTAGGGTGAAATTCAATTTAATAGGGGTATAATATAACACCCAAATATTTAATGATATATTTCTTGTCATTTTTATTAAAATTTCCTCAATAGTCTGTGATAGACACAACCCCGAGTCTAAATGTTCTGTAATACAATATACTATTATAACTGAGTCATTAAAATGGAAGGTATGATTAAGAATAAATAAATTATGAAAAATGTATGGTTTAAAATTTTATAAGTTAAATTCCTTGATTATCAATTGATTGTAAATTAAAATAAAATTTATTTGTATGTAAAATAGTCCTTTTTATGAAAAACTATTTTTATTCATGAAATGTGTTTTTATTTTAATAAATTAAATTTATTACTATTGGTGAATGATTTTTATAAAATTTATATATTTAATTAAATGTTTTAACATTCTTTTAATATTTTTTTTCTAGTCATGAGATAATAATATATATCCAATGTTATGCTTAAAAATCTATTTTTCTAAAAAATCGGGTTTCGTCCTATTTTATGCACTTATTTTAAAATGAATTTTTAAAACTTATAGAAATAAAATATTTAAAAATGGATTCCATATTTAGAATTAGGAGGATATAATTTGGTAAGTATATCCATTTTATATTTGGTCAATAATAAATGAAAGCATTGTAAAATCTTATTATCTTGGTAAGGGTAAAGACGAATACATTAGGGTTAAAACTTTGGGATAGGGATTTTAAATTTATCTAACACGTAAATTTATCCTATTTAATGTTTTTATTTCAGCCATTTATATAAAATAATGAAATATATGGCCTCTTTGATCCATATTTCTTTAAATATGACCTATATATTAATCTTAGAAAATAAACAATTCAAAATGTTTCTCTCATGACTTTAATAAATCTAAATTTTTTACATAAGTATAAAAGGAGGATAATTTTAGTTATAAATGTTTTTTTGAAATAATTTGTTTATTAGAGTAATTTATTTTAAATTTTTAGTGATTTAATAATTACCTTTAATGCTTTACTAAAGTTGACATAATATTTATTCAATTAATAGAAAAAATAAAATAAATGATTTTAAAAAAATAAAAAGTAAACCAATTTTAGTTAATTATTGTGTTCCAAGAATTATATGTATACATTTTAAATATTAGTGATGTGAAAAAAGATTATATTATAATTCTATATTTATCTTGGTTTCTTTAAAGTCCAATGAAGTGAATTGTTTAAAAATTGACAGTAATGATATTTTATAATAAATAAAATTTTATTAAATGATTTAAAATTCATAAATATCTTATATTTGACCAATTCAATGGGTTATAGTTTAAAATATTAACCGTGGTATATTTATGAGTCATTTTATTTTTTATGGTAACATTCTTGGCCCTTTAGTATTGAAATAGTTGTTATTGTAGTTAATGTCAAAAATGAATAATGAAGGGTTTAATAAATAAGATAAGGTTTAAAATGACACCAAAAGCTATATTAATTTCATTGGATGATTTTATATATAAAATATTATATTTTTATTCTAATTCATGTTCATTTGTAAATATTTTTATTAGGAATTACTTTTTTATATTTTTATATTTTAAAAGATTATGGGTGTGTCCTCTCTCTCCCATTTTAAAGGACACCCATTTTTCTATTATTTAAACTAACTTGATCCTTATAGATTGAAAAAACCTTATAAAAATCTCTTTTAAACTTTCATATACATTTTATATAGGTATTTTTATTCTAGAAATACCAAACCCTAGTGTCCTTAAGAGGAGATCCAAAAAGTTATTTTAAAGAAGATGTAATTGCCTTAACTGATCACTTTCTTTTTAATTAATATTTTAAAACCTATAAATAAATGTAATTTATAATAAATGAATAAATTTTTAATGTTATTATTATTATTAAACAACCTTTATTCACCCTATTTTCCATCAAATGGGATGTGAAAGTATCACTTGTGCGTACATATGGATTACCATCTCCACATATGTATACAATTAATTTTCCATCACCGTATTTCAGAGATAGTTATTATGATGATTATAAAATTTTTATATATTATATTTTTTTAAATAATTATAAAATTTGAAATATAATATCACGTCTACCTTCTTAACTTTCAATCTGTCGGAAAACGATAACATCGCTGGTGCGTAAAAGTGGACAACCACCTCCATGAAAGAATGTGTCTTGTTTTTAATTACCATTTTACTTGAATGGTAAAAATGAGATCTTTAATGAATATATATAATAAATATTATATAATAATTATTCTATTTAGGTGAATTATTATTTTCCTTTCTTTTTTTCCATCCATCAAAAATTGAAAACAATATTTATACGTACGTATGACCAACCATCTCCATTAATAATGTAATTCATTTGTCTATATATAACATTCATGGATGAATATAAATATATATAATAAATATTTATGATATTTATACCATGATTAACATCCAGGAGATGATGGAACCATGATCAATTTTCAAATAATGGAACTTCTGAATTGAAATTCTCATGATGAACGAAATAGTTGACACCCTGAAGTAATGATTTTAATAAGAAATAATTACTAAATAGGTGTAAAAATATTAAAATTGGTACAAATATGATATTATAAGTATTTAAATGACTTGTTTAAAGAATTATAATAAATTTAAAATTATTATAAAATAATTTATAGTGCCTTCATATCAAGTAGAACTCGAGGTAATGGTTTTATGTTACAATCTAATTATTTATTAGGATTATTTATTATTATGTTTACGATGCTGATATTTTATGATATACCTCTCAATAATCTCATTAATTTTATTCTCCACTAGTTATTTATATATAATACAGTTTTTATTTAATTTTCCCATATTTAAGCACTCAAGATACCAAATATTTTTTAAGGAAAATCAACTTTATTTCTCACTTTGACTGAAGATCCTTTTTCTTACATGTCTATATTTTCACTAAATTATTTTCAGTAATTTTTTAATATTCTTAGATTATTTTTAATTAAATTCCTCCCATTTTTGAATTTTTAAAAAATTATTTTATAATTATTCTTATTATCTTTTTTCTAAATGAGTTATTTGTTGACTTTTTACTGAAATCATGAATTGAATATTTTTTTTAACATACACAACATGAATGGAATTTACAACCATCATGATCAATAAATTAGTTTATGTTTAATTTAGAAATTTCAAAGGTTATTTTCAAAGAAAAGTTTTTCCATATTATTTGAGAATTTTTTAGATTTTAAAGAATTGATTTCAAAATGAAAAGGTTATTTTCATTAATAAATATTCCACATATCATTTAATGGTATTTTAATCTAAGATGAAATTCTTTGACATTAATTATGATTTATTAGGTATATGATCCAATTATACCATCCATAAAAATTATTTTGATGGATTATGATGAGAATGACTTAAGGATTATTCTATGAAATCGATTTCTTTTTGATGAGTTAATTATGTTTTGAAACCTGTTTGTTTTCTATGGGTAATGCTATAATGAAATGATGAAATATTTATGAAACCCATTTCCTTTTCATAGGTTATGAAATTATTAATGATTTTTTATATTGTAGAACACATATGTATGGTTTTAATTATATTATGGGAGGGATCATAATTGTATATACCTTCAATGCATTGGATAAATATGGATATCTAATGAGATAAACATGACTGGAATGGGGAGTGAACCAAGTTCTGTAAGGGACTATGTCCACTATGATAATATTGGGATTGAACCTTGAATACTACAATGACTTGGGGAGTGAACCCAATCTACTATGATAGTCTTGGTAGTAAGTCTTGACTACTAAGGAAATGATTTTATATGCTTATGTGTTTTCCATAAACTTTTGTCTTATTCCAATGTTATTCTTTCATGGATCATGTTATTTGTTTCCTTTATGATTCATGTATTATGAACTACCAATATTTTTACTCGACACAATATTATGATCTATGATATAATGTTTATTATTTTTAAATGTTATGATAATGTTCTCATACCTTTATGCTCGTGTTTTGTTTAAGTGATAATTGAAATCTCCCTAGTTTATCCCTACTAAGCATCCCAGGTCACCATTTCTTATTTTTTTCCCAATTTACGAGGAAAGTTATTTTTTATGATATGTCTATTAAGTATGAAAGTTATGGAAAAATTAGTGGGAAATTATTTAGTTCACTTTTGAACCAGTTTTTATGTATCAAAGCTTCTAAAGATACTTGACCTTTAAAATTCTAGCATAGATTGTTATGTCTTGTAACAAAGACTCATATAATAATATATAATATTTATGTATGAAATTTTTTTTGTCACTATAAAATCACATCCCCCTGAAGAGAAAAATTGGGTGTTTAACATGGCCTATTTATTGGGCACCAGTTGATGACCGAGTTAATAACCAATCCACACATTTTGGGGGTGTTACCCCTAGGTACAACCGTTCTAGAGCCACGTCCACTTATAGAATCCTGACATTGATTTAATTTCTTAGATCCCAATCATTTTATACATAACCAAGATTTAGGGGTGTTTTCCTATGTTTACCCATATCCCTATGGTTTTCACTAGTGTGTGTAATCCTAATCACCAAAAATAATTAGGCATTTCATTGATTCCAACTATGAAAACCATTATATTTTATACACATTATTTTATGATTTATTACAAAAATATACATAGTACACAATCCCTAAATATTTATAGGCCTATTTTGTAGTAAATTAGATGCATATCATAATAAATTGAAACATCAATTCAATGAAATTATAAAATGTCCATAAATGCCCTTAAAATCCCATTTATATTCTAAAATTTCCTGGGATAACCTGAGGATGTACATCGGAATGGGGTGAGATATAAAGCCTATTATGGTAATAATAAAATAATAACATCAAGTGAAGTAGTAAAAGTAAGTCAAGGGTAACATAATTGTGACATAAAATGATGATAATCATAATCTTGAACATCATATCATTGTATAATATGGTAACCTCCAAGAATCATATAAAACTGGAAACAACATCAAATCTAAAATCATAAGCACAAGTCAAGGATAAACACATAGACATCATAACATAGTGTTCCTAGGATAACAACCCATTCACTATGAATGGTATCTTATGAGATTAAAACATTACACAATGCATTTTAGGGAAATATAATTTTGAGCTCACTCATCACATTCATATTATGATCATGAATTTGTATTCAACATTGATCATAAAACATAAGAACATATTTCATCACATTTAATCCAATGAATATGGAGTGTGTGTTATATACATTTAATTCCCCAATAAATTAAAGTTATGTACATATAGGTAAATAACTTTCAGTGGTAATGGGGATGGGTATTCACAATATAAAATTTTGGTATGGAAAATCACAAGATAAATTCAGAAGCATTTTTAGTGTACATAAATCTTCATGGGAGGGTTTAATGAGAGCATAAGGTGGTCTATCATTAATTAGACATCATAATAATAGTATATGGACGTGTAAAAACACTTTAAAATAAGAAAAATTGGAAATAAAAAGTCTTTATAAAAAGAAATTACTTGAATAAAAGGAATAGGGAGAGAATAAATTACCTTGATAGGGTTCTTATAAATACTTGGGAGGATCCCCTTTAGATATTTAGAACACCTTGGGGGAATTTTGAGAGGTATTAAGAGAGAGTATTCATACTCAATGGGTTTTGGGAGACAAGGAGTGGGAGGTTGGGTGGGTATTTATAGAAAAAGGGAGAGGAATTATTTTTTAATTTATAAACTTAATCAAAACCACAAACCTTATCATTGTTTTCCCATTTTTTTTGGAAGAGGAGTTTTTTTCAATATTTTATTATACAATGAACTGAATGAATTAAAATAATACTATTCATGATGTGTAAGTGATTCATTATCTTAAATAATTTTTCTAAAACCATAAAATATAATATAGGTTTTGAATGATTCATTATAGGTTTTTAAAATTAATCAAATAACTTCTAAAACACATTATTTTGAAGGAGGAATATATTTTTGGAAATTTATGCCTTTTATGGTAATTATTATATCACTTCCAGTAAATCATTATGTCACAATTCATACCATATATTTATACTGTATATAATTTTTACCCAAAAATACAACTATATCGTATAATTATAAAAAATTTATTATTGACTATTTTATAAATTCTATTTGAAAAAAATATAATATTTATTTTACAAAATAATTTTCAAAATATAAGAATTCACACTTTTAAAATAAAAACCTTATTTACTGTAAAACACTATTTTATGACTTTAACAACTTTCTGACCCATATAAAAAATATTTTGGTCTTTATTAAATTATGTTATAATTTATATTTAAATAAATTTTAATTATTTTGGCTATTTCAGGAAAATAAAATTTGTCTCAAAATTGTAAAATTTATCAGAAAGAGGGTTTTAATTGAATATATATATATATATATACAAAAAATATTATTTTGATTTCTTTATATCAAAATATAATTTTCCAAAATCATTATATAATCATGTATATATAAAAAATATTAATAAAAAGGGATAATTATAATAATTAATTTATTAAAAATAAAACATTTAAATTCATACTACTAGGTTATAGATACATAAACCCTTATTGAACTAACATACTCCATAAGGGTAAGGTATAAAATGATGATATTTTTCTTGGGTGGTTCAACGAACATAGTTAAGGTGGTTATATCACAAAGATCTAAATTCTCTCATAAATGGGGTTTATCAAGTTCCAGTTGTTTAATCTTTTCATGGGAATAGTTAAAGGAAAATATTCGTGATGTTATCTCCATTAGAAGCTCCAATAAATGGGATTCAAAGGGTATGACCAACTGGCTGAGGCCAACAATTTTTCCTTCTCTATTAATTAGGTTTTATTATCCCCCTTAATATTTACTAAAATTAATAGTAACTATGGAATGGATATATTTTATAATGGTCCAAAATAACAAATGAAATATAGTGAATTTGTTTTCTATAACTATATTACTTAATAAGGAATTTATTCAGTTATAATGTAATATAATTTATAAAATTTTGGGTCATATCACTCGACACATCCTTTTAGTGGAGATAAGTATATCTCCCTGGCCATCTTATGACTATTTTTTCAAATTTATGTGTACGAAATTGATTGAAAAAATAAAAAATTATTTATTACAGGATCCTCTAACTCTGGGATACCTATATGAAATATTTAGAGTGCGAATGAGGAAACCCCAAGGAAGAATTGATCTTCTACTACCGTGATGGTTGTGCCTTTAGTGGAGGTAACACTAGAAATTTAGGGTTCACAAGTAGAATAAGAAATGTTGATGAAAATCACCCCAACTACTTTTATAAACAATGGAAAAATTGGATATGATATGATGTATAAAAACCATTACAATGTTATATTATAGTTACTGAAATTATTTATTATAGAAGAACATATTTTTCTTTCATAGATGATAGAGATCTTTTGATATCCATAGATTCCATTTACCTGATCTCGGATGAGGAATGTAATAAAAAGCCATCCCAGCTCAATATGTGGCAAGAATTTACTCCCAATGGAATATTCCACTTAGAAATCCATACCCCTCACATCAAGGAGATGGTTATCACATTGAGTATTCAAGGTGACTTGGGAAATCAAGATATGACAGGGGATGTGAATTTCCCCATATTGTCTATAGAGAGGCTCGTATTGATAATTTATACTCATAATGGAAGCATCATGTAGATACCCATTGAAGGAGATGTTCATTTGGTCCCAATAACTGGGGTGACAACAACTATAGAAGTAATCATGTTGTCCTAACAAAGTGATTATTTTGAACATCCATACCTGAGATATTATTTTCAATATAATTGGTTTTACCATAACTATCACAATATTTCCCACACATCCCGAAGTTAAGGACTCTAAACGATGAATCCTAATACCATACTTACGAAAATTTATCCTGGACTACATTATAGTTTTTGGGAGTGACCCTGAATTGAACTATAATTCCCTCACTTTTTTTTTCATATTTCACATTATAATGCTTGTAAATTTATAGTGAAGTTAATTCTTGATACTCCCAAGGATAAGATAATTTTACATTATAATTATTCTAATACAATTACCTTTTGGGTGGTGCATTTGTATTTTAATTTTTTGGTTAAACTTATCTAAAATGTTTTATGGAATGGTTTCTCTGGAGTGGGGAGGGTATCAAGAGTTAACTGAGGGTTTGGTACTGGAAAATGTGAAAAATGAGGCTTATAGTACATGGTGCACGATTTGAACATAGTTAGTTCTAACTATGAACTAAGACAATGTATATCAGTTTTGTGGGAGGGATGATTTTGAAAACTATGTGAGGGGACCTAGAAACTATGCAGGATTGGGTTTATAGCCATTCAAATGGCTTTTCAATGGTTTTATAAACCATGTGGGTGGCCTAGGAGAATTTTTGAGTGAATTTTATCTTAGAAAACAGGGCACATATTGTTGGAACACAAATTGAAAACCATGCAGAAAATGCATGTGCCTTATAAAAAGTGGTGAATTGACCTTTTTCCCTCCAAAAATTTAAACAAAATTATCTTATTTTCCCCTCATTTCACTCACATATGCCTTTGTTGATCTCTAAGATCATCATACTCTTCTAAGGGTGAAAATTATTTATTCCTATATAATTTGAAGTGTCATTTATTCCAATTAGAATCCCCAGCTAAATCTATGATTTGATTTCCATCTATTCTATAGATGTTTCACTTCTTGGTTTTCCCTCATCGTCTATGGAACATATTTCTTATTTCTATGGATTTGTATTCTTTTATGGTAGTTGTGATTTTAGATCAAATAAAACGATGGGTTTGGATGAGTGGATATCTATGAATCTAATTTTGGTGGTCTAATAGATATTATCCATTGTATTGATAGTTTTTATATGTATTTAGTTGTTCTATAACACATGTGTGTTGTGTATTTTCTTCCTAGTTTAATAAAATGGTTTTGAACCATAAATTGATGTCATAGACCCTCTACAGATCTCTTAGGGTTCATTGGTGACCACAATACTAAACCCGATACATCCCACGGGGAGTTATAACTTTTTGGAAGTAGTAAATTGTGATTTAAAATGGTGAAATTATTGTTCACAAGATAAACCTGGTTAGGATTGATGTATAGTTTTTAGCATGTTGAAATGCGATACTTGGAATAACTTGATAATTTAATGTTTTAGGACATGTTAATAGGATGTTTTAGAGAATAGTTGAATAATCTAGATTAAGTGGTTAGATTTTTTAAAGAATATATAATGGATTTTTTATGTGAATAAATTATAAAATGGATTATTTGTTATTTGGTTTAAAGGTTGTATAGTTGGATTTCCCATGGGGAATAATGAATGTTGAAAATTAGAGCCCTTATTATCTTAGTGTGATAAATGTTCAAGTGAGTTAAACATTGGAAATTGGTAAATAATGGTGTGTTTTAGAATATTGTACATGAAACTTTGCATTTATGGACTAGGATGTTGGATGTGATGATATTATTTTATAGATTAGGATGTTGGACATGTTTTTTGTATCTATAGTTTAAGATGTGGAACATGATACTCTGCATCTATTTATTAGGATGTTGTATATGAAATTCAAATAATGAATGTTTTTTCTTAATGATCATGGACCAGACAACTAACATTGGATGGATCTAGTTTTTATTGATCACTTTTCATCTGGAGCCCAAGGGACAACATCGTTTAATAAATAAAAATTTATTAAATTTCAAAGCATTTTTTCATTTAATTATTTTTCCATTATTTACATGTATGTCATTATACATTGTTTCTCATACAAGTTATTTATTTAGATATTTTTGGTGGAGACCTACTACGTTTTACCCACAACCAACATGAGACATAATTGATACGAGAGTATAATTTAAGGTTGTATATTAGGAAAAGGGAAAAGTCTTGATGATGGATGGATAATCTAGGACTTATGGGATGGAGCATAGTTTATGGGACTGAAATTGGTGTTAGAACGAGCTTTGGGGATTGTTGGTTTATGTTTTCTTTTGGATTTATTCCGCACTTATGACTATAATGACACGACATGTCTATTTTATTATCTTTTTTCCACTTTATTACTTTTGGGGGTTTGGTATGTGATGTGTGATTTCATTTTTGTTATTATTTATTAATATTTTTGTTTTTTATAATAAAGAGGGCATATACTCCCTATATTCCTCTACAGACCCTCTTTACTAGAAGTTGCCTTTAGAATAAGAGGAGGCATGCTTGGGGTCATGTGGTAAATTGGTTATTCCATTATTCGAAGTAAGATAGGATAAGATGTTAAAAAGTGGTATCATAGAACTAGTACTTTTATTTTTATTTAATATTTTGGAATGGTATAAATAATAATAGGATATGTCGAGGATTGGTAATGAGAATGTGCATGGGCTTAATTAACCCATGCATGAGAGAAACTAGGTTTCTAGGGATAAGATTTCTATTATTGAGGTTTTATTATTACAGTCGAGACATTGTTTTACCTTATGTGATACTCTTATAATGTTTCGTTATTGATTTATGAGACTTTACTCATGTGCTAATATGACCTGATATTTTGTATGCATGCATCATTTCATTAACTCAGGGGTCATGTGACAAGATTCATTTTAAGAACCCATGGAAAATCATGTTATAATTTTTTAATTATAATTGCAGGTTTGATATTATGAAAAAATTATTTTATACTTCCTTTATGGTTTTAAATATAGATTTAATAATAAATTAGTTTGAACTATTTTAAATTTAAATACGTTAAAAATAATTTTTGAAAGTTATAAATCTTACATATTAGAGATTATATTTCTTCACCCTGAGTTAGATAGTATCCCTAGATATTGATTGTTGGGTGTAATGATAATGTTGTGGTCATATCCATTGGGAATGTGTATGTGGACTTGAATTATTATGGCTATTTGTGACACTTCTTATGTGAAATCATGTAAATTATATGTAATATTCACTAAAACATGTGTTTAAAATTTTAGAGGGATAACTCCATGATGTTTTTTACTATTAGGGTGATGAAAGGAAATTACTGAGAATGTTCTCTGATAGCAGGACCAGATCCTCCATTTTTTCTAGGTAATAGATAAGAATACAAGTTCCCTGATAATTTCAGCCACTTCTTGCAGTTTATGGGTACGGATCCAATGCGGTATAAATTTACTATACTTTATTTGAATATGGAGTTCTATTTATTGTATCAATTGATGTTTTCTAGAGAGTTTGGTCTGAAAGATATTGAGTTATGGGTCAATTCTATCCAGATAAATCTTGACCACATAGAGAATCCTTAGGAGAGGAGGGTTAGGTTGGAATCTTACATGCAGCAGGGACCTATGATGTTCGGGTGGAATATTTAGGTCCAGGATGAGCATCGTAAGGGAATGGTTTGGAGGGTATTTCAATAGATTTTTTCGAAACATTTCTTCCTAGGGATGGGAAATAGTTTTGGAGTTTATGAATTTGTCCTAAGTGAATATGTAAATTATGGATTACGATGGAAAATTAAATGACTTGCAGTGTTTTGTTTCGATGTTGGTAGGAGGTGAGTCAGTAAGGGAGAAACATTTATAGTATGGAGTCAAATATGAAATCAAGATTCATGTAAATATTTTTACTTGAATAAGTTTACAATGGTTGAAGATCCGGATCTCATTTATAAGGTGAACCTAATGTATGCCTCTAAAAATAGGTAAATTTTTTTATCTAGGTGATCTTGTTGTATATCCTCAGGTAGTTTAAAGTTCTTTTATGATAACTTCCTCTAATGTGGTGGAAAGTAGTGTATCTAGGGAAGTAGATTGACCTATCTAGGAAGTGACCAAGTGGTATAATTTCATTGTGGAATGTTTTTTCAAATTTGAGGTCATGGTATTTGATCACTTGTAGAGTGACAAGCTTGTGGTAACATGTGGCATATATTGAGGGTTTGAAGGAACAGTGGATAGATGACTAATGAGGATATAAGCTGACATAGAGCTCTAGGAGAGGAAATTCTACCCTACATCATTCTAGTAGTTAGATTTCTACTATACATAGTAGTTAGGGTGAAGGATTTGGTAATTTTGAATAAGAAAACAATATTAGTAGAGTTGTGAAAGACATGAGACTCAAGTAGTAGTTTAGTGTAGAGGGATAGGTCAGATTTATGTAGTTCATCTTTCTCCGAACAACAACAGGGCTAGGTCATTAGCTATCCAAGGTATGGTTCTTGTGTATTATATGATTTCTATTATTTTATTTGATACTTTAACTCTGAATTTACTTATATCTTCCCGATTTTTTAATTTATTGGTCCGAGTAGTTAAATTATTTTGCGTGGTTATATCAATCATCATGCCATAAGGGGTTTGGACAGAGTGTATCCATCCTTATAAGTGGTGTTACCTCATGATTTATATGAATCATTAACTACAGTTTCTTTTCATACCACATATGATGGTACATGACTTATACTGGGAATGGACTAGTTGGTTGAATATTGGGATCACATTGGCTATTATAATAGGAGGGTTCCTTTCACATCTCCTGAGGGTTATAAATATATTCAATGTGGGGAATGATATATTAAGGAATTCTATATAAGTCATGTACATTAGTATTTGTATGAGATAAAAATACATGATATGAGTTTTCTTCTAGATGATGGGGAAGGAGACAAGATTTTTTATCTCGTATAGTGGATCAGTTTCTGGATATTTTTCCTGATGAATTTTCATAGTTTCAACCTAATAGAGAAATAAAGTGTACCATAGAGATATTTCATAGGGATAATCCATTTTACATTACATATTCTAGAAAGGAAACATATGAGTTTGAAGATATTTAAAATCATTTGGATGAACTAAAATCCAAAGGGTTCATTCAACCAAGTATGTCGCCTTAGGGTTCTCTAGTTCTATTTTCCAAGGAGTATGGAATTTTGTCCTTATTTAGTGATTATTAGAAGTTTAAATAGATGAAAATTTTGAATTAGAATCATCTTACACATACAAGTGATATTTTTTTACCAACTTAGGGGTGCCAATGTATTCTCTAGGATTTGGTCTAAGATTAGGGTACCATTAGTTGAGGGTTAGACCATATGATATACAACAAAATTATTTTAGAAATATGTATGAATTATATGGGTTTTATTATTATGTCTAGGATGATAAAAACTCTTTCTATGTTCATGGACTTGGTGAAATTAATTTTTCCCACATTTGGATCAGTTTTTGGTTGTATTTATTAATGAAATCTTGGTGCGCTCCCAATATAGAGATGAATTTTCCTAACATCTTAAAATCATCTTTAGTAAACTAAGATAGCATCGAATATACACCATGATTTATAAATTCCATTTCAATTTTGGCAAGGGTGATTTCTTGGGTCACATAATTTTGGAAGAAGGTGCATTATTAGACATGAGAAGGTACGAGTAGTTGTTTCTTAGGAGTATCCCAAGAATGTTTTTGACATATAAATAGTTATAGGTTTAGGAAGTTACTGCTGATGGTTTATCAGGGGACTTTCATAGGTGGAAGAACCAATATAATCCTTAAATAATAAGTGAATAATGTTTTAGTGGTCTAGATAATTCAATAATTCTTCTCATGTTCTAAGGAGGTGTTTTATCACAACAATGTTCTGATCTTACCTAAACTAGGTAAGGAATATACGATATATTATAATGAATCCAAAAATAGTGTTTGGGTGGTATAGATACAAGGAGATCAGTTCATGTAATTTGGATAATTTTAGTTTAGGACACTTGAATAAAACTATCCTACACATGGTTTCTAGTTGGATGTAGTGGTTTATGCCTTAAAATATTGGAAACAATATATGTTGGGTGAAAGGTTTAATGTGTATATATATCATAAGTTCCATAAATATATATATATATATATATTACTCATGATCTAAATACCTTATAGATGAGATGGGTTGAGTAAAAGAAAATTTTTATTTTATTCTATATTATAAACATGGGATTGTAAACACTTTTACTGATACTTTGAGTTGGTAGACACAAAATCAGATAGTTTAAGAGTCAAATTCTATGTGGAAGGTGATGAACTTATTCACTAAGATACAAATAAGTTTTTAGGAAGAGTGGGAATATATGGTATAAAAATATTTATCAATCATACCTTGTCTTAGGAATTGTATCAAGAGGAGGAATTATGATGATTCAGAGTTCTTATAATTGAGGGACCACTTTGATAATGGGGAGTTATCTCCAAAACAGAACATTGATGGTGACAAGGTTATCCATGTTCATGTTTTTGTTTACATGCCTAATAATATGTGGAGGAATTTTATGTGTGAGTTTCATTATTTGAAATAGGTAGTGCACCATCATTTTACCAAAATATACTATGATCTTTGAAGACAATATTGGTGGCTAGTAATGTAGAAGGATATCGTATGTTTTGCGATGTGATGCTACACATGTCTGTAGGTGTAGGCTGAAAATCAGTGGCCTAATGGTCTATTAAAACCCTTTACCATTATATAATAGATTTGGGATTATGTTTACATGTATTAAATAGCAATTTTAACCCACAATCCTCATAATAGTGACATGATATGGTTGATTGTGGACATGCTGACCAAGGTACCCATTTCATACTGATTTAGGAGAAATTACCCATTAATGAGTTAAGAAACCTATATTTTTAGAATATAATTGATAAAAATTAATTTATTGAATATTTTTTTATAGTAAATTTTTTAATTATCACAAAATGATATTTAGTTGATGATTTTTTTAAAAAAAACTTCAATTAGAGCACAAATTTAAAAATTTCATAGAAATCCCCATTTTTCCTTTCAATTGAACATTAGTATTTTTCTTCTAAAATTTTATTTTGGTCATATATTAATTATAAATATTTAAAACTAATTTATCTACATTTTTCATTTATATAAATAATGATTGATCCAACTTTTGAGTGGTGAGATGTGGCTATGAATTCAATGCTGATGTGGATCCAACTGGATGCGTCACACCATAATAATTCACCCATAACATTTTTACCCATTCTTGGATTGGATTGATATTTTGAAATATGACATAATAAATTATTTTATTTATTTTATAAAATTTAAGGAACTTCTAGTTTACACCATATCATGGTCTAAATGTCTGTGATGTTGATATATCTAGATTCAAAGAATTTTCCGAGCTGTAAATATTGTCATCAATGATTCAAATATAAATCCTTCAACACATCGTTAAAGAGGATGGATTTTTTTTGGAAGTGAAATACATATATAAAAATCTTTATAGTATTTATAATTCCAATATTATTCCTTTAAACTATCTTAAAGCACATGTGTAACATCCTTCCTCTCACTACTGGGTTGAGAAGAGGTGGAGACATTACTAGAACTTAGGTGAAATACCCAAGACACCAAAGGATAGAAATAAATTCCAGGGATTCATAAACCATTAAGAGATTATTTTAACTTTTAAAATAAAATAACAAATACAATATAAACAAAACCCAAAAAAACTAGTTTATGATTCATGTGTCCAATTTAATAAAACTCAAAGTATAATATACTATCAACAAAACCAAACTACAACATGAACTATATCAAAATACAAAGAGGAAACTAAAAACAAGAAGTAAAATAAAACAAATACCTATAGAATCGACTCCCAACCAAGATCCAACATCCAAATAAACAATCCATTCCCATGTTATCATGATTCATAACAAAAGAAATGAGATACCCTGCCTTTCCCTATGTCTCGATAAACAATATATGAAAACACACCAAAGTGACAAAGTATGGGGTGAGTATAAAAATCATTAAGATTTACCCAATGAATTCCCAAATCATGTAACTGGGAAATAAAATTTTATCACATTTATATAAAACAATTTATATAAAAAAATGTAAAATATTTTATATCAAAACCAAAACCATTTAAAAGAAAAACTATTTTTCATGGAAAGAAACCAAAAAATATTTTAGAACCAATTCTTCAAATCCCATTTGGTATAAACCATTCCATTAAACATATCAATACATTCATGAAACCATGGAACTCCCTATACTCATTAGGGGAGGGTCATCCTTTCACCAAGCCATCACTTGGTGAACCATTTTGATGGGGTAAAGTTTATACCCCAATCTGTCACTCGTTTGAGAGGATAAACTTCATACCCTTATCCATCCCAAATGCACATGAACGCATTCCAATGATTTATTCAATAAAATAATACAAATAAAAATTAATTCAAAACCATTTTAAGAAAACAATACTTTTATTTAAAACACTTTCCAACCAATTTTCCATGAACAATATTTTTTTTGATTATCATTTTAAAACCATTTAACAATTTCACTTACCACAAAACAACCAATTTATAAAATTCCACAAATCATTAATGACGTGGGTTTCGAAAAAACATTAAAAATTAATATAACTATTAAAACCAAGAAACTTAATCAAAATTAAATCAATATTTTAGGTTATAATAAGTGGATTAAATATTGAATCCTCATAACTCGCAAACATAGAAGAAAACAAAGAATGAAAAAAAATTATTCAACAAACTAGCTATAAAATTTTAAAAATATCCATAAATCATTATCCATTTTATCCAAAAAACCATATCTCATTATTATTTTCATCATAAAAAATGAATCTATCCCCCATGGATTATATTCATTCATCCAAGAGAGGGATAAATAAAGAAACTAAGGAAACCCACTAAGAATGAGCACATACCAAGGAAATTGAGCCTCCAATGTAATAAGGATCAACAAAGTATTGGTATAGGATCAATATAAAGGGTCTCTATAGACATTGTAATGATTGTAATTAATTTTAGGGTCATATTATAGGAATAAGAGTCATTAAGAGGCAAACCAAGTGAGATCCAAAATTTTCACTTCTTGTTTTTAATGGTGCATGGTAAGGGAACATAGTTTGGAAAACCATGCACTAACCATTAACGTGATATTATACCAAGGATAACCTCACATGGTCCAATCACATGGTTAGATAAAAACAGGTGCCAAAAGTTCATTATCCATTATTTCAAATGGTAATATTCCCTCAAGTTTTCTCTTAGGTATCCGCATTGTTTTTCCAAACCATGTACTAATCATGAGCCAACATAGTGACCTCTATTTTCCATTGTACGGTTCCCTAGAGGTGGTGTACAGTTTATACTAACCACTCCAAAACTGTGAAAATCTATAAAATCATCTAAAACTCTCTGAAACTCCTCTAAATATTCCCAACATTAACCCAATTACTTTATATACATAAAATACATAAATAAAAGATTAATTTCCTAAAATAGGGTGTGCTAAATTCTCCCCAACATTGGTCTTTATATCCCTAGAAAGTGAAAAATCATCATTGCCCTAAATGAGTTTGGGCCATTTCTCAACCATTTCCTTCTCACATTCCAACATTTATTCTTTAATATGACCATGTTTCTATAAAACCCACACTAGATTGATTCTTTACTCACAAAAGATTTTCTATTGAATATCCAAAACTTTCACTAGAACATCAACCAACGTAGAGTCTAGATCTACATCAATTTGATCCCATCAAATCAAATGGTCAGGATTAGGATGATACTTATTAAATTGAGATACATGAAAAGAATTATGTACTAAACTGAAACTTGGTGGAAAATCCAACAGATATTCCACCTCAAAAACTCATTCAAGTATCTCAAGAGGGACTATTTATAGAAGAGAAAATTTTCCCTACTTTCAAAAAAATTACCAAGAATTGGATAGATTATAAAGAACAAATGATCACTAAACTTGAATGAAAATGGCCATATAGGATGATCCACATATGACTTCTGATGACTCTAGTCTGTCTCCATAATTTTCAAGATTTAATAAATCTTATCCATTATCCATATCACAAGGCTTAGTCGAAGTAGTGAAGTATCAATTGTTTCCACCAAAAAAAGTGGAGAATAAAAATTATTCCGATACAATTCTTCAAAAGGATCCATATGTATTGATGTATGAAAACTATTGTATTATAATAATCATACTAACAGTATATGCTTCTCCCTTGAGCCCATAAAATTCATTACATAATCCTGAAGAATGTTTTCCAATGATTATAATGTCATTTTTATTTTATATCCTTATGATGACGATACACCGTGATCGTATTTAACTGATTCCTAAGGGATTTCTATAAGTATTTATAAATAAAAGATATATACCTCAGATATTATTTCAATACTATAAAAATTTGTATTCTATGCCTCTTATCCACTTCTCGTATATATATTTTATACATTTCATCCACTGTATGATATTTTATTAATAGGGATGAAATGATCCAACTTTTTGAGCTTATCCACTATCACCCATATGAAATCATGTTTCTAAACCACCCATGAGAGAACTATAAAAAAATCCATGGCTATCTAACCTTGTTTCCAGAGAGGAATAGGTAAAGACTACAATATACCCACTGGTTGATGGTGCTCTACCTTAACCTTCTAATAAGTGAGTCATATCATAAAAAAACTCATACATTTTTCTTTTCATTGAAACCCACAAAATATGATTTAAATTACTTATAAATATTCTGTATTGTAGGTTGAACAACCCATATCGAATGGGGGTAATCAAGAAGAATATTTTCTTCAGAAGCCAAATATATGACCATCCAATCTCAAAACCACAAAACTAGACTCCCATCTAGCTTACATCCCTGAATGGTCTCCCCACCATAGAGTTTTGACCTCATCACAACCCATTTTGAGTTAGATGTTTGTGCCTCTTTAACTATCTCAACCAAATTCAGAACAAAAGTAGATAGAAATAAAACCATAACACTACTTCGATCTTCAAAATGCATGTACATGTTATTTATCACTGGCACTAGCAACCCCTAATCTAAAGCCACCTTTCCAACTAACTATATGGATTACTTCTTAATACAACCACAACTGAATTTCCTCTACCTAGTGTATACATCATGTCAAAGTAAAACTCATATAGATACTCCATCCATATTCATTGTATCAGATTCCAATCTCTTTGGGAGAAAATGTGCTTCAAACTCTAATGATCTATAAACACCATAAATATCTCACAAAAGTTGTAATGACACAAAGTTTGAAAGCATGGACTATAATAGATTATTACAAATCATGGTTTGGGAAGATATTATCATTAAAACATAACTAGATTGATCCATAAGAAACAAAATTATATCCCTTCATGAGAACACAATCCATCCAAGATCCAGAAGCATCACAATACACCACATACCCCTATCCAGATTGTGGAAATATCAAGATCAGTGCTGATGTGAGGAAAAATTTAATCTCTTGAAAAGACATATGAAATAAATTTTTCGATTATAATGGAACATATTTCTTTATCAATAATTCCATTGGATAATATTGTCATGAAAAATCATAAATAAATTTTCGATAACAACCAGTGATGCCAAGAAACTTTCGTATCTCAAAACAATTCTTTAGAAATTTCCATGATAAGATAACCTCTTTCTTTTTTGGATCCATAGGAACTCTAATTTCGTAGATAAAATTTCTAGAGAGGCCTAACTCTTATATAAAAAAATTCAACAGTTATTTTTTTTCTCAAATAAATGATTATCCCACTATATTCCCAATACTATCACCAAGTGTTGTTCATACTCATCATTTTTCATTGAATATACCAATATGTCTTCCACAAAGACCCCAAAAAAAGAATCCAAACACCATTGAAATATATGATTAATCAATTCCAAAAAGACAACTAGTTCATTCGTAAGACCAAAAGTTATAACCATATACTTTTAGTTGTCATAAATAATTCTGAATGCTATCTTTGGTATATCCTCATTCCAAACATGAAATTAGTGATATCTCAAACTCAAGTCAATTTTAGAGAACCATTAGGATCCCCTAATTTAACCATATAGATCATTAATGTATGAAATTGGATACTAGTTCTTTATCATAACATGGATAATATATTGATAATCTACACAAATGGGAATAGTTCAATTCACCTTTTTAACAAACAAGACCACAGATACCAACAGAGACGTACTATGCCAAATTAACACTTTACATTCCATATCTTCCCAGTAGAATTTCAATTTCCATAATTTTTTCAATTCCATATGACAAAAAGAAAGTCATATTTGATTGTTCCATGATAAGATATCAACAATAATTCCCAATTATATTGTGGGTGGAAACACTAATAAATTATTATGAATTTTTTTTGGAAACTGATAAAAAATTACTAGAAAACAATTAGTATTGATATCATCCACTGATTCTAGATTAAAAGTTTCCAAAAAAAAGAGATACATCCAAAAATTGGTGAAAAAATCATATTTCACCTACCTTTACATTTTTTTCTCCTTTAAATATATGCTTGACATAATCTTCAGTGGTAAAACTAACCTTCAGGTATAATAGTTTATTTGAACTTTCAACATTTTCAACCAATCCCTACCCAAGTTCATTTTATAGACATCCATCTCAATCATATAGAAATATCAAATCAATTTATCACCATAAAAGATTATATAAAATTATTTTCATATAAAGGATCAACATACTCTTTGGAAAAGAAGAGTTTGAAGTTTCAAAGAAAAAGGAAGCATCTTAACATGGAAATCCAGAATATCAACATCATGAGATGAAATAAATTAATGGGATGGACCCATATTATACAAATCATAAATAAGGATATAATTTATAATAATCTCACCTCTCACCATTGAAGGTCTATATTTTTATCCATGAACAATTTCTTATCTCTATATAATAGATTATTCATTGCACTTTGTTCTTTATTACCATGTTGAGATTTCACTGGTTGTGGAGTCATGGTTTTCTTAAATAAACATCGATTCCTTGGTAATAATATTGAGAATTATTATGATTCACTCATCTCATTGATGTATATGACATATACAAAACTTGTTATATTTTTCTAGAACCCTGCCATGGATCACTGAAATAATAGCGCTAAAGATTACCCATTTGGTTGTAATTGTGGCATACTCTAGGTGGTGCCATACAATCTCACTTTATGTGACCAAAATAACAACATTGAAAATATCCCAAATTACTCTTAGGTTTAGGAGGAAGATTCTATGATTTAGTCATCTAATTCTGAGGCATCCCACTACAATGGAAATATGTGTCTCTCTTACACTTATCACAACATTAGAGTTACCAACATTTCCTATAGTTATTAGCAAGCTTCCTCCACCTGTACTTCTTAATATGTCTTTTTATACCATAGTATCTCTATTAAACATATCCCTATAATTTTTTATATAAATAACTTAAATATTTGAGAAAATATCAAGCCTTGAACTTGATTCAAAAATGTGTTCCTTCAAGGAATAACTTGCAGCAACCTTGGGTGAAAAGTGAAAAAAATTCTTTAATTTATCCCTGTACTCTTACTAAGAGATTCTACCTCTTCAAGCTGAAGAAATCCATTTTCTATATATCTTGGACACATATGGATATATTTTTTTGACGAACAATTATTCAAAATCCTCCCATGGAATTCCTTGGTCCAATTTACCCTGAACTGCTAAATCCCACCACTGGCATTCTAGATCCTCCAGCATGTATATTTCAAATTTTACTTTTATCTCATCTAGTGTACCTAGGAAATTGAATATTTTATTCATTATATTCATCAAAACCTCTACTTTTTCTAGTTTTGAATCACCCCAAATGATGAGTGGATTAAACTTCTGGAACTGAATGAAGTGATCCACTTTCCTTGGTATATTCCATCTATTTCCTCTATCCAAGACTTGAAAATATTATAAAAAACTCTGAACTAGATGTTGGTTAACATGTGGATCAGATGAAAACAATGTCTCAACAGCCTATTCTTATTGGTTTCTTATATTACTAACAAGTTCCATTTTATATGACCAAAATAAAACTCTTTTTATTCACACTCTATAAAAACTAAATGATTAAAATTTAAAATTTACCACATAATAGATATCACAAAAAGTTATTCCAAAATTCCACATTTTACAATTTGAAAACTTTTTTTTAAAATTCCACCGTGCTCTTTAAAAATAAATCCATTTTAAACTATTTTTAAAAATAAATACTATTTCACTAAATCATAAATCACTGCTCAAAATGAAATATGCATCCCTAGTGGGATGTCCTTTTTATCAATATATGTCATGTTATTCTCATCAACTAAACCCATGATGATGAGGTTAGAAATCCTAGAAGTGTCTCAAAACAATTATGTACCTAAATCCTGAAACAATTGAGGTCCAACATAAATTGGTTAGCTATAGCTATTTATGATCTATATTTCATGTTCTGATGATACTACTCTTTGATACCTATCAAACTGAAGGACTAAACCAGAATGATTTTCCAATCCAAGACTAAAAAACCAATACAATTTGTCCCAAATTGAAAGATGAACTAGCCAATAATGATACAATTTGTAACATTCTACCCCTCACCATTGGTTTGCGAAGAAGAAGAGACATTACTAGGCCTTATATGACATCTAGAAGACACAAAGGTTGGGAGTAAATTCCAAGGGATTCATAAACCATTGAGGGATGATTTATTCCTTTTAAAATTGAACAACCAAACCAAGATGACCATAACCAAATGAACCACTATATGATGCATGTGTATAATGTAATACAACTCAAAGTATAAACCATTGAAAAAATTATACAACATGAACCATATCAGAGTACATAGAAAAAATAAAACCAACAACTCAAAGACAACGAAGACATCCAGCAGTAAATCCTAACTAATATCCAAGCTCCAAATCCAAAATCTATTCCCAATGTATCATGATGCATCACTAAAGAATTTATATATGTTTACTTTCCTTGTGTCTAGATAAATAATATCTGAAAATGAACCAATGTACACAAACATGGGGTGAGTATTAAACTTACTATGATTTCACAAATAAATTCACAAATCACACCACTATTATATAAAATTTTATAAAATTTATATAAAACAATTAATATAAAACAATTTGAAATATATTATTTCAAAACCAAAACCATCTATAAGTAAGGAAATATTCTTTATAAAGAAAACAAAAAAATTATGTAGATCCAATTTCTCAAATCCCATTTGGTATAACCCATCCATTCCACATATCCACTCATGAATGTAGCCATGGAACTCCATATATTAATGTGTTACGATTCATCCTTTCACTAAGATGTCACTTGGTGAACCATTTTTATGAAGGAATGTTTACATCCTTATCCATCCCACTTTTTATGGGGGAAACTTCATACCCTTATCCATCCCAAATGAACATGAACACACACCAACCATTTATACCAAAAAACCAAGAAAAAATAATTTTTAAAAAACATTTCAATAAAATAATTATTCTATTGAATACACTTTCCAACCAATTTTTCATGCATCAAAATCGAAAAACCATTTTAAAATCATAATTTTAAAATCATAATTTTAGAATCATTTAATAATTTCAATTTCCACAAAACAACCAATTACTAAATTTCCACATTCCATCACTAAAGAGGGTTTCCATAAAATTTTTTACATAAATTTAAAAATTAAAACCAAGAAAATAAATAATTTTTAGATCAAACATTTAGGTTCTAATAATAGGAGTCAAGAGTGAAGCCACTTATATTAAAAACATAGGTGAAAATGAAGAATCAAAATATTATTCACCAAACTAGGTTGAAACTCCAAAAACATTCCAGAGATCATGTTCCCTTTAATAAAAACAAAAATATCTCATCATGATTTTCATTAAAAAGCATGAATCTATAAAAAAAATATTATATTCATTCATCCTATAATGGGAAGAAGAATGAAACATAGGGAAACCACCAATAATGAGAACTGGACAAGAAAACTCGGCCTCCAATGCACTTGAAATCACAAACATATTTCTCTAGGATCAATAGTAAGGGTCTCTAAAACAATTGGATGTAGTGGAATTTTTTCTAAGGTCAGATTATAGGAAGACAAATTCCTTAATTGGGTAAAATGAGGGAGATCTATAATTTTTGGATCTTGTTTTTTAACAGTGCATGGTTAGGGAACACAATTTGGATAACCATGGATAAAAATAAATGAGATACTATCCCAAGAAGCATGTTACATGGTTAGGTATCACGGTTAGATAAATTGTGCACCAACCATACATTATCCACCGTTTCAATTGACAAAAGCCTTACATGGTTTCTCTTGGGAATCCACAAGGTTTGACTAAACTGTGCACGAAATATGTGCCTACCCAATGTAACATGTTTTCTATTTCATGGTTTCTTGAAGGCATTTCATAGTTTATACTTATCGTTCTCACACCATGAACCTCCATAAATCCAAAAAAACTTTCCAAAAGTCCTCTGAACCTTCCCAAACTTGTCCCAATCACATTATATACTTAAAATACACAAATAAAGGGTTAATTACCTAAAAACGGGGATGTAACAACAAGGAAATCTTATAAATTGAATTTAGAAACCCTATCTTGAAAAAAATATTTTTATTAAACATCCAGATATAAAATTTTCAATATAAGTCCAATGGTGATGATATTTTATGAGTGAACAAAAAGTACATTATGGAAAAATATTTAGGAAGAATTATTTTCCCATATCAACAATTTAATTTCTTAAAAAAGTGTATAATTATAGAGAACAGAATAGGAGAAAATTTTTTCCACTTACCTTTCCTATAAATATATACTTATTATCCCCTTCGAGGAATTATATTTGTAGTGAACCATTTTATAGGATTTTTTTGTTATTTTTTATTATGTAATAGTTATTATTTATGTATTTATTTATTTCTCATTCTCTTATTTTTCTCTTTTAATTTTCTCTCTTCTATTTTCCATATAATGATTCTTATAAAGTCCATGAAAATGGATAACTAACTTCATCTTTCATTTGAGGGGGATCATGAATGCTTTTAGGTCATTTCACAATAAAATATATTTTTTATTTTATTTTATGTAATTTAATTTTACTGAAAACTATTTTTTCAAGGGCACACCCTAATTTCTCTATTATTTTGTTTTCCTTCCTATTAATCACTATCCCTCTAGCCCATTTTCAAAATATTTCATTTCAAATAACAATATATCATTATAATAGTGATGTGAGAGATATTATCCCATATTAAGAGGGTTGGTGAGTGATAATAACAATTCAAATGGGAGGGTCTCAAGTGATAGGTTTTATATCAACATTGGATAAAATATTTAGAATTATTATATTTAGAATAGTGATAGGATCACCATGATCCCATAAGAGAAATTTAATTCTTCTTACTAACTTTATTTAAAATTGATTCATAATTTGTGTGCCTCTATATTTTTATTTATAAACACACACACACATATATATATATATATCAACAATATTTTTTAAAAAACCACAATTGAAGTATATTTTAGTAAAATATTACAGTGAAAATATGAAAAATAGTTTATGGAAGTGGCCTCTATGAGATATTGACCCCAGGGTTCACTATATTACATTATTAAAGAAAATAGGAATTTATTGAAGTTATATTTACAAAAAATCTCATTCATCAATAGTATATTTTCATGGAGTTCTTCAGAGTATCATTTCAGACCGAGATCCCAATTTTAATTCACTCTTTGGGAAATTATTACAAAAGACACGCAATACTCAAGTGTTTTTAATCATATCCTACCACCTGAAGAAAAATGATAAATCAGAGAAGACTATCTAGGTGTTAGAGGACATGCTAAAATCATGTGTCCATGATTTTTGTGAGACATGGGAGAAGCACCATGAGATCATTGATTTTTCCTATATTAATATTTATTAGGAGACTATTTGGATGGAACTATATGAGGTAATATATGGTTGGCCATGCAAATCACATTCTTACTAGATATAAACAAGGTAATAAAAGTTTTCAAGACTAAGTCTTGTATATAAAACATTAGAAAAATAATTAGTTGATCCAAAAACGTTTGGCTAATGCCCATAGTATAAAAAATTCATATACCAATCGGTGTCATCGACCTCCAGTGTTTTCAGTGGGTGACCATGTATTTATTCATGAAAAAGTTAGAATGGGTCAATATTATATTCTGAATTAGGGTAAGTTAACCCCCATATATGTTTTCCCATTCAATATTATGGAGAGTATCAGTTTGGTAGCCTATCAATTGTCTATTATATAGTGATATGGGGTTATTCATGGAATTTTTCATGTTTCACAACATAAAGAACATCAACACAACTATTCTCATGTGATTAATGTTAATGAGGTTTCACTTTTGGCTGATGCATCCTTTCCGTAGAATCTAATTTGGGTTGTGGATCACAGAGATAAAACTATTTTTGGGGTAATACCATGACTTTAATTTGAGTGTTATGACAACATGGACATGTTATGGAGGAAATTTGGGAAGGGGAAGCTGATATCCAGGACTAGTGAGCTGATCATTTTAACATGGAATCTTAGTGATGCTAGGGATTGCATCTTGAATATGAGATATTTTATGGTGTGGTGGTTGTAAGATCCCTACCTTCATCAAGGTTCATTTTAATTTTAATTTCTTAGTTATCCTTCATTTAAAAGACTTTTGTAATGCTTTCCCAATATTGTTGAAGGTATCATGAGGATCTCGATGGGTTGGGACTTGAAAATGTGGAAAATGTGGCTTATAATATATGGTGTATAATTAGTGAATGGTTAGTTTTATACATGTACAATGACATTGTGACTAAATTTTGGGGGAGACAAAGTATTGAAAACCTTGAGAGTAGGCGTAGTAACCATGTGGGTTGGGTTCAGATTCATTCACATGGCTTCCACAACATTTACAAAACTATGTGTTTTTTCTTATAGATTGTAAGAGTGAAGTTTGTTTGGATAGTGGGGCTCACACGAATGGTGAAGGGTTTGGAAAACCATGCATACAAGAAATGTGACACATTAAAAGTGTAGAATTTACCTTTTGTCTCTCTTTAAATCTATATGAACTTTTCAAATTTTCTCCCCCATTTCACTTCTAGTAACCTTAAGTGCACTCAAAGAACCTCCTACTCTTCCAAGGGTGAAAATCAATCGTTCATATCCCATTTTAAGTGTTGATTCTTGTGATTGGAATCCCCAACTAAGTATTTGTGTTTGTTCACATTTATTATCTAGTTTATTGACAACTTGGTTGTCCCTCATCTTCTATATCTCATATTTCCTATTTCTAGGGATTTGTTTGTTTTTTTTGTTGTTTCCATTTTAGCACAAACCATAGGAAGAGGTAGAATGAGAGGATATCTATGAACAAAAGGTGATAAATTAAGAGCTATTACCTATAGTTATAATAGTTTTCATGTTTATGTAGTTTTTCTATTACACCGATGTGTTGTATATTTTCTTCCTTGGTCTAATAAAATAGTTTTTATCCTTAAATTGATGATGTAGATCATCCACATATCCAATTTTGTCTATTGGAAATTGTGATATTGAACCCACGACTTCCCACAGGGTGTTAAAACTTTTTATAATTATAATATGGGGTTTAAAATGGTTAAATGGTTGGTTTACAAGACTATCCCAATTAGGATTATTGGTTGTATTGTTATAATTGTAAAGGGTCCACTTGGTATAACATGAGAATTTAATGATTTCTGACATATTAAGAGGATGTTTTTGAAAATAGTTGAAGTGAAGAGTTTAAGTGGTTAAGTGGTTTTAATGAACATTTAAAGGTTGTGTTATATGAAAAAATTATTAAAAAGATTAATTGTGATTTGGGTGTAAAGGTGTAAAGTGGGATATCACATGGTGAATAATGAATGATGAAAAGGGGAACCCTTATTATAATATTTTTTTATTAAAGGTAAAGTGAGTTGAACCACGTAAATTTTTAAATGATGGGGTGGTTTATAATGTTAGACATTACACTCCATATCTATGGATTGTGATGTTGGACATGAAGCTTTTCATATATAGATTAATATGGTGTACACTATGATCCACATCTACGGTTTAGGATATTTTACATGAAGCTCCACATCTATATATTTGGATGTTGGACAAGGAATTAACCTGATTCAAGTTTTATCCTATGATTTATGGATGAGAAGACTGTAATTGATTGAAGAAATTTTTTATGGTATGAGTGTCATCTTGAACCCGATTGTCAATATTGTTTTATAAAAACTAAGAATAATTCCTAAAAAATTTGTTTATTTGATAATCAATCTATTATTCCAATATATATCTGTATACATTATTTCTCATATTTTTTTATTACTTTAGACACTATTGTTGGTGGCCTACTAAGTTTTACTCACACGCTACTTGGGTTTCTCATGGTACCCAAGAAGACTTCATGGTAGCAGGTCAAGATGAAGGAAAATGACCGATGATGGATGGATTATTTGGGATTTATGGGATAGAGCATAGATGGGTGGATTGAGGTGGGTGTTCTAGATAGTTTTTAGGATTTTTAGCTCAAGTTTTATTTTAGGTTTATTTGTAACTTATGACTATCAGGAGAAGTTTATTTTATTATCTTTTTGTAACTTTCCTAATTTTTGGGGTTTGGCATGTGATTTGTTTTTCCTTATAATTTTTATTTATAATTATTTAAATTGTTTTTATTTACTCTGATAAAGAGGGTATAATCTCTTTATTGTTTCTTATAGACCCTCACTGGTAGTCACCAGCCTCTAGTCTTCAGTGAGGCACAAATGAGGTCATGTGTTGAATCCGTTCTTTAACTATTCAGAGTGAGTTAGGTTGGGACATTACAATAATTTTATACTTATAGGTAGTAGGGGATTTAATTATCATAATATTATTTCTTCCATGAAAGATATTAGGTAAGACTATGAGTGATTAGGTGAAGCTCAAGGGCATCTTCAAGAGGTAGTGTTATTTGAATAATCTATCAATATCCAAGATGTGATAGTTCAATCTGAGTCTTATTACATAACAGTGGAGATGGAGCAGAAATTCCATTATAATTAATATGTTATTTAAATAAGACTCCTAGAGGAGGAGTTAAATGATGCTAAGGGAAAATCAGGGGGTCATTAGAATTTTCTCCAAGATGCCCAGGCTAAGATGAAAAAGACTTCATCCGAGGTGGAAAGAATTACATTTACAAGGAGGTAAATCTTTCCCAACTAGTCAAGTTACACTGTACTATCCAGACAAAACAAGAGTCTATTAAATAGTTTTGTGTTTTGGAAGTGACCTCATTAAAATATCTTAATATTACCCAGAGAGGATCCAACTTGTGTATTCCTCTCTCAATTTTTTTAAAATGAATAAAAATCAGTTTTTTAATCTAATCATTATCCATTTTATGATTTCATTCTCTAGTATGAATATCATTTAACAATAAATAAAGAAGATTTGGTTAGTGATATTAAGGTAAACTAAATTACTCTAAACACATAATACAAATGAAGCTAATAAATCAGAATTTTGAAATGTTTAGGTTAGAGGAAATTCCTTCTAGGAAAGGCTCAAAGACTAGTATATTAATAAACACCATCACCATAACACTATTGTTTTTCTATTTAGATGAATGATATCCTCATGGTCATTTCTGATAAATGGATATAGTCATAAGAACCATCACCAAAACACTATATAGATGAATGATCTCATCCTAGGCCTATATCATAGACAAATATATGCTTAAATACCATCACATTACTAGAAGAGTTGGTCTATTTGGTTGAATGATATCCTCCAAGGCCTTGATCATGAATAGATGTAGGTAAAGACACCGTCACTCTAACACTAAATTTGATCTATTTGGATGAATTATAACCTCCTAAACATGGATTCGAGATAGATAGGTACAAATACCATCACTACGACACAAGATTTTTTCCATTTTAATGAATGATATTCTCCCAATCATGGCTCATAGATAGATATAATCACAAATAACATCTCTATAATGTTAGATTTGGTCCATTTGGATGAATGATATGACATAGTGTGAAGAGATTCACAAAGGGGAGCACATTTTGGGATGAGGGTCCTTTTGTGAGAAGGGGATGAAGAACCCTGAATCTATACCTTTACTCTTTTTTGGGGTTCTTTGAACTATTATATCTGGGAGGATCAAATTATATAGTGCTATAAATTTTCTTAGGACAAGGGGCCTAGCAAGCATAACATGAATTTTAATGGGGCCAAATTATGAAATCCCATTGGATTTATGACTTTTTATTTTTTATCATGAGTTTTTCCTAATATTTTTTATAGGATGGATTAGTGATCAGGGACTTGGATTCTTCTAAGGTCACCATTTATGAGTTTTATACCAATGATTTTTTATGCCTTTTTTGAAATCTGTTTAGGGTATTGAAATTTTGACCATCAAAGGATAATGTTTTAAGTTCATAAAGAATTGAAAATATTTAATGAATTATAAAGTCTTGATGTCTTGATAGAGGAAATAATAATATAAAATAATAAAACAAATAAAAAAATAAAAAAATAAAGGAATGTGACACAAAAACAAATTAGGATTCTAAGGACAAGAATACTATGAATCTCTATTGAATAGAAGATTATGGTACTGAAAACCATAAATCAAGGTCCCTAGATCATTGGTGATGATATGGGGTAGAACTATAAGGGATTAACAATGATCATATTCAAATTGAATTTTCCATTACGAAGAGACCAAGGAACATATAGATTATATGACCATTATTTATCAGAACAAAATCACCCTTAGGTGGTAGGCCAGATCTAGGACACATATGTAAAAGCTAAATAGGGGTGTGTATACATTACTAAGTATAGGTGTCCCTTGAAGCTAGATATTATTTTTACTGATATCCATTAATTTTTTATGTAAATCCTATATTGTTGAGACATGAAGTGTGATTTATAGAAAGGGGTGTTCAAAAAAGATGTTGGAAGTGCCCAAAATCTTAGTTTTATGTGATTATGCTATCTTGATCCTTTGGAATGGTGTGTAGATGGATGATGGTTTGTGTAGTTCAATGTCATACAACAATGACTCAAGTAATAGGAAGTTTAATGTTGTGTGATAGGTACTTGGGTGGTGTCCAGTTTAATAATTTATAGAAATGACTCATAATTCATTTATTTTAAGGTCATTTGACATGTTCTTGGGTGTCATTTAGTATAACATAATATGAAAAAGACATGTTGACCTTATTCTACCGTATTTGATCTGATTAGAATAATTTTGCTGGTTCTCTCAGATCACAAGAGTCACATTTAGTGTGATACAAAAGTAAAGATTATGGAATATTTCATGTCATTTGAGAGTTCATGATAGGTAATTTATGGGGTTCACCATTATCATGATGTGGAAAAAGAGGCTCTATGAGGATCAAACTCTCATATACAGGTGAAAAGCCATGTGGATTTTTACTTCCTCTGACAAAGAAAAATAGAGGTACTTTTATTAGTACCATCTAGCATATTGGGAAAAATAAAACATTATAATATTTATAGAGATATAACTCTCATTTAATGAGAAATTCAATTTCCCTTATGACATTCCAAATAAGGGGAGAAAATTGGGTGTTCCAAATGAAGTGATCGGTTCCCAGAGACACTTTTTACTAGTTTGGGTTAACTAAGGTGGGGTTACCAGAACCTCATTGTTGGGGAAGTTACCTTAGTTGTATATTCATACTTGAATTGATTCTAAAGGATTCTCTATAGATCTATCTCATTTATAGTGCAAGGATAATTTTATCTGGATACTCACCACTCTTCTATTGACTTTATATATATTAGACTTGTGAATGGGGAATAGGATTCCATCTTAATGTGGGACTATTAAAAAAATATAATTGATTTGAGTGGTCAATTTCCAAGGTAGAAGAACTAGGAATCGCTATGTGTCATATAGGGATTGGAAACAAGTTAAACATAGTTTCCAATGATAAAATCTAGTACACAGATTTAACTCATATGTAATGAAGGGGGGGGGGGTTAACATACATTTGGTTCCTGCATAGTTTATCTGAGTGTCTCTACATATCTGATATGGATAGGAATCAAGACATACATATTTTTTGAAAAGAGATGTTACTTATACCGATCTAATTCATAAATTGGAAATATGGGATTTCTGAATTTGTGGATAGGCATAGGATATGAGATCTGAGAGTTACTATGTATTCATAAGGGCTTTAAATAAAATCACATAATTTTTTTGGAAATTGAAATTCCCTATACATTTCTAACTTGTATTGAGGGAATATAGAATTTTTGAAATTATGCCTGGGGCCAGGCTATGAGATTGGGAGACTATGTATCCTATAGGGATAGGAATCTAGGCACATTTAATTCTTAAAAATAGATGCTACATATAATGGTATGATACATGTCCAAGGAATAAAGAATTTTCAAAGAAAAAAATTTGAATCATATGCTAGGAATATATAATTTTTTAATTTTTGGGTAGGACTGAGATTAAATATTGACGTTCCCAGTCCGGATCCAAGTATCACTGAGAGGGGGAGGGGGTGAATCAGTGATATCTTTTTATTTTTAAGTTTCCTTCTTTATGAAACAACCTTCGCCTCCTTTTAAAGAGTTTCTTCCCTGCTGAACACACACAACCACTGGAACACAAGATTTACAAGGTTCACTACTCAATAAGAGTAGCTACATCCTTGGTATGGTACAGAAATAATCCAGTACCACACAATCCACTAGAAAACAATCCTTTTATGTGGAATACAATGAGTAGGATATACCCTTACACTCGTGTAGCACTTTGAAAACAATCCAATAGTGCGTGTGATCCCTCTTAGCACAAATAGGGTAATGAAATAATTCTGTGCTTCTTGATGACCATTCCCGGATCAAATCTTTCAAAACAATTCTTCACTTTCCTACCCAGAAGCTGGTAGAAACCTCCTGGAGAAAATAGCTTGCGCGCATCCTTCCACTTGCGCGCCTCCTTGCACTTGTGCGCCTCCTTCCACTTGCGCGACTCCTTCCACTTCCGCGCCTCCTTGCACTTGCATGCCTCCATCCAGTTGCACACCTCCTTTATACTTGCACGCCTCTTTGTGGGCAAGAAATACTTGCACACCACCTAACAATGAGGCTCAACTTGCGCGCCTCAACCAATTTCCCGCCACACTTCTTGGACTTGTGATCTCAGAGCTCAAAATATTTCTCTAAGTCTCGAGCATTAAGAAATGAGGAGGGTAGTCTCCTTTTTATAGGAATTTTGGCAACCTGCGCATCACATTCACTTGCGTTCCTCCTTGTTACTTGCGTGCCTTCATGGCACTTGGGCGACTCCCTGACACTTGCGTGCCTCCATGGTACTTGCGCGCCTTCTTGGTACTTTTGCACCTTTTTAGTACTTGGGAGCCTTCTTGGAACTTGTGCACCTTCATTCCTTTGCCATATATTTGAAATAATGTTATTTGAAATATGACTTGCGCGCCTCTACATACTTGCGCACCTACTGCATACTTGCGCGCCTAATGCATACTTGCACACCTATTTCTTTCTCTCTCCCTTTCCTTCATAAGTCTTGCATCACAAGTTCTCCAAACTTATGATATTTGTGAAATACAAATCAATAAAGAATCGTCTTGTTTTCAAGAATCTTACAAAGTGAATTGATTTAGCTTCTTTGACAACAAAAGACAACACTTTGTAACAACAAACTTTTCTTACTTCCTTATCCTTCTAACTTGGTCCCAAAAATCTACCCCTTTGGATTTTTTGTCAAACATGATTCATAAATCACCGAACTTTGTAACCTTAATCAATGGATTACTTATTAACAATTCTAAGCCTACGTGAGATAACTCATTGTAGGAAACAAGAATTATTGACAGCCAAAACCTTGATATCCCAAAGTAGTGACTATGACATCTCATGAGCATACCTCCTCAGCCTTCTTCACAACATCTTTCAAGCTTCTACTTCAGCATTCTTCACTTCCTCAACTTTCCTGGAAAACAACATTGTTTCCAACAACCACTCCAACAAACAGTTAGAATAGTTCACACACATACATGCTGGATTCACAGCTTACCCACAACTCCCCCTTTATGCATGCATCTATAAGGATATATTTATGAAACAATTATCCCCCTTGACAACACTATCCAAAGGAAAGACGAGAGAGGGGACAAAAACTCATACCTTAACCTTGATGAGGAGGTTGGACACCCATGTGCAACCTCAATTTTTGAAATGGTTTTTTCGGTAAAGGATTGGTGAATATATTGGCAACTTGTTCATATGTAGGAACATATTCCATCCTTAATTAATTCTTCTCTACCTACTATTTGATGAAGTGGTACTTTATATCAATGTGTTTTGAATGAGAATGTTGTACTGGGTTTCTAGTAAGATTGATTTCACTCTGATTATCATAACCTAAGAGAAATGATAGCTTCACTTCAACAAATAGATCTTCTAACTGAGTCTTCATCCACATCAGTTGAGTTGTATCTTGAGTAGCAGAAATATACTCCACTTCAGCTGTGCTAAGAGTTACTGAATTGTGTTTCATGGTATGGCAACTAACACAACTTTTCCCCAGAAAGAAATCTCCACCCGATGTGGATCTTCGATCATCCACATTTCCTGCCAAATCTGCATCAGAATACCCGAATAGATCAATATTTCCTAAGACATCATACCTAATTACAAAATTTTGTGTGACTTTGATATATTTGAGGATTATTTTTCCATCAATTAGATGTGATTCTTTAGGAGCACTTTGAAATCTTCCACATAAAGTGATAGCATAGACGATGTCGGGTCTTGAGGCAGTCAAATACAACTGACTCCCAATTATCTTTCAAAACTCTTTCTGATCAACTTACTTGCCATCTCCATCTTTAGAAAACTTGGCTCCCACTGAGATAGGTGTGGACACTGGTTTCGAATTTTCCATGCCAAACTTCTTCAGAAGATCCTTAGCATATTTTTCTTGAGACAGAAAGATATGATTCCTTTTCTGTGAGATTTTTAACCCAAGAAAGTATTTCATTTCACCCAGCATGGACATCACAAATAATTTCTTCATCTCCTCAGAAAATCTTTCACATGACCTTTCATCATTCCCAACAAAGATGATGTCATCAACATAATCAATAACAATCAGTGAAAACGCATGGCCCTCCTTGATGTAAAGATTTTTATCAACTCTACCTTTCATAAAATTCATCATCTTCAAGCAAGTATCCAATTTAGAATACCATGCCCTTGGAGCTTGTTTTAGCCCATACAAATACTTCTTCAATCTACACACATATCTTTCATTATTTCCAATAACAAATCTACAAGGTTGACCAATGGAAACTTCCTCATCAAAGTCACCATTGAAGAATGCGGATTTTATATCCCTTTGAATGATTTTGTAACATCGTTGTTCAGTAATGGAAAGAAAGATTCTGATTGTTTCTAATCTTGTTACCAGAGCAAAGGTTTCATCAAAATCAATGCCTTCAATTTGTGAATACCCTTTTCAAACCAATCTTGGTTTGTTTCCTATTACTTCACCTTCTTCTTTCATCTTGTTTCAGAAAACCCACTTTGTACCAATAATTTTCTTGTTGTCCGGCTTAGGTACAAGTTCCCAAGTATTGTTCTTCTCTATCTAATAAAGCTCTTCATTCATAGCATAAACCCATTTTGGATGCTCAAATGCTTCATTTACATCATTCGGTTCAACTTTAGAATAAAGAGAAGTATGTGATATAACATTAGTTGTTCTTCTTGTTTGAACCCTCTGATCTTTATCTTCAATAATGTTCTGAGCCTCCACTTTCTTCCTAAATCTAGGATGAGTTGTTTGATATTCTTCCTCATCACTTGAGATCTCTGAGTCAGATTCCTCTTCTTCAGTAGGATTAACACAATCTTCATCCTTATCAGAATTGTTAACAAAAACTTCTCTATCCTTCTCAACTTCCACATCAACATATGGATACTTTTCTTTCTCAGCATTTTCAACAACTTTTACATCTAAATAATCAAAAATTCTTCCAGATTTTTTATTGAGGAATCTATAACCTCTTCCTTCTGGAGCATAGCCAAGAAAAATTCCGTCATCTCCTCTTTTCTCAAACTTTCCCAGGTTTCCACCTATTTTCTTTATAATGCATGGACTCCCAAAGACTCCCAAGTGTTTCAGAATTGGAGATTTTTCATTGAACATTTAATATGGAGTCACATGTAAGTTTGGCATGTAGAAACATCGGTTATGTATATGCACTGCAGTCCTCATGTCTTGCCTCCAATAATAATGAGAAAGACTATGTTCGAGTAACATAGTTCTCCCCATTTCCACCAGACTTCGATTCTTTCTTTCAGCAACCCCATTTTTTTGAGGTGTGTATGGTGAACTGAAGTCATGCCAAATTCCATGTTTGTCAGGGTATCTTGAAAACTCCTCATTCTTATACTCTCCACCATTTTCATTTCTCAACTTCTTCACCGAATACTCACATTACTTTTCTGCTTTCCTCTGGAAACTCTTAAACATTTTCAGAGCATCTGACTTATGTCTCATGTACGTTACACAAGTAATGTGAGTAAAGTCGTCAATGAACGTAATGAAGTACTTATCTCAATTTTTATATTACATTATCATTGGTCCACATATATCAGAGTGTATGAGTTCCAATGTACTTTTTGAGTGAATTTCAACTCTCTTATGAATAGAGTTTGTAATCTTCCCTTTCTCACAAATGGTGAAACACCAATATCTTTTTCTTGATAAATCAGCCATATCTCGGACACTGTATATCTTTGATAACTTGAACATATTTCTCTAACACATATGTCCCAACCTTTTATGCCATAACTGATTTTCATCCACTAAACCCATGTAGCAAGAGCTCTGTACTTCACCTACTTGAAACAAATTCCCTTTTGTTCGTTGGCCTCTCTTAACTATATTTACATCATTTTCACTTTTAATAATAATTCCATCTTTTCTGAAGATAACTTTGTTTCCTTCATCACAGATTTCTGACACACTAAGCAGGTTATGTTTCAGTCCATCAACATATAATTTTTTCCTAGATTTCATCTGTTCTTTTCCAATGATGGCTGATCCAAAAACTTTGATCTTTAGAGATTCATCATTTCCGAATTTCACTATTCCTTCTTTGAATTCCTTCACATTATTCAGCATCTTTAAGTCTCCTGTCATATGAGATGAACATCCACTATCAAGAATCCATGGATGTTCTGCTTTTATAGCTTTCAAAGTGGTTTCAACAACAAGAGATTTTACTTCTTCATTTTCTTTCTTAACCTATGGATTATGAGAATTGTTAATGATCTTTTGTTGTGCTGGTAACAAAACAAGACATCCTTTTGCAAGATGTCCAGGTTGTTCACATCTTTCACAAATAGTTTCCAGTGGTTGGAACCTATTTTGAATCTTTACTCCAACATTCTCAGGTTTATTTACAACCACCTTTTCTAACTTCTTTATTTGAGAATATTGACTCCCCATCAAACCCTTCCTTTCATAACCTGTGGAATAATATTAATGTTGTTGGTTGAACCAAAAAATATTTGTAGTATGTTCAAATCCACCACAATACCAGCAGTATCCGTAGAAAGAGTATTTTCCTCTGAAATTTCCATACTGACCAGAATTGAGAACACATTTCTCAGCCACCTTTCTGTCTTTCTTTTCTGAGCCACCAGCCTTTCTGTTATAAATCGAATTATTTATTTCCATTTCAGTTCTATCAAAACCAGATGTTTTGGAAACTTTTCCGGATTCAGAATGTTTTGAATCATTTTTGAACTCAGGGTTCTTTGAAACATCAGAATTCCCAATTTTTTTGGTCTTTACAACATACATGGATTTCCCAGTATTCTTCATTTAAAAACCACTTTTACTTTTCTTTTCTACCTATGAAGGCAACCATTTTTTATCCTTCTTAGGTTCCTCCTTCAAAGAACAATCACCAACTTCAGAGATAGTGTTTTTGAAACTGATACTGATTTCTTATTTTTATAAAATTATTGTTGGACAACTTCCAACTCTTATTCTTTTTCCTTCAGCTTTACTTCAAGATGGTCATTGTGATTCTTTGCATTCTCAAGAGAAATCTTCATATCATCAATATCTTTTTTCATATTTATTTTCTCATCAGTAAAATCTTATTGATTGTTTACTGCAGAATTTTCATTTGTCAACTTCTTGTTTTCCTTTTCAAGCCTTTTGATCTTTCTCAAACATTCCTTCAACTCCTCTTTCAGATAGGATTCAAGTTGAGTTTCTTCTTCTTTAGAACTAATGCTCTCATAATAATCATTATTCATAGTTGCAACAAAGGTCTTCTCTCTAGATTTCTCAGCAACTGAATTTTCAGATCTATTCTCACTATCATCTTCTTCTTCACTTTTCGAAAACAAGATTCTTCTTTTTGATTTGAAGAACTTTTTATCCTTACCTCTTCTAGAAGAACTATCTTTTCCACCCTGTTTATTCCAAAACCTTCTTGGTCTTCTGTCTTCTTCGTCACTGTCTTTAAATTTCTTCCTTTTTAGACAATTAGCCGCAAAGTGGCCAACAGCTCCACATTCAAAACATTTCAAGGGAATTTTCCCTTTATATTTTCCTGTACCTCTTCTCACATTTTTAGAAAACAACGATAAAATTTCATCAATGTTTTCACATACCTCATTTTCAGAGTCAGAGCCAACAACATAATCTTCCTCAAGATCCTTCTTAGACATTTCTCTCTTGGCAGCTTTAAAAGACATTTATCTATCATCATTGGTTTTGTTCTTCAGATTCTTCTCCCTTCTCATTTCTTAAGTGATAAGAGTGCTATGAAAATCATCCAGAGATAATTCTTCAAGGAACTTATCTTCCAATGAATAAACTTTAGCATCAAATTTGTTGGGAAGAATTCTTAAGATATTTTCAACAACTGTAGAATCCTCCAGCTTTTCACCAAGACATCTGATAGTGCTGACAATGTCATTTATCCTGGTAGAGAAGTCCCCAACAGATTCAGCTTCTCCCACTTTCAAGTGTTCATACTTCAGTCTCTAGATTTGTAGTTTAGCCTTCTTCACTTTTGTATTTCCTTCATAGATGTTCTTTAGTTTGTCCCTGATTCCTTTGGCTGTAGAAACAACTTTAACTCTTATATATTCACTCTCATACAGAGATGAGAGTAACACATTTTTAGCTCTTCCATCATTCTCAATATTCTTCTTATCAACAAGAGTAAGAGGAAACTTGTCATCAATAGCAGGAAATCCATCTGTTGTAGTTTCAAGAACTTCATATCCAAGAGACATAAGATAAGGAATCATTCTATACTTCCAGATGTGATAGTTATTTCCATCAAAAATCGGAATCCCCTTACTGTTCACGTAGTATAAATTTTCCATCACAGCTTCTCTTCAACCAATTCCACAAAGAATAAACAAAGGGAACCTGTCGCTCTGATACCAATTGAAGTTCCCAGTCAGGATCCAAGTATCACTGAGAGGGGGAGGGGGTGAATTAGGGATATATTTTTCTTTTTAAGTTTCCTTCTATATGAAACAACCTTCGCCTCCAGTTAAAGACTTTCTTCCCTGCTGAACACACACAACCACAAGAACACAAGATTTACAAGGTTCACTACTCAATAGGAGTAGCTACATCCTTGGTATGGTACAGAAATAATCCAGTACCACACAATCCACTATAAAACAATCCTTTGATGTGGAATACAATGAGTAGGATATACCCTTACACTCATGTAGCACTTTGAAAGCAATCCAATAGTGCGTGCGCTCCCTCTTAGAACAAATAGGGTAATGAAATAATTCTGTGCTTCTTGATGACCTTTCCCGAATCAAATCTTTCAAAAAAATTCTTCACTTTCCTACCCAGAAGCTGGTAGAATCCTCCTGGAAAAAACAGCTTGCGCGCCTCCTTCCACTTGCGTGCCTCCTTTCACTTGTGTGCCTCCTTCCACTTGTGCGCCTCCTTCCACTTTCATGCCTCCTTGCACTTGTGTGCCTCATTCCACTTGCGCACCTCCTTTATACTTGTGTGCCTCTTTTTGGATAGGAAATACTTGCGCGCCACCTAAAAATGAGGCTCAACTTGCGCGCCTCAACCACTTGCGTGCTACAATTCTTCGACTTGCGTGCTCAGAGCTCAAAATATTTCTCTAAGTCTAGAGCCTTAAAAAATGAGGTTAGTAGTCGCCTTTTTAATAGGAATTTTGGGAACTTTCATGTCACATTAACTTGCACGCCTCCTTGGTACTTTCACGCCTTCTTGGCACTTGCACGACTCCCTGGCACTTGCGCGCCTCCTTGGTACTTGCGTGCCTTCTTGGTACTTGCAAGCCTTTTTGGTACTTGCGTACCTTCTTGGCACTTGAGAACCTTCTTTCCATTTCTGTATTTTTTAAATAATGCTATTTGAAATATGACTTGCGCGCCTCTACATACTTGCACACCTACTTCATACTTGCGCGCCTAATGCATACTTGCGCGCCTACTTCTTTCTCTCTCCCTTTCCTTCATAAGTCCTGCATCACAAGTTCTCCAAAGTTATGATATTTGTGAAGTACAAATCAGCAAAGAATCGTCTAGTTTGCAAGACTCTTAAAAAGTGAATTGATTTAGCTTCTTTGACAACAAAAGACAACAATCTGTAACTGCAAACTTTTCTTACTTACTTATTTTTCTAAATTGGTCCCAACAGATATTTGGATGTCATTATGTATCCTATTGGGATAGAAATCAAACCACATTTATTTCATGAAAACTAATGTTCCCTTCACAAATGTAAATCAAATATAAGGAATATAGAATTTTTTATTTTATTATTGGGCATAGGAAATGAGATTTATGCGTCGCTAAATATTATATAGGGTTACAAATCAAGCCACACATAGTTCTTTCATGCTTCCTTACATAGATTGAGCACATATATAAAGAGTTAGAGACCAGGCTTGGTGCAGTCTTACAAAAGAAAAACATTGTACACTAAGAGAAGCCAACACTGATTGAAATATCATGTAGGGAAATGTGGTCCATGGGGAGTTGGTTTCTCATAATTTTTTAACATCATTTTGGATAGACATATGGGGGGGGGGGGGACTATATAATTTATGGTCATAGAGCTTAGGCCTATCCCCCATAGTTTAACATCATTCATCTTGGACGTTTCTCTATAGTTTTACATCATGTGACTAGGATGTTTCCGTGCAATTTTATATCTTGTGACTAGGACCTTGTTGTGACATTTTACATCATGATGCTAGGAAAATTAAATGGTGTTTTATTTAATAAAATTATGATATTTCCATATAGTTTTATGTCATGCGAGTAGGAAATTTCAAGGTAATTTTATATCATGAGACTATGACAGTGCAATGAAATTTTACATTAGGAGACTAGATATTTCCATGAAATTTTAAATCATGCAACTATAACACTTTATTTCATTTTTATATCATATGACTATGATATTTCCATATAGTTTAAAGGGATGTGACTAGGATATTTATATGTGGTTTTACATCATGTGAATTGGATTTCCACTATGATATGAGGGTAATGAAAAATATTTCTTGGTAAATATTACATTTGTAGGAGGTGTGGGGTGTTATCCAACCATATTGATCATGGAAAAATCTCCATTGGGGTATAATTTATATATAGTTTAATGTACCTTCAATTTTGGTTTTATATTTAGGGGTTTCTTACACAATATCATCGGGGTTATGAGAACAAGTACAATATCTCCTTGGAGGAATGATATGATCTGAACATTCTTAATAAAAGTATGTAAAATCCATTTTTGAGGGGCTTATTGGTTTTACAATGTCTAAAACCAAATCTCATTGAGTCTCTCTAATTAATCTATCTATTTCTAGGATTATTCATATTCTAAGAGATGCACACAGATTAAAATGAAGAGATATGGAATTTGATCTACAATGGGTAACACATATTTTATATCATATATGACAGAATATTTGGATGCTTTCATGGTGTAATAAAAAAACAAGTAATGACAAGGATTATATGTCTAGGATTTCTTATCCCCATCCACTTTCTTCTAGAGTACGTTTGACAAAGTCTTATTTAAGGCTTATATCTATCCATTTTTTACTACATGGTAGCAGGATGAGTGGATAGACTCAATTCCATACTCTTGATACAACTTTCTCAACAAAGAGGAATATAAATCAGCATTGTTTCTATTATTATTGTTTGAGGGAAACAAAATCTGGTAATTATTTTTTATTTCATGAAGTGGATGATGTTATTCATTCTAACATCCTTAAGGGGTATATCCTCAACCCATTTGGAAAATATGTTAGTAGTAGTAAGGATGTTTTATAACTTATTGGCTATGAATGGGAGATATAAACCCATGTCTTCCATTCCCCACCAAAAAATATCCAGAATTATTTGGAAGTATGAAATAAATTTGGAATTTTATGGATGAATTTATCATGTATTTTAACAATGAAGGAACTTCTTTGAAAATTCCACACAATCATGAATCATTTTTCACAATAAATAACCATGTATTATTATTATTTAATGGGATAACCCTATCCCCAACTAATTAGATGAAAAATAACCTACATGGACTTCCTATATGAAAACATGAGTTTCTCCTACATCAATGAAAATGAGGAGGATTCCATCAAAATATCACTTATAGAGGATATGTTAATCATTCAAGCCATAACCAAGGATGAAGTTTAGAGATCAAAAAAAGATTTTCACTTTCATATCTTGATCTAAAGTAATAATATTTCCTTTAAGATAATCTATTTTGGGGAGCATCCATCCAGTGGTGGAACCATCAAATGAGGATATCAGCACATCATACTTTTGAGTAATGTTGATTTAATTTGTTTCCTCCATGTCATAGATTATGAATGGGGGGACCACTATGTAATTCATGATGTAAAACATAGTCTCATCCTGGTCTAGATCTACCAGGGCCATGGCTATGTTTTAAACACATATTCTTGGGAATTATGTGAGTGATTAATATGAGTAAGTGTTGGATCGAAGGGAAATTACAACATCAGTATCCTTGCATAACTGAGTATGGGGTGAAACCTTATTTTTTAATGGTGTATTCAATTTTAATCTTATTAACCACCAACTATGATTCAACTCTAACACTAAAATAGGTTACTTGGAGCTATAGATACAACTTCAATACTAAAATGAGGGATTGGTATTCAAAATCATTATTAGTGTACCCTTCATATTTAAGGAATGAATAGAGTAAAAAAACCATGCCTACAGAGATGAATAAAATACCCAAGTAAACTCTATTAATATTAGAGTATTATATCCTTCTCCAATTAATACTTTGGGAGGTTCTACCGAGATACATCTCCTATGATTGGGGAGTGATATGGGTATATAAAACCACTTCATCTAGGATCTTTAAATTCATCGGTGTGCTGTCATGGGTAAGATGTCTTATGAGGAATCAAATAATTTATACCCTATGATTGTCTTATATGATAGAAATTTTATTTCTTAATATTTCATGATAATTTCCCATAAATATTTACCTCTAATCAACATTGGAAATTTGATAATTTACATGAGAGGATCTATGCAATAGACCAAACAAGCCTCATGATGATGCAAGTAATTCATTATGTTTTTACTATGAAAATAAGTTCAAGGAGATTATTATAAAAATTGCAAGATCAATTATTGATATACAGTACTGTTATAATGAGATTATATACACTATTTAGTTTTTCTAAATTATTCTATAGTACAAGAAGGGAACTAATATATTTCTCCATGGTAGAAACATATAAGATGAGAGGTATCTTGTCTAATGGTGGCGTCAGGACTGGTGGATATAGTATATATTACTAGAGTATTTCGAATTCCACATTATAGTGTTCACCTATGCAATTAGAGATTCTCTTATTCATTAAATTCATTAAGGGGTGGGGGTATTTTTTATAACAACCATGTTATTTACTACAGATTAATTCATGATTTATTACATAAAATTATATATAATAAAACACAAGAGATATATAAGTATATAGTTTTTTGGAATTAAATATATAGTATAACATAATCAACATTGTATACAACAAAATTATAAAAAACATTCATAATATGCATCTAAAATTCGATGTCTTTTAAAACAGCACGAGATAAGTTGGGGACAAACATAAGAAAGGGGTGTGCTATAAAGCCCAGTAAGAGAATAAATATGAAATAATGTGATACATGTTAGAAAATAGGCATATCAATGGGGAATAAAAATAGTATTAATTATAAATATGAACAATGAGACATGATATAACATGATAATCTTAATATGGGAAATGTGACAATAACTTAAAACACTGCATCATAAATACAGGTTAAGGATATCTACTAATAAATCATGAAGAAAAAATTATCATAAAGGAATAAAGTTCACTCCCTTTCCCAAAATTAAGTATCATGATACTAAACATTACCAAATTAATTAGATCACTTCATAATTTCGGGTTCACTGGTCACATTCATTTCATTCTCATGCTTAAGTGTGCCACATAGATCATATAACATGGATTAATTCATCATCATAATTTATTCCACAATCATGGAGTGTGGAATATAAATATAAATATATATATATATATATATATATATGTCTGAAATAAAAAAGTATACATTCATAAATGTGAACACCCATTATAGTACATGGGTATGGTATTTACAACACAATTGTTTTGGCATAGAAAATCCTGGTGAAATTTCAACAGCATAACTATATAACTTAAATATTCATAAAAATGGGTTGATGAAAGGGAAGGTTGAATTTCATAAAATATAAATCAATTGATAAGTAATAGGGGCATGGAAAATGAATCCCAACACTAGAAATTTGGAATAGAGGGAAAAAGTTAATGGAGAAACTCGAATGAATAAAAGAATCCTTATTAAATGTTGGCATGGTAAAATGTGTACATAAAGGTTTATGGGAGGAATAATGATAGTGAAATGGGGATATCATAATTTATATATTAAATTGAATGTAATAAGAATATGGATGAACAAATCCTAACTTATGAAAATTGAATTTAAGAGACATAACATAAAAAAGTGCCTGAATGGAAATGAGAAGAGAGAAATCCATTACTTGTGTGTGTGAATCCCAATGCTTGCGAGGGGATTCTTGAGATAATGGGGGTGTTAGGTACCTTTTTTGGATTATATAGAGTGGAGGTCAGAGTATGGAAATTCTATAAATATTTTTATAGAAGAAAAATGGGATCTTGGGTGGCCTTATATAGGAAAATTGGGGGATTTCGTTATTATTTTGGTTTTGTAATATATATAATAAAATAAGGAAAACACAAACAATCCCATCATTTTTTAAAATGGTTTATAAATAATGGGAGTGGATATAATTATTTTATAAGGCCAAAGGCCGAACATAATAAAATAATACCCTTTCTTATGTGGAGTTGAGTCATACTCTTAAAGAAATGTTGTGAAAACCATAAAATATATTAATTGTTTTGGGGATTCTTAAAGGATTTATAAAATTAATAAAATAAACATGAAATCAAATTATTTTAAAGGTAAAACATAGATTTTATCGTGTATCACCTTTATAGTATTTATTACATCACTATTGGATATTATGATGTGATAATTCATAAAATATATTTATATGATATTTAATTTTTACCCAGAAATTCAACTATCTCTGAAAATTATGAGAAATTCACCATTGGATAATTTTGTAATTATGATTAAAAAAATAATATTCATATTATCTAAATAATTTTATAAGTATGATAATTTCTACTTTTCAAATTGTACGTGATATTTATTGGGAAATTCTAGGTTTTTGATAATAAAATCTTTTGAACCCTTATAAAAATTACATTTGAATTCATAAAAATTATAGCTCATTTATATATTATTAAAATTATTTAAAAATAATATTTTATGAAAACGTTATTTATCTAAAAAATCCATCAATTCATCAAAATAAATTCTCAATTGATTTTGAATATTACCCAAAAATACTATTTCTTCTTTATTATATCAAAATAAAAATCTTTTATAAAGTAACCATAATAGGATGAAAATATATTCATTATTATATAAAAAATAATTTACATAATCATATTTATATGGTCTTTATACATATCCCATTAATACACCATCAAAATATCCAAGGTTAAGGTGCGCGATGGCAGGGTTTTCATAGGGTGGTTCTGTGAACATGGTTTGGGAAGTGATCACAATGAGCTTGAACTTCTCTCATAAAAGGTTTCAATCATGATTTAGTTTCTAGATCTATTCTTAGGAATGGTGAAGGGAAAATCCAAGTGATGATATATCCCTAAGAAGCTCTGATAAATGGGCTTTATAGGGTATGATCCTACTAGTCGAGGCTATCAATTCCATTTCTTGTGTCAATTGGATTTGTTAAAACACTATTTTTATACTAATCATGTGATCACTATTCAATGTCTATATTATCAATGGTAATAATTTTTAAGGGTTTTTAAAATAATATATAATAAAAAGTAATAATTTCATGTGTTTTATATAACCATATTACATAATAATACATTTAAATACATCAAATGGGGAATTTTAATTACAATAATTCTGGCCATTACATTTTCTAGATAGTTTGGATATGAAATTCTTGATATAGAAAAGGTGTCCTTGAATCCCTCTAAACACTTAAATATTTCGATGAGGTGTCATTGAGTGGATCATACTAGTATTATCATAGTCAATTTCTATACTGTGGTCATTTAACACATAGAAAATGTATTTTCCTGATGTCACCCCAAAATCATAGTTTATGGGGTTCATATTCAAGTTATACTATTGAAACTTTGTAAACAAATCTTGAAGGTTTTCATGATTTTAATGGGATTTCAAGGAATTAACCACTATATATTCAACATATAAATTTATGACATTTCCAAGGAATGGCTTAACTATATTGTGTGTGGAATTCCAAAAGGTTTCACCAACATTCTTCAAGACAAATGAAATTACATAATAATAATAAATCCCTTAAGGTACTCTGAATATAGTGTCTTAATCATATTTTGGGTTTATCCTAATATGGTTTTACTTGAAGCACCCATCCCTAGATGAAAGGTCTTGGAATCCCTAAATCACAATGATAAGACATCATATGATCAAAAATGGGAAATTTTCCCTCCAGGTAGTGTCGTTTGAAATCACTAAAATCAATATAGACTCTGATTTGTTATTTTTTATTAATGATATGTTTTTGGTTAAAAATTTCATGTATTGGACCTCTTGAATAAATTTTTCTTTGATAATCTTTTCAAATTCATCATCCACTTCAATAACATCAGTCTGATTCATCCTCCAGGGCACTTTCTTGAAACCATGATGATCATTTTCAAGCCCATATGATGGGTGGATACATAAAAATACCACCCTAACATTCCAATATATATCATAGAAAGCAGATAATAGTGTTATTTCAAGAAGGTGTTTTATGTTTCATTCTATTTGATAAGAATTCAAAAATTGATAAACATGGGCCACAATTTATCCCCCATTCTTAGATTGACTTTCTTAAGCTTATTTATTGTAGTATAAACACCTTCCTCAAATGAAAGAGGAGAATTTATGAGGTCATAATTTTCTTATGCAATCTCAATGTCAGAGAAATTGGGTAATTATGATTTTTATTTAGGGATGGAAGATGAAGTGGTGGTATATCTATTATCCTTGAAATATAGGGAATCGTTTCATGATCCCTATATCATGAATGTGTGAACAACATTTATGGGGGGATTATGGGTGTGATATCCCTTTTCATTAATGTTATTGTGGGGATAAAAAGTTCTATTATCCTAATACTTGGATGATTCCACAATAGAATTTTCAATTTGTACTGATGGGTTGGGGTTTTTTCTAATATAGATAGTGAGGAAAGAATATCACACTATTTTGAGAACTAATAGGAAGTTCTCTTTTTCATAACACCATTATCCATGGTTTCAACTTCCCTGGGTGTGACTTGATTACCTCTTGAATGGATTTTATTAGATGACATGGTCATAACTATGTATATAGGGGCTTGTGATGATTTTGAACGATAGCAGTAATCTGGAGAAAGATTTTTTATCTCTATCAATTTTATAGGTAATATGAACTAATTAATAAATAGGATCTAATGGTTTACTGGGACAGTTACCAGACCATTTAGAGAAGTGAACCATACATATACTTATATCATCAAATTCTTGCTTTCTCTAGTATAGAAACCCAATTCAATGTACTGTGATCCAATAGATTCCAAGGGATAACTATCACTACATGATACTTCAACCTTATGTTGATTTTATACTTTGAGAATTGATTGTATGGTGATGTTCCTAGTACATGGATGTGAATCTATGGTCTTCTTAATAGTAAATTAAATTTCATGTCATGAAGCATCACTATGAACTCATTATTGGAGACAATGTATCTAAACTGGGCTTTGGGATTGATCAGATTTGTTTGCTCTTGTCATACAATTAAATGGTCAAACATGAGGGAGAAGAATCCATTTTAACATAACCCAAGTGTCAGAGAGCCTATATTGGGTTGATATTGGCATTATTGCTACGGTAAATCATATTTTTATGAATTTTAATATCATTAGGATTTCTTGATGAAAAAGTGTTTAATGTGTCCCTAGAATGTGTTCTCCTAGCTCGGCTCTACAAATGTGATAATTAAATGAAATTATATACAATAATTCTCAATATGATATACCTTAATAGAAATTAATTCATTATCAATGTATTGGGAGATAAAAAGATCCTTAAAATTCCCCTATTTATTTTTATGGGTTTATAAAATCTAGGATTTAAATTTTGGAAGAAAGAATATCAAATTATTTCAAAATTTCATACTTCTACACCAGATGTCGATGTTTCCCAAATCAAGGTATATCTTTTTCTATGACTTAGAGGATGAATCAACTAATGTTTATAGTTATGGTTCCATTAATGTAGTTTATGGTATTTGTGTTACTGGTGGGTTGAGCCAGGTTGGTCTACCCATTCATCAGTGTTGCTTATGAAATTGTGAACCAGTTAATCAATCTTCCCAGGCAATTTTATTTGAACATCCCCAGTAGGATTCAGGGGCATCACAATTTTTATTTTGAGCTCACTAAAGTAATTTCCCAGGGGTTTTCCCCATGTATATGGATTTAGTGGGTATATAACTAGAATTTTAGAATCATCCATTTCCATGTATTCCTTAGTTCCCTTGAATTTCATGGCCTTTAATTTTGTATCCTCATCTAGGCATGGAGAAATTATGTTCACATATATATTCTTCATTTAATAAGTGGTATATTCATTAGATTTTATTAACATAACCAAAATAAAATTCTTAATATGATAGGGATTAATTTTAGTGGCGTGTTACCCATGTTCAAAATGATGGGGGTAGTAAGTCTATGCGATTTCAGATTGATTTTAGAGTTGGCTATTCATTCTCATATGACTCTATGTTCCACTTTTGTTGGTTGTTCCTTCCTCATGGAATTAAACTTGATGTTTTCATATGGATGATGAAACTAGAGCTAGGGCCACAACCAGCTAATTGAATTGTTCCTTAAGGATGGTATGATCTTAATTGACTATTAGTTGGGTCATCCAGTTATTGAAAACTCTTCCATGTAATATTAATACTTCTTTTGAGTAATTTTCTACTTTGGTTAGACAATGATCACTCAGACCACTTGTTCTGGATATTTTCTCAACATCACCTATTCAGACATGAAACTTTCTAGAGTATTTATTTATAGGTGAAATTGTCTTATATGCTATGACCGAACATCTAGTGGTAATATAAATAACCGTAATGATCACTAAGGATGACTTCATCACGTCTCTTATTCCCATGAAACATGAGGATATTGTTTTTAATTTCTATGATGAAGTGACTAGGAATATATTATTTCCAAAAGTAATAATTTTTGTTCTTTAATTACAAGTATATTGGGTGACCTTGATCTTTATTTTATTTTTTATGAGGGTATTTTTTCTATTTATATTTCTATAATTGTGGGACAAGATGATTCATAACTTTTTTGTGAGCATCATTGAATTATAGTGATGGTTTTAGAGTAATAGTGGCAGTTTCTATCTTACCCATCCATTTCAACTGATTTATAGTAATGAGTAAAGATTTTTTCCTTTCATTACCAAATAAATTTATTTATATGTTGTCCCATGTCTATGAGCTCCCATAATCTACGTAAATATTTCGTCAAGTTCAAATTTTTTTTGGTCATCATACATATTCTCTTTGAAAGGATCCGGTAGATTCTCCCGTGGGATTAAAATTATGGGTGAGTATGTCAGGCCTTTCCATATAATGGTAATTTTAGTGACATATTAATTCTCATAGTGTTTTAAATTAATTAGAACTATAAGCATATCATTTCTTATCATGAAGCTAAATTGGTAATGGAATTGATGGTGGAGATCCACCAAAACTTTTCTAGATCCAACTGGTACACCATTTTTTTTGATAAAGCCTCAACCCATTAATGTTTGAAAGAAACATATGAGATTTTCTACCACCTTACTATTAGGCCACACTGGGATATGAGACTTAACATGTATTTCTTTGAATCTCCCATTATATCAAAGGGTTGGAAGATGGTATTATCAAAACTGGGTTCCATTAGAGTAGAATATAACCATTCAGGATATAGTTTTATTTCATGCTAAACTGGGGAATGTGACCCTTCCATTGATTTGATTCGAGAAACAAGAGATTATATGGTGCTAAAATTAATGGGGAAATATTGTCCGGTTAAGGCTTGGAATAAGGGTAGAAGGAAGCTTATGGTGGGGTTTCCCCACATACATCAGTGTTTTATTCCTAGTTTGATCTAGGATTAGGTATATTTTCCAAAATGAGGGAAGAGTATATCATATTAAATAAAATTATCTATCATCCCCATTAACAATGTTTATGTACATTGGTTTCCTATATCCTATTCCAAATTGGTGCTCATAATCTACCCCCATGGGCTAAGTAAACCCCTCCTTGTGTGTCAGAGTAGAAAAATTGTTTCTATTTGAAGATTATGCTCACAATGAATATTTACCCTAATTAATTCAGTAATGAGATATTTTTAATGATCGGTCTTAGCCTTATAATTGGAAATTATATCTTCATCAAAGATTACATTAACCTTGTCAGGTGTAACATTGGATTTAACTACAACCTTCTAATTTTCATTAGTAGATGGGAATTGAGGGGCTGGTAACCAATTAGTTAGAACTGAAATGTTTTGTAATTTCCATTGATTCTATTTTCACATGCTATCCTCACTATCATCATTATGTATTGTACTTCATGAAATTATTTGTTCCTCAAAAATTTCTGTTTCCACCTCTCATTATTTATTATATATAGGATTGATAGAAAAAGTGTTTACCAATACATATTAGGTGGTATGGATCACTTTTTCAATATACGAGTAATGAATTGAACCTTCATTCACCAATCCCTCTTTGATGGGTAAATACAAATACTCTTATTTATCTCCTTTCCTAGTGAACTATTTTTGTTTTAGAACTATATAGTGTTTGGTTAACTTTGTTAAATGTCCCCCCAAAATCAATATATGGATAATGATCATGATGGTGTCCCTAACTATCATTGTTGAGAATGCCTTGAATGATATGGGTGTGTCATGTGGTAGAAGAAATGGGGGGGGGGGGGTGGGGATTATTGTTGAAAGTAACCTCCTATCATTGAAATGGAAGGCCCTCTCAGATGGGATGGTAATAGTTTCCCCAGGCCTGAAGTATGTGGGTTAATTTATTCTAGAATGATATATCTTAGAATTTTTAAGGGGATGAGGTTCCCCAAGGAGGGAGCAGTTGTAAAAATTCTCCTAACCCAACAGGATGGTGGTCTTTCTGAATAGACACCATAGTATCTACCATTGTGATCTAATTTATTCAGCATGATTTTAATTGAGCATGAGTTAGGTTGAGTGCCTTTTCAAAAGTGGAATTCATTGTTAGAAATAATTTGTTAGTGGATGAGGGATTTAACTATCTCATCAAGTATTATTTTATAATCATTATGGAGGCTTAAATATATATCAAATTAATGAAATTATCTTTCCATTCTTTAATATTTTGTGCTTTAGTGGCTGGAGGGTTTTTCTGGATAGGGTATCTGGAATTATACAAACTTCCCTTGAGAAAATTCCATTCTAGGATACCATTTTCACATGAATTTACTAACTTCGGTATGAGGTGAAGTAAAATGCACCATATTATCCCCATCCTTGGATATGAATTTCATTTGGGGCATCAATGATTATTTTTCATAGTTCCTTTAGACCATGAAGATAAGAATACCACATGTTCTTACAGTGTTTATATTACTGTAGAATCCAATCTATGATGAGTGTCGTAAAGTTTACATAATAGAAGAGTTTATTTACATCCTAGATATAATATTTATACCCATGATAAATAAGGTCATTGGCCTTTTTCTAATGGATGTATGCCCAAAATTCTTGACATAAGGAAGGAAATACTCCACTAAATCCTATGGGATGTCGTGTTGAGGAGTAGAAATAGGCCAAAACATAGTCATGAGGTAGTCCTTGACCAATTATTTCCATATGTATATTCTATATAAATCATCTCTAGAGGATATCTCTTCCACATGATCAAACCACCATGGTTTTTACCTGCTCACTTTACCAGAAATACGAGTGTCTCCTTCTATTGATTCTAATGACATACCACAAGTGGTGGTTGAGGCTGTGGATGGGGACAACTTCAAACCTATAAGTTAGTCTTGATATGAGCTTATAATCATGGGGTATTAAATAATTGTAGGACCATATTATCATGTAATCTAGAAGGGACTCTAGAATAACTGATTAGAGTATCATGGGGAGAAACTCCTTGGAATCTTGGGCCTCTAGAACAACTGATCAGAGTATCAGTGGAATCTTGGGCCACTATATATCATCATTGCAGGGTGTTGAGTACTTATAAGAAGTTCAAAACATGAATATGTGCTTGATATTGGTCTTTTTATCACCTTTAGTGAAATTTTTTCCTAGATATTCTTTGTGGAGTATATTAATGACCATTTGGAATGAGTGTGTCCTTTGATGACTCATGTACCTTTGGTGGAGAAGGCCTAAAAATTCCTTTAAACTAAGAAAGAATATAAAACTATCCCTTATTTTAAACCAGAATATTCTAATGGGTCCCTTTCTACTGGGTGAGAATTTGTTCCATGTATTCTATAACCACCAAGTTGTGTCATTGGGTTTCCTCAAGCTAAAGGGGAGCAAGAATGTATGCCAGCATTTGAGACTCTTTTAGGATGTACTGAAAAAAATTTACAATGGAAGAAATAATATGAACCCACACTTAGGTTCCCATAGAAATATACTGAACGTAATCCGTAAGGATAATAGGGATATTTTTATGGGACTATTCATCATATTTTGGAATTTGACAGTGGTATCATTCTTGGGTGATTATTAGAATATACCTATTACCACTATCTTCTTATTCTAATAGAATATGTTGAATCATCTGAAGGAAATGCGTAGGGATATAGGTCTATCTATCCATTTCCTTCAAAATGTGTTGATAGACCTCTATATTAGGAATGTGATGTGTTCCCATTCCATAGTTGGAGGAAGAGTGTGAACCTAATCATGTAATATATTTACCATTGACAGACACTGATAAACTTCATGTATGGGGGAATAAATATTTTCTTTCCCCTAGATTGCCACCAGAATATACTGGAGGGATTTCCATACATGAGAAGGTATATAAGCATACCCACTAGTTTTCTTCACATTTTATGTGTATACCTTTTATAATGTAGAAGTAATATGGGGACAATCTCTATGGTTTTCTACTCATGATACCTAATGAGACCTCCTATATTATTGGTCTTAGATAGTGGGGGAAGAATCTATCTAAGTGGAATCCTCCATAGACTATTGATTAATTGTAGTCACATAGTAATGATGATGGTGGTGAACGTCATAATCCCTCATGGGTGACCCCTGAGTTGATGTGAGGTCATAGTTGGCCTCCCTATCCACCTTCTAAATATAAGGATGTTACAAATTATCACACTTTGGGTATAGGTTCTAAAAATAGTTTTTGGTGGTGATAAGACTTAGTAGATTTACTATAGATTTTCCAAGAAGGTAGGGAATTGTAGACTTCATAATTTGGAGACCCTCATAGGTAGCTTTTAGGTTCAGGATGGTACCATGTTGATGGTACTCCATTAAAATCTCATTCTCCAAATGATGTCGGATATGCTGAATATGTGATATTGTTCTTCTGATCATAGAGGTTGTGGCTTTTATGATGGTTGAATCTTGAGAGATATTTATTGACTATGATTCCATTCCTTTGGATTAAATATGGATATTAAGAGGGTACCTATATCTACAAAATCTCATAAAATAATACCAATTAGTGTATGATCACAGTTTATTTCATGTTCAACCAATCACATTTCTATAATAACATGGTGTGTTATCTTTATTTATCAAATTTTATTATCAAATGATTCATGTTGGGTTCACCATTTGTTTGACCAAAACATCATAGTGTGAGGGTGTCAATGCTTGATTGTGAAAGGCTATGCGTGGTAGCTCAATATTTTCATTAGATCACTACTCTTATTTCATATGGTCTACAACTAGGATTACTCATAGAACCAAAAACAACCAACGGATCCCCCATTTATGAAAAGTGATGTCTCTATGGTCATTCTTTACAAAGGTAGGTGGTTAGTGGGGTTTATTAACAATGAAACTTAGGTACTCACATTTTTTATATAGGATGGGAGTTTGGGAATATCTCAATATATTTGGGAGAATTATTTTCCACTCTGAGACTCTCTTATAAATTTGAGTAATGTTCATGAATCCTTTCCAAATCCTAGTATGAGTTCGGTTACTACCATATTATAAATAATTTATTAGAATGTTTATATATGAAAATATATACATATTAGATGTATCTCATCGATGTGAACCTATTTATGTGTCAAAGGTGGTCCATCATCGACACCATCTATATATATCAGTGAATCTATTATTTTTCATATTTTTACTTAACGATGTTAGTCTATAGGCCACTATCATTTAAAGACACATAGCTGGGAACTCTAGATATTATCTCAATCTATAAAGGTAGAAAATGTTTATGGTGTTGGGATCATAATGATGAAAAGGTATTTCTATATATTCTTGTGAAGGTAATTAGATCGCACGTATTTTGGTTCCACATAACGGGGTGAATTGTACCTTTTAAGGTTATGTGACAAGGACTGATTCATGATGTTTAACATTATGTAGTATGGGGAACTTGAATAAAGATACCGAGTAATGTTTTTTTATAGGAATTAATCATGAGAATCAATTTTTAATTGTCCATAAAGGGAATATTTCCCAACAAGGATGAAATCCATTGGGAATATGAACCAATGGAAGAAAAATACGACAATAATCCTAAATAGAATGTAGACATCTAGGTAGGGGAGATATACCAAGAATACTACCCAATATGGAGAATAATCCATATGGAATGTGGCGCAAATGTATTGGAATAAAGGACTCTAAGGGAATATATCCCAATAGGTATGGAAATAAATGATCCCATGAGGAATATGAACTTATAGGGATTGATTTTGGATATGTTAGGTTTAACCTTAAAGAGAAGTTCAATGTATCCTATTTTAATATTAATGAAAGCCCATATAGTTTGAGAGGCTCATTTTATGGTCATATGGTATGAACACACCATGATTCCTTAAGTTATGTGATAAGGGAATTTTTCACTAAGTTTAACATCATGGTGTGGGGATGTTTTATATGTGAAATATAGGAAAATAGGATACTGGGAAGGGATTATACATATGAATCTTCCCTAAGGGGTCTAATAGGAAAAGGGGCTTGGGTGAAGGAATATTGAAATGGGGCTTATACATAGTAGAAGGCCCTTAAGTGAAGGCACTTGATTGTTATAATGACATTATCAAATAAAATCTTTAAACCCACATGAGGTATAATCATTGTGAGGAATAATAGATAATATAATATCGAGAACACTTCATAAGAGCATTCAAAAAATATTACTAAGTGGGGGTTACACACTATTTCTTCCCTATGACCTAAGAATTCTTCATATATGGAGTGATAATTTCTAAGCCTCCATTTATCATGTTAATCCACAATAAAAGGGTTATACACTTATGTTTATTCCTTTACCATATAGTTTAGGTGGTCTTGGAAGGGGTTTTAAAAATTAGAGGCCCCCATAGGAGGCTTGAAAAAACGAATTTACTACCATTGAAGCCAAGGTTCCCATTTTGAAAAAGTGCTAGAGTTGAAGAGGATAGGTTTACCTAACAAAAGATTGAATAGGGATTTCGACCAAATGATATTAAGGTGAACATGATTTTATTCTCAATTTATTGGGGGATGTGGTGAAAATTCACCCTATGTCTTATGAGAAATACCCTAGAGAGAGTATAGGGCGATTGGTTTCCATAATTAATGGGTAGGGCGAGCGGTATCCCTAGGGTTGATGAAAAGACCCTAGGGAGGGGCCTAGGAACTTGTTCTTCCAATGATACTTTTATAGGGTGGTCCACCACCATAGTGTCCTGAAACTATGGTCAAAGTGGTATCTCATGAAGGCCCTTTTTATGTTCAAATCCTCATATAACTCTCCCCCACTTTCATAGTTAATTCCCCTAGGTGTTTTAAGCATAGGTTAAGGTATATAGAGGGGAGTTGGTGACTGTGGTGAATAGATAATGCAATGATGATTTGTATTCCAAAAACTATAAATTAGGAGGATCCCATGGGTTTTATTTATAGGAGATCACCATGGTAGGTGTGAGTGAGATGAAGTGTATGATTTTGGAGTTTGAGTGGTCAACATGGGTGTGTAGGGAGCACACACACTTGTGCACTCTACCAACCAATTTGGGGCTCAAGTGAGTGAACTAAACATTGATCCCTATGATTTCTATAGGGGGACTAGTGTGAGTGCACTGTGAAAATGATGGGGGATTTAACATATGGTGTGATACCAAATAGAATTTATTATATAACAACCTTTGTAATGCATGATCTTTCTAGGCCACTCAGTGGTCACGATGTCTAGGATTTCTTTTCTTAATTGTATACTTTCACTAAATCACGAAAAAAATTCTTTATTTATTTTATAATACACTCAAAAATATTTTCAATATTTACACATGTCATATTATAAATCACAATTTACTATTGATAAGACCTTAAATATTTTGGCACACCATTAATTGAAAATAATTTAGTACATTATGCACATATCACTTAATATGATTGGTATAAAAACTAGATTTTTAGATATTTCAATTAATAATCAATTAAAATAATTTATAAATTGTTTATAAAATATAAAAAAATTTATTTTTATATATTAATTAAATTTATAAGGGTGTTTATAAAAAAAATAATTATGAATTGTTTATAAGAAATTATTAAATGTTATGAATCATTTAGTAAATAAATATTCATAAATATTAATTTCAATATTGAAATATCTTTTCAAATTATATATCATGAATTATTGTATGAATAGATAATATTTTTATATAAATTACAAATGTTATTTATAAATTATTTATAAATGAAAAAATAAAGTATAAATAAGAAAGAGTTTATATATTAAATTAATATTTTTCTCATAGTTATTTAATTTGATCTATTCAAATTAAAATTCTAATTTAAAAAATTATTTAAACCATGTGAATAATAGTTTTCAAAAATTTGATACGACCAAGTTTTAAATTTTAAATATTTGATACTTAGATACTATAATTTATTTAAATAATAAATTTTGAATATAAAATGTTTATATTTCATTTAATATCATATATTTAATGAAAATTCCATATAAATAAATAATATAAAGGAGTCATATTATATATAAATATAAAATTTCTATATTTATCTAAATTATTGAATTTCCATAATTAGTAGAAAAATAAAAATGTAATTATAATTAATTATTTATGAATTATTGATAAATGATTATCTCATGATTAAATTAAGAAATTGTAAATTTATTTGGTTTATTTGATTATTTATTCATGAAAATAATTATTATATTTTGAATATCTATATTCTTTATTTTGAAGAGTTAAAATGCTTCTATAGATTATCATACATGAATTTAATGAGTTGCATTATAGGTATGATAATAGATTTAGTTTTCTTCTTCAATTAATTTGGATTTCACTTGGTCTTGAGATTTAATTAATAAGTTTATTATAGTTTATAAATATTAGGTTTTAGAATTGGGGTTGAATTGAAATCACACTTTAGTAAAGCATATTTGGATAGAGGGGCTTTTGGGTTTGATTTCTCACTGTGAGGGAGGGTTATAGTGGATATCATAGTCGGTATCAGATTGGGAGTTGAGGATGCAAGCTCTAGTTTCTTGGGAGAACGCGTTGCATGTGCGGCCTTGTTTGGAAAATTTTATGATCATTATGACCTCCTTCACCTGGTCTCCGACTTTTCTTCCGTCCTTAGCGAAAGCTCCCTCTAGCTCGTATCACGCCTCTTCCTCGCAGTATATTTCTCTCAGCTCAGGGGATCTTGACCCTTGGTCATCATAGACTCCAAATGATCTGTGGTTCTCCCATACAAGCTCACCTTTTCCCCTACCCATGCGGCCTCCCCAATTGCAGGCCACCCCATTGGCCACTCTCCCCAACCCCCTACCCTTTGTTCAAGGAAGCTCTCTATAGCTCTACTCGTCCTCATTTGTGCTTCCCAAAGGTCCCGGTGTAGGCTCAGTATTCAAGGGAGGGTGGCCAAATCACACTGAATATCCCCTTGATGACCTTTAAGGAGGTGTAATCATGCTAGCATTGGACTTCAATAGCCCATTTTGGTGGATCCAAACCACTGTTGTTAGTATTCCATAATTTTTTTCACTGATGGGGGCTCTACCCTTAGGTTCTAGTGTTTCCACTTCACATGAATCCCATCAGCCCTGTGTTAACATTAGAGGAGCATTCATGCTTGGTGTAAGGCCCTGCGATCTTTTGACCATTGGAACTTTATCTTATCCTGTTAGTCAATGGAGGCTCACTGTGTTAAATAAAATCTAGTAGAGTCCTTCTAGATCCACCTCCTTGGATATTCAATGCCCTTACAGAATGATGGATTCTTTAAGGTTATTGGGGACTCTCTCAGAGGCTTTCTATGTTTGGATTCTCATCCAAGGAGTGTCTCTTCTTTCCTGATGGCTCGACTATGCGTGGAATTGGATCTATCTTGCCCTGTGCCTAAGCAACTTGATCTCAAAGTGGCAGACTCATTCAGTTGGATCCAGGATATCTTCTACCCTGTTCTGCGCATTTACTAACTGCACTGTCTTCTTTAGGGTCACTCAATGAACATATGTTGTCGTAGGCGACAATGTGGGAACCATCGGTCTCCCGTGACGAAGGGGAGTCAAGTATTCAGACTACCCTCAAGTTCTCAGCCTATTAGAGCTATCTCTGATCTGGGTATGCCCATCTATGAGTCCCCTCTGGATCCTTCTCATATGATAGAACTTATGGTCTACCCAGGACAACTTCAAGGGGATGTTTCCGCAGCTTACTAGAGCTTAACTCCTGGTGTTCCAAGGTATCTAGAAACTATCCATATATTTTCTCTCCATCATCTTTCTGTTCATTACATTCAATCCATTGGAGTTTGTAAAAAGATTGTGGTTCACTCTCTAGACTCTAGTTCTTCGAGTCCCTTAGATTTAGCTTCTCCTCAACAAAATTTCCCTATTAGTGCTTCTGATACCGCTGAGAGGGCTCTAGTACTCATCTCTAAAATACCAGACTCTCCCCAGGATCATAACCCTCATCCTCCTTCCTTAGACCCTCACATGGGACTGGTTATCCCTTCACCGTGAGAGGTAATTTACAATAGAGATGGTGGTTCTTCTCTCCTAGATAATTGGAGGGATCCCAGTGGATTTTTCCCCAAGATCCCACTTTCTATAGCAGTATTTTCTGCCAATGCATACGGAGTATACACTAGATCCAAATCTCGGAATCAAAAGAAGATCTCTTTATCTCATTTTATAATGGTTGTGAGTTCTAGAGCCAAACCCAAGAAAATTTTTCCTAAATGATTCATCTTCTCATATGGAATGCCTAGGGATTAGGCGCCCAAGTTAAGTAAGACTAATTGGCATTTGAAGTCTCTAAACACAAAGTTGCAGTTGGGGCCATTATCGAGAACAAAAAACATCCCCAATGGATTGGGGATTCTTCCAAAAATCTTAGGTTACATGGATACATGCATGCCAACCCTGTAAACTGGAATATTCAGATTTTATAGCACAAGAACAATAAGGTGGATCTGATCCCAGATGGAGATCAGTTCATTTCTACTATGGTTTCCAGTGACTAGCACTTCTTTTGTATCCTTTGTTTATGGGAGTTGTGATCCCAATCGTAGAGAGGTATTGTGGAATAACCTCAATGGGTTTTATCCTAGTTCAAAGCTATGGTTAGTAAGGTAGATTTTAACATTTTTTAGATATGGCAGAGTGCAAGGGAAGGGGCCCGTTTCCTAGTAAGTCTTTCCCCGAATTCAATATTTTCATGGCAGGGAAGGATTTATTGTACCTTGTCTATGTGGGTGACTGATTTACCTACTGTAACAACCAAATGGGGAACCATTTCACATGGAGCTGACTAGATAAGTGCCTGGGAAACATGCATGCCATTTCTACCTTCTCTATCTCAAACATTACTGATTTTTTTTAGGAATTTCAGACAACTCCCCCTTTCTGATCTCATTGTAATCTATGCAAGACCTCCACAACTGCTTCTACTTCAGTCAGTTTTGGACAAGAAAACCCAGATACCAGGACAAGGATCGTGACTCTTGGAATTTTCTGATCCAGGTGAACACATGAATAGTATTTAATAATAGGATGAGGAGAGTAAAATTGAGTCTTTATTTATGGTCTAAATATCTTCACCCACTGGATTATGATTTGGAGATAATAGTAATGTCAGATGATGATATTGAGAAGAGCCTGGAAGCCATGTGGGATGAATGGGTTTTTGACGATCTCTTAGGGAAAAAAGATATTATTGTGGGCATGCTCTTGAAATAATAAGGACATGCTAGAGAGAGGGTGTGGATCAAATGGATTAAAGAGAGAGATAATAACACCACATATTTTCAAGATTGCATCATGGAGAGGAGGCACTTGATCAAACCAAATATTCTCTTTGAGGATGGCTCCTACACAGATGGCAGGGATGTGGTGGGCGGCTTGGCCATCACCTTTTTCAAAGACGTTCTTGTCGGCCACAACAAATGCATGCCAAATGGGTACCCTGAAGAGAAAACATACCTTTTCACTATAATTAAATATTTAGTATTAGCCAGGGATAATGAAGACCTGGGGGCTATACCGATCGAGGAAGTGATTCAGAACTCCATGTTGCATTTGAACCCTCAGAGTGCTGCGGGTCCAGATGGATTTCCTAGTTCATTTTATAGATCTTCATGGGAAATTTTGAAGGACTAATTGGAGGCAGTAAAATATTTTTTACAAGGAGGGAGCTTACCATGGCCCTCCAATTCCACTACAATGGTGCTTCTTCCTAAATCCAAGAACCCTTATTCTATCATGCACTACAGACCGATAAGCATGTGCAACGTACCCTATAAAATCTTGGCGACCATTATTAACTCCAGGTTGTCCATTCACATACTTCGAATGGTGTCATTGGAACAACACAATTTTTTAAGGGATGCTCAATACAATAATCCATATCCCTAGCTCAAGAAATGTTTTGTGATATAAAATTCATAGCCAGTGGTTCTAATGTATCTATCAAACTCGACATAAACATTTCCTCAGATCGAGTGGAGTTGAGCATCATTAACAATGTTTTTTTAGGTATGGATTTTTCTCCTAGGAATATTAATGGACTAATCCTAGTTTTCATTTACTATTACGGGGAAATAATATGGATTCTTCAAGGTTGCTCGCAGGTTATGGTAGGGGAATCTGATTTCTCCGAGTCTTTTCATTTTTTTCCAGGATGTTCTTAGTCGTCTAATTTACTAGAGTATTACTACTAGTGTGACTATACCATATCATAGAAAATGGATCCCCTTGCAGTGTATCATCTCAGGTTCATGGACAATACCATTATATTTATGAATTCCACAAGTTTATCTCTTTACAGTCTGAAAAAGGGGTTGTAGGAGTATAGCCACTAGAATGGGAAGGTCATCAAGAACAACAAGAGTAACTTCTACATTTTGAATGGGGGAAATTACATACACATTTATTCTGGGAGCCTAAAAATAGACATACAAAGAGTATTTATCCAAATGGAACACTTAGGTGCCCCCATTTCTATGGGTAGAAGTTGAATCAGTGACTTTGACCACCTCCTCACTAAGATAACCTACTGGATGTTGAACTAGAATAACAAGTACCTGTCTTTTAGGGGATGGATTACACTAGTTAACAACATACTTCTGGAGACTATAATTCAATCTATTTCATCTATCAATGTCCTGAAATGAGTCATTAAAAACATTGATTTAATCCTCACTAGTTTCATTTGGGACCCCCTCTACATATGCAATAAAAAATAGGGCCTCCTAAAGCAAGCTGGTAAGGGTGGTTCTTGATGGAGGAATTAATATATTTAGCCTAGAAGACACTGTTTACTGCATGCATGAAATATTATCATGGGGTGTCCTGGAACAATGCACTTTATGGGGGAATATCATCCACAACTTTTCCTCGGGGAACCAGGCTCCAACAGAGGGCCATGCATCGTCCATTTTATCGGTGATAAGTCCTCTTATTTCCATTCTATGGCCACACTATCACTGGCTTGTAGGGAGAGAAGAATTATCCTTTTGGTACCAAAACTGTTGGGGCACCATCATCATCTTTCCAGGGTGACCTTTTAACAACATCACCTTTAGGGAGTCCATTTCTTTTTTGTCCTTTATCACAACAGTTCTGGAAAGGGAGAAAAAAGATCTATTCAACCTCATTGAACTAACTTCTGACCTAGATACATGTTTCTTCACCACATCCACCTCTGGGTCCTTCATGAAAATGGAATTTCGATCGGTTTCTAGCGTGTAGGTTCAAGAAAATGTGGACACTTTGGATGAGGTTATATGGGATAATGATATACCTACCAAATTCAATTTCATCACCTAGAGAATTAGGAACAAATATATTCCTATAGATGAGAACATCAAGTGGTGTGGGGTTAACATGTAATCAATATGCGTGTGCTGCAAAACTCACAGTGAGGAAAGCGCGAATCACTTTGTTTTGAAAGATAATGGGAGCCTGAGGTATGGACCTATTTTAGGGGCTTCACTATGGTCTTAAATCACATCATGGATGGTCTCTCCTTTTTGGATGGTTGGTACCACTATTCTAGAGGCAGCAGTCCAGAAAGACTGGTGTGTACAATGGTGTTGCTTGCGGGATGCTGGTGCCTCTGGATGGTGAGGAGAAAGGTGATATAGGAGAGTATCAGTATGTTTCCATGAGCTATAATTGTCCGGATGAAAAATATTTTAAGTGACTTGGCTTGGGTGGTTCTCAACTGGAGGGAAGCACCATCTCTCATACAGTTTCAAGCAAGGGCCCTAGAGGTTCCCATGGTAAGTGGGACTAAGGAAAACTGGGTTCATTGGAATCCTTCAGTTAGAGGGATAAAACTCAACCCTGATGGTTCATGTGCTCAGGGTATAATGTGAGGAGGGGGGCGGTGGTGTGCGATAACAGCCGGTTAGTGTACATGGCCTTTACTATAAGACTGTTCCATGGATCATCCTTATAATACGAGGACATGCCACTATTTTATGGGCTCTCCTTATGTGGCCAGAGAATTATGATCATAATAGAAGAGGAAACTGACTCATCACTGGTGCACAACTCCTTACATGACCATCGAGTTTCTCCCTGGTCGATCACCTATGTCATTAGGAACTATCGACATTTACTTGGTAGCAACATCAAAGCGGTTCACACTTGGAGGGAAGGAAATGAAGTTGCTAACCACCTAGCGTCTCAGGTTATTTTAGGCCTAGAGGATGTATGATTTTATAAAATTTCTACCTTGAAACCCGAGAGGGTTAACTTGACAAGAGGGGATTCCCTAGGTATTCACTATTTCAGACCTCCTTAGCTCCTAGATTTAGGGGGTAGGGGGATGCTTTGTTATTGTTTGTGTGTTTTGTCCTATTTTCTTTGAATAAAAATTCGCATGATTGTGATGATGGGAGGGTTATGCATTGTATAAAGAAGAGGGGTTTGACTATCTATGTGTTCAAGCTTACTCTTGTGGGGATTAATTGATTTTATATGATTATAATATTTTTCATGAAATAGTTTCACGTACCTTATTCTTAGGATGAATTTGGATATGTTGGAATATATTCTCATTTTAATTTGGATTAGTAACACAAGCTAGGAGTTGTGTAAATAGTTACACAATAATATGATTTGAACATATCAATTTTGTTGAAGGAATAGGATTCTAAAATATACCACTACAATCCTACATAGATGTAAATGTAATAATATGAGATAAATTACTTATATTTATACCCCCTTTAAAATAATAAGTGGTTGATTCCTTCCAAAGAAGTTATTTTTGAAAACCTCGATCATTCAACCAGATAAGTTATGCCAATGTTGGGCTCCAAAGGATTATCTTATGTTAGGTAATAAAGTAATGGGTGACCCTAATAGGATTAAGGAACCATTATTTTTATTAAATTTGGGTTTCACATAGATGGTATTACCTAATAGGATTAGGTTATTAGATAGATATATTTGAGTTTACCCATATGATAGATTGAGAAAAGTGTTGTCTGCTCAATTATTCAAGGCTCATATACGATTGATTGACATCATAACCTACCTTAATAGGAAAGTTATAGTATAAATACTAAATTGAATAAAATGTTAGTTAAATACTGATATAATACCTCTAAATGATATAATTAATTTAAAATGTCTCGTCATTTTAGTGTGGTCACATTTAATACGATTCCTTATTAAATTAATATAAAACATGAGACTGAACTGATAAAAGTTTTTAATACAGATTAATGACATAATCATAATCTAAATTAACTTTGAGATTAATCTTTTAAAGGATAATATTAATGTATGAAACTTAGTATACTACTACAAGAATTTATAATTGTTCTTATATAAGACTAAATTTCAATGTTTTGGAGCACAACTCTTTCCTGAGTAACCAACTATAGAAGTTGTACCACAAATGTGATTAGATGATTATGAGAAACATAAAATTATTAACTCATGTTTTTAAGGCTCATTATGGTAAATAAATTAATACTATCTTAATTTTTGAAAATTTTAGGACAATGTGAATGATTTCAATAAAATTTTAACCTATTTTAAAAAATTATTAAGAATATATGAAGTGGTAATGTGATGTATTGGTTCTAATGAAATACCAATAATATGGGTAGGTAAAGTTAAAAAAAGAAGAAAATTTAAGTGTAAATTACAACAATGTTAATCAAGTAGACTACCAAGGTTATTGAATCCTAATGGTAAAATCAGGAAGAGAAGGATATGTTTCTATATAATGGAATTGTACAAAATATTTGAAGGAATTTTAGAAACTTTATGAAGAGTCCATGCGAGGTATAAATGTCATATAAAGAAATTTTTTAATTTTAATGGTATTTGATACCAAAACTATACTTTTTTTAGTATACCAGAGTTGAAAATATAGGATAGAATTTATGAGGCTTTTATTTTGTTTTAAAATTTTTAAATAAAGAGTTTTTAAATCATAGATTTGATTATAGTGGAATATATCAAGCTCATATGGATCTAAATAAAAGTTTTTTATTTTCATCATGAATTATATAATATGATAAGGGAAGTAATTTATTAATAAATATTCATTAATAATAATAAGATATAATGAATTCAATAAACATGGTATATGATTCAATACATACTATAACATGAGTAATACTACATACATATAGAATATTATATATGATATTGAAATATTGTTTTGTTAAATATTCCCAATAATAGAAATAAGGGTTATTTCTTAAACATAAAAGAGTTTTTTCATCTTATAAAGACATTTAAAAGTGAATATAGAGTCTATTAGACTAGTGGGGGTATGTTTATATTTTGATAAGTTCAAAAGTTATGAAAAAATGTATTATACCAGTAAAAATTTTGAGTTAATGTCACATAAAAAAATTAGGTACAACCGCGAATGCGGCACACAATTAAATAATAAAAATATTGATAAAGTAATAATATCCCAAAAGAGTATAAGGTATCATGGAAATGTTATAATGGTAATAGTTATATTATTTTCCAAAATATTTTAAGGAAAAAGTTAAATGGAAATGGTTATAAGAAATATAATGATGTTGGGCTTAGATAGAGTTCAATGTGGATAACATAAGTAATTAACATCATAACATTGGATGTTGTTGAGTTAACTAGATTTAATATGTTCAAGGAAATGAACATTTAGAATATTATTCCTAAGTCTCACCATTATTGAAACCATCTATCTTCATAGATATTACTCACTAAAAGTGTTTAGTGGGAGGATTATATCATATGGTCACATAATAATGAGGCCTAAATTACATTAAGATGTAATGTGTTTAATAAAATCCTTAAAGTACATAAAACATATGGTTGATTTGACAGTATCATATATGATATATTATATAGGAATATATATATATATATATATATGGATTTTATAATTTATTCTCAAAAAAGATTTAAGAATATAAAATGTATCATGTTATATAAAAGAAAATCTCAAATTTTTCATTCTTTTATATTGGAAACACATATACACACACAAACAAACAAACAAACAAACACACACACATGTCATGAAATGGAATGATAATATACCTCTCAAAGGATGACTTTGATTTATCTCTAGATAATTTTCATCATGGATTATTATATGATCTGATAAAATGTTATGGTTATCATGACACAGATTCTACTATCGGGACATAAAATATCCTCATGTGAAAAAAGAGTTGTGGGTGCTAGATGGACAATGATGTATACCATATATAATATTATAAACCATTTATTTAGTATAATAGTGGTGTATGATTTATATTTATAGTCCTAAATACCTAATATTGGAGATATTACTTGTATAATAACCTTCATTATTTGATACATTTCTTTTTCAGGCCCATGGGGTCACACTATGTGATTGATTGGATGAGAATTTGTTATAACGAAAAGTGATACTATAAAAGTGTTTTAGAGTTAATATAAAAGAAGTTTTAGATAAATAATCATAAGGTATATAATTTGACATTATATGAGGAAAATTTGAAGACAGGTTTATAAAAATGTCTTGGAATATATCAAAAAGGTGTTATGGATATGGTTTCACAAGTTATTGTATATGATACAATATAAGATGAAGTGATAGAATGTTTATAAGGATTTAGTGCAAGTGGGAAATTAAAGGAGATATTTCTTAAATAATCATAAATATTATTCATATTGGCTATATAATATTGCATGATATAATAATATTTTATGGTATTATATGAATCGATTTATGGAATTTTTATTCCTAGTTTAAAATAATATCCGAAATAATGTTATATTTAGAACGTGCTGTTGACATTGAAAAACAAATTGTAAGTGTTATCATTCATGTATTCTCTTTATATTGGAAATCATTTAATATTAATGTTTCACAAGATGATACATTAGGAATAATAAAAACAATATTTATATAATAAATCCTTGGTAGGACCAGGGTTTTAAAATATATGAGTAAAATACATTTACCCATGGGATGTAATCCATGCGTAAAATCATGATACTTGGGGAACATCCCTAAGATCTTATATAAAGTGGTAATCCCATTGAAAATGGTGTGTGAACCTTGTGGAAGCTCTTAGACATTTCTCCTTTCAACAAATCATTAATCTTTCACCTTATTTTTTACATGAGGCATAAGAACTTTAGGAAGTGATGGAGAGTCGCACACATATGATTGGGGATTTATTTTATCACATGGATAAACCCTAGAGGAAAAAGTTATTATGCTAGTTATAAAGGATCTATATCAAAAAAATTGGATGGATGAACAAAGAAAAATGACCATCGATTGGTGAAAGGTACCCAATTTATTCATTTTATTTTATACATGGTTTTAGTATCAAGAATAACAGTTCTTGGAAATTGGGTTTCTTACTAATTCTAGTACTTATATTGAGTTTGAATTAGTCCTTATAAACCCGTCATGAAACTCACCACTAAAGTGACACTGAAGGTCTTATGACTATATCATTTATCCTTCAAAAACCAAAATCCACAATGGAAACCTAATGATGAACCATAGACCATCAGATATTCTCTTAGTGGTCCCTCTTATATAGTCACAATAGACTATCCTAGACCCCTCATATTCTATCTCATACTCGAACACCTATTAAATTTCCACATCACACAACTAGACAAAGGTTCATAATAAGAAGTGACTATCTAGAAATTCTAAAATTATCCCACTATGATTATAATGTCTATTAAAATCCTAATAGGATCTATATATACTATTATATGAGTCTGAACCATCGTGGTCCTCATTCGGGTCTCCCAGAATTGAATTCTCATACCTATATAAGAAACCACACATGAAATTCAAAACTCATTATAAAAAATTTAGGTATAACTGAAATCAATCAAAGTTCATTAATTTACCTCCAAGATTTTCTAAGATATCCACATTACCTATGATCCCTGAGTATTGAAAAAATTATAAAACCAAATTAAAAACATTTCATTGGTCTAAGACATGTTGTCAACACTACTTTGAGAAAAATACACATGTTTGATAACCAAAATAATTATTAATTAAATAAAATATCAATTAAATCCCTAAAAAATAACATTGAAAAATTAATACTACTAAAATGTTATCCAATTATGTGTTCTTATTCTTATAAAGATTCTTATAGCCACCGAAAATGAAATCCACAATATTTCAAATTGAATTTACTATGTTCTTGTGAAATCATTATCAAAATCTAAAACATAAATTTCCCAAAATCGAAGAAAGATAAAATAGAGAACAATATAAAGTAAAAAAGTGATTTTTACTCAATCTAGATAAATGAATGCATACCAAAATATATGGATTCAAAGTGGATCAAATGAGAGAAAATGTGGAAGAAGTGGGAAATGGTGACCAAAATATTCTCCCCCAAACACACTCACTACATAAAATCTAGGGGGAAACCAACTAAATATAGTTATATCCTTCTAAAAAATAAAAGGGATCTACCACATACCAAATTAACCCCCACCGAGAACCTTGTGTCTCATTGAGTACCTGGTGGAAGTCCACAACCACCAAATAGAACTACAATAGGTACTCAGTTACTACCCAAACAACCCCCTCCTCTTTACAACTATACAACACCCAAAATTACACTAGTGGTATTTTATACCAGTCTATCAAACTATAAAACTTCAATTTATAAAAAAATAATATTTATTACATCCTCTATAATCTAAATTTACAAAATTAAAATCTCACCATCTTTAGTTTTACTTGAGTTTTACCTTTTTCCAGTTCCACCGACACATGATGATATTGGTCATTATAAATTTCAAAAATCCTAAAGAGTACTTTTTTGATATTTCACATGGTTTAGAGGCCCAAAAATTTACTTTTTTTCTTTAATTTATGATTTAGGGATGTTGGAGTTGTTGGTGTGTTTCTTGGAAGTGAGGGGGTAATGTTGGTTTTTTTGGGGGGCTAGAATGGGCATTGAGATTCTATTCTATATTTGGGGTGGATGTTGTGGTCTTCATATAAGAAAGATAATTTGGCCATTTTAGTGGATTTTTAGGTCATGCTGGTCTTATATTATATATAATTTACATTTATGCGGGTGTCGTACCTTTGGAGGAATCTCTAAAGGAAACAAAAAAATGATGAAATACTCATTTCAAAGGGCACAATACTCAATGTTAGGTTCATAAGATTTATATTACTCATTCATTTTAGGGGTAGTGAGTAAATGTAAAGTTTGGGTGAAATACGTCGTGGTGTTTTTGTGTTTTTATTTGGGGAAAGAGGACACTATAGTGTGGTTAAAGCTACCATTCTACGTTGAAGGTGAAAATCATGCTCCTAAAGTTAAATGGTCATGGAATTAAGGTTTTTTCCATTTTAATAACCATAAATACTTATTCTACCTTTGAATGAGTCCTATAAACTATTTTTATTCCCTCAGCATTCCATGTATAGGAATCCAAAATTATTATTATAAATTTTGACCTCCCAATTTTCTCATTCAATTCTCTACCATATCCCCCAAAACCTTGTAGGCCATAGGCTCATTATTGGGGGGTCTTCAAGCTTAGAGTGGAACTTAAGCGTACCATTTTACATGGAAGAAATATTTTTTATCTGAGTTTCTCTTTCATCCATTATATATTTGTTACCTCTTTTTTGTACATCTTCTATTATTTCTCCGTATAAGAATATGAAATAGTCTCTATATCTAGTTTTATTGGTTTTTTGTAGTCGTATTGATAGAGGATGTGATTTTGATAGGTTTTTAGGGATCCTTTTGAAATCACCATTGTGTTTTATCATCTGTCTTATTTTATTTGTTTTACAAAGATGGTTTAATCTCTATATGAGGTAGGGATTTCCAAATCAACCTTTTATAATATGTGTTAACAAATATAAGTTATTGGTATATAATCAATAAATAGTGATCTATGATAAAATATAAATTGGTTTTTGAATAAATAATGTGAAATCAAATATGTGATATGAAATGGGATGTGAATTATTTATTTTAAAATATAGGCAAAGTGATGTAGTGGTGGATTTTTTCATGTTGTAGCTAGATGTGAACGAAATATTAATGTGTAGTGGAAGTAGGCATGGTTTGTAGTTCTGTATTTGGTATTTAACCTTACGTTGCATATGTGTCATATTATATATCCATTGTAGTTTTTTTATTTCTTACAAACCACCACCTATGTTAGGTAGAATAACTAACATCCATATGAGGCTTTGGGTTCCCAGTTTTTACCCCGACATCCATGTTGTAAAGGATACCAATGACTAGATACCACCTTCCTCACTCTATCTTATAGACATAACATGGGTTATATTTTCCGAAGTTTATATTATATAATGATGTTGGTGTATAGTGGAGGCTTATATATGATGATGAAGGAATGAGGTTGATGTCCTTTATGTATGCATTCTCTACTATGAGGTGGTATGTAGATGTGGTGTTTTTGTATTGGCAGTATGTAGTATATGCATATGGATATGTAGTTATGGAAATGACGTGGATAAATTTTTAAGTGGTATGTGGTGATGAAGTTTATGGAAAGGATGAGAGAATTATGAAATATAATGTTGGGGAATGACTGAATGGACCGAAAGCCTTCAATTTTTATTCATTTTTGATGATCCCCATTTTAAGGGTTGAAGATGAACCCTTACATAGCCTATAGGATTTGTGACATTACATGACCTTAAGGTATTAGTGGAAATCATCCCAGATTATCACTAATTGGAATCGATCCTCTATAGAATTTTCATTGTTATTATCTCTCTATATTCTCATGTTTGTTCAACTAGTTGTCATATGCAAGGATTCACATGCCTCATACTGATGGAAATTGAAATATAATGTTGGGGGAATGAGGAAAACTAGTTAAATTGGGATGTAGATCTAGGGTATGTTCTCATTTGTTCTTATGATATTACATTAATATACATGTGTGTGGATTTGGGTGAGTAAGACATGGTGATAATTTGAAATTAGCTGAAATGGTTTAATTTTTGAGTTGTTTTCATTGTTTATTTTTTGAGACTTTAATACGATTCTTCCATATTTTCTTGAGAGTTTTTTTGGAAGGATATTACCGAGTATAGTTCTATCCCTACACTTATATATATATATATATATATATATTCTATTTTTATATGTTTGTAAGAAATATTTGGTGACTAATATGGAAATTTATAGATCGTATCATAGAGTAAGTGGGTGTTCATGGAGTTACGACTATAGGAGTTGTCTCATAGTATTTATTTTTGATAATTTTGTTTATGTATGAAATTTAATACATTGTGGTATATTTGTATAATTTGAAATTATATGGTATTTATTGGTGGTTCTATCATATGTTCCTATGATTTTTGGGGATAATTCCTCCTATATGTCGATTTTAAATCCTTGGTATTTGTCACTAATCCATAGAATATTGGAGGCATGCTTTGGGTTTCTCTACTAGACTAGGGTGGGTTTTAGTGAGGATGATTCATGATTCATGAAACATGGAATTTTTTGTTTCCTTTTCATGCCACAATGACTAAGTGGATCCCAATATCTTAGAATTACATTTTCAAAAATAATCTTGAGTATCCCTCTTTAAGAAGCTACAAATATTATAACGAATAAGGGCTATTATTATAAACAATTTATATGGAATGGTAATATGTAACACATTTTCATCATAAATTTACTAAATTGCAATAAAATATATAAAACCACTACCTAAATAATAAATTTAAAATGTAAAGGATTTTTATAATGAAACTATAAACTCAAAAAATAAAAAAAGGAAGACTTTCCTTTATTGTTACTTTTTAGACGTTGAATAATAACTTAATAATATCTTGAGATAATATTAAAAGGTTACATGAGAGAGAGGTAAATGAACAGGACCAGGAAAAGATTTTATGGGTGATAAAAATGAAGAGTATAAGTGATAATTTATAAAAATATTGAGATATTATTTAATAATTTGTAAATATGGTCCTTGGAAAACCAGTTTGTGAAAAATTAATTTAAAATAATTCACATGTGGGTTTGGCTCATGGAAGTTGAATTTTTTTTATTATTATAACATAAATGTATAAAATTGTATCTTATATTTAATTTTGACTATTGAATATCTATTTATATATATAGGTTTTTTTTAAAATACTACATGTTTTATACTTTGTAAAATACTTCACTAGTTTATAAATTTAATATATTATTTATAAATACTTTATTTAAAGCATTAAATACATTTTGGGTCATAAAAACCATTCTAGGAATCATTATGTCATTTTTACATCAAAATGGTTTCATAAAACCTAATGTATGTGCGATATATATTAGATCATTCACCCAAAAAATAATATTTTTAGTTTAATCTATAAAATTCATCCTTAATTAATTTTGATGTGTCAATTAATTTTTTTAATATATTTTATCAATATTTGTTTTCAATGAGATTATTTTAACTTTAAAACTATATATAAATATACTAATGTTTCATAAATAAAGGTAAAACATATTTCAAAAAATAAATAAATCATTATACATTTATTTGAGTTATATGAATTAAAACATTATAACAATTAATCTAACTATTAATATATAATATATATTATTTTTATATATTACTATTATATAAATAATATTTATTTAATTATATATTTATTTCATGTATTACACATAATAGTAAATTTTTAATTCCAACTATTAGGCTACTATTATAATGATCATATTTTCATTGAAAACCTTACCCATTACAAAAGTCATATCAACTCTTTACATACTGTATATATCACATAAATCCTATACATTTCATTCACTTATTTTTATCTTATGGTTATTGATATTTATTTTAAAAATTTCCTATATTATTTTTATTATTTTTCATTCTTAGTATATTGTATTTATAGCTATGGTACTTTTTGGAGACCAGAAGTCATAAATTTCAAAATTCTAGCCATTCCATTTACATTTATTTATTTCTCCATTAAATTTTTATTAGTAATATGGAATAATTTCATTTTTTTGTAATTATATATTATGAAGAAGTAAAATAAGTCACATATTATGATGATGCACATACAATCAATTTATTACTATAGTTTTAATAAATTCATCATTTATCAAATTATTCTATTCTTAATAAATTTTTCCATTTGGATTTAAATTTTTACATTACAATGAGAATATACGATGATATTTTTCCTTCACTACCTCTTTTGGTTCCCATGTCATTTATTATAACTTATGATAAGTCCATAACACCTTACTAGTTAGGACATTTGGTTTCACATAACCTGATACCATTCATCAAGGATATAGATAAGTTCTATTTGATATGATATGTCTTGTTCCAATTATACTCCTTCAAAATTTATTTCTTCAATGGGTATGGAATATAAAGCCTATATAGAGAGATATGGAAGACCAAATTTAATTTAGATAGATTGGTTGAAAAATCAAATTGATAATCTAAAAAACCAATGCACATAAGTATTTTAAGTAGATTAAAATACCCTAAGAATAATATATGATTATACTTGAATCTCGTGACCCCTTTCCATGGATATATTTTGTGGAAGATTTTCACACTAACATGGAACTTTGAAAATTTACTCAAATTTTCAACATAAATCTTATGTTGATTTTTTATTTCTTTTATGTGCTTCTAGATCACTTATATCATATTTTTCATCTCTTAGAGAAATTGTAATTCAAATAGTTTCCATTCTCAAATTTTATCCTAACATATTGGAGATTGATATCTTTTCTCCTAGAAATATTCTTAGTGAATAATTTGTATACATTAGAATAATTTGATTTCTCGTAAAAATTTCAATAAGGAAATATATTTTTCTGGAAATCCTCATACATATAGAGAGAAATAACATAACATATCCTATAATGATTGAATCACACTTTCAAATTATTCATCTATTTAAGGAGGATATGAGGAAAAAAGATTAAACTTTTTGTTAGGAATTTATTAAAGACTCTTCCCAACATTAGTGATAAACATTAGATCATGGAATGACATGATCAGTAGTAGTGCACCACAAAGTCTCACTAATTTTTATGCACATAGATGAGAAAGTATCTTGAGGTATAAATACAATCATATTGTTATATACTTGTTATATATAGTTTGTCGATCAATAATAACCCATATGATATTATTTTTTACATAATAGGAAGACCAATAATTAAATTCAATTTGATGTCTTCCCAATATCTTTTTGGTATAAATAGTGTTTTCCTCACTATATTTTGAATTTTTCATTATCTATTTACTTTTTGAAATACTAGGAACATTTTCTATATTAAAAAAATCCCCTACATCATGTTATCCAACCAATAATGTTCTCATAGATATATACATATCTAGGTGCTCCCATGGTGTATAGATAATGTTGAGTTGTGGGATTTATTTAGTAAATATTTATTTTAATTTCAAATAATATTTATAAATAAACTTAAATAAATATTTATAACTTATTATTGATCCATATTTAACAAATAATTATTCTAAAGCATTGCTACTATATCTTTTTGAAGTATATGACAATATCAAGGGGATTACTTGAAACAAGTTATTCGTGATGGTTGAGGAATCATTTGATTTAAGAATGATTTTGTCACTTACCCTATGATTTACATGTTTATTTTTTCTATATCTAGAATGTATTGGTATTTTTAAATCCCCATTATTACATGGACCCCATTAAATTTCTTTATTAGTGAGTATTTTATATTTTTCAATTTTTTTGGTGATAATGAATGATGCAGTCATAATATTTAAGAATATACATCCATTTCATTTTTCTCATATTTATTTCCTTACATATAAATATGTTCTTTATAATTATTTTAGTCTGTATATATATCATAACTTTCCCATATAATGGTATTGTATCCTTATCTTTATAGAAAATATTACCATAAATAACTCAATGTAAGGAGTTAGATACTTACCATGATGATTCTTTAATTGAGGAGATTCATAGGCTGAAAACTTATCATATTACATAAGTACATACTTTATTCCATCCCATAAATCATCTATGTATTTGATATACACTACACCTCTCAAAGGTAAGGTTAATAAAATTTCACTAACCACATTTCTATTCAACACTTGAGATTTTTAATCCCATTCCTTTGTATAAATAAACTTAATACCATTCCATTTTATCATGATTAATGGGTTAGAGGTTCCTTAAAGTTTTTTCATGAACTACATATAAAACAAATCTAAAATAAGAAAACTATGTATCTGTTCTATTTTTATGGGATGCGAGCACTCCTCTATAAAATTTTTCTTAAGAGGTTCAACTAGTATTCCTTCAGTAATTATAATATATTCGAAATATTAAAATATTTATAACTAATAATCACATTTAATAAATTTATTATATAGTATCTATTATCATAGAGTGTGTAGATCAACCATTTGGTTTTCAAAATTCTCTTCATTACCTATGAATATATCAAAATATCATCAATAATGACCAATATGAATTTATAAATGCAATCAATAAAGTATAATTCTTTCAAATAGTTTTTTATCAAGAATATTTTCTAATACAAAGGGAATGAAATTAAACTCATAATATTGTTATTTTTTTAGAAAAAAAGTATCTTTAATGTAATAATTCTTTACATTCATATTATATACCAAGATCAAAGATCAAACATGGATAAAAATTGAGTTCCATGAATCTGGTAAAAAAGTCACCAATACATGGAAGAGGAAACTTGTTCATTATGGTGATTCCATTGAGATCAAAAAAGTTGATAGAAATACTTATATATACATAATATTTCTTGAAAAATATTATAGGTACACCCCAATGAGATATAATGGGTCTTAAAAAACACATATCCAATAGTTCATGAAATTTATTCTTTAGTTCCTTAAACTCAACAAATTTCATCTCATACGGAGTCCTTGATATAGGATTAGATCCATGCATGAGTTTGATTGAAAACTATACCTCTTGGTCTAGGGAGTTCTACATAGATCACCTTGGAATACCCTAATATATTCCAGAATAATGGTTACATTATCTATATCCATATTCTATCTTAGCTTACATCCCTCACCAAGTATAATTATAAATAATCTCATAAAGGTTAATTGTTGAAAATAATATGGTGGACATATTTATCCTTTTATAATTATTTCACATTGAAATATGATATGAACAATAATATCATAATTTGTTTATTAAATATCACATGATAAATACCCACATTTTAAATAATAATTGGGATTAAATAACAATTTTAGTTTTTAGGTTAAATAATAATAATTAATTGGTAAAAGGATTAATTTATTTATTGTAGTTGATATATTCATTTTCAGATTTTTTTGATTTATTTGTATGTTGAAATAGTGTTTTAATTAAAATATAGGGTTATTAATGATTAAACATCTGTCGTGTGAGATTAAAATGGTAAAAAGCCATGTCACATGTGATTAAATTTCAATTACCAAAACAATATGAGATGAAACCCCATGAAACAAGGCTTGTGTGTGATTTAATCAATGGAAACCCACTCATGTAAGAGTAATCAAGTGTGGACACAGACAATGTTAAATTAAATTGGTTGTATTGGATGTCATGTTAGAATAAGTCATGCTAAAATTGAGCTATGTCATATTAAACCAAATATTTTGAAGTCCATGTCTGATAAACTTTGAACTAAAGAAGATTAGATTGGACACTACATATACTATTTACGGTCCAATCAATGTTATGTTAGAATAAATCACTCATGTATGACCATATGTGAGGTGAACTAGTCCAGGATGCGAGATACACGTGATTAACCCATACAATTCGAAATCCATGCTAGAATAATTAAATCCCCATAAAATTAAAAGGATTATCCCATTGGATATGTATGGATATCTAATATGTAATGTCTGACTAACCTAATATAAGGTATTACTTCCATTTATTAATGGATTTATCAAAAAAGGGTATACGATACTCATCTTTTCACCACCATAAAATTGGATCACTATAAGCATATGAAAGAAATCATGCATGTGACCTTGGGAACACTTTGGAAGAGAAATTGATGTTTGAGACACTTAATAAAATACCATGGATTTATCTAAAGTGTAAAATCATGTATTATTCTAGTCCAACCCATTTCGTGTTTCTCAAGCCTATGATCCTTCGAGGAGGATTATAACAGGTTTAGCGATGTTTTTCTACAAAAAGTTGGAAGCATGGAGAATTCAATATGTTTAAGGGTTTCACATAATGAATGCATGGTTCATGGCTTGGATGAGGGCCCCATTCGTGGACCGAAATCCATTCATGAATTATCTATGTCTAGTTCAATAGGTTACTCATGACATGAAATAATTTGGGGCTAAAAATTATTAGGGGCTATGATTTTTTGCGGTCCTTACAAACCTGATAATTTTATATCATGAAAGGGTTTCACAATATAAAAATCCATTGCATAATGCACCTTTATAAATTATATCACCTCAAGTTGTCCACAACCCTATATCTTTTCTCTCAATTCCCACAAAATATGTGATGCTCTCTTTAGGCATTTTGGGATCCAGTGAATAGTGATTGATTATCAGCTTCCCTTGTTTGTTCTGTAGTAATATGGGATGTTTTTGACCTTTTTCTCTTATTTATTCAGTAAATATCCTTCTGCTTATTATTTATATATTATGGTTGTTTCTCTCCATTTATTTTCTAGATTTCTCTTACTTGTTTGTAGGTGAGGTTCAGTTGTGACATCCTTGGAGGTACGCATATTATTATGGGGGGTTGATTAGGATCAAAAGTGTTGGTTTGTTCTCTTGAAAAGAATATTGGTGACATTGATGTAGGGGATTCAATGCTTCAATTATTTATTTACAAGAAATAATAATGTTATCATGGTTCATCCCTTTTCATGGAAATGGAATTAACCTAATAAATATTGAACTAGATTAATAAATAATTGGATAGTGATCACAAGTGGTTTATATATACTGTGATAATGGTTTTCCTCTTGATTTTATATATAGTGTGTTATATTTTTTTCTTGTGTATATTTTGGTTGTAATTGGTTCAGAAAATTGTTATTAATGTAAAATGGTAATGAAAATAAATTTATAATTTATGGATTAATTAGATTAAGAATTAATGAAGTGGCCCATTTGAAATTTGGTGTTTATTGTAATTTGATGGTAATCCAAATTGATGCAATGAAAATTTTTAATTAATTTTTTTATTCCATGATAATGGAATTGTTAAATAATGAGAATCATGATAATTCTTGTTAATAATGTTGAAATAAAAAGTCATATTAAATGATAACAACACATATCGAAGTTTAATGAAACCGATTTTTATTCTATGATCTGGTTGAACATTTAACATTTTTTTATAGTTTCATTGATTAGGTTTCCTATAGTTAGAACATATTAATAATTAATCAGTTAATTTAATATGGAAAAAGAACTAATTTTCTATTAAATAATATTTTTCGGTCTTGAGTTTCCTGTCTACTTGAGAAGGCTGAATTCTATGTGTTTGGAGCCAAGAGATCTAGTTTATGTGAGATGGATGGATGCCTTGTTTTGAGGTAATAGTTACCCTATAGAAATTATTGTTTATTTCCTAATTGTTTTGTGTGATGTGATCTGGTTATGAGCCTTGTTATTTGAGCCTAGGATGGATTATGTGATGTGGGTGGGGTGGCCCAAATGATGATGCATTACTTAACACCAATAATGGCATGATGCATCAAGATATGCATGTGGGTGTCGGGGATGAAACTAAGGATAATGGAAAAGGTTAAAACTAGGATTACTTTTTTATGAGATACTAAGATATGGGATTATCACTTGTGAATTTGTTTAATGAATGGTTTTCAGGATACTTGTTTTATCATTATTCCTTTCCCTATTACTTGAGGTAGCTGGTTGTGCTTGGTTTTATTCATCTTTGTGATAGATTTGGATAGTTTCCTAAGTATACTTACATTATGGAATTATTTTAATAATTGAAAACAAATTCTAAATCAATGAGGTTATTGTTAAAGGGATAAAAAATATGAAAATATGTTGATAGTGAGAACCCATAGACTCAGCTTGGAATATGTTTTGAAGGAATGGGATTTACTATGATGACTAAAGAAATGTGGAATGAAATAATGTAAGTGGATTAATGTGGTTAATTAATAGTCCATGAAATAATTAATTTTAATTTAAATGGTAAAAAAGAAAATAATTAATTAATTTATCTCTTAATATGATTGTGTGCCTATAGAATATATAGTCCCTAGAAGTAGAAGCTTTCTTTCTGAGAAATGATAACTATAATTGAGCTTTTTACTAGGTTATTCCTATAGTGTGGTTATAATCTATAGTATATCTTGTATATTTTTTTTCATATTCCACAAAACCCTTATTGGTTAGTGAAAGAAACACCTAGTAGACTCTCGGAGGGTATCTTCCCCAACATCCCAGTGGGAGGATGGGTTGTTGTCTACCCCCTATGGACCTGCTCTCTTCTCTTGGTAGTTACTTGTGATCATATGCAATGAAGTTAGTTTTTCTATATATCTTTATATTGTGATGCGATGGATTTTTGTCATTTCACATGAATGTATCTCCAAATACTGTATACAATGTATGATTATAGGTAAGAAACTTATAGGATGTGATGGATTGATGTTTTTTACTCGCTTTTTGGGAAATAATTTCTTCAGATATAATACGTAATGTATGATTCACATCATACGAGATTTGGTGGATCCCAAAAATAATTGGTTACTATATAATGACCTATCTGTGGGATTATGTGATGATGCGATGCATGAGGTACATGTTGTGATGCCTTGCCTAGGTGTTTGGGAGATAAATTATTTTCGAGAGAGATGTCTTATGACACGCAACATTGTGGTAGAGCAACAATCCAGTGGGGAAGAGGGAGTGAGGTTCCCTTGACATTTCATTATTAAATTATATTCTCTCTTTTATGAGATACTTGGTGATATATATCCATGGTGAGGTTGGGAACATTGTATACCTATTTATGTGATGATTTTGTTTCACTATTGTTCATTATTATTTATCATGCATTCTTATCTTCTGTATAATAGGATATGGGGTTGATCCTATTGAGTATAATTTTATGCTCAACATTTATATATATAAATTATTTTAAAGTTAGTAGGAAAATGTTAGAGACTGGGATATGGATTACTAGCTTTTGGTTTGACATGACCTATTTGAGATTCATTGTTAATTTCGTCTTTACCTGTTTAGTATTTGTAGTTTCTTTTTTAGTTGTTTCATTACTATATTACATTTCATGTTTTTACATGGAATTTATTTATATATATTTCTGAGTAGGTGTTGATTTTTTATCTATATTATCCCTCTCTTACTCATGTTCTCTTAGATGGTAATGCCTCCCCTATGTATGTTTATTATACCCTTGGTGCTAGTCTCCAACCTGAGTCCTACTGAAGGTGGGACTCGATTTTCCACCATCAACCTTTTCTTATTATGGTCCCTTGAAGGGTAATATTAGGGGGATTGTTAAATATATAGTTTTATTATAGGGAGTTTTAAGGAATATAATAGAGTTTGGAGTTTTTCATAAGATATATTACATGGGTTAGTGGAAAAAAATGTCAATTAAGATTAGTAATCAATGTAACCTTGGGATACTTGTTAAGATATGGGTATTTATGCCCCCTATTATTTTATTCAAGGGACTTTATGTTTACTGAGCCTATTAAATGAAGTGATAATGGTTGCAGGAGAGTGACCTAGGAAAGGACAATGAATCATTTGTCTTTGAACTTGTGTTTTATATGGGTAGAACTTAGTAAAGGTTAAAAACATAATAATATATTAATTAATTAATTAATGGTAAATATTCATTTTTTCATGTTTAGGAGATCTATTGTTTTACTGGAATGGATCCAAGTTGACGTCCCCATCATGTTTATTCCATAGATATTTAGAATTATGTTTTAGTAGATTGTCATAGAGTAGGGGTTGAAGATGATAACACTTAGATGAGGGCCGTCAAATAGTTTTAGAACTAAAGTATATAGAATTATGATGGATCCATTATAGATTTAGTTATAAAAGACTAGTTGTAGGAGGTTGAGGTAAATTTCATTTATATATAGTCTTGGAAGTAGAACAACGTTTTGATGGCTATGATGATGTTGCGTGGAGCATAAATGTAGTGATAGTTTTTAATGCATGGGGATTATGAGGATTCTAAAATCTCAAGGGAGAAAATTTTAGAGCAGTTCTGAGAAGAGTTCCCTTCTTTGATAACAATGGTAGCCAGTCTGTAGGAGCTTCTTACCCTTTGAAATGGGAGTCTGATTGTTTGAGTGTTTTAGATCCATTTCATGAAGCTTCTATATTTTGTATCAGATCTATTTTTAGATGAGGATTCTCAGTTGAAGAATTTCAATGTGGATTTGATTCTAGAAATCTAGTTCCAGGTCAACATTTTTATACTGAAGACATATCTTGAGGTGTTGGTGAGAGAAGGGGATACATAATGGATGATGGTAAGAAATAGATCATCATTTAAATTTAGTCATCAAGATTCCTCATGATGCATAGATATGGTATAGGGTTCCCAATTTCCTTGATAGAATAGATTTTGGTCATCTGAGGGTAGGTCCTACTCATAATCATATAATTTCTCTATGGGTGAAAGATCACATACCAATGATAAGGGATCAGATGTGTGTTTTTATGGAGGTTGGATTCATTAGTAGTGAGAGTGCTCAAAATTTCTGAGTAGTCATCATGCACTAGGTGTTCCACATCAGGTTCTTCCATTGAGGCAGTTTTAGCCGAGGTATAAAGATAGGGTGTTTGAGTTTTGGATCAGTAGATAAGAGATGGTGAAGGTAGAGTATAGCCCCAGGACACTCCCCATATTTAGTTAGAATATTCCTTTCATGGATGTGTTTATCACCAGGGTCAGAGAGGCCATGGACTAGGTCATGTTCATCTCCATGCCTTAGAATTTCTTTCAAAGGAGTTCCAGATATCATTCAATTTATTTTTTTTCTATCTTCTACATGGGTGCATGATTTTTTTGATTAAGGAGCTATGGATTAGTTGTATTAAGTGTAGGATATCATAGATTTATTAAAGAGGTAGGCTGTTCTTTGTGATAGTGATGTTGTGATATCAATGGTTTTTGGTGAGGAAGACCCCTAAATGGGTTAAGGGCATTCTTCTTCCTAGTTTTCATTTATGGATGATCCAATGTTGAGTTCATCAGAAGTTCAATAGTTATTTATTCCTAATGTTGTAGAAGGAAAACCTAATGCATTTCTAAATGAGGATTTAGAGTTACCCCCTCGATGGGAGATCATATTTCGGATAAATCCATATCAAGTCATGTATCCTATCTCAATATACCTATATAGGATGGTTCCACTTGATCTATGATAGCTACCTATATCACTCGATAATCTATTTCAGTGAGTTTTTCTTGGCTGAGTGTATGACTGTGGGGTGTACCCATTTTTGAAGAAGAAGGATGACAATATATTATGGATTTAAATTTATTATGATCTCCTGGACTAGTTGATGGGGTTGATTAATTATCCTCCTTCACATATTGAAGATTTATTCAAACAACTAAAGTTTCTTGATAATCGACCAATGGTGATGATATCTTTATACGTGGATGAAGGATAAAGATATTTAAAAGAATACTTCCCATTATCATCATGGGTACAATAATTTAATTTTGATGGCTTTTGGTGTGATTAATTCTCCAAACATGATCCAGGCATTGATGAATGCTTTGCTTAATGAGTACCTGGTTTATTTCATGGTTGTTTTCATCAACACCATCCTTCTGAACAGTTCTTCCACCAATGATAATAGAAACTATGTTTTTTTTGGGATTTATTCATCATCATAAGTTATTAATGAATTCATCTAATTGTGATTTTTTGATCTTGAAGTCTGTTTCATGGGGCATGTAGGTCCCCAATAGGGTGTAGAGGTGTATACTTTAATGATAGAGGTGGTTGTTTCTTGGGTAGTCCCCAAGATAGTGTCATAAATATCTAGTTTTTTGGGTATTGGAGGCTATTATTAGTGGTTCATAGATATTTTTTATCTGGTTATGACTTCTTTGATATAATTAAATAGAAATAATTATGTGTTATTATGGACTGAACAATGCTATAAATCTATAGATTACCTGAAGGGGAATTTTGTTAGTGCTTCAGTCCTCTGTTCCCAAGTTGAGGGAGTTCTTTTTGAGGTTTTATATGAGGATTTATGTCTTCGATTGGTATGGGTTCTGATGAATCTTATATTAGTTGTTTCTTATCGATATTGGTAGTTACATTCCTGTGAGCATAACTATGTCACCTATGATCTCGAATTATTGGTAGTTGTGTTTTTTATGATTTTTTTTGAAATTACTACCACAGCGAGTATTTTGTGGTTATTACCAGTCATAAGATCCTTAAGTATAAATTATGTAAGCATTAATTGAACTCAAGTTAGTGTCAGTGTATAGAATTCTTACAGGATTATGACATTAATATTTTATATCTTCTAGAAAAGGGAAATTTTGTGGCCAATGCACTGACTAATAAGTTACATAGTCATTTCGTGCATAGATCTAGATATTCATGGAGAGTAATGGAAGAACACTAAATATAGAATCTTGATATGGAGTATTTTTATGTAGAGTTATTCTTTTCTACATGATATTTTAGTAATATTCGGTTTTGTAGGTGGAGGAGTCCCAGCTAGGGGATTTAGAGGTGCACGTCTGTAGGGATTGAATTTGTTGAGTAAATAAGGTTTTCCTTATGAATTTTACATTCTTTCTTGTTTTGAAAATCACAAAAACCTTATACTTAAGCAAATATAAATTTTACCTCCATAAGCAAAATTTACTTTTTTAAGGAAATTTACCCTAACCTATATTTTCTTATACATAGCAATATTTTTCTTAAGTACAAAAACCGGATTCATAACCAAAATCCCAGAAGTCATAAAATGTAAAGATTTGGAGAATTCTATTTTTAGGATCCGAATTCTGAATGTGAACTGAAATGAAGTTCCAATCCGAATTATGGACTTCAAACTCTTATAAAGTTCGACTCTGAACTTTTAGGAGTTCGAATCCAAACTCTTATGAAGTTCGACTATAAAATTTCATGATTTTAACTCCGAAATCTTATAAAGTTCGACTCCAAACTTTCCTAAGTTCGACTCCGAACTCTTATGAAGTTTGACTCTGAAATTTCATGAGTTCGAATCCGAACTCTTATAAAGTGTGACTCCGAACTTTCATAAGTTTGACTCCGAACTCTTATGAAGTTTGACTCCGAACTTTCATGAGTTTGACTCCGAACTCTTATGAAGTTCGACTCTGAACTTTCATGAGCTCGACTCCGAACTCTTATGAAGTTCGACTCCTAACTTTTACAAGTTCTACTTCGAACTCTGCAAGTTCAGATTCTGATCCTTAGGGAAACCAGACTCCTAATTCCTATAAAATATAATCTGAACATTTCTTAACATAGACTCTGAATTATGTTTTGGTTAGACTCTGATTTTTTTGTTGTATTTGTCTTTCCTTGTTTTTTTACAATCTCTAATGAAAAGTTGTTTGGATAATTGGGTATTGTAGTGTTATTACTAATCATTCAAGTAACATATTTTCTATTCCCTTCAATTATTTTTGAAAATCACAAAGGGGGAGAAGGAAAAAGAACTACTCCTAAGGGGGAGAAGGAAAATTAAGCACTAAAAGGAGGAGAAACAAATTTTTTAAAATATCCTTAAAGTAAGGGGGAGTTTCTCTCTATGAATTTTTTCATTCCCATGGTAATGAAAAAACTCAAAATAAAATCCTCAGAGTTTCAATGCCCAAGGGGGAGTTAGTTGTATTCACATTCATCCATGAACAAAGGGAGATAAGTTTTAATTTCAAAGTCTAATGAAAATTTTCAAAGTCCTTATATTCTTTTTCATAAGGATGTTTATGCTTTCCAAAAATGGGGAGATAGTTGAGTTAATAAGGTTTTCCTTATGACTTTTCCATTACTTCTTGTTTTGAAAATCACAAACACCTTATACTTAAGCAAATATAAATTTTACATTCATAAGGAAAATTTACTTCTTTAAGGAAATTTACCCTAACCTAGATTTTTTATACATGGAAATATTTTTCTTTAGTACCAAAACCGGATATATACCCAAAATACCAGAAGTCATAAAATGTAAAAATTTGGAGCATTCTGTTTTAGGATCCGAATTCTGGATGTGAACAAAAATGAAGTTCCAATCCGAATTCGGGACTCTAAACTCTTAGAAAGTTAAACTCTGAACATTCAGGAGTTCGACTCCAAACTCTTATGAAGTTCGACTCCGAACTTTCATGAGTTCGACTCCGAACTCTTATAAAGTTCGACTATGAACTTTCATAAGTTCAACTCCCAACTCTTATGAAGTTCGACTCTGAAATCTCATGAGTTCGACTCCGAACTCTTATAATGTGTGACTCCGAACTTTTATAAGTTTGACTACGAACTATTATGAAGTTTTACACTGAACTTTCATGAGTTTGACTCTAAAATCTTATGAAGTTCGACTCCAAACTTTCATGAGCTCGACTCTGAACTATTATGAAGTTCGACTCCAAACATTTACTAGTCCGACTTCGAACTCTACAAGTTCAGATTCCGATATCTGGTGAAACCAAACTTTTAATTACTATAAAACAGAACCCGAACATTTCTTACCACAGACTCCGAATTTTTCTTTGGTTAGACTCTAAACTTTTAATTTGCTTTCACTCCGAAATTTTGTATGGATTTTACTTACATATTCTCCATTTCAAAACGATGTCGGGCATTTAGTTATACATGATTTATTATTAAAAGGATGTCATCCATTCTGTTTCTAATTAACTGTTGGTTGAGTTACACGTGTATAGGTCCTTCAGAATTTCATGGAAAATATGACCGTTGGAGAAGGGAGCCAACCGTTGGAAATTTTCCTATAAATAGGAGCTCATTTGAAAGATCTCAATATGAAGTTGATCGATCTAGAGACCACGCGTTGTTAAGGTGATTTCTAGAGAGAGAAGCTTTTCATGACTTGTGCGTATTGAACTGCTCGTTTATATTGCTTCGTGCGACTCCGAATGTTGGCGATTACATTCGAGGACTTCCAGGGATAGGAAGACAGAGGTGCCGACTACCTTGAAGTTTGAGGGCTTCCTTGCTGAGGAAGACAGAAGTTCCAACTACCTTAAAGTTGAGGGCTTGCAGGGATAGAAAGACAGAGATTTCGATCTTCATATTGAGGTCTTACCCTGGTGTGGGTAAGACAGACTTGCTTGAAAGTATAAATCAAGGGACCTTTATCCAAGGTTGTTGGATACCCTTCTCTTTCGGTTAAAAGACTTATATATTGTTACTTGTAGTTTTAATACTTGTTTTTCGGCTACAATTTTTGTATTGTAAGGAAAGTATAACCTTCTTATATTTCTTTACACTTGTACTCTGATTAGTTTAGATTCTATATGCTTTAAGGTAGAATCTCATATTGTAAACTTTGGTTCTAATTCTCCAGTTGGTGATTAGAGGTGTTGTGAATTTTTGTAGCTTAACATTGTTAAACTTATATTTTTCTGTGTCTAAGGAATTTTTTTAGAGTGTACAATTCACTCCCCCTCTTGTACATTGAGCATCTACATCATTATTTCGATCCTACAGAATTGTTTTTGGAGATTCACCTGATGATTAGTTTGAGGATGGTTAACACTGGGTAATTTTAAAAAAGAGTATTTTCTTTCATTTTATGATTCAGGATATGGTTTTATGTGAGTACCATAGATCACCCTTAGTGTTCTACCTTAGTGGTAAAAATATTTACTAATCTATGAGAGGTAAAATTTGGTTTCCTTGGTTTAAGCATTCAGTTATAGAGTTTGTTTTTTCGATGTTTTGTCTTCCAAAAGGCAGCGACTTAGCAATATGTTCCATATGGTTTTATAAATCCATTAGATGTTCCCAAATAAATGTGGGTGACATATCGATTGAATTTTTTACTAGTTTGTCTTGAGATCAGGGAGGATATGATTCTATATAGGTGATATATGATCATTTGATGAAATAACCCTCCTTCATAGAAATAAAGATGTCAATATCAGTGGAGGTTTTATCGAGGAAGTATCTGGAGGAGGAGGTGAGAGTCTACGAAGTCTGGAGGATGAACATATTTTATTGAGATCCTCATTTAAAATCTAGGGTGTGAATAGTTCTATAAAATGATCTTCGATTTTAGTTATTCATTAACACTACTTTTCATCTATAGATAGATGGTTAGATAGAGTGGACACTTTATACTCTTGAAAATATGTTGATCTCTCAGATCCTATATTTTAGATGATTCTACATGAGAAAAATTCCCTGGGTCATGTTATCTTACAATAATAGTTTCCACTCTACCATTTATATGGAACCTTTTGAATATTTATATGTTATACCTTTCCATTCTCCATTTTACTGGACCAAGGTTAGAGAGGATTCAATTATTAGCCTCGAACTATTATATAATATCACAGAGATGGTTTAGATACATCAAGAGAGGATGATGACAGTGAAGGATTTTCAGGATTCCTATGATGACCATAGGTGGAGAAATATTGAGTAAGATGTTAGATATGAAGTGTTTCTAAAGGTTACTTTTTATCATGGGCAGTGAAGGATTGTTAGTGGGAGTAATCTTTCTCTCTTGTTTTTTGGTCCATTCAAGTTGTTGTATTGTGTTAGATTCATGGAATATCAGATAGAACTTTCTCCAAAGATGAGCAGAATACAAGATTTTTTTCATAGGTCACAACCCAATTGTTGCCATTATGACTCTCTCACATCATTGATTACGGTTATACCTATGTTGGAGAGGATCTGATATTTGAGGAGAATACTATGGAGAACTAGGACTGCTAGGAGAAGATACGTCAAGGGAATTTAATCCCCTCGGTTCATGTCTTGTGCTATCATGGTTGAATGCGTGAGAGTACCTAGGAATTTTATTTGAAAACATTAACTTATTACCTTGAGTTGTTTGATTTTAATCTCTTATATTGTAATATTGTTCCTTTTGTGGATGTTAACATTTTTATTTTTTAAGATGGTTTCAACTTTTTTCTTATTGGTTACCTTACTCTCATTTAAGAGGTATCTCCCTTGGAAGAGTGTTTAGGTGCCAGATGATTCTGTAGCATGGTTTTGTTCTTTTTTCCTCTGAGTGAGGGGGTAAATCTCCAATGATAAAGATATCCTTGATAGGAATCTCAAGAGGTGGCTATTCGGATGACCCCTTTTCAATTTTATATCTAAGTTTGGTTTTGAAATATCTGGGATGAGAATTTTTTGTGTGGTATATGATGTAAGAGACCAGATCCATCTAGTTTGACCGTTTACATGTTCCCAAATCCCATGGTACTCATAGGATTCCTAGAGAAGGTCCAGATATGTTTGGATTCTAAAATTTTGAAGCATAAATAATTCATCATGTATGAGGGTTTCATGTCATGAATGTGTGGTTCAGGGTTTGGGTGATAGCCAAATTTATGGATTGAAATATATTCACAACTTGTGTAAGGATAGTTCATGGGGTGACTCATAATGCCAAAAAAATTGGGGTTGAATAGAATTAGGTGACACATTTTCAGTGGGACATAAGAAAATGATACTTTCACAATGTGATGGGAGTTTTTACTATGAAAACCCATTGTACCTTGGGCCTTCATAAATTATATCACCTTAGGTATTCTAAAACCATATGTTATATCTCTAAATTTCTAGGAAAACCATGATGTTTGTTTTAAGAATTTGAGGATCCCTTCAATAAGGATCCATTCTAATCTTCTCGTGTTTTGTCCATAGTGATCTGAGGATTTTTTTACATTTTCTCCCATGGTTGTTCAATATATATCCTACACCTTATTATTTCCATTCTTCAACAGTTTCCCTCAATTGTTTTAATAATGTTATATCAGATTTTTATTGGTGCAGTTGGGTTGTGATGTCATTGGAGGGATGCAACTTCATACTGGAGGGGTGATAGGGATCTATGATATTGGTTCTTTCTCTTGCAAAAGTCTTTTATAAAATTAAGGTTGGGGATTGATTTCTTCAAATATTTATTTAAGTGAATTTGTAAAGAAAGATTGTATTTTCCATTTAGATGATAATAGAATTATCTTAATAAATATTAAACTAGATTAATAAATTATTAGATAGCGATCACATGTTGTTGCTTTCTACTGTGATAACGGTTTGCATCTTGATTTTATAAATAGTGTGTTATCATTATTATTCTTGTATATCATGTTTCAATGTCATACCCAAAGAATTTATAAAGAAATTTAATATATAATTTAATTAAAGAAACATTGAGTCCCTATAAAACAACACTTTGTTGTTATAATTATTTAAACAAGATAGTTATTACCTAACAGGTGAACATTGAAATATGAATAGTAATAACTACTATGAAATTTAATTTATGATTGTTTCACATAAATGAAGTATATTTATAATGAAATATATAATTTTTAGTAAAATAAACATATTTTTTGAATTTTTAATGTCAACTTTAATTTTAGGTGAATTTTTAGTATTTCTCTATAATGTATCATTTTTAATGAATAGTAAAAAAAATACAACATTATAGTTAAAAAATGTGTTTTTAGTTTAAATAATTTTTATAATTTAAATTGAATCTTAATATAAAAATATAGCAATTATACATATATTAATCAATTGTAGATCATTAGAATATTTTTTATTGGAATTAGATATAAAAACTTATTGAACTTTTGAACATTCTTTTTATCATCCTTCTTACCACAATTACAGGATTAGTATTAAACATAATTTTTCCTCTTCTATGAATAGAATTTACAAAAATGGACATATATGGTATTTATTAGTAATATATTTATAATTTTATATGATCAACTTGATTTTTTAATGAATAGTAACTTGACTGTTTGGAATAGTAATGTACCCTTATGAATAGTTATATGGCCCTTAAGAATAGTATATCATCCAAATTAATAGTAACCCCAGCCATGAATGTATAAATAAAATTTATGCAACTTATAAATGAAAGTATGATATATTTATTTCATAGTATATGTAAATGAACATTAAAAAAATTATTAATTAACTGTTGGTATTTTAAGGGTAATAAATATTTAATTACAATTTTATAATTAATAAATTGATTTAAAATAAAATTTGTTTTTATAAAATGAATTCATGAATTAATATTTTATTATCCTATTATTTTAGGATAATTTAATGATACATTAGTTAATTTTTCATGTTATTATAAAATCATTATAATAATTTTATAAACAATATTTTTTGAGTAAATGATGAATGTAATAAAAAATTGAATTTCTCATATTAAGGAAATTGTTTTAATAACATGGATTTATTTTTTGAATTTTACACCTCAAAAAATGGTTAGAGTGAATTTTATATATTTTTAAAAAATACTTGAATTTTTGGTGAATAGTAAAATATGAGAATTTACAATAAATGCTGAATATATGAATTATATATTCATGGATGATTTTTGGATGATGTAGTCACTATTTTTTAGAAATCACATGAACTCATTACTATATTTATTCAAAATAATCAACAGAATTTTTTGTCTTGAGAAAAATAATAAAATAATGAGAAATCACCCCTCTCATCCACTATAAAAACCACCACTTAACCCCTCTTTTCATCACAAATCTAAGCATTAAATATTTTAAAAATTCTACCCAAGTCTTTCTCCCTAGTCTCCCCCACGTCCAGGATCTCTTGTTCTTTCCAAAATACTAAAACCCCTTTTCATAAGGAGGTTATCAAGGTGGATAATTCAAGAGGTAAATCCTCTTCCATTTTCTTTTAATTTTATTTCAATTTATTTTCTTTTATTATCATATCCTCCCATAATATGTCTAAATGATAATTATAACACCATTATAATCAATATTATATAATTAAATCACATTAATAGAAGATCTATTATCAATCTTCTTACCCTCTCTCTTTTATTTTATAAACGAAATCATTTTTCGGGAGGTGCCGATTTAAAACCTTCATAGACGAAGAAGTTTCATTCTTCAATTTATCCTTCCAGGATGGTCAGGAAACCATTTATATTGAAGTGAAATATTATAAATTTTTTATTATATCTTATTTAATGTTCTCGAACCATTATATATACATGAAATTAAATAATAGAACCAAGCTAGTTCATTTTGATCGATAAACTGCTAAAATCAAGCTGAATGGTTATCATTAACATGTTATAAAATGATTCATCCTAATACATGGAAAAAGTAATTAATAATACCAATTAAACCTATTATTGTTCATTAGTAATATGTAATTCCAATTTTGGTGAATTATACCCATTTTACGTGACCTCCATTACTTATAATCAAGCGACCAGATCATGAAAATAAAGTAAACGAACAATCTTGAACAAAAAAATTCAATCTTATAACTTATAAAAATGACCATAAATGACTCAATAAAAGAATAATAAACTATATAAATTTATAATAGGTTCTTAATTAAATTATTAATAATTCTAATTTCATATTCAGGGATCTTAAGGTCAAGTGTAAAACTCATTCAGACATAAGGTAAGGGTTTTGTCATCTCACTTCCATCTTGTGAGATATTCTTTATTCACCACTATTTATTGTGTTTGGTGTAAGTATACTTCCCAGTAATATATCATATCATGAATCCATTTATTTTCATAATTCTCAATTTATTATTGGATGATTATTAATTTTGGTGCATATGATTCGATTGATTGGAAACTGGTAAGGGATTCAACCCAAACCCCTATTTTCCCTTCAAGTTACTCTTTCAGTACCATTAATCAATTGTAATAATTCTTTATTTTTTTTATATTTACTATTAATTATATTTATATTTTAACAAATCGTATATATAGACAATATCATCCTTTTTTCATGGAGATATACATGTTTTAAAATAGTTCCCTCCTAAAGTCTTCTCGATAAACAAGCCTGATTCAAGGGAACATCCTGAATTCCTACACATTTTCAAGTGAACTATATAATATATTTTAATACATCATTGGTTTTATAAAATCAAATAATTTATCATGAAAAACTATCTTGGTTCATTTAAAGTCTTATGAAAACAAACATGCCTTTCTTCTTTAAAATCTCTTTAATATTTTCCTTAAACCGTACTAAAATATTTTATTTCTAATGTTTCTTAAAAAATATTTTTAATGCTTTCAATTATGTGAGAAATAAATTATCCCTCAAATATAATTTTAGTTTCCTTACCTTCTCTTTTCAAGGATATATAATATTACAATATGTTTTTATGACCAATACAAATGTTTTTCAAAAAGAATTCTTATTTCCAAAGTAAAAAAAGTGTTTTCCCATATAAATTTTACTTCTGTGAGACATATGGATTATTCACCATTTATTCCTTATGTGTGTGGTTTGTGTACCGAACATTGAAAAATCATATCAATAGTCTCCATATTATCATGAAATACAAAGCTATTATGATTTCAATGTTTCAATGTGGTATGAGACACATTTGGTTGTTTGAAGATTAATTTCCATGAGAAAATTTCAATGGTATATCCATATATAATGAATTATTTTGTTGAATAATTTATATAATTTATGTTTATCTCTTATGATACCATATACCGTTCTTCGTTTAAGGGTTTATGATCAGTTTGACCGTAGATGTTCCCTTGGATACCATTCATGGATTATCATTGAAGTATTACCATTTGATATGCTAGTTTATTAATATGAATGTTTATGTAGTTTATGTTTCACCTTTTTCATATGAGGAATGTATTTGACTTATTAAGTGATGGGTGAGGCCTAATTTATCCTCTTGATTCATTGGTAGGCATCATGAGACAAAAAATAATTGGGTATTGGTTGTGTCCTTACCCTAGTATTTTCAGACGTCTTGGCTGAGGCCTCGATGGTATGTTTATGATGTCCCACATTATGTATTCCCTAATTATGAAACTAGTAATTAATAGTCCATATAATTATTCAACTAGTATAATATATATGGTTATGTTCTATAATGTAATTATTCATTCAGATTTTTTTACTACCATACTGTTCTCATGATTATTTTTTAATGGAATGTGTACTTTTATTTATTCACCATGACTTATTACATATGATTTTTCTGTACTATTTACCCTTACTGAGAACTTGATCTCACCCCTTTATTATTCTTTATTTCACCCCAGGATGTAAAGATGAATTTTATGAATGAATTTGAGGGATAATTTAGGAGTTATGGATGTTTCCAATAGAATATATATTTTTTTCCATCAAAAGTTGTAATATAAAACACATGTTTCTATATGGTTTTCCAAAAATACTAAAATGTTTGGTCTTTCAAGATATGAATTTCTTGTAATCATTCCAATGTAATAAAATAATTCACTGTCTTTGGGAAACTAGGGTTGTGGTGTTAAATTTTGTGCTTGGATTATCATTTTTTTGTTAACTGAAAATGGAAATGAATGTAAATTTAGATATAATTGATTATCAAGATTAATTTTTAATGAATTGGAATGTTTGAAATGTAGCGACTCAGATTTTGGCCATCTCAGACTTTGGAATATTCCTATCAATAATTCCAGATCCAGGCGCAAAGATGGTGTACGATTCCGAGGCCCGATGTGCCCGAAATTAATTTTATAAAAATATCAAGTATTTTTATACTATGCACGTGGTAGGGGTGTGTTATCTCCTAAATGTTAGCTCAAAATGGGAATCTGAGGGCATAATTGCATCTGGAGCGTGTTGTTTACCCTAGGTGGGGTGTAAACTTTGCGGGGCGCGAGCCTGCTGTGAGAAAGGCCACCAGGGGTGTATTCGTAAATAAATGGAAAAGTTTATTTATAAGCGTTGGCTCAAATAACTCTTTAAAGGAGTCTCAGATCACAATTCTGAGTCCACCACTATGTTCCGAACGACGCTTTTACCCTAGGGGCGACCTAATTTTCCCCGCGCAGGGAGGTCTGGACCGGGGTGATAAATTAATAAATTATGTTAGTTAAGTGATTCAAAAATATCAATCACCACCCTATTCTCCCATCTCCCTCCTCTCGTAGGCGACTCCCCTCCTCTCCCTCCTCCTCCGTTTCTTCGTCAAATCGATCCATGAATGACCGTTATCAACACTGATCATCAGCGGATCGAGCTTCAGGGCGTCGCAGGCGTCATTCTGCACCCAAAGCTTCGACAATCTACCAACTGGTAGGTAGTTTGAGTTTTAAAATCCCGGATCCAGTTTTTGTGATTTTATTCTTCATATTTTTGTAAGGGTTGTGTAGTTAGGGCCCCGAGCTTTCCGAAAAAAGTTTCAGATCTGAATTTGGAGCACCGGAGTGCTCCTGGTGGCACACGAATGTTTTCTGGTGGAAAACCCAGATTTCGGTGGCGGCTATGGAAGATTCGAGCAAGGGCGGAAGCGGCGCGGCAGATTTCGGCTCTGGCACGACGGTTTCCGGCAGCGACACGGTGGTTTCCGGCAACGCAGGCGGTGGTATGACCAGGTTTTTCCAGGGGTTCTTTTAACCCCTGTAACATGAAAATTGGGAGTCCGATTTGAGATCTATTTGTGGTGACGTGAATCTTGTGTTGAGACAGACCTCGTGAGATTCATTAGAGAATTTTGTGAGTCAGTTTTTTGGCCCGGGTCCATGAAGTGTTGAAAATAATAATAATATTTTTTTATTTTCATCTTCGATCCACCATAACTCCTGCACGGAGTGTCCAAAAGACATGCCTTCCATGGTGTTGAGACCCTGATGGTACGATGGAATTTTCAAGATAGTTTCTGGGTTTTGGGACCAAGAACAGAGTGTGGGACCCACGAGTCCAGGTTCCGACGTTTTCAAAGAAACATGACTTTTCCACCGGGTTTTTGTTTTGGATGATCGAGTAGTCGTTCCCCTGTGTTTTTTCAAGGGGATCGCAACGGTGTGATCTGCTTGACGAGTTTCAGGATCATAGTGTGGGCCCCACCTGTGTTGGCTTCGGTGAATAGTAACTTTTTCATTGGGTGTCCATTTGGGATGATCGAGTAGTCGATGCAGTGTGTTTTTTTCGAGAGGATCGAAGTGGTATGATCCGTTTGATGTGTTTCTGCAATTGTAGTGTGGGACCCACACGGGCTAGCTACGGTGAATAATTCTATTTTCATCAGTTGTCCATTTCGGGTGAGTAAATAGCCTATCCTGCGTGTTTTCTGCGTGGATCATGATGGTGGCCTTAGTATTGGTCTTGGAGGTGCGCGGTGTGGCGTTGTGGCGGGTCGCTCGGGTTAGCAATGTTTGGACCAGTAGTGGTTGAGAGTACTGCCTTGGTCAGTTCCTACGAGGGTTCATGTGGCATCACAACCTTATTTTAGGTTTGTGATCCTCTCGATGGGATGTTTTATCTGTTAGAGTTGTGGCATCCCTCTGGTGGGACCAGAGCGGGATCCTCTAACATCATTTCCCTATATCGGGTTCTTGGAATCGCTATGACCGCTTATCCACGGGCGGCGATACCCTATCTAGCAGGTTAACCCCGTAGGGTTTGTGGAATCATCGGGAATATGATTTTCTACACAGTGTGCTGTGCTCAGTAGGGTTGTGGCATCGTCGGGTATATGATCCCCTACTTAGCATGATGATTATTGTAGGGTTGTAGTGTCGTTGGTTATACGATCACCTACTCAGCGTGTGGTTTTTGAAGGGTTACAGTATCTTTAGTTCGATCCCCTATAGCGCGAGATGTACAAGATAGGGTTTTGGTATTTTCGTGACCATCGTGACACAGGTGACGATCCTCTATCTGAGTGACATGTTTCTATGGAGTGCTAGATCGAGTTGTGGTATCCCCCAGCGGATCCTGGGAGTGATCCCCTATCTGTGAGATCTACGAATGCTAGATTGGGTTGTGGTATCCCCCAGTAGAACCTGGGAGTGATCCCATATCTTTGAGATCTTCCTATACCGTCATGGGTTCTAGTATTCCCTAGAGGAGCCTAGGAGCGATCCCCAATCTGAGGAGTTTGGTGTCTATGTTGTTTCAGCGAGGTTTCCTCAGTAACGATATCTGACGAGCGTGATCTCTCAGGTGAGCATCTGAGATGTTTGTGTGGGACCTAATGGAGTGTATCTCTCAGACGAGTGTCATCTAGGATGACAGTGATCATGTAGTGTGCTCTCATGGTTGTGAACCGTTACTGGTGATGAGGTCGGTACCTCATGTGGCTTGGTGCGTGAGCTAAGTATATTTGGATGTTTTTGGTATACGTAAGAGCGTATATCTGAGCAGATGTTCATGGTATATGTATGGGTGTATACCTTAGTAGATGTTGAGATATATGTTTGGGTGTATACCTAATGGTATGTTCATGGTGTATGTATGGGCATACATCTAGATTGAGCTGACTAGTTGTGTTTAACTGAGGATTGTCACGAGATGGAGTTTCTCTCTCATCTGGGTTCCCTCTGGCTGGGATGAGTGGACTGTTGCCTTTCAGTTTCTCTCTTTTATTTTGGGGGTTTGGGGTGCCTACTGTGTATTGTCATACTCACCCCTGTATGGGCTTTTCCCACACATGTTTTTGTCTTGTGGAGACCACATGCCTTTCGACGGAGTCCCAGGAGGACCCGGAGCAGGCGGAGCTTTGTGACCGAGACTGATCGGGGTGTTTACCGTAGCTATGCCGAGGATATTACCACTAGGTTATTTTGATAGAGATCCCCTCTTTCTGAGTAGGTTGGACGCTTTTGCAGTTTTCTTTTGTTGGGCCCTGTTTGTTCCCCTTTATATTTTTGTTGCACTCTGGTTTGGGATAGATGTATGCATTCATTTTCTTTTCAGTTTTATATATCTCTGCACTATTTCATAGAGGTGTATGTGGTTGTGTGTGTACAGGTACCTTAGTATAATGCATCCCATGTGTGTGATATCCTACTCGGTGCTAGTCACCAACCCCTGGCCTATTAGAGGCGGGCTTGGGGAGTCACGGCTCGAGCCCCGTTGGGTCGTGTTGTGACATGAAATCCAATATATATTTTAATATAATGGTAATTAAAATTGATTAAATGCACATGATAAGTTAAATGTATTATTCCCTGATAATGGAATTTATAAATAATGTTAATTATAATAATGATTGATTATAATGTTGAAATGAAAAGGCATGTTAAATGAGAAAAATACTTCTCTATGTTTTTTGAAACTGGTTTTAATGTTAACAGAATGTTAAAATTTTGATATCTTATTATGTAATAATGCCTTAGGTTTTCCATAGTTAAAAAATTTGAATAATAATTTAGTTAATTGAAGATGGAATAATAATTGGTTGTATGTTAAATATAATTTCTAGGGCATGATTTTTATATCTTCTTGAGAAGTCCAAGTTCTTTATGTTTGGATCCTTGAGAGCTCGTTTATGCATGACAGCTGGATGCCTTATTTTCAGGGACTAGTTTCGCTATTTACTATATGTGTTTATTTCATAATACTTTTGTGATGTGATATGTTTATGAGCCCTGTGATATGAACCTTGGATGACAGAGCACCAGATGACTGATGTGGTATGGGTGGGGAGGCCCAGATGATTTGACACTGTTTGATGTATGTGACCGAGAGATGCATCGGGATATGCCTGTTCATGTTAGGGGTGACGCCAAATAAGATTAAACAGGTTTAGGAAGGGATTACATGTTGATGTGATGTTGAGATCTGAGATTCCCTCATATGAATTATTTTAATGGTCGATGACATGGTTTCTTTTTTTATGTAATCCATTCCCCACCACTAGAGGGATGTGGATATTATTGGTTTCACGTTTACTCTTGGTGGTTGTTTTGGATGGTTTTTGTAACAGCGCGAGATTTTATGAAAAATATTCTTTTTAATTTTATTAATGTCTTGTGTTGTACGCTACACCAAAAGGAGCTTTCACAACACGCATCCTTGACTTTCCTTGCATTACCGCAATCACAACCTTCCTCGATAGCGTGTGTAGTACACAATACTGAGTTTCACGAAACAACGATATGCTATTAAAATATTATTAAAACTAGCTGTTATGAATAGTAATAACCACTTTTTAAATTTTATAAATTTTAGCTCTCAAAATGGACTTCATTTTTGGATTAGGAGTATCGAATTTAGCCTAAGATGAAATTTTGGTACTTTTCGGATAACTTTCATATTCTGATGAATAATGAAAATTACTAAATTATAATTAAAAACAACTTTTTTAATCGAAATAATTAATAGTGATAAATTATTAATTTGAGTGGTTTTAAAGTATATTTAGAATATATTTTTACAATTTAATACAATTTTGGTCATTGGATGTAATTTCACATTTAAACCAGACATAATCAAGTGTCAATCTTTTGATAGATATTGTTTCTTAAAAACACGCTGTTTGTTTTAACAGCGGGATTTAATTATAAAATTAATTAATGCAACTTCTATGTTATGAATTTGGTAAAATAGACTTCATTTTTGAATTCGGAATATGAAATATATCTTAGGATGAAATTTTGGAATTGTTCTGAAAAACATCAATTTTTGATGAATAGTGAAACTACTAAGTGGTAGTTAAAAAACTGAATTTTTCATAAAACTTAATTTTACCGCTTCTGTGAATGGAATTTCAAAAATCCGAGAGACACGGTTGATTTCAGTAAGTAATATGTGGTTCAATGAGATGAAAATAATTTTTGGTGAATAGTAACTTTTTACTTTTATTTACCACGGTTAAAAGTAAATAGGGTAATTAAGGGTAAAAATGATATTAATATTACACTAACACATGTACTAATCCTATTGGACAAGTGTATCTCGACCAAAAACAACCTTAAGTGTAAAATATTATCATTTAGGCCCACTTGGATTAGATTAGGACATTTATTATTATTTAATTCAAAGAAGAGTTAAAAGAGTTAAAATCAAAGTTTATTTACTAAAACATTTTTAATATAGGGCTATACATAAGATAAATTAGATTGTAAATATTCATTAGAAAGCTAAAACGATTTACTACATAATCGTATTTTAATTGTAATTTTTAGACATCAAATAAGTTAATTTATTTATGACACAAAGATGATGCAGTAATTATCATATTAATGAAATATTGACATAATTGATATTATAAATACCCAAATAAATGCAATTTAAGACATTTTATGAATTAAACTAATTTTCTAGGTTACTATGATATATTAGTGTTGATTTAATCAACTTGGTTCGAACATATAATTCTGTTATGACTTTCACAAAAATCATATATCAAATAGTGTCAAAATTCACACAAAATAGTTTTTAAATCTAATATTATATTATTAACTGTTATTTTATTCCTAAAAATCTAAGGTTCGGCCAAATGAATTAGATAAGGATATATATATTAATAATATACAACTTGGGGTTCTTTTGTCTTGATATAGTAAGTTTATTAACCATATAGTATAAGAAAACAAAAAGACACGGTAAAAGTTAAATTATTTAACTTAGAGTTAAATCTATTTGATAAGGTTAAAATAAAAACCTAAACTTGTCTAAATCCTATTGGTTGCTTATATTTCTACCCTTCCCCACTTTATATTCGAAATAAGACCCTTTGGAACCATTATAAACCGATTTTGACTTTAATATAAAATAATATTTTGAGATATTCCTAAGGTGCCCCTCTCCTCCCTTATAAAAGGGAACCTTATCCCCCTCCTCCTCACACCAATTTGAGCACTCAAGCTCGGACAACCCCTGCCATTTTCTCCTCTCCACTTCCCTAGAATAATCCTAGAGGTCCTGGTCTTCTTCAAAGACCAATCTTAGTTCCCTAAGTGGAGGACTCAAAGAGGCGTTTCAAAGAAGAGGTAATATCCATTACTGATCTTTTCAATTTCTTTCTTCTTTAACTTCTTCTTCTTTAGTTTTTTCATGATAAAGTAATAACATCAGTATTACTTACATACTGATATGTTATTATAAATATGAAACAACCCTAATTAACCTTCTATCCATCCTACGGAAAAATGAAATCCCCGCGCGTGCGTACGTACGGAATACCGTCTCCACGCCGTGGTGTAATCTATTTTCCACCATCACCTTACAAGGATGGGTATAATGGTGTAATGAGTAACTATTTATTATTATTATAAAGCAATATTTATACTGAAATAATATATATATATACTCCAATACAATTCCACGATCATAGGAACGATATCATCACTCGTGCGTACGTACGGAATACCGTCTCCACGATGTGATGCGACTCGTTCTACATGATCATCATTACATAGTAATTATATAAATGAATTGAATGAATAAATATGATATATGTTACACTAATACTATTCTGTATAGAAGGTATCTATAACCTTAAAAGAAGAATAAGAATTTATTTGGCAAAACACGCATAAGAACAAAAGGCAATAAAGACCCGAGTAACAAGTAACAATGAAATATTACTAACAAGAAGCTAAGAATATGACCATATATGATATCATATCAATATGTATGATTCTGGAATAAGTCAATAACATTATTTAAACCATTATACAGGAGCTTCGGACACGTACAAAGCAAATCGGACCTAAGGTAAGGGAAAATATCACAATCTCATTTTTATCCGAGATTGTTTTTACTTTGGCATTTACTGGGGTGTATTTTATCATCCACATCCATGTTCCCTCAATATGTAATATTGTTTTCATCCACTTACAATAGTTTAAATCCAATTTTACCCTTCGGTGAGTTTTTAGTAAAGAATATGAAAGGAATCTTTTGTCGTTTTTTCGTACGAGGTACTTTTTGACTTTTCCGACAAAAGTACGAAGAATGTTTTTTTTAAACTTATACGGCATGAATGGATTTTTAAAAAATTATTTCCAAGAAGCTTCCTTTACAATTTTTCAAGTTTATTTTTAATCAACTTCTTTTAGTTTATAATTGTATGACATGTTGAGAAAAGAAAAGTGTTTTTGAAGAAGAAAGGATATTTTCCTCAAGAATGGAGTTCAAGTGTTTTATCAAAATTATTTTCCATCTAAGATAATAAAGGGTTATGTTTTTATCCCTATTATTACATTGATTTGATTATGTTGTGAGGGAATTATTTTTATGAAGTCATTTACCTTATATGATTTGTTTTATGATGTCATGATGTTTCAAGAATCCCATTTTTGTTACATGTGTTTTGCGATAATGTATGATTTATGATTATGTGGCACACATAAGAAATGATTCATTATAAGATTGGTGGGACCTATATCTACCTCCAATGCATTGGGTAAAGATTTCATATCTCATGAGATAGACATGGCTGGAATGGTAGGTTATACCGGTTCAATGAAGCAGGATTGAAACGAGGGTGACTCGATTCAGAAAGGGACTTTGTCTACTAAGATAGTATTGGAAATGAGTCATGACTAACAAGAAATTATTCTCTATGATTATGTGTGTATGACACAAAGTTTCATGTTTTAAGTTAGGCTTATTGGGATTTCATTTCACTACTATGATTTATCCCATGTTATGAAATTATGCTCTCTTTTGCAGGTTAAGATTTCCAAAATTTATGTTCTTATGAATATGATGTGATTGATTTTTCTTTTGTTTACCCTTACTGAGAATTTGAGCTAACCCTTTTATGTTTTCTTTTCACCTGGATATAAATAAAGGTTTTAGGTATAAAAAAGGGAAGATCTTTATGGGAGATGTTGAAGATCTTTCACCAGGATTAGAAGATTATACTCCGAGTTTCCAAAGACACTAAACTATTACGATCCTTGTGTGTGTGTTTTTGTTATGTATTAAGTATTCCGCAAGTGTAATTGAGGGAATTATTTTTATGAAGTCATTTACCTTATATGATTTGTTTTATAATGTCATGATGTTTCAAGAATCCCATTTTTGTTACATGTGTTATGTGATAATGTATGATTTATGATGATGTGGCACACATAAGAAAGGATTAATTATAAGATGGGTGGGACCTATATCTCCCTCCAATGCATTGGGTAAAGATTTTATGTCTCATAAGATAGACATGGCTGGAATGGTAGGTTATACCGGTTCAGTGAAATAGGACTGAAACGAGGATGACTCGGTTCAGAAAGGGACTTTGTCCACTAAGATAGTCTTGGCAATGAGTCTTGACTATCAAGAAATGATTCACTATGATTATGTGTGTATGCCACAAAGTTTCATGTTTTAAGTTATGATTATTGGTATTTCATTTCACTACTATGATTTATCCCATGTTATGAAATTATTCTCTCTTTTGCAGGTTAAGATTTCCAAAAGTTATGTTCTTATGAATATAATGTGATTGATTTCTCTTTTGTTTACCCTTACTGAGCATTTGAGCTCACCCTTTTATGTTTTCTTTTCCCCAGGATATAAAGAAAGTTTTTAGGTTAAAAAATGGAAGATCTTTATTGGAGATATTGAAGATCTTTCACCACGATTAGAAGATTACGTTCCGAGTTTCCAAAGACACTAAACTATTACGATCCTTGTGTGTGTGTTTTTGTTATGTACTAAGTATTCCGCAAAAGTAATGTAATGTCCATGTACGTCAAGTTTCGGGTCTCTACAGTTGGTATCAGAGTGAGGTTTAGTCAACCTTTGGAAACTAGGATGCGAAAACGTTAGTGGGAACCCTAGGGATATTTCTAAGGTATGTCTAGGGATGTCCCTAAGGTTAAGTATACGTATAGGTTATAGTACTAGAACTACGCTAACGATCATAGAATTAAACCTAAGATGTTAGATATTGAAGGTACTCCCCCTTTATTATGTTGTTTTCCCTAGCATGATTTTTCCCTCTCACACTATTCTTTTTGGGTTTTAGACGATGGCTGGAACCCGAAGGAACCGTGTTGATCAATGCAATGGACAATGCAATGATTGTCCTCCTGAACAAACAAATGTTATGGGAGATGGAGTGCAAAATCTTATTGCTATACTTACACAAGTTATGAATCATTCTGGACTTCCAAATGAGCAGAGAAGGGAACAATATTCTATTGAGTCCTTCATGAGGCAACGTCCACCTTCTTTCAGTGGGACTTCCGATTCACTTGTTGCTGAACAATGGATCAGTACCACTGAAAAGATATTTTCAGTTCTTCAATGTTCTGAACATGATAATGTCATCTTAGCAGTATATAGTTTGGAAGGTGAAGCTGATCAATGGTGGAATCTTATCAAGAATATGAGGCCAAGAGATGAAATTGAGTCCATGGAATGGGACGAGTTCAAGAACTTCTTTTTCAGTAAGTACTTCCCTCGTATTCTTCGAACAAAGATGGAAAAGGAGTTTCTTGAGTTGAAACAGAAAGATGATGAATCTGTTGGTATATACGAAGAAAATTTTACAAGACTTGCAAGGTATGCATCTGGCATTATCATCCAACCTGAAAGTAAAGTTGATCAATTTTTCAGTGGCTTAAAACCAAGTCTTCGAAGGGCATTAGCTATAAGAGACTTCAGTAGATATTAAGAAATTGTGCGTTGTGCTATCAAGGTAGAAATGGAAGTTGTTGTTACATATCCATCTCATGGTTTTGACAAGAAACGAAAGATGGAGTTCAAGGAGAAATCTCAGAATAATGGTGAAAAGAAGATGAATGTTTCCTTATGCACAAAGTGTGGAAAGAAGCATGGTGGAGATTGTCTTAAAGGGACTAGAAAATGTTTTAAGTGTGGAAAAGAAGGTCATCGAGCAGCTGAGTGTCGAAGTAATGGAAAAAGAGATTCTAATCATGTGAATAAAGCAAATCCTGCAGAGAACGCACAACCAACACTTCAATGATTCAAGTGCAAGGAAATGGGGCATTATGCTAATAAATGCCCTAATCCAAGGGTTAGTGATGATCTACATGAGCAACCGCTTAAGGAAAAGGATAAAGGGAAGTCACATGTGATCACCATTGGCGAGGTTGAATATGATAACGATGTGATGGAATGATTAAGTGTTTATGTAATGGGATTCCAAAATAATGTTGTATTATAAAGTATTGGAATATTTATGTATTGGTCTAATGTGGTATTCAAAGTGATTGAGATATTTTTGGAAATAAGATGATATGCGCATAATGAAGGGAAAACGAGAAAACGAAATGTTTAACAGTATTCATGAGCTCATGATTGATATAAGGACTAAGTGATATCATTGTTTGAGTATATAGAATTTTGAGGATTTTGGTATGTGGAAAGTGTTAAATTTTAACTGCATTCATGTTTTCACTAAGGTATTCAAGAGAATACATGATTAAGGACTTTGAATGTTTGGAATGTGACCAACAAAACATATCTTATGGTATATGGGGATCGATGATGGTGTTAAATCTCTAGTAATCGTTTTCACTATGTTATGAGAGTAGACTGCAGTATTATGGATAAGCCTAATGATTGGAATGGATTATGTTGGACATAAGTTAGTATTGTTTAATGATAGAAGTTTTCTCGATATTATTGATGGGACGTTATAGTAATATAGTTTTAGAAAAAGGACAACCTGCAAGACGGGCGACAGCCCATCGCGTCGGACAAGGCTGTGGAAATCGAACCCACAACCGAAGTGCGACTGGCCTTTATCGCCTACCACTGGCCTACATGAAGTCCCTGTTTAGTAGAAACTAGTTTTATTATATTAAGTTGTATGATATATGATGTATAAGTCCATTTTAGGAACCATATATGATTAATCTCACTATAGATCGACTTATGTACTTTGCTAACCTTTTGTTTGAGACAGATGGAATGACCCGTCATTCTATCACATTATCTGCTAACACTTCACGAATAACAAATTCAACTTCATTTATTTAAGAGATGAAGTGTAAATTATTAAAGGCACGAACAACAGTGAGATTGTACCAAAATAAAGTAAGTATTTATTCTAATTCAAATTCTTTAACTTTAGGGAAATGATCTTGAAAACCAAAAATGTTGTCCTAGTGATCTTATATCTGATGAATCAGATGGTACCTTAGATCGTCACAAATTTATGGCTTTGTGATTGATGGCTTTTCCATAGCCATGTTCTCTACCACTCTCCACCAGAACATGATGGTTAGATTTCTCTTCCATATCCATATTTTCACCTATGTGGAAACCCAATGATTAGTTTATTTGGGTAACCGTTAAGTTTCATACTTTTGTTTTTAAAGATTGGTTTTGATATTCCTTTTTACGATGTGGGTTTCTATTAAAGAAACATTCAAATAGTAAACCATTTATAACCCATATGAATTTCGAAGGCGAAATTCATTTTAAGGGGGGTAGAATGTAACAACCCGAGATTTTATGAAAAATATTCTTTTTAATTTTATTAATGTCTTGTGTTGTACGCTACACCAAAAGGAGCTTGCACAACACGCACCCTTGACTTGCCTTGAATTACACGCAATCACAACCTTCCTCGATAGTGTGTGTAGTACACAATACTGAGTTTCACGAAACAACAATATGCTATTAAAATATTATTAAAACTAGCCGTTATGAATAGTAATAACCACTTTTTAAATTTTAGAAATTTTAGCTCTCAAAATGGATTTCATTTTGGGATTTGGAGTATCGAATTTAGTCTAAGGTGAAATTTTGGTACTTTTCGGATAACTTTCATATTCCGATGAATAGTGAAAATTACTAAATTATAATTAAAAACAACTTTTTTAATAGAAATAATTAATAGTGATAAATTATTAATTTGAGTGGTTTTAAAGTATATTTAGAATATATTTTTACAATTTAATACAATTTTGGTCATTGGATGTAATTTCACATTTAAACCAGACATAATCAAGTGTCAATCTTTTGATAGATATTGTTTCTTAAAAACACGCTGTTTGTTTTAACAGCGGGATTTAATTATAAAATTAATTAATGCAACTTCTATGTTATGAATTTGGTAAAATAGACTTAATTTTTGAATTTGGAATATGAAATATAGATTAGGATGAAATTTTGGCATTGTTCTGAAAAACATCAATTTTTGATGAATAGTGAAACTACTAAGTGGTAGTTAAAAAACTGAATTTTTCATAAAACTTAATTTTACCGCTTCTGTGAATGGAATTTCAAAAATATGAGAGACACGGTTGATGTCAGTAAGTAAAATGTGGTTCAATGAGATGAAAATAATTTTTGGTGAATAGTAACTTTTTACTTTTATTTACCACGGTTAAAAGTAAATAGGGTAATTAAGGGTAAAAATGATATTAATATTACCCTAACACATGTCCTAATCCTATTAGACAAGTGTATCTCGACCAAAACCAACCTTAAGTATAAAATATTATCATTTATGCCCACTTGGATTAGATTAGGACATTTATTATTATTTAATTCAAAGAAGAGTTAAAAGAGTTAAAATCAAAGTTTATTTACTAAAACATTTTTAATATAGGGTTATAAATACGATAAATTAGATTGTAAATCTTCATTATAAATCTAAAAAGATTTCCTACATAATGGTATTTTATTTGTAATTTTTAGACATCAAATAAGTTAATTTATTTATGACACAAAGATGATGCCGTAATTATCTTATTAATGAAATATTGACATAATTGATATTATAAATACCCAAATAAAAGTAATTTAAGACTTTTTATGAATTCCACTAATTTTCTCGGTTACTATGATATATTAGTGTTGATTTAATCAACTTGGTTCGAACATATAATTCTGTTATGACTTTCACAAAAATCATATATCAAATAGTGTCAAAATTGACACAAAATAGTTTTTAAATCTAATATTATATTATTAATTGTTATTTTATTCCTAAAAATATAAGGTTCGGCCAAATGACTTAGATAAGTATATATATATTAATAATATACAACTTGGGGTATGTTTGGATTGATATAGTAAGTTTATTAACCATATAGTATAAGAAAACAAAAAGACACGGTAAAAGTTAAATTATTTAACTTAGAGTTAAATCTATTTGATAAGTTTAAAATAATAACATAAACTTGTCTAAATCCTATTGGTTGCTAGTATTTCGACCCTTCCCCACTTTAGATTCGAAATAAGATCCTTTGGAACCATTATAAACTGATTTTGACTTTAATATAAAATAATATTTTGAGATATTCCTAAGGTGCCCCTCTCCTCCCTTATAAAAGGGAACCTCCTCCCCCTCCTCCTCACACCAATTTGAGCACTCAAGCTCGGCCAACCACTGAAATTTTCTCCTCTCCACTTCCCTAGAATAATCCTAGAGGTCCTGGTCTTCTTCAAATACCAATCTTAGTTCCCTAAGTGGAGGATTCAAAGAGGCGTTTCAAAGAAGAGGTAATATCCATTACCGATCTTTTCAATTTCTTTGTTCTTCAAGTTCTTCTTCTTTAGTTGTTTCATGATAAAGTAATAAAATCAGTATTACTTACATAGTGATATGTTATTATAAATATGAAACAACCCTAATTCACCTTCTATCCATCCTACGGAAAAATGAAATCACCGCGCGTGCGTACGTACGGAATACCGTCTCCACGCTGTGGTGTAATCTATTTTCCACCATCACCTTACAAGGATGGGTATAATGGTGTAATGAGTAACTATTTATTATTATTATAAAGTAATATTGATACTGAAATAATATATATATACTCCAATACAATTCCACGATCATAGGAATGATATCATCACTCGTGCGTACGTACGGAATACCGTTTCCACGATGTGATGCGACTCGTTCTACATGATCATCATTACATAGTAATTATATAAATGAATTGAATGAATTGAATGAATAAATATGATATATGTTACACTAATACCATTCTGGATATAAGGTATCTATAACCTTAAAAGAAGAATAAGAATTTATTCGGCAAAACACGCATAAGAACAAAAGGCAATAAAGACCCGAGTAACAAGTAACAATGAAATATTACTAACAAGAAGCTAAGAATATGACCATATATGATATCATATAAATATGTATGATTCTGGAATAAGTCAATAACATTATTTAAACCATTATACAGGAGCTTCGGACACGTACAAAGCAAATCGGACCTAAGGTAAGGGAAAATATCACAATCTCATTTTTATCCGAGATTGTTTTTACTTTGGCATTTACTGGGGTGTATTTTATCATCCACATATATGTTCCCTCAATATGTAATATTGTTTCCATCCACTTACAATAGTTTAAATCCAATTTTACCCTTCAGTGAGTTTTTAGTAAAGAATATGAAAGGAATCTTTTGTCGTTTTTTCGTACGAGGTACTTTTTGACTTTTCCGACAAAAGTACGAAGAATGTTTTTTTTAACTTATACGGCATGAATGGATTTTTAAAACATTATTTCCAAGAAGCATCCTTTACAATTTTTCAAGTTTATTTTTAATCAACTTCTTTTAGTTTATAATTGTATGACATGTTAAGAAAATAAAAGTGTTTTTGAAGAAGAAAGGATATTTTCCTCAAGAATGGAGTTCAAGTGTTTTATCAAAATTATTTTCCATCTAAGATAATAAAGGGTTCTGTTTTTATCCCTATTATTACATTGATTTGATTATGTTGTGAGGGAATTATTTTTATGAAGTCATTTACCTTATATGATTTGTTTTATGATGTCATGATGTTTCAAGAATCCCATTTTTGTTACATGTGTTATGCGATAATGTATGATTTATGATTATGTGGCACACATAAGAAAGGATTCATTATAAGATGGGTGGGACCTATATCTCCCTCCAATGCATTGGGTAAAGATTTTATATCTCATGAGATAGACATGGCTGGAATGGTAGGTTATACCGGTTCAGTGAAACAGGACTGAAACGAGGGTGACTCGGTTCAGAAAGGGACTTTTTCCACTAAGATAGTCTTGGGAATGAGTCTTGACTAACAAGAAATGATTCTATATGATTATGTGTGTATGCCACAAAGTTTCAGGTTTTAAGTTATGATTATTGGGATTTCATTTCACTACTATGATTTATCCCATGTTATGAAATTATGATCTCTTTTGCAGGTTAAGATTTCCAAAAGTTATGTTCTTATGAATATAATGTGATTGATTTATCTTTTGTTTACCCTTACTGAGCATTTGAGCTCACCCTTTTATGTTTTCTTTTCCCCAGGATATAAATAAAGGTTTTAGGTAAAAAAAAGGAAGATCTTTATGGGAGATATTGAAGATCCTTCACCACGATTAGAAGATTACGTTCCGAGTTTCCAAAGACACTAAACTATTACGATCCTTGTGTGTGTGTTTTTGTTATGTACTAAGTATTCCACAAAAGTAATGTAATTTCCATGTACGTCAAGCTTCGGGTCTCTACAGTTTTCCTAGTGTACATGGATTATGGAATTATGTTAATAATGAATAGTGAATGAGAAACCCATGGGGTTTGTGTTAATAAAAAGAATATTTTGAAAAACAAATTGATCTTGAGAAACCATGGAATAAATTTAGAATATTCCAAGAGGAAATGGACTTTAGTATAATGATTAAAGGAATACAAAAAGAAATAATTTTAGTCTCCAAATATTTTTAATTAATGTTTAACTAATTAATTAATTTCAAGGAAAATGTTAAAAAAAGAAAATAAATAATTAATGCAGCTGTTAATATTCTTATGCGCCTATAGGATATCTAGTACATAGTAGTTACAGCTGGGTGTCTAAGAGATGATAGATGAAGTTGAGTTAAGTAATAGGTTATGCCCATAGTGTGGTTGTGAGATATAGTATCCTGTATAATATTTTTATTTAAAATACTACCCCACACGTGTTGGTTAGTATAACTGACACCTAGCTGACTCTGGGAGGGATTTTTCCCCAATATCCTGATGGGAGGATGGATGATTGACTACCCCCTTTGGACCTTCTCTCTTCTCTTAGTAGTTACTTTTGGTAGTACACATAGTAATTATTTTTCACATATATGTGTGTAAAGAGATGTGAATTATTGTAGTTATTTCCCGCACATTTATCACTAGATATTTTATCTAAATAATGATTGTAGATATGATATTCATAGGCTGTGTTGGATTGAGGTTTCTTACTCAATGTATGGGCTGTGATGGCTTGAGATATAATACCCGATGTATGATACTTTTCATACAGGTTGTGGTGGATCTCATAAATTACTTGGTTACTATATAGAGATGTTATATGGGATATTGTAATAATTTTATACATGAGGTGTATATTTTGATGCCATACCTAGGTGTATGTAGGATGTCTTATTTTAGAGAGATATGGCTCAAGAAGTCTGAAATTGGGGTAGAGTGGAAAACTTGGTGGGAAACAGGTGTGGGGTACCCTTAATATTTCGTTATTATATTATATTCTCTCTCATATGTGACACTTGGTGAGACTTTGAAATGGTGGATATGGAAACATAGTATAAAAATTTAGGGGATGAGTTAGTGTCACTATTGTTCACTGTGCTTTAACATGATTTCTTTATATTTTTCACAAGAATTGTTGAGGAGGATCCAATTGAATATACTGTTATGATCACCCTATGTATATATAAACTATTTTTAGGTCATTAGAATCATATTTGAGATTGGGATGGAAATTATGAGATCTTTTTTTACAATAATTTTTTGGATTTTTTGTCACTTTTTTCTTTACCTTTTTGGTACTTTTAGTTTCATTTTCTGTTGTTTTAGTATAGTATAAAATTTCATGTTTTCACTTGGGATATCTTAATATATATGTATGAGTAGATATTGATTAGTGTATGTATATTATCTTTCTCTCAATAATGATATATTAACAGGTAATTCCTACAATGTATATGTTTATTATACCCTCGGTGCTAGTTTCCAACCAAGGGCCTACTAGAGTTGGGACTCGGTTAGTCACCATCTCCTTTCTCTCATTGTTGTCCTAGGAGGGGTTATTTTAAGGGGGATGAGGTTGTGGCATAATGTATATATCGAGTATATGAAAGATACAGGATAATAATAAAATATTCATGTCATGGAATGTAGAAAAAATTCGAAAAAATAATTATGAAGTCAAAATCCATGTCAATAATGTACCGTAATAAATCAAATGCATATAGGAATATTGGACAAAACTATTAGAGAAGTAGTGGAAGAAGATTCTGAAATCTGGAGCCTCCTTGAATTTGGTAACTTGGATTGATTATGTATATACAAATAAAGTGATAATTTTATTCAATAGATAGATTGATATTTGTTATAAAGATGTTAAAATAGTAATAAGGTCACTATAATAGGGGTTTGTCTCTTAACTGAGAATAGAGTAGTTCAAAACTTCCTGATTAGCTTATATTCTATTTTTTCATTTTTCTATATTTTTTGAGTGTGGAGGTGAAGTTTTGTGTATTATTTTATGCAATTTATATAAAAGTTTGATGAATTTTTTAATGGATCTACTGATCCAATAAGAATTTTTCATTAATTTAATATTTTTACTTTCTCATTTACAGTTCATGTAGTTGTGATCTGTGGAGTTATGTCAGGAGGTTTTCTATTAGATATCTGATAATTACCATGATAATGAGATTTTGTATGAAGATGATGAAAGATCCTCCTTATATGTATATTTCTCACATCTTATATTTGATTCAATGTTTAAACATCTGGTTTCCCATCATTGAACACACAACACATATAGTGGTGTGATGTGTGTGAGATGAGAGTGTAGTGATAATGTCTCGACTACAATAGGAGATATGAGTTGTTGTTAAAAAAATGGTTGTGTGTGTTTCATGTATCCATTTCATTGAACTAGGAATGTCAGAAAGTGGAATGGTATAACATCTTTCCAGTGAGTGATTTTGGATTGAGAGCAAGTCAAAGTTGACTATGAATGAATGGATATATAGACTTCCAGGATTGACAACCTATCACCCTCACATATTGATTTTTATTTATTTTTTTCTTTATAATCTAAAAATAATATATATTTATAGTTCATTTTACTTTCCCCATTTCTTCTAAAACTAAAAATAAATAAGATGAAATGAATTAGGATTACACTAAGTCAGTATTGATCCTCACAAGGAGATAACCATGGTTATCCCTATTCTACATATTGGAAGATTTAGAAATTAATATTCATAAGAGACTTATAAATATTTATTTTTCAATCTAGAACCATTTTTGGGGATGTTTTTATGTTATATTATTGATTTTTACACTTCTATTTTACATTAGTTTAGTTAAGAAGGAAAAAAATGGATTTAGACTCACCTTCTCTGGAAGATGTTATTTCATACTTCACTAAGAATGTTAGGCGACGTATTAGGAATATTAATTAGGTTTACTTCAATGAGATTACTAAATACCTTATAGAGGATCAAGAACCATAATGATTAGAAGACATATCAAAAGAACATAGCGAGTATTCAATAAATTTCTAGAATTTTATGAAATGGAATATATAGAACACAAGAATAATATTCCTAATTTTGGTTATGAAATTACAAAGGTAGAAGAACACTGAGAAAATCCTCTGCATATTATTCTAATAATATTTTTACTGGAAGAATAATATATAGAACAAGATCTTCCAATTGATCTATTATAAGGATATTATACAATTCTTGATTCAAATTGATTTCAATTTCCTCAAAACTAAAATGTTTATTGACTCTATTTTCTTTGAAAATGAAAAATTAATATCTTGGTTACATACCTTTGATGATAAAGATAAATCCATAATAAATGGGTTATGATTTGTATAATGTATTGAGGAATCACTACCTACAACCCTAACGAGTTAGTTTCCAAGGGAATTTAATGAACAACATGAGTTTCAAGTTGGATTACATGAGGGATATTCAATGTTATGGTGGAATACCCTGAGAGAAGAATGAAACCAGGATATGTGAGAGGTGATATTACTTGAGTAGAATAGGTAGGTTCTTTTTATATATGGTTTTATATGGGGAAGATATTTAAGAATATCAATTTAATTCTTTATCAATTAAATTAACAAATGATTTTACTGAAAGATGCATTACAATTGATCACTTTTAAGGGATATTATTTAAAATTTTACTCATTTACATTAATTTTTTCTTGATATATTTTTGAACCTCATTTTCATTTTATACACACTATATGTTTTTCTATAACTGCATAGGACATAGAGGACATTGGTGCTGATGTTATGGAAAATGTCTCCAAAGCTAAAGAGAATTTGAATTTTCTATATGAAAGACTCACTAGTAAATGTGAATGAGATGATATTGATATGAGTAATAAAGAAGAATAGAATACCCTATATGAATTAGAGAAACAGATTTTTGTAATTACTTGTACACATGCAGTGGACTATATCTTACTTCTAATTGAAGTTAAGAAGGGGGAGGTTCCCTTTTCCACCTTTCCACACCAACTTTTATATAGTATTATATAAAAAAGGGGGTGGAAAATCAATATAAATCATGGAAGAATAAAAATATGAAGAAGAGGGAGGATTTTAAGAACATCAGAGAAAGAAATATTTGGTGGTAAAAATGAAAGGAGCACTATCCACTAGATGATTGGGGATGCTCCACTATCTATCAATTGATTGGAAAATCAATATAATAGAACCTTGGGTGGGGGGGGGGGTTAAACACAAATTTGATTCCCTTATAATTTATTTTTATTTTCCTTTAGTTTAATCTCAGTTTAAATAATTATATTTTTCATGACCACCTTCCCCCAAAGGTACTCCTCCTAGCCTGACAATGTATGGAGAGAGATAATGACACCTGGTGTTTTCCTCTAATAGGCCATTGGTTGGAAACAAGCATCTAGGGTGTATCATTTATGAAAATAGAAGGAATTTTCCACTAATATGATTTAGAAATGAATGATATCATAAAACCACTATGAAAATACGTCTCAGATAAGATAATAGAATATTTCAATATATACATGTAATTTTATACAAACTGAACAACTACAGAATGGAAGCTATATGCACCAAAATAAAACCTCGGTAGTGACATCAAAACTATATAAAAATATTCAACAAATCAAAGATCTTGTAATTAAAATCCTGATCACCAACCACCTCTTGCAGACATGAAAAAAATTTATATAGAAATCAGGTGAGTATAACTGACATACTCAATCAGATCCTCCTTGAAGACTCTTGGGCAAAGGATAATGAAATTATACTAAATCCAAGCGGAGAAGAAATTTAATCTAACTCATCACTCACTATGGATCTATCACTAAGTATCTCTTACAAGTAATAATATAACATCCAATATAATATAAAGTTTACATAAACTGCTAGCACTACAAAACTAGTTTGTCTCTATCACCCCTATTTTTTAGGTCTTAATCCACATCTCTCCAAATAATCCACATGCATCAAAGACTCCTGTATAACAACCAAAAACCTATGTGTCACATATTCTCCTCATCATCACCAGATCCATATAGTAACCATGTAGTTTTTTGGGAGCCACCACAAGAAATATATCATGTATTATAACTCAACCGATCAAACCCTTACCCAACATAGCTATAACAATTCTTAGGGTACTATATCCAGAGATACATGTGTGTGAAATAACAATAAGACATTATATCACCCTACACACATTTATTATAATGGTAACCACCATTACTAATAGAACATAATACTATTAAGAAAATAGGGTGGAGAGAGGGGTAAGCCATCCATATATCCTCCCCGACAGATATGTTGGGTGAATACACCCTCTGAAGACTATATGTGTTGTTATCCCTACCAATATGGGTGAGAAATAGTTTGAAATAACATAATATAAGGAATATAGATCATAATCACGCTATAGGAAACTACTTATTAATAACTTCAACTATAGTTATAATCTATAAGACACATAGATTCCATTATTATGGACAAGATAAATTATAATCATGCAACATTTCAAGATACATTTAATTAATTCGTTAGATGAACAATTCATTTTATATAATTATCAACTGAATTCCATGGACTTTAGGCATAATAAAACCTACACTAAGGTTCCCTATGAATTATAATTATTTCAACATTTTTTCAAACCTCTGAACCCATAGGTTAAATTATTTAAATTTAACATTCCATAATTCATGGTATGCTAGGACTTGTTCTAAGATACCGCAAATGATTTATAAACCATGCACATCTAGTTGCATTAAGCAGTGGGGAAAAAATGAATAAATAAAAAACCCAATCATTCGGACTCAAAATAGTATTCATTAAAAAGTATGGAAAATAGATTTTACACTAAAAACGTCAAGAAATACTAGATTCAACCCACTTCATCAGTCTTGATGCCATCCTTGTCACCCCAATGCATCTCACCACACATCCAACCACCTAAAGAACCAACTACCTCCAAAAAACTAGAAATCCCCACTCATGTATGAACAGATAATTATATATCCTAGGCTCATATCACATCATAATAATGGATCCTTATCTATAGAAATCAAATAAGAAAAGAAGAAAAAAGATAGCTAACCTGGAATCTAGGCCCCTGAACCAAGGCATCCATCCTTCATAACCAAACATTCTTACTCAGACCCAAAAAAATATATCTATAAAAAAACCAATTTATTTTTGTCTTAAATTAACTAATTAATTTAACATATCTTAGATAAATTTGAATCCCAAGTCATATTATATCTATAACTATAAGTTATTTTAATAGTCTTTATGCATGACATGAATTTCAATCAACCATAAAAAAACGATTTAAATTAAACATACCTCATTGTTATTTATCCAATGTAAATTACATAATTATGTTCTCTATCCAATTAAAAAACATAAAAAAAAAAGATAAACCATAACATAAGAAAACATTAGCACACAATATAGAAAATAAAGAGGAAAAACTTTAACACAATATAAACAGATGCGATCACTACAACCCAAAACCAATTAATTCTTTATTTTTGGTTTAATATTCATTAAGGTTAATTAAACCATTAACCAATAAGTTAAATCATTGTAACTTCAAATTTTCAAATTAAAAAAAGATAATAAATGATCCAAACACCTAAATTATTTCAAAAATATCAGATAATGGAACAATAAACATAGATATCTAATCACCTCTCCCATAAGGTGCTGAAAATCACTAAGGATACCGAACAACTAACATGCCACAAGAAATAAAAATCAATCCATGAGAATGAAAGATAAAATCTTACATATGATGTAAAGGTAATAAAGTAGGGGAAAAATATAATTTCTTAGAAACCAAAAAAATATGGAATACTCACCTCAAGTCACCACATATCGAACATGGGAATATAGGGATAAATCCCAAATTATAGGGCTTTGAAACAACTTAAAAGAGATCCTATAGCTATTTAGAGTTTGAGAGGACTAAGAGGATTTTGTGAACATTTTAGGGTGCACAAGTTTTATAGGTGTTCTTCTAGATGCACATTTATGGAATAAATGTCTCATTCATTCTATGAATTGTCTGATATCTAGACTCTCTTAAAAAAATGTTTCCCATATTCTATAAATTTGGGTTCAATTCACATCATGAAATACATGTTCATGTCATGAATTTTTATGTATATATGCACCAAAATTGAGCCCTCATACATTTAAATCATGAACCGGTGGTTCACATCATGAATTGTATACTACGAGGCACTCATTATCAATACAAATAACATTAGTTTGACTTCAAACTACTCACTCATGTCATGATACATGAGTCATACAATGTATTCCACCTGCTCTCCAATTTCATCTCTTGAACTCCACCAAACATACAATGAGATTCCCCCAAAAATCTCATAATTTATAAACAAACTATAAAATGATCTAAAAGGATCCAAGACATTACAATTTTTCCCATTATTTTTTGAAGTTATACAACCACAAATAAGTGATATTAATATGAAATATTATACTTCCAACTTATAAAAATAAAAATAGGTATTTTTTATTTCTTATTTATTGAATAATAGTTTTTTAATTATTCTTGTATGTAATAATAATACAAATACATATTTTATAAAATAATTAGGACTAATGTAAGTATACATGGAATTCCCAGTTCATGCTTAGGTTTTATTTTTCATTTCCACATTTTTTCTGCATTCTTATCATATCGTTATCTTCTTAGAATGCAAAAATATATTATTAATTTCCATAGATGATATATGGAAATGAGTGTGTTGGGGGCCGCCCATGTGTTAGGTTGGTACTTTTTAGAGTGTTTTGTGTTTTTTATGTTTTCATTACTTTTTTGAACATTTTGAACTAATATGAAATAAGTGATTACCACTCAAACATAAATTTTTTGTGTGTAAAAATATTGATTTTTGGAAAAAGGGGTTCAAATCAGTATTGATGAAATGATTTATGGTCTAGTTTAAGAAAGTTTAAGTTTAGTGGGTGATCCATGTGTGGGTAATTTTAGTGACAGATTATTATTGTATTTTTAAATATTTATCATGTTTTGAATTTAAATAGTTATTACTCCTCTATAAAGCCTAAAATTTTAAAACATCGAACCAACCTACCCTTATCCTCAATTCAAACCAATGAAAAAACTATCATGATTAAAAAACAATTAATTTTAATTTTTTTGGAGAATGATGAAGGTCAAATTCCTATGGTATGATATTCATAAAGTTGATATGATAATAACTTTTTATATTTTTGAAAATTGAGATATTTGTGACATGAATTCATTATGAGGTAGCTTGAAATGTTTATCATGGGTAAATTAAATATGTTTGAAATATTATAATATGAGGGAATAAAAAAGAAATAAAAATTATTAAAAAATAAGACATAATGAAGTCAATATTTATGGGAATTTTAAAAAAAATTCACCCTTTATATTTTTTGCGATTTATTGTTCAGATGTAATATTTTTTATAGGAGTCAAAAAGAGTTAGTGTATGGAAGTGATGAGAACTATAAATTCATTAAATTCCTACTGAATTTACCATGAAAAATCCCTTGATTTTTATTAATAAATGTGCTTATATAATATTTTAGTTTTTAACTCAAATAATTTAATTTAATTGGAAAAAAGATTATTTATTTTTTTAGTTGATATATTCATTTTTAGATTATTTTTATTTTAATCCTTTATTGAAATTGTGTTTTACTTGGAATATAAGTATAATTATGATTAAACACATTTTGAGTGAGATTAAAATGGAAAATAATCCATGGATTTCAGGATTAAATTTCAATTCTTGAAGCTATATAAGGTTAACTCCCATAAAAAAAGGTATTCATGTGATTGAATCCAAGGAAAACCACTCACTTAAAAATTATTAAGAGCAGACCCACAATACATAAAATTAAATGGATTACATAGGACATCACATTCGAATAGAGCAACATGACATCATGTTATTTCATATTTGACTAAGGATTTCAAATTCTATATTATATTAATTGTGACCATATCAAATGATCCAAATTCAATGTAAGAATCAATCAGTGATGTGTTAGAATAAAAATCCTGCATGAGACCTCACTTAATATTAATTGGGCTCGGATGTGAGATTTATGAAAATAACCTATAAAATTACAAAGTTTTGTTATAATATTTCATGATCATATTATATAAAAAACATTCTTAAACTAGCCAAATATGGTTCTCTAATATTTTATGTATTAATAATCCCAAGGAAGGACCTTTTTCTATTTTTAGATGAATTTATCTCAAAGGGTATACGATACTTAGTTTTCACAACATAAATCATTCTTCACTATAAGAACTCATAAAAATGAAGCATTGGAACTTGAGAATACCCTATAATATCCATATTTGATTTAGAAACTCATTAAAATCCATTATATTCTTCACAAATACATGTGTACTCCATGTAGGCTACAAAATAACAAGAAAAAATTCCCAACACAAAATGTATTACCACGTTGGGAAAGAAATTATAATGTCAAGACATGTTTCAAGAATTAATGCATAAGGAATGAAATATAAGAGTTCATGTTGGGAGAAACTTTTAGAGAAATAAGATAAGAAGATTATTGATGTTGTAACCTCATAGAGGATGGGGACATGGATTGAGTCTGTATATAGAAATGGAATGATCCCATGATTCAAGAGAAAGATTGAATGTTTCTGTGAATATTTTAAAAGTAGAATAAGGTATCTATTTTCAAGGTTATAATCCTCACTAAGAATATGGTAGTGTAAAATTTTACAACTATATTATTATTTTTTTATTTTCTTCTCTTGACTTTCGGTAGTTTGTAGGTCAAGTGTTGTGTATTTTTCTGAGAAATGTATAGAAACAATTGAGATATTAGTCCATGGAGATACTTATTTAATCATGGGATTGATTTTATTTTCTAATTAACAGTTCATGTAATGGTGTGTCGTGGATAAATGTGAGATGGTATTTCACTTGATCTCTTGGACTTACCATGATGATGAGAGATTGAATGAATATGATGAAGGAGCCACCCTCCATAAATATTTCTCACCTCTCTGATTTCATTACATATTTAAATATGTTGTTTCAAATCAAATAGAACATGAAACATAAATTTTAGTGAGTTGTGTGAGATGAATGTTTAGTAGGGAAGTATTAGATTTAATAGGTGACATGAGTGTGCATTGGTATATACAGTTGTATGTTTTTCATGTGTCTATTTCATTGAATAAGGAATGTTATACAGAGGAATAAAAAATAATCTAGATTTTCTTTGAGTTAAAAATTTCAATTAAAAGTCGAATATAAATTAATTGATCTATATTTTATTATGTTCAACCATATCTCACCCTTACTTTTGAATTTTTCTTTTTAATAATTTATTTTTATTCTTAATAGAATCATTGTATCTAGTTCATTTTATTCAATTATTTTAAAATAAAAACTAAAAAAACATAAAATAAACTATAATTAATTGATATTGAAATGAGCCTCACAAGGAGAAGACCTTATATAAAAATTTTCTACATTCATATTGAATAATAAATTATCATTTATAAGATCCTTGTGACATGTTATTTATTAATTTGGAACCATTTTTTAGGTGGCTTTGAAGCTAGATTGGTTCCTTCTAAACATTTATTTTAACTTAGAATAGAAAATAATAATAATTGATTCGTAATCACTATCATTGAAATATGTTGTTACATAAATCAATAAGAAAATTATTGTGTGTTTTAGAACTATGAGTGAGGTAAATTTCAAATAGATTATTTAATAAATTATGGAGGATCTAGAACTACAATGTTTGAAAACATTAAGAAAATAAATTAGTGAGTTCTCATTACATTTTCTAGAATTTTATAAATTATAATATATTGATCTTGTGAATATTATTCTTAATTTTTATGAGGAAATTATGGAGGTTTAATAACACTTATAAAATAATAAACTTTTTATTCTAATGATATGATTACCTGAGGATGTGAATAAAGAACAAGAGTTTCCAATTATGCTGTAATGGTAAGGTTATACAATTATTGATTCACGTATATTTCATTTTATTCAAAAAAAATTCTTATTGGATTTATTTTTTATGATAGTGATAATTAAATAGATTTGTTACAAGATTTTTCTAATAAAGATGAAACCATAGTATGCGGTTTTTTATTTGATGATAGGTTTAGAGACTCATTACCTACAACCATCAAAAGTTGGTTTAAAATGGAATTTAATGTATAAAAATAGTTTCAAGATAGACTAAAATAGAGATATTCGATGTTATGGTGTAATTCTTTAACATATTAACGAAACAATTCCCTGATATAGATGGTTATAATTGGGGAGAACTGGGAGGTGATGGATATGATTTTTTTGAGTAAAATATTAAATATAAACTAATTATTTCTTTATCAAATGACATTTAAAAAGTACTGATCAATAAAACATAGTTTAAGCTAAAAATATTAAGAGATATATTTTTAATTTGAATTAATTTACATTATCATTTTTAAAAAATCTTGGAAACCGATTTCCCCTGTAATCATATTGTATCTTTAGTTATAATTTCATTGTCCCTAAAGGACATTAGTGACGATTCCATGAAAAAGGTGGTCAAATATAATGTTGGAAGAGAAATATTTGAGGCACATTATTTTATAAGAAATATATGGTTTTGGTATGAGTAATCAAGAATATGAAAATTCTAGATAATAAGTATTGAATCCACTCATTGTAAAAAATGTTATACATCCAATGAATTGCATCCCACTGACATTTGAATTTGAGGAGAAGGTTCCCTTAACCCCATATCACCGAAATATTATCAATTGGTTTACCATAAACATAGGGTCGAAAAGAAATATAAATCACAAAAGAACCATCAGAATAAGAATTATGAATCTCTGAAGAACACTGGAGCAATAAAAATGTAGTTGTTTAATCAAAGAATCTCCATCCATCACATAATTGGGGATGATCCATGGATTTTCAATCTATGGTAATTAAAAATAATAATAACCAATGGGGGTTGTGGGTGTAACAACCTTAGGTATTTTTAAATATATTTTTTTAAAATAAATTTAATTTCTTTTATCGCTTGGATTACACACAACATCGAGTATTAGCAAAATCAGATATACTATTAAAATATTCTTATTTAATATGATAGTTATAGCCTAGACATTAGAATATATGGTATGAAACAGATTATCTAAATTAATAAAAGGTATGGTTTTCACATGTATATAAAATTAATTCTTTTGTTACCAATTAATTATTATTGAATGTAAAAGCATTTTAAAAATAAAGGAAATATTTTTATGAAGAACTATTTTTAAGCACAAAAACATGTTTTATCTTAATAAAATAAAAAAAATCACTTTTGGTGAATTATTTTAATGAAATTTATATATTATATATCAATTAAAATGTTAACATTTATATTTTGTGTTTTCTAGGAACGAGATAAAAATAAATCCAATTTTACCCTTAAAACTGTTTTTTTCCAAGAAAGCAGTTGTGTTGCATTTTGTGCACTTATTTTAAAATTAAATTTTGAAAATTTTTTAAAATATATTTGAAAATTGTAATTTTTTTCAAATAATTTTTTAAAAACTATCTTGTAGGTAATTTTTATGAATTTTGTAAAAACATAAAATTTTTAGTTTGTAGTGAAAAATGCCGGGTTTTATTAAAAAACTGCCTTTTCATTCAAAGAAAATACAAGATAAATTTTATTTTAATATTATTTTAAAAGTAAAATTTATTAAATTATATATATATATATTAATATTACTTATGTTATTTTAATTAATTTCACATTTACGTTTATCATAATTTTTTTTAAACTTTTGAGACCCTTATCTTTGGAAAACTAATTTTTCATTATATCTACGAGATTAATTTTAAATTATTTTTCTCTACATATATAAATAGAATTTGGAAAAATTGATTACATATTTATAATTACAATAATTTATATTATTTAAAAATTTCGACTTAATATTTTTACCATAATGAATTGTAAAAACAATAAAAATTAATTACTAGGGTAAACGTTAAAACGGGTATACCTATGTGTTAAACTAAAAAGATAAGGTCTAAAATGAACTAGGAACTTTTCTAACACATATTTTTTAGAACTATTTAGAACTTATAACATATAAGGTTCAATAATTTATCATTTTTATCTTTATTTCATGTGAAAAACATGGGTATATATTTTTCTTATCGAAAATTAACAGTGTCCCAATCACAACACTTATAAAAGGTCACCCACTCTCCTCTCTCCTACACATATAAAAAACAATTGTTTTCAAATAATACATACCAAAATTTATTCCTTAATTCAATCCACACGTCATATATTATATTTTGAGATAATTAATCCAATCTAATAAGGCTTTAGATTAAACCAAAATAGGTTGTCTAAATAATAGGTAATGTTTTAAGTGTGCATTTTTGTTTTACTTCTTATTCCATTTACTTATAACAGTTCAAAACTATCATAAATTAGTAAATAGTATATAACATATACATTTATGTTATTATGTTAATTTAATAACATATAACCATATCCACTTCCATCAAATGGGATTCTAAATCATTATTCATGTGTACAATAAACTACCACATTTCGAACTGATGTTATTCGTTTTCCATCTCCATATATCTTATAAGTAAATAATTGTGGATTTAATGTTTATATCATATATTTATGATATTATTATACTTATATAATTACTATATTACATATACCTTCTTACCTTCCCACCAATTGGAAAACAATTACATCGATCGTGTGTACGATGGACTATCGCCTCTTGAACTAATGTGATGTGTTTTTTATTTATATTTTACTTGTATGGTAATAAATATTTATTAAATTAAAATATATGATAGTTTTAACATAATTATACTTCTATAATTATGATATCATATATAACTTATTAATTTAAATTCCATGTGAGATACAATAATGTCATTAGAGTGTACAATGGACTGCATCTTTATAAAGTGACGTGATTTTTTTTTCACTAACACTTTTCATGGAAGGGAATTAGGGTAAATTTATGATTATATAAGATATATATGTTGTAAAAATGACTATTTAATGTAAAATATTATTTTAATTTTTTTATTTCATTCATGGTGAAAATAGAATCAACGTTAATGCGTACGTATGACCTACTCTCTCCATCAATTGTGTATTTTATTTTATATCTATAAAATTTATGAATTACTATAAATATATATATAGTGAATATATATTATATTTATATAATGTTTAAAATATGAGAGATTAATTAACATTTATCATTGAAAGAGGACCGAAAATATCAAATCAAAACATACATGAAAAGTAATGTAGTTATTACCCAAAACATGACTTTAACATGGAATCATTAATAAGAGGGTAATAAAAGGCTATAAGTAAATAATATATGGTATGATATATGTATATAATTATGTTTATGTAATAAATTTATGATAAACTTATATTTATTATACAATTGGATTAAATGTGTATGAATAAAGTCCAAACTTAAGGTAAGGTATTTCCATCTAACTATAATTTTATGTGACAAAAATGAAATATTCACCATGTGTTTCTTTTATGTGAAATATATACTAACCATAAAATTATTTTATGGTTATTATCCTAAAAATATTGGTTATTTACATATCCATTTTATAATCTCTCTTTTATGGGGTTTACGGTTTCAATGTTATCATTGTAGTAATGTATTCTTGTCTCAATTTTCCCAATTTGAAACATATATTATGTTATAAACCTATATTCTTTTAAGAGGTGTATAAATTTCCCATTTTATATGTACTATAATGATTTTATTTATTCTCATGATATTTTATGTTCCATTTTTTTTATTTCATGGGGATAAAAATTAAATATTACCAAGTCGTAAGGGTTTTTATGATATAATCTCATTGTTTATAAGGATTGTTTACGTTTATGATTCAGATAATGAAATCTTATAATCCATTCCCCAATAAACACATGAAATTTTTTGTCCTCTGCTTATGGAATGATAATTATTTAATTCCTTTCATTTTTATCTGTAAAAGGGTTAAAGATACTTAAAAAATGTTTTTAGGAAAAATTATCTTTATTTTTATCTTCGGTCGAGAACCATTTGTCTTCCAAATCCATGTTTTCTGAAAATATTTTTTAAAATGTTTTAACATTTCCAAATATATTATTAAAGATATTTTTACCCATGTTTAAATTTTTCCAAAGTGTCATAAAATTAATATTCAAGTAATTTTCCAAAAAAGGACAACTTATAATCTACTAAAAATGTGAAAGGAATATTTGTTTTAAAATGTACAACGTGAACCGTATTTTTCACCGTCTTGAAAAAAAAATTCATTTGAAGCTTCATTTATAATTTTCCATTTTTAAAAAAAAATTATTTTGAAAGTATTTTATGATTTTAAAAAGTATTTTTCAAAGTGGAAAGCTTTTTTTTCATTATAAATGTTAAAATGATTCTTAATGCTTCTCTAAAAAATATCTAAGGTTATTTTAAATGAAAATTATTTAAAATTATTTTTTGCAAAGAATGGAAATTTTCCTCAATAAATGTTTTAAATTATTTTCATGGATTCCTTTATAAGTTTCCATGGTTATTTTAAAAGAAATTTATTTTGAAAACTTTTTATTTTATAAAAATTGGAATTGATATTTTCCTAAAAAAATGTTTTAAATTATTTTTAAATAGAATTTTATAAGCATCCAAGGTTATTTTCAATGAATGTTATTTGGAAAATATTTTTTTTAAAAAGTGTTTTTCCAGTTTTATAGGCTATTTTCCTCAAGAAATATTCCAATTAAACATTAAAAATAATATATATATATAAGATGACATCCTTTGATGTTACTTTTTATTTAATGGGGATAACATTGAATGATACCATCCTTATTATTCCTATAGATGGTTAATTTTATGTTGTTGAAATTTTTATGACACCCATTTATTTTTCATGGTGTATGCAATGGTGAAATGATAAAATGTTTATGAACCCCAATTTATTTTCTTTGGTTATGATATGATAAATGTTTTATGATCATGTGGAACATAGGTATATAGATTATATAATGTGACAAACATATCTCTCTCTAATTAATTGGTTAAAGTTGGATAACTCATTTGTAAATATGACATGTGTGACCTAATTACATATTCACAATTTAATGCCTGAACCAAATAATATGTTAAAAATGTTATGTATGCACCATATTACATGTATACAACATTATGTGTTGACCTGGATTTCATGTCTATAAGGTTATGTGTAGACTTCGTTACATGTTCATATTTTAAAGAGAGGTCTTTATTTAATGTCATTAAATTAATTAAGGAACCATTTTATATTTATACATGTTTACAATGTTATAAGTTTATTTTAATGCCAAAAATATATGTATTATGAAAATGTTTTTTCTCATGGATCATGTTCATTGACTCATTTATGATTAAATTAATATTAACTGTCGATATTTATTCCATGAAAAATGTTTTTTATCTTTTATAATGAAAGGAATTGTTTTCATATATTATTCTCATATTCCCATACCCTTATTCTCACATTATGTTTATATATTTCCCATGTTTACCCTTTTTGAGGATCTTAAATAGGGATTTTATTATGTTTTGTTTCCTATGTCATAAATAAAGGTTTTAATTTGGTTATGTTTTTAAAGAGTATAAAAGGGGATGATATTTATAGGATATGTTGAAGATCTTTTAGTAAATAAGTCGATTGTGTACCTAGTCTAAAAACCAATATGGTCCTTGGGAATGTGTTTATAAAATGTAACAAATATTCATATATTAATATGTGATATCTATGAATGAAATTTTTTTGTCTCCACTATTTGTATTAGAGTAATGGTTTAGTTTAACTTTAGAAATATCGGTGATAAAACATGTGTGAGATCCATAGATATATGTATATGGATATGTATAGGGATTTGTCTATGGATTAATATGAGGATAATTCTATATGTAGGAAAATATCTGCGAATAGTGGTTAGGGTTATTTTAAGTGGTTTCTTAGTAATACATCTCTTTATGAATATTACAAGTGGACGCGGTTCTAGAATAGATGTACTGAGGGTTAATAATAACAAAAATGGTATATTAGTTTTAACTAGAGAATTATTAGGTACATGAAAATGATCCGTATTTCATAAAAAGTTTGAAAATCATTAGGGATATGTTTTTTAAATCCAAAAACCTTTTACAAACCATCATGATGTATTTGAATAATAATGATCAATGACCTTTGTTAAGCTTGAGTTTTCATAAATTGAAAAGATTATGTCATTATTTAGTCATCCAATAAATGATCTTTCATGATTATGTTGTTTTAACACTATGATTATAGTTTCTCACACTATTCTTTTTTTGTTTTAGTAAATGATAAAAACCAGAAGAAATTGGGTTAATGTTGAATGTGATAGAAAATGTTCGGACAAGAAACCAAATGGGATGACGAATTTCATTAATGATATTTTGATTATGGCTAATCAGTTATCATGATATAAGATTAACAAAGTGCACCTTAAATAATTCTAGAACTCACCAAAGAAGATAAGGATATAGTTTGTTGAGTATTAAGGTGGTGGAGACCATGGAAGAAAGAAGATTCTATTTTTTATATGTTAGAAATTTGGGAAGAATATCTCTAAGGAATGCATCAAAAGAATGATTTTTTTTGTTTTGTGAAGAAAGACACCGAGTAAGTGATTTTTGAGAAAAAATGAATTTTTTTTTCAATGTAATGGATGAAAATAGTGGGTTCTATAAGTAATCTTTAATTTATTAATTCTATAAATATGGATAGTATGGGAATTATAAAACACAATTTCCCTGGTGCAAATCTCAAAAAGGGGATTAATAAAATTGTACGAGTAATAGTTATTTATTAATTATGAAGATATTACAGATTACATAGGAAAAAGGTGGTATTAAGGAATGGGATGATAAATAATAGGAATAATTAAAATGAATAAGTGTTTATGTATTATAATTTAATAATTATTAATTATATAATGAATTTTCTATAATAGTTTTTGTGAGGATGTGAAAAAATATGTGGAATGGTCATGATGACATGGAAATTTTTTAATGCCAATGTGATGATTAAGGGAAGATAACTGTTAATATTTTAATTTTGTTGATAAAATAGTGTTTAATTTGTATAAAAATATGATTGATATGGATAAAGTAAATTTTATAGTATTTATTGCCACCGAAATGATTAATGATTTATTGAAAAAGTGTTTTATATTATAATTAAAGGAGTTTATGACATTTTTGGATTTATATAATATATGTAATAATCATTGATTTTATGTGGAAAGAGTATATTTTTGAAATAATATATGTTTGCATTAAGGATTTATGGTAATTGAGATTTTGACCATGTGGTTTGGATAATATATGATCAATGTATCCACATATTCGGAATAAAACCATTAAAATATAATTAATTAAATTTGGGTTGTTAATGTTAAGTTTATTGTATAAAATTTAGTGACCTTATTTATAAATTTTTATTTTTGAACCTACTATAAGGTGAAAAATTTATTAAATTATTTTAGTTGAAGTTGAAATGTGGTTTTATAGAATAATGTATTATTTCAATCTATGAATATTTATTCCTGATGTGTAACCTATGATAACCATTTTCTTTTTGATAATAACAAGAGATAAAAAGAACTTTTTATCATTATATTATTTGTATTATTTTTCATTTTTCCTTCAAGAATGAAAATTATTCTCTTAAAGTAAGACATGAAGTTGAAAATTGACCTAGGAATAAACAAACGATGATATTGTACTTCTAAAATCGAATGAAATCAAGGAAGTATATCTTCTCATAAAAATACCTCAACTTTACGAAAAATGGCATTGAAACCAAAATGATACCCTAGTACCTTAATTTATGATGAACTGCTGGTCTTTTAACTCATCATATATTTATGGTTTTATTGTCGTCATATTTATTTATATCATTCATTTTCTTTTGACCAATGATATCTATACTATCAATAATTATTTTCATTGTTCTTCTATTTTCCTATATTAAATTTACCAATAATTTTATCATATTTGGTAACCAAGTTATGTGTTATTAATAGTGAAAATTATAATTTCTTTTCCATCCCATCAAGAGGATGTTTGTTTATCTCTTTTTAGGATGTGGGTTTTGAATAATAGAATTTCTAAATGTCAAGGCCAACAAGCACAAACTCAAATTATGAGGATGAAATTATATTTAATGGGGGTATAATATAACACCCCTAGATATTATGAAATATATATATGTTCAAATAAATGTAATTTATTTGATCGATTTCATTACATTGAACACAGAGTTTTAATGAAACAAGACATACTATTAAAATATTATTATTTAATATGATAGTTATCGTCTTTCCATTGGAATGTAGGTTTTTAATAACATTAAATAAATAAATAAATGGTTTACACATGACTATAAAATTAATTCCTTGGTTACTATTTTATTATAGAGGAAAGTAAAAACTGTTTGAAAATAGAGGAGTTCTTTTTCAAAAAAAATGTTTTTATGCACACAAACATGTTTTATTAAAATAAATTAAATAAATAAATTTCAGTTAAATATTTTAACTAAATTTATATTTAATATATTAAATAAAATTTAAAACATTCATATTACGTGTTTTTAGTCATTAGATAATAATTAACCTAATTTTACACCACCAAATCCAATTTTACACTAAAAACTGTTTTTTTTTCAAAAAAGAAGTTGTGTCACCTTTTTCCCACTTATTTTAAAATTAGTTTTTTAAAATCATAAAAAAATATTTTAAAAAATGATATTAATTTATGAAATCATTATTTCATAATTATCTTGATATGTTATTTTGAGAATTTTCTTAAATGATAAAATTTTCAATGAATAGTTAAAATGGACGTGTTTTTTTAAAAAAACTACATTTTCATTCAAATAATTTACAAGATGATTTTATTTTTATATTGTTTTATATGTAAACTTATTTCAATTATATATATATAATCAATTAAGTAAATTATAATTAATGTCATGTTTAATTTCGATAATAATTTTTTTTAAAATTTTAAACTTTTCTCTGGAAACTCACTTTTTCATTGTATTCGTGAACTATTTTAAATTTAAATTTTAATAATTTCTTAATGGAAGTTGTAAAAATGGATTAAATATTTTAAATCATAAATATTTAAATTATATAACTAGGTGAACTTAATTTTTTTTATAAATAATAGTAAAAATAGTAAAAATTAATTACCGTGTTTAATGTTAAAACAAGTTTTCCGAGGGTTAAACATAAAATATATTGAGTAAAATGAACTATTAACATATAAAAAACTCATTAGATTCAAATATTTGGACCTTATAATCCATAAGTTTCTATAATGTACAATTTTTTAGAAATTTTTTATATTAACAACATTGATATCGATTTTTTTCTTTTAAAAAAATACAAGTTTCACACTCACCTCACATATAAACGTACAGATACACTCATCTCCTCTTCACACTTCAAAAACCATTTGGTTCATCCAAGACCTAAAAAAATATATTTCTTAACTACTTCCATATAATTTTTTTTGTTTTTTATATCATAAATCCAATGTAGGTAGGCTTTAGGTTAAACCTAAAGTGGTAATCTGAAGAAGAGGTAATGTTTTTATCTATGCATTTTTGTTTTAGTTCTTCGTAGAATTCCTTCAAATATTTTGAAAATATAATAAAATAATTATTAAATTATATCCTATTAACTTATATGTTATTATGTTAATTTAATAACCTATATACATATCCACTTACATCAAATGGGATATAAAATCATCATTTGTCAGTATAACAGATGGACGCCTTGCGAAACGATGTTATTCATTAGCCATCACCACCTCTCATGGATGGAAATAGTGGTGGATTTAATTTTCATATGATATATTTATTATATTATTATACTTATTTAATTATTATATCACTTTTAGATTTATTACTTACAACCAATTGGAAAATAAAAATGTCGCTCGTGTATATGAAAGACTATCACCTCACGAACCAATGTGATGTGTTTTTATTTTTTGTTTTATTTGGAAAGTAATAAGGATAGTTTAAATAAATATATAAATTATATTTTTAACTTAATTTTTCATCTATAATTATTATATCACATATAACTTCTTACTTTCCATTTTGTTTGAATATGATTATATCGTCCGTGTGTACAGAGGACTACCGCGTCACGGAGTAATGTGATTCATTTTTAACTAACACATTTCCTGGAAGATAATTAGGGTAAATTTATTAAATATATATGATATATATGAAATAAAAATTACTCATAAATTTTAAAAATTTATTTACATTTATTTTGTCTCATTCATCAAGAAAATAGAAATAGTGTTTATGAATACGTTTGACCTACAACCTCCATAAACGATTTATTTCATTTTCATTGTATAAAATTTAAGGATTAATATAAATAAATATATAATTAATATATATTATATTTATTTCATAGTTAAAATTTTTTAGATTATTTAACCATGAACAATGTAAGAAGGTCAAAAATACCAAATCAAAACAAACATGAAAAAGAGGGCATTTACTTTCCTAAACATGACTTTAACAGGGAATTATTAATAAAAGGTAATAAAAAGTCATAATTTAATTGACACACACCTATCATGAGGCATGGACAAAAGAAATTGTATTTTTCCTAGTGCATCATAGTGGATGACCATGGTCGTCTCTCTTGAGGAGCCTTCTCAATGTAGTTTACTTACATTATCTAATTCACCTATTCTATCAATTTTTTTGGTTTTTTTATTAAATGAAATTGATGAAAATATTTTTGGTTTTTTGATAATTTAAAATAATTACATGTAAAAGAGAAATTAAAAATTTATATTAAGATAAACATTTTATCAAAATGAAGTTAGGAAGAAAGTACTTGGTTTTAGGGTTCATCCTAATATTTAATCATTATGCTCTTTTGTATGTTTGATTCTAGTTTGATAACAAAAACATGAATTATCAAGTTTGAACAACTATTTTTTTCCAGAATAGAAATATATTGAGTCGAATTTCAATGGGGAACATCACCAAATCAGGAACATTCACCTCTCCCTATCATACTACTCATGTCTATCACAATTGTAGAATAAATTTTAAGGGAAATTCAAGAACACATTGACCTCCCCTGGGCCAAGTCTCGGGGTTATCCTCTCATTTCGGAGATTATGAGATCACAATAGTGGATGAATGGGAGAAAAGAGAGGGGGAGAGAGGATGGAAAGAGAGAGATAAATAATCTATAATGATTGTTGAAATAATAATAATAATAATTAATAATAATATTATTATAAATAAAAAAAATAGTTCTTGAAAAACGAGAGGGAGAAAATAAAATAGCATTAAAATAAGAATGTGATTATTATGATAATGATAATTAAAATAATATTAATAATAATATTATTATTTATAATTATATTAATACTAATAATATTGATAATAATACTAATTATTAAAATTAGATAATTGAGAAAATGATTTGAGGGATGGATAGAGAAAAATACATGTATGAATTAATAAATCTAAAATTTAAATTTAAATTGAAAATTAAGTCAAAACTAAAATGATAATAAAATAAAAAGAATAAATGAGGGGGTAATATAGGAGTAGTAGTGGTCTGTGCCCTAGTGGGATCCCTCCTTGGTTGTGGGTGTTTAGCTGATGATTTGGGAAGGAGGATAGGGCATCCTTTTGTAGGCATAATTCTTTCATCCAACAGATTGCACATTGTTAGCCGATTAAATGGAAGATTCATTCAAGGAAGACTTCATTAATTCACTTCATAAATGTGTTTTCCATTTACCATTAAAATTTCAGCTCAAATTGGACAACAGATAAATGAGTTATAAAATTTTCATTGGCAATTTCATTTTCTAGAGTCAGGTTCCAAGAAGCATCCTTCAAAAATATAACATCTAGTGGAAACATTAATGACTTAAAAACATCCCCAAATTTAATGTACAACCTCCCCTATGTGTCCTACTGCTATCTCAGGTGGAATAAGCTCAATTTAAGGAGTGTAGGCTGAGATGTGGTTCCTTTACAGTGGTGGGGTCTACGCTGTCTGCCCAGAAAAATCTTCAACTTATTTGATTATTTTGCACTATAGATGGACAGATCAGCTCCTGGTACACAAGAAAAATTTGGAGGAAATAAATTAAGGATTAAAAAAATATTCATAAAATGTGAAATTATATTTTAAAATTAATTTCCAAAATACCCTCGTGGTAAAACATCTATCAAACATATAGAATTAAGCACCTTTTACAATTTTGCTCATTTTTATTTTATAATCCAAATATCACAACATGTTAATAAAACAATGAAATACATGGGTTTTATCTTTTAAAACCATTAAAAAATCCACATTATTTGATTAAAACTATGAACATAAATTTGCTCTGTCAAATACCCCCACACGTAAACCATTGTTGTGCTCAAGCAAAAAAACTCAACATGGAAACAAGAGGACACCAATATAACCAATATTCAAATTCTCATGAAATAAAATTGAAAAATTTTCAATGTGAAATCAAACATTCAAAACTATGCATGAAATATCAATTTAATTTTCCATTTTTTTGAAAACAAATAATACACATATTTTACATTCCCCATTGAAAATTGAGGAACTTCTCAATTCATTCATTCATGCTCCTTGATACATTATTATTGAACATGCCAAGTCATGATTTACCACAGTTTTTATTCTTTTCACTCATCACTCATGATACAATTCAAGGAGACTTCTGATCATATCATGAGAACATGATCCTTATCTATAGGATTATAAATGAACTACTTTCTCTACTTTGTAAAGACAAAAGACATATAAAATCACGATAACTGGCAATAAAGGTTCAAATGACTCTAAGGATTAAGGATAGTAGGATTTGTTGTTTTAAAAATTAAGGCTCAAGGAGGAGGCTAATATCTTAAGTATAATTCATGATATCAAAAGTGAAAGTGTATTGAAATTATCCTCTTTAAAGTAGCATCACCCACTTCCCAAAACTCAAAGTAAAGGTTTTGGTCAAATTATGCATAATAAATAATTTGTGCACCCTCTTGATTTTTTTGTACTTTTTTTTCTTTTTCAAATGTTCTGATTAGATAAAACCTCACATCCATCACCTAACCAAATATTATCATAAGATCATCAGTCTATAAAATGGTTATCGTTGGTTCTCCCAAATCACAACCAATTTTTATTTATTTTTTTGATATTTTTGCAATTTTTTTTTCATTTTTTCTAATTTAAGAGTGGAAAAAATAGACTACAATGAATTACACCACAACCATTTACAATTCCGACAATAATACCCCCACAGTTCATCTTTAAAATTTGTATCATCTCATCCACTATGATTCCATTTACTCCCATACTTTAACTTTTAAATATCACGCATATACCAAGAGTGGGGTAGGGATGGAAAATTTTTCTTGAAACATGTATCATCCCTATAATGGTGATTCATGCTCTGTATTGGCTAAAAGAAGGATTGATGTAAAAGTGGTATTTTAAGGGAAAATAAATTTTCAAAGATGCGTCAATCATTTTAAATGTGTTTTTTCATAGTCATAGCTTCGATAAAACTAAATACAAGTTTTGGTTACTTACATTTCCCAAGATCACTCAAGAAATATGCTTAAGATAAATAAGAAATACATGGTCTAGAAATCCTCTCAGGAATGAGGAATATGATTTGGGACAATCACTCAAGACATGATTAATAATAATAAACCAGTTCATGTGAATTTCAAAAATTCAATGCGTAAAAGATGGTTAGTGAATTTCATTTATATGAATCAATTAATTCCCTCAAATCATGGGTCATCATTTCAATATCTATGCTTCATATTTTAAAATTAAATTATCTATTTAAATCATTCAATCATATCATTATAGAAATCTAAAACATGGAATCACAGGATTCATAAAAACTCATGTCTCTAAGATAAGTTGAGTAGGGCATAAATTCAAGTGTGGTCATACAATTTAAACATTTAAAGATCAATTTTTTTGGAGAATAATTTATGGAGTTAAAAATATAGACAATGAAAATGAACTCCATTTTGAAAATAAATCATTATTCCTCATCCTTCAATGTTTGGGGATTCCTTCTACCATAATGATCCTATAAAATAAAATTACTCAATTAATCACAAGGATCATTTCATTTAAGCAAAAAATGAAAAAACGGATGGTGTCACATGATAAAGTATTTCTTATTAAATGAAATTAAAATATAAATTCCTAGAAATAAATTATAGATAAGTCTTCGTATGATCCCCCAAGTGGGCCCTGAATTTTTATTACCTCCCGAGGGCAGTACTAGCTGTTATCCAAATTCTGATAGGGGATGTAGCTTATTTGATTTGAACGTAGACATGTAGCTTTTCCCACCTTGTGTTTCATCATTGTTCTTAAGGGATGATCCATTTATAGAGTACACCATATTCTACCCCTTCACAATGAGGTATAGAATGAATGATGGGAGTTAGATGAAGTATGAATCATCGTATTTATTAGTTTCTACTTGTGAAACATCTTCTTATATGTCCAGTGGTTCTTCAAGGATTGTTTTATCAAAATAATAGTCAATGTGGAATTCATAGTGTAATTCTATTTGAATAAAATAAAAACATGATGTATCAAGATAAAATTCTTCCCTATCAATGTAAGAATATTTTTTCATGGTTTCCTTAAGGAAATCCACTAGTATCAATTCATGAACTTCCATTAAAAAATATTCAACAAGTCTAGGGAGATCCATATATTCCCCAATAGGTGCACATATAGGATCTTCATCATCCACAAAGGAATAGTTGAGATTATCTGATTATGTATAATCAAAACCACAATGAGTGATGTAGAATTACGATTCAATAAAATTAGAAGATATGGATTCAAAAAATTGTTCAACTACCTGAGTTAGTTCAGCTACAATCCCTACCTCAGTGGTAAGTTCCTCTTGGAGTAATCTCTCTGAAGATGGAGGCAGCTAGTCAGGCTCCTCCATCTTGACATCAAATTCCACCACTTGGGTGGTTTCTTCCTTTAGCAGTGGTGTCTCTTTTTCTTTGTATTATTTGGGGAGATCAGGTAGTTCCTCACATTTAACAAAAAATTCATCCAATATTTTTTGATCCCCCTCTTGTGGATCAGAAAGAAAGTCTTCCTTCTTTTCCACCTTAGTTTCCTGATCCCTCTCAAGGTTGGGTTTCTCCATTAATGCATGAAAATAGTCAAATTCTCTTTCAGCTTTTCTTGTATTTTGTTCAATCATTTCTCTAAGTTCTTGTAACTGAGTTATTCTAAAATCTAAATCTACTTCTTGTTGTGACTGCACCTATGAGTAATCTTTTCCTTGCATAATATTTTAAATTTGAACATATCACGAATATTTTTTTAGTTTTTTTAAATAAATGACATCTTCATAATATTTGAAAATATAAAAAGTAAATGAACTGTTGATTAGATCCCCGAAAACGAAGCTAGTTTTGACACATGCCTATCACAAGGCATGGAAAAAAGAAATTATATTTTTTATAGAGCAGTATAGTGGGTCACCAAGGTTGTCTCTCTTGAAGAGCCTTCTCAATGTAGTTAACATAATTTATCTAATTCACATATTCTATAAATTTTTGTGGTTTTTTTATTAAATGAAAGTGATGAAAATCTTTTTGGGTTTTTGATTATTTAAAATAATGACATGAAAAATAGTAATTCTGAATTTATAATAAGATGAAAATCTAAACAAAATGATGTTAGGAAGAAAGAATTTGGTTTGTGTAAGAACCCAGATATTCGTTCAGGTATGTTTTTCCTTTTTCTGGAGTTTTTGAGAAAAATTAAGTTTTTGGAAATTTTTGATGTACACGCCGTGTACTTTCCGAGTACACACCGTGTACTCTTCTCCGGCTGGAAGCCGTGTGCTGGCCATGCCTGGGCCACACACACGGTGTGTAGGCGTGATGTGGAGGCCGATATTGGCGGAGTACGGAAAAACCCACCACACGCCATGTACTTTAAAAATATACATCGTGTACATTTATTTATTTATTTTTCACTAAATGAACCGGGGTCTTGCCTGATCCATAGAAACACCTCCATCTAGGTTCCGTTCGTCTGAGAGAGACACGTACGGTCAGATCTTTGACAATCTCCCGCCTCGCTGTTCGTTCTTCGATTCGATCACGGTCGATTAAGTTGGAATCGCGGTGGTGAGTTCTTCCTTCTACTTTAGCCTTGTTTCTTGATTCCTCCTCGTTTCCAAGTTATCTTGGGATGAAAATTTTGTGCATTTTCTCAGATCTTTGTTGTTCTAAGGGGAATCTATCTTAGAGGTTCACGTATATCAATCTCCTGGGATCGAGGTAGGTGGTTTGTGCCTTTCCATGTAATGTTGATGAATATTATGTGCAAATTCCACCAATACCCTTGAATGGGGTATTGCGTGTTCCTGTTTTCCCTTATTGTATTTATTGCATTACTAGATTTCTAGAGTAGATGTTTTTCCTGGGATTATGGTAGCTTTACTATACCTTGGATGTTTTCTATGCTTGTTCTACCTATTTGGCATTTTTCTAGTTTCCATGCTTAGTCATAGGACAGTGGAATTGCTACCTTGTTATGCTGCTGAGCGTTAGTTGATAGCCAAGTAGTTCCTGAGGTTTACTTGGACAATGTACACGAGCGCTGAGCATGTTTTACATTTCACTCGGGACTGTGAGAACCTAGAGAAGTAGACCAAAGGGAGAATTGACAGAAGGGGTTATCTAGAGTGTCTTTTAATTATGATGCGAGACCACAAGGAAAATTGATGTTGAGTGCTTCCTCATAGGGTCTGTAGTTCCTCGACGCGGGTCACAGGGGGAATAGACTTTGAGTGCTTCACCATAGATCCTTTAACATGATATGAGACTATAGGGGGAATTGACGGTGAGTGCTTCCCGAAAGAGTCTATTAAATACATAGCTGAACCAGAGGGGTGAGACTGTGTGTGCCTCTTAGAGGGTTGCTAGTGCTTATAGGTTGAACCATAGAGGTTAGACTGTGAGAGCTACCAAGAGGGTTACATTTTTCCTTCTTGTTGCTGGCTATTACTTGTGTACTTTGTTTGTTAGAACTGTGGATTGTAGCTGCTTGTGCATTTCTATTTACTAATTCTTGTTTTATTACTGCCTTGTATTCATTGACTGTTAGGAACAAATATTTGGGTGATTTTTTACTGGGATTGTATCTCACACCCTATTTGGGCCATGATTTTTGGCCCAAGTAGACTTTGTTGTTGTAGGTATAGATAAGGGAAAGCGCCCTTCTACTTCAAGTTCTTGATTGCACTGGAGCAGGAGAGCATGGGACCGAGCCGTGGATCGCGATGCTGAGGAGTTTATTTTGTTTTCCTTGCACTTTTTTTCAGTTTTACTTCAACACATTGATTTTTTTGCTTCTTTCCATAGACATATGTACCATATTGCATCATTATTAGTTATCCATTGTTTCCTCTGTTCAGTTCGGTTGTTGTATGCTGTTTATTGATTCTACTATTGCGTTTGGTTGTTTTCTGATGTATACTTTACCGAATGAGGGCACAGTTTCCCCACCGACTCACCAAGGCCCTCACCGCTAGTCGGCAGCCTCTGGTGTTTGGGGAAACGTGATTGAGGTCATGTGGTGAACCAGGTACGGGGAACCAGTGGAGGGGCTCTAGATTCGGGTTGTTACAAAGTGGTATTAGAGGAGTTCTTTTCTCTTGATTTCTATTTGGAGACTTTAGCCAGAGATAGGATGGATTCAGTACTTGGTATTAAGCTGTGCTCAGGAGTAGCTAACCCGTGTACAGGGAACATCCATACTACCTCGTTAATTGCAGTTTTGTTGTTCTGAGATTTCATGATTGATTTGATTTCACCTAGAGTGATTCACATGACTTGTGCTATTATTGTTTTGATATTTCAGTTCTATTTCTATTGCAACCCGATGAGATAAGGGTATGCCATCTCATGCATCATATAGGAACTTGTAGAAATCACATTTCATTCATTCTTACCATGTCATCTAGGGTACATTATCGATTGCATGCTGCTGTGATAGACTTCTTGTAGATTATGCATGCTGTTGGGATAGATACTTGATAGAATCCCTACTGTTATGTTAGAGAGATGTTCGTTTTCCCTTGTATGTGACTGTAGGAGACGACAAGCCTTGATTCACGGGGATTATGGGCCCTCACGGATAGGAATTTGGCACCTATTTCCTTTGTTTTTAGTGTTTCTGGGATTCTATGCAGTTTTAGAGCTACTGCCTAGAAAAACCCAGAATACACGGCATGTACTTTTTGGATACACCTCGTGTAGTTTTCAGGCCATGTCATAGACCGTGTGGGCAGAACACGGTGTCAGGAAAGTAACTTCGGGAACACGCTTTGTACTGGTAGCTACACGCCGTGTAAGTTTGGAGCTGTGTACCCGGCCATGTCACTAACAACACGGGTCAGGGAAGATCGGGTAGAACACTCCGTGTCGAGAGGGAACACGCCATGTAGTCCTGTCCACGTACCCGACCCTGTCATGAACAACACGGGCCAGCTTTACCTTCTTTTCCACACGCCGTGTTTTTTCCGAACACGCAGTGTAGTCTTGTCCAGGTACCCGGCCGTGTCACGAACAACACGGGATGGTGTCACATTCTCCTATACACGCTGTGTTTGTTTAGAGCACGTCGTGTAAGCTTCATCCATGTAGACGTCCATGTGCTTAAAAAACATGGGCCGCCGGAGCCTTGTCTAGTACATGCTGTGTTTGTTTTGAAAACACCGTTTATTCTCGGGTTGATTCGGACTGTGTGGGTTAGCCGTGTAAAGATACTCAGGCAGGGGGATAGTTTTCAAGCACACACCATGTGATCAGGTCCAAATTCCGTGTAGTTTGTGGTGTACACGACTTGTAGGGTAGGAGTACACGCCCATGTCAGTGGCTTAAGAAGACACGTCGTGTAGTTTTTATACACACCGTGTATTCATGTTTTGTAATATTTTGGGTTTTCTTCCCCTGTTCCTATTTAGTACTCTTGTGTTATCTGTCCTTGTTTTTCTGATCCAAGGTGTACTTTTGATCTTTCATAGCTATGCCTCGGAGACGTCCTCCGGTTGTACGTCTGTCGTCAGGAAGTGATCAGATGCCAGACAGGGCTGATGTGGGACTTCCTGCCGATCCTCCCGTCGAGCCAACCTTGGCACTGGCTGTTATACCAGTTTCAGGCGCTGATGCGCAGTTCATTGAAGGTTTCATGAAGATGATGCATGCCTTCCAGGGAGCGTTGCCTCCTGCCACGTCTATGGAAGACTTGACTCGGGTTTTCATGTAGTATCATCCTCCCACGTTCTCGGGAAAAGGAGGACCTCAGGCTGTAGAGTCATGGTTGGAAGCCATGCTGACTATCTTCGAGCATCTGGAGACACCTCCTGAGAGGCAGGTCAAGCTTGCCCCCTACATGCTCCGAGACTCTACCAAGAGGTGGTGGGATGTGATCTCACAAGAGGGTCAGAAGCAGGCTATGTATTGGGAGGTGTTCCAGCACGTGTTCTATGACTACTTCTACCCGGAGACCCTGAGGGCCGACCGAGCCCGGGAGTTCATGAGATTAGGGAAGGGTACTCTTTCTGTCATGGAGTATTCTGCTCGTTTCACTGAGCTGCAGTGCTTCACTCCCCTCCGGGATGGAAGTGGGGTGTTCTTGGCAAGGAAGTTTGAGGATGGTCTCAGGCGGGAGATCTGCTTGCAGGTGAATATCTTCAAGTTGACTTCCATTACTTCCATCGTCAACTAGGCACTAATTTCGGAGTGCAATATGAGAGACTCTGGAGCTTCCAGCCAGGGAGGTTCTGTTTCCAGATCTAGTACGCCTTTAGATGATAGCAAGAAGCACCGTAGAGAGCCTACACGTGGTGATTCGAGGAAGCAAGATGCATCGTCAGGCAGCCAGGTGACATGCTACCAATGTGGATTGTCAGGGCACACAAGGATTCTGTGCAAGAGGGACCCCGTGGAGTGCTGATCTTGCGGCAAGATGGGTCAACTGTAGCATTTCTGTCTGGTTTACTCACCAGCAACTGGTGACTGGGGTTCTTCCATGACTCCTCATTCAGGAGAAGCACCACCAGTTTCCCACCAGTCGGGGAACTGGAGTTATTATGGCCATCCGAGACGAGGTGGAGGTCGAGGCCGTGGCATTCAGCCACCAGTTCCTCAGCACCAGTAAGGAGGTTCAGCTCAGAGTGGTCAGCCAGGGGCGCCGGGCCACGGTACAGGCCAATATTTCGTCATGGAGCAGACTTATCAGGAGAAGGATCCCGACCCTTCTACTGTTCGAGGTAAAATTTTAGAAACCTCAGTTTTATATTCATCCCATTTTGATACTAGTTCCACACATAGATTTATCTCTGTTGCTGTTTTGGAGAGCCTAGGGCTCTGCATCTTTTCTTCTGCCGACTCATTGACACTAGACACACCTTTGGGAACGAGGACATCTAGTGTATTCCAGTGTAGAGAGTGCCCTCTCGAGGTTGCAGGGTATTGCTTCATATGGTATATCTATGTCCTAGAGATGACAGGCTATGATTTCATCCTTGGCATGGACTGATTGATCCCTTCTAGGTAGTCATTGACTGTTATCCCCGCAGAGTGAGTTTCATCTCACCATAGGGTGAATATTTTCTTCATAGAGGCGAATGTGACATTCGAGCGAGTCGGACGGGACTCGAGCATCTTGGGCTATGAGGGGTGATGGCCCAGATTTCTAGTATTTATTTGGATGATCAGGGGACTCCACAGTTGGACTTTCCTCCAGTGGTGGATCATTTTAGGGATGTCTTTCCAAAGGACTTTTCAGGTTTTCCTCTGGAGCGTGAGGTAGACTTCTCTATTGAGATCATGCCAAGAGTGGCACCGGTGTCCATTCCTCCCTATAGGATTACCACACCTGAGTTGCAAGATCTCAAGAAGCAATTGGAGGAGCTATAGGATAAGGGTTTCATCCGACCCAGTACTTCTCCTTGGGGTTCACCTGTCCAATTTGCGAAGAAGGCAGACGGTACCCTTCAGATTTATGTGGATTATCGGAAGCTGAACCAGCAGATGGTCAAGAACCAATATCCTTTACCGAGGATCGATGACCATTTCGATCAGCTTTGAGGAGCCCGGGTGTTCTCGAAGATCGACTTGAGGTCTGGTTATCATCAGTTGCATGTTAGACCAGCAGATATACCTCTAACATCCTTCAGGAGTAGGTAAGGTCTATACGAGTATACAGTCATGTCGTTCGGTGTCACGAACACACCTGCAGTTTTCATGGCACTGATGAACCGAGTGTTCCATCCTTACTTGGACTCCTTTGTCGTGGTCTTTGTGGATGATATCTTGGTGTACTCTCACACTCAACACGATCATGCCACACATCTTGAGATCATTCTGAGTACACTGAGAGAGCATCAGATTTATGCTAAACTCTCAAAGTGCCACTTTTGGATGGATCAGATTCACTTTTTGGGTCACGTCATCTCAGAGGAAAGAGTATTTGTGGACCCAGAGAAAGTGAGAGTTGTAGGTTCATGGGAGCAGCCGAAGAACATCTTTGAGGTACAGAGTTTCCTAGGGTTGGCTGGGTACTACAGACGCTTCATTCACGACTTTTCTCGTCTAATAGCACCTTTGACAGGTCTGAACAAAAAGGGGGAAAAGTTATTATGGTCAGATTCTTGTGAGTCAGCCTTTCAGGATCTGAAAGTGAGGCTGACGTCAGCACCGATACTTGTCTTTCCGGAACCAGGCAAGAGCTACACTGTTTACTGTGATGCTTCAGGTATCGGGATAGGAGTTGTGCTTATGCAGGGGGATGGAGTCATTGTGTATGGGTCTCGACAGTTGAGGCCACATGAGAGAAACTACCCGACGCACGATTTGGAGTTAGTAGCTGTTGTTCACGCCTTGCGCTGTTGGAGACACTATCTTCTGCGAGAGCACTTTGTGGTCCTCACTAACCACAAGAGTCTCAAGTATATCTTCACTCAGCGTGATCTGAATCTGAGGTAGCACAGGTGGGTTGAGTATCTACAGTCTTTGGACTTCGATCTCGCCTATAGACCGGGTAAGGGCAACACAGTGGCTGATGAGTTGAGCAGGAGAACTCAGGTTCAAGAAGTTCATGTGGCCAGCAATGAGTGGATGCTTATGGTTCTATTCTCTGAGATGCATCTGGAGGTGCATGACAGACAGGGATAAAACATCCTATATTCTATAACTGTTACCTCCACACTACTTGATTTGGTACAGATGATGTAACTATCAGACTCATAAGGCTTAGTCCTTCGGGAGAGTGTGTTAGGAGTGTACCCTCTTCCTGGATGGATAGTGGGCGAGGATGAGATCTTGCGTTTTCAGGGACGCGTATGGGTTCTAGGAGACATACACGAGGAGTTGATGTGGGTTTTTCAATCCTCTGTTAGGTTAGTTCATCCTGGCATCACCAAGATGTATCGGGACCTTCATCGCCAATATTTGTGGCCATGTATGAAGAAGGATGTTGCTGGTTTTGTCAAGAGATGTTCTACTTGACAGCAGGTGAAAGCAGAGCATCAGCGACCAGTGGGACTTTTGCAGCAGTTACCCATTGTGGAGTGGAAGTGGAATGATGTTGCGATGGACATTGTGACTAGGTTGCCAAGATCGCCTCGGGGGAACGATGATGTTTGGGTTGTCATCGACAGGCTCACGAAGGTTTCCCACTTCTTACCGATCAAGGAGACCTTCAGTGTCGATGATCTGGGACGACTTTACACCTGGGAGATCGTTCATCTGCATGGAGTCCCACACTCCATTGTTTCAAACAGAGATGCGTGCTTTACCTCTCGGTTCTGCCAGGGACATCAGAAGGCCTTGGGTACGTAGGTACTTTTGAGTATATCTTACCATCCGTAGACTGATGGCCTGTCCGATCACACGATCCAGGTGCTTGAGGATATGCTCCAAGCTTGCATCCTAGAATTTGGCAGTTCTTGGGAGAAGCATATTCCTCTGGTGGAGTTCTCCTAAAACAAAAATTTCAGGCGACCATTCAGATTGCACCATACGAGGCTTTGTACGGTAGGTCATGCCGATCACCCTTATGCTGGATGGAGGTAGGAGAGACAGCTTTGCTGGGACCTCGTCTTGTTCAGGAGACCTCATAATAGATAGAGATGATTCGGAAGAGGATGGATACAGCGCAGTCTCGAAAAAAGTCTTATGCTGATCAGCGAAGATGACCTCTGGAGTTCGAGGTCGGTGATCAGGTTTTCCTGCGTGTCGCACCGAGGTTGGGACATAAGAGGATTCAGAGACAGGGTAATCTTTCACCGCAGTACGTCAGGACATTTGAGGTATTGGAGAGTGTGGGGCCAGTCGCCTATTGGTTTCATCTACCTCCGAGGTATCGGACCATGCACGACGTCTTCCACGTCTCTCAGCTTCGACGTTACTTTTCAGACTCATCTCACGTCTTTCAGCCCGAGGAAGTTGAGCTTGAAGTGAATGCATTGTTAAAGGAGCATCCTATCTGGATTGTCGATCGCAGTATGAAGGTTCTCTACTGGCGGTCTGTTCCTCTGGTACGGCTGCTATGGCAGCATGGGCGGGTATAGGACGAGACCTAGGAGAGGGAGGCCAATGTACGATCGCAGTGGCCGGAGCTGTTTGGGGTTTCTTCTTCTCTGCTTCATTAGGTAAATTAGGGGACGAATTTCTTTAAGGGGTGAAGTTTGTAAGAACCCGGATCTTTGTCTAGGTATGTTTTTCCTTTTTCTGAAGTTTTTGGGAAAAATGAAGTTTCTGGAAATTTTTGAAGTACATGCCTTGTACTTTCTGAGTACACAGCGTGTACTCATCTCCAGCTCGAAGCCGTGTGATGGCCGTGCTCGGGCCACACACACGGTGTGTAGGGGTGATGTGGAGGCTGATATTGGAGGAGTATGGAAAAACCCAATACACACCATGTACTTTAAAAATACATGCCTTGTACTATTCTTTTTTTTTCACTTAATGAACCAGGGTCGTGTCTGACGCAGAGAAACACCTCCTTCTAGGTTCCGTTCATCTGAGGGAGACCCGTACAACCGGATCTTCGATGAGCACCCTCCTCGCCGTCTGTTCTCTGATTCGAGCATTGTAGATTGTGTTGGAATCACAGCTGTGTGTTTTTCCTTCTGCTTTAGCCTTCTTTCTTGATTACTCCTCATTTCCAAGTTATCGTGGGATGAATGTTTTGTGAGTTTTCTCAGATCTTCATCATTATAAGGGTAATCTATCATCTAGGTTAACGTATATCGATCTCCTAAGATCGAGCTAGGTGGTTTGTGCCTTTATGTGGAATGTTGATGAATATTATGTGCAAATTCCACCAATACCCTTGAATGAGGTATTGCGTGTTCCTATTTTTCCCTTGTTGTATTTACTGCTTTGATTGATTGCTAGAGTAGATGTTTTGCCTATGATTATGGTAGATTTACTGTACCTTGTATTTTTTCTATTCTTGTTCTGGCTGTTTGACATTTTTCCAGTTTCCATGCTTAGTCGTATGACAGTGGAACTGCTACCTTGTTATGCTGCTGGGCCTTAGTTGATAGCCAAGTAGTTCTTGAGGTTTACTTGGATGATGTACATGTGCACTGAGCATGTTTTACCTTTCACTGAGGACTGTGATAACCTAGAGTAGTAGACCAAAGGGAGAATTGACGGAAGGGCTTCTCCAGAGTGTCTCTTAATTATGATGCGAGACCATAGGGGGAATTGACGTTGATTGCTTCCTCAGAGAGTCTGTAGTTTCTTGACGTGGGCCACAGGGGGAATAGATGTTGAGTGCTTCCCCAGTTATCCTTTATCACGATATGAGACTATATGGGGAATTGACAGTGAGTGTTTCCATAAAGAGCCTATTAAATACATAGATGAACTAGAGGGGCAAGACCGTGTGTGCCTCCTAGAGGATTGCTAGTGATTATAGGTTGAACCATAGAGGTTAGACTGTGAGAGCTACCCAGGGGGTTACCTTTTTCCTTCTTGTTTCAGGCTGTTACTTGAGTACTTTGTTTGTTAGAACTGTGGATTGTAGCTGCTTGTTCTTTTCTATTTACTGCTTCTTGTTTTATTACTGCCTTGTATTCATTGACTGTTAGGCACAAATATTTAGGTGATGACCTACTGAGATTGTATCCCACACCCTGTTTGGGCCATGCTTTTGGGCCCAATAAAACTATGTTGTTGTAGGTATAGATAAGGGCAAGCGCCCTTCTACTTCAGGTTCTTGATTGCACTGGAGTAGGAGAGCATGGGATTGAGCCGTGGCTCGCGATGCTAAGGAGTTTATTTTGTTTTCCTTACACTTTGTTTTTCAGTTGTACTTCAGCACGTTGATTTGTTTTCTTCTTTCCATAGACATATGTACCATATTCCGTCATTATTAGTTATCAATTGTCTCTACTGTTCAGTTCAGTTGTTGTATTCTGTTTATTGATTTTGCATTTGTGTTTGGGTTTTCTCCGCTGTATACTTTACCGAATGATGGCATAGTTTCCCCACCGACTCACCAAGGCCCTCGTTGCTAGTCGGCAGCCTCTGGAGTTTGGGGAAATGCGCTTGAGGTCATGTGGAGAACCGGGTATGGGGCACCAGTGGAGGGGCTCTAGATTCGGGTCATTACAGTTTAGGGGTTCATCTTGAGATTCAATCATTATTCTCCTTTCTATATTTGATTCTAGTTTTATAACTCAAACATGAAATATCATGTTTGAATCACTATTCATTTCCAAAATAGAAATAGCTTGAGTCACATGTAGTTGGGGACCGTCACCCAATCGGGGATATTCACCTCTCCCAAGCATAATATCATGTCTATCTCAAATTTAGAATAATATTTAAGGGGAAATCAAGAACACATGTACCTCCCCCTGAGCCAAGTCTTGAGGTTAGTCTCTCATTTTCGAGGGTATGAGATCACAATGGTGGATGGATTGGTTAAGAGAGAGAGAGATGAGGGAGAGAGAGATATAAATAATATATAATTATTTTAAAAATAAAAATTATAAAAATTTTAATTGTTAATATTTTTTCTATAATTAACAAAATTGTTTTTGAAAAAGTAGAGGGAGAAAATAAAATAACATTAAAATAAGAATGTGATAATTAAAATAATAATTATTAAAATAATATTAATATTAATAATAATATTATTAATATTAATACTAATAATTATGATAATAATACTAATTATTAAAATTAGATAATTGAGAAAAATAATTGGGGGATGGATAGAGAAACACAAATGTATGGATTAATAAAACTAAAATTAATGTTACAATTGATAACTAAGACAAAAATAAAATGAAAATAAATTAAAAGAATAAATGAGGGGTGATGAGAGAAGATGAAGCATCCCATGCCCCAGTGGGATCCATCCATGGCTGTGGGTGTCGAGCTGTTGATTTTGGAAGGAGACGAGGACCTCCTTTTATAGGCATCATTCTGTTCTCAAATTTTTTTTACATTGTTGGCCCATTAAATGGAAGATTGACACATGGAACCCTTCATAAAAGTTGTTCATAGATGTGTTGGTCGTTTAACCTCTAATGGTCTACTCATTTGGACTCTAAATGAATGAGTAATGAATTTTTCATTGGCAGTTTTTTTCTGGATGCAGGTTTCAGGAAGCTTCCTTTATAAATATAACATCCAATGACAACTTTAATGACATCAAAACTCACCCATATTATATTTAGAGATATCCCTATGTTCCATCATGCTATACCAGGTGGAATCAGTGCAATTTATGTTTTGTAGGCCGAGATATGGTTCCGTTATAGTGGTGGGGTCTATGCTATCCACCTGAAAAAATCATTAACTTAATTGATTTTTAAGCACTTTAGATGGACGAATCAACTACTGGTATAGTAGAAAAAATTGGAGGAAATAAATTAAGGATTCCAAAAAAATAAGATTCAATCAATTTAGAATAATATTTTAAAATTAATGACCAAAATACCTTTGTGGAAAAAAATCTGTCAAAAATCCAGAATTAAGCACCTTTTAAAATTTTTCTCATTTTCATTTTATAATCCAAATTTCGCAATATTTTAATAAAAAAATGAAAACACGGGTTTTATGATTGGAAAATATAAAAAAATAATCATTATTTGATAAAAAATATGCACATAAATTTTCTCTGTCGTGAATCATATATGGTTTGATATATATAATTATTGTTTTTAATATATGTATAATAAGATTATATTTATTATACTTGAGGTTTAAACATGTAAAAAAGATATTGAGACTTAGAGTAAGGGATTTATTTCCCACTTTTATTTTTTGTGAGACAAATTCCATATTCATCATGTTTTTATTTTTTGTTTTATATATTCGTACCATGATTGTATTTTATGATTATGATCCTGAAATTTTTTGGCATTTACATATCCATTTTCATATCTACCTTTCATGTGGTTTATGGTTTCAATGTTACTAATACAGTAATGTATTTTTGTATCAATTTTACTTCTTTGATACATAAGTTATGTTATGAACCTATCTTATTTGATGAGGTGTATATATATCGCCTTTAGCATGTAATATAATTAATTAATTTATTCTTATGATATTTAAAGTTTCATTTATTATTTTTCTTTCATGGAACTTATAATTCAATGGTACCAAACTGGTTTGGGTTTGATGATACATTATCATCATTTATAATAATTGTTTATATTTATGATTCTGAAAATGAAATATTATAATCCATATATCAATAAACTCATGAATTTTATTATATTTTTGTTATTACATGAGAATACATGTTTTACATTCGTTTTCCTCTATTAAATGATTAATGATACCAAAAGAATATGTTTTTTGAAAAAATATTATTTATTTCTATCTCTAGTTGAAAACCATTTTCGTACAATTTACAATTCTTTTAAAAACGTTTTTTATTTTTTTAACATTATAAAAACAATTTTTTAAAGACTTATTTACCCATTTTTAACTTTTTTACATAGTGTTTTATAAGTAATATTTATAACATTTTCCAAAAAATTTCCCATTTAATTTTCCTAAATATGTGAAAGGAATATTTCTTTTGAAAGTGTAAGAAAATAATGGTATTTTTGAACATCATTAAAAAAAATTGTTTAATTTATTTTTTAATTTTAAAATTTTATTTTCAATGAAAATTATTTTTAAAAATTTTAATTTCTAACAATATTTTCTCAATGTTTAAGGGTTGTTTTCATAATGAAATATTTTAAATGTTTTCTAAATAATCCATTATAAGTTTATAATTATATTTTCAAAGAAAATTATTTGGAAAATGTTTTATATTTTAAAAATAGTTTTTAAATGTAGGAAGTCTATTTTTCTCATGAAAATTTTTCAATTATTTAAAATATCCCTTCATTACTTTAAAGGTCATTTTCCAATAAAAGTATTTTAAAAATGTTTTATTTTTCAAAATAGTGTTTTTTAATGTGGAATAAAATTTCTTTAAGAAACATTTTAAAAGAATTTAAATAATCATTTATAGGTTTCCTAGGATATTTTCAAATAAAATGACAATGAAAATGCTCTATGTTTTAAAAATAAATTTTCACAGTGGAAGGTCACTTTTCCTCAACTAATGTTCCAAGACATCTTGAAAAATCATTTCATATATAAGATGAAATCATTTTATTTTACTTATTATTTACTAGGGATAATATTTAATGATACCATCTTTATTATTTTTGTGTATGGGTAACGTTATGTTGATGAAATATTTTTGAAACCCATTTATTTTTCATGGATTATAGTATGGTGAATTGATGAAATGTTTATGAAACCCATTTCATTTTCTTGGGTAATGATATGATATAAGTTTTATATTATTTTTTAATGAATATGTATAGATTATATGATGGGTGGAACTTATATCTCCCTCCAAAGAATTTGGTAATGATGAATAACTCATGAATAAATATGATATGTGTGAACTTGATTACATATTCCAAATATTGTTTGTGAACCAGATAACATGTTCACAAGGTTATGTGTGAACCTGATTAAATTTTGATAGTATTTTGTGGTGACCTATCTTTTATGTCCACTAGGTTTTTCATGGAACTATTTTCATGACCATAATTTTATGAAAGGGAATTATTTCATGTCCTTAACATAATGAGTGTACCAGTTTCTGTTTATACATGTTTCAAATGTTATAAGGTTATGTTTATTCCAAAAATCTATGTATTATAAAAATTTTATGTTATAATTAGACATGTTATTTGAATCCATTATTATTAATGTATTATAACCTTCAAATATTTATGTCACGACACACGATTTTTATCATTGATGTAAATGGTATGGTTTTCATATGTTATGATTATGTTCTCATACCCTTATTATCATGTTATGTTAATATATATTTCATGCATAAACTTACTGATAATCATATATCACCCTTTCTTATGAATCCTTTCCTAGGTTATGAATAATGGTTTTAAGTAGGATATGTTCTTGAAGAGTATAAAAGGGGAAGATATTTATCGTCGATGTTAAAGATATTTCAATAAATAAGAAGATTGTGTACCTAGTCTCCAAATGGACTAAACTATTACTATCCTTAGGCATGTGTTTTTAAAATGTAATTAATACTCTTCTATTAAAAAGTGATATTGATAATATGAGATTTTTGGGTCTCTATAGGGTTAAACACAAATTGTATTCCCTTATCTATTATATTTAATTTAAATTATTTTAATCTTAGTTTGAATAATTATTTTTTAGTTTTCTCATGATGTTTTCGAGGTTTATAACCTCACAAAAGTGATGTAAATAGAACATCTACTACTTCAAACTTATAAAAATAAATATTCAAGTAGTTTTTCATTATTATTTTTAGAATAATGATGTGGGAATTTATTATTTTTATTTATAATAATAATAGGAAATAAAATTTCTAAAAAATGTGGATAAATGGAAATATACATGGTTTTATAATTCAAAATCATGTTATATTTATCATTTCAAAATATTTTTTTATACTTATCATATTATTCCTAGAATATCATGAATGTATTCTTGATTTTCATTGATGAAAGTGTAAAATGTGTTGGGGGAATGTTTTATTATTTATTAGGCTATAACTTTTTTTGTGTTTTGTGTTTTTTATTATTTTCATTCTTTTTATTTATTTATAGAAACATTTGATCTTATATTAAATATTTTATTATGCCTAAAAATTATTTCATTTGTGAGGGAAAATAATTTATATTTGTAAAATTGTGTTCAAATGAGTGTTGATATTGATCCTTTCTATAGTTTTTTATCTTCAAAACATTTCTTGGAGTTTAATGTTATTTTCAATCCCATCCATCGTTGTAATTATCCAATGTTATTTTCCCATTCCTTTAGTAAATCTAGACCCATTTTAATTATTCTTATTATTACCATCTACTATTTAGTTATCTCTTGTTTTTTGGACATTTGGAATTTGGTTTCATTGTTCATCAAAGCCTTTGATAATGAAGGTGTGAACTACTGTGATTCAGGTACTTATTTGGAACAAACGCTTATTTTCTCATTTAAATGACCCATCCTTACATTTACCCTTGAAATGATATTATTTTCCATGAAATGAATTATATGTTACACTCATTACAATATTATCTTCCCTTCCTAACCACACACTTAAATTCATTTCATTATCATAGTTCAAAATGAGGGTGAGGGAATCAGGTAATTCATGTGTCATTATGGGGATTCGTGAAATTGTATCGATGTTATAGGGTTGGTTAACATTTATTGTAAGGAATATAATATATGTTTTTTATTGTGATTTAATTGTTTCCCAGGGAAAAAATGTAAAAAAATTAAAATTCTATAAAAACAATGATGAGATGGAATAATTCATTATAAACATTTTTATTTATCCAGACCCTAATAAATGAAAAGGAAATGTGTCACAATTAATTCCTTACTCTTCATAATCATCCCATAATATAAAAAAAGAAAAACCTGTATAAATATATTTTTTTTAAATAAATAGGTTCCATGATTCATTGTATTTGGGATGTCATGACTTGTGGTCTAGTTTGAAAAAGTGAAACTAAGTGGGTAATTTATGTGTGGGTACAATGAGTGAGGCGTTATCATTTTAATTTGAATGAATAATTATTTCTTGTATATAAATAGATAATCCTACCATTTGTAGCAAAAATTATTAAAACATTGAGCCTACCAACCCTTATACATTATGCACACGTATGAAAAATATTCATGATTGGAACTCAAATGTTTGTCTCTTGTGTAGAAAAAGAGGATAGAACAAAGCCTATGCTATGAATTTACATATCTCAATGTTGTAATTAATTTTTATATTTCTCAAACATTAGATACAGAGGCATGAATTCATTGTGATGCAGGTTGTTATATGTCACATGGGTGAATTAATAAAGCTATAAAAGTATTAATTTGAGAAAATAAAAATAAAAAATACTACATAGATGAGACACAATGAATTCATTCTTAATGATAATTTTATAAATTTTATGACCCATTATTTTTTGTTGTTATTGATTTATATGTTTGATTATTCCCTTTTAATATGATGTTCTAAGTGTTATAATGTTATGATAACCATAATTTCATTTATTTTTACAAAATTTCATAGGGGTTTTCCCAAAATTTTAATTAATAATTGAATTTAAATCAAATTTTTATCTTTTAAGTAATATAATAATAATAATTAAATATTTAAAGGATTATTTTTTTGTATTTATAAAATATATTCATTTTGAGAATATTTTAGATTTAAATGTACATTGAAATTGGGTTTTAATTTAATTTTAGTGCAATATATGATTAAAAAGGTGTCACATGAGATTAAATGGGAAGATTCCATGTCTAGTGAAATTAAATTTCAATTCTTAAAGTTGTGTGATGTCATGTCCCATGAAATATGTCTAGAATTTGACTAAATCATGGGAAAATTGATCATTTAAAAATTTTCAATTATAGAAACATGCTATTACATATTAAATGGATCACATTGTACCTTATGTCATAATAGATCAGGTTGAAATACAACTATGTCATATTAAAACAATTATTACAAAGGCTGTATTAGATTAACTAGAACTTGTTGTATATTAACTTCAACACTCTACATGATAAGTATGAATAAATTAGCATTGTATTAAAATAAAACTGATGTTCATGAAATTTCTTGAGGTGAACTAGTCAATGATGTGGGATACACGATATCAACCTGTAAAATTAGAAAAATACATTAGAAAAATTTGATCTTACACTTTATTAAACTTGTGATATTACTAGAAATGTAACATACTTAATTTGTCACCTATAAATAACCCCAAGGATGTACCCCCTTCCGTTTATTTTTGGATTTATCCTGAAGGTTATATAAAACTAAATTTTTACCATCCAAATCTCAATCACCACAAAAACATATAAAAAGAATAAACATGACCATGGGAATACTCTATAAGAGATAGGATGGATTGAGACACTCAACCAAAGACCTTGAATTCATCACAATCACAGATGAAATCCATTAAAGCTATTATAGAATAATAAAATATCTCATACACAAAATGCATAAACATTTTAGATTTTTTTGAAATTGATCCATAGGTCAAGAATTCATTCATAAGGAATCAAATGCAGGTGGGGATATTATAGTAACTAGTTAGAGGAGATGGAAACAAAGAGTATTGAAGTTGGAAATTTCTAGATTCTAGTGGCATGGAGTTAATCTATACCTACATATGGATTGATTTCATGATTCAATAGATATTTTGGGAGTTACTTAAGGCTGTTAAAATAAGAATGAGGTTTCTGTGATTGAGTTTTGGCTTCAGAACAATAATAAAGTAGTTTAAGATTTTAGAATTATCTTATATTTTTTTCTATTTTTTTTGTGGATGTTGTAAGTGTGATGGTGAATTGATATTAATTTTTATAAGAAATGTATTTGAATATTTCAAGTTTACTTCTGTGGATTTTATTATTTAATAAATTTTTTATTTTATATTATACTATTGTTTTCTCATTTACAATTCGAGTAGTGGTGGGATATAGTTTTAAGTGAGAAGGGATACCACTATATGTTCTTGATTTACAATGATAGTGAGAGTGTGAATGAATAATAACGATCCACTCTAAATATATTTTTATCACCTTTTATATTTTTCCCTTTTTAAACATCTATTTTTCCTTTGTTGGGCACAAAACACATAAAGTGGAGTAAGGTGTGTTATATGAGAGTTCATTGTGAAGGATTAAAGTACAAGAGAATAAATTAATGTGTGTTAGAATACACACTTGTGTGTTTTTCATGCATATAATTCATTTAGAAAAGAATTTTATCTAGATGAATAGTATAAAATCCTGATAGTGAGTGATTAAAGATAAAACCCATTTCAATTTCGACTACGAGTGAATGGATCTATAGTATCCCATGTTTTTCTACCTCTCACACTTTATTCATTTTTTATTTCATTTATTTTATTTAAATTTAAAAAAAAATCATAGTGAGACCCTTGTTTTTAGGTATTATATTATTTTATTGTGTTTTTTGTAATATTAGGGATTGGTCTTGTTTGGATTCATGGTTTTAGAGGTGTTCTGGTATTTCGAAGTGCGTTTTTATCCATATCGACCACAACATAGTGGTGGGAGTGGTGATATCCATTTTGAATCTTGATTAACCACAGGGATGTAAGGGTTAGTAAGGCCATTTTAGTTGTGAAATATCTTTCCCACAAATTAAGGTCTGACACTAAGAACAATTTGTTTAAACACTATATTTGATAAAATTTAAATTACCCGTGACAAACAAAAAAATATATGACGTAATTTTTATATCTTATACATGACTTATCACAATAATATCAAAATTCTATGAATGGGATGCTTAGTGCCTTTTTGGAATTGAAACATAAAAAAATTATTTTACAATACTTGAAAACATTCCAACATAATTAAACTGTATTTTATCCCTTTCCAAAATCCTCATAGGTAAAAATCTTTATCACGACCTAGGGAATATAAATATAAGAATGGGGTGATCTCAAATTATCAGTAAGGGACAAATTATAAAAATTTAAATAAGGGATAGATGATAATAATATGAAAAAACATAATCAAGAGTGAAATGGAATATTAAAAAGAATAAATAATAATAATATTTATCCATAAGTCATGGTATGAGGACATGGAATCTCAAATGAAAAAAATATAATGTGGAAAAAGTGTGTGTATTAATTAGATAATAAACATGATCTATGGAGCGTAATCATAAAAATATGGCATATAAATTTAACATTATCTTTAAATACCAAATAAAGAAAAACCTTGATACAAATATAAGCACGTGGAACATGAGCATCGTTAGTCACTAGTCACATCCACGCTTATGGGATCACTTAATTTTATGTGTGTATACATCACATTGTGAGTCACACACTTGCACCCATGTCTGTGTGAAAACATAATTGTACCTACATATAAATCACATTGAGAGTCTCTTACTCATACTCATTATCATGAACAAACTCAATCATGTTTAAAAATGAGTCATCACCTTCACAAGTCACTACTTATACTCACTTTTGGCGAGTTAACATAATTGAAACCACATATACAAGTCTCAGGTAATATAAAATTTTAAAAAATTCATTTAAGGGGCATATTGATACCCAAAAACCTATTATAAATACATATTTTCACAACATGAAGAGAATCATTCACCAAATTATAAATATCCATTATATTGTAAAATGAATTTCAAAACATTTTCAGATGGTATCACCAAAATTGACCTCAAAAATATAAATAGTTGATACCTATAAATTAATAACAATAGAGGATTATTTATTAATAATATTCTGAGGGTGATTTGTAGAAAATAACATTCTATTAAATAAATAATCTATCCATAATTATAAAAACTAAAATTAAATTATAAAAGGGATTTTATAAAATTCTTTTATATTTTCAATAAAAGATAACATTGTAGTCAATTTTAAAAGTTTTTTGTAAAAATATTTTGAAGTGAAAACTTCTGAAAAATTTATGTTTAAAGAATATTTATAATAGTGGATCATTTAAAAAGACATAAATATGATCTCAAAGAAATGTGGAGTGGAATAGAAAAGAAATTGACAATGAAGAAAGACATTTTGAATATTTTAAAATACATTATTTGAAATCCCAACTGTAAAAAAGAGTAATAAAACTTCATTTAAAATTGACAAAAAGTGAAATATGAATTGCATATAAAATAAAACATATTATAATTTTAAAATCAGAATGGGGAAAACATGTGGGAATAGAAAACATGGATATAGATGAAAAAGATTTTAACTAGTAAATATTTTAATTATTATTGAACAATATGAAAATTTTATGATAAATAAATTCATCATAGAAAGAGCCATAGATTCAAAATTATTTTTTCCTAGAGAGGAAGATAAAATTATATATTATATAATTTTATAGTGTAATTAATATTTTTATTTCATCCATACATTTTATGGTGTTGTAAGTTATATATTAGTGTATGTCAATGAATAATCTTGAAAATTTTGGAAAATATTGTTCTGTTTTATGTTTTATGGATGAATTATGAAGAAATTCATGAAATCTTTACAAACTATGAAAATTAAAGAGATTATAGTACATGTTTATATTTACATGTCATTACACCATCGGAGAGAAAAAAATAATAATTCACAGTGGCTGAGGTTTTGATGAGAAGTTATTTATATCCATGTCTTGGTTGTTGTATGGAGGTCATTGATGATCGGAGGAACATGAGTGACACTGTAGAACAACCCCAGATGTACATGGTGACAATTTGGAGCCCTAATTCTCCACTTTTCTTTGCCGAGATTCTTCCTCAGGTATCCATGATTCTCGTTCTTATCATTCCTAGCATGAGTGAGAAGTTTTCTTTTGTTCTCGGTGATGTGATTATAGGGGGATGTGGTTCTAGGGTTTATTTATATTTTTCTATTTTTTTATATTAAAATAAGAAATTATCAATTCCAATATTCTTATTTTTTCAGTTTCATGACCAAGGCTTGTGATTTAAGGATTTTTATTTCATTTCATTAATTAATTAGACTATTTTATGTATGAACATTATGAAATATAGGTTATCTATTTTTAAATAGGGTTTTGGGTTGCCTAGAATTATGCTTTTATTTATTAGATGACCTTTCTAATGGTGAAATCATAATATTAGTACATGGTACCCAAACCAAGGATAACTACTTACCCAATTCTGCCGCAAAACATGAATAAATCCATTATCAATTGAATCCCTAGAACATGTATATAAAAAAAATTAAACCTAGCATGTCTATCTCTCGATATTCAAACTATTATTTATTGTTTCTATTATCTTGTCTCATAAAAATTGAAACAATTTCATTTTTAGTTTCTTTAATTAATTTAGAACATATGGATCGTCTATGTGGGTTCGACACTCGAGCTTACCAAGTACTATATTTTTAGTATTTTGTCTGAGTTTTATAAATTATTAAATTTGTGTATCTCCGAAGGAATTAACAAAATCCTACAAGAAATAATTAATAATCCAATAATAGAAGTAAATAGTTATATATCAAACATTATAAAAAAAAATAAAGGGGTTTGAGTTCACAAAAATACCTCATAACTTTATTATCTTTAAAATTATAAATCAAAGAAAGGTATAACAAAATTTTTATTTTTAAATACCTTGGATTTCATGAATAATATAATAAAATTACATACATGGGTAGCATATGCACCAGAAAAAATTAAACAAATGGTGAATCTTCTTTGTGTCCCAATAAAATAAAAACAAGAAGAAAACCCATTAATTTAAATGCTCAATTATATGAATATTCATTTACATCATGTATAAAAACATAAAAATCATAATAAAATATTTCATTAAATTTTCCAAACCTATAACCAATTATAAAGTTAATTTATAATAATTCATTATAAATAAATCAGTAAGTTATATTTTATTTTCATCGTCGATGTTATTAGTTTTGACTATTTTATTAGTATTAGTTTCATAATTACATTATACATTATCGTTTATAGATTTACTCTTAATAATTATAATATCATTATAAGTACTATAAATTTTTTTTATAATTATTTATGATTTTATAATTTTACTTCATAACTATTTTAATTATGATTCATGTTGTCAAATTCAGAGATCAAGCTTGATTCAGTAAGTTTTAAGTTTCAATAGAGTAGTACATTAATAATAATATAGAAATTAATATAAAATTTATATTAAAATAAACCTAAAATTATTTTATAATTAATTTATAATAAAACCATTAAATAAGTTTCAATATTCATCTACAATAGAAATTTATAGCATTGTTCACATAGGTGTTGGAACCAACCATAACAAGAACATGTTATAATTGATGGGTGGGCATGATTAAAAAATTTGATAAATTTGAAATAACATAATTATTACATTATTATAATGATATTATTTATAATATTTAACGGTGGTTAATTGGATTTTGAGTTATTTTTCAAAATAAAAGAATTATAGTTGAAAAGAAAAATATGTTACTCTGTAGAGGCGGCAGTCTGCAGAGACACACAGACGATGTTCTTATTTTCCATAGAACAAAAAACCATGAATTGGTCTATATTTTTAGAATGTTAAAAATGTCTTAAATATTATATTTATTTATTAAATAAAAACTTTAAACCATCATTTTAGGGATGTTATAAAAAACACATCATGTAACTTATGGAATAGGTAGTCCACACATAACACAAACAAAATTTTCATTTTTCAAATGGTTGGGAAAACGTTATGAAATAGTTATCCCATAAAAATAATGAAATTTGATTATAATTATGATAATGATGTTATTATTTCCATATTTTTATATTATATTAATTGGATTTTGAAGAATAAATAAATTAATAGGATTGAAAAATGAAAGAAAATGGAGTAATTTAGAATTTCACCTTACTCCATGCAAGAAATCCTTTGTAAATTGGATTAAGGATTTGAGAGGTGTTATTTTGAGAATAAAAAAAATATATGAATTTTATAGGTTTTTTTCGGTGTTATTTATAAATATTTTTGTCAGATCCAAGAGACCTTGGGTGTGATGTCAATTTGGGTGGGGATGACTCCTTTTATAAGAGAGTGGAGTGAAATTTTTGTAATAATATTAAATATAAAGTCACTATTAAATGGTAAAGAGGACTTAAAATTAGAAAATAATAGATTATGGAAAATATTTAGGTTGATATATCTTTTAAAATATTTTTTAGAACTTGTTTTCAACATGTTTTACATCATTTACTCTTTTAATATTTTATACTTTTACCACATTTTTATTATATTGGATGTTTTTTGTCTAAGTAATTACCTTTTATGAATAAAAATAAAATGGGTATTATTATTTAATTTTTGCCTAATTATTAAAAATATAAATAAATTTTCAAATAAAATTTATAAGGGTGATAAAATTTAAATTTAATACCAGCGCACAAAACACAATGTTTTTTTTAAAAAAACTGTACTTTTATATCGAAATGATATAATTTAGATAAAATTTTAAATTTTGATTATTTATATGAAATTAATTTGTATATTTTTAACAAAATAATATATATATGTCTTTAAAATTAATCCAAAAACAATTACACCTTGTTAAAACATTTAAAAAAAGATGAAAAACCATTTTATTAGAAGAATATCACTTAACATTCAAAATGTTAAACACAGGTTTTATAAATTAAGAAAAATGTTATTTTAGATTAATTATTTTAGTCCTTAAAAATTTATAGTTATGAAATTTTTTAAAAAAGTTATAATTCATGGTTAGATCATGATAAATTAAAAAATCCAGCTATATAATTAAAAACCGCATTTTTTATTATTCACCTAAAAATCATCTATTTAAGAAAAAAACATACCCTATTATTTTTTTGAAAATATTAAATCAAAAATTAATTTCATTTTATAAATTTACAATTAAAAACTATAAAAATTTACATTTTAAATGAAAATTCAAAATATAAATAAAACTATTTTTATTGAAAAATGTATTTTTAAGTGTTTATACTATTATTTCATAACAATTTATAATTTAAAGAGTGTTAACATATTAGTTCTTATATGATAATATTTTAAAAAATTTCAATTTAATTTCTTAGGACCAAATATAAAACACTTTAAAAAATATTTTTTTAGAAAGATTAATCAAAATAATTATTTATCATCTGAATTTAATAAATTTTATTTGAGTAATATCATTTTATTTACTATAGGTTTTATTAAACTTAGAATTTTATTACTAATATTAATCTAAAATTTCATGGATAATTTTATTTCATTTTTTCATATGGATAAATCTATCAAAAACAATTGATTTATTTAAAGTATATATATGTAGTAAAATTGGGGGAGTTGCATTCCCCCCACAAATAAATTGTATCCTTGAAATTTTAATTACTAATAACCAATTTAATAGACAAGGATTAATATAATATTGACATGAATCATGATTTTATTTATAATGAGGTATATAACATAGTAACTTGGTTATATATACGAATCTTCTCAATTTATTCATAACTAAGATATCAAAATATTGAGTTTATCCATAAAAATTTCCGCTTGATAATTATCTTGAATGGGTGTTAGGGCCTATATAATGGAATAAATTTTCTTAAGAATATTCCAATAAAAATCATATTGGGATAAAATAGTCATAAAATATGAATTTTTCTTTGAAAATCAAATCATCTGGGTGCTAATTAAATGTTCATAGAAAACATCATAGATATACTAGGGTTATAAGATTCAAAATCCAATAAGACATCCAAAAATTCTCAGTGTTGGATAGGTATAACATGATTATAAAGATCAAATTATTTATCATGAAATATTTTATCCCTATTAATAAAATAGGAGTTTCCTTTTCCACATGGTTTTTGAGGTTGTTGATACCAATTATCCTTGTAAACCCTTGGATAAGTGCATCAATATGATTAATTCCCAAATACCTTACATTTATAATATTTAATTATGGGTAAAAATTTACGTTTAATATTTATAATTTACATTCTATTGGATGAACTTTCATCTCTATTCAACAATAACAAGCTAAATGGAAAATCCTTCCACACTAGAAACAAATTGTTGTTCCTTTAAGACATTCCCTTGGGAGACTCTTCCCACATTTTTGACAAATTAGAATTATAATCTTCTATCCTTTATAATATTCATTACTTTAACTTCTATTAAAACCCATAATTATCTTATTTGTTATGTTTATAGGTTCATCAAGACTCAAGTTATTTAACATTACTCTATATTTTGATAAAATAGTCATACAACTAGAATATTTATTAATAAATAAAATCATAATTGCTGTGATTAAATTTTATTAGAAAACATCATAGATATACTAGGGTTATAAGAATTAAAATCCAATAATACATCCAAAAATCATGATTAGAGAATAATTTTACCTTAATTATCAAGATTCACTTTGTTATCATGACCAAATTTATCCTTAGTTTCCAAATATGATTTTCCATTTACCTATGGGTATGGAGTTTGCTAATGACAATTATCATTGTTAACCCTTGTATTAGTTTATAAATTTGAATTATTATCAAATTACATATATTTTAATAATTAAAGTGTTGGTGGAGAATTATTTATGATATTTATACATTCTATTGTATTTTATGACCTCTTCATCTATCTTCAACAATCATGTTCTCGATGGCTAATCATTCCACATAAGAAAAAAATTCATGTTCCTTTTAAACATTCCCTTGGGTGATTCTTCCCACATTTTTGACATTTAGGAAGTTTAATATTCATTCATTCATCTTCTTCATCACATTACCTTCTATGCAACTCCATACTTATCATATTTTTTATGTTCAAAGTTTTATCTAGACTCATTTTATATATCACAACATGATATTTTGGGTGAGAATAAAAATAGGATGTTCTTGGGAAACTTCTCCCCCATTTGTTTCATCATTAAGAAAGTAACTTCCTTACATAAAAAATGCATTGTTAACTATATTCCTGGAAAATCTAACCATTACTAAAAAATGTGTTTAAATGAGTAATAACATAATAAGAGAATTATCTAAAATAACCACATGATAATTTATCCTAATTATGTGTTATTGAATGACACTATTATGTTAAAATATGGGTTTTTAGTTCAACAAATATCACTATTGGATTAACCTTGGTTACCATAACTTGTGTTCTATCATACATCATTACATAATTCCTCAACCTAATAAATCCTTCATAGTTTCTCATTAAGATAATGTGATAGAACATATAGTATCCACCGAGAGTGTCTATCCTGGTGTGAAGTGTTTGGATGACTCATTATGCACTGACAGAAGACTGAGTTGATACTCAACTATCCTATTTTGGGTGATTAATCCTAGGTGAATATATGATATAGACACATCCACTTGAAGGTATCCGTACAAGGATAAAATTTCATAGTACCCACCAACTCTACATTTTACCAAAATTTTATGATTTTATCATTTAAGTAGACTTATCCATAGGATTCTCAATAATTTTCTCTTATCATAGTGTAAAAAATAACTAAAATGTTCCTAAAAATAAATAATCCATATTTTGATACCAACTAAGGAAATATAGACCCACACTCATATGTTTTGTGTTTAAATAATTTTCCTTAAAAACTTTATTTGATAAAAAGTGAGATAACACAGGATAAACATACATATATTTTACAGCATTTTAGTATATTAAACATTAAATATCAAAATAATCTCACAATTCCATGAATAAATGATTTAGTGTCTTTTTGGACTAGAAAAAACTTATTTTACAATACTTGTGAACATTTCTCCATATCCAAAGTACACTCAACCCCCTTCTAGAATCCTCATGGGTTAAACTCATATTCCTAACCCAAGGAATAGAAATATAAGAAAGGGTGAGTTGAAACACTCATTAATGGGAAATTTATAAATATGTTAACAAGGGTTAGATCACAATCATATAAGAAATCATGAGCATGATAAAAATATGTTAATAAAAAGAACATAAAATAATAAGAGTTCTCTATAAGTCCTAACGGATGGATATATAATTTCAAATGATGAACATATACCATATAAAAATGGTGTTGATTAATTCGGTAATGAACATGATCCATAGTGTATAATCATAAGAATATTTCAAAGAAACTTAACATTCTCTTAGAATATATTGTAATAAATAAATTTAGAACAAACATAAGTATAGTGAAATCACCTTCATGAGTGACTACTCACACCCATACTTACAAGAAAACACAATTACAACAGTGTATACATATCCTTAGAGAGTCAGACACTTGTAACCCACACTTGAAAGAAAGTAGAATTTTAACAACATATACAACCCTTTTTTGATTCACTTACTTTCACTCACACTTTTGAATAAACTCAATCATGAGTTAAAATGAGTATTTACTTTTGTGAGTCACTAATCTCGCTTATACTAGATTGGAATAATTTAATCACACCCACATATACATGTCTCGTGAGATATAAATTTTTTATCAATGCATTGGAGGGAGATATTAGACCCCTCTAAATAGTCATCAAAAAATATGTGTGATAATTGAAATAATAATCAATAATATCAGGAGGAAAGCTTGTAAATGAAAATGAGTTTCATAACATTTCAAGATGGTATTAAAAAAACTGACCTCAAGAGTAAAAAAGATGAAACCAAAAATTCAATCACCACCAATATAGTATTTTGTAAGGTAATTTAGAAGGCTATTAATAATCCAAAACTAGATAGAATATATATCATTATATATATATAGGAAAATGTAATTAAAACACAAAATAGACTTTTAAAACATTTATTATCATTTTTATGAAGATAAAAAATTATTATTAACATTAAAATGTGTTTTTTTAAAGGGAAAAGTGATTTTAAAAAAAAATAATTTAAAACATATCATATTTAATGGATATTTTAAAATTAAATTAATGTTATCACATAAAAATGTGGAGTTAAAGGTAAATATCATTAATGTAAAAGTGAAACTCTTTTTATTATTTTGAAAATACCTTTACTAAAACCCTGATTATAAAGAGATTGTTAAATATAACATAGAAAATAGGTAATTTTTTTAATATCAAAAAAAGTAAAAATAATTTTAATTCATATTAATAAATCTGAACACTGTAGGGAATATTAAACATGTATATGTAAGAGAAATAACTATTGTGGTGAGAATGTGAATTATTCTTAATATCCTAAAATTTTATGAAAAAAGAAATACATTAATGTAACTCATTAGAAAAAAGGGGAAAATGAAACAAAATATAATAATAGAATAGAATTAATCATTCTTGCATAACTATATTTGAAGAGTAATCATTATGACTCTTTAATATAAGTTGAGTCAATAATCCCAATTGTTACTTAAGAAATGTTTTAATATAAACCCCTTGAAATATATTTCTTAAAATTGAACATAAAATAACACGGATGAAATATAACACATGATATTATATATTTAATTTGTAGTATACATATAATTTAACTAAAATTATGTGTACAAACAAAAAAATGTTGCAAAAAAATATAATTCAGATGGGAAGTGCCCAGTGGATCGTTGCTGGCACATGAGAGGGGGGAGGGGAATTAGGTGTTACCTAATTTTTACCAATTCACAACTTTACTGAAACCCGTTTGGAATTTAGAAATTTTTTATAATTAGTTACTATGAATTTATTTTATATTTAACCTAGTAATCATAAACTACAGTCAATGAAAATAAATTAATAAAGAAGAACACAATAATTTTATAAGGTTTGGTAAAAATTAATACTCATTTATATGATTGGTTGTTCACTCCAATCATGTATTATCCACTATAATTTATTGTTTATTAAAATATGTGGTGTTTCCTGCAACAAATATAAGGACCAAACCATAAAAATTAAAAAATATTGATTTTTATTAAATAATTTACTTTCATTCACTTTGAGGATCTTTTCTGGTCTAGAGTTTTAGAGAATTAGGTTACAAATCAAACATTAAAAACCATATAATACAAAATTTTCACTTATTATTAATATCAATTTTTACCATAATATTAAATTTTTAAAATAAAGCATGATTTCTATTTTTGTAAAATCTTCCAGACTTTCAACTTGACTTCTTCCATTCCCTTACCCATCCTAAAATCCTGTGAAAAAACATTTAAAAAACGTGGGATGAGAAAAAATAATCTTAGCAAGGGATATAAAATGATATAAAAATATTATTCCAGTGGAAACATAAAATATCATATAAGATTTAACTTTATCTTCAATTTTCTTTGACTATATGAAATAAATCATTTTCATATGAAAAATATACACACTTTTTTCTTAATGGAATCCTTTAAAAACCCATAGCAAGCATTTAAAAATAATTTTTGGTAACTTAGAGCATCACATTGAAAATCCAATTTAAACCCATGTAAGAATTAATCAGATACTAGTTAAACAGTTAGGATAAAACATTAGGTAACTCCCTATTTCGTTCCTATCAGGACAAGGAACATTACCAAATGAATTAGAGTGTTATCTGGGCGTACCAATCATTTAAGACATAATGGGATCACCAGACACTATTAGGTTGCACCCGTCATATAAGATTTAACGAGGTACATCAGGGCTACATTGTATCACTCATTTCTAATGTAAAATTATCATGTACCATATAATGGTTAAAAAATCATACTTACACTTTTCCATCCTAAAAAATTTGAAAAAATCATTTAAACTCAAAAGAAAATCACATTTGGATATCAAAATACAATTTTCCATCAAAAACCCATTTTTTGTATAAAAATATCCAAAAAGGGATTTTTTTTATTGGAATAATACATGAAATATTTTATATCAAGCTATAAATAAAATAACGGTCACATCGATGGAAAATTTGTTTCACCTTAAACGTTAAAATTGAACATTCCTTTTATCCTTTGCTAAAATGTTATATATAAAACATATAAATAGATTCCTCTTGAAATCCTATGAAATAAAGTAAAAGTGACATAAAATTTACTTTATAAATATTTCATGTACGTATAAAAACATTCATTAAATCATTAAAATAACATGGATATAGAAGAGAAATAGTTGGAGGGAAAAACATTAAAATATAATGTTTTTAAAGAAAAGTACCTTATTACTTGGGAAACAATTGAATCATAAGACTCAAGAAACAATAACATTAAAAAAATTAAATATAATGATAATATCTAAATTCATGAAATAAAATTTCAAATGGAGTGTATATAAATACTATTAAAAAAATAAAGGAACATAACATCAAAATATGTCTCAATGAAAGGAAATCGAGACAAAGTCCCTTAACTTGAGTCTGACTTATCACACATGTCTTTATATTCCTGAATAATAAGATTATGTTAATTATTTACATTCTTCATTACCTTTTTTAAGTTTATTATTAATTTTATTTCACTTATTACCATGTTATGTATAATTACTTAATCAATTATGTTTACATATGATCTTTTGACCATATTAGTATTATGTGTCAAAAATGACTTTGGTAGGTTGACTATGGTCAAAGAGTTCAATATTTAAACATCTAAATAAAAATAAAAATCAACTGTTAATTATATTTATACATCAATAACACTTTTAAGACTATTTATGAATGATGTTTTTGAGAAATAAAGTACATTATAAGCATTGAGAAGACAGGTCGTATGTACACATGAGTAACATTTCCTTTTTTCAATGATCATTATGATAAAAAGACAAGTAATATATTATATTTATATAATGATAATAATATAATATATAAAATATTATTTCTTTAAATATAATTATATTTATATATATGATATCTATGGTGTGCTGATGAAAAGAGAGTTAAATATCTTTGTGAAGGCGGTAGTCTACATGTTCATAAATGACATTATCATTTTTCAATGAGTGAAAAGTTAAGAAAAAAAAGATATATTATATTTTTATAATGTTAAATATGTAATTAATATCATAATTATTCAATTTATATCAAATATATTCATTATATTTACCCTAATTACATTTCATGTAAAATGTTTGTGAAAAACGAATCATATCTCTTCATGAGGTGGTAGTTCTTCGTACAAACGAGCAATGTTATCGTATCCCATGTAGAATGGAATTTAAAAAAATTATATATGATATAAATAATTAAAATGTATAATTATTTTTTATATACAATATATTTACTTTAGATCTTTCATTATACCCAACCGTGAGAGGTGGTAATGAAAAACTAAATAACATCGGTTCATGAGGCGGTAGAGTGTTGTACACATGAATGATGATTTCATAACTCATTTTACGGAACATGAGAAGGTTTTAGGTAGATAAATTAACATAATAACTTAAAAAAATATTTAATATACTAATTTTATTACATAATCATGTTTTTACTATCATTTAAGGAGATGGAGTAAGAAATAAAATAAAAATGATCATTGAAAAATGTTACCTCCTCTTCATGAAACTTTTTTGGTTTGAAAAAAAGGCCTTTATAGGTTAAATTAATGAAAAAATAAGAATTATATGACTATATTAGAGAATTATAGAAGTAATTTTTTAGGTATTTTCCAAAAAAATTGGGTTTTAATGTCGGAAGATATGTGGAGATGGGGCGACCATTTATAAGTGAGGTGAGTGACACACTTTTAATTTTTGAAAAGAATGAATTCCACCCATGCTTTCACATGTAAAAGGATCCAATAATGGACCATTCTGAATTATATAATGGATGATATATATATTTCTATAAAAAATATTTTATACATGTATTTTGGTCACTTTAACCCTTATCATTTTAGTTTGACTCTAATAAATCCATTTTTACGTTAACCGTTGTAATTATTTTTTTTACTACTTTCACTATTCATTTCGGTAAAAAAATAACTCAAACATAGTATAAAATATGAATTATTATGATTAAAAATATGGATTAAATATTACCAAATTAAATTCAAATAAGTGGAAAAATTCAATTTAAAACAAAACTCTTAGATGTGACGAAAAAGTGAGTTTTCAAGTAGAGTATTTTTCTGATCAAAAGATGATACTATATTAACTCTCTGAATAATTATAATCAGTATTTGAAAATAAATTAATACCTAATGATATACAATCTATAAATTTAATTTAAAACACCCCTATATTTAATTTTAATTAATTAAAATGGACTAAAATTATGCATTTTAAAATAATTTTTAGAAAAAACCATTATTATACCAATTACAGACATACGCAAAAAACCAATATAAACGAATGTAAAAGTAATTAAGTGTAATTAGTACTACTGAATAATTATTATTTCACTTTAAATCATATTTATAACAATATGTTACTTTTAAATTATATAATTTTTTGAAAAGAAAATACTTTTTACCAAAATTGGTATTTTATACTATTCACTGAGATATCAACATTGTCCAAAAAATCACAAAATTTTACCATAGGTAAACTTTTCTACTATGATACCAATAATGATATTCAAATTTTATAATTCAAATTCTAAATTTTAGAAATTAAACTTTTAAATAAAACAAATTTTATAAAAGAGTTTAGTGGTAACTATTTCATTTTTAATCTAAAAATAAATTAATATTTCTATAACTAATATAACTATGTAATTCATATTAATTAATATGAAAATTACTAATTATATAATTTAATAGATTTTTATATTATTCATAATTTTTATAAATCATTCGCTTTTAATTTTATTCGTTTATTAAATAGTTGGGGATATCTTTCCCTTATAGGATTTTTGTAAGAAACCATACCTTATTTTTAGGTAAGTTTCTCTTTTCTGTTCGTTGTTGAGAAAAAGATTAATTTTGGAAAGAACACTTTTTAAGTTATATAGGCTATGCAGGGGCGCACGTCTGGCTCACGGTTTGTTCAAACTATGCGACCTGCCCAGGAAACTGTGCACCCTTGATAGTGGGCTCCACACAGGAGGCGCACGGTTCGTCAAACTGTGTGGGAAAATTGTGCAAAGTTCCCGAAGGAGACAGTGGGCTCCGTACGGGTGGCACACCATTTTTAAAACCATGCGGGTAGGCCAAGAAATGTTACTGGGAGAGATAGAGGCAACTGCATGGTTGGCGCATGGTTTTCCAAACCGTGCGAGGAAACCATACATCCACTTAAAATTATTGTTTAAAGCCCCAGACTGCTCAGTATTTCCTCATTTTTTCTCCAAACACTCTCCCACTCGATCCTCACTCAGGATTTAGTGTTCTCAAAGGTTGAAGGAGCTCTCCCTCTCTTTTTGGAGGTAAATCGAAGGGTTTTCTTGGCGGATCTAATCCGTTTCTTCTCAGGTAAGTTTCTCTTCTTGGTTCCTTTGAGTTTCCCTATAGATCTACATCTCTCTTTTCCCGGGTTTTCTAGATCTACACCTGTTGTGTGAACATCTAGGGTTGTGGTTTCCTCTGGTGTCGATTTCAATACTTGTGGATGTTAGGGAAGGAGGTTTAGATTGTTTATGGTGGTGTGTTTTCCAGTTTTGAGAATGTGGAATAACTCTTGGACTGTTTTCACTAGAACCCTAAAGGTAGGTGGTTTGTGCCTTTCTGAAGAAAGTCATTGAGTATTTTGTGCAAATTCTACCAATACCCTTGAACGGGGTATTTTATGTTACCTTTTTGTCCTTGTTGATTTCCTTCTTTTCTTATATGCTTGAGTAGAGGTTATTGCTTGTGAATAGGGTAATTTAATATTCTTTGGATGTATTTCCCATGCTTGTTTTGCTTGTTTATGACCGTTTGGTCTAGTTTTTCCTGTTAGGATATTTCCAGTTCCATGCCTAGTTGTAGGATGGAGTTAATTTGTTTCAGTTATGCTGATATGCTATAGAATGATAGAAAAGTATTTCTTGAGGTTACTTTGGCCGCTATGTGATGCGATACTTGATGACTTTACACAGGGCTGCGAGAACCTAGTGTAGTAGACCATATGGAGAATGGACGTAAGGGCTTCTCCAGAGTGTCTTTTAATATGATTCAAGACCATAAAGGGGATTGAAATTGAGTGCTTCCTCAGAGTGTCTATAGTTCCTCGACATGGGCCACAGGGGGAATGAGATGTTGAGTGCTTCCCCAGAGTGCCTTTAGTACGATACGAGACTATAAGGGGAATTGACGGTGAGTGATTCCCCAGAGAGTCTATTCTTTAGCTGACCCAGAGGGGTGAGACTTTGTGTGCCACCCAGAGGGTTTCTAGTACTTGTTGGTTTAACCATAGGGGTTAGGTTGTGAGGACTACCGAGAGGGTTACCTGTTGTTCTATTTTCATGAGTGACTGATTACTGGTCTGTAAATTATATGCTAGAAACTGTGGATTTTTTACTGCCTTTCTGTACTTTTACCTACCATATATTTACTGATTGTTAGGCACAGATCTTCAGGTGATTGCCTATTGGTACTTTGTCTCACACCCTGTTTGGGTCATGCTTTTGGGCCCAAAAAGATTATATTGTTAAATGATTTGATAAGGGTAAGTGCGCTTCGACTTCAGGTTCTTGATTGCTGTGGAGTTGGAGATCATGGGACCAAGATATGTCTTGTGATGCTGAGGAGTTTATCTGCTTTATTTTACACATTGGATTAACACTATTGTATTTCATTATTGTGACTTGTTTGGCAGATTTCCTAGAAATATATGTAACATGCATTATATATATATATATATATCTCCAGTTGTTTCTTTACCAGTCTTCTGTTTTTTACTGTTGTTGGATATTTACTTCTTTTTCTATTGGGTGTTATTTACTTCCACTGTGTATTCTTCCAACGAGGCCATAGTTTCCCCACTATCACACACTAGGCCCTTGCTGCTAGTCGGCAGCCTCTGGCATTCGTGGAACTGTGCTTGAGGTCATGTGACCAACCAGGTACGGGGAACCTTTGGGTGGCTTCCGGAACCGGGACGTTACAAAGTGGTATGTGAGGGTTTATTTTTTCTTGACATACTGGTTGGGGCCTATAGACAATGATATGACGGAATATGTACTTGGTAATAAGTTGTGCCCGAGACTAGCTAACCCATGTACAAGGAAAATCCATACTACCTCGTAATAACAATTTTACTGGTTTGCAATTTTACAGTTGATTTGATTTCACCATTGGGTGATTCAAATGCTTTGTTCTGTTACCATTGTTATTATTGCGGTTCTATTTATGTCGCAACCTGATGAGATAAGGGTATTCCATCTCTTGAATCATATAGGAACTTGTTAGAAATCACATTCCATGCATTCTTGCCATGCCAACTAGGATGCATTATCGATTTGATGTTGTTTTGATAGACGTTGTGTAGATTATGCATCTTGTTGTGATAGATGATTTGATAGAATCTCTGCTGTGTGATAGTGAATTTTTTTTGTATAGTAATTTTCTTAAATAGATGCCAAACTTTGGTTCTTGAGGTGTTATGGGCCCTCATGGACTAGAATTTGGTGGAAAATTGCTGGGTTTCCTTGTTAAAACTTATATTAGATGCCAAGATTTGATTCACGGGGAGTATGGGCCCTCACGAATCGGAATTTGGCACCTTAACTCTTGTTTTCTGTTTTTTATGGGCTTCAGAGATGTTTCTGAGCTACTGACCAGAAAAACCCTAAATACACGACGTTTATTTTATTAATACAAGCCATGTAGTTTTTAAACCGTGTCACTGACTGTGTGGGAAAAAATACGGGGTGTGAAAAATCTTTAGGAACACGTAGTGTACGGTACGTAAATGCCATGTTGTGGTGACTGTGTGTCTACCCGTGTGGCTAATGACACATATGGATGAATCTTTGACTCTACACGCCGTGTCCTATTTTCACATGTCGTGTTATAAGTACCCGACTGTGTAACAAACAACACGGCTTGGGGAAAACCTTCAAGTACACACCGTGTTCTCAGGGAGCACGCCGTGTAGAGTGAACCATGTAGCCGACCATGTAACTAACAACACGATTCGTTAAAACCTTGTCTAGTACACTTTGTGTCCTTTGTAAACAGACCTTATAGTCTAGGATTAAAAGGACCGTGTGGGTTAGCCGTTAAAGGAGACTTGGGAAGGGGAAAAAAGTTCAATTACATGCCGTGTGTGGGGACAATATGCCGTGTGGTTGGGGCGTACACGACTAGTTGTGGAAGAAGTACATGACCATGTGAATGGCTTAAAAGAACACACTGTGTAGTTTTTATACATGTCGTGTAGTCGTGTTTTTTAAAACATGAATGTTTCTTTCTCTTGTTCCCATATTGTACTACTTGTTTTCTGTCCTTGATATCTTGATCTAAGGTGTGCGCTTGACCTTGAGGAGTCATGCCACCAAGACATTCTCTAGTTGTACGCCAGTTGCCCAGCAGTGATCAAACACCGGATATAGATGTACAGGGGAATCCCATAGTTTCATCTCTGTTGTTGTTGTGGAGAGCCTTGGGCTCTGCATCTTTTTCTCTACTGATACTTTGAACCTAGACTCACTATTGGGGAATAGGATGGCTAGTGTATGTCAATCCCAGGAGTGACCTCTAGAGGTGGCTGGGTATCACTTTTTATGGGATCTCTATGTTCTGGAGATGACCGACTATGATTTCATTCTCGGAATGGACATGCTAGTTCCTCTCCAGGCAATCGTCGACTGATACCGCTGAAGGGTGAGTTTTATATCACCAGAGGGTGGATATTTTCTTTATAAGGGTGAGTGGGATGTCCAGGCGAGCAGATCGGGGCCAGAGCATCATGGGTTAGGAGTAGTTACAGACCAGATTGCTAGTCTTTATCTGGATGACCAAGGGACTTCATAGATAGACTTTCCTCCAGAGGTGGATTGTTTCAGAGATTTCTTTTCAGAGGACTTTTCAGGTTTTCCTCTGGAGCGTGAGGTAGAATTTTCTATTGAGCTCATGCTAGGAGCAGCACCAGTGTCTATTCCTCCTTATAGGATGGCTACACCTAAGTTGCAGGAGCTCAAGAAGCAGTTGGAGGAGTTGTAGGAAAATGGTTTGATCCGACCCAATACTTCTCCATGGGGTTCACCAGTCCTATTTGTGAAAAAGGAAGACGATAATATTAGTCTTTGCGTGGATTATCGGATGTTTAACCAGTTGACGGTCAAGAACTGATATCCCTTGCCAAGGATTGATGACCTCTTTGATCAGCTTAGAGGAGCCCAGGTTATCTCGAAGATTGAGGTGAGGTCCAGTTATCATCAGTTGTGCATTAGACCATCTGACATACCTCTAACATCATTTAGGAGCAGGTATGGTCTATACGAGTATACGGTTAGGCCGTTCGGTCTCATGAATGCACCTTCAGTTTTCATGGCACTGATGAATTGAGTGTTCCATCCATACTTGGATTCCTTCATGGTGGTTTTCGTGGATGAAATCTTGGTGTACTCTCACACTTGACATGACCATGCTACCCATCTTGAGATCATTCTGAGTACATTAAGAGAGAATCAGTTATATTCTAAGATCTCAAAATGCCACTTTTGGATGGATCAGATTCACTTCTTGGGTCATGTTATCTCAAAGATAGATGTATCAGAAGACCCAGAGAAAGTGAGAGCTATAGTTTCCTGGGATCATCTGAAGAACGTCTTTGAGTTGCAGAATTTTCTAGGGTTGGATGGATACTATATATATTTCATACAGGACTTTTCATGCTTAGAAGCACCGCTAACAGGTCTGACTAAGAAGGGTGCGAAGTAAATATGGTCAGAATCTTGCGAGTTAGCCTTTTAGGAGATGAAAGGGAGGTTTACTTCAGCACCGATACTAGTCTTACTGGAGTTGGGAAATAGCTACACTGTTTATTGTGATGCTACAGGTATCGGGCTGGGAGCTATGCTTATGGAGGGAGATGGAGTCATTGCGTATTGGTCTCAACAGTTGAGGCCACATGAGAGGAATTACCGGACGCATGATCTGGAGTCGGCAGCTATTGTTCCTACCTTACTCTGTTTGAGACATTATCTTCTGGGAGATCATTTTGTGGTTTTCACTGACCATAAAAGTCTCAAGTACATCTTCACTCAGCGTGATCTGAATTTGAGACAGCGAAGGTGGGTCGAGTATCTTTAGTCCTTTGACTTTGAGCTTGTCTATACACCTGAGAAAGGCAATGTACTGGCTGATGCACTGAGTAGGAGGACTTAGATATAGGTCGTTCAGGAGGCCAGCAGTGAGTTGAAGCTTATGGATCTGTTCTCTGAGATGCATTTGGAGGTGCACAATAGATCGAGACAGATATTTCTATCTTCTGTAGTTGTTAACTCTACCCTTCTTGATCGTATACAAATAAGGAAACTATTAGATTCTGAAGGCCTAGATCTACGGGATAGTGTCTCAGGGGAGGAACCTCTTCCTTGATGGACAGTAGGAGAGGATGAGATCTTGCATTTCTAGGGACGTGTATGGGTGCCAGAAGACATACGTGAGGAGCTGATATGGGATTTTAATTCCTCAGTTTGGGAAGTTCATCCTGGTGCCACCAAGATGTATTGTGACCAAAACCAATAGTATTGGTGGAATGGTATGAACAAAGATGTTGCTGGTTTTGTCATGAGGTGTTCCACTTGTCAGTAGGTGAAAGAGGAGCATCAGCGACCAGCATGTCTTTTACAGCAGCTACCCATTCTGGAGTAGAAGTTGAATGATGTCGTGATGGATTTCGTGGAAGGTTTTCTGAGGTCGCGTCGAGGAAATGATGCAGTTTGTGTTTTCATTGAAAGACTTACGAAGGTTGCCCACTTCTTGCCGATCATGGAGACCATTAGTGTTGATGAGCTGGGACGGTTGTACATCTGAGAGATTGTACGTCTACATGGGGTTCCCCACTCCATTATCTTGGACAGGGATGCACGTTTTACTTCTCAAGTCTGGTAGGTGCTTTAGAAGGCATTGGGTACACATGTACTTATGAGTACAGTATACCATCCCCAGACAGATGGCCAGCCCGAGCGTATGATTCAGGTACTTGAGGATATGCTCAGATCTTTCATTCTGGACTTTGGGGGTTCTTGGGAAAAGTATATACCAGTTTTGGAGTATTCCTAAAATAATATTTTCGAAGAAACTATTCAGATGGAACCATATGAGTCTTTTTACAGTAGGCGATGCCGATCACCCTTATGCTGGCTAGAGATAAGAGAGGCAGCTTTGTTGGGACTTCATCTTTTTCAGGAGACCACTGAGTAGATAGAGTTGATTCGGTAAAGGATGGCTACTACGTAGTCTTGACAGAAGTCTTAGTCTGATCAGCGGAGATGACCTCTGGAGTTCGAGGTCAGGTATCATTTTTTCTTGCATGTCACACCGAGGTTGGGACATAAGAGGATTATGAGACAGGGTAATATTTCACCAAGGTACGTCGGGCCGTTTGAGGTGTTGGAGAGAGGTGGGCTGGTTTCGGCTGCAGTTAACTCAAAGGTACCGGGCTATGCATGACGTCTTCCGCGTCTCTCAGCTTTTACGTTACTTTTCAGACCCATCTCATGTCTTTAAACCTGAAGAGGTTGAGCTCGAAGAGGATGTGTTGTTCGAGGAGCATCCTATCTGGATTGTAGATCACAGTACAAAGGTTCTACGTGGCGAGTCTGTTCCTCTGGTACGAGTGTTATGGAAGCATAGGAAAGTACAGGACGAGACTTGGGAGAGGGTGATCTATGTATGATCTCAGCAACCAGAGTTGTTCAAGGTTTCTTATTCTGCACCACGCTAGGGAAATTGGGGGATTAATTTTTTTAAGGGGGGAAGTTTGTAAGAACCCAAAACTTGTTTTCAAATATGTTTCTATTTTCTGTTCATTGTTGAGAGAAAGAGGAATTTTGGGAAGAAAAATTTTTATATTGTAGAGACTGTGTAGGGGCGCATGTTTGGCGCACAATTTGTTCAAACTGTGCAGCCTACCCGGGGAACCGTGCGCCCTTGATAGTTGGCTCCGCACGGGAGGCACACGATTTGTTAAACCATGTGGGAAAACCCTGCGAAGTTCCTAGAGGAGATAGTGGGATCATCATGGGTAATTCACGGTTTGTCAAACCTTGCGGGTAGTCTGTGAGAAGTCCCTAAGAGAGACAGTGGTAACCGTATGGTTGGCACACGGTTTTCCAAACCGTGCGGGGAAACCATGCAGCCACTTAAAATTGGGTTTTAAAGCCCCAGGCCGCTAAGGAATTCTTCATTTCTTCTCCAAACTCTCTCTCACTTGATCCTCACTCGGGATTTTGGGTTCTCAAAGGTTGAAGGAGCTCTCCCACTCATTTTGGAGGAAAATCGAATGGTTTTCTTAGCAGATTGAAGCCGGTTGTTCTCCGGTAAGTCTCTCCTCTTGGTTAATTTGAGTTTCCCTCTAGATCAAGATCTCAATTTTCCACGGTTTTCTAGATATACAGCTTTTGTGTGTATATCCAGGGTTTTGATTGCCTCGGGTGTTGATTTCAGGACTTGTGGATTTTAGGGAAGGAGGTTTAGACCATTTCTGGTGGTGCGTTCGCCAGTTTTGAGAAGGTGGAATAGCTTTTTGATCGTTTTCACCGGAACCCTAAAGGTAGGTAGTTTTTTCCTTTCTGTAGAAAGTCTTTGAGTATTTTGTGCAAATTCCACCAATACCCTTGAACTGGGTATTGCGTGTTACCTTTTTTCCTTGTTGATTTCCTTCTTTTCTTATATGCCTGAGTAGAGGTTATTGCTTGTGAATAGGGTAATTCACTGTGCTTTGGATGTTTTTCCCATGCATGTTTGGCCTGTTTATGAACGTTTGGTCTAGTTTTGCCTATTAGTATAAAATAGCTGTAATTATTAAAAATTAACATTAATTAGTAAAAAATAGTGATAAATCAATATAATTATTAAAAAAATAGAAGTAATTAGTAAAAAACTACTGGTAAATAGTTTTAACTATAAATAATGAGTAAATATTAGCAATAAATATACATAATGATTAAAAATTAGTGGTAATTTGTAAAAAATTATTATTAACTAATAAAAATTAGTAATAATAAGTGGTAATTAGAATTAATAAGTAATAATCAGCAGTAATTTGTAATAATTAGTGTTAATTAGTAATAACTAGCAGTAATTATTTATAATTATCTATAATTAATAATAAATTGTTATAAACTGATAAAAATTAGTAATAATTTGTAATAATTATAAAAAATTAGTAAAAATTAGTAAAAATTAGTAAAAATTAGTAATAATAAGTAATAACTTGTAATCAATTGTTTTAATTAGTGTTAATTGTTATAAAAAAAGAAAAATCAGTTTCGATTAGTGGTATTCAAAAATAATTAGTGGTATTTTGTAATAATTTATGGCAATTAGTATAGATTATTAGAAATAAGTTTATATTAGTATAAACTTTAAACATTTTAAAATAAATCACTATTAAGTAATTGAAATTTTTATAACTTACTATAAAGGTGAAAATGAGATAGGTCATTATTTTTTAGGCCATGATAAATAACAGAATTATACAGATAGGATTGATATAAATTGGTCATTTCTCATGGCATGATGATTGGAAATTCTGTGATTTACACCTTTTTATAATATTTTTTTTAATCCATAAATTTAAATTTCTACATACTGCATTTTTATATAGTTACGAATATTGTTTTTTTATTATTTATTATTATTTTATTTATTTACTATTTTTATTATATATTTATTTATTTTATTATTATAATTTTTTTATTTTTTTATTATATTATTTTATATTGTTAAAAATACTATGTTTTTATTAATTTTTTTCGATTTTATTATATTATTTTTTTTTATTATTTTTATTAATTTTTATTAGTTTATTATTATTTTATTAAATTTCACTAATATTAATTTTATATTTTATATTTTTATGTTTTTAACGATGGGGTGTGAATCCCTTTGCAAATACTTTTTTGCAATGCGCCTGTGAGAAAAAAGGATTTTTTAGAAAACATGGATAACTATTTTCTCCAACGAGTTATTTGCGATGAGACCCCATCATAAAAAAACTCATAAAAAATCTTCTATTTCCAATCATGACATGAGGATAATATTTGTGGAATGATCTAGACCACATGAAATTAAAATGTATAGAACTCAACCTAATCAAATGATGTTAAACTGTATAGAACTCATCCTATTAGCTAGATTATAACCTGCACAATGTATCCTGACCTAACCACATGAAGCTAAACTATATAGACCACGTATTCAATCTACAATGTTAAACTATGTGCAAAGAACCTCCTCACTAACAAGTCACTACATATAAGCCAGATCTATACAAAAGAAGTATGAAATGCTTCATCCCTTTGTGAGAGATAGCTCCATATATGGAATCTCTTCATCTAAGAATTACGTTTGGCAAGATTCTTACCATTATAGGATACATAGTGACAATCGAACCTCTAGTGTTGGGTATGACCGCAACCTTCCTTTTCCTTAATGTCAGATGATCCATGTCCTTACCATAAGATGTTAAACTGTACGTATAATATCCTTTTCACATGACATTAATCTTCTTGGGGTTTATATAACTACATAGATCTTGATTGTCATTTTCAATGAGATACATATGGATGACTTGATCCAATATCTTGGTCTAACCACAAAATGATAAAAAAATTCCCCTGTACCATCCGTAGATGCCTCAATATAGTGATATGAACCCTTTCTATTCTTTGTTTCTCACACCAACCAATGCTCGCGTGAGCTTAGGAATTTTAGTATGGTCCTACCCACACAAGAAAGTCATGAAATCTTGTGATGGGATAATCATGGTACTGAATTAAATACCATAAAAGGAATACCATTATTCCTTACCATATTATGTTAAAAAAAATTTAATGACCCTTTCATGACATAAAACTGTAAATTCCTGTGGACCTCAACTGAGCGGACCGTTGTTGTTGGTGTTGTTCCCCTAACACACCTCAATTCGAGAACTACATGTGAGTTGATTCTTAACATCACATGATATGCAGTGATTCCAAGATCATCGATCCTAGGTTCAAACCCAAGAAATACAAAAATCCACCCTCTCTACATATAGGATAGACATTCATAAGAAGTTCATTACTCAATAACTACATTTGGATTGATCCTCATTACCATAGGATACATAGTGACACAATGATTTCAATTAATGGGTCTAGCCATAATTCCCCTTTTCACATCAGGAACAGCACATCCTTGACACATGATGTTAAACTAATGAGTTCTTAAAGAATAACACACGTCTTGATACTTATCAGCACATGATACATAGTGATGCCTGGATCTCCAATCTCAGGTGACGTACAATGGTCAATGGAAACAATCTTCCCCTCTATGTATGGGTCAAACCCTTATAGAGAGTTTCTCATTTTAGAACCACATGTGAATAAATTATTGTTATCATAGGATGTGTATTGAAACCTAGATCTCCAATCCTTGGCCCATCTACAAAAACCTATAAAAAATACACCCCATCTACGAAGGGACATTGTCACGAAATCTTATTTATCCTACATATTTTGCTGATATATGTACAAATTTATTGTGTATGGAATATGCCATCCATTTTTTTCACATCAATTCTCATGTCCTTACCACATGGTGTTAAACTGTAAAGAAAACTTCCAAGTTACATGACATTAAAACTATAAAATAAAAACATCCTTACCAAAAAATGATAAAAAGCATTTCAAACTTCATATCTGCATGACATTAAACTTCATAGATAACTTCATAATTACATGAAAATGAATAATACGACCATTATCAAGTTTTGACCCCTATTCTAAGGACCACATGATCCATACCCTAACTAGACAGAGTATGGGGTGCTTCCCCTGTCAATTAAAGCACCCCAATAAATAAATAATACTTCATGTATGGGGTGAATCAGGTTTCCAAAACCTTCCATATCCTCTGGAAAATATACCTAGCTTCAAGGGAACCTTATTTTGACTTTCCATGCATGCATAGTCACCTGTAGATTCTCTTATGGTTGTAAACCATATTCATCACTTTGAAAAATGGGCTTTCCGACCCTATTCAGTCCTGACAACACAATAGATGAACTCAACACATCATGGTGATATGAACTACTACTGATATGATTTTCACATATCATTACTCATGATCTGAGAGCCTCAATCCCTAATTTACAACATTTTCATCTCCCACTCAGATGGATTATTGGGTATTGTTGACCCTGGGTATCCGAATTAGACTCTTTTGTAACATCCCTCATAGTAGGTCAATGTGATTCATGACCATAAACTACCTCATATTTTGGCATAGTTTTATGATCTCAAATATCATCCTATAATGATCCAAATAGTAAGATCATAATCTTCCAGTGAAAGAGATATAAAAATTTTCTTTTATAAAACTCCAAAATGGTAGTCTGAGAATAATTCAAGCCTTCACTCGATAAAATCCTCATCTCTAGGGTTTTGGAAAAAATAGGGTACAAATAAATAAGGTGTAATGATAATTTGTACTACTCTATAGCCCAAGTAAAATCCTATATATGCTTTTTGGACATCCTAGTTCAGGAAACATTTATATTTCCAATTTTTCACATCTCCTCGCTGCAATAATATATTCTCTAAGTGATAAAACGAGTTTTAGGTTTCTGAAATCCTTCCTGGATATTACAAATTCCACAAATCACACTTCATAATTTGAGTTCCTCGAATCACCACAATCTTCCATGGCCCTTGGAAGGGATACCTAGATTCAATATTCCCTTTTCATGACTATGTATGTATGCCTATGGATCTTGAATATGTGCCTATATTCCTCAACCAAATTAGTCACTATAAAAAAATTGATTTCTGATCTCTGTGATCCTTAACATCGCTATGGAAGAACCCATCGCTCCAGCATGTTCTGGGTCATTTAGGGTATGATTGTCCCATATCATCATCTTAACCCAAGAATTTTGGACCATGATTTATAATATCAATACCAAATTGTCCAAGAGGATTTAACATCCATGACATTATGTCACTACTTTTTTCACACATTCCCAATGATGGAATGTGACACTCCATTCCCAAACCATTGATGCTTGACACCTCATGATTCAATACCACAGGGCGTAGGGCTCAAGCGTCACAATTAAGTTCTAAAATACCCCTTATGTCTGAACGCTTCCATTATTTCATTCCTACCACACCCAACCTCATCATCAGGATGTTTGAGTGTTAGAAAATATTTCATGGACCTTGAAAAGGAGTGGAGATCATATTTTCATGGCCATGCTATCAACACAAAAGGGCATTAAACATCCAACTAAAATAATCTCCTTCTTGCAAGAAAGGAGCTTAAATCCTTGTGTGACCTAGAAACACAACTACAGAACCTAGAATCTCATGGTGTTACAGGTCATCCCCAATATTTTTACACCATCCCATTGTAACATATTCAAACTTTTGGTTTATGAATTATATCACCCATATTTCAACAACATATGGAGGACTGGAATATGTAGTATTTAACCCTCAACCTAAATTACCCCAAAAAACATCCATGACCCTTTGAAAAGAGTGGAGGCACCTATGTTTAGAAATTCTACCAACTCATAAAGGCTTTGACTAAAAACCAGAGGCATCTCCACCTTACAGGAAAGGATCTCTGATCCTCATGAGCCCTGACAACATCGAAAAATAACTCAATATCATTTTATGTTTAGGGTCATTCATGGAATGGTAGCACCATATTCTATGATCATCGATCAGGTGCAAGCTAAAAAGACCCAAAAATACTAAAATATACGTCCCTAGATAAAATTCCCTAAACTAAAGTGATGTAAGGCTTGAGATACAAGAACCTAAACTATAATGATAGAAGGTTTAAGCTAAAATATCCAAAACTACAACAATTGAATGTCTAAACTGAATGTGACTAAACTAAAATGATAGAAAATAATTGCTAAAAGACCCATAAGTACATTGATATAATGTATGACCTAAAAGACCCTAAAATAAAGAAATATAAGGTCTGAGCTAAAAGACCCTATACTACAGAGATATAAGGTCCAAGCTAGAAGACCCTAAATGTCTAAAATATAAGGTCTAGGCTAAAAGAAATTAAACTATAATGATAGAAGGTCCAAGCTAAAATACCAAAAACTACAAAAATAAAAGGACTGAGCTAAAATACACTGAACTAAAGTAATAGAATATCTGACCTAAAAGACACTAAACTATAGTGATAAAAGGTCTGATCTAAAAGACCCTAAATGACAATGATATAAGGCCCGAGGTAAAATACATTAAACTAAACTAAAAGTATAACTTAGCTTCCAAGATCTCATAAAGAAAAACCATATGGCCTTTGAGAAATTAAATATATTTTATACAAGCCTATAAAATTTGTAAAAAGAAAGATGACTCTCTCTCTAGGACATGTATTATACCCAATTATCCTTAAGCAGGTCAGGTGATCTCAGGATAGCTGGAACAAATATATCAAAGAACAATCTAATACTAGTGAAAATTGATGAATATTTCTCAATAAGAATATTCTATAATTTCAAAATTAATTTGAAAAAATTCATGTTTAAATGATATTTTCAAGGGATGCTTGTTATTGGATATTCATATAATATTAGAGCAGGGAAATGCTTGCATATCATGGATGAATGAAAGACTGGACAACAAAATGGAAGGTTCTATAAAATTAATTCATTGATAATGTGAAAAAGAGATAAATATCCACATTTTAGAATCACTCCAAGAGTCTCAACAAAAATTGATTATATAAAATTATAATAATATTCGATCCACCAAACTATCCGTGCTTGAAAAATTCTGGAGGGAAGCATCGATTGAATACTGGAGTATCGCTCGCCTCGAATCTTATACTTATTCCCTATGGAGGAGAGTTTTAACTAAATTAGTCATGTCCTCACTTATAATTTGAGTAATCTTCCATGAGGATGATTATTTTGAATGGAAAAATCTCAAGATAGTTATGGTTTCCTCATGTCTCTATATTTATGCGGTCCAGGCATCTATCAAGGCTTTCTGTTTAGATATCAACCGAAGACCCTCCTCTAATTCCTATGACAGAAATTTCATCTTATTTTTAATGGGAGACTCATTAGAAAAATTATGAAAGTCCCTCCCATTGGTGGATAAATCACACAGAGTCATGAAAATTTTCTTTATGATTTCATAAAAAAAAATTCGATCAAAACCCCCTACCCTCAAGTCATGAAATAACTGATGAATGTATTCCCCTTAGTAATGAAATGATTCCAAATTATTATTATTAATGAAGGAGTGAATCTATTTATAGATCAACTTACATTGTTTCTAAGATTCTACAATTGGTGAGGTGGGTGCACCAAAAGGAGGAATAGCCAACTGATATACCACCACCTCATTGGAGACATCATCTATTTCATGTGTTGGAGGGATGATTTCCTCAATGGATTCACTCATAATTTCAGTGTTTTTGTCATCTGGACAAGGGAGATTCCTAGAATTAATTCCTATGTCTTCAATCATCTCTATCATTTCCCAGGAAAAAATGGTTGGTAGAGTATATATTTTTTCCACAAGATCACCAAGTCAGCTTAACACACCACCTAGATCAGCTTCTACCCAAGAAATAACATAACATTGGTAAAGAAATCCATGAGCATCAACATGTGGATGAATGATATTAGAATTTGTTTCTTCACACTCCAAAATCTTCAAAAATTGGTGGATGATAATAGTGTGTATATCTCTCTATACACTGGCCAATGGATGAGGGGAGACCATTTGGGTATAGCCAAGCTGATGAGAAAACCGATAAGGGGTATATAGATCAAATATGATCATATAATCCACTTTAGCTACAAGAGCCCCATCCCAAAGTGAGATCTTGTACAACCTCCAATTGAGACATCCACTTCAATTATCAATTATCTACCAAGTTGGTGTGCAATAAGTGGTGAAATAAATGTCATCGAATTGGCCAAACCCATCTCTAACCTCATCAGGGATCAATTACAAAGCCCAAACCCAAGATATTTTCTGTAGCCTAATATGAGACAAGGCCTCAGAGATCCTAATGGGATTTCAGTATTCATAATAATTGAAATGCTCTCTTATCTAGATGAAAAAATTGGAAAGGATCACTAATCCAATAAGGGATGCTTTTTTATTGATTGTGGCCTAAAAGTTGGTAAAGGTATACAAGTTTTGACATTTCCATATTAAGGAATTGTCCTTCCACTAGCCGTGATTCCATCACTAATGTTCTGACACAGATTCCTATACTCATTTCCCTAGCTAGGAAAAGTTATCTATTTAATAACATGTCCATAAATCCCACTATCACAAGGCTTAAAGATATATCCATGTTCATTCCAAATCTCACAAAGTATAAGCCCCACCTTCTAAAATGGACCAATAGGATTTGGAACTACCGTGGACCTGCTGGGGTAGGAACTATTAGGGGCCTATAGCAGTGGGCATAACCCCTATGAAAAAGATAAATATATTGATCAATTATTTGAAGGGGATGAGTGATTGAATCATCAGATTCTTTCTTGAGCTATCCTTTATAGTTGTTTTCATGTCCCTTTCTAGGACTAGAGTGTAAAAAGGATCATCCATGACCTCTAGAGTAGGTGGAAACTCATCACATGTTTCTCCGATTGGGGGGATACCACACAGTTTATAGATTTCCCATATGATGATGCACACATAATTGTGTGATAGAAGGAATGTGTTGGTTCTGGGGAACCAACGAATGATCAGTTCTTAGATAATATCAGGAAGGTGATGAACAATTGATTTGGTAATCCACACAGCTTCATAAAGATAAACCTTTTATAATAGGTTAATGAACTCTATGTTGATTTTCGTAACCCAGAAGGGAAAAAACCATTCATCAAAGAAATTACCACTTGGAAGGAGATCCCATTTCAAGATTCATCTTCCACATTTTTTGTTCAGAGAGGAGATGAATTTAGTTGAATAAATGTAACCAATTGACTGATGATAAAAATCACTTCCATTGAGACCCAAGGGAGTGTTTTCCAACAAACCACTTTGGTTGAGTTGTGACTAGTAAGCCATCCTCATAAATTGTCATCTAGATACACTTAAGAGAAGTATACACCTAACAAGATAGAAGATTGAAGTATAAAGGAGGGATGATAACATCATCCATTATAGAAAACCCATATAGAAAAATCTAATACGATAGAGGATAATCCTAGACATCAGGCGAGAGAAACATCTTCATGGTTTCTTTATGAGAATGCACACTGTTTTAGGGGCCATTATTTCAATTTATAGTGATCATTAACCTTTGATTAGTTTTAGTAGAGAAACCTTCATAAGAACCAAAAGATATATGAATAAAATAAAGTGGCATACGTGTGACCAATAAAATAAAATGTTGTCAAATAAATGACATAAATAAGTAGCATAATTCACATCACATGAATCAACAAAGGGATTTGTGAATTTCCAAAAGGGATTGTGAATTTATTAAAGGGAATGTGAATTTCCTAACTTCTAAAGATATCATAAGTCACATAAACCCACAAGGCATCACGTGGTCTCATGACCCCTTAGAATACTCACGATCATGTGACCTGAACATGCTCACACAAGCTACATGATAGCCAAAATATCAGGAGAAAAATATTATATATCCAAAAAAACTATCAAGATGGTCTAATATCCTCACATCTAAATTTAAAAAGATTTCCACAGTATAGTTCAAAGATGGTTTGAGTAGGCACCTGTGAAAAAGTGGTGTTGTGGAATAGTTTTCCCAAAATAGGCTCATGATGAGGTCTCATGATCGAGTCTAATGTAATTTTCTTTTCATGATATAAGTAGGCTAATACATTTAAAGAAATGAGTATCTAAGGAAAATATCCCATCTCTTAAACCCTATTTATAGGGAATCCCTCAAGATACCAAGCATCACCCGACAGACCATGCGCTACAAAAGACATTGATTAACGATAGCTCGAAAGTCTCGGGTGGGAATTTACTTTTCTCAAAACATATTCCTTGTCCCCAAAAATGTCTCTATTGATGGGGGGAGGGGGTGAATATATTGAATCCTTCCAAATAATAATCAGAGATTTCAAAAAGAAATATGTACCTAAATATGAGTATTATTCTACTCACAAATCAATGGAATACGGATGTGATCATGATCACATGGATTTCAAGAACCCCCAAGAGACTTGAAGTCGCATGACTAGGTAAGGGTCTTGTAGACAGGCATACAAAAAACATAACCTATGAAAGATCATACAAATCCCCTTTTGAAAAGCCATTCCTCTTTGTTTAATTCCCCCTAAACAACCAGTGATCACATAGAAGCATCCAAATAAGCTTCCCTTGGTCATGTGGTTTGTCTACCCATGGGATCCTGACAACCCATCCAAAAGTCCTTATAAAATTGATGGATATTATCCAAAATGCAGGATCCACTAACTGTTGTAAAACTCATGCGACGCACCCCCTATGGGGAGATTTATTATCCTCGACAACATTCTAGAAAACTTGTGGGATCCCCAACCTTTGTGCAATAAAAAATTAAAATAAAAGTGGAAGACATGAGATCATATTATGGACATAAACATCACTTGATGTTCCCCTGACAGTCCATAAGAAACCATGATCCCCCCCATCGATGTGTCTACCTCATCTTGAGAAAACTTGTAGGCATGTCATCCTTATCACATGAAGGGATCAGGTATATCCAAATGACCTTGCTCTCCCCTTTGGATTCACCCAGATTAACATATAGAGTTTTCGATGAAAATATCACACATATCCATAGGAACTTTTTGGGTCACATGATGCATCACCAATAGGAATAATTAATTTCTTCAGAAACTCTCATGAAACCTCAAAAGATCTCTCACCTTTTCAAAATAAACATAGGAAATAAAGATGGAAAATTTGGGATCCTCTCACAGTCGTAAAACTCATGTGACACAGTTAGTATGTATGTAACACAATATCAGAAGACCCCTTGACAAGTCATGTTGATATCGTGATGGTCCCATGACAAGACATCCTTGTATCATGGAATTTTCCAAAAAATACACTTGAGATCATGCCAAATACATTCGATATGGGTCATAATATTCTGAAATCCCTCAGACTTGTTGATATGATAATATGATAGTCTTTAGGAATTATTTCATGATTCAACACATCTCCATTTATTAAAAATAATCTAATGAAGGAGGTGTTGATTGGATGGACTTTCTATTGTTGAAAATAGAGTGACCTCCCCCCCCCCTAGAGAGATCCACTAAAGTAACTCGCAAAGACATGTGAAACCGAATCCCTTCACCAGATCCATCATGGATTCAGGTGATATACACTATGTAAAGTGGTGAACAATCCGTATGGAGAGAACTATAAATACACCACCCCAACATGAAAAATGAACCACTACTCTCTGATAGGTACACTCTTACATGAATGGATGAACTATTGACACCTCACACTGGCACACCCAAGAACCAAAGAGGATCTCTTGGAGTGGATGATCTCGCATCTGACATGTTTTCCACCAGGCAAGATATCGAAAAACCAACCATAGTGATCATGCACCATGCATACATGCTTCGTGTGGTCACTCATAGATCACATGGAGGAAGTTTCTAAGGACACGTGAAGAACACATTGCATTACTTCAAAAACACACAATACATAATAAAATCTTACACTAAACAAATATAAGGAATTCAAAAAATAAATTCTAGGAAAAAGAGTAAAATATGAAAAACTTAAGAATAAAACATATTTGTCGATCCTCATGCACTTCACAAGAACCATCCGAGTCATGAGAAAACACTATGACATTCCACTATGATCACCCGACACTCCCTTGGCATTCTATTTGGATCATAAGAAGTCCCCTAGACATGTCAGATAAAGTCATATGGAAAACCCAAGCATGCGACCCAAGTCCTTTGAAACCATTCGGGTTCGTAGTCGAAAACTTGCGGTGTCTTTTAGACATGTCACATGAATCTTAAGGAATCACAGATTCATGTCAGCTGAGTCTCATGGTATCACCTTAAAAAGTCAACTGGCACTTAGGATTCCCTCCAGGAATGCAAGGCAGGCCTTGAAATACCCTACAGACATGTCATTCAAGACACATAACACCCTCCAATAGATCACACAGACTCTTATGATGCCCTCCATGTCTGTCATACAACTCTTGTGATGAAACTGTGGCGAGTAAGCTGGATCATGTGACACCCCCTAAAAAAGTCAGCTAGGATCAGGAGATGGATTTCAGGATTAGCCATCTAGGTCTTGTGTTTTCTTATAGACATGTCAACAATGATTATGTGAAAACCTTCAGACATTCCATCCAGATTATGCGAAGTCCTCTATACAAGTCTACTAGATCATACAATTTTCTTTGGAAATGTCAGCAAGACACCCTCTTCCATAAAAATAATACAATCAAGGCATGATGAGTGGTTAATAAAAGCATCTTAAGAATACAAGAGGAACATGTCTATAAATGAAACTTCAATGTGTACGCCCCAAACAATTTAACTCTGATGACTCGTATTAATGGCTTTACCTGGATACATAGGATTCCTCTATAAGGCCCAAACATTATATTAACCTCTGAATTATTTCCCAATATATAATTCCTACATCCATATCCAATGAGAATAAAAACTTTCCATACCATGTTTCTCACACCACGTATAGATTATGTGGGATTAAGGAGTTTCAAAAATGATATCATTTTCATCATAAGCCTCTAAAAAGTAAATGGAAAGTTTAGTCTGTAATCCCAAAGAAATTGAACTATGAAAAATATAATTAATTACATAAATAGGATACATAGGATTCTTCTATAAGGCCGGAGACATATATTTACCTCGGAAGGGCTATCCTAGTATATATGTCCAACATCCACAAGAAATGAAAATGATCATTTCCATCCATTTTTTATCACACTGATCATATCTCATGTTGGATTAGGGAGTTTTAATAATCTTACCATTCTCATTATAAGACTCTAAATATTAAAGGGTAACTTCAATGTGTAGGCCCCGACCAACTGAACTAAAATGAATCTAATTGTTTCCCTAACCAGGATACATAATATTCCAATCCAAGGATTGGTCTCAATATTTACCTCAGAAGGTTGTCCTAGTAGATAAGTCATGCATCCCTAAGTAATGAGAATGATAATTTTATATCCCTTAGTTATCACATTGATCCTAGATTACATGATCTTAGGGAGTTTCAATAGTCACATCATTCATACTATGATTCTCCATAAGCTAAAAAATGTCAGTGTGTAAGTCCCGATGAGTTGTATGATATATTTACCTCCATATAAGGGAATATATATTTGGTATAGTCATAAGGGAAAGATTGAACTATGAGAACTATAATTCTTACAATAACTATAATATGTAGGATTCCATTTTAAGTCCAAAACACAAATAAAAATATTATTTAGTATAAGTATACCAATGTATTTGAAATATCAACCATAGGGACCCCATAATTCCTTTGGGATGATCATTCTACCTCACTTGTTAGTGGACTGAAAAAACAAATGAACTATGAAAACTCTAATTGTTTGCGTAATTAGAATATGTAGGTCATAAACTCGAGACTCGATCTTTATTACCTAGTGCCTCATTTCCCACATGTATGTACATTATATATGATGTTAAACTAGATGGGTTTAATGAACTACATGTGTTTTTATTCTTTCAATAATCAGGATATGAAGGATTCCTCATAATGGATCAAGACCCTCCCCAAAATATTAACTACATCCTTATATAGAAGAAAATTTTGAAGTACCTGGTTATATGAATATAGAAAATAAACAGATACCCATTAATGGGAAATGGATAAAAACCTCAGATATATATAGATGGATTTAAAAATCATATCTCTTTCTCCTTCCCATAAAATGGATTTAACCTATAGTAATTTTTTGGGTAACCAGTCATGTATTAGGTTTAAGAGTAGATTCTCATACAGGTCTTAAATCTATAATAGATTCCTTGAGTGAGAAATTATTCCCCCCAAAAAAGAGTGTGATTGCCTAACCTCCCAACCTCTTGAAAAATGTGATCCCTAAAGCATCATTGGGTTTTAACCCCTAATTGACCACATGACATTATAAAGCAGGTTTGTACCCAATTATTGATGATGGAATTGTTGGGTGTGTCCATTAAGAATGACAACGATGAACCGATGTTATTTTTTGGGAAAGACCTGAACCCATCACAATCTGCTATCCAGACAAATAAAATCCACCTTGACAAGGGTTCCATGCCCTCTCTTCTTCTTCAAAAAAATTGCATATACCCTCAATGATAAATTTATTTTATATAAATTATGGGGACCTTGGAGTCATGGAGTATGAGGACTTATTTAACTATCTTGACCACTTTTCACCATAATTGGATGTGAGTGAAACCCTCAAAGTGAATATGTTTGAGTTGACTATGACTAGAAATTGACCTTATATTAGCCATGTTTTTTATTTAAAGTTATACATACATGATGAATAAATAAATGGTGGATGGTAGAGGAGTTTCATATAATCTCACTAGAGGAAAAACCTTGGTCCATCTAGGCATTGGTGGAAACTCCAATTGTAGGAAAAAGCATATGAGAGAAAGCTGCTCCTAGGGTAATAGAGAAATAATTTATTAATATAAAGGGTTGGAGTCTCTTCCTCACCATATTATAAAAAATATAGGTTGATTTTAATGCGGCTATTTGGATGGCCTCAAAATGGGATGTACCACAACACCTACATTGTGTTACAATTATGAGTGCATGAGACATATCAAATTATCTACAATAATACTTCAGAGTTTAATAATGAAGGTTCTTCTAGATTAAATTAGGAATCGAATGCTACACCTAGATAATCTCATCCTAGTGGATTTCATACACAACATTATTAAACTCAATTCTATTCTATAAACAAACCAATTTCATATCATGCCCCAACACAGTAGGGGAGCATGAATAATATTAGAGGTGATGATCAATAACACTATGGAGCTATGTAGGCCTTATTGAATGAATAACCCGGTCTCATGAAAGTGTTAGGGTCATTTATTTATTATTCCACTTTATCTCAGGTATTTTTTTTATACAAATGCCTTCCATTATTTTAGTTCTTCTAATGTAGTGACTAAAATTGGTTTCCATGTGGAGATGATTATTTATGTCTTTAGAATAAACACACCTCTCTGGATAAGGAAGTCTAATGGATTTAAGTGCATGAAATGTTTGATCACTATTGACAAAATAATATTCTTATGGGAGTTCACAATATTAAAAACGGATATATTTAACTTAATCTTAGTGATGGATTTGTTAGTAACATTCATAGCTACCGAGTAGGTCTCTTGATGGTAATGTTCACATATTTTAAGGGGAATGGGACATGAATGATGGAAGAATTTTCCCTCTAATGACAATATTTTGAACATAAACCATAAATGGTATAAAAATAATACATCCACAGTCAAACATATCACAAAAACTTCAATACAATAGGGATGTTTTTTATCATAATAATAAACTTCAATTAAGCATAAAATCCATCAAAGGATGTTGACATAGATGAAATCAAAACTATTTGAGAGAAATATCTCTTTTTTTGAAATCATTTAAAAGTATAATAATTATAAAATAAATAATTTACTTTGAAAATATTATTATAATATTTTAAGGGAAGCTTCGACAATTTTATAATGGTGGAAAATAGCCACACCCGCCGTATAAGTTAAAAAATACATTCTTACCTTAATTCTGTCGAAAAGGTTAAAAAAGACCTTGTTTGGAAAATGATAAAAAGATTCCTTTATAAAATTTTTCAAAAAAGTCAACAATGGTATAAATGACTTTATCCCATATTCTTTAAAATTGTAAGAGTGATTTTAAATACATTTTTACGAATCATGGATGTGGATGATAAAGAGGTCCTATTAGATAATTATGTATAAACAACCTCGGATAATGAAGAGATTGTGAAATAAACCCTTACCTTGTACTTTTCCTTGGAAGAGGGTTGGTTAAAGTTCTATATAATGGTGAAATAATTCTTATTAAATTATAAAATAATCATATACATAAATATGATATCATATATGATCTTTTAACATTGCTTTGTTAATAATATTTTAGTATTATCGTCATTTCAGGTGTTAAATTACTCATTTTACTTTATATTATTTGTTACGTAAGCCGTGTTTGTTATGGATAGGTTGTATATTATTCATATAAATAATTATATCAAGTCCTTAAACATTATTTTTAATCATTAAATGAGAATTATACTCAAATGGATGTGATGGGGAATGAATCTCATTGCGTTCGTGGAGACGGTAGTCTGTCCGTACGCACGAGCAAAAATATCATTCTTTTGATGTTAAAATAATATATAATTTGATGTTATATCATATAGACAGAATAATTATCATGTTATATTTTTTATTTACATGAATAATACATCATTATTATACCCATCTAAATAATAATATATTGAATAACAATTACACCACAACATGGAGAAGGTAGGCCGTACGTACGCACGTATGGTGAAATTTCATTCAAGGGATGGATAGAATAATGAATTTATTTGTTCCATATTTATAATAATAACTCTAGTATATAGAATTTACTAGAGTTATTATTTTAGAATATAAATAACAAATATAGAAGAAGTTTAAGAATAAAGGAACTTGAAAGAGGGTGGTGAAAACATTACCTCTTCTTCGGGTTCTTCCTTTTGATTTGATCAAAATGGCTCCTTAGGTTGGCTTTATTATCAAAATAAAGACTTTATGTTGAATTGAGGGTAGTTTGGAAGATATTTTGGCAGATTTTGGCCGATCCAAAAGTCTTTGAAGGTGTGAATAATTGGTTAGATGTGGCGTCCTTTTATAAGGGGTAGGAGAGGCTCTTTAGGAAAAACATAAAGTGTTATTTTATATTAAATTAATATTCAGTTTCTAATGGCTCAAAATTGTATTAATCAAAGAATATGGTTGGGATGGGTTGAAATAATTTCAAACAATATATTTTAGACAGGTTTGGGTCATTATATTAACCTTATCGTTTAGTTTTAACTCTTGGTTAATTAGTTTGACACTTACCATGTCACTTTGTATTTTTATATTATATAGTTAATAAACCTACTATATACCTCCAAGAGACCCACAATTAGTCCATAAATGATACAAATATCATTATACAAGTCCTTTGGATGAACCTAATATTTTTAGTAATTTAATATCAATTAATAATATAATATTTTTTTTAAAAACTCTTTTATGTCAATTTTGACACTATTTGGTATTTGATTTTTGTGAAAATCATAACAGCATGATTACTTCTAAAAAAGTTAATTAAATCAATCCTAACATTTCATATTAACCTATAAAATTATTTTAATTTATTAAAAGTCTCAAATTATATTTATTTGGGTATTTATAATATCAATTATTTTAATATTTCACTAACAAGGTAATTACTTGATCATCATTATGTCAAAAATAAATTAAATTATTTAATGTCTAAAAATTATAAAAAAATAAAATTATGTAGGAAGTATTTTTATATTTCTAATAAATATTTATAGTATAAAATATAACACATATAACCCTATGTAAAAATTGTTTTGCAAAAAGATATAGGCTTATGTCATTTTTGTATTTACTTTAACTTAATTAATAAAGTGTTATTATCACTTACAAGGGGATCCATGGGGTCCCAAAATAGACCCAAAGATGCCCATGGTCGGTCACGTATCAAAAAATATTGTTGAGACACGTTTTAGGGTAATTTATTATTATTATAATATTATTTATTTACCCTTATTTACCGGATTTACCCATTAACCTTGGTAAATAAAATATTTACCAAAGTAATTATTCAAAATGTCTAAAAATAAAAGTTAACTATTTACACAATTTGGAAATCCTGATTCCAAATATGAATTCCATTTTTTCAAATTCAAAACATAGAAGTGGCAGAAATTAATTTACAATTAATTCCCACTATCAAAACAAAAAGCGTGTTTTTAATAGATAATAACTATCAAAAGATTGACACTTGTTTATGTCCGGTTTAAATGTGAAATTTTGTCCAATGACCAAAATTTTATTAAATGGTAAAAATATATTCTAAATATACTTTAAAACCACTCAAATTCATAATTTATCACTACTAATTATTTTGATTAAAAAAGTTGTTTTTAATAAAAATTTAGTAATTTTAACTATTCATCAAAATATAAAAGTTATCTGAAAAGTACCAAGATTTCATCGTTGGATAATTTCAATATTCTGAATCCAAAAATAAAGTCCATTTTAAAATATGAAATGTATAAATGTTCAAAAAGTGGTTTCACTATTCATAACGGCTACTTTGATTTGTCGCGACATGTTAGAATCTCGAAGTTGCGTACAACACACGCTACTATATTATTCAAAGAGAAGCGTACCATGGGAGCTTGGGGTGTTACATTCTCCCCTCCTTCAAATAATTTCATCCTCAAAATTTCTAGAATATTACTGCATAAAAACACTCGGGTGGTTCTTCATCATAAGTTCCTCGGGTTGCCATGTTGCCTCTTCCATTTTATGGTTTCTCCATAGAACTTTTACCAGACGAGTCTTCCGGTTTCTCAGCACTTGTTCTCTCGTATCAAGAATCCTGGAGGGCTATTCACAATAAGAGATATCAGGTTCCAGTTCTAATTCCTCATACGTGAGTACATGCGTTGGGTCAGGCATGTATTTTCTCAATAGTTATACATGGAACACATCGTGATCTTTGGAGAGATTTGGCAGCATTGCCAAACGGTAAGCTATAACCCCAATTTCTTCTTGAATTTCGAAAGGTATGATGTACCTGGGACTCAATTTACCTTTATTTCCAAAATGTATAACTCCCTTCCATGGATATACCTTCAAGAAAACATGATCTCCCACCTGAAATTCCAAATCCTTTCTTCGGTTGTCAACATAGCTCTTCTGCCTACTTTGAGCTGCTTTGATGTGGTTTTGGATTACCTTCAACTTTTCCATCGTTTCCTCCACTTGTTCTGGGCCTACAAGTTTTCTTTCGCCAACGTCATCCCAACAGGTTGGTGTGCGACATCTCTTTCTGTATAACGCTTCATACAGTGCCATCTGAATACTTGATTGGAAGCTATTTTTATAGGAAAATTCTACCAGAGGTAAATAATGATCCCATATGCCCTGAAAGTCAAGTGATCGTGATCTCAACATGTATTCTAAGGTTTGAATAGTTCATTCTGATTGTCCATCTGTTTGAGGGTCGTAAGAAGTGCTCAAACGATGTTCAGTATCCAAGGCCTTTTGAAGACTTTTCTAGAATCGTGATGTAAAACGGGGATCACGATCCGAGACAATCGATAGGGGTACTCCATGAAGTCTCACAACTCCATTAATATATATTCTCACTAGATGTTCAAGTGGTAAATCTTCCCTTATAGCAAGGAAATGTGCTGACTTGGTAAGACGATCAACAATGACCCATATTGTATCGTTCCTTCTAAGAGTCTTTGGTAGTCCCATGAAAAAGTCCATCATGATATTATCCCATTGCCACTCATGTATGGGAAGAGGTTGCAATACTCCTCCAGGATGTTTCCTTCCAGCTTTCACTTGTTGAAAAACCATACATCTTGTCACAAAATCAGCAATCTCCCTCTTCATGTTGTCCCACCAAAAATGTTCCTTCAAATCTCTATACATTTTGGTGCTCCGAGGGTGTATAGAAAAATTGGAACTATGAGCATCATCCAACAATTCTATTTTTAGATCAGGTATATCGAGAACACAAAGTCTCTTCCCAAACTTCAAAATTCCATCTTCATACACAAAGTCACTCAATTTCCCATCATTCATATATTTAATATTCCTTTGTAACTCTTCATCATCGGTTTGAGAACTCTTTATCCTTTCTAGTAAAGATTGTTTTGAAACCATTTGAAAAATCATTGATGTTTCACCTTCCATGGTGATTCCCATATCCATCTTTACTAGATCCATGTATATTGGATCCTTTTTAACTCTCATCTTGTTCAAAACTCCATGATCCTTTCGACTCAAAGCATCTGCCACCTTATTTTCCTTCCTGGGGTGGTAGTGTATCATGCAATCATAATCCTTGAGTAGTTCAAGCCATCTCCTTTTCTACATGTTGAGTTCTTTCTGTGAGAAAATATAATTCAAACTCTTGTGATCAGTATAAATCTAACATTTCTCACCATTGAGAAAATGTCTCCATATCTTCAAAGAAAAGATTACAGCAGCTAACTCAAGATCGTGAGTAGGATAGTTTTTCTCATGAATTTTTAGTTGTCGTGATGCATAGGCAATAACCCTATCATTCTGCATAAGGACACAACCAAGTCCTTTCATTGATGCATCACTATAAACAACGAACACATCATTCCCCGATGGTAGAGTCAATATAAGATAATTGACTAATATTCTCTTCAGTTCTTCAAAATATTCTTCATACACTTTTGTCCAGAAAAATTTATCCCCTTCATGTATGACCTTCATTAATGGGTTAGCTAATAGGGCAAAATTCTAGACGAAATGTCGATAATAACCTTCCAAACCAATAAAGCTGTGTACCTCAGTTATACTCGTCGGTGCTGGATATTCTTGGATTTACTAAGTCTTAGAAGGATCAACAAAGATTCCATCCTTAGAGTCAATATGACCAAGAAATGAAATCTCCTGAAGCCAGAATTCACACTTGCTAAACTTCCCATATAATTCATGTCTTCTAAGAGTCTTCAGGATAATGCGCAAGTGATTTTCATGATCTTCATAGCTTTTGGAGTATACCAAGATATCAACAATAAGTAACACCAAAAAATCATCAAGATATTCCTTGAAAACTCTATTAATTAGATCCATGAATACATAGGGTGCATTAGTCAATCCAAAAGGCATTACTGTAAACTCATAATGCCCGTACCTTGTTCGAAATGTTATCTTCGGAATGTCTCCCTTCTTCACACACAACTCATGATATCCAGATCAAAGGTCAATCTTTGAAAATTATTAATCTCTATGAAGTTCTTCAAATAAATCATCAATGCGAGGTAGGGGATACTTGTTCTTTATTATTATAGCATTGATCTCCCTTTAGTCGATACAAAACCTCATGGATCCATCTTTCTTTTTAACAAAAATTACAGGGGCTCCCCATGGAGAAATACTAGGGTGAATAAATCCATTATTACTCAGTTCCTCTAGTTTTTTATTTAGTTCAACTAATTCCACATAGGTCATTCTATAAGGGGTCTTCGATATAGGCCTTGAACCAGGAATTAAATCAATGGAAAACTCAATTTCTCATTCTGGAGGATGTCCAGTTAAGTCTTCTGGAACCACATCTACATATTCTTTCACAATAAGTACATCCTATATTTGAACATTCCTTTCCTCATCCACAGTCATTTCATTCTCTTCCTCTCCAATAATTTAATTTAGTTGAGCTACTGGGGTGGATCTAGATAAGAATTAGGTGGTGATGATTCTGCTCTAAAAATAAGGTGTTCTTTATCATCATCAAATATCATAACCTCCTTCTTCTTACAATAAATCTTCGAATCATGGTCCAAAATCCAATCCATACTGAGGAATATATCAAATTCAATCATAGTTATGAAAATGAGATCAGTGGATAAAGAACATTTATGTGCTCTAATGGGGACTGATTCACAAAACGTTTTTGCAATGATACGTCCCTTTGGAGTTTTAACTGACAACTCCTTTGTTAAATCAAATTGGAAATATCTAATTTTCTTAGAAAACTGGGAATATATGAAACAATGCGATGTTCCAGAATCAAATAAAGCATTTTCTAAACTTGAGGAAACCATTAAATTACCTGCCACCACATCTTGTAGAGCTTCTACCTCAGTATTAGTGATAACATAAGCTTAGCCTTGATCCCTTAGCCTTTTCTGAGGCAAGTTCCCTTGACTCTTAGGAAATTAATTTCCATAATGTCCCATCTCTCTACAATTATAGCATTCCACGTTGACAACAACTCTCATTCCCTTGCAATCATGAGCTTGGTGACCTTTTTCACCACACTTATAACAGACTCCAATTCCTTTTAAGAAAGTACTGGGGTGTTTCTTCCCACATTTACTACAGGATGGATTTTCAACTATTCCCTTCTTCCCCTTATTTCCATTTCCAAATTGACTAGCAGATCTCTTCTTCTCTTGCTTTTCTTTAAAGTCATAAGACTTAGAGAATTCATTTTCTGTCTTGATAACACATGAGACAATGTCTTCATATGACGAGAAGGATTGTGAGACTAATGATTGAAAAAGAAATTGTTTTAACCCACCAAAGAAACGATCAATCATACTTCTTGGGTTACGTATATAATCTTCAGCATACCTTGATAACCTTGTGAAGTTAGCCTCATACTTTGCGACATTCTCATCCTCCTTTTTCTTCAGACTCAGAAATTTCCTTTCCATATGTACTTGATGGTCACAAGGAAAGTATTTTTATAAGAAATGCTCTTTCCCACCATTCCATATTTGATACTTCATTATCTTCCTTCGTGTTTTGAATCAATGACCACCATTGATCAGCATCTCCAGTGAGGCGGTAAACTACCATGATAACTTTTTTCCTTCCACTACTCCCCAAGGCGTGGAATATTTTCTCTAGGGAACTTATTCATTACTCAGCTACTAATTGATTTTTACTCTCATTGAATGTTTCTGGTAGCTACCTCATGAAGCGATCTAACATTGATCCTCCACGCTGCGGATTAGGGTGCTCCATACGGGTAAGGTTATTATTCATAACCTGAGTGAGTTGTCCTAGTATGGTGATTAGCTGATTAGCACCAGTTGCATCACCAGCTCCACTATAATTATCTTGATCAGGAGGGAAATCCCTACATGGAGTGCGTGGATTGATATAGTTTCTATTTCTTCCACTGGGCTCCATTTCTAAACAATGGAATAAACGAGATCAGTTTATGAATCAAAATACATAATTTCATACTTGTAAAACAATTAACATAAATTGAGCAGTTTATGGATATAATCCATAATCATAAAAATATTTTATTTGAGGAAGTATATACTCATAAACCCTTCATAATGGTTCTTAATAAAAATGAGAATTATCCTAAGCATATCCCCCAGGAGTGTCGTAACCAAGAGTGAAGCAAGGCCCATTGTCATGCACCAGTTCTCGTTCGATTCTAGCTCAAAGTAGTGTTTTCGGGATTTACCCCTAGGTACATCTGTGCCAGAGCCACCTCTACCTGCTCGTATCCTGACATGGATGTATTTCTCGGAAAACTCACAAAATCTCTACAATACCAAAATTATAGGAAGTTATTATATAATAATCCTCAAAGTCCATCTTAGGTCTATGTGCTCTAATCAGAGTTTATCTAAATCTAGTTTCCAAGGTTTGTACTAAACATCCTCTTATACCAACTATAATGCCCCGACCCTAGTTACCCAGATTCGGTGCATTATTACATAACATTTTCATGATCACAAGAAAGATCAAATCTCGAAAGACCGATTAGTTTAGTAGCCTTAGAAACACTAAATATATTCATAAGTCTTACATTACATCATAAAAATGAAAACTACAACAACATAGTCTCCATACTCCACACTCATATACCTACAAACTATCCCTGTAGGTCACTCATAAAATACTTCTTCACATACTGGGAAAAATAAAACATAGAAAGGGGTGAGCTCAGATGCCCAGTAAGGATAACAATATTGCAGAAACTTTCATAAATAAGCATAAACATTTAAGGAAATGTATAACTAAAAAAAATCCTTTTAAACTTTAACTTCAGCATAATATGGCAAAGATAAAATGAAATAATGTCATTTACTTATTCACATGGATATTACACTAATCGAATAATCACATGCAATATCAATAACCACTTTAATAATGATGGAATGCATAATGCTAGACTATCATAATCACATAGTCAAGGCCTCGTGTCAAGACTATAAATAATATTTTGTCAAGGACTCGTTCCAAGACACTAGTTTGTCTCATAAGAACGACCGACACATCGAGGAGCTATATCGGGCTCCACCTATCACATATTAACTCCAATGCATTCCTTATATGAACATGTTTAAACATAACATAAACATTCGTATTAAAACTAGCATAAAAAATTTCAATACTTTCTCCATAAACAATGAATGGTATAAAAATAACACATCCACAGTCAAACATTTCACAAAACCTTCAATATAATATGGATGTTTTATATCATAATAATAAACATCAAATAAGCTTAAAATCCATCAAAGGATGTTGACATAGATGAAATCAAAACTATTTGAGAGAAATATCCCTTTTTTTAAAATCATTTAAAAGTATCATAATTATAAAATAAAACATATAATTTGAAAATATTCTTATAATATTTTAAGGGAAGCTTTTACAATTTTATAATTTCTGAAAATAGCCACACCCGCCGTATAAGTTAAAAAATACATTCTTACCTTAATTCTGTCGAAAAGGTTAACAAGGACCTTGTTTGGAAAATGACAGAAAGATTCCTTTATAAACTTCTTATAAAAATTAAACAAGGGTATAAATGACTTTATCCCATATACTTTAAAATAGTAAGAGTGATTTGAAATACATTTTTAAGAAACATGGATTTGGATGATAAAGAGGTCCCAGTAGATAATTACGTATAAACAACCTCAGATAATGAAGAGATTGTGAAATAAACCACTACCTTTACTTTTCCTTGGTCGAGCGTTGGTTAACTTCCTGTGTAATGGTGAAATATTTTTTATTAAATTATACAAGAATGATATACATAAATATGATATCATATATGATATTTTAACATTTCTTTGTTAATAATATTTTTGTATTATCGTCATTTCGGGTGTTAACTTACTCATTTTCCTTTATATTATTTGTTACTTAAGCCGTGTTTGTAATGGATAGGTTGTATATTATTCACATACAGAATGATATAAAGTACTTAAACATTATTTGTAATCATTAAATGAGAATTAGTCTCAAATGGATAAGATGGGGAATGAATCTCATCGCGTTCGCGGAGACGGTAGTCCGTACGTACGCACGAGCGACAATATCATTCTTTTGATATTAAAATAATATATAATTGGATGATATATCATATAGAAAGAATCATTATCATGTTACATTTATTATTTACATGAATTATACATCATTATTATACCCATCTAAATAATAATATATTGAATAACAATTACCCCACAACGTGGAGACGGTAGGCCATACGTACGCACGTATGGTGACATGTAATTCAAGGAATAGATAGAATAATGAATTTGTTTATTCCATATTTATAATAACATCACAGTATATAGAATATACTGGAGTTATTATTTTATAATAGAAATAACAATGAAAGAAGAAGTTGAAGAATAAAGGAACTTGAAATAGGGTGGTGAAAACATTATCTCTTCTCCGGGTTCTTCCTTTTGATTTGATCAAAAGGGATCCTTAGGTTGGATTTATGATCAAACTAAGGACCCTAGGTTAAAGTGAGGAAAGTTGGGAGGATATTTTGGCAGAGGTTGGCCGAGTCAAAAGGCTTTGATGGTGTGAATAATTGGTTAGAAGTGGTGTCCATTTATAAGGGGGAGGAGGGGCTCTTTAGGAAAAACATAAGGTATTATTTTATATTAAATTAATAATAAGTTTCTAAAGGATAAAAAGTGGATTATTCAAAGACTAAGTTATGTATGGGTCGAAGTCCTTTCAAACAATAGATTTTAGACAGTTTTGGGTCATTATAGTAACCTTATCTTTTAGTTTTAACTCTTGGTTAATTAGTTTGACACTTACCATGTCACTTTGTATTTTTATATTATATAGTTAATAAAAATACTATATACCTCCAAGATACCCCCAAGTGGTCAATTAATTATAAAACTATCATGATTAAAGTCATTTGGCCGATCCTTAGATTTTTATAAATTTAATATCAATTAATAATATAATATTTTTTTTAAAAAAACTCTTTTATGTCAATTTTGACAGTATTTGGTATTAGATTTTTGTGAAAATCATAACAGCATGATTACTTAAAAAAAGTTAATTAAATAAATACTAAAAGGTAATATTAATCAAGAAAATTCGTTTAATTTATTAAAAGTCTCAAATTATATTTATTTGGGTATTTATAATATCAATTATTTTAACATTTCACTAATAAGGTAATTACCTCATCATCATTGTGTCATAAATAAATTAAATTATTTAATGTCTAAAAATTATAAATAAAATACCATTATTTAGTAAATCCTTTTATATCTCTAATTAATATTTATAGTTGAAAACATAACATATATTACCCTAAGTAAATTTTTTTTTTCTAAATGATATAGGCTTATGTCATTTTGGTATTTACTTTAACTTAATTAATATAAAGTTTCATTATCACTTACATGTGGATCCATGGGGTCCCAAAATCGACCCAAATATTCCCATGGTCGTAAATGTATCAACAAATAGGGTTAATACATGTTTTAGGGAAATTTATTATTATTATAATATTATATGTTTACCCTTATTTACCGGATTTACCCTTTAACCATGGTAAATGAAATATTTACCGAAGTAATTATTCAAAATGTCTAAAAATAAAAGTTATCTTTTAAAAAAATTTGGACATACTGATTCCAAATATAGAGTCCATTTTTCCAAATTCAAAACACATAATTGGTCGAAATTAATTTAGAATTAATTCCCGTTGTCAAAACAAAAAGCTTGTTTTTAAGAGATAATAACTATCAAAAGATTGACACTTGTTTATGTCCGGTTTAAATGTGAAATTATGTCCAATTACCAACATTGTATTAAATGGTAAAAATATATTATAAATATACTTTAAAACCAATAAAATTCATAATTTATCACTATTATTTATTTCAATTAAAAAAGTTGTTTTTAATAAAAATTTAGTAATTTTCACTATTCATCTAAATATAAAAGTTATCTGAAAAGTGCCAAAATTTCATCCTAGGATAATTATGATATTCCGAATCCAAAAATGAAGTCCATTATTAATTATGAAATGCATAAAATTTAAAAAAGTGGGTATTAATATTCATAACGACTACTTTGATTGGTCGCGGTGTGTTAGAATCCCGAAATTGTGTACAACACACGCTACTATATTATTCAAAGAGAAGCGTATCGTGGATGCTTGGGGTGTTATATGTATGATCCTCATGTTCTTAAAATTATTATTTCTTTATTCCTATTAGTCTTATTAATCATTCAACTCATATATAGAATTACTCTTTTCATCTATGTTGACTGAATTCTATAACTCAAAATTGTCTCATCAATGTATATTCAGGATTTAGTTTCTCATCTTTCTGATCTATAGTGAATGATCCTCTATTCCTTAGTGTTATTGGAAAGTTTTTATTCTTATATTGAAGCCCCAAACTTACTTAGATGTGTGAAATATATTCACAAAAGTTCATTAATATTTTATGAAATATTGGACTAGAAGAAATCATTAAAAATATTCCAAGTACACGTCATTCATGGACACCAACATTCATGGGATTATCATCCAAAAACCTTGGAATGCATATTTTTTTCTTTGATATTTTATGTGGTATCTCTAATTTTCTTCATGTGTTCATGCATGAAACACATTATCCACATTTTTCTTCATGTAACTGTGTACATGGATTTCTCCAACTAAAGGTATCTCAGTGCGTGTAAGTGTGAAAAATCTCATCTTCCTGAAAAACATTGTATTCCTCATGTTCTCTCAAACATTGATCAAGTGATCCTTAAAATGTGATATATCTTCACAAAATATAATGTGAGTGGATACACGATCTCATGAATATAAAATCCCTTCATACAAACCAAAATAGGCATGTCCCTGATCCTTCGTTTCATGTAATAGTATATGTCACCTTTCATTTACTTATTCATGTCAAATTGTAAAGTATTTAACATATTTTCCAAAACAAGTGTAATTATGTAGGTACCATTTCATTCCTTCTTAAAAAAGTGTTTTCAAATCTATCTCTTACTTCACACGACAAAGGTCATCAATGGGTTTTTTCTTAATAGGACTAGGGTAGCCTACATGATCTTCTCTTCATAACTAGGAAGGTTCACGATTCTTCCTTCATAAACTCAATTATTTGTGGATCTCCATAACCTGAACGAGTCACACAACATCTTATCTTCTTTAAATAGGTAGAAATACTCATAGATGTATCTTATCTTCATGCAGTGTAGGCACATGATGAGGCTAATTTTCATGATATATCATAAATATGAATAAAAACAATTAAATCTCTCGACCAAGCCTCTATTAATATTTTTATATTCATAACTATGTAAAAAACATGTGATTTTACTTCATTAGAGAATATATTTTAATATTCTATAACTTTTTGTGATAGATATACCTTTGAATGGATTCTTGAACATTCCTTGGGGAATCAATCAAGAATATGTCGATCAAATCCATCATTAAAACTTATATAAATACTTGGAATCATGATAAGTGTATCTTTATTTATACCTTGTTTTATGATATGGTATTTACAACTCAAAACCAGTTGATATCTCATGTTGTGAAAAACTATCGAGTGAGAGATGAAGACAATGGTGACTAGAAGACTTGCATTCATCTAATCAGATAACACACGAAATATGAATATCATTAAAACATAGATCTAAAATATCCACAATTATGCATCAAAAATTAATAGATGAATCAAATGGAAACTTATATATTAATAACCATGTCTTGATAGCTCTCATGATGCGAGTACGAGGGTTTGTTACCTACCTAAAATTTGTTGTGACACTGTAAAACTACTGTGCAACAATGTTTCCTTACAGGCATACATGGTTTATCCTTGAACATTCTCACGATCATGCTCTAGGTTATTATACAATACCCACTTCTCCATGTCACCATGTGGCCTCCTTAGGTAGACTCTCCGAAAAATCATCAGGAAAAATAATATTTTACTTTCTCACTATTAATTATTATTCTTTACATGGAATCATTTACATGGTCTTACACTTATTTTATGTTACATTCTCTACTATGAACATGCATTTAATATTTAAATATCAACTTCCACAATCATCAAATTTAAAAACATGAATAATTAGTAATGCAATACATCCAATTTCATTAAATGGATCAATAACAATTCTCCAAGCATCACCAATTCATCCACATCCACATGTTGACAATAAATTCAACCCATGCTCTAAAATTAGACCCCTTTTTATTTTTTTTCAATATAAACACATATCATAAGTGAATAAATGTTGAAAAATTTCTCCCACTTATTGAAAATAAATATAAAAAGGCTACGTGGAATCTTCTCAAAGAATATTTTTTCAAAAAAATTCATTCTCCTCCCTTTAAATATTATTTAATGAAAACATCTGAGAGTGGTATAGGATCACATGGTTCTCTTCTCAAGGATCCTTTAGTTAACCAACTCTAAATCTACTAGGAAAAAATATAATGTAGTAAACTAGAGAGATAAAATCAAAGTTGACTATATTATCAATAAACTACCACACATGTGATATCATGCTAAAAAATCAATTATCTTATATTAGATGGAAATGATAAAATTTAACAATGAAATTGTTGGTTGGAGTGAATACTCAAGAGGGGGTGAATTGAGTTCCAATTTAAAATCTATGTTAAAAACATTATGGTTAAGAAAACCCCCAATTTTAAAAATGGCCCAGTTAATTAAGGAAGTAAAAATGTAAATGTACAATTGGTCAACAGGTTTCTGAAAGGGTTATTAATCCTCATATGAATCATTGTAGAACACCGATTCAACTTTTGAAACAAGTGTAATGAATTAAACAAACAAACACACTAACCAAAACTAACTATCATAGTGTATGCAAAAATAGTTTTATGTTTAAGTAAATATAAGAAGCAGATAAAATAAAAAGAGAGTATATGAATATCTGCAAAACAATGTATACAAGAGGTTCAATATCAAGATGATACCTAATCCTCTCCACTTAGTGATCACCTTCCACCATGCATTTTATATTAAAACATGATACATAGCCTGTATCGGGCATTACAATAGTTATCACAAACTATCCAGGGAACACACCCTCTAACCTAGTTCATCATGGAAAAGACAAAAAAAATAGACCACACATGGTCTCTTCAATAGTTATTCGTGGGAAACATAGATAAGGTGAAGTTTGTTGTAAGGATAGTTAATATACTACAGTTCAAGGAGATGAGACATTGTGTGATATAAAAAGTCACACACAATTCTCAAAGATGCAAAATAAAGAAACACAATAGAGAAGTTACGATGAAAAAGAGTTTAGAAGGATCTATGTGTTTTCAATTCATCTCTTGACTCTTTGGAATGAGAAATGTTGAAGTATTAGTCAACTTCTGGAAGTTGTTTCCAAAACAGAGTGTTCCAACTCCATGTTCAAGCTTTCAGTGTTCTTCTTCTGATGTTGATCAAGATTTGATGAAGCACGGAAGGCAAGAATGAGTTTATCCCAGAATGATCTTCGTGATGCTTGTGGGTTCAGGATCTCAGGGTTGGATGGTTCGGCCTTTTGATCTGGCAAGTAAGCTCTATCACACTTCTCATACAAACCATTCTCCGTGACTGCATATATGTTTCTCTTCTTATTTATCCTCGATCCTTATTTTTTATTTCGTGGTCTTCTATTTTTATATTTGTGGTCTGAAAATGGGAATGAGTAGATGACTTGCATGATTTCTCATACCTCGTACTGTCTATGATATTGCCTCCTGAAACATTTACAATCAACATTAATTAATGTCAGAGTATTTATTTTATGAAATATGAACGTTAGAAAAGTATTGAGAAATTGAAAAGGTATGGAAGAATAAGCATCTGTAGACTAGTAACGGTATCCTTCATATCGGTAGGCTCCAATAGTAGGTGCACATTAGAAAACTATAACCATTAACAGTATGCTCACACCAGTAACCATGTAACGGTGACCTTGTCATGATAAACCTGAAATGGTGACTCTGTCGCGGTAACCTTGTAGCTCTAACCTTGTAACGATAAGCTTATAGAAGTAACCTTATAGTGGTAACCTTGTAGTTGTAACACTGTAACAGTAATCTTTGTAGTAGTAATCTTGTAGCGGTAACCTTGTAGTTGTAACCCTGTAACGGTAAGCTTGTAACTGTAACCATGTAACGGTAACCTCTATAACGGAGACCTCTGCACTTAGATAAACTTTGCACTGTGAACTTAACCAATCAAGAAGTGAGATTGACAGTATATGAATATTACTCTATAGGAACAAGAAACATTAATGAAATATAATTAGAAAATAATGAAGACATGGTTCTCACTTAAATGAAAACAAGATTTGAGATTATCAAAATATGATTTGAGATTATAAAAATATGATTTGGGATTATAAAAATATGATTTGGTGTTATCAAAATCTGATTTGGGATTATAAAAATATGATTTGGGATTATCGAAATATGTTTTGGGATTATAAAAATATGATTTGGGATTATCAATATAGGTGATTTCAACAATATCCCCCTTTTTGATAATCCAAATTATGGCATTTCTTAGAGTTTTGAATCCAGGTAAAACACATATGCTAATTTCATTAAATCAGAATATTTAAGATTTGAATATTTTCACCCCCATGAGAATGACATCTCCCATTTTTCTCCCCTTTTATATTTCCCCCCTTTGTGATTAACAAAAAGCATAAAGAACAAAAAAATAGTGTAAATAGAGAGTATTTATTAATAAAATAGGAGTACATTACACAAATTGATACACCAATCCCTATCAACTAAGACATTCCTCACTCAATCCAAATCAGATATGCCCAAAGGAGCTTTGTCCTTGGAGGTTGAGGATTTAGGTGATAAAGGTGGAGGGATGGGCCAAGGGATTGCAGTTAGCAAGGTAGGAGGAGCTACAACTGAGGAATCACCAAACCTATAATGAGTAGATCTCTGAGTAATCACAGGAGTTAAGCTTCTGATGGCCAAGGTAGGAGTCATCAAAGGATCACCACATGTGGAACCTGAAGCAGCTGAAGAAGTAGGGAGATCCTGAGGAACTATGATTGGGGTGCAGTCCACATAGAGGTATGTAAATAGATGATTCTTGAAGTCCATAATGATACTGCCACCTCTCTCTATAGCGGAAATAAAATCATCCTTATTCTCTATGAATTTCTCCAAAGCAGGAGTCAATTATCTGAGTCTACTAACCTGATCCTTAAAGGCCTGAGTGACAGGAGGGACCCATATGTTTTACAATAACAACTTGAAGTGACTCTCCATCTGATGCTTGGTGTACACCCGTTTTTAGTAGAAATCAACTTGATCTTTGATAGCGTTCTGATCCTGAGAAGCTTCCCTTAAATAGTTTCCCACAAGATTATGAATTTCCCTGGTGATGGAAATGACCTGAGAATATGAGGAACTACCACCAGGGAATTTTTCCACTTCTTCAATTAAAATGGTCCTAAAAGCTTCAATGTCAATTAGAGGAGAAGCATAAGTGGAAGCAGATGTAGCTAGAGGAGCCAATGAGAAGGCTACTGTCTCTTTGAAAGATTTTGTTAGCCCACTGATCAGTCTTTTGACATCATCTTCTTTCCCTTTCACATGTGTTTCCATATATTTCTTGAAATCATCAAACGCTATGAATATTTTCTGAACTATACTTTTAACATATGCAAGGTCTCTATCCACTTGGGTCCTTGAAGCCATATAAGAATCTAATTTGGCAATAGACTGTTTCACAGAAACCATAGAATCTGCCAACTCACTGATTTGACTCTGGTATTGCCTTACTTCCTGGAGCAGAGTAGATTGAATACTGGAGTGCATTTTTCCTAATTCAGAAGCTATATGCTCATGAACTAGAGAAAAAACCTTTTCCACTTCTGAAGACCTATCCCTAGACACTTTTTGCTGGTCTGATTTTAGGGATTTAAGATTTATTTTTTGACATAATCTTGAGGGAAAGAGGTTTTCTGAAGGGAAAAAATTGAGGTTTGGTACTGAGGGTCTTCTTTTAGGCATCTCGTGTTTTTATTCATCATAGTCTTTACCCAACAACATAAATCTAAGTTCCTCAGACCAACCTTCAATTTAATGAAAAATAGAAATTGAGCCTGTAATAGCAGGTTCCTCCCCCTCAATCAGATAAATATCTTGATCAGTCACATTCATTTCCTATATAACTCCTTGATCAACTGAAACATCAAGAGGGTACACTTCCACTTCCACTTCAGAAACTTCAACTACTTCTATGATAGGTCCAACCTCAACTAAATCATAAGCTTCTTCTTCTGCTTCATTTTATACCCTTTCTGTATGTCATATTAGAGGACTAAGACTTACGCATTCCTCTTCATTTTCAGCAGTAGCTGTCTCAAGGTCAGAATTACTTGATTCATATTACTCATCCTCATTTGAGGTGTCTCTAACCTCTCGTAGAACAATTTCATCCCCTTCTTCTTCATTGGTCTCTTTATCACTGTCCCTTAGGACAACTTCCCTTCTATGAAATCTCTTTGGTTGGCTAGGCTAACCAAAGGATACAACAGTCGTACGAGGATTGAAGGGAAGGTCAGGTTCACTTCTATCATCTATAGGAGAGTCTTCTCTTCCTTGAATAGTAGCAACTTCCACTTCTTCATCTGAGTAGGTATGCTCGACTTCATGAGGCTTAAGTCCAGGGTCTCTCTTATTCTTAGGCCTAGTAGGATGAGTCACAGGATTAAACTCTTCATACACCTTAGCCTCATCATTCTCCCATCTCATCATCCAAGAATCCAGTTAATCTTCATCAGTTTGAAAATCAATTTGGTGATACAATGGCTATCTTTCACAACAACAGTTTCTTCCTTATCTCCATCAACTCCTTTCACTTTCAACATAAGAGATATCAGCTTTTCATGGAATAGAGCATTTGATTTGGAACAAGGCTTGATCATATCTTCCAAATGAGACATTAGAAACCTACGTAGGTTGATCTTATGTCCATGCTTCAGAAAATACAGAATGAATATGTCTTCATATTTCAAAATAGTGAAGTCCCCTCTCATGGGACTTATCACATGGTGAAAAAATTTGAAAAGCAGCTTATCCTCTCCTGCCATCTCAGCAGCAATGAATTTCATAGGAATTCTATCCCCTGCCAATTCAGTAATGCTTTTTCATAGAAAAATAACTCACTAGTTAAAGGCACCACTTTTGAGTAATAGTCATAAATTTCTTCATGAGGAATCCTTAAACACTCTTCCCATTCAATAGAGGAGAAACATACATTTACTCCATTTACTCTATAAATCATTTGATGCTCATCCTCATATTGTTCAAACTTCAGATACTCAAAAAACTCCTTCACAAACTTTGGGTAATAGGGTCCATTGTTGTTTTAAAAACATTCAACCCAGCCCTTAGCTTTTAGTGCCTTAAGCACTAACGACCGGCTTGACAACAACCACTCTGAACCTTCTTCTCGGCTGCTATCTCCTGCATAGATAAATGTGGGTTCAATACCTTTTCCTCTATCTGGATTCTGTTACTCAATTCAGCTCTAGGTCTCTTAGGATCAGGAACATCTCCTTCATCACTGATCATAAGCCTCTTTAATCTAGCAATTAATCCGAAGCGGTTTGAGGTTTCAATGGAGGTTTAGGTTCTAAGATTTTAGAGCAAGAATTTCATAGGAGGGTTTTATGTGGATCGAAATGTGGCATGTGTTCTATTTTTATCATTTATGGATAGAAAAATAAAATAGATAAAATAAATAAATTATAGTAGAAAAATTATTTAGATTCTGATTGAGAGAATATAAAACGCAAAGTCCCTGACTTAAAATGTCTATCGGTAAGGAGGTATTTGTAAGGTCTAACAGTGAGGTCCTAACAGTGAGGTCCAACGGTGAGGTTCTAACGGTGAGGTTCTAATAGTGAGGTTCTAACAGTGAGGTTTTAATGGTTAACAGTTTATCATACCTAACTCATGTATGATGTAATTTAACCTCTAATAATTCAAAGGAATTGGGAATATATTATCCAATTGGCGTTCAGTACCAATGAATTCAAGAGCGATATCACCATTTTGAAAATGATCTCTCAAGAAGTGATTTCTTACATCAATATGCTTTGTTCTAGCATGAGATACTGGATTCTTAGATATGTTAGTAGCACTTATGTTGTCCCAATTTATAGAGATATGTTTGAATTGATATCCATAATCTAGTAAAGTGTTTTTCATTCAAAAAATTTCAGCACAGCAACTACAAGTATCTATATATTCAGCCTCTAGAGAAGATAATGAAACCGAATTCTATTTATTACTACACCATGATACTAGAGACTTTCCTAAAATGTGACATGTTCCAGAGCTTCTCTTTCTATCTAACTTTCAACCAGCAATGTCAGCATCTGAATAACTTATTAAATTAAAAGGTTGTCCTCTTGGAGAAAATAGTCCTAAATTTATAGTATACTGGAGATATTTAAAAATCCTTTTAACAACATTTAAATGAGACTCTTTTGTATTGGATTGAAATAGATCATATATGCATACAATGAATATAATATTAGGTATACTAGGAGTAAGATAATGTAGAATCTCAATCATAACTCTGTAATTGGTTTTATCAACTGGTTCTCTAGTTTCATTAGCATCCAATTTGTAAGTGGTACTCATAGGTGTATCACTTCCTTTACTACAATCCAAACCAAAACGTTTTAAAATATCATTAACATATTGATTTTTATTTAAAATAATCACATCTTTGTTTTGAAAAATTTGAAGTCCAAGGAAAATTTTTAGTTCCCCCATTAAACTCATTTCAAATTCATTTTGCATCATTGACGAAAAATTAGTACATAAAGAATGTTTAAAAGATCCAAAAATTATATCATATACAGAAATTTGTACTATTAAATCATCTTTGGAAATCCTTTTAATAAAGAGAGTAGGATATTCTATTCCTTTTGTAAAACCTTTCAAAATAAGAATTGAACTGAGTCTATCATACCAAGATCTTGGAGATTTCTTTAGACCATATATGTCTTTAGACAGTTTAAAAACACGATTTGGAAAATGGGTATTTGTAAATTCAGGGGGTTGTTTATCAAATACATCTTCAATTATATATCCATTTAGAAATTCATTTTTAGCAGCCATTTGATAATGTTTGAAAATTAGATGAGTTGCATAAGCAAGTAGTTTCCTAATGGCTTCTAGTCTAACTACAGGAGCAAAGGATTCCTCATAGTCTATTCATTCTTCTTGACTATACCCTTGTGAAAGTAGTCTTTCCTTGTTTCTAACTATATTTCCATATTCATCAACTTTGTTCCTAAAAAACCATTTAGTGCCTATGGTTATGGTGTCTTTAGGTCTATCTACTAGTTCCCAAATTTTTTTTCTTTCAAACTAATTCAATTCTTCTTTCATAGCCATCACCCAAAATTCATCATTGATTGCATCATTGATATTTTTAGGTTCAAGTTGGGGAGGAAAATCTTGATGTTAAACCTGGTTTCTCAGAGAAGCTCTAGTTTGTGTCCCTCAGTTTAAATCACCTACTACAGCATCAAATGTATGATTCCTTAGAGTTTGAATACCTCTAGAAATATTTGAACTAGACTACTCATGGTTGTCTATTGGTTCAGACTCAACAGGTGTAGATTCTGGATGATTCCCAGAACTGGTTACTTTTACTAGAGTTTCACTATCATTATCATTAAGACCTAGAATTGACATATCTTCCTCATGATATTCAAGAGCGGTTTTTGGTTCATGTGGATCAGCGTCATCAAACTTGACATGAAATTACTCTTCCACACATTTGGTTTTCTTATTAAATAGTCTATAGGCTTTACTCGAGATTGATTAACATAGGAAAATTCCTTCACTACTTTTGGAAGAAAATTTGTCAAGATTACCTTTAGTGTTAAGGATATAGACTTTTCAACCAAAAACTATAAAGTAATTAACCTTAGTATTTCTATTGTTCCAAATCTCATAAGGGGTCTTCTTAAAAATCGGTTTAGTCAAGAATGTATTAAAAATGTAACAATATGTATTAACCTCTTCAACCCAAAAGTAAATTGGAAAATCATATTCATTGAGCATTGTACTAGAAATCTCTTGAAGAGTCCTATTTATTCATTCCACGACTCCATTATGTTGAGGTGTTCTAGGAGAAGAGAAGTTCTGATAATATCCATTGTGTGGGAAATAAGATTCAAACACTAGATTTTCAAACTCACATCCATGATCACTTCTCAAGGTCTTGATCCTAAGCCCACTATGATTTTCTATAGTCTTGGAATATTTTACAAAATAAGAACAAGCTTCAATTTTGTGAGCCTGAAAGTATAAACAAGTGTACTTAGAAAAATCATCTACAAGAACATAAACATAGTGTTTCCCATTTTATCTTGAAACTCTTGATGGTCCAAACAAATCCATGTGAACCAACTCAAGTGGTTGAGAAGTAGAAATTTCTTTCTTTTGTTTGAAAGAAACATTATGTTGTTTTCCCTTTTGAAAAGGATTACAAACTTTGTTTAGAGGGAATTCCAATTTAGCTAAGTATCTAACTAAACCTTTCCTAGTCAGGTTGCTATGTGAGTGAACATTATAGTGTCCTAGTATTCTATGCCACATCCAGGATTCTTTATGAAACACATTTAAACAAGAAACATTTTTCTTAGTTAAAGAACCCATATCAACAGCATAAACATTCTCATTTCCGAGAGCAGTAAATATTAAGTCATTTTTTGAATTAAAAACATATGAATCATTTTCAAACATGACAGTAAAACCATCACCACACAACTGAGAAATACTTAGCAGATTTTATTTTAACCCATCAATAAAAATCCCTTTTGAAATTAATACAATATTAGGGTTATCAATCTGGCCTAAGACGACGATTTTCCTTTTAGCATTATCACCGAATGTGACATATCCACCATCAACTTTAATCATACTTTTGAAACATGAATAACCTCCTGTCATTTTTCTTGAACATCAACTGTCCAAGTACTATAGAGCTCTACAAGAACTCTTTAGATAATTTTCCTACAAAACAGATTAGACATGGGGTAAATTTGGTACCTAAATTTTCTTAGGTCCAGAGAGGTTGAAAAGTAATAATTTATGAACCCATACTTGTCTCATAGATTTCATATAATAAACAGATATATTTTGAGATATAAACACTTTTTTTGGTCATTTAGAGAACGGTTTTTCAAGAAATGGTCCAAAACATGAACTAGCTGTGAATTGTCCAGATTTTGGAAAAACATTGGTTTTAATAAACCTTCTCTATCCTGGATGATATCCTAGACCAGTTTTATGGGAAAATATATTGTCCTAGAAACTAAGTCAATTTATCTCTACCAGTAGTAAATTTCTCAAGATCTCCCTTTAATTGTTCATTGGATAATTTGAGTTCAGTATTTACTTTTAACAGTTGATCACATTTTTGTTTCTCAAAATCTAGATCAGATTTGAAATTAGTATTCAAATCATGTTTCCTTTTCAATAATTTATATTTATCCTTTATTTCATTGATGTTATCCTCAAATATTCCACTGTATTCAAATAGTTCATCCTTAGTCATATTTTCATCATTGTTTGATTCAACTTCATTCCTAGAATAATAATCATTAGGCATAGGAGAATTTGGTGTTACCTTAGATGTTTCTATCATGAAGCACAAGTTGGCATGATTGTTCTATTCACTATCAAAAGCATCAGATCCACTAGAGCTGTATTCTGAAGCAATTCAGGTAGCTTTCATAGCCTTTTTATAACCTTTTCCATTATCTTCACATTTCTTCCTAAATTTTAGCTTGGGGCAGTCTGCCTTCACATGAACTTTTCGTTTTCACTCATAACAGATTATTTCATTTGAGTTGTCATTCCATTTTTTATTCTATCCATTGTCCTTTACTGTCATACTTTCCTCTTGTAGTTTTACTTCCTATAGAATCTCTTCTTTCAGTAGAATTATTTGAATCTTCTGGCAAGATGACCTATCTCTTCATCACTGTCTAAGTCTTCACTTGTGGAAGTATCTACATGAGATTGAACTTTTTCATTATCCTTGTTCTTTGTGGTAGTAGTATTAAATGATACATATTTCATCCTTTCTTCTTCATCTACTTCTTGACTCACCTTATGTTCTTCTTCATACATCATAAGATTTCCAATTAGTTCCTCCACTGGAAGTTTGCCTATGTCATAATATTCTCAGATAGAAACATAAGTCCCTCTCCATCTTTCAGGTAGGTATCGAAGCAGTCTCATAATCTGGTCCTTACTGTCCACTGGTTTCCCAAGTAGACTCATAGTATTCACTATCTCATTGAACCTGAGATACATGTCAGAAATTTGTTCAACAGAACTCATTTTAAAGTTATCATATTTAATAGTGTATGTATTTAATATCATTTCTTTAACATTGGTTGTTCCTTGATGAGAAATAGCTAAAGTGTCCCAAATTTCATATGTAATTTTACAAGTAGATATTCTACTAAATTCTTCACCACCTAGAGAATAGTACAAGGAATCCATTGCTTTACAGTTATTATTATATGTGTTTTTATTCAACTGAGACCATCTGTCTCTAGCAGTAGAAGGTAATGTATGTTGTTCTTCAATTGTGTCCTAGATTTCAGGTCGCATTCTCTCTAGATAAATTTTCATTTTTAATTTCCACTGATCATAGTTATTACCATTAAAGAATGGTGGTATCTTAGTAGTAGTGACCTCAACTATATTTTACATAGTTACATAGAATATTAAAGACCGGAAAATTTAGATATGATAAAAATTTTATGATCTTTAAGATACAACCAAAATCACAGTTAAAAATAATTTGCACACTAGATAAAATAAAAAACATTCCTCTAATAGGAAATGTTGGTCAGAGTGGATACTCAAGAGGGGGGTGAATTGAGTTCCAATGAAATTTTTTTTAAATCCTTTATGGTTAAGAAAAAACCAAATTTTAAAAATATCCAAGATTATTAAGGCAGTAGAAATGTAAATGTTCAATTGGTCAATGGGTTTCTCAAAGGGTGATTAATCCTCAGATGAATCAGTGTAGAACACCTATTCACCTTTTGAATCAAACATAATGAATTAAAAAAATACACACACTAACCAAAAATAACAATCAAAGTGTAATATAAAATAGTTTTATGTTTTATAAAATATAAATAGTGGATAAAATCAAAACAGTGTATATGAATATTCGCAGAACAATGTAAACAAGAGGTTCAGTCTCAAGCCGAGACCTAATATTCTCCACTTGGTGATCACCTACCACTAAGTAGTTTATATTAAAACTTTATACATAGACTGTATCGGTATTTACAATAGTTAATACAAAATATACAGGGAACACACCCTATACCATTTTTATTTGTGGGAAAGACAAACAAAACAGACCACACACGGTCCGTTCCACAGTTATTTGTGGGAATCACAGATAAGGTGAAGTTTGATGTAAGGATAGTTAATATCTTCCAGTTCAAGCACAGGAGATAGTGTGTGACATAAACAGACACAGACACTTCTCAAATATGTAAAACAATGAAACGCAATAGAGCAATTATGATGAAAAATATTTTAAAAGGCTCTATGTGTTTGAAGTTCAGCTCTTGACTCCATGGAATGAGAAATGTTGAAGTTCGAGTCAATCTCTGAAATTTGTTTGAAAAACAGAGTTTTCCGACTCCAGGTTCAATATTTCAGTGTTCTACTTATGATGTTGTTCAAGAGTTGATGAAGCACAGAAGGAAAGAATGAAATTATCCTAGAACGATCTTCGTGATGCTTGTGGGTTCAGGATCTCAGTTCAGGATGGTTCGGCTTTTTGATCTGGTAGGTAAGCTCTATCACACTTCTCATGAAACCCTTTCTTCGTGACCACATATATTATTATCTTCTTGTTTGTATCCTCAATACCTATTTTTTATTTCATGTTCTTCCTTTTTTATATTTGAGTTCTGAAAATGGGAATTATTAGATCACGTGCATGCTTTCTCATACCTCATACTGTCCACGGTATTGTCTCCTGAAACGTTTACAATCAACATTAATTAATGTCAGATTATTTATTTTATGAAATATTACCATTATAAAATTATTTAGAAATTGAGAAAGTATGGAAAAAAGCATCGATAGACTAGTAACGGTAGCCTTCATATTAGTAGGCTTCAACAGTAGGTGCACATCGGCAAACTGTAACCTTTAAAAGTATGCTCACACCAGTAACCATGTAACAGTGACATTTTTGTTAATAACCTGTAATGGTGACCTTGTAGCAGTAACCTGATAGTTGTAACCCTATAAGGGTAAGCTTGTATCAGTAACCCTGTAGTGGTAACCTTATAGCTGTAACCCTGTAACGGTTAGCTTGTAGCAGTAACATTGTAGCGGTAACCTTGTAGTTGTAACCCTGTAACTGTAACCATGTAACGGTTACCTCTGTAACTGTGAACCCTATAATTAGATTAATTTTTCACTGGGAACTTAACCAATCAGTTAGTGGTATTGAAAGTATATGAATATTACTCTATAGGAACATGAAATGTTAATGAAATATAGTTAGAAACGAATGAATACATGGTCCTCACTTAAATGAAAACAACATTTGGGATTATCAAAATATGAATTGATATTATAAAAATATGATTTGGTATTATACAAATATGATTTGGGATTATAAAAATATGATTTTGGATTATAAATATATGATTTTGGATTGTCAAAATATGATTTGGGATTATAAAAATATGATTTGGGATTATCAAAATAGGTGAGTTCAACAAAAATGAAAAATCCTTCACACTTCAATAAACCCATTAAAATGTTTTGGTTAAAATAAAATACCCAACCCTAACTACTACCCATATTACATTTAAGAGCATGAAAAATGGATTTTAACATTGCTAAAAAAGTGACATTAATCGCAGTACTGGTGGGGGGTCCCTTTATCAGTGTAAATAAATAATTAAGAAAGAGAGTCCTTTATCCGCAATAAAAAAAGTGATGATAAATCCCACAATTTATCACCACTCAAAATAGATCTTATAAAGGACCACACGGATACAATATGCAATTAAAATAAAATCACATAAAAAATCGCCGGTAATTTCAAAGAATGATAAATACATTTAATTGACATCCGGAGTACAAAAATTTCCACCCTTGGTATATACAAAAAACACAACTATATACATTTCAAACATCATTTTATATAATTACATTTAAAATTATCTATGTAAAATTTAAAAATGTTAATGTTTCATCTTTTGACACCCTTGATTCCCTCTAAAAAATTTCCTCCCATTGTACCAATTTACAATCAAATCAACTCAACCTGAGAATTTTTTTTCCAATATAATAAAAAATATTATGTTAGTAATACTATAAAGAAATAAATTAAACATTAATATGAAACAATACATTAATAAAATGTAATTTCATTGTCAAAAAAGAGACATTTTTAGTTATATCTGTCACCCCATGAGTTATATTAATGTAGGGTGATTCCTACATGTCAAAAATGACTTATGGATCATTAAACTAAAATATCAAAAAATCTGAAATCGTTTTCTCAGTTTTGAATATGACACTTGTTCTTTTACTGAATTTAACATCAATTTTAAAAAATAAAAAGTTTGGAGTTATAATGGTCACACAGTTTGTTGGAATGAGGTGTGAATGATTCCTACACATAAAAAATTACTGATGGATCATTTTCCTATAGTATCATAAAAATAAAAATGCATTTTCTATGTTTTTAGAATGCTAGTTTTTTTTTTCAAAATTGACATTTCAAATTGGAAACATTTATTTTGAGTCTTATCAGTCACATCTTCTATTAGTTTGATATAAGACTACTTAATTCATGTCAAAAATAACATATGAACTATTTTCTTAAATTATCAATACCATTGGAGTGCGTTTAATTGGTTTTCAGTGAGTGACATGTTTTGAACTAAAATGTCTATTACCAACTGATAATTTAAAATTTTAGTCATTATGGTCACATCGTGCATCAGATTGAGGTATGATTGATTCCTACACCTAAAAAATTACTCATGAATCATTTTTCTAAATTATCAAAACCAACCAAATGTATTTTCTTAGTTTTCAATCTATCACATGTTCTTTTTACATAAATTAATGTCAATTTTAAATAAAAATACACACTTGAATTCATTCTAGTCACACCATTCTTAATATTGAGGTGAGGCAGAATAATGCACATAAAAAATGAGTTATGGTTCATTTTAAAAAAATAGAATAATAATCTGAATTAGTTTTCCTAGTTTTTGATATGTCACCTGTCATTTTTACTAAAATTAATGTCTATTTTAAATAACAAAGAGACAGTTTGAGTTATACTGGTCATAACCTGCTTAATATTGGGGTGTGTTTGACTCCTACGCTTCGAAAATGAAATATAGATTTTTGTCCTAACGTATCAAAACAATATGAATGTGTTTTCAAGGTTATCAGAATACAAGTTGTGTTTTTTTTACTAAAATGTAATTTCAAACCGGAATCACACATTTTGAGTCATACCGGTCACATCGTGCATTAGTTTAACATGAGACTACATAAAACACATCCAAAATGACTTATGAACTACGTTCCAAAATTATCAAGACAATTAGAGAGAATTTTCTTGGTTTTTAATGAGTGAAACATTTTCAACAAAAATGCCAATTTGAAACCAACATCAGACACTTTTAGTCATACCGGTCACACCATTTGTCAGATTTAGTTTTGGTTGATTCCAATAATTCAAAAATGAATCATGGGTCATTTTTTTAAAGTATCTAAACAATACAACTTCATTTTCTTTGTTTTTAGTATTTCACTTGTTCTTTTTACATAAATTAATGTCAATTTGAAATAAAAAGACACATTAGGAGTCATACCGGTCACATATGGAATTGTATTGTGGTGAGGTTGACCCATAAACATCAAATATGACTCATGGATAATATTAATAAATTATCAAAACAATCCTAACGTGTTTTCATGGTTTTCAGAATGTCACTTTTTCTTTTTACTAAAGTTAATTTCAATTTTAAACAAAAAAACAGACACTTTGAGTTATATCTGTCACACCGTGCATCAGATTGAGGTTAGAATGATTTTTACAAATGAAAAATGACTTATAGATCATTTTAATAATGTATTAAAAAAAATTTAATGTATTCGGTCAGTTTTTAGAATTTCCATTTTGGGTTTTAACAATAATGTTATTTCAAACTGGAAATATGCATTTTGAGTCATACTTATGGTAACATTTTTTGATTTAATGTGAGACTAATTCATACACATCAAAAAAAACTTATGAACCACTTTACTAAATTTTCTAGAAAATTAGAGCGTGTTTTCTTGGTTTTTGGAGAGTGACTTGTTTTAAAATAAAATGTCAATTTTAAACTAATAAGAGACACTTTTAGTCATACCAGTCACACCGTGAATCAGATTGGGGTGTGGTTGATCCCTACATTTCAAAAATGTCTCATTATTTTTTTACTAATGTATCAAAATAATAAAAATGAGTTTGATCAGTTTTCAAAAAGTCACTTTTTCATTTTACTTAAATTGTTGTCCATTTTAAATAAAAAAGATAGACTTGGAGTCATACCAATCACATCATTCATTGTAATGAGGTGAGGTTGACTCCTAAAAATAAACAATGACTCATGGATAATTTTTATAAATTATAAAAACAATCTGAATACATTTAAAAAGTTCATAGAATTTCATTTTTTATTCTTACTAAAATTAATGTCAATTTTAAATAAAAAAGAGATACTTTGAGTTATATTGGCCACACTGTGCATTATAAAGAGATTAAACTTATTCCTACACATCAGAAACAACATATGGATCATTTTCTAAAAGTAAAAAAATACTAATGCTTTTTCTAGGTTTTCAGTATGCTAGTTTTATTTTTCTACTAAAATATAATTTCAAAGCTTAAACAATGAATTTTGAGTCATACATGTCACATCATGAATCGGTTTGATGTGAGACTACTTCATAAATGTAAAAAATGACTTATGAACTAATTTAATAAATTATCAAGACAATATAATTGTGTGTTATTGGTCTTTAGTAAGTGACACATTTTTAACTAAAATGTAAATTTTAAACTGATAACACACAGGTTTAGTCATACAGGTCACATTTTGCATCAGATTGAGGTGTTGTTGATTTATAAAAATCACAAATGAATGTTGTATCATTTTACTAATGTATAAAAAAAATAAAAATGAATTTTATTTTTTTTCAGTAAGTCATAATTTCTTTTTTACTTAAATTATTTTCAATTTTAAATAAAAAAGACACACATGGATTCATACTGGTCACACCTTATGTCGTATAGTGGTGAGATTAACTCCTACATGTCAAAAATAAATCATGGATCATTTTAGGAAATTATCAAAATAATAAGAATGTTTTTCCCAGTTTTCAGTATTTCAGTAGTTATTTTTACAAAAATTCCAGTCAATTTTTTTTAAAAAAAGAGACACTTTGAGTGATACCAGTTGCATCATGCATTAAAGTGAGGTGAGGACAATTCCAACACATAAAAAATAATTAGTAATTGTTTTATGAATGTATAAAACCAATTTGAATGGGTTTTCTTGATTTTTTAGGAGATTTATGTTTTTTACTAAAATTTCCATCCAAAATGGAAGTAGACATTTTGTGTTATACCGGTTTCTTCGTACAAAGTTTTGATGTGAGACTGTTTTATAAACATCAAAAATGACTTGTGAACTGTTTTCCAAAATTATTAAGTCAATAAAAGTATGTTTTCATATATTTCAATGAGTGAGAAATTTTGAACTAATATGTCAATTTTAATCTGTTAACAGACAATTTTAGTCACACTAGTCAAACCATGTATTGGATTGAGGTGTGGTTGTTTCCTACATATAAAAAATTACTCATGGATAATTTTATGAAAGTATCAAGACAATCCTAATGCATTTACTTAGTTTTCAATATGTCTATTTTTGTTTTTTTACTTAGATTGATGTTAATAATAAATTAACATGAAACATTTATAGTCATACCAGTCGCACTATGAATCGTATTGAGGTTCATTTGACTACTACACATAATCAAGCTCTCATAGACCATTGAAATAAATTATCAAAAAAATATGAATTCATTTTCCTGATTTTTAGTGCTCCACTTGTTCTTTTTACTAGAATTAGTGTCAAATTTATATAAAAAAGAGATAGTTTGGGATATATTGGCCACTCCTTTCATCATATTGAGGAATAGATGATTCCTACACATTGAAAATTACTTATTATTAATTTTAATAAAGTATCAAAACAATCATATTGAATTTTCTGTGATTTCATAATTACAATTGTTTTTTTTACTAAAATATCATTTCAATCTGTAAACAGGCATTTTGAATCATACCATTCATATCGTGCGTTAGTTTTATATGAGACTAATTCATACATGTCAAAAATGACTTATAAATTATTGTACTAAATTATGAAGATAATTAGAGTGTGTTTTCTTGGTTTTTAGTGAGTGACATGTTTGGATCTAAAATGTCAATTTTAAAATGATATCAAACACTTTTTGTCATACCCGTCACAATGTGCTTCAAGTTGAAGTGTGTTTGATTCCTAAATGTCAAAAGTTTCTTTGGGATCTTTTTCCTAATGTCTCAAAACAATCTGAATGAGTTTTCTTATTTTTCATTTTGTCACTTGTTCTTTTTTACATAAATTAATGTGAATTTTAAATAAAAAAGACACCCATGGAGTCATACCAGTCACACCATGAATCTTATTGAGTTTTGGTTGACTAAAACACATACAAAATGAATCATGGATCATTTTATTAAATTAAAAAAGAAATAAAAATGTGTTTTCCTTTTTTTCTGTATTCCACTTCTTCATTTTTCAAAAAATTAATTTTAATTTTAAATAAAAAAGAGATACATTTTTTGAACTGGAAACATTGTAGTGTTGACATTTATCTATTTCCTACTATTTCCCTATACTTCCTTTGATGTAAACTGATAAATGTGGAAACTATAAGGGTGACATGGTTTTCTGGTGAAGAAGTCTATATAAGACATTATTTTCATGAGTAGTCAAACATTTATTTTATATTTTGTCAATTCAGTGGAGAATATATTAAATTTTGAGGAAAAACATTGTATATGAAAATAACATTACCTTCTCATTGAATATTATATTGTATTCTCTAAGTCCTGTCTCTCATGAGAATGATAATATTCATGAAAACCACCCCAAATTGAATAAATAAATCCACATATATATGAAAAAAAATTCTTATGCGAGTAATAGTAAAAAGAAATAAATTAAACATAAATTTTAATTAATCCAATACTTTTATGGAAGTCAAATCTCCATGCTATTTGTGTATATTATTCCATCAGCTATGGTACACATTCATTTCTAAGATAATATTTATCGTCTTGTGAATATGAGTATTTTTGAAAGTCATAGTATTAATGAAAATATATATATACAAAAATGATTAAAAAATATTTTAAATGAAATATTAATTATCTTGGAAAATTTCTCTTCCTAGATGCTAGTTTGTTCATGGGATATAATCTATCTCATAAATTTACAAAGATAATAGCCATAATATATTCCATTTGTTTGTTTAAGAATGTATATAAACATTTAAAAAATAGGTAATATTTTTATATGTGTTTGGATAGTGAAATTTTATTATATATACCCTGATACATTTCAAGTCGTTGAACTTTTCAGTGTCCTCAAGTTTATTCCCTAGCATCATTCTATTTTTTTTATTATATTGATGCACCACCCTATTATAAAATAATCCTCATTAAAAGGTAATATAAATTATATAAATTGATGTTTAGTTGTAAAATGTTGGATTAAGTGTATTAAAAATTAAAAAACACCATATTGTGTGTTCAGTTTAATGGGAATCCTTGCATTGAATCCATGAAATAAATATTTGGAGTATCTAAATTTTTGATAATGATCATCCAATGCTTCCTAAATCCACAAAAATCAATAAGTAATCTATGAAATGAAAATATATTTGATGTGATTAAATTGTATAGTTTTAAATCTACATCATTGGTATTAAGAATATCCGGTCATCCAAAAGCTTACTTTCAAATAATTCGACAAGCCCTTCCACTATTACATTATTTTTTTATTCTATTTTGGTTGTTCTGTAGAGGTGGTGTAAGCACTAACAAGTCCAAATTTTTTTCATGAGAAAATACCTTTAATTTTTTCATATATACTCCTCCAATACATTTTAAATGTACTTAGTCATAATTTTCATAGTATATCAGCTTTAGGAAAATCAAATCATGAAAACATACCTCATGTAAACATTTACATATTAGGCACCTAAATGATCATCATTGAAGAATTTCACTTACATTCTCAACACCAATGAGGTCTTGAGCTTCCTCTCTGTACATATCTTCATAAAAATAATCTATGTGACTAAAACCATTTTTTAGTTCTGTATCCACATGAACCTTCAATGATAGTAAATGAAGACCTATAATTGGTGGGGTAAAAGTGATTTCAGAAGATCTTTTATATTGGTTGGTCAATCCTATATATGGGTTTGAGCAGGTCTTTCATTTCACCCCTTCGCTTTGTCCGTCTATAATAACATTAATCAGTTTATAACTTTTTTTATTATTCATTAAAGGTTATCTTGAAAAAATATATTCGAAATGAAAACATCCTTATCAACATGTTTTTAAATGATTTGATGGAAATGTGACAAATATTACAATATCTTGGTCCACCATAAGAATATATTCATCATAAAGTTGATCAGGTAGCTTAGTACTCCACTCATGATATATGTTAATCACCACTCTCAAATGAATTGTTGGAAGTAGTCTGTTGTATAGATTGTCACCTTAGATATTGAACACCATAGCCCTCACTACAAGGCAACAATTGGGTGTTGATAGATTTAAATAACATTCATCTACAAACTATAAAGTATTATTACTGGAAAGGAATCAATGTCTATATGATTGAAATTCCATAGAAACAATTATTAGAATATTGATTACCATGACCAAGATAGCTCTAATAGAGGAATGGGTTGCCTCAATGTTGGTGGGGGGGGGGGTCTTCAAATGATGGTTGTTATTGATATGATTCTTCTATTTACTTCCCCCCATAAAAGATAAAATAAACTCTCTCTGTCATTGGAATTGTTCTTGAAGGGTAGATAGGATTTCTGTCAACTATTTCATTTCTTAACCTTGATCCTCCTATAGTTTTTGTCTCAAAATATTTTTGGGGTGTCACGCTAAAACCCAAACCTTTGGCACATCCATACTATTCTGGTCATTTATTTTCCATCAATAGTTGGTGTTCATATGGTATCGGTGTAGCTTATTTCTATGACTATGGCTGATAGAAAATATAGGAAAATAAGTAATAATTTTTATGTAATAGTGATTTCAAGAAAAAAAAATATTTATAATTTCATGCATACACATGTTTCCCACACTTTTTTTCAATTAAACTATTAGTAACCCATATTTATTTACATGATCCTCCATTCATAAAACATGGAATGGGATGGAAGTGGATTTTTATTTCGATTCATCAATTTTCTTATAAAAATAGGAACATAATTATGCTGTTTTTTTCATGTCACATAAAAGTACCATATTAGATTTAAAACACATACCAATTTTTTTGAATTGAAGCATACAACATCATTGCATTATAGTAGGGGTATGTTGGTTTTTTTGCCCTATATTTATTTTCCACACTCAGTTACTATTTCATAAATAAAAAATTAACAATCAAAGTGATGAATACATGTATCATCAAACAACATATTACTAGCCACAATGTACCTAAAATGGAATATCTACATTATGTCTAGTGAACACATCCCATGCTTCATGGGTTATAGGGTGTTTATAGATAATTGGTGGGTGTTGGATTATTTTCCCTTCTTCATCTTTAAGATGATTTATAATTAGAATTATGTATAAGCCTCTACGAATCCTTCCAGCAAGAATTAATACATATTTATTATGGGGATAGTCTACTAATAATTCACTCTACAAATGACGATAAAGAGTAAGTCAATGTTTAATTATTTTAATTTATTTTTATAAAATAAAGAAATTATATAATTATGTTACTAAAATATCTTCCCACATTTGTGTCATAATCCCCAACCCAACATGGTAGAAAAAAACTACACCAATCTGTACGCATTCCCAAGTGATGATTCCAATGTAACTACTGAACATGGCCTTGTTGGGGTTAACATGATGGACCCACACATTCTATTAGACCTCATAGTTGATGCCTTTGATTTTCTCCATAATGATTTTTTCAAACACTATCAAACTATTATGCTCCTATTTTTTTGCGTCATCGGTTCTTCATAACCTACTATTTCATTGGATTTGAAATTTTCAATATGTTCCTTCGGAGAAGTAGCATTATCATGTGTAAATAATCATTGTACCTCTACATTGAGAGTAGCAAAAGTTTGAGAATTTTGTTGTTCCATAGGATTCAGAGCACCAACATGTGCAGAATTTCATTTTTCCTCTGCCCCGCAAGCATTAGCAGGTTGATATACCTATTCTTACTCAATATTGGGAGAACCCTCACATACCTAAGTCATTAAATAAATATGTGGTATAACATTTAATTGGGAGTACATAAATGCAGTAGTGAATAGATAATAACATGAGTTAACATGATGTATATTACAAAAAATATATAACTTGATTATTAAAATATTTTTTTAAAGGATGAATGGATTTGAGACCTCTATCGACTATCCAAATCTCTTCATTGTGTTCTACTCTGACATAAAAAAATCCATCTATGTCACGACCCCATCCCACCAAAGATGCCCCTCCGGAGATGGAAATGGTGAAAGGGAGATAATGACCCCCGAGTCCCGCCTCCAGTAGGCCCTGGGTTGGCGACTAACACCAAGGGTATGATTTTTCACAAATATGGGAGGCATTACCCTTTTTATTATTTAGGATCGGGAAATAGGATGAGTCAACCACCAAAAAGGAAAAGAGAAAGTATATAGAAATAAACCCAAACCAAGCCCACATGCATGTTTAAACAATTTTATAACAAGGTACAAGTACAAGAAAGCTCAAAAGTACAATATCAAAAGAAAACAAAGGTACAACAACAGCAACAACTCCAACTGTCCGACTAGTAGGGTCCCGCACGACCCTGGTAGTCCTCCTGGAAACCTGAAAGTAAACGTAGGGTGAGTATACAAGTATACTCAGTAGGGAAACCTAAATCTCTCATGCACAAGTGGGGAGACATCCTAATGTCCCATGAGAACAACAAAAGAAACCTAACAAGGGAATCTATCCACCCAACCGCATCAGCCACACTCACCAAAACACAATCACAACATGTAGTAGTAGTATAAGAACAAGAGTATTTGGGTACCCCGCACCATTTCCCATTAGTTAGCTGAATGTCCTGACGCTGTCACACTCTCCCCGCCCACACACACCTGGGCCTCACAACCACACATCCCGCCCGCACACACCTCGGCCTCACAACCACACATCCCACCCGCACACACCTGGGCCTCACCACCACGTATCCCGCCCGCACCCACCTAGGCCTCACAACCACAACCAAATCCCCGCCTGAAGACACCTGGGCCTCATCCCGAAGATTCTTGGGAACAATAATAGTAATAGAACTCTCTCCCGAAGACACCTGGGCCTAAATCTAAACCTACCCGAAGAGTCTTGGGTGTAAGGTCGCCTCAAGCCATTATAGCCTACAAGCCTGCCTGAAGAGTCTTGGGCCTAATCACCCCAATCAAAACCTACCCGAAGATTCTTGGGTGTAAGGTCGCCTCAATCCGTCATAGCTTAGGGGAGAAGGAGCAGGAAGGAGCTAGTAAATATGGGAAAACACCGTCTCCCATGAAATGGGAGTGTTCGGGACTAAGTGCTCAACATGGGTGTGGTGCGATAAAACACAAAAGATATATATATATATATATATATATATATATATAGAAACCACTAAGCCCAACCTATGGCTTCTAAAAAGAGAAACTGAGAACGTGACTCGACACTGCTACCACGAAGCATGCATACAACAAACAACCCCAACCCCATTAAGGTTTTCACGTTTCAGCAGAAATTAGCTTATTTAGTTCCTTAACTATTGGGAAACAATCCACAACCAACCACTTCAATCGTTCGTAAAACATAACCCTTCCATCCACAAAACATCTTAGGGAAACAGAAGCAGCACAACAAAACCCTTCTTGACAACCAACCAACCCATTGATTATTATTTCTGTTTCATTACCAAGCCCCATCATTCATTAACTCTTCCACATTTATTATTTATTAAACGCAACCAATAGTCCGTTCACATTTAAACCCATCCCCGCAGCCCCGCTGCCAACCACCATAACCACACCATACATCATTATCCCTTTAATACCATTTATCGCAGCCCCACTGCCCATCACCATTAAACATTCACACCTTCCCACAACCAAGTCAACTACAGCCCCACTAATCACCCAAACCACAATAGTCCACAAAACACCCCCATCACATGCCACGTAACCAAGCCAACACCAACATGTTCATTATTCCATTTTGGTTCAACAGGGGTGACCACACAAGGGTTCCAAATTTTCATTTAAACAACCAACTTTATGTGATTAACCAATTTCCACATTCAACAAAGTTCCACTAAAAAATGGTTTAGAAAGATAGGGAAACATTTAATTGCGCAAGAAAAGGCCCCCAACAACCGTGATTTTTAGTAGGTATAAGACTATTCATTTAAAAACATAATATCACAGGATATAAAAGGTAAAGTAACAGCAATCACAAACTTCTCATCCCTGTTCTTTAACCAGTTATTATCTTTATTTAAAGGTTCAACCATTTCTCATGAAAACAAAAAGGATACCCTCCCCGCATGATGCACAAATTAGAGAGACGAAGGTAAAACCCCTACTTCAACAGGTTCTGGTCACAACGTTCCCCTGGAACAACTTTAGAAGTCATTCGTCGGCGTCCCGACAAAACCTCCTCAGGTGGAAGTTGGAGAGGAAAAACCAAATAAAAGACAACAGATCCAATCTCAGAAGTTCCGCCTCGTCGTTACAATCCTGTGGCCTCTGACAGATCATAAATCAGTGCTCGAAAGAAAAAGTTATGGAAGAAAGAGCCTTCGAGTCTCTTGAGAGAGCTCTGATCAGAGGAGAGGGGAAGAGAGGTGTGAGTTGAAAGGAGGAGGGGACCCCTCCTTTTATAGGCGTGAAAAAGCAAAAGTACACAGCGTGTACTCGGCCATTTTCGCATGGTCTCCACGCGGCCTCCAACACGGTTATGTGGCCATTGACTGGTCAACACATGGTTTGAAGGTAAAGCATACGTGGGGAAGGACTACACGACATGTAGATTGGACACACGGCGTGTACTCATTTATTGCACATGGCAGGGAAACAACTCCAACGCGGCACATGGCCGACGACTGGTCAACACATGGTAACACATACGTAGGGAGGGACTACACGACGTGTAGTACTGGACACACGGCGTGTACCCATTATCTCCACACGGAAAATACGCAGCCATCCACATGGTGTATACCCGGAAAGGGGGTACACGACGTGTACTAAAACTACACAGCGTGTAGTTTCAAAATTCTGGAAAGTGTGGGAAAAGTTGATTTTACCCTCCATAACACTTCATGGCCTTCTTTTTGACAAAGGAATGGGCCGGAGAGGTCCGGGCCCTTACATCAGATACCTCTTAAAACATTCTCGTCCCTGATAATTCAAAAACCAACCCAGGGGAACCCAACAAGATTCCTCTTTGGGTCCTCGTTATAACAAGAAACCAACCAACAATCCTAATTATAGGTGTTAGGAATTCCTTTTCCTTTGTCAAGATATTATCCTCTTTAGGTGGCACTGACTTGCCTGCACGGGTTTAATCGCATCCTCATTAATGCGTCTCGATTAAGGATTGGGTCTTCCCACTTCCATACATTAGGATTTTCAACTCTAACTACCCTCCAACACCACACAACAAATACACTGCCCAAACACGTGGTTTTGGGAAAATCCTTCTCCTATGTCAAGATATTATCCTCTTTAGGCGGCAATGACTCACCCACATGGGTTAAATAGCATCCGCATTAATGCGTCTCAATTAAGGGTCAGGTTTTCCCCCTTCCCACACATCCGGACTTGTTACACATTACCTGGGAATAAGGAAACAAAAGGTCTCACAACTGACAAGACAAGCATTCCATACATCAAAGTTACAGAGTACAACATCAACAAAAAGCTCAGAAGAACAAGGGAAAACACAAGTCAAAACAACTTCGGGTACTGAGCGTGCATCTAGGTCTCCCGCTCCCAAGTGCTCTCCTCAAGACCGCCATGCCTCCACAACAGACGAACCAAGGGAATGGTTCTTCCATAGAGAACCTTCTCTTTACGATCCTCGATTCTGACTGGTCGTTCCTCGAAGGTCGCGTCGTCTCCCATATCTAACTCTCCCCAGTGGATAACGTGAGAGTCATCGTGTAAGTACCGACGAAGCTGGGAGATATGGAGGACATCATGGACTTTCTCCATCTGAGGTGCCAGGGCCAGCTGATATGCCACCTCTCCGACCCGCCTCAGCACCTCAAAAGGTCTGATGAACCTTGGTGAGAGCTTGCTCCCTTTCCCAAACCTCCGCTGCCCCCGTCGAGGGGAAACCTTTAAGAACACCTGTTTTCCCACCTCGAACTCCAAGGGCCTCCTCCGACGATCAGCATAAGACTTCTATCGGTCCTGAGCCTCCTTCATCCTCTCACGTACAAGATGGACTTTCTCCATGGTGCTCTGCACTACCTCTAGCCCAAGAGCACCTGTCTCACCAACCTCTGCCCAGCAAATGGGTGAACGACATGGCCTTCCATACAAAGCCTCAAATGGTGTCATGCCAATAGTAGAGTAGAAGCTGTTGTTGTAGGCAAACTCTACTAAAGGAATGTTTCATACCCATGATCCTCCGAAATCTAGAACGCATGCTCACAGCATGTCCTCCAACATCTGGATAGTCCGCTATGTCTGCCCGTCGGTCTGGGGGTGGAAAGTAGTGCTAAGACATAGCTGGGGTGCCAAAAGCATGTTGTAACCCCCTCTAGACTCGTGAGTTAAACCGAGTATCCCAGTCTGAGACGATAGTCCTTGGAACTCCATGCAAACACACCACCTCGTCTATGTACCTCTGTGCTAAGGTACTCACTGGGCCCGACTCCGTGATTGCTAAGAAGTGTGCTGATTTCGTCAGACGATCCACCACTACCCAGATAGCATCATAACCACCCTGAGCTCTGGGTTGTCCTGTGACGAAGTCCATTGAGATGTCATCCCACTTCCACTCCAGGACATCTAAAGGATGAAACAAACCACCGGGAACATGGTGTTCAGCCTTCACTTGCTGACACACTAGGCACTTAGCCACAAACTCCGCCACTGCCCGTTTCACCCCGGGACTCCGCAACTGATCCCTCAGGCCTTGGTACATTTTTGAAACTCTTGGATGTACCGCCAAGGCTAAGCTATGGAACTCATGGAGAACTCCCTCACGCATCACCTCTGGGAAAAAAAACCTTCCACGGAAAAGCATATGATGTCAGCTGTCATCTGACCATCCCTATGGAGCATTCCCCTGATCAACATGATCCCGCATCACCTCTGCCTCAGAGTCCCCCCACTGAGACTCCTCCACCTGTTGCGACAAGGAGGATTCCACCATCATCTGGAAAAAACAGCCTCTAACACCTTCTTCCCTTGCATCTAAGTGTCGGGCAGCCAACTCTCCCATTGCCTTCCAAGCATAAGCGGATTCACGATCCACTTCCTTGTGTGACTTCCTGCCCAGGGCATCAGCCACAACGTTGCCATTACCTTCAGTGTAAGAGATCTCGAAGTCATAGTCTTGGAGAAACTTGACCCGTCTCTGCTGCCGTAAGTTCAGGTCACGCTGGGAGAATATATAAGGCAGGCTCTTGTGATCTGATAAGACCACAAAGTGCTCCCCAAAGAGGTAATGTCACCACAACTTCAATGTGAACACTAATGCTGCAAGCTCCAGGTCATGAGTGGAATAGTTACGCTCGTGAGGATGCAACTTCCTAGACCCATAAAAAATCACGCCATTCTTCTACATCAGCACGCACCCCAGACCAAGGCCAGAAGAATCACAAAACACTTCATAAAACAACCCCTCCTCTGGAAACCTGAGCATGGGAGCACTAGCCAACTTCTCCTTCAGGTAGTCAAAAGATTTCTGGAACTGATCGCTCCATAGGAAGACCTGATTCTTCCTAGTCAAAGCTGTCAGTGGAGCAGCAACTCGAGAGAAGTCTGAAACGAACCTCGGATAGTAACCTGCTAACCCCAGGAAACTACGAACTTCTGCCATGCTCTCGGGTGATGCCCAAGAAACAACTGCCTCCACCTTCGACGGGTCCACCGATACTCCATGCTAAGATACCATGTGCCCAAGGAATTTTACTTCTTGTGTCAAGAACTTACACTTCGACAATTTCTCGTAAAGCTGGTGGTGTCAAAGTACTTCCAAGACTGCCCTGAGATGCTCAACATGCTCCTCCTCTGATCTTGAGTAGATCAGGATGTCATCGATAAACACAACGATGAACCTGTCCAGAAACTCTTGGAAGACAAAGTTCATAAGTCCCATGAACAGAGCCGGTGCATTCATAACTCCAAACGGCATCACTACAAACTCGAAGTGCCCATACATGCACCTGAAAGCTGTCTTCGAGATGTCACTATCCTTCACCCTTAGCCGATGATATCCAGATCGTAGATCAATCTTGGAAAACCAACCTGCTCCCCTCTACTGGTCGAAGAGATCATCTATCCTTGGAATGGGGTAACGATTCTTGACCGTTACCTGGTTCAGTCTTCAGTAGTCTATGCATAGCCTGAGACCACCACCTGCCTTCTTCATGAACAAAACTGGAGCACCCCATGGTGACACGCTAGGTCGAACAAAACCCTTATCCATCAGAACGTCAATCTGAATCCGCAACTCCCGCAACTCCGAAGGTTCCATTCGATAAGGGGCCATCGAAATCAGTCAGGCACCAGGTTGTAAGTCTATCCCGAACTCAACGTCACGTCGGGGGGGGGGGGGGGGTAGAGTCACAACCTCCTCCGGAAAAACATCGAGGAACTCCCAAACAACCTCTGGGACATCCATCATCACTGTATCGGCTGGAACCACTAACAACCGGCCCAACAAGGAAAGGAGAGGCTCCACACGCCAGCTTCCCGCCTGATAGCTCCTCTCGCCAACAAAAGATACGCGCTTCCCATCCACGTCGGAGAACATGACTCTTCTCCAGAAGCAGTCGATAAAGACACCAACAGAAAACAACCAGTCGATGCCTAGGATGACATCGTATGGCTGCATCTATAATAGAAGAAGGTCCCCACTAGATCGATGTGGTCCCAACATCATCCTACATCCCCAGCAAACAAAAGTTACGCTGGTCTGGCCTCCAACTGGTGTACTCAGCACCATTGGTACGGAAAGTCTCTCTACGTCATGTCCCAAAGCATGGGCTAGACCAGGTGTAACAAAAAAGTGTGAAGCTCCCGAATTGAACAAAGTAGAAACAAGATTTCGGAACAAACAAATCGTACCTTGCACCACCTCTGGTTCTATTGAAGCTTCCAACTCTGCTGCGTGCAACTATCCACGGACAGCTCCTCTTCCTCTCTGATGTCGTCCACTTCCCTGACCACGCCCTAGTCGAGGTCCCTGAGGAGCACCCTGAGGTCGGCCTCCTCCCGCAAAGTCTACCCTCGGAGGAGCATGGTCCTGCTACTGCTGGAAGGGCCTCGCCAAAAACTGGTGCTGCTGCGTTGGGCGCTGAACCTGCCCACCTCCACCGTACGGAGCTCGGGTTGGGCACCGACTCTGAACGTGCTCGAAACCTCCACAAGAAAAACACCTCGGTCCTGGGCTCATGGAAATGGGATGAGGACCCGAGGATCTGAAATGGAACTGCTGGGGCCTGCTCCCCACTGGCCTGAACCTTGAAGGTCCTCTTGTAGGAGACCTGGTGCTGACTGCCTTCCCCTTCGACGAACCTGGCTGAAACACCTCAGGCGGTGCACCTCCCAGCGAGTGCATCCTCTCTACGACCTCTACCTTCTTCTGCACTGCCAAGTACATCGGAAGGGTGAAGGGGGTGAGAGCATACTGGATCGAAGGACGAAGCGCCTCCTCCAAATGTCTCGCCCGAGACTCCTCATCCGGAAAGAGATCTGGAGCAAAGAGCAGGAGATCCTTGAACTTGATCCCCAACTATCACACAGACATACTCCCCTGCTGAAGGGAGAGTAACTCCTACCGCTTCTCTTCCTTGATCATGGAAGAAAAGAATTCCTCTTGAAATTCCTTCTCAAAGTAAGTCCACGGAACCTCTGCCTCTATCCTCTCTCCGAGGTAGAGCATCCACCACTATCGCGCTGCACCTCTCAGCTGACTGACTGCTAGGGGAACCCAGTACTCCCTCGGAGCACAGATCAAGGTAAAAGAAATCCCCAGCTCCTCAAGCCACCCCTCCGTCTCCGTATCTGAAGTACTACCCTCATACTTCTTGAGGGTATTCCGCTGGAAGGAACAAAGAGTCTTATGCCACTGGCTATCTTCCTCCTCTCGGTCAATCCTCAACTGATCGACCGCCTGGATCTGCTGGGCCTCAACTGTCTGAGCCACCCAGGGACGACGTCCAGGTTCCATAGCTGTACGGTAAACAAGGATCACCTAAGCCCAAGTAGTAAGGAAATTTCTCAAGGTTTAATTATCATTTTATTTCAATTTCTTTCCCAGAACACCCAAATCAAGTAAAAAACAATCATGATGATGCATGTACCTTTCCTAGGGTATCTAACCTGCAATCAACGTAGTCTCACTTGGTCGTTCGGTAGGCTCAGAGTCCTTGCATCGGATCACGGGGTTCCCTAAAATCCCATGTCCTAACCGGTCTTCTCGGGCCTATGTCACGTACCAAGATTGACTAACATTATCACCTTACCATCCCATTCATTCCTCACTGTTCCTAACTCCAGACTTCATCCTATCTCTCAACCATCCCTCTGATACCATTCTGTCACGACCCCCTCCCACCAAAGATGCCCCTCTTGAGCTGGTAATGGTGAAAGGGAGATAATGACCCCCGATCCCTGCCTCCAGTAGGCCCCGGGTTGGCGACTAGCACTAGTGGTATGAGTTTTCACAAATATTGGAGGAATTACCCTTTTTATTATTTAGGATCAGGAAATAGGATGAGTAAACCACCAAAAAGGAAAAGAGAAAGTGTATAGAAATAAACCCAAACCAAGACCACATGGATGTTTAAACAATTTTATAACAACGTACAAGTACAAGAAAGCTCAAAAGTACAATACCAAAAGAAAACAAAGGTACAACAACAGCAACAACTACAATTGTCCGACTAGTAGGGTCCCGTACGACCCTGGTAGTCCTCCTGGAAACCTGAAAGTAAACGTAGGGTGAGCATACAAGTATACTCAGTAGGGAAACCTAATGCTCTCGTGCACAAGTGGGGAGACATCCTAATGTCCCGTGAGAACAACAGAAGAAACCTAACAAGGGAATCTATCCACCCAACCTCATCAGCCAGAATCACCAAAACACAATCACAACAGGTAGTAGTAGTATAAGAACCAGAGTATCTGGGTATCCCGCACCATTTCCCATTAGTTAGATGAATGTGCTGACACTGTCACACTCTCCCTGCCCGCAAACATCTGGGCCTCACAACCACACATCCCGCCCACAAACACCTGGCCCTCACAACCACACATCCCGCACACACACACCTTGGCCTCACCACCACGTATCCCGCCCACACACACCTGGGCCTCACAACCACAACCACATCCCTGCCCGAAGACACCTGGGCCTCATCCCGAAGATTAATGGGAACAATAATAGTAATAGAACTCTCACCCAAAGACACCTGGTCCTGAATCGAAACCTACCCGAAGAGTCTTGGGTGTAAGGTTGCCTCAAGCCATTATAGCCTATAAGCCTTCCCGAAGAGTCTTGGGCCTAATCACCCCAATCTTAACCTACCTGAAGATTCTTGGGTGTAAGGTCGCCTCAAGCCATCATAGCCTAGGGGAGAAGGACCATGAAGGAGCTAGTAACTTTGGGAAAACATCCTCTGCCATGAAATGGGAGTGTTCGACACTAAGTTCTCAACATGGGTGTGGTGAGATAAAACAAAAAAGATACAGCTATATATATATATAGAAACCACAAAGCCCAACCTATGGCTTCTAAAAAGAGAAACTAAGCACGTGCCTCGGCACTACTACCACGAAGCATGCATACAAAAAAATAACCCCAACCCCCTTAAGGTTTTCACGTTTCAGCAGAAATTAACTTATTTAGTTCCTTAACTACTAGGAAACTATCCACAACCAACCACTTCAATCATTCATAAAACATATCCCTGCCATCCACAAAACATGTTAGGGAAACACAAGGAGCACCACAAAACCCTTCTTAAGAACCAACCAACCCATTGATTATTATTTCTGTTTCATTACCAAGCCCCATAATTCATTAACTCTTCCACATTTATTATTTATTAAACGCAACCCATAGTCCGTTCACATTTAAACCCATCCCTGCAGCCCCACTGCCAACCACCATAACCACACCATAAATCATTATCCCTTTAATACCATTTATCGCAGCCCCGCTGCCCATCACTATTAAAAATTCACACCTTCCCACAACCAAGTCAACCACAGCCCCGCAGCTCACCCAAACCACAACATCCCACAGAACACCCCCATCACATGCCACGTAACCAAGCCAACACCCACATGTTAATTATTCCATTTTGGTTCAACAGGGGTGACCACACAAGGGTTCCGGATTTTTATTTAAACATCCAACTTTACATGATTAACCAATTTCCACATTCAACAAAGTTCCACTAAAAAAAACGGTCTAGAAAGATAGGGCAACATTTAATTGTGCAAGCAAAGGCCCCCAACGACCGTGATTTTCAATAGGCATAAGCCTATTCATTTCACAACATAATATCAAAGGATATAAAAGGTAAAGTAACAGAAATAACAAACTTCCCATCCCCGTTCTTTAACCAGTTATTATCTTTATTTAAAGGTTCAACCATTTCTCATGAAAACAAAAAGAATACCCACCCCGTATGATGCACAAATTAGATAGACGAAGGTAAAACCCCTACTTCAACAGGTTCTGGTCACAGCGCTCCCCCGGATCAACTTTAGAAGATGTTCATCGGCATCCAGGCAAAACCTCCTCGAGTGTAAGTCAGATAGGTAAAGCCTAAGGAAATACAACAGATCAAAGCTCAGAAGTTTCACCTCATCGTTACGATCCCATGGCCACTGACAGATCGTAAATCGGAGCTCAGACGAAAAAGTTATGGAAGAAAGATCATTCGAGTCTCTCGAGAGAGCTCTGCTCAGAGGAGAGGGGAGGAGAGGTGTGAGTTGAAAGGAGGAGGGGACTCCTCCTTTTATAGGTGCGAAAATAAAAAGTACATGGAGTGTACTTATGGTACACGACGTGTACTTGGCCGTTTTCACACGGTCTCCACGCGGCCTCCAACATGGTTCCGCGGCCGTTGACAGGTCAACGCATGGTTTGCAGGTAATGCATATGCGGGGAAGGACTACGCGGTGTGTATATTGGACACACGGTGTGTACTCATTTATTGCACACGACAGGGACACAACTCCAACGCAGCACACGGCCGACGACTCGTCAAAACAAGGTAACGCGTACGTGGGGAGGGACTACACGGCGTGTAGTACTAGACACACGACATGTACCCACTATCTCCACATGGAAAAGACGTGGCCATCCACACATGGTATACCCGGCAAGGGGGTACATGGCATGTACTAAAACTACACGGCGTGTAGTTTCAAAATTCTGGAAAGTGTGGGAAAAGTCTATTTTACCCTCCAGAACACTTTGTGGCCTTCTTTTTGACAAAGGAATGGGCTGGAGAGGTCCGGGCCATTACAATCTATATTGGGACCATGGTGAAATGATTGTAATTTCTTAATTAAAGGGTTTCCCTAAGTTGAATTTTCATCTAACCCTTCAGTGGTTTTGGTTGACAATAGAACAATTAACCAATTCTGGATTGTGAGATCTTGAAAATAAAATACATGAACCACATATGCTTCAATTATAAATGATTCATCGTTTTATCCTTGATTAATGAGATAACTTTCATGATTCTTAATTAATCTATTTTAATAGAAATCTTGTTATCAACCCACTTTTATTGAACAAATTGGTATGTGGAATTTTGTATAATAGAATTCACATATTTTTTTGATTATCCCAAAGCATGACATATTCGTGTAAATTGGATTTCTGTCCTTAGTACCATAAACATTCATCACTTCATCCACAAGTGTAACTACACTATTTTTCATGGTACTGTCTTCATCATGTTAATTTATATATAATATACAACCATTAATTACATAACCATTTTAAGATAATACATACACCCTTGGTCCTCTGCCTTTCCATCAAAGGCGTTTTGAAAGTGAATTTGGATTTTAATCTAACTCTATTAAAAAATGGTCCCGAAACCATCTCATAAATTGTTGATTGTGTGAATTTAAAATCCATATCTTATCCCTTGATGGATTCATATGCCTATAAATTTCATTTTAGGTTTATAAATATGTGGAAACCTCCAAATGATTATGAAAAATGTAAAGGTTTCCCTGCTCTCGATATGTAATAATGATTATTAAAAAATATCTTCCAAAAATTCCTTCACTTGAAATCCACCCAGTGTGATAATATTTTGATCGACCAATTCTTTCCACAAAATATTGGTATTCGATATAGAATTCAATGATGCCCCAAAAATATATCACTACAGAATATAAACCTCTAGCCGACTTCAATTTTTGACATACCATTTCAATATATTCAAATACCATTCAATGGGGTACATCAATCTATAGTGTTCCTAACCACATTGTTGAATCTATCTCACCACGTGAACCATCATGTTAACCAACATATTAATGAATGTTGGTTGGAAGAACATTTTCAAATCGTATAATATGACTACAATTTCTATTTCCATAGTTGGAAATTTTGAGGAGTCTATAAATTTTATAAATATAAATTTGATGAAGAAACAGACCTTGGTTAATGTATGAAAAAAATTCATCAGAAAAATTAAATGTACTTCTACAGGAATTATATCATGCTTCAAAACACGGAAGTCATGTGTTTTCATAACCTTTAACATTAAATTGTCCATTGACATAATATTCAAGATATTCATTTAATACCACTATAAATCCTTTAACTCATTCTAAAAGTGAAAAAACTGATATACCTCCTTCCTGGAAAGAGTGTATGCAGTTGGAGGAGGAAAATTAATTTTACACCCTTCACTGGTGCCAACTCTTCTTGTATTCCCATATCAAAGATGTCCAACCTAGCCCTAATTCAATCATTTTTATGGGTGCATTTTTCAATGTGTTGATGAAAAAATCACACACATTTTTTTCATCATGCATAACATCAAGAAAATATCTGGCAGACAGAAAATAATAGTATAGTAATTTAAAACAACTGATCTTTTTTCCAACCATATTTTTTATGTTTTTTTTAAATGGTTTTCCAAAATAAATTTCAAAATATTTTACATTCTAAAATAGTTGATCATTTGTTAGTAGAGATGGTGAAGTACATTATTTTGAGCTTCCATCAAATGATGTCATCCTTGATTGGTACTTATGCAATCTGGGTAAAAATCCACAATGTCCTTGAAACACAGTTCTCGATAAACATTTCAACGTAATTGGCTAAGCACTTTGTTTGAAAAGGGTACCCCCTTGAGTTCCTTTAATGTTATATCCTGAAAAATTTCCACAAGAAGGAAATTAATTTATCATCCCGTAAAACATGGATCTCAATGTGAAATCTTCATTTCTATAAGCATCATACAATGTTACACCATAATCCAACAATAATATGAATTCTTCGATCAATAAATCCAAATAAACATCAATATCATAACCCGGTTGTTTTGGTCCAAATATAAGAAATGATAACATGAAGTGTTTTCCTTTCATACATAACCATGGTGTGAAGTTATAATTTACCATCAAAACCATCCATGTAATATGAGTGCTACTTTGAAAACTAAAAGGTTTCACTCCATCTATAGATAACTTTAGACGACAGTTTCTCAGCTCATTTTTAAATTTAGGATACTCATGATCAATCCTCTTTCACTAAGTAGAGTTTATCGAGTAAATTATTTTCACATATTTTTTTTCTTGTATCTACATTCCACACTAATTTCCCTATAGCATCCTCTCTATAAATAGGCTCCAAAACCATGGAATGACTGGAATGTGCTATAAAAATTTTTTAGGACCAGATTCAATTTTCTTGTATTGAGAATAACAACACTTTGGGCATTCTTTAAGTGATTTGTGGTTCTTTTAAAATAGTACAAAATAATTCGGGTAGGTGTGTATTCATTCAAAGAACACACCCAGCAAACATAGCATTCATTTGGCATCGTATGTTCGGATCAAGATCTCATTATCTTTGTGGATCATGTAATTGAAGAGAGAAATTAGTTTTGTAAAACTAGAATCACTCCATCCATTGATCGCATTCAAATTATACCAATTCAATATGAATGAGAATGTTATATATTTTTTAAAACCAACATAGAGTGGATTCTCTGCACAACTCTTTAACCTCTCAAACAAATTTGGGAAATCAAAAAGTTCTTCTAAAATATTCGGTATCATTTCCTCAATATAATCTTCATCATAATTCACATATGTAACCACATCCTCGATATAGGAATGTTCATTTTCCACACTTGTAATCATATCATATGATCCAAAAAACACAGTGTTGTCCCTACCACTTTCTACATTCTCTTTTTACCTATGTTTATTCCAACATTTATAACTTTGATCTATTCTATTCTAGGTAAAGTATTCTTCTAACTTCTATGAACTAATTATTCATGAATAATGATAGTTTAACATTGATGAGGTATTTGAGAAGGGTCATATGCATGATATTTTCCAAACATGATAAACTCTTTCACTTCATCTTCGTACAATTTTCTCAGAAGACTAACACCTATCCATTATTTATTCATATCCATTCTATATGAATCAAAAATATTAATATTTAACAAAATAAATACACAAAATGTGGATAGAAAATTTAAAAAAGGATAAAAATGGTTGTAAATGTAGACCATAAATGTTAAATCACTGCTTTAAATATAAAACAACATTTCAAAACATTTTTAACACTTTCAATTCACCCAATCTCTTGTTTTGAAATCTAAATTAACATAAGAGTAATTTTTGAATCACCAAGTCAGTGATTTCCACTGAATCATGTTGGCCAATAGATCTCTAAAGTGGGTCATTATATCATCTAGTGTTCAAATCCAAAAACCCATTTAGTGGATCATCGATTTTTAAATAATTTCTAGATCCACTAAAACATTGATTTATCAAAAAAACTAATTAAAAACTTTTAGTGCTCCTTCCCTAGATTCACCATTCATATTTTACTAAAAAACCTCAAAAATGATATTAGGTCTTATACACACCTTGATGTATATTAGAAATGCTATAACTAATACATATGGAACCTTTTCTATTAACTTGATCTCATCATCTATTTTAGGTGACTCCTCCATTGATTGTTTTAAATGTCCATCTAAGGGAGTTCTCATGGTTTTTATATCACTGATTCGAAATATTTTCAACTCCTTCAGGATATACTCCAACTAATTTTGGGAAAAAATCATAGACTTTAAGCCTCTTTAAATATTTTTCTCCACTATCCACTTTCTAGAACCATGGTCCTTCATTTGGTATCATCTAAATAAATCAATCTTCATCTCTTCTAGCCTTTCCATCATTTGATTAACTAAGATAAATTCATCCATATAAATAAGTAAAATAAAAAAAATTGGTAAAAATATACCTTTTTATAGAATAATTTATTTACATACATGAACATTAGTTATACCATGAAAGCAATGAAATTCTAGTTAAACTATCTTGGTGCAAACTTAATCCCATAAAACTCCATTACATATTGGAAAAAAAATATATATTACATTTAGTATGAAACCTTGTATTTGATTTATGTAGATCTCTTCCTATGAAACATTGTACAAAACATGAGATTCAATGAGACTCTACCCCATTAATCAAAATATTTCTTTTCTAATCATTATTCTTTATTGATAAGTTTTGAATATATTTTTGAGATAATAAAACCCCTCCCCTTATAATTAAACATGATTGAGGAATGAGGATTGAATTCTAATGAAAAATATTCCTATGGGTATTTTGATCCATTATCATGTAATCAGGGTAGAATAAATGTCACATTTACCCATTTGTATAGGGACAAGACTTCTGAATCCACCTAGGAAATGATAGACAGGCTATAGAATTCAATGTTTTAGGTACTTCCATATCCAATTTTATACCAAATGTGAAATCCCAATTTTGGATAGTCCCCATTTTTCCAAGTAATAAGATTATCCTTATATGATTCTTATGTTTCAAATTTTGATACAACTCAATCGTTCAAAAAAAATAAAAAAAGAACCTTTAGCTAATGTTACTCATTCTTAGTGTGATAAAATAGTGTCAATATAAGATCATTAACATTACAAGAGAGAAAAGAATAATGTTAGATGGTCTAGGGTTGGACCATCACACCGACTATCACCATAGATATTGAGATAATTAGGGAGTCAGGCTAGATGTGACACAAAATGACTCATTCAAAAAATCAACATACCAAAATGAAAGGGGAAACAACAATGATAGTGATGAAACTCTACACAAACATAGAAAATGTGAGAAGGTTTGGTAAATCTTGAATCAATGGGATTGAAATTAGAAGAGATGTGACATATAGGCCAATGATGGCCATTGACCATATGTTTTATATATGTGTTACACTATAATATATATGTAAATGGGGGTGAATAATGTTGAGGAAGACCATTTTTTATTCGAAACAGGGTCTCCTCTACATAGTTATAGAGGATTTTCCCTCTAAAATGGGTGAACTAGAGGATTATTTGTGGGACATGACTGGGAAAAAAGTCCTATCCATGTAAACCAATGAGAGTCTATTAAGAAATAAATGATTGGGGTGAGAATTCAAAATCAAAGGATCGAATGTGTATTTTCATATAAAAATAATATCCCCAGGATGATTTTGAGTACTTCAGGGGATAGTCCATCTTGCATTAAACATAATGATGGTGTGATCCAGTACCAATGGAGGGTTTATGGGAAATTATAAAATTGAATTTTAAAAATCATTATATATTTGGTGAGAGTGAGATATAAAGGAAAGGAAGGGGTGATACCTTATCTTATAGGTGGTTCCGTGATAATAGAAGGGTTTTATTAGAGTAGAACGGTTGTAAGAAGCGATAGTGGCGGCAGTGGAGGTGGAAGAGGTGGGGTTCGCAGTGATAGAGGAGGGGTTTGGTGGGGGTAGAAGAGGGCTTTGGCAGTGGAGGTGGGGTTCATAGTGGAGGTGGGGTTCATAGTGTTGGAGGGTTTCACAGAAGAGGTGGGGTTTGCAGTGGAGGTGGCGTTTACGGTGGTGTTGGGATTCATGGTGGAGGTGGGGTTCGTGGTAGAGGAGGGGTTCAAAATAGATGTGGAGTTTGTGGTGGATGTGGCATTCATGAGGGAGGAGGGGTTCACGGTGGATGTGGGATTCAGGGAAGATGTGTGGTTCGGGCCACCATTTTGGGCCTATGGATCTCAGGACCTTCGGGTCATCAAAGGCCATCAGAACTCAAGGGATTTAGGGCCCATAGAACATGGAGTAGCCCAGTTCACACAGAGTAGGCCCTTGAAGAGGTTTACAGATATGGGTAGTACTCACGAGAGTAGAGTTAACCAGATTTGAAGAATTAGAGGGTATGAAAACTGCCATCAGGACCAGGAACTGTAGAAATTTTCATGGGGCAATTCTAGCCGATTAGAAATGAAATATAGGGAGGTAGGTGATAAATGATGTAGAATTTGGGTAGCAGTTGTTCTAGTGGGATGGGCCGATAGGTCATCCAATGGGCATAGTATTCCTTTGGTCCTTTAGGTCATGTATTGGACTGCGGGTCATTTTGGGCCTTATTCCATTGGACAATGGGTCATGTATGGGTTCCCCTTCAACCCTTAAAAAGGATATTATCAGTAATAAATTAAAAAATAAGGCCTTCGGGCCATTTGGGGGAGGAGGGGTTCCCAGTGGTGGTGGGGTTTGAGGCAGAAGTGGGGATCACAGCGGAGGATGGGTTCACAATGGAGATGGGGTCCACAGTGGCAGTGAGTTTCATGGTGGCGGAGGGGATAATAGTGGAGGTGGGCTTCGATGATGAAGGTGGGTTCACAGTTAGGAGGAGTTTGTGGTGGTGGAGGAGGGGTTCACTATAGAATAGGAGTTGTTCAGAAGTAGCATAGGTCGGCTTCTGTGAGAGCTATAGGTGTGTGAGAGAAGAAGCCGACTGTTAGGGTTCATTCATAAAATTAGGTAAATCATTTTCCCGCACTACATAAAAAATACTGATAAAGCTATGGTTTATCAGTGCAAAAATGTGAAGCGCTGAAAAAAATGCCTTAATTAGTACTGATAAATATAAGCCTTTAACAGTGATAAAAACATTAATAAACGATGTCTTTAGCAGTGCTATAATTTTAGCACTGTTAAAGACATAGGTTAACAATGTTTTTTAGCACTGATAAAGGCCTATCTTTATTAGTACTAAAAAAGCACTTACATAGATATAATGTTAAAAATTTATTTATATTAATATATATATTTATATATTTAATTATAACTACATATAAATAAATAAATAAATATATATATATTTAATAAATATATTTATATAATTATACATATTTTATAAATATTATAAATATTATAAATAAATAAATCTTTATTTATAATTATAAAATTATAATAAATATACAAAATTATAATAATTGTATTTATTATACATATAATTTTATTAATATATATAATTAATATATTTATTATGATCTTATAAATATTTAAATATATCTATATTTATTTATAATTATAATTATAAATAATGGTATATATTTATAAATATATTTATTTAATTTTATATATTTATAAGATTATATGTATAAGAACTAATTTTTATAATTTTATAATTATGTAAATATATATATTCTTATAATTATAAATAAAAATAAAAATATCTTTATATGTAATTAGGAATTCATAATAAATATATTTTTATTTATATTTATAATCATAAATATATTTATTTATTTATTTAAATAATTATAAAATTATAATAAATATATTTATTACATTTATAATTATATATTTATATATAATTAATATATTTATTATATTTTTATAATTATTTCAATATATCAATATTTATTTAAAATTATAATTATATATATTTGTAATATTTAAAAATAGTTGTAAATATTTATAAATAAATTTCTTTGATTATATATATTTATAAAAATATAAGTATAATAAATATATTTTTTATAATTTAATAATTTTTTAAATAAATAATGAATTTTTTATAATTATAACTATAAATAGATATATTTTTCTTTTTTATTAATAAATTATAATAAATATATATTTTCTATAGTTATAATTATAAATATATATGTATATTTATTTAAAAAATTATAGAATTATATCAAATATATTTTTTATATTTATAATTGTGTAAATATATATAATTAATATAAATTTTTTATTATTTAAATATATCTATATTTATTTAGAATTATAATTATAAATATTTTTATATATTTGTAAATATATTTATTTAATTATATATATTTATCACTTTATAATTATAAGAAATATATTTATTATAATTTTATAATTATTTATATATTTATATATAATTATAAGTATAAATAAATATAATTATAAATATTTGTATATAATTATATATATATATAATTATTACAAATGTATCTATTATAATTCTATAATTATTTAAATATATATATATATATAGTTACAGTTATAATTATAAATAATTATATTTAAAAAGGTTTTTATATATAATTAAACAACTATTATTGAAAATATAATTAATATAATTAATATTTAATTATATTTTTTTTTGATTTTTATAAGTATTTATGAGAACATACTAGATTCATGGGTATAACAAAAATAAATCAATTACCTAGGAAAGTATATATCATAAAAAATGAGTCATCACATGTATAGAAAACCTGAATAATAATAAACGAGTAATGTATAAATGAAAATTCATGCTGAATAAATAACATATGAATGTCAATTATAATATTTCATAAATATATTTATTGACCAAATTCATTGGAAATATATATTCCTTTATATATATAATCAGAAATATAAATATATATATTTAAAAAGTATATATATATAATTATTAATATATAATTATAAATTTAAATGTGTAAATATATAATTATAAATATATTGTTATAAATATATTTTTTGTAAATATAATAAACATATTTGTTATTTAAAAAAATTAGTATAGTCTTTTAATTATTTAGATATAAATTTATTTAATTATAATCTAAGAAACTGAGCCTCAACCTGGTTGGTGAGGACTCAACAAGTGCATCCAAGAGACTCGAGTTCAAATTTGGAAAGAGACATAATTTCCAGGTATTGTCGAAGATACTGTTTGGTACTGTAGTAGTCGGATCTATTCATCCCTTTAAGATTTTGTGCAACTATTTTGGTCCTTAGGTCCTTCAAGGCCTTCGGGCCACCCAAGGCCTTTGGGCTAGTAAAGCATTCGGGCCACCTTAAGGCCTTCGGGCCACCTCAAGGCTTTGGGGCCACTTGAAATTGTGTTTAATGGACCAGGCATACTCAATAGGGAGTAGACTCCAGCTGAGCATTCATGACCAGACACATTCACCAGAGAAGAATCAAACTTATTTGGAAGAAAGAGAGGGTATGACATTTTTCATCAGGACCAGCCTGTGCATGCCCAGAAAGCCATACCGGACAGCCATGCGAAGGTAGAGAGCTGATATCACGACATAGAAGTTGGGGAGGAGTAGTTCCATGTAGTTAAACTCTCGATATTTTCGCTAAGACCTATGGGTCATGTAATCTCTAAGCCTACGACCCTTGTAAGGGCCCCTCATCCCTTTATATGGAGATTATCAACAATCAAAAAAAAATAAGCCCTTTTGTCCATTCAAGTAATTATAATTTTATAAATACTTTTTTTAAAATATTATATATATTTTAATTATTAAAAAATATATATTAATTACAAACAATCATTTTTTTAATATATATAAATAAACATTATATTCGAATATAAATATTATATGTTTATATAAATTAATAATATTTATTATTAAAAACCTTTATCAACACTAATAATAGAAATGATAAATCTACTATTTTTCAATGCAAAAAAAATCACTAATAATTGGTACACCTTTATCAATGGTTTTTTAACTTCGATAAAGGGTAGATTTATCAGTGCTTTAAGCTAGCACAGATAAAGTCTCCATTTTATCATCAGGGGTTTCTTAGTGTTGATAAAGGCAGGTGCTGCCCTTGCATCAATATTTGGTAGTGGTTTATCTAATCTTCTCACCAACCAAGAACTCCCCCTTACTTGATATAGTTAATACTATTAAGAATGAGGGATAAACGTGTGATTGAAATACCTCAAAAATTAGTTTTACTATACTGCCTAGAAAATTATAGATTCATGTTAAAATGTCTTGGCATCCCCCTCTCTTTACATGAATCCCCATTAAGGGTAACATTCATCAATATCTTCAAGATTTTGAGTCTCTTCAAGAATGTATTTCAAGTTATTCCAAAAGTAGAACACACCAAAATAAAATTCCTTTTGTGGCTGTCCAGTTTTGAAAACCTCCAGACCTCCTTGCTATCCAAAATATAATAACCCTCATTTAATAATAGGTTTGGCCCCTAATACATTACTTAAAATTAAATTCCGTTAATTTTAATAAAAAATAAATACACAAAATATATAATGAAATAATATATATTTACATATTCCTTAATGTAAACAGTAAGGATGAGATGGTTGTCTCAACCAAGTTGTTCCACTTTCTCCAGTCTCTAATCTGCAACATCTAGTTTTCAAATATGATTTATAATTTCTTATCAAAGACCATACCACTACTAAAACTTCAGTTTGTGAGATAGTTTTTCTTTATTTATCCATTAAATAATATGTATCTCCTGAAACAAGATTCACTGTCTTCAAGTCTTCTTCTTGTGCAAGAAATGTTGTTAAACATCCTCTTTTACTATATCTAGCTATATTGTATATCTCACCAAGAAAGTATTTGATACAATTGTTTTCCTTTGTTTAAAACGCCCATGAAATTCATCATATTCATGTGGAATCTTCATTTGACCATTTCACTAGGTTTTTCTTGTGCTTATTCTATCCTTCTAGATACCTCCAAATTAGCTAAAAAAATTCAAAAGAATGTATTTGGAATTTTTTATAGCTTATTTAGAGTTTACACATGGATTTACATGAGTTACCTTATTCATATATTTCTTCTACGATATTGAAGTCCTTTTTATCTTAATGTTATTTTTTTTTGATATTTCTTAGATATTTTGTCCAAGTATGACATCATCTGAAACATCTTGGGAGTAATCTGATTAGAAACATTTTTCAGTTTTCTAACCAAGGATTACTCTTCATTATCTTATTGTCTTATCATCCCATTATTTCTTGATATATGTTGATATGTACATCCATTAGTTTACAACTCATTTTATTGAAAACATCACATATATAATCAAGAATATGATTTTTTTGATCAAGATAGTTTTTTCGTACTATGTGATTGTGAAAAATTGTTCTATAGATATTTCCCCATGATATAGATTTTTTTTGTTTTATAATTTAATATATTTAATATATTTATCTAAAAATACAATTAGATATTATTTAATCTATTAAAACACCAACATTGACGTACAAACTTTGATCTTCTTTTATTTTTTTTCATACGGTTGAGAATTTCCATTATAATGAGAATGTGGGGTTTAGTTATTCTCCTCACCCATATTTTTACAGAATATTTATTTAAACATGCATTTTTTAGAAGCATATTTAGAAAAATTATTACATTGAGATGTGGATGGTTCGTTTTTGAACACAATAATGTGGGAAATATAATTATATGAGGTAATGACATTCTTTCCATATGATGAAGGTTTTTTAAAAACTGCATCCTTGAAAGATAATTGTGTTGTATCTGAAAGAAATATATTTTATGTTTAAGCCCTAACATGATTCTTTTCAAAATTTGTGAAATTAATTTCAAATTCATGAAATCCCATGTGGATGGAATTCTTTTGATCTTAAGAAAATGACACCTTTTCTTTAAAATCATTCATTATCTTCTTAAATTCATATTCATGCAATGGAATTTTTTCTTACAACAATGAGTCAAGATTTTTTTTCCTTTTGGATTTAACATCCAATTGATAATTCTTGACATCCTTTGAAACACTGTGAAAATTTTCAAATGCATGCAATGATTACAAAAAATCTCAAAGAAATATTTCTCAAAAATATTTCTATTCATTTCATCAATAGATTAAACATATCCTTTATTAAAAATATAAATTGTTCCTTCCTTTTCATTCATTAATTTTATGAAAGTGTTGGACCTAATTAACTGTTTATCTAATAAATATTACATAGAATTAGCCTATTATTCCAGATGTATTTTTTATTCTTGAAGTCCCCTAAATTTTTTAAAAATTTAAACTACCACTTATTTAATAACTCTCTTCAATGTTTTATTAAATCCTGGTTCATTTACATTGTTTTCTTCTTTTTCTTCTATGTCATAGAAGAGATATCAATATTTTTATCCTCATGAGTAACTTCTTTTTTACTTTATCTCAAGAAACACAAACTCTTCTTAAAAAATAAAATTGATAAAAGTTTTTAAAAACATTAAGGGATTACTTTTTATCTTTATAGGGAACCCTATCTAATACCAATTGTATCATCCTAGGCAAGATTGACCACTGGGGGGGGGGTGAATCAATGATTTAATTTATTGCTAAAGTCACATTCATCTAATACTAAGTAATATACCAAGTATATAATTTAATTCCAATCCTACCACAAATTATATTCTAAGATAAAAACCAGTTATCTTCTTTATACAAAAGTAAAATGAATTTTTCATGGTATTCAAAATATTATTGTTCATAAATCATCATAAAAAATAAAATTTTTAATTGTCATCATTAATTACTCTTCATAACTTTTTGAAAATAATCAGTTTCATGGTCTTCCACTTAATGTATGTAAGGTTCTCTCTTAATCACATATCTTTGAAATTTATATATCAACTTAAAAAAATATACACATAAAACTACATGAGAATTTAATCAAGAATGACATCCATTGCCATCAAATGAATGTATAATAATTCACCAATAATCACCAAATCATCCATCAACACATAATTACTTATTGATAAAAAATGAAACATATTCTCTATAGTAACCAAAATGTGATTCCATTCCACTAGAACAATGACAATCATATTTTTTTGGATCTTATGTATTATGTTACATTGTTATTGATTCTAATTCATTATAGAAATGAGTGGGGTATACATGATCTATTTTGATGCATCCAAATAAGGAGTATATTATTATCTATGTAAGATTACAATGTCATATACTACAACACTTGAAAACTTTTGGAACTTGTAATGAACTCTCCCATGTATTATTGAGAATTTATTTCTATGTTTTATGCATTTAAAAACATGAATCCACTATAAAATTGAGGGAAATTTCATAATGTTAAATAATTATAAAATAATGAATCACATATTTTTACAAAGATAAATGATGTTATGAAAAAAAATTGGATGTAGTATCCACAAATGTTTCATTTTTACATGCTTTATACACCTAGAAAATAAAATCCCATAATCAATGATTTTAGTCACAAATACAATGATTAAGTGTTTAGTGTATCATATTATTAGTGGAAATTAATTGGGTAATTTCTAACTTTCCCATAGAGTGTATAAAAAAATGATGCCCTAATTTTCTTTCAAACACACTTATCCTTATTATAGTGGATCTAGTAAAGTAATGGTTAGACCCTCACTACACTACCCTTAGGAGAAACCATAATGGTGGGGATCCTATTGATGGATGGATGATGAATGATAATTATATATTGTATTATAAATATTGGATTGTAGTTCCTCATTTTTTACTAGGAACAAGTTCTTTTTACTTATCACTATTATTTTTGGGTTTCCCCCAGGGTAGCCAGAAGATGTATAAAAAATTAAGGAACATTTTTGTGGTTGAGAGTGAGGAAAAGGGTAGCTGAGTATGGGGGAAGATTCATATTTAGTATATTGGTAAAGGATGGACATAAATAACCAACCAAAATGATGCAATCACGAGAAAAAATTATATGAAAATTGGAGTATATTAATTTGGATTCCTTATATAAAATACCAAAGGAACTTCATGAGAATGATTATATTTGGGTTATTTATTAATGAATTGACAAGACAGTTCACTTCATTCGAATCAGTTAAAGTAATTTAGTTGATGAGTTAGAAATAATGTATATTTTAGGGGTGGTGAAGTTACATGGGGTAATAATTTCAATTATCATTGACCAATAACCTAGATTTACCTCAATATTTTTGTGGAATCTATAATAGGGCCTTTGAACCCAGTTGATCATGAACATTACTTACCACCATCAAATTGATGGTTAGTTTATGTTTACCATTTAGATGTTACAAGACCTACTCAGATCTTGTGTGATTGAATTTGGTGGTTCATGTGAAAAACATTTTCCATTAGTAAATTTTTATATAATAACATTTATCAAAATTTGATACATATGTATCTATTTGATGAATTTTATGATAGTCCATGTGGGTATCCAATTTCATGGTTATAAATCAATGAGACCTCAATAATTTTACCTATTCTTAACCAAGAGATAATTGAAAAAATATTTATGATTATGAAATTTATGGAAATGTTCTAGAGACATCAAAAATCATATGTCGATAAAAATAATATCATTTTATCTCATTAGGTGGGTGACCATTTTTTTTCTTTCATGTGTCTCAAATGTTGGAGAATCATAATATAGTGAAGTAGGGAAGGAAATCACCTCAATATGCGGGACAATTTGAGATTCTCCAACACTATGGTAAAGAAAATTATTAGATAACATATCCATAGAGATTCAGTTTAGTTAATATTATGTTTCAAAAATTAAATCAAAATAAATACCAGGTGAATCCATATCATATGATTTGTTGGGATTATTTGACCATTGATCTAGATGCTTCATTTATTCACAACATAATTCAAATTTAATATATAAAAGAAAAGTTCTTGTGGGGAAGAAACATATCCTTAGTCTATATGTTAATACATCATGGAAAAATACTATAGGATACATTAGAACATGATAATATTATAAAAGAGAAATGGATAGGGCTTTTCCAACACACCACTAACCTAAATATTTATGAGTAAGGAAAATCCAACAGTGGGGAGAATTTTAAACCCATAATTTGAGGAATGTTACTATTTTATTTTATATCTTTAATGTTATGGACTAGTCCACTTAAATTTTTGGTGTCTTTTTAGGTGTTTTGAGAATAATATATGTGTTTATAGGTCCAAAAAAACCATATTGGTGGGTGTGTTGGTGGCCGTTTTAGGGGATGGTTTCCTCATATGATGAAATGTAGAAAGTGGCCATTATGATATGTTTTTTTTTTCATGTTGTGTCACCCCTATGTAAATTGGAGATACTTAAATCCCATAGTACATGGTTTTTTTAGTGAGCATGGTGTGTTAGAATATGGAATTTATTTGTGAAAAATTGGAGGGTGTGGGATAGTTTATTTTATAACTATGGGAAGGTTTAGTTGTCCATGAAAAAATATGTGACCCTGTAATACGTAAGACCATTTTTGTGGGTGTGGTGAGTATATGGGTATCCCTATAGGAAATGAGAGGAAAAATTTACATAATAACGGGTGTGGTTCCAATGTGATGGTGGGTTCGAACTTTTGAGTGGAGTTTTGGGAAAGATATTAGGATAATCCACTATTCCATAGTAAATTTTTTGGAGGGTTTTGAAATAGATTGGAGGGAGGTACCATTCTATACTCCATGACATGATTTCATACCTCTCAATTTTTAAAATAGCTAAATAAACCATTGACTCTTGGAGGGATTTATACACATTATAGGGAAATCATCTGTGATAATTTTTAGGGGGGGTCTTCACTATATTTTTAATCGATTAGTCCCCAAAAAACCTTAATTGATCATACAATTATTAAGTTTTTTGAATAAAATGATTCTAGAGGTTTCTTTAGAAATTTTTTATCAAAATGAATTTCTCATTCTTAGAATCTTCTAGACAAATTCATTAGAGGTAGTTGGATTCTCTCCAACTATACTAATATTGGAATTTGGTGAAGGAATATAGGGATTTTTAGAAGTGTGATATAATAGTCTTTTAAAAATTTAGGTTCAAATTAATTTTAAAAATAATGATTCATAAATACCACATTTCCTAATCTCTTAGGAATCACATTTAATTAAATTTAAGGCTGAATAAAAAAATCCACAAGTACAAAAACATGTACCTTGTTTGTTTAAAAATGTCATAGTTATTTCCTCACCATCAACATGTCATAAATTGAAGATTTCAAAAGAGAAATCCTCTAGATAATCCACATTTTCACCACAACTTATGGATCGTCTTTATTTGATTCTTAGTTTTTATCATGGGAAATATAAGTGCTTTACGATATCTCTTTTCTCCAAGTGATGAATTAGGGATCAATTCCCAAGAAGAAATCAATAATGATGGGTTATTCTTTTTATTCCTCTCTTTAAATCCTAATATTTAAGAGGGAAGAGACTTAAAATTCTTATAAAAGGATTATCCCCCCATTTTTGGGATAAAATACATTTATATACTATGGTTTATGTTTTGTTATATTTCATTGTGGCCCCTATGAAAACTTTACCATTACAAAAACAAAACACCTCACTTATGACATAGTTAACCAAAAATAAGATTCATAAATATTTTATCCACATCTTTGGACTTTGTTAATATTTCATTTTAAAAAATGAAAACCATTTTCATGGGTTATAATATACCTTAACAATTTTAAAAACCTTGAAAATGTTATGTTCAATCTAAAAAAATTATAATTTTTTATTCACTTTTATAATTAAATAGAATATGAATACCTTAAGGGATAATTTTAATAATTACTATTATAAAAATTAATTATATAATTTATTTATCTTACTTTTTATCATTACCTCTAAAAAGTTAGACCACCCTCACTTTTGTGGCTTACTCCATCATAAACTCACATTCATCTAACCATTTAGAACTTTTGGATACACTTAGTGCATAACCATCTAAGAATTTATCTCGATATAAATGAGTGTAACTAAATTACTAAGAGTTAATTATAATGACCCATAAATACCCCAATTTAGATAAGTAATGTCAATGATACAAAAATTTCATACAAACATGCGCCATGTAAAATAATCTCTTTATGTCTTGATATCTCAAAAAACAGTTTGTAAACTCTATTTCATCATACTTTATTTATTTATTTATTCATTTACCTTACTATATATAATTTAATTAAATAACATTTTAAATGGATTTAATAAAGGTTCTACCATCAAAATGAATTGTTTTAAGATATATCTTCCATTTAAAAGTAAAAAATCCAGTCTTAATCATCCATCCAATGCCATACCACCAATGAAACAAATAGTTCGATCAAGATCACCACATATTCAATGCCTCAATTTTCAAATTTCATAAAAATATGAAATAAAATGGAACACATTGATAATTATATCAATTCATGATTCCAATACACATGCATTTATATAAGAACAAAAAATTACAACTGAAACATGTGGTGTTCATATTGGTAGTTTACTCTTCATGCTGTCCTCTACTTGATATCACCAAGTGTGAACTTTATGAGCTAAATTCTTTATTCTTATGATATCCCATTCATGAATAGTCATAAATAACATGAATTTGGTTGGGATGATGTATATATACAAAATGAAATGTGTTTAATATTACTATCAATTTATATAGAGGTTTTCATTATAGCTGGTAACTACTATAACTTTTTAATATGAAATGGAATAAAAATATATTAACCTAAAAATAGTGTATTATTAAGAAATGATGTTATGAAGGTAATAAAAAAATATGTATATATATATCAAACTGTATACATTTAATGGTAATCAAATTAAATACATGAATTTGGTCTAGGTCACCCAGTCACAACACACCCACTTACACTATATGTAACTTCTAGAAACATTCATCCCACTAGATCTCACATAAGAATAATGGTTCATATAAGATATTAATTTAGTAAAGGGGTCTTCAAATTTATCCTCCATAGATACTCTACTACTGTTAATTCACCACTTTGAGTAAAATCCCTTAAGAGATAAAAATTTCAAATGATATAATTTATCCTATGGTGTGACCTGAGTTCCACGGAAATTACCACTAATACAATATTATTATAAAAAACAATAATATGGTCTTAACTATTTGGTATAAAACCATGTGATGAGAGAAAAATTAATATCCAAACTAATTCCTTATCTACATCATAATATTATTTATACTCAGATGACATTGTATAAATAGTGACCATAGACTACTATAATCTTCTCTAGCTCACTTCACCACTACTCAATCCAAATACCTGGCCTGAATATGATTTCATGTTATATTGATCAGTTTGGAAGAAACCATTAGTGTATCACATCATTACTAGATCCTCATTTTTCTGTATACAATTGGAACCTATCATTTATACATTTTAAGTATTTTAGGATTGTTTTTCAGATTCCCAATACAACTCTCATATATTTTCGTGATGTTTTCCCACAATTATAAAAGTAATGGAAACATCAAACTAAGTACAAAACATGGAATACGTGATATATCCCACTAAATATGCATAATGGATTCTTCTTATTGAGCCAATATTCCCCTATTTTGGTGGAAAAATATTCTAGGATATATTAATACCCTACGACATAAAAAATATTACCTTATATTATTCTATATTGTACCTATTTAGTACCTTGTCAATATATTTAATTTTACTAAGACGAAACAACCTTTGAGATCAATCATGAAATCTCTTAATCCTAAGAATTTATGCTTCCCCAATAAATTCATTCATTGATATTCATTTATTTAACAATGTATTCACTAATGATTATTATTTCATCAACCTATAAGACTAGTAAAAATATAGAATTACAACAAACCTCCTTATATAGAAATTGAATTCATTCATTCTTAATGAAACCAAATTCACTTATAGCCATATAAAAATGAACATTCCTTGATCATGATGCCTTCTTGGGTCCTTAAATGGATATCTACTCTAGGATAAATTATATCTATTATTTGACATAATAAACCCTTTGGAATATGTTATATAGAATTCAAGAACCAATTTCGTATTTAAAAAATAAGTTTCAACATCCATTTTCTAAAATTAATAATTATGGAAGACTCATACAATATGTAACATTTATATGGGCTTCAATATCAGAATTGGAGAGAAGGTTTCATCATAGTCAATGATTTGGCATTGTCTAAAATCATTCTCAACTAATCATCATTTATATTTACATACTTAACCATCTATATTAAAACTTTTCTTGAAAATACATATACACCCACTTTGTTTTACATTATTTAGAGGATATACCAATACTCAAATGTGATTTTGGTATATTTAATCCATATAAAAAATCATTTCTTCCTTTCATTTAGTTTTATCCTTTCCATAAACAACTTCCTTGAAGGTTAGAGGTTCGTTACACTCATGGAGTAATGTTTCACATTACACAATGACAAGAAAACTATTCTATTGTAGTTCTCCGACCTCTCCCTTAGTTATTTTAAATACTTGTGTCTTAGGAACATCTTCATCAACCATTGGACGATATATATATCATTTCTGTACTAACTCTTGTGAATTTAGAGTATTAACTTCATTGAAGTTAGTATTTATGTCATTATTTTCATTGTAAATGTGTTCCCTTTCTATAAATATGTCGTGTACTTACATATTTAATTTTCTATAAAAAATTTATTTAAGGAATATCCTTTATTTTCTTTACAAAAACCTATAAAGGTACAATTCATGTAGTGAGATTCTATATTTTCATTATGTATTGTTTAAAAAAAAAATTACATCCCTATACACTTATATATGACCCAGAGGGTTTCTTTTCATACAATAACTCATATGGAATCCCATATACTTATTTACTTGGTACTACTTTGAGTGTATATTCCACACTATATAGTGTATATCCCTAAAATAATAATGGAAGAGTTTCATGACTCATCATTGATCTAACCATGTCAAGAATGGTATAATTCATCCTTTCACGAAAACCATTCCACTGAGGTGTATAAAGAGGAGTGATTTTAGATATTATCCTACACTCCTTTATGTTATAAATAAATGATTTATTTAGATATGATCCACTTTGTTCAAAGACGAGATTCTTTATCTGTGGTATTACATAAACATTTGAAAGGAATATAGAATATACCTCATTAATTATATATAACCATACGTACAATAATCATCAGTAAAAGTAATGAACTATTAAAATCCACCTCCAGAATCTACTATAAATGGACTAGAAACATCAGTATGATTCAACTATACTAGGTTTGTGTATCTTTCTACTTTTCCAATTTAATGTTATTTAGTCATTTCACCTTGTAAAAAAATAACATCATATATCAAAGGGTTTCAATCAATATAGTCTAAGAACCCTTCTTTATGTACTTCTATTATATTATTATTTTTTACATGACCTAGATTGTAGTGCTATAGGCAGGAAGCATATGGTTTAGGTATGTCATATTTTTCATTGATCTCAAAAACAAGATTATCAAGTTCAAATATTTACAACCCATTATTAATATTTTCCCCACTATAACAAATGGTATCCTTATAAAAATTAAAAAATTTAATTCCAAAAATGAAATAAAATCTCAAAGTGTCTAAATCTAACTCTGATATTTGGTTTCTAGTAATAAAAGGTAAATAATAATAATTATTTAACAGAAGAACCAAATCAATTGGAAAACAGAGATGATAAATACCACTATTAATGATACTAGTCATGTACCATTTTCTACTCAATGAACCACCTCACCCTTTTCAATCTTCAAAAATAAATTTTGTTATAATGTTTGATCCACATTATTTATCCAGTTCCCAATTTTTAGATATAGATATATTTCATTGAGAGACAAATATTCCAGAAGTAAACATATCAACATGCTTTCTATTCTTAGTTTTGAAACTATTCTTCCAGTGGAATTTCCTTTCACAAGAAGAGGACATTTCTTCATTCTCAATAATCTCCCACTATATTTTTAGCTTCTTGTAGGCGGGGTGTTTTAGTTCCTTTGAATCGAACCTAACTTTTGATACCTTATCCTTTCCCTTCATTCACTTGTTCACTATAACAATAGACGAGTTTGAATTTTTCATAACCTTATCAGATATTGAAAATAATTCCAATAAATATGGGAGTGAATTATTCATGTTATTAATAATATAAAAAATGATGGATGTTTAGAATCTTGGTGGTAATGAAGAAATAACTAGATCAATTTCTATTTCTTGGTTCAATTTGAACCGAAGGATTATTAGCCACTCAATTTTCCCTATCATTTTGTGCACATGATGTCGTTATTGATTCCCTTATACTATCTTGAATCAATGTAGTTCACATAATATGTCATTTTATGTTTGATCTCTCTCTTGATATAAATAATAGAGATGATATAAAATCTTATATAAATATTCTTCCTCATGGATTTTCTACATCCCACTAGAAATAGATGACTACATGACACAATATACATAAACTCATAATCCACGTTTTTTATGTTTATTTTTATCCTCCTTGCTTTCTCATTGTGGGGGATCAATAGGTTGTGGGGGTTCTATCACATAAAACATCTTTTCTCTCTATGTTACTATGTTCATGTTACTATACAACTCTCGAATTTTATTTCTGATTGGTATATTTTACTTATCCATTATTAATCACAATGTGGTAGTACTGGTGGTGGAGGTAAAAATTTGATCTATAAAAAATAAAATTTAGTAGATTAGAAATTAATATTTATTACCAAATGTCATTTTAAATTCATTAAATTTTAATTTTCTATCACTATTTTATTGAATTATAATATTCCCCAATTACTAAAATTGGAATATTCATTCACTTGAATTTTCTAGTAGAAAGGGTCCTAAAAAACCTCTAATCATAGTTAAAGATGTGGATATTCCACCACATGGGGAGTTTCAGAGTCAGATTTTTTCTATCGAACCACATTAACTCATGAATCCTTCATCTATTTAGTAGAGTCCCATATCTTACAAATCATATATTTTTTACTCAATGTTTTGCCTCTAAAATTTCACCAAACTAGCTATAAATATTCCATTGACACCAATTTTAGTTATTTAAACCCACTAATCATGTTAGAAATCCATAATAGGAGAGATGACCTAAACAAGGGTTAATAACCACCTCATGTTATGTTATTTTTTAGGATTTAGTATTGGTATGAATTAATTAATTAATATATCATTGAGTGATTTTAATTTATTTTGTCAAATGAAATAAATTTCTACTTAGCATGATGTCACTATGTGTTCATAATAACATCGAGCCATGAATAATTGAAAACATCCATCACATGTTATTTTATTATTAATATTTTTATGATTTTTAATTCTTATACAATGTGATATCACAATTATACATTCAAAAAATAATAAAACATGAAGGTGATAAAAAATAATTTAATAAATAATGTCATGATCATGAGTTGTAAACTATAAGTTAATACATTGTGTGATTAATGTATTAACTAAAACTTAGTTTAATTCATTATGTCAATATCAAAGTAGAATTTCAACACCAACAGTCATCAAGACATTTAACTTGTTTGGTTTTATACTAGTTCTTGACTTGAATATTATCACTTTGAACACCTCTGATGATTACATAGTGTACTCACAATAAGGTTAAGGGAACTTGGGTTGAAAATTTACATTTCATCACTAAAATATGGAATCATAGGAACTCATACAACTAAATTCAGAGTTATGATAAAAAAAATTTACTAAAAAATAAATAATTCACCCATTTTAAAACTCAAATGAAACAATTAAAAATAATAATAATAAACTAAGAATTTATGGGTTAGTTGCATCTCATGATCAATCAACATGAATTAAATTTCTTAAGAAAAATTAAAATTTCTTGTATTTAATTCTTGGGAAATTTTAATACATTGAACATGAATTTAAATAATTTAAATAAACTATCATTATGTACCACAACAAAATAAACAATTCAATTAAATTCTAGATAGATAAATTTAATCTATGAATATTTTAAGTATTTTTTGTGTCCATTCGAACCCTGAATAGGTCCTCAGATATTAAAAAATTGGATTTCAGTGGTAATTTTGGGTAGATCAAGTTCGATCCAGAGTAACCTGACCTTTTCCGGGTTGTGGTGAACTAGATTAGTTTTAGGTTAAGGTAGGTTATATGCCATAAATGGGGAATGTGAAGCATGTACAAAACCCCCAAAAGGGTGTGCCAAAAAATAATATAGAACAGAAAAAATATATATATTATATTATATATATATATATCCAACAAAAGTGGGTGGGAGATAATCCTATTCCCTAAAAATATGGGGGGATTGTTCCAGCCACCTTATTTTAAATGGAGGGCTAGATCTAACACATATGGATAAGGAAACCCACCAAAATACAAATATTATTGTTATTATTATCATATTAACTCGATCTATAAAAGATGTTTCATGCACACCAAGCACCGACCCATCATTAACTGAATCTTTTATCACAACAAAATACATCCTGGAAAACTTCGGTTTCTAAGCCATAACTAGAGAACTATGATCTGTAATAATATATATATATATATATAGATATAAATATATAGCAATTTTGATGTTGGTTTTTTATAAAAATGATCAATGTTCAATCAACCATATCATGGAAATAGTAAATCTGATTGATGTACCATGAATTGTGTTGGTACTGTATCAAAATACTCCATCCAAATATTATAAAATTTAATTAAAATTTTAAATTTTTATATCTTAAATAATTACATCTTAACTCAGATACCATTTAAAGGAACCTGAGGCTTTGTGGAAGCTTGATTTAAATATATTTTAATTTTTTTTGTTCCAATTCATTTTAAAAACACATAGTCCACCATAAACCATTCTATAATTTATTATGTAATACATGTAATTTAATTTAATCATGAAGAAAAAAATCAAACAAAACTAAAAACAATACCCTATTCATTTGAAAATAAAATTAGGATTTGACCACTATAGGAATATATTAGCTTGAAGGTTACAAATAAGACATCCTAGAGATCATAGACATGTGAATAACATCACATGGGTTGTCATTATTTGATTCCTAGGTTATAGCACTTGAAACCTATGTGATTTATGATGTCCCTTAGATCATGTGAGAACTGGGTGTTCAATTTTTGAGGGGGAATCAATCAAGACCAGTTCATCCTTGATTTTATCTCTCTAAAACCCAATATAGAAGAGGGTTGAGCACTTTAATTCATGAAAAAGGATAATAACCACAATTTGTTCTAATATAAAATTATATAATAGGGTTTAAGTTTCCCTAAATTGCATTTAGGACCCTATAGAGACTTAACATTAAAAATGACCAAAAACCACACTTACAACCTAGTTAACTAGTTATAAGCATCGTAAATAATTTATGCCAATCTTGAAACATTATTAACATGTCATGTGAAATAATGGGAATTTTTTATTCAGATCATAGGATCCCATAATAATTTAACTAAACTTGAACATGTTATGTCTGTTTGAAAAATTATATATATATTTTTTCACATTCACTTTTATAATCAAATATCTTATGAATACCTTGAGAAAAAAATTCAATATTTACTATTATAAATTTTAATAATATAATATAATTATATTAATTGTGTTTATTCACACTCGGATTTTATTCAGTCCCCACACATGGTGTCCACAACATCCTAATCTCCTATTTTTCCAAATCAGTTGGACTTGTGGATACACTTATTATGTGACCCTCTATGACCCTATTTCAAAAGTAGTGAGTGTAACTCATAGACCATGATCAGATTCTAGAAACCCTTTAGGGACCCTATGGAGATAAGGAATGTCTTAGATATGAAAACGGCCCATGATCATGTTTTCTGTAATATAATCTCATTTTCTTGAAATTTCTCAAAAACCAATACTTACACTCTGTATCATCTTCTTTTTTTGCATTAACAACTCATTGACATATGAAATATCATTAAATCACTTTAACAATGGATTTAATAATGTTTCTAATATCCTAGTCAATTATTTTTTATATGACTCTTCATTTTGGAAGTGATAAATCTTATCTTGATGATTAATCCAATTCTATACCACTAATGAACCTTCAAACATAGGTTACCTCTCAAAAAATTCAATAACTTGCTTTTATTAATGCTTCAATGTTTGAAATAAAAAAATACAGATTAATAATGATCTAAATTCAAGTGAGTAATACACATGCTCATAGATGTGAACAATCAATGACACCTAAAACCTTTGTTGTTCCAATTATTAGGTTAGTCCTCCTAATATTCTCTACTTGAGATCACTACGTGGGAAATTAATGAGAAGAAGTATCAATGATCATGAGACCCAAAACATGGTATGTAGGACCCCGGGACACCCTGAGAGGGGAGGGGTGAATCAGGGTGGCAACTTTTTCTTCTTAAAGTTGTGGATCTTGTTCCCACGTTGGTAGGAACTACTTAAACCTGTATGATGGATATGATCAGCAATTAAACATTCACATGTAGAGACAGATGACACAACTATTTTTACTTGGTTCACCACTGAGGGCTACATCCAAGGAGTATACGCCGACAGGTTTCCGGTCGTACCTAAATCCACTATGCTTCACTAGCTGCGGATACAAATGTTCGGGTACAGACACTCTGTCCCAGGCTCACTACCTTTACAATTGTTCAGGGATAGCTCACTGCGTCCCTCGGGTCACTCCCGTTGACTCCCCCTGGCTCACTGCCGGTGGTGAAGTCTCACTCAGTTTATAGACGTGAAGGTCTCTTCAATAGATAGGCATTGAAGTCTTTGTCTCCTGTTCAGCATGAGACTTTGCTTGCATCAGAGTCCTGAGTTGATGCTCTTTTGAAATCAATCTCCTACTTCAGTGCAATACCTGAATGCACTAAGTCTCCTTCTCTTCCTTCTATTCCCAATTCTTACACCTGAGTGTATCGATATATTTCTCTCTCTGTGCAGATCAGATTTTGGTTGCACGATCGTTCTTCTTCTCTTCGCAAAGCAGATTTGAGAGTGCTAAGCACCTGTCAAAAGGCCTGCGGGACCCCCAAATTTTCCGCGCACCCTTCCCGGGAGCTTGCGCATAAAATTCAAACCTTGCGCGTAAAAATAACTTTTGTCGCGTAAAAGGCTTTTCGCGCTACTCTGCTTTTTCGTGCAAAACTTCCCTTTTTCGCGCAACGCCCTCTTTTTCGCGCAACCCTCTGTACCTTAATTTTTCCGCGCGCCGGAGCTCAGGATTTGTCTAAGTGTCGAGCCTCGCCGAATGAGAGGGGTTCACCTCATATTTATAGACGACTTTTATCCTGCGCGTAAAACCCTCTTTCTTGCGCGTAAAACTGTCTCTCAGTTCTTTGAATTACGCGCACCTTCCCATTTTTCCGCGCACAGCTCTGGTTTTTCGCGCAGCCCATGCCTTTACCATTTTTCAACGTTCTGATTCTGAAACATCATTTGCGCGAAAAACTATTTCGCGCATCCCGCTGTTTTCCGCGCCCAACTTAAGTATTTCGCGCACATCCCTGATTTTCCGCGCAGCCCATGCCTTTTCCATTTTTCACCTCTCTGATTTCGAAACACTGTTTGCGCGAAAAACTATTTCGCGCATCCCGCTGTTTTTCGCGCCTAACTTAAGTATTTCGCGCAAGCCCCTTATATTTCGCGCACCACTTCCTTTTTGTGCGAACCTCCTTTTGCAGACAATCCATGTCTTCATTTTCCGATTTTGAGGCCCAAAAATTTGGCAAACACTGGAAAACGGCGCCACCTTGTATCTGCTCTTTTAGTCCGCCTCCAGATCATCCATTCCTTTGTCGACGTTCCTTGAATAAAAACATGGATCATTATTCCACAGTCCTCGAACTCGACCTGCCTCCATAGAAACACTTTTGCCAACAAATTTGTATGTCGTTTGTTTGCTTTGTCGACAAGGACGATCACCTCAACAGCGCTTCATCTTGGTGATCTGTATACTTCAACAACTCTTCTGCTTTTATCACAACCTCCACTATTGTGATATGTAGTCTTTGAAGGAACAGCTTTAGCATCATCATCTTCTATGACAATGTGATGTTCATGACTATCTCAGAAGTCCAATCATTGCACATTGTCTTCTTCATCAACCGGTATGATGTACTTCATGCAAACCGATTCAATTCGCCAGGAAGTCTCTTGCATGGTTCTCATGCGATCATGAGTAATTGCATGAACTTCATCCAAAAACCTCATTCTTCTTTGATCATCCTTGGATGGATTATACCTCACATTCTGCATTGTTGTAAACAATGTATCACCTTTGACACATGTTCTTTGAACTTCCGATCAATACAACAATCGTCTGAATCACCACTCCTCTACTTCATCGGAGTACTTCATGATCTCCTTCATTTTGATCTGCATTGACAACTATTGACAACAAATACAACCTTATACACAAAGTGGTTCCAACAATCTCCCCCTTTGTATTTTGTTGTCAATACCTTAAACATCTTCTGAAATGAATCCATCAATGTCAAAATGAGAATCTTCTGCATTTCCCTTTCTCTCCCCCTTATTGACAAGAAATACAAAGCACATGGTGGGGAGGGTATCAATCCACACTTAAGCAATGTTTCATTAATCATTTCACTCTAAGTCTACTTGAGCAATGCTCGATGTAGAAAACAAGAGGATTTGATTAAGTCAACAAGGCTGTCCATTATCCACAGATCATGATACCAACATTAGATGATAACTCATGTATCTTGTCTTCAAGGGTTTACCACTTTAATTCCAGGTAGAAGAAGATCAACTATGATAGATAATAATCAACCTGAAACTCCTGCGCTCACTTCAGCAAATAGATCAAAAACATTCAAGTGCAATTGGCAGGATAAGTGACCTTGGGGCACTTCCATTCTCTTTATGTCACTGATCAATTCAGTTACTCCCCCTTTGTAAAATAATATTTGATCTGAGTAACCAAGGGATAGTGATTGAGAAATGACATACCTTCTCCATTTGCGTGTTCTTCAAGAAATTCATAGAATAACTGCTTTTGAGTCCACCTGGAGTTGATATTGATTGAGACAGTGATTATGGAAGCTTCTTCATTTTTCTCCCCCTCAAGGGAAAAACTACTCATCATCTTCATCAAGAGTGATCCTTCATCATCATAATCCTTGAATATTAATTGAAGAATCCACTAAGGATGGAAACTTCTTCAGATTTGCTATCAAGAGTTGACAGCATTCACTACTTCTCAGGTTCTCCCCCTGAGAGTATGCTTCACCTTCAATTCCCTGCATTGTTAGCACAAATACAATACACAAATGATTACGGGAATAAGGTGGATCATCCTTGCTTCATCAGCAAGACTTGCATGGTTGAGGTTCTTTTCTCAACCATGTTCCTTTGTTCGGTCCAGTCTTCATGCCTACACACTTAAACATATGTTCCGACATCTGTTGGTGTGGCATGGCTCTCTTCACATTCTCTTCTACTTTGTGTGAGGAATTGTACTGCTTAGCAGCTAACATATAAGATAACTTCTTACTCCTGTTAATGACTGCTTCTTGCTCTGGTATTAAGGTTAGGCAACCTTTTGCAATATGACCAGATTTATTGCATCTCTCACACAGAACTTCTTTGACACGTGCATTTCTCTTTGTTTTCAATCTCTCCTGCACTGTGCCTTCATCATGTGAAAGTTTCCCTTTTCCTTTGTCACCAGCCTTGGCCTTTTCAGCTTCAAGTTTCCTCATTCTATTCAAATATTCTGGCCAGATGACTAACATGTCATTGGGAACTTTTGCAGCTGGTTTGGGTCTTCCACATGGGTTCTTCTGAGTTTCATCCCACTTAGTGTTTCGTTTGGATGAATGACCCTTAAATTGCATGGATCTAAAATCCTGGGTCTTCTCAGCATCCCTACTTGAGATCTTCTTGGGGAAATGTGTGTTCACAACATTCTTCTGATTTCTCCCCAAGGTAGCTGCTTCATTCTTTGACGGCATCAGAGGTCTTCTTTTCTTTTCAACAGTGAAAGCATGTTGATATGGACATGTGTCTGCATTGTGACCGCTGTCGTTGCATACATCACAGATGTTATCAAGAATTCCAAATCTGTTTGCAGTAAACAGATGCTTCTGGACCTGCTGATGTTGCTTCTTTTTCTCTGGCTTCCTTCTCTTTGATAGATGCATTCTCTGTGCTTTTCCATGTAAGGGATTATAAAGACAATCCAATGCACAGTGCCCAAATCTGTTGCAGCACCAACATTGACCCACAAATCTTTTCTTCTTTGTGTCTTCTGTATTAAGTTGTTGGGCCATCTGCTTAATATTTTGTCCTCTATTTGAGGAACCCACTTCCTCCTTTTTCTTCCCATCCACCCTAGCCATGGTGGTAGGTTTCTTCTTCTCACCTTTCCTCATCCATACTTGTTTAGAACTTTTCTTCCCACCTGCACTGATTGTAGGAGTGTATTTAGAAATATGAGTACAAGATGGTTTGGATGGTACCTTCAGTTTCTCAGTTGCTTGTGATAGATCAAAGAGTGAAGTCATGATCTTCTTATCACATGTTGGAGGTCTTTTGACTATAGAATCCTCCAATGAGCATTGAGTACCAGCAGCAACTAATTCTTGATGTGGATAATCAAGAGTGGTCATAATCTTCTTATCACATGTTGGAGGCATTTCGGCTTTAGACTCCTCCAACGAACATTGAGTGCAAGAATCACTCATTTCATTCTTTTGTGAAGTCTCAATATGTGTGTTCTCAATCTTGGTCAACTGAGCTTCCAATTTTTGACCCACAATATTGAGGATGATCTTCTGATCTTCAATCGTGATCATCTTCTCTTCACAAGTCTTCTTCAACCTTTCAACCTCATCTTCATGCATCTTAACTTTTTTTTGTAACAAAGAGTCAAGTTCCCTGAATTTAATGGAAGTTTCTTCCAGACAAAAATTCTTAACTTCATTGCTCTTCTTTAGCTCAACTTCAAGTGCATGGACCCTTTCTTTTAGAGTCTTATTGACTGCCTCGTTTTCTTCAAAGACTTTCACCTGTTTGGTGAGCTTCATGTTTTCCATAACTTTTCTTTCCAACCCCTCTTCCATATTGTCAGCTTCCCTTTCTAATCGATTTATCTCAACCTGCATAGATTGGAATAGGCTACAAATAATAGCAACCCTTACTTCTGGAATATCATGCAGATATGTTCTGAGTTTTTCCTGAAAGCTTGAACTAGGGGTATCATCTTTTCCTCTGGATGAGTTCTGAGCCACCTTCTTGATACGTTCCATGCCTAATATTTCTTCATTATTGGAATGGCATGGAGAACAAGACACTGCATCTTCTTTGGATCTGGGGGACTTCTTCATCATCTTCTTCTCTTTCTTTTTCCTATTTGTCAAAGTCTTGGTGGATATAGATTTCTGCTCAGAAGTGACTGCGTCATTATCAAGACTGCTCTTCATTGTTGACTCTAGGAAAGAAACTCAAATCCTCTTCTCAATAGAATTACTGGAGAATATCCAACATACGTCAACCTGCCTCTGATACCACTTGTAGGACCCCGGGACACCCTGAGAGGGGAGGGGTGAATCAGGGTGGCAACTTTTTCTTCTTAAAGTTGTGGATCTTGTTCCCACGTTGGTAGGAACTACTTAAACCTGTATGATGGATATGATCAGCAATTAAACATTCACATGCAGAGACAGATGACACAACTATTTTTACTTGGTTCACCACTGAGGGCTACATCCAAGGAGTATACGCCGACAGGTTGCCGGTCGTACCTAAATCCACTATGCTTCACTAGCTGCGGATACAAATGTTCGGGTACAGACACTCTGTCCCAGGCTCACTGCCTTTACAATTGTTCAGGGATAGCTCACTGCGTCCCTCGGGTCACTCCCGTTGACTCCCCCTGGCTCACTGCCGGTGGTGAAGTCTCACTCAGTTTATAGACGTGAAGGTCTCTTCAATAGATAGGCATTGAAGTCTTTGTCTCCTGTTCAGCATGAGACTTTGCTTGCATCAGAGTCCTGAGTTGATGCTCTTTTGAAATCAATCTCCTACTTCAGTGCAATACCTGAATGCACTAAGTCTCCTTCTCTTCCTTCTATTCCCAATTCTTACACCTGAGTGTATCGATATATTTCTCTCTCTGTGCAGATCAGATTTTGGTTGCACGATCGTTCTTCTTCTCTTCGCAAAGCAGATTTGAGAGTGCTAAGCACCTGTCAAAAGGCCTGCGGGACCCCCAAATTTTCCGCGCACCCTTCCCGGGAGCTTGCGCATAAAATTCAAACCTTGCGCGTAAAAATAACTTTTGTCGCGTAAAAGGCTTTTCGCGCTACTCTGCTTTTTCGTGCAAAACTTCCCTTTTTCGCGCAACGCCCTCTTTTTCGCGCAACCCTCTGTACCTTAATTTTTCCGCGCGCCGGAGCTCAGGATTTGTCTAAGTGTCGAGCCTCGCCGAATGAGAGGGGTTCACCTCATATTTATAGACGACTTTTATCCTGCGCGTAAAACCCTCTTTCTTGCGCGTAAAACTGTCTCTCAGTTCTTTGAATTACGCGCACCTTCCCATTTTTCCGCGCACAGCTCTGGTTTTTCGCGCAGCCCATGCCTTTACCATTTTTCAACGTTCTGATTCTGAAACATCATTTGCGCGAAAAACTATTTCGCGCATCCCGCTGTTTTCCGCGCCCAACTTAAGTATTTCGCGCACATCCCTGATTTTCCGCGCAGCCCATGCCTTTTCCATTTTTCACCTCTCTGATTTCGAAACACTGTTTGCGCGAAAAACTATTTCGCGCATCCCGCTGTTTTTCGCGCCTAACTTAAGTATTTCGCGCAAGCCCCTTATATTTCGCGCACCACTTCCTTTTTGTGCGAACCTCCTTTTGCAGACAATCCATGTCTTCATTTTCCGATTTTGAGGCCCAAAAATTTGGCAAACACTGGAAAACGGCGCCACCTTGTATCTGCTCTTTTAGTCCGCCTCCAGATCATCCATTCCTTTGTCGACGTTCCTTGAATAAAAACATGGATCATTATTCCACAGTCCTCGAACTCGACCTGCCTCCATAGAAACACTTTTGCCAACAAATTTGTATGTCGTTTGTTTGCTTTGTCGACAAGGACGATCACCTCAACAGCGCTTCATCTTGGTGATCTGTATACTTCAACAACTCTTCTGCTTTTATCACAACCTCCACTATTGTGATATGTAGTCTTTGAAGGAACAACTTTAGCATCATCATCTTCTATGACAATGTGATGTTCATGACTATCTCAGAAGTCCAATCATTGCACATTGTCTTCTTCATCAACCGGTATGATGTACTTCATGCAAACCGATTCAATTCGCCAGGAAGTCTCTTGCATGGTTCTCATGCGATCATGAGTAATTGCATGAACTTCATCCAAAAACCTCATTCTTCTTTGATCATCCTTGGATGGATTATACCTCACATTCTGCATTGTTGTAAACAATGTATCACCTTTGACACATGTTCTTTGAACTTCCGATCAATACAACAATCGTCTGAATCACCACTCCTCTACTTCATCGGAGTACTTCATGATCTCCTTCATTTTGATCTGCATTGACAACTATTGACAACAAATACAACCTTATACACAAAGTGGTTCCAACATGGTAGTCATACATCCTATATATCCTATTATTCTAATGTAAATAGAGCATTGTACATGTTTTTAAGATTAATTTCATAGTATATTGAGGTTTTCATTATTGATGGGAACTGTTATAACTTTTTTATACAACATGTATTCTAAGGAAAATACCATAAAAACAATATATATAGAAAAAAAAATAATATTATGGTAAGATAAACACATTTAAATATATCAAAATGTATAAATATATTTTTAATTAAAGTACAAATATAAGTTAGGTCAAGGGAGACCACTCACAACACATGAAAGTCTATGGTATCCAAAGTAATTTGATTTCTTGATAACATTATACTTTGAACAAATTACATTCAATTCAATGGTTTATTGATATTTTTTTAAAAATATAAAATCTTTTGGTGTGAGTTAATTGGAAATGGGCATGTGATTGGTGTGCATTAATGATATACATATAAAGGAAATTATTGGGTTGGACTTGGCTATTCATTCCAAGGTTGGGGGAATGTAAAATTGCACAACCAAGTGATAGATTGGGTGAGGTCAATGGGTATGATCACATGTTAGTCTATTCAGGGGATCACATACTGTTGGAGTTACATTGGGATCATGGAATGAAAATCATAGTGTAAATTTTTGGGCATTACATGGGTTATTTTCAATACATCAATTTAATAAATATGTAATTTATGATTTGGGAATTCTATTTCCCCCTATTTGTGAATGTATTAATTGTGAGATTACATATTATTTTCATTGTATCTTTTTTTGGAAGTATTTAGTGGACCATATATTAGGTTGTATAGTCCCCCCTACATATGGACTTTGATTCATATACATACATTGTTTATCAATATATAGATAAAGGAACATTCTAGTAATTTTCTATTGGAGAACCTTGATGTAGTAGTCATTGTTTTTGGAGGATACAGTTTAGAGAGGTCATGGTGTGGATATTGGATTTGTTCCCCATTAGCATGAGAGTTTTCTTTGGAGTATTTTTAGTTTTACAGATACACTAGTTATACTTATTACACAACATATTGGATTATCATCCTCTTATGTAGTATTATAATTTGGTTGGTTTTATATCATATATCATATTTGTTTTATTAAATTAGGGATGTTTGATGTAGTTTGTGTTGTGTGTGATGGTAAATTGTCCCCTAATGATATTACATAACATTGGAATTTATTTTCAGCCTTTAGGGTTTAGGGGAAGCACTTATGGTTAGTGGAAATTAGTTAAGCCCGAGACAATTGGTTAGGACAAGGATGTTACAATCTCTTTCTCGTATCCATTTATTTATTTATTCAAGACTTTTAAAACAAAAAATATAAAAATAGTAAGCTAGTTAAGAATACACGGAGTTAACCTTAACAATACATGGGAGATGACCTTGGTCAACCCTGGTCTATACTCTAGGAGAACTAGAAGTTGATATTTATAAGATCCTTGTGATATGATTTTAATCAACCTCTCAAGCATAATGAGATTTCATTATTTTTTATAATTTCATATATTGTCCAACATTAGGGTACAATTCATTATCAATTTTATAAAAAAAATCACCATTAGTTTAAAAAGTAGGTTTGAAATAATATTTAACCCATGGAAAATGATAAAAGTATTTTTAATAGGATTTTTACATTTACATACCCTCATAATGTTTTAATTGATAACTCCACATCCAGAAGATCAGATGATGAATTCATATTTTTTAGGATGAGAGTGACCACCACCACATCAATTATAACATAATAATTCTGTAATTTAATTTAAAAAGAATTAAATTACTCTATAAGAAATTTTCATGGTGGATTTTATTTCCCCTTTAATATCCTTAGATCAAGGAATTGAATTTTAAAATGATCATTTTCTCTATATTTGAACCAATGAACCCCAATTTCTAAAAAAATCAAATTCCTCTTCTCAACAATCATATTTGGTATTTTCATTTTTATTTCCTTTTGAAAACCTCATCCTATGTGTCTAACCAATCCATGTTTTTATCACCGTCAACTTCTATGAAATTATTTTTCATATAACAAGCTATTATTTTATGATAAATTTCTCTTCAACTAAATTTTACATCCTTGATATCTTGTTATACATAGCACCATGAGTCTAAATTAAACATAATGGAATATATCATTATAACATAGGAGTTAAATTATTGACATGAATATGATTTCTTTTCTCAAAAATATGTATCGTAACGACCCAAAATTTGACCAATGAAAATTTATCCATTCTTATTGTGACGTCATAATCATATAAAATAACATCAGGAAACAAAATTCCATTTCATGCTTAAATTAACTACCATGTGAAATTTAAACATAAATTTTGCACTTCAGTTTTTTGAATTTCGAAAATTTGACATACACGGTTGCGATTAATAACTTATTGGGAGTCGGATAGGAAGAACATATTTTTTGAAGAATAGTAACATGACCTTATGAATAGTAACTTATCCTTATGAATAGTAACATGACCCTTATGAATGGTAAATCTTCCAAAAGAATAGCAACCTCACCCATGAATGTATAAATAAAATTTATGCATCTTATAACTGAAAATATGACCATAGTAAAAGTGTTGGAATTTTTATAATTCATAAAAATTTTATTACAGTTTTATCATTAATGTAAAAGAAAATTTATTTTCATACAATGTGTTAATAAATTAAAATTTTTATGCCATATGATTATAATATAATTTATTGAGATCTTTATTATTTTTTCAATGTTTTAAAAACGTGAGTTTAATTTTAAAATTTGTATTTTTCATGTAAATTATTATTTTAAAAAAAATTAAATCAATCATTTGTAGAATATTATTTTTAGAAAATAGAGTTCATATTTGGATTCTACACATGAAAATATAGTTTGGGTGAATTTTTGGGATTTTTTTGGAATACTTGAATTTTTATGGAATAGTGAAGTACTATAGTTTACAAAATAACCTACATATATTTATTATAGAGCCATGAATAATGTTTTATAAATATAATCCCAATTGGTTCTAAATAACATTATCAGGTTACTTTATTTAGTCCTAGAGTCATCAGTATTTCTTGTCTTGTGGGGAAATAATAAATTAATGAATATTGTATTGTGAAAACCCCTATCCCCTCCACTATAAATATCACCACTCATACCCTCAATTCATCACACCTCTCAAGCTATAAGACATGTCCAAATTCTGAAAAAAATATCTTCCCCATCCCATACCCCTTGTCCATCATCCCTTGGTTAGATAAAAAGACCAAAACCTTTTCCCAGGGGAGGCTCTCAAAGAAGATAAATTCAAGAGGTAAATTCTATCGCTTTTCTTTCAATTTCCATTCAAATTTAATTTATTTTATTCTCTCATCCTGAACATATATTATCCAAATGTCATGATAACTCCAATATGATTGATATATTGGTATTATATCATATTAATGTAATATTATTCATTATAATCCTCCATCCCTCTCTCTTTTTATAAAAATGTAATTGTTTCCTGTGATGTGTTAATTTACATATATCATGGGTGATGCACTTCCATTTTCCATAAAATCCATAAAATATGTAAATGAAAACATTAAATGGTTTAAATTATTTTAATAATTATTTTTAACCTCTTTTATGTTCGGGAAACAAATTTTATTCATAATACTAATTAGTAAAACAAAACATGTTCGTTGCGATCCAAAAAACCACCCAAATTAACCTAAACCGGCCATTATTTAAATTTTAACTAATGATTAATCCAAATAATATATAAAATAATTAATTAAAATATTATTTAACATCCTAGAATATCATTAATAAATTTTCATATCATTTCGAGGTGTTTTTCCATGTTCTGCATGAACTTCCATTCAGGTGTACCAATGAACTGTTCATGAAAAATTTGAAAAAGATTTCTCCCGAACAACGGATTTAATCTATATAACTCCTCCACAAGGCCCATAATAGAACTTAATGGAACCATAATAAACCATATTAATGTATAAAATTTTCTCTAATTGATAATTAATTAATAGAATTTTATTATACATGAAATTAAAGTAATGAAAGCATTCATATACAAGATAGGGGGAAATTCTCAAACCCAACGATCTTTATTTGGGTTTTCCCACTTTCAATACATTTTCGGTTTGGTTACTCATTAAAAATAAAATTTTTATAATAATATTACCTTTTTATGATATAAATGTTTTCTACTAGAGTTTATTTCAAACATAATATTTTCCAAAAGAACTATTCTTTTAAAAATACATATTTTACTTCTTAGACAAGGTTGGTGGTTATTATATCAAGTATGTTGTTCCATATTTATTTTGGGGACCCAAAGTTTATTAATGTGTTCTTATGAGATTAAAACCATTCCATTACATGGGTTATTTACGTCCATTATTTATATATGTTCTATATGTGATGCATGATAATGAAAATGTTATGATGTGACAATTGAGCCCAGAATTATACAATGCTTTCATGCTTTGGGCTAAGTGGTTAATATGATGAGTTTAAGTGAAATGAGGTGTGAAAGTGATTATAGATTTATTAACATTTATGGTTGGTACTTCACCAGTAATAAATGATGTTTCATATTTATGCATTTCCACAATCCATGTTTTTACCTAATGATCTATCTCATGATTTTTATGATGATGATGTTATGCTCACCCCATGTTATATTGTTTAATGTTTTTATCTATACTCTTACTAGGATTTTAGATCACCGCATTTTTAATGTATATCCTTAGGTGACTACCTATACTAAGGAGAATTGAAGATCCAATAATAAGCTAGATAAGAAGGAATTAAATTAATGTTTATACTTTATGTAGTAAATCTTATGTATGGTATTAGTTTTCCCAAGAGAATATACCATTGGATCCTCTTGAGTAATGTTTTTATGTTGTTTATCATTAAATTTATGTAAAACAAATGTAAGAAAAAAAAATTCTCTCTGTAGTTGGTATTAGAGTCAAGGTTTAGTTTATTTGGGAATTATGATATGTGAACCCTAGATAAAACGTCTATTATGGGACTAAGTACAAATATGCACACTAGAAGCATTGCTAAATATAGGGATCCTATAAGATATTATTTTAGTGTAAATTGCACAAATTAATAAGTAATTTATTTGGGAATCATTTACTTATTCTTCGTTATAACCTTTTCTATTTTAGAAAATTGTGTGAACTAGGAGAAACCATGCCAACAACCCGTTCAAGGGTGAATGCAATGATTTCCTAAATGATATCCCCCATTCTTTGGGAGGTGCATTTAAAAACATCATATCAACTCTTACCCAGTGGTCATAGGTTATGAAAAATAACCCGAATACAGTGGAACATACACCTTTACCTAAGTAGGAATAATTGGCTATCAAGTGTTTTCTACTACAACGACCACTCACGTTTAGTGGATCTTGTGATCCAGAAGTTTCAGAATAGTGGGTCAAATTCATGGAGAAGATCTTTTTCGGATTCATTGTTCTGATATAGAGATGGAGATTCTTATTGTTAATCATCTAGATGGAGGGGAAAATCAACAGTGGGATTTTATTAAGAACAGAAAGCAAGATGGTCAAATTGAAGAGATGGAATGAGAAATCTTAAATATCAAGTTTCTTAACAAGTATTTACCAATAACTCTTCATACAAAGATGGAGAGTGAATTCATAGAGCTCACAAAAAATGACTGATAATCAATCATTGCCTATGAAGTATATTCATCAAGGCTTCCAAGGTATTCTTCAGGTATTATTATCAATAATGATATAAAAATTGATAGAGTCTTTAGTGGGTTAAAACCAAACCTTCGAAGGGCTATTTCAATTCGAGACATTGAGATCTATGAAGAAGTTGTTCGATGTGCTCTCAAATTCGATATGTAGTTTAAGGAATGGTCCCATGGATATGTTGATAAGAAATGAAAGGTGGAGTTTGAAGATGGAGGATCTAATGATAACGGAGGGAAAAAAACTCAACCAACCACATGCCAAAAATGTGGGAAGATGCATCATAGAAATTGACTCCAAGGGAAAGGGAAATATTTCAAGTGTGATAGAGAAGGAAACTAGGATCATGAATGTCAAAAAGTCATGAGAAATCCATAGAATGTGGTGGAATAAAGGATAGCACCACCCATGGTACAATGCTACAACTGTAGAGAGAAAGGGCACTATGCAAGCCAGTGAACTAAACATTGACCCCTCAAGTGTAATCAGTGTCAACAACCACCAAAGCCAAAGGAAAAATGGGTTGGGTTATTCCATCACTACTGCAGATGTTGAGAAAGAAAATGGAGTCTTAAAAGTTACACATCCTATTCACTCAATAATGGAAAAATTATAATTTTATTATGGTTCTATTCATTCCTTTATATCATTCAATTTTTCTAGAAATATATAATCGAATCCATGAGACCTTGAAGAATTGATATCTATAAAAACAATAATTTGTGAAATCACTGAGACCCATGTGTTGGACTCTTATCCAATTGGCGTATGTGGGAATATTCTTCTAGTGAATCTTGTTACACTTCCCTTGGTGTAATTCGATGATATAATGGGAATGGATTGGATCTTATTATACATAGAACATATCAATTTTCCCGAAAAGGAAATATATTTTCACATTCCTAACTATCCCATGAACCTCTATAAATTCAAGGATGATCATGAATCTCCATTTCTAAATCCTTCAATGGTGTGGGTGTTGATTCCCTATAAAGTGGAATACCTCAGTCAAATGGATGAGTCAAAGAAAAGTGTCAACCTAGATGAAATTACCATCGCAAGGGAATATGATGATGTATTTCCTAAATAGTTACCTAGATTTCCCTTGTATTTTGAGGTAGATTTCTCAATATAACTTATACCCAGAGGTACTCTTATCTCAAAGTGTCCCTATAGGATGGTTCCTATCAAATTGGAGAGGTTAATGAAGCATCTGAAATAGAATTTGGACCAAGGGTTCAAATGCCCTAGTGCATAACCATTGGGTGTGCTTGTGATCTTTGTGAAGAAGAAGGATGGATCAATGAAGCTGTGTAATCATTATCATGAACTCAACACGATCACCATAAAGATCAAGAATCATCTTCCAACAATAGATTACTTGTTCAATCAGTTATGAGGAGTTTAGTACTTCTCAAAGGAAGATCTTCATTCTGGATATCATCTACTAAAGGTGATTACAGAAGATATTCAGAAGACTACCTTCCATAAATTTCATGGGCACTACGAGTTTCTGGTGATACGTTTCAAACTAACTAATTCCCCTCCTATCTTCTTTGATTGGATGAATATAGTATTTAGACATTACCTCAACAAATTTTTGGTTGTTTTTATCGATGAAATTCTCATCTAATCTAAGAGAAAGGAGGAACATGAAGAACATCTAAGACTATTTTTGGTGACATTGAGAAAGGATAATTTTCAAACCAAGTTCTGCAAGTGTGACTTTCTGATGAAGAAAGTCACATTGTTGGGACATGTGATTACAAGTAAAGAAATTTATACAGACCCTTCTAAAATAAAGGAGATTGAGGAATACCCCAGGCCCTCTAGTGTCATAGAAATCTGTAGTTTTCTCGGATTTGTAGGGAACTACCGAAGTATTGTGACAAAATTTTCACAATTTTCAAGACCGCTAATTAAGTTAACAAGGAAAGGGGTAAAGTATATCTGGATGGAATAATGTGAGGAAAGCATCAAGGAGATAAAGAGAAGACTGATTAATACACTATTACTCTCATTACCAAAATGAAGAGATTATTTTTTGATATAAAGTTATGCTTTGATGAAAGTATTGGTATGTTTACTCCTGAAAAATGATAATGTGATAGCCTACACCACATGATAGTTGAAGATCCATGAGCAGAACTACACGATACTTGATATGGAGCTACCAGTTGTAATTTTTCCATCAAAATATAGCAGCACTACCTCTATGGTGAGAATTGTGAAATATATACTGATCACAAGAGTCAAAAGTATATATTCACACAAAATTATTTCATCATGAATCAAAGGTGATTGTAATATTTAATAAAGGACCCTGATTTCTCTATTCACTAACATCCCAGAATGGAAAACAAGGTAGTTGATGCTCTAAGTAGAAAATAACATGATACTCTATCCACGCTGCGGATTGAGAAATAACCTATATTCATGGATATGGAAGGGATGGATTTGTAAATCATAATAGTAGGGAATAAATCCTACCTTTTCTTAATGATTTCCCTAACATCTATCCAAGAGAAGATTAAGGTGTCACATAGGGATGATCTGGAGTTACAAAATAAGGTGAATGCAGTAATGTAAGGGAAGCTGTAAGAGTTGTATATTGATGATGGTGTTGTGATTCAGTTTGTAATGTGGATTTTTGTACCTTGATTAATCATGATAATGAAAGATCTATTTAACAATTCATGTAGCTTAATATTATGTATCCATCATGGTAGCACTAAGATGTTTCGATATCTCTAAGAGCACTTTTGGTGGGATAACATGAAGAAGGAGATTGAGGGATATATCTCAAGGTTCTTAGTATTTCCACATGCTAAATTAGTGGAACAAATGTGAAAAGGGACGTTGTAACTATTTCCTATTACCATGTCAAAATGTAAGAGTGTGACTACAGACTTTGTCCTCGGTCTCTCGAAGATGTCCAAGAGAAATAATGCGATATGGGTTGTGGTTGACCGAATCACCAAGACTACCCACTCTATCAATATTTAGAAAGATCTATCACTTGAAAAAACATTCAATGATATATGTGAAGGAACTGGTGAGACTGCATGGTATTCCACTCTTGATTGTCTCTGATCATGATCCAAGGTTAACATCAAAATTCTAGAGGTTCTTCCAATATGATTTAATTAAAGAATTAAATTTCAGCATGGCCTATCACCCCCGAACTGATGGCCAATTTGAAATGAAAATTTAGACACATGAATATATGCTAAGAGACTGATATTTAGAACTCAATGGTGGATGGGATCAAAATCTCTCATTGGTTGAGTTCTCACACAAAAATATCTTCCATTCAAGTATAGATATTGATCCATATGAAGCTCTATACGGAAAGCGATGTAGAACTCCAACCTATTGTGATGAAGTTGGAGAAAGAAATCAACTTGGACTTGATATTTTACAAGAGATGATGGAGAAGTTTCAAGTCATCCAGAAACATATCAATGCTACTCAGAGTAAGAAAAAGAGTTATGATAACTACAATAGAAGGGACTTGGAGTTCAACATTGGAGATAAAGTCTTCCTTTGAATATCAAAGTGTAAGAGAGTCTTGCGGTTTGGAAAGAATGTGAAGCTAATCCCAAGGTACATTGGACCCTTTGATATCCTTGACCACATAAGAGTCCTGGTCTATCTGATTTCACTTCCACAACATATTTCTCATGTTTATGATGTGTTTCACATATCACTCCTGAGGAAGTATAGACTAGATCCATAACATGTACTGAACTCATAGGTGGTATAGCTGAATGATGATATCTCTTATGAGGAGAATACAGTAATGATTTTAGATAGGAGAGATAAGGTTCTACGTAACAAGACAACCCATAATATCAAATTTTTATGGAAGAAATATAAGTACGAAGAAGAAACATGGGAATAATAGGATACAATGAAAGAGAAGTACCCTCACCGGTTTCTGTAAAATGAAATTTTGAGGGAAAAATTTCAAAAGGGGGGAAGAATGTAATGACCAAAATTTTTATCAATGCAGATTTCTCCCTAATAGTAGTAATCCATAATCTTAATAAATCACATTAGGAAACCCAATGAAATGTCATTATTAAATGAACTACTATGTGACCTTTAAACAAATATTTTCCACTTCTGTTTCTTGAATTTCTAAAATCTGACATATACAGTTGCGATCAATAAGATGTTTATGTTCTGATATAAAAAACATATTTTTTTGGTGAATAGTAAGCAAACCTTATGAATAGTAACATAAACTCATGAATAGTAAAATTAATCTTATGAATGGTAAGCCATCCAAAAGAATATTAACCTCACCCATGAATGTATAAATAAAATTTAGGCATCTTATAAGTGACAATATGCCTATAGTGAAAGTGTTGGTATTTTTATAATTGATAAATTATTAATTACAAATTTTTCATTAATTTAACAGAAATGATATTTTATTAAAATGTGTTCATAAATTAATATTTTGTGTCTTATGATTATAATATAGTATTATGATATCTCAATAAGTTTTCAATGTTTTTGAAAAGTAGTTTTAATATTTAAATTTAAATTTTTCAAGTAAATTATGATTTTAATAAACAATTAATTAAATCATATTTAGAAAATTATTTTTGAAAAATGTGGCTCTCTTTTCTTATTCTACACAACAAAAAATGGTAGGGTGAATGTTTTGGTTTTTTTTGAAATACTTGTATTTTTGATGAATAATGAAATACAATAATTAACAAAATAGGATAAATACATTAATTACAGATTCACGAATGATGTTATGATAATGTAAACAAAATTGGTTTGAACTCACATTCTCAGGTTTCTGTATTTAGTTATTAAAACATTACTGGTTATTTTCTTGGGGAGAAATAATAAATTGATGAATACATTATTGTGAAAACCCCTCTCCCCTCCACTATAAGTACCACCCCTCAAACCCTCATTTCTGTACACCTCTCAAGATACATGCCTTGTCCAAATTACAACCAAAGAACTTCCCTAGTCCCTACCTAACATTAAAAAACACTTGTTCTGATAAAAATACATAATTCTCTTCCCTAAAGAGGCTCTGAATGAAGATATATTCAGGAGGTAATTTTTGTCACTTTTAATTCAATTTCCTTTCCAAATCTATTTATTTTCTTCTCTTATCATCAAATTATCTTATCCAAATGTCTTTATAACTTCATTATTATTGTTATACTAGTATTATATCATGTTAATTTATGATTATTAATTATACCCCCTTCTATGATTATAAAAATGATATTTTTTTCCCGTGATGTGTTAATTTACCTACACCATGGGCGATGCACTTCTATTTTCCCTAAACTACTTATATGATATCAATGAAACCATTAAATGGTTTAAAGAAGAATGTAATATTTATTTAGTAACCCCTTTTATGTTCTAGATACAACTTTTATTCATAATACTAATTGATAAAAAAACATGTTTGTTGTGATCCAAAATCCATCCAAGTTATCCTAAAACGATCATCATTAAATTTTAACTAATGATTAAAAAACATGGTATATAACATAATTTAGTAAAATATCAATTAAAATCTTGTAATATCATTAATAATTTGTAATATCTATTTTGTATGTTTATCCATGTTAAACAAAAACATTCATTCATGTGTACAAGTGAACCGTTCATGAAAACATTGAAAATGAACACTCTTGAACAATGAATTTAAACTCTATAACTCATCCAAAGGACCATAAAAGAACATAATAAAACCATAATAAACATATTAATGTATAATTATTTTTAATTGATAATTATTTAACATAATTTCATTATACATGACATTAAAGTGAAGAAATCACTCATATACATGGTAAAGAGAAATTCTTGATCCAAACTTTCTTTTTTTGGTTTCTCACTCTTTGAATTAATTTTTAGTATGTTTGGTCCTGAAAAATAATTTTTTTTCAATATTATATTACCTTTTATGGGATATAAATGTTTTACACAAGTGTTTATTTCAAACAAAATATTTTCCAAAAGAACTCCTCTTTCAAAAACACACATTTTTCTTCACACTCACGGTTGATGGTTGTTGTAGCAATTATGTTATTCCCTATTTATTTTGGGAACCCAAAGTTTATGAATTTATTATCATAAGATGAAACACATTAATTTATATGGTTTATCTATGTTCGTGGTTTATATATGCTCTATGTGCCATGGTTGATAATGAAAATGTTTTGATGTGACGGCTACACCCAATCATGAACCAACCGAGGATGACCCTGTACTGGTCACACAAGCCAGTCCATGACATGTCCCAAAGGGTGTTACCAATCCCCATGGGATGATAAATAGTTTTGGTCATAAAAACATACATGAGGTAATTATTTAAGCACAATATGTAAAACCAGTACCAGATAAATAAATAGAAAAAACAGAGCACGCAAAAAAATTACAACTAAAAAGAAATTAATTGCAAACAAGACCATTCTACAACAATCTCAGTGTGACCCCTTGATCATTTCCAACCACAAGCCCAAAAATACCCCCACATGAGAAACCATTATGTAAAATCTTGAACAACAGCTGGACCTACAATTAAAATGGTAACAGATAGGTGTAATCACCAAAATGCTTAGTAGGGATGCCAAAAGTAAACAACTGAATCCAATTGTTTCCTTACACAATGTTTTCTGATTACACATGTTTTGAAATTCAACTATAAAAATAAGGTTTTCCTATTTAAACAAAATAACACCTCTTTAACAATATGTGAACCAACTCACTCCATATATTATTTCAAAAAATAGTTTACCATTTTATAAACATGACCAAACAAGTAATATTAGGGCAGTGAGAAAGGGAGACAGGAAAAAAATACAGGCCAAAAATAAACTAGTGTAGAAGAAAATAAACAAGCAATACAAGATGAAAACAAACCAGTGTATCAGAAAATAAACATGAAATATAAGATGAAAATAGACCACTATAGCATAAAATAATCAAGCAATCCAAGCTGTAACTATGGTCAATACCAAACATCCCTAGACAACCCCTAGACGCACTCGGTTTGGAACCACCTACCTACGTATGGGGAATCCCCATAGTCTGCAATACAGTGGTCGCCCTCATGAAAAAATCAGCGGAAAAACACACCTGGACTTTCTATCTACCCGAGGTCACCAACCTGTCTAATCAGGACTGGTGAGTAACCGTCACTCGATAATCGTTAAGACACCCAAGAAACCATGGTGGTTATATTAAACTATGTATGTAAGAGGCCCTCACACACAAGACTCATCTCACCGCACTTGCCTATCCCAAACATGAACACCAATATACGACAACCCATAAGGGATATCCCTCTTCTATAGGTGCCCCATATTTATATACATATATTTCATATCATATAAAGGTTACAACATGGCTTTCAAACTATTAAACATTTAAACCATTTCATATAACAATCAAATTTTCCAACTGGGCATACACTTTCTCTAAAACACTATCCCATTTAAATGTAAGTACAAACATTACTATTATATGAAAAGTGTCAAACGGGCCATTAACTCAACATTTCTAAACACAATTACCCAAAAAATCATACCAATACTACTTTTACATTTTCAAATCCCAATGATCCCTTAAGAAAACATTCACCAAAACCCACACGAAGAGGCAAATGGGCACACAGTTTAAAACACATGCACCAAATAATTTTCCGAGGCCAATGGACTAAAACCATGAGGAATATATTTAAACTCATCCATTAAAAATTCACAATAGAACCCCCATACTTTATAATCTGAAGATCCATTTTGTGGATCTAAGGTTTATTAAGAACTATACAATTTTATGCCACCATCTTCATTTTGAGGCACATCCATGTGTGCACCTAGTGCACCCATGGATGTTTCAACATCTACTGGTTCATCAAGATTCCATAGGGTTACCAAAAAATCAATTCCATAAAACAACATTTTCTTTAAATCCATCGTCACTGACCCACTTTGTTCTAAAAGAACACAAACCAAAACATTAAAGCCACTAAATATTTACCAATGTTTTTCAACACAATAATCAAGGCATAACATAACCTATTTATACTCACAAAATAATGTTCATTAACAAACAATTACATTGCTATAGAATAATTTCTATACATTTCTTAAAAACCCAACTCTTCATTAAAAGACCAAATGAAATTTTAACAAGCTTCCTCGGTACCCCTAATCCTAGGAAATTTACACAAAATTTAATCTAAAACATATTTTTAACAAAACAAATAAATTATAAATTGCTATAATAATTTAAACAAGGGTTCCATAGATGTGTGAAACTAGTTTATAAATTTATTTAAAATGGAAAGCATCAAAGGAAAGGCTTTAGGAAATAAAATCTTGGAAACACCTACCGGAACCTCGTGCGATTGGAATGAAACTTCAACGTGAATGAATAATGTTTCCCCACCAACTAATCACACCCTTAAATCCAAAAGAAACCTAAAATACACATTAACCCTAATATTTAGGGTTTGGGAAACAATAAAACCAACATTAAAACCCTAGAAATTGAGTGAGGAGAAGAGAATATGTGGAAAAGAACTAATCGGAAGGAACCAATGGAGAGAGGAGCTTCCACCGAAAGGAGCACCGATAGGGAGGATGCGTACATGAGGGGGTAAGGGGAAGAGGGTGCATGGGAGATTAATAAGGGTAGAAGGGTTTCCATGAGGGATAATAGGGATATGGGGTTTTCATGAGGGAAATTGGGGTAAAGGGGAGAGAGTGCTCAAGGGATAAAAAATGGGAGGGGGTGTGCATGATTGAAAAAAATAAGAGGGGCGTGATTGGAGAGAGGGGTGACTAGAGAGAGGGATTAAAAAATAAAAATAAATTGGAGAGAGGGGTGCATGGAGACAGGTGGGATTGGAGATAGGAAAAAAATGGATTAAATGGGAGAGATAGGTGAGTCGTAGAGGATTAAAAATTATTAAAAAATTAAAATTAACAACAATAATTTTTTTAATAAATGGTAATAATAAAAATAATAATAATTTAAATAATAATAATAACAAAAAAATTTAATGAAAAAATTTATAATAATGTTAATAATTATATAATAATAACAACGTCTTTAATTTTCATAATGATAATCATATTAGTAATGAAAATAAAAATAGTAAAAATGATAATCATAATTTTATTCAGTTTCCTTTAAATAATAACAAAATTAAAAATCTAATAATAATTTTATTTATAAAATTTTAATGATTATAAGATCATTAACAATATTAATTAAAAAAACATGTTTATCTACACAAAAATGTTATTATTATCATCCATTATAGATTTACATTATTTGGTTCTCATAATTTCTTATTATTTTAAGTAATGGGTAACCACATGGGAATATGGGCCGACCTCACGGTTACTACGAACTGTGTGGTGCCCATGTACCAGTCTGAAACCCACATAAAACATCCAATATCAATAAAAAAAATTAAACATACACTCATCCTGCACCATGATGAGGATAACAAAATCCATGAAATAATAAAATAAAATATTATAAAAGGTCAAGGTGTGAAAATTCTCCCGACCAAAAAAACTTTCTTCTCCTAGAAAGTCACCCAGCTAAAAGATATCCAAAACTCAGGTCAATGCCCGACCAAAACCGTTGGAAAAAAATGAACCTCAAGATAATTATTAACACTACAAGTTACACCTGACCAACTCAAAGAGAAACCATAAAAAAAGTAAGGGGAGAAAATGAGATTTTTCTCCCCACAATAAGAATTCCCCAACCACAAAAATTAGAAGTCAAATACACCACCTGAGGGGATGCGAGAACTCTAAACCAACACAAACTGACTTCTATAGAATGAGCGAAAAAACTTCTCTGTTGAAACTTGGACATCCCTACACAGAACCAAAAAACCCCCAACAATAGAGAAAAATCGCTGAGAAGAACTTAACCCTAGTAGTTAATTTGAGATTAACTACAAACTTAATTCCCCCAAATGAACTTACATCTCAAAAAAAAAACAGATAAACCAAGATCAACCCAAACAAGGGTGAAATACACTTTTACAAAAAAAATGCCTGATTTAGAAAACCACATCCACCCAAATATGACTGCTTGGATTATAATTTAATGAGTCCATCATAACATCATGACAAAACAATGAACTTACAACAATGACAAAACCTTAACAAAATAAAAACAAGAATGAAAAGACTTTAAATGTTCCACTGCCAACACAGAAATCAAAACCCGGACCAAGGCTTCACACCCTTGGAAACTCCTAACTGTGTGGGATCTTTACACTAAGACCTATGGAAGGGGCTCTGATGGATGAAACATTTCATACCCAACAGTCAGACACTAAAATTCTTACCTCCATAGCATCTCCTTTAGGAAATGATTCATGAAATACTTATTTAGATGACCCATACATCAACAACGATGACACATCTTCAGAGGTATGAAACATGAAGGATTCTAAAGCCCAAATTGGCCACACTGGTGGAACACCACTGAATACTCCAACGAAAAGGATTTCAAAAACACTACATAGGACTCTTTTTTAATAGGACCCTATTTTACACCCTGCTCGCTAGATGGGGAACCTTCATGAGAAACTAGATACGCTGGATTTCTAAGTAGCTACGCTCAAAAGACCAACACACCTAAGAAAACCTCATCTACTAGCTTCTCAAAACGATGGTCCCTAGAAGGGAGGACCTCATCCATGATCTCTTTATGAAGACACCAAATTAAGAGAGATGTATTCATCAAATATTATGACACAACCTCTGAAGAAAAAGGACACAATTTCCTTGAAATTTTCAACATATGTCTTTACCATACGCTGGCCTTGTTGAATGCACATGATCTATTCCCTTTTCTTCATCTTCACCTCTTAAGGTATAAATGTAACTCCCAACCCCAGTTACCCATATTCGGTGCATTATTACATAACATTGGCATGATCACAAAAGATCAAGTCTCAAAAGACCGATTAGTTTAGTTTCCTTGGAATCACTATATATATTCATAAGTCTTACATTACATCATAAAGTGAAAAAAAAGTACAACACATTTTGTCTTCATATCCCCTAATACATTCCATACAGGTCATTCATAAAATAATTCTTCACGTCCTGAGAAAAATTAAAACATTGAAAGGTGTGAGCTCATATGCTCAGTAAGGATAACAATATAGAAGAAACTTTCATAAATAAACATAAACATTTAAGGCAATGTATAACTAAAACATAAGCCTTTTAAATTTGAACTACAGCATAATAGGGCAAAGATAAAATGATATAACTACATTTACTTAATCACATGAATATTATACTAGTAGAATAATTTCATGCAATATCAATAACCACTTTCATAATGATGGAATGCATAATTTCAGAATATCATAACCACATAGTCAAGGCCTTGTACCAAGAGTACAAATAATATTTTGTCAAGGCCTTGTTCCAAGACACTAGTTTGTCTCATGAGACCTACGGATTCATAGAGGAGCTATAGAGGGCTCCACCTATCACTTATTAAGTCCAATCCATTCCTCATATGAACAGTATTAAACATAACATAAACATTCTTATTAAAACTGGCATACAAAATGTCAATTCTTTCTCTATAAACCATGAATGGTATAAAAATTACCCATCCACAGTCAAACATATCACAAAACCATCAATACAATATAGAAGTTTTGTATCATAATAAATCAACTTCAAATAAACTTAAAATCCATCAAAGGATGTTGACATAGATGAAATCAAAACTATTTGAGAGAAATATCACTTTTTTTAAATCATTCAAAAGTCACATAATTATAAAAGAAAACGTTTTCTTTGAAAATATTTTTATAAGCAAGTAAGGGAATCTTAGATGATTTTATAATGGTAGAAAATAGGCACACTCGCCGCATAAGTTAAAAAAACATCTTACCTTAATTCTATCGAAAAGTTTAAAAAGGTCTTTGTTTGGAAAATGACGAAAAGATTCCTTTATAAACTTCTTATAAAAAATAAATCAAGGGTATAAATGACTTTAACCCATATTCTGTAAAATAGTATGAATTATTTGAAATACTTTTTTTAAGAAACATGGATGTGGATGATCAAGACATCCTAGTATATAATTACATATAAACAACCTCGGATAATGAAGAGATTGTGAAATAAACCCTTAACTTGTACTTTTCTTTGGTTTAGGGTAGGTTAACCTCATGTATAATGGTGAAATAATTGTTATTAAAATATACAATAATCATATACATTAATATGATATCATATATGATCTTTTAACCTTGCTTTCTTAATAATGTCTTAGTATTATCGTCATTTCGGGTGTTAATTTACTCATTTTCTTTTATATGTTTTGTTACATAAGTCGTGTTTGTTAGGGATAGGTTGTATCTTATTCATATAAAGAACGATATCAAGTCCTTAAACATTATTTTTAATCATAAAATGAGAATTATATTTTTATGGATATGACGGGGAATGAATCTCATCGCGTTCGTGGAGACGGTAGTTCGTACGTACGGATGAGCGACAATATCATTCTTTTGATATTAAAATAATATATAATTGGATGGTGTATCATATATACATTATAATTATCATGATATATTTATTACTTACTTGAAATACACATCATTATTATACCCATCCAAATAATAATGTATTGAATAACAATTACACCATGATGTGGAGACGGTAAGCCGTACGTACGCACGTATTGTGACATGTCATTCAAAAGATGGATAGAATAATGAATACAGTTGCACCATATTTATAATAACATCACAGTATATATAATATACTAGAGTTATTATTTTATAATGGAAATATCAATGAAATAAGAAGTTTAAGAAGAATGGAACTTGAATGAGGGTGGTGAAAACATTACCTCTTCTTCGGGTTCTTCCTTTTGATTTGATCAAAAGGGATCCCTGGGTTGGATTTCGGACTAAAGGAAGGCCTCTAGGATTAAGGGGGGATAGGTGAGAGGGTATTTTGGCAGAGTTTGGACGAACAAAAAGGCTTTGAAGGTGTGAAGAATTGGTTATAAGTGGTTTCCTTTTATAATGGGGAGGAGGGACTCTTTAGGAAAAACATAAAGTATTATTTTATAATAAATTAATATTCGGTTTCTAATGGCTCAAAAGTATATTATTAAAATTATAAAGTGGGGATGAGTTGAAATCCTTTCAACCAATAGATTTTAGACAGGTTTGGGTCATTATATTAACCTTGTCTTTTAGTTTTAACTCTTAGTTAATTAGTTTGACACTTACCATGTCACTTTGTATTTTTATATTATATAGTTAATAAACTTACTATCTACATCCAAGAGACCCCCAAGTAGTCCATTAATTATACACCTATCATTATATAAGTACTTTGGCTGATCCTTAGATTTTTAGGAATAGAATATGAATTAATAATATAATATTTGTTTTAAAAACTTATTTATGTAAATTTTGAAAATATTTAATAATTGATTTTTTTAAAATGATAAAAACATTATTAATTAGAAAAATATTCATTTAAGAAATCCTAACATGTAATATTAACTATTAAAATTAGTTTATGGAATCAAAACATTCAAATTATTTTTATTTTAACATTTATAATACTAATTATTTGATTCAATAATTAATAAGAAAAATACTGCATTATTATTGTGTCATAAATTAATTTACTTATTCAATGTCTAAAAATTATAAAATAAAATACCATTATTTAGGAAATATTTTTAGATTTCTAATGAATATTTATTTTCTAAAATATAACATATATAACTCTATGTAAAAATTGTTTTTCTAAAAGATATATGCTTGTGTCATTTTTGTATTTACTTTAACTTAATTAATATAATGTGTCATTATCACTTACAAGTGGATCCATGGGGTCGCAAAATCGAACCAAAGATTCCCATGGTCAAAAATGTATCAACCAATAGTGTTAGGAAACATTTTGGGGTAATTTATTATTATTATAATATTATTTTTTACACTTATTTATCGGATTTACCCTTTAACCATGGTAAATAAAATATTTACCGAAGTAATTATTCAAAATGAATAAAAATAAATGTTACCTATTTACACAATTTGGACCTCATGATTCTAAATATGGAATCCATTTTTTCTAAATTCAAAACACATAAGTGGCAGAAATTAATTTAAAATTAATTCCCACTGTTTGAACGAAAAGCGTGTTTTTAAGAGATAATAACTATCAAAAGATTGACACTCGTTTATGTCCGGTTTAAATGTGAAATTATGTCTAATGACCAAAATTGTATTAAATGGTAAAAATATATTCTAAATATACTTTAAAACCACTCAAATTAATAATTTATCACTATTAATTATTTCAATTAAAAAAAGTTGTTTTTACTTAAAATTTAATAATTTTCACTATTCATCAAAATATAAAAGTTATCCAAAAAGTACCAAAATCTCACCCTAGTCTAATTTCAAAATTATGAATACAAAAGTAAAGTCAATTTTGAGAGATAAAATTTATAAAATTTGAAAAAGTGGGTATTACTATTCATAACGGCTAGTTTGATTGGTCGCGGTGTGTTAGAATCTCGAAGTTGCGTACAACACACACTACTGTATTATTCAAAGAGAATAATAATGTGGAAGATTGGGGTGTTACATTCTCCCCTCCTTCAAATAATTTCGTCCTTTAAATTTCTATAATACTACTGCATGAAAAGAATCGGGTGGTTCTTCATCAAAAGTTCCTCGAGTTCCCACGTTGCCTCTTCCATCTTATGGTGTCTCCATAGAACTTTTACCAGATGAGTCGTACAGTTTCTCAGCACGTGTTCTCTTGTATCAAGAATCCTAACTGGATATTCGCAATAATACAGGTCGGGTTACAGTTCTAATTCCTCAGAGGTGAGTACATGTGTTGGGTCATACATGTATTTTCTCAATAGTGATACGTGGAACACATCGTGAACTTTGGAGATACTTGGTGGCATTGCCTACCGGCAAGATACAACCCCAATTTGTTCTAGAATATCGAATGGTCCGACATACCTAGGACTCGATTTTACCTTCTTACCGAAACGTATAACACTCTTCCATGGAGATACCTTCAAGAAAACATGATCTCCTACCTGAAATTCCAAATCCTTCCTTCAGTTTTCAGCATACCTCTTCTGTCTACTTTGAGCTTCTTTGATGTGGTTTTGGATTACCTTCACCTTTTCCATCATTTCCTCCACTAGTTCTGGGCCTACGAGTTTTCTTTCACCAACATCATCCCAAAAGGTTGATGTGCGACATATCTTTCCATATAACGCTTCATATGGTGCCATCTGAATACTTGAATGGAAGCTATTGATATAAGAAAATTATATCAAAGCTAAATATTTATCGCACATACACTAAAAGTGAAGTGAGCATGATCTCAAAATGTATTCTAAGGTTTGAATAGTCCGTTCTGATTTACCATCTGTTTGAGGGTGGTAGGTAGTGCTCAAACAAAGTTTAGTATCCAGGGCCTTCTGAAGACTCTTCTAGAATATTGAAGTAAAACGGGGATCACGATCTAAAACAATCAATAGGGGTACTCCATGAAGTCTCAAAACTTCATTAATATATTGCCTTTCTAGATGTTCAAGTGGTAAATCTTTCCTTATGGCAAGAAAATGTGTTGACTTGGTAAGACGATCAACAATGACCCATATTGCATAATTATTTCTAAGAGTCTTTGGTAGTCCCATGACAAAGCCCATTGTGATATTATCTCATTTCCACTCAGGTATGAGAAGAGGTTGCAATACTATACCAGGCTGTTGCCTTCCATCTTTCACTTGTTGATAAACCATACATCTTGACCCAAAATCAGCAATCTCTCTCTTCATGTTGTCCCACCAAAAATGTTCCTTCAAATATATATACATTTTGGTGCTCCAAGGGTGTATAGAGAAATTGGAACTATGAGAATCATCCAACAATTGTATTTTTAGATTAGGTATATTGGGAACACAAAGTCTCTTCCCAAATTTCAAAATTCCATCTTCATACACAAAGTCACTAAATCTCCCATTATTCACAACTTTAATCTTCTTTTGAAACTCTTAATCATAAGTCTAAGAACTTTTAATCCTTTCTAATAAAGATGGTTTGGAAACCATTTGAAAAAGTTTTGATGTTTTAACTTCCATGGTGATTCCCATATCCATCTTTACTAAATCCATGAAATTTAGATCCCTGCCAACTCTCATCTTGTTCAAAACATCCATGATACTTTCTGATCAATGTATCTTCCACCTATTTTCCCTTCCCTGGGTGGTAGTGTATCGTGCAATCATAATCCTTTAGTAGTTCAAGCCATCACCTTTACTTCATGTTGAGTTCTTTCTATGAGAAAATATGCTTCAAACTCTTGTGATCAGTATAAATCACAAATTTTCAGCACAGAGGTAGTGTCTCCATATCTTCAAAGAAAATATCACAATTTCTAACTCGAGATGATGAGTAGGATAGTTTTTTTCATGAATTTTCAACTTTCGTGATGCATAGGCAATAACCCTATCATTCTGCATAAGGACACAACAAAGTCCTTTCTTCGATGCATCACTATAAATAACAAACCCATCATTCCCCGATGGTAGAGTCAATATAGGAGCATTGACTAATCTTGTATTCAGTTCTTCAAAACATTCTTCACACTCTTTTGTACAAACAAATTTAACCCCTTTACGTGTGATATTTGTTAATGGGTTAGCCAACCAGGAAAAATTCTAGATGAAACTTCAATAATAACCTGCTAAACCAATTAAACTGCGTACCTCAGTTATACTTGTCAGTGCTGTCCATTCTTGGATTGATCTTATATTAGAAGGATCAATAGAGATTCCATCCTTAAAAGCCAATATGGACAAGAAAAGAAATCTCTTGATGCCAGAATTCACACTTGCTAAACTTCCCATATAATTCATGTCTTCTTAGAGTCTTCAAGATAATGCGCAATTGATTTTCATGATCTTCGTAGCTTTTGGAGTATACCAATATATCATCAATAAATACTACAACAAAATCATCGAGATATTCCTTGAAAACATTGTTTATTAGATCCATGAAAACAGAGGTTTCATTAGTCATCCCAAAAGGCATTACTGTAATCTTGTAATTCCCGTACCTGGTTCGAAATGCTGTCTTAGAAATCTCTTCCTTCTTCACACACAACTGATGGTATCTAGATCGAAGGTCAATCTTTGAAAAGTATTGAGCTCAATGAAGTTGGTCAAATAAATCATCAATGCAAGGTAGGGGATACTTGTTCTTTATTGTTATATCATTGATTTCCCTGTAGTCGATACATAACCTAATAGACACATCTTTCTTCTTAACAAAAAGAACAGAGGAACCCCATGGAGAAACACTAGGGATAATAAATCCCTTATTACTTAATTCCTCTAGTTGTTTCTTTAGTTCTATTAATTCCACAACTTCCATTCTATAAGGGGTCTTCGATATGAGCCTTGATCCAGGAATTAAATTAATGGAAAACTCAATTTCTTGTTCTGGAGGATTTCTAGGTAAATCTTTGGGAAACACATCAATATATTCTTTCACAATAGGTACAACCTCTATTTGAACATTCCTTTCCCCACCCACAGTTATTTCATTCTCTTCCTCCCCAATAATTGAATTTAGTTGAGCTACTGGGAGTGGATCTATATAAGAATTAGTTGGTGATGATTGTTCTTTAAAGATAAGGTGTTCCTTATCATCATCATCATCATCAAAAATCATAACCTCCTTCTTCTTACAATAAATCTTTTCATCATAGTTCGGAATCCAATCCATACCAAGGATTATATCAAACCCATTCATATGTATGACAATGAGATCCAGAGATAAAGAACATTTATGTGCTCCAATGGGAACTGATTCACAAAACTTTGTAGCAATGATACTTCCCTTATGATTTTTAACTGACAACTCCATTGTTAAATCAAATTGGAAATATCTAATTTTCTTTGCAAACTGGGAAGATATGAAACAATGCAATGATCTAGAATCAAATAATGCATTTTATAAACTTGAGGAAACCATTAAATTACCTGCCACCACGTCTTTTAGAGCTTCTACCTCAGCAGTAGTGATATCATAAGCTTGGCCTTGATCCCTTGGAATTTTATGAGGTAAGTTCCCCTGGCGATTAGGACATTCATTTTCATAATGTCCCATCTCCCTGCAATTGTAGCGTTGAACATAGATAGCTTCTTTCTTCCCCTTGTAATCACGAGCTTGGTGGCCTTTTTCACCACAATTGTAACATATTCCCATTCCATTTGAGCAAGTACTAGGGTGTTTTTTTACCTCATTTACTACAGGATAGATATTCAACTTTTACCTTCTTCCCCTTATTTCCATTTCCAGAGTGATCAGAAGATATATTCTTCCCTTGTTTTGCTATAAATTCATAAGACTTAGAGAATTATTTTTCTGTATTGATAGCACATGTGAAAATATCTTTGTAAAACGAGAAGGGTTGTGAGACTAATTCTCACTGGAGGAACTATTTTAACCCATCAAAGAAATGATCAATCTTACTTCTTGGGTTACGTATATAATCTGCAGCATACCTCGCTAACCTTGGAATGTTATCCTCATACATTGCGAAATTCTCATCCTCCTTTTTCCTCAGACATAGAAATTGCCTTTCCAAATCTTCTCAATGGTCACGAGGAAAGTATTTTTCTTATAAAAGCCCTTTAAACTCCCTCCATTCCATATTTGATACTTCATCATCTTCTTTGATGTTTTCAATCAATGACCACCATTGATCAGCATCTCTAGTGAGGCGGTAAACTGCCATGAGAAATTTTTCCCTTTCGTTACTCTCCATGGTGTGGAATATTTTCTATAAAGAATTTATCCATTTCTCAGATACTAATGAATTTGTACTCCCATTTAATATTGGTGGTTTTTACCTCATGAAGCGATCTAACATTGATCCTCCACGCTGTGGATCAGGGGGCTCCATACGGGTAAGGTTATTATTCATAACCTGAGTGAGTTGTCCCAGTATTGTGATTAGCTGATCAGCACGAATTGCATCACCAGCACCACTATAATTATCTTGATCAGGAAGGCAATACCTAAATAGAATGCATTCATTGATACCGTTTCCTTTTCCTTCACTATGCGCCATTTCTAAACAATGGCATACACTAGATTAGTTTATGAATCACAATACATAAATCCAAAATTGTAAAACACTTATCATAAATTGAACAGTTTATGGATATAATCCATAATCATAAAAATGTCTTCTTTGAGGAAGTATATACTCATAAACCCTTCATAATGGTTTGTAATGAAAATGAGAATTATCCTAACCATATCCCCTGAGAGTTTCGTAACCAAGAGTGCAGCAAGGCCTGTTATCATGCACCAGTTCCCGTTAGAGTGTATCTAAAAGCAGTGTTTTCGGGTGTTACCTCTAGGTACATCTGTGCCAGAGTCGCCTCTACCTGCTCATATCTAAATATGGATGTATTGCTTGGAAAATTCACAAAATCTCTACAATACCAAATTTCTAGGAAGTTATTCTACACTAATCCTCAAAGACCATCTTAGGTCTATGTTCCCTAATATGAGTTTATCTAAATCTAGCTTCCATTGTTTGTACTAAACTTCCTCTGATACCAACTGTAACGCCCCGACCCCAGTTACCCAAAATATCTAGTCTCGAAAGACCGATTAGTTTAGTATCCTTGGAATCACTTGATATATTCATAAGTCTTACATTACATCATAATGTGAAAAAAAGTACAACACATTTTGTCTTTATATCCCCTCCTACATTCCCTGAAGGTCATTCATAAAATTCTTCTTCACATCCTGGGAAAAATTAAAACATTTAAATGGGTGATCTCAGATGCTCAGTAAGGAAAACAATATAGCAGGAACTTTCATAAATAAACATAAACATTTAAGGAAATGTATAACTAAAACATAAGACTTTTAAATTTTAACTTCAGCATAATATGGTAAAGATAAAATGAAATAATGCCATTTTCTTAATCACATGGATATTCTACTAGTCTAATAATAACATGAAATATCAATAACCACTTTCATTATGATGGAATGCATAATGCCATACTATCATAACCACATAGTCAAGGCCTTGTGCCAAGACTACAAAAAATATTTTTCCAAGGCCTTCTTCCAAGACACTAGTTTGTCTCATGAGACCTACCGATGCATCTAGGAGCTATAATGGCCTCCACCTGTCACTTATTAAGTCCAATGAATTCCTTATATGACCATGTTTAAACATAACAGAAACATTCGTATTAAAACTTGCATAAGAAATGTCAATACTTTCTCTATAAACCATGAATGGAATAAAAATAACACATACACAGTAAAACATTTCAGAAAAACTTCAATACAATATAGAAGTTTTGTATCATAATAAATCAACTTTAAATAAACATAAAATCCATCAAAGGTGGTTGACATAGATGAAATCAGAACTATTTGAGAGAAATGTCTATTTTTTTGAAATCATTTATAAGTCACATAACTATAAAAGAAAATGTTTACTTTGAAAATATTATTATAAGCTTGTAAGGGAAGCCTCGACGATTTTATAACAGTGGAAAATAGCTGCACCCACCCTATAAGTTAAAAAACCATTCTTACCTTAATTATGTTGAAAAGGTTAAAAAGGACCTTGTTTGGAAAACGACGGAAAGATCCCTTTATAAAATTCATATAAAAAGTCAAACAAGGGTATAAATGACTTTAACCCATATTCTGTAAAATAGTAAGAATGATTTGAAATACTTTTTTCAGAAACATGGATGTGGATGATAATGATATCATAGTAGATAATTATGTATAAACAACCTCGGATAATGAAGTGATTGTGAAATAAACCCTTACCTTGTACTTTTCCTTGGTTGAGGGTAAGTTAAACTCATGTATAATGGTGAAATAAATGTTATTAAATTATACAAGAATCATATACATTAATATGATATCATATATGATCTTTTAACATTGCTTTGTTAATAATGTATTAGTATTATCGTCGTTTTAGGTGTTAACTTACTCGTTTTTTTTATATGTTTTGTTACATAAGTCGTGTTTGTTATGGATAGGATGTATATTATTTACATACAGAATGACATCAAGTCCTTAAACATTATCTTTAATCATCATATGAGAATTATTCTTGCATGGATACGATGGGGAATGTATCTCATCACGTTCATGGAGACGGTAGTCCGCACGTACGCAAGAGCGACAATATCATTCATTTGATATTCAAATAAAATATAATTTGATTGTGAATCATATATACTGAATAATTATCATGTTATATTTATTATTTAATTGAATTACACATCATTATTATACTCATCCAAATAATAATGTATTTAATAACAATTACACCACGGCGTGGAGACGATAAGCCGTATGTACACACGTATGGTGACATGTCATTCAATGAATGGATAGAATAATGAATTTGGTTGTACCATATTTATAATAACATAATAGTATATAGAATATATAGGAGTTATTATTTTGTAATGGAAATATCAATGAAAGAATATGTTGAAGAAGAAAGAAACTTGAAAGAGGGTGGTGAAAACATTACCTCTTTTCGGGTTCTTCCATTTGATTTTATCAAAAGGGCTCCTTGGGTTGGCTTTATGACTAAAGGAATGCCTCTAGGATTAAAGTATTATAGTTTATTGGGTATTTGGTCAGTGTTTTGCTGAAGAAAACGGATTTTAATGAGTGAATATTTGGTTAGAGGTGGTGTCCTTTAATAAGGGGGGTGAGGGGCTCTTTAGGAAAAACTTAAAGTATTATTTTACAATAAATTCATATTCAGTTTCTAATGGCTCCAAAGTGAATTATTCAAATTCTAAGGTGCGTATGGGTCTAAATACTTTCAACCAATATATTTTAGACATGTTTGGGTCATTATATTAACCTTATCTTATAGTTTTAACTCTTAGTTAATTAGTTAGACACTTACCATGTCACTTTGTATTTTTATATTATATAGTTAATAAACTTACTATATACATCCAAGAGACCCCAAAGTGGTCCCTTAATGATACACCTATCATTATATAAGTCTTTTGTCCGAAACATAGATTTTTAGGAATAAAATATTAATTAATAATATAATATTTGTTTTAAAACCTCATTTATGTCAATTTTGAAAATATTTAATAATTTATTTTTGTTAAAGTCTAACAACTTTATTAATTAGAAACAAATTCATTTGAGAAATCATAAAATGTAATATTAACTAATAAAATTCTTGGATGGCATCAAAACTTTCAAATTATATTGATTTTTATATTTATAATACAAATTATATGATTCTTTCTTTAATAAGGAAAATACTGCATTATTATTGTGTCATAAATAAATTTTATTATTCAATGTAAAAAAATTATAAATAAAATACCATTATATATGAAATCGTTTTATATATATTATGAATATTTATAGTCCAAAATATAACATATATAACACTATATAAAAATTGTTTTTCTAAAAGCTATATGCTTATGTCATTTTTGTATTTACTTTATCTTAATTAATATAAAGTGTCATTATCACCTACAAGTGGATCCATGGGGTAAACAAAATCTACCAAAATATGCCCATGGTCGGACATGTATCAAAAAATAATATTAGGACACGTTTTAGGGTAATTTATTATTATTATAATATTATTTTTTTAACATTATTTACCGGATTTACCCTTTAATAATGGTAAATAAAATATTTATCGAAGTAATTATTCAAAATGTCTAAAAAAAGGTACCTATTTACACAATTAAAATCTCCTAATTCTAAATATGGAATCCATTTTTATAAATTCAAAACACATAAGTGGAAAAAACTAATTTAAAATTAATTCCCGTTGTTAAAACAAAAAAATGTTTTTAAGAGATAATAACTATCAAAAGATTGACACTTGTTTATGTCGGGTTTAAATGTGAAATCATGTCCAATGACCAAAAATGTATTAAATGGTAAAAATATATTCTAAATATACTTTAAAACAACTCAAATTCATAATTTATCACTATTAATTATTTAAATTAAAAAAAGTTGTTTTTAATTAAAATTTAGTAATTTTCACTATTCATCAAAATATAAAAGTTATTCGAAAAGTACCAAAATTTCACCCTAGAATAATTTCAATATTCCGAATCCAAAAATGAAGTCCATTTTGGGAGATAAAATTTATAAAATTTTAAAAATTGGGTATTATTTTTCCTAACGGCTACTTTGATTAGTCACAGTGTGTTAGAATCTCGAAGTTGCGTACAACACATGCTACTATATTATTCAAAGAGAATCGTACCATGGAAGCTTGGGGTGTTCAAATAAAGAATCGGATGAAGATGGATTTATAGACATCCCAAATCATCCCAAATTATAGTGATGGTAGGGAGAACAACCCCCATTTTTCCAAATCTTGACCACCGAATGGACCCAAAATGGCATAAACTCTGATAGATTTGGGAGTTCCCAATACCCTAAAGACACGATTGACCCCTTCAAGAAACTCTATTGCCTCTAACATACCCAGATCACCATGTAGGATAAGCAACGTCTAAGAAGAACCAAAAATTGGCCATGAATTATTAGAAACCACGGGGAACATTTTGGGTGGCATTTTCTGATCAAAAAATAAAACATGATGCCAAAACTGATATAATATCAAAGTATAATTAATAGTAACATTCTGAGCCAACAAAACCATCTCTAAAACCAAAAAAAATAAAACACTACCCAAAATTACCTTCTCATTTTAGATTTCCAAACTTCCATCTTTCAAGGCCACTTTCTAAATACAAAACATACTTTTCAAACCAAATTCAATTTACAAAAGTCTTTCCCATTTTTAAAATCACTTTAGAAAAAAGGTCAAGCCTTTAATTCCATGTGCACACCCCAGTAATCCTCCGAACCATTGTACATTTCTTCATATTCTTTCATCCATATACACCAACAAACACATCCCAAGAATCCCCTAACATGTGAAAATGTTCATAAAGAGTAGTTGAGGTAGCACCCAAACCATTTCTCTTCCAATTCCAAGCCTAAACCGGATTTTTAGACTAAGAGATTTCGGTTTTAAAACCCATTTCATGAATTTTGAGACATTTGAAAGAAATAATTCTCATTTCAAAATACATTTTATTTCATTTTCAAATGTACACTTACACCAACCAGAACCAAGACGAAATCCAAGATTAATCAAACTACCAAAGTGAAAGACTAGTAGTCATGATTTACATAGTGACATGGTAGTGGGACATTCCCTATGTAAGAATAAAAAACTAGGAGGAATATAAACCATGTAATGAGACTCAACATGGGTCACTAATCCATGTGAAATCATGATGTAATATCATTTTGCCTCCATTGTAATCCCTCAATCCAAAACAATCTGGAATGAGATAGGGACTCAATTCCTAGACTACCCTTGGAGACTCGAGGTTTAGAATGAGAGAGGGTTCATGAAGCCCTTACTGTACATACCTCCCGAGTCCCGACATTCCTAATCTCAATATATCAGACTCCCCAAATAACGAGGGCCTCCTCTGATACCATTTTGTTATGAACTAGCCCGGGTCGACCCTAAACCAATCACCCAAGACGGTCTGCGACATGTCTCGAAGGGCATTCTCGGTCCCCACAGGCTGACAACTAGTATCATGTATCAAAGTATAAATGAGGGAATGACTTAATCCCATGAGATAAAACCAGGACTAGTTAAATAAATAGAACAAACAGAGCATGAAAAAAAGACAACTAAATCTTAGATAAACAAGAATTGATCCAGATTCAAGTACCACTAAAACAAAATAAACTAGAAACAAGACCCCGCTACAAAAATCTATGTGTGACCCCTTGGTAATCTCCAACCACATGCCCAAAACTACCCCAACATGAGCATCCACTAAGGAAATTCCTGAAAAGTAACTGAACATGCATCTAAAATTGTAATGGATGGGCGTGATCACAAAAATGGTCAGTAGGGATGACAAAATTAAACCACTAAATCCAAGTGTTTCCTTACCAAAAGTTATCTGATGAAACATGTTTGGAAATAAAACTATGATTTTTTTTTCTCTTTTTAACAAAAAACACATATTTCCCAATAGGAGAACCATGTTACACCATATATTATTTCAAAAATAGTTTACCATTTTATAAACAAAACAAAAAATGTAATATCAGGGCTATGAAAAAGGGTGATAGGTAAGCAATACAAGTTGAAAATAAACTAGTGTAGTAGAAAAAAAATACAAGCTGAAAATAAACCAATGTAGTAGGAAATAAACAAGAAATACAACATGAAAATAAACCAGTATAGAAGAAAATAAAAAAGGAATAAAAGCTCTAACCATGGGTGATCCTGAACATCTCTAGACAACCCCTGGACACACTCAGTTCGAAACAACCTACCAGTGTATGGTGAAGCCCCATAGTCTATAACTCATTGATTGCACACATGACAAAATCAGCAGCAAATCCAACAAGGTATCTATATCTAACAAGGGAACCAACCCATCTAATCGGGGATAGTGACTAACCATCACTCGATAATCTATAATATGCCCTGTAACACATGGTGGTTGTGGTAAACTGTGTAAGTAGGAGGCCCTCACACGCGTGACTCATCTCACCACACTTGCCTACCCCAAACACGGACACCAATATATGATAACGCCTAAGGGTTATCCATCCTATGATGGTGCCCCAAATTTATATACATAAATTTCATGTCACACAAAGGTGGAAAACATATCGTCATACCCATAAACATTTAATCCATTTAATAAAACACATAAAGTTTCCAATCGGGCATACACTTTCTCCATAATACCATCCTCTTTTAATGTTAGTACAAATATTACTCTTAGGATAAAAGTGTCAAACTATCCTTTAACTCAACATGTATAAATAAATTTATCCAAAACATATTACCAATACAACTTTTAAATTTATAAAGCCCAATGAGCCCTTAAAAAAACATTCACCAAAACCCACACCAAGAGCCAACCATGCACACAGTTTCAAATGCACACGCTTAAGAATTTATCAAGGACAATGGACCACAACCTTGAGTAATAAACTTCAACCCATACTTTAAAAATTCAAAAAATAACCCCCATCCTTTTGAATATGAAGAGGTAGTTTGTGGAGCTAAGGTTTCTTAGGAAAAACAACATTTTATGTCAGCGTCTTAATTTGGAGACACATCCATGTGTGCACCTAGTGCACGAATAGATGTGTCAACATCTAATGGTTCATCATGAATCCAAAGGTTTACCCAAAAAAAATTTCCTTAAAACACCATGTTCTTTAAAACCATCATCACTCACCCATATTATTTTAAAAGAACACAAACCAAAATATTAAAGAAACTACATCATTAGCAAAGTGTTTTAACACTACAACCAAGCCATAACATAACCAATTCATATGAACTAAACCAAGTTCATTAAAGAAATTTAATTTCCACATTGTAATCTCTATACATTTCAAAAAACCCCACTCTTCATTAATCGAACAAAGGCTATTCGAAAAAGCATCCTTGGTACCCCCAAAGCTTGGTATTTTGAACCAATATTCATTTAAAACATACTTTTTAAAAACCACATAAATTCTAAATTGCTATAATAATGTAAACAAGGGTTCCATAGAGATGCGAAACTAGTTTATAAATTTATTTAAAACAGAATGCATCAAAGGAAAGGCTTTAGGAAAGAAAAGAATGGAAACACCTACCAAAACCTCATGCGAATGGAATGAAACTTCAATGGGTGGAAGACCAATGTCTCATGGACTAATCGAACCCCCAAAATCTAAAGGAAACTAGAGATAAAAATTAAATGTAACATTTAGGGTTCGTCCAATAAGAAACCCCACATGAAAACCCTTGAAATTGAATGAGGATAGGATAATATGAGGTAAAGAACTCACCAGAAGGAACTGATAGAGAGAGGAGAAAACACCGGAAGGAGCATCAGAGGGGAGGATGCGTGCATGAGGGGGGTAAGGGAAGATGGGTACATGATGGAGTAACAATATGGGAAGGGTATGCATGAGGGATAATAGGGACATGAGGGGTTGTGTGAGGGAAAATGGCGTAAAGGGGGGATAATGTGTGAGGGATAAAAAATGGGAGGGGTGTACATGATCGACAAGATAAAATAAGAGGGGCATGATTGGAGAGAGGGGTGAGTGGAGAGAGGGATTAAAAAAGGGAAATAAATACGAGAGAGGGTGTCTGTGTGGAGAGAGGTGGAATTTGAGAGAGAAATAAAAAAAGAAGGGATTAAATGGGAGAGATGGGAGAGGCATGGAGGATAAAAAAGAGGGATTAAGACCCTCTAAAAAATAAAATTAATAGAAAGAATTTTTTTATTTATAATAATAATGATAATGATAATAGTAATAATAATTATAAAATTAATAAAAATAATTTAAATAATAATAATAACAACAAAATTTTAATGAAAAAATTCATAGTAATAATAATACTTTTATAATCATAAAAATGTAATTAATTTTTTTAATGATAATGATAATAGTAATAACAATAAAAATAGTAATAATGATAATCATAATTTTATTAATTTTATTTTCAAAAATAACAAAATTAACAAAAAAATAATTATTATATTTATAACAATTTTGACAATAATAAGATCACTAAAAATATTAATTAGAAATTTATTTTTTTCTACACAATAATGTTATTATTAACGTGTCTTAAACATTTACTTTACATAATTCTCATAGTTTTTTATTATTTTAAGTAATGGGTAACCACAGAGGAATTCGAGCCGACTATATGGTTACCTCCAACTATGTGGTGCCCATGCACCGGTCCAAAACCCACCAAAAATATCAAATATAAAAAAATTCAACATGAACTCAACCGACACCTTGAAAAGTCTAATAGAAGATAATAAATAATAAATTAAAATAATTTTAAAAGTAAGGAAGTGAAAATTATCCCCACCACAAAACGTTTTTCCTCAAGAAAGTCACCCAGTGAAAAGATAACCAAAACTCATGTCAATTCCCAACAAAAATTGTTGGGAAATAATGAGCCCCGATCTTACTATTCACTCTACAAGTTACACCTGACCAAATTAATGAGAAACTGTAGCACAAAACAAGGGGAGAACAAAAGAGCATTCTCCCTACCACAAGAATTCCCCTAACACAATAATCAGAACTCAAACACACCACCCTAGGGGGAAAACGATAACTCCCAACCATCCCAAACTAACTTCTATCACATGAGAGAAAGAACATGTCTGATAAAACATGGATCTCTCGACCAAGACCACAAAAACCCCAACACTAAGGAAAATCCTCCAATATGAACTTACCCTAAGCAGTGAACCCTTGCATAAATACAAAAATCGATTCTCCCACATGAATATACATCTTCAAATGAACACAGAAAAACTGAGATCAATCTATACATGGGACAAACAAGCTTTTTAGAAAAATGCATGATTCATAGAACCACATCCACACAAATAGGACTGCTTATATTATAATAGAATGAGTCCATCATAACTTATTGATAAAACAATTAACATAAAACAATATCAAAACATTAAAAGTAAAAAAAACAAGAATGAAAATACATTAAATGTTCCACTACCAACATTGAAAACAAAACCCGTACCAAGGCTTCACACCCCCGACAACTCCTAACTACATGGGAGATTCACCCCAAGACCTGTGACAGGGTCACAGATAGATGAATAATTTCTACCTCATAGATAGAAACTGAAATTCCTAAAGTCACAAAATTTTCTTCACACAATGCTTTCTAAAAAAATTATCCAGATAACCCAGACAACATCAACGATGACACGTCTTCTGAGGGATGCGATAAGATGACTTCACGTTCCCAAAATGGCCACACTGGTGGCACACCAATGAATGGTTCGAAAAAATGGATTTCAGAACCCCTACAGAGGACTCTTTAAGAATATGGACCTCTGGTAAAACCTACTCGCCATATGGAGAACTTTCATGAGAAATTATATATGCTGGATTGCCAAGAATCTTCACTCAAGAGACAAACTTAGCTAGGAATGCCTCATCCACTAGCTTCTCAAAACGATGATCCCCAAAAGGGAGGATCCACACCATGATCTCTGGACAAAGACCCCAAATGAAGATAAAAATATTCATCACATCCTTGGATGCTACCTTAGAAGATAAATGACACATGTTCCATGAAATGGCCAACATATGTTTTTACTTTCCATTGTCCTTCTTGAATACACATGATCTCTTCCCTTTTCTTTGTCTTAACCACTTCAGGTATAAACCATCAAATAGAGGCGAATTTAAATACATCCCACGTCATCCCATATTGTAGTGATGATGGAGAGATAAATTACCATTTGTCCAAATATGGACATTCGGACAGACCCAAAACGACATGCACTCTAACAACATTGGTATTTACCAATACCCTGGAGAAGCGCTCGACTCCTTCAAGCCACTCTGCTGCCACTAATGGACACCGATCACTGTGAAGGACATGAAGCATCCATGAAGGACCAAAAATGGGCATGACTTATCAAAAACCCTAGGGATCTTTATGGGAGGCCTTTTCTGAACAACAAATAAAAAACAATGCCAAAACTGATATCAGATCAAAGTATAATTAAAACTAACATCTTGAGCCAGAATGACTACCTCAAAAACCAAAAAAATACAAAAACAACCCAAAATTCCCTTTTTATATTAGATTTCAAAACCATCTTCTTCCAAGGACACTTTCAAAATACCAAACCCACTTTTCAAACCAAATTCAATTTCCCAAAGTATTTCCTATTTTTAAATCACTTTATAAAAACCAGGTCAAGACTTTAATTCCAAGTACAAAACACAATGATCCCATGAACCATTTCACATGTCTTCTTCTGATTTCATCCATACAGACTAACACATACTTCCCATGATTACCCTCACATGTGAAAACGTTCATAAATATTACCCAAGGTTGCACCCAAAACCTTTATCTATAAATTCCAAGGAAAACCAGATTTTTAGACCAAGATCTTTTAGATTTAATACCCATTTCATTAATTTAGATCTATTTAAAAGAAATAATTCTCATTTCAAAAGAATTTTTTCATTTTGAAAAGCACACTTACACCAAATAGAACCAAGATGAAACCCAACTTGCATGAAACTATCAGAGTGAGGGACTAGTAGTCAGGTTTAACCTGGTGACATGGTAGTTGGCCATTCCTTATATAAGTGTCCAAAACTTGGAGGTTCTTAAACCATGTAATCAGACTCTACATGGGTCAATACGCCATGTGAAATCACGATGTAACATTGGCTTTCCTCCGTTGTAATTCCTCAATCCAAAACAAACCAGAACGATACATGGACTCAGTTACCAAACTACCCTTAGAGACTTGTGGTTCAGAATAAGCAAGGCCTAATGATTACCTTCATCTACCTACCTCTTAATTATCTTCATTTATAATATCCATCTACTGGACACCCCAAATATCAAGGGTGTCCTCTGATACCTTTTTTTTTCAGGAACCTGCCTGGGTCCACCCTGAACCTCTCACCCAAGCCTGTCCGCGACATGTCTTGAAGGGCATTCCCAATCCCCACAGGATGAAAAATAGTACTGTGCATCAAAGTTAACATGAAGGAATGATTAAATCCCATCAGATAAAACCAATAACTGATAAACACATAAAACAAATAGAGAATGTAGTAAAATGACAACTAAATCAAAAATAAACAATCATCGATCCAAATACAAGTACAAAAAAAAGAACTAAACTGGAAAAAAGATCCCACTAAATCTATCTCTGTGTATCCCCTTAGTCACCTCCAACTACAAGCCAAAAAATACCCCACCACAAGCAGCCACAAATTAAAATCCTAAACAATAATTGAACCAGCAACTGAAATGGAAAAGGATAGGCACGAACACAAAAATGCTTAGTAGGGATTCCAAAAGAAAACCACTAAGTCCAATTGTTTTCATTCCTAACATTTTTCGATGATACAAGTTTAGAAATAAAATAATAAAAATAATTTTTTCCCATTTAATAAAAATAACACCAAATTCCTACTATGATAACCAACTCAAACCATATATTATTTCAAAAACAGTTTACCATTTTTTAACAGAAATAAAAAAAAAACAATATCAGGGCTGTTCAAAAGGGAGACAGGTAAACAATATAAGATGAAAATAAACCAATGTAGAAGAAAATAAACAAGCAATACATTCTGAAAACAAACCAGTTTAATAGAAAATAAACAACCAATACAAGATAAAAATAAACCAGTGTAGCAGAAAATAAACAATCAATACATGCTCTAACCATGGGCGACCCTGAACATCCCTAGACAACCAATGGACGCACTCGGTACGAAACCAACATCCATTATACGGTGAAGCCCTAGAGTCTATAACCCAATGATCTCCCTCACGATAAAATCCTAGGAAAATCCCTCCTAGCCTCTGTATTCGCAAGGGGGAACAAATCTGTCTAATCAGGTTTGGTGAGTAGTTGTCACTCGAAAATCTATAAGACGCCTAAGAACCCATGGTTCTTATAGTAAACTATGTATGTAGAAGGCCCACACACACATGACTCATCTCATCGCACTAACCTACACCAAACACAGACCCCAACATATGGTAAACCATAAGTTATATCCCTAATATAATGGTGCCGCATATTTATATACATACATTACAGATCACACAATGGGTTCAACTGGGTGGTCATACCATTAAACATTTAAACCATTTCAAAAAATGCACAATTTCTTCTACCAAGAATACGCATTAGCCAAAACACCATCCCCGTTAAATGTTAGTAAAACCATTACTCTTAGGTTAAAAGTGTCAAATAGTCCATTATCTGAAAATGTATAAATACATTTACCCAAAACATCTTACCAATAACACATTAAAATTTACAAAGACCGATTAACCCTTAAGAGAACATTCACAAAAACCCACACCAAAAGCCAAATAGGAACACTGTTTCAAATGAACACTCCAAAGAAATTTTCAAATCCAATGGAAAAAAACTGGGAGGAATACATTTCAAATAGTCCATTTAAATTTCAAAAAATTATCCCCATCCATTAGAATACAAATAGCCATTTTGTGTAACTAAGTTTTCTTAAAAAAACACCATTTTATGTCATCGTATTCAATTAGAGGAACATCCATACAGGTACCTAGTGCTCCCATGGATGTATCAGCATCTAATGGTGCATCACGCATCCAAAGGGTTACTAAAAAACCATTTTCATACAACAACATTTACATTAAAATCATTGTCACTCACCCACATTATTCTAAAAGGACAAAAAACATTCAAGCTACAAAATCTTAACCAATGTGTTTTAACACAATTACCAAACCATAAAATAACCAATTCTTATGCACCAAACCAATTTCATTAAAAAAAATCTATTACAACATAATAATTTCTATACATTTCATAAAAAAACCAACTCTTCATTAAAAGTACAAAGGCAATTCGATCAAACTTCCTAGGTACGCCCAAACCTAGGTATTTTACACCAAAATTAATTTAGAAACAATTTTTAAAAATCCAAATAAATTATAAATTACTATAATAATTTAAAACTAGGGTTTCATATTTCTGTGAAAGTAGTTTATAAATTTATTTAAAATGACAACCATCAAAGAAAAGGCTTTAGGAAAGAAAATCTTGGAGACACCAACCGAAACCTTGTGCGATTGGAATAAAACTTCAACAGGAGGAATAATGATGCCCCACAGACTAATCACACCCCTTAAATCCAAAGGAATCCCATGATACACATTAATCCTAACATTTATGTTTTTTCCACCAAGAAAAACCACATGAAAACCCCAAAAATTGAGGGGGGAGAGGAGAATATAGAGGAGAGAACTCACCAAAAGAAACCATTTGAGAGTGGTACGGCTACCAGAAGGAGCACTGGAGGTGAGGATGCATGCTTGAGGGGGTAAGGGAAACAGGGGTTCATGAGGGAGTAAAACGAGGAGAAGGGTTTGTGTGAGGGATAATAGGGATAAGGGGGTTTGCATGAGGTAAAATGGGGTAAAGGGAGGAGAGTGCATGAGGGATAAAAAAATTGTAGGGGGTGTGCATGATTAGAAAACAAAACAAGAGTGGCGTAATTGGATAAAGGGGTGAGTGGGGAGAGGAATTAAAAAAGATGAAATAAATTGGAGAGAGGGGGGTGCTTGGAGAATGGTGGGATAGGAGAGAGGAATAAAAAATAAGGGATTAAATGGGAGACAGGGGTGAGACATGGAGGAAAAGATAGAGAGATTAAAACACCTAGAAAAATAAAATTAAAAACAATAACAGATAAAAAAGGTAATAATAATAATGATATTGATAATGATAATAACAACAAAAATAACAATTTAAATAAATACAACAAGAAAAAAAAATAATGAAAACATTTATAATAATATTTATAATTATATAACTATAACAATGTCATTAATTTTGTAATTGATAATCATATTAGTAATAATAATAAAAAAGTAAAAATGAAAATCATAATGTTATTCATTTAATATTAAAAAATAAAAATATTAATAACCGAATGATGATTATATATATAACAATTTTAATGATAATAATATCATTAAAAATATTAATTTAGAAATAGTTTTATATACATAATAATAATATTATTGTCCAGACATAAACATTTACTTTATTAAAATATCATAATTTTTTATTATTTTATGTAAGGGGTAACCGAATGGTTTTCCGCCAACTGTGTGGTGCCTATGCACCAGTCCAAAACCCACAAAAATGTTAAATATAAAAAAAATTAAACATGCACTCAACCCGCACCTTGATGAGGCTAACTTAAGCCAATAAAAAACAAAAAAAATAATTTAAAATGCCGAGTTGTGAAAAATCTCCCCACCACAAAACGATGGGCCCCTAAAAAGTCACCCAATGAAAATAAAACCAAAACTCATATCAATGCCCGACCAAAACCATTGGAAAAAATGAGCCTCGAGCTGACTATTCACTATACAAGTTACACATGACCAACTCAAAGAGAAACCATAGCACAAAATAAGGATAGAACATGAGAGGGTTCTCCCCACCACAAAAATACCCATAACACATGAATTAGAACTCAATAACACCACCCAAGGGGGGGACTTGAGAACTCCCAATCGACCCAAAGTAGCTTCTATAACACAAGTGAAACAACACCTCTGCTGAAACTTGGAACTCTCAACCTAGACAAAAAACCCCAAAACTAGAGAAAAAAATCTGATAAGAACTTAACCCTAGCAGTGAAGCTGAGCTTAAAAAAACATCAATCCTCCCACATGCACTTACATCACCAAACGAACACAACTAAACTGATATCAACCCATACAGGGTAAAACACACTTTTATGAAAAAAAGAACGATCCAGAAAACCACATCCACACAAATAAGACTACTTGGATTATAATATAATGAGTCCATCATAACTTCATGACAAAATAATGAACATACATCAATTTAAAAACTTTAACAACATAAATAAAATAACTAAAAGGCTTTAAATATTCCACTACCAACATGGAAAACAAAACCCAGACCAAGGCTTCACACCGCTATCAACTCCTGACTGTGCGCGAGCTTCACCCCGAGACCTCTGATAGGGGATCTGAGGGATGAAGCATTTCACAAATCCATGTCAGACACCTAAATTACTCCTGTCAAAGTGTCTTCTCCAGGAGAAGATTCCTGAAAAACTTCATTAGATGACACAGGAAACCAAAAAGATGACAAATCTTCAGAGCGATGCGACATGACGGCTTCAGGTGATCAAATTGGCCACACTGGTGGCACACCACTGAATGGTTCGACGAACTGGACATAAAAGACACTATAAAGGACACTTTATGAACATGCCCCTATGATACACCCTGCTCTTCATATGGGGAAAGTTCTTAAGCAACTGGATACAATGTATTGAAAAGAATCTGCTCTCTAGAGAACAACTCAAATTAGAAATCCTCACCCACTAGCTTCTCCAAATGATAGTCCCTAGAAGGGAGGACCCACTACAGGATCTCTAGATGAAGACCCCGATGAAGAGAGAATTCTTCATCAAATCCCGTGACCCTACCTCCATTGAAAAAGGACACAAGTTCCCTTAAATAGTCAACATATGTATTTACTGTCTGTTGGCCTTGTTGAATACACATGAGCTCTTCGCTTATCTTCATCTTTTCCTATTCAGGTTAAAAACATCTGACAAAGATAGATTTAAAGACATACCATGTCATCCCAACATGTAGTGATGGTGGGAATATCAACTCCAATTATTCCAAATCTATACATTTTAATAGACCCAAAACAACATGCACTCTGATAGTTTTGGGAGTTCCCAATACCCGGAAAATGCGCTTGACCCCTTTAAGCCCCTTTTCTTCCTCTAACATACCCTAATAATTTTGATGGATAACCAACGTCCGAGAAGGATGAAAAAATAGGCATGACTTATCAGACACCTTGGGGACCATTCTGGGTATCATTTTTTGAACAACATATAATTCAAAAATCTGAAATCGATATCAGATAAAAGTATAATTAAAAGAAACATCTTGAACCAGAATGACCAGCTCAAAAACCAAAAAAATACAAACAAAACCAAAAATTCCCTTTTCATTTTAGATTTAAAACCTTCTTCTTTCAAGGACACTATCCAAATACCAAACCCACATTTGAAACAAAATTTAATTTCCAAATGTATTTCCCCCGTTTAAAATCATTTAGGAAAAAACAAGTTCAAGCCTTTAATTCCAATTACACACCCCAGTAACCCCATAAAATGATTCATGAACATGAGTTAAAGTGAAATGATGCATTAACATGATGTTATCTATGTTCATAACTATGTGTGGTAGTTTACCACCAATACATGATGTTTCATTTTTATGAATTTCCCCAATCCATGAATTTACATAATGTTGCCTCTCATGCTTTTTATGATGATGATGCTATGCTCCCCCCATGTTATATTGTTTCATGTTCTAACCTATCCTATTACTGTGATTATTTTCTCACATTTTTTTATGTATTTCAGTTGGTGACTACTTGTACTATGTATAAGTCAACATCCTATAATAATTTATTGAATAAATAAATAAATAAATTTTTGTTCTTTATGTTGTAAATGTTATGTATGGTCCTAGTTTTCCCAAGAACCCAAACCTTTTGGTCTAATAGTGTAATGTTTTTATATTTTTTATCATTAAAATGATGTATAAATAATGTAAGAAATGAAGGGTATCTAAATGTATATAGGATTTATATAATGTAAATATATTGATTAATATGTACTAATGTTTTTACTTAAGTCTTTATACACAACAAAATATACATTTTCCTGAATAATGGTTTTTATTATTTTTTTTATAAAATATTATAGTTAATAATTAAAATTTTTTAAATCAATTTAAAAAATAAACATATATTTTAAATAAATAGAAAAAATTAACTTATGGTGAATTTTTGATAATTTTTTGAATAGATAAATATTTTGATGAAAAGTGAGAATTATTGTTTTTCGTTGAAAACTATATTTTCATTTAATGAATTAAAAATTTCATTATTTTTTTAAAATGAATCTAAATATAAAATTAGTTCAATTATATTATCAATAATACATTTATAATTATTGGGGTTAATTTTGTTTTTATTTTGATATTAAAACATTTTATAATAAAGAATATATTTTTCTTATAATTTTTTTTCATTGTGTTTTGTGATTTTATTTTCAAAATAATTTTTAGAAATTTTGTATATTGAATTTGAAAAAATGGATTCAATATTTTGAATCATAATATCCAAATGTAGTAATTAGGACACTTTAATTTTTTTCATAATGATTAGTAAAAATAGAAAAAACTTTTCACCATGATTATTATCAAAATGTGTTTACTGAGGCGGTTAAATGAAGATATATGGTTATATTTAAAAATTAAACTTCTCTAAATCTTATTTTATAAAAAATTTGTTGACATCATCTTATACCAAAATTGAATATCTGGAAATTTGAAATCATTTTTTAGAATCAATTTATTATATTTTAATCATTTAAGAAATCATAATTGTTCCCTCTTCCATACTTATAAAAGGAAACATATACTTTATCATATTTTTAAAACATTTACCCTTTTATCTCAAACATACCTTGAAAAATTATAATTTTAACTTCCCTATCTATTTATTATAGGTTACAATATTCTTAAAATAATAATCAAATGGTCCATTAGAAATGATCAAAAATAGGTATACCGAAGAAGACGTAATCATCGTACCCATTCACTGTAAATTTTTTTCTTCCAATACCTCCTCAAACTATTAGGTCCATATTAGAAGGAGAGGGTTTTTGGATTAAAGAATAAGTTTTCATACACGTGTGTTGTATTTTTTTCCAAGAAAATAAATCCATTCACTTTGTAAAAAGTTGAAAATCGGACTGACTATCATATTTAAAATAAAACATAAATTTTTTTAGAAAGTCCATCAAATTGAGTAGGTTTTTTCAGGAAGAGATGGTTAATCTAATTCACCATGGGTCTAGAATGAGATTTTAATCATAATGAGGATGGGAATCAAATTCTGCACGAGCCTTATACAAATCTAACAATCCTTTTGTATTTTGTATTTCTCACAAATCATAAGTAAGTTATAAAACCTATGATTATTGCTGGATAAAATAAAGGGGATAAGAAAATATGATAATCATATTGAGTGTCTTATTTGAAGAAAAGAGGTGAATCTAATCATATTCATGCCAAACATATTCTAGTGTTTGGAAAGAAAGATGTTGCTAAAAGAATCAGAAGATACAATACTTTCGATTATAAGAAAGGAAACGATAAAGATGATATTCAACATAAGAAAAGTCAATAAGGAAGTAATTACTACGGGAAATAGTTTTTGAAGGAAAAAATTTATTAAAGTAAAATATTTCTAATTTCAGATAATTCGATTCAGATTTGTTTGAAGGCTTGGAAGGTTTTCTTGATCGCAATGAGAAAAACCAATGTTATTTGTCTTTAGTCAGACCAAAATAGAAAATACCAAAATCTATGGAGAATAAATATGATGAGTATCATAATTAGCAAAGAGAAATAATTTTAGTTTTGAAAGATATTTATTATCATATTTATAATAGAATAAGTAGAAGTTGCTAAAGAAGTTTTAAATAATCTATTATCTCTATCATAATAAAGATTTTAGAATGAGAGTTGGTTTGGAGAATAATATTGAGAATACATATATTTTCCTTATTAAATTTGGTGCTGATAAACATAATAAATAAACAGTTATTCAATATATGATTCCATTATAGGGATGAAATATGAAATATTAAATAGTATTTCAGGTGGTTTATTGAAACATAATTTAATATATTTAGTTATGATTTATTTTCAAGTGGTTCAGGAAAATCGAAGTGCGAAAATTCCTTTATCATAATGAAAAAATTATAATGTGAAATCTAAATAGGGAATCAGATTCGTAGGAAATATTTTTTATGAATTATATATCACTGAAAAAGTCAAAGAGTGATAAAAAACAACAATATTTGTATATTAAAATGGTGATGAACATGAAAAATAATGATATGATATTTAAGGAAGATTAAAGATTTGGGAAAATTAGAGAATCATGAAAACCTTTTTATAATTATTATTAAACTATTTTTTTCATGTCTATAAAAGGAGGATAATACTTTATGTATTCCAGGACTTTCATTTTCTCATGAAAGAGGAGAGATAAGCACTGTAATTTTAGAATGAATATATTTCCGGATTGTATTTTCTTGAAGAAACGTGATAGATAAAAGAAAGAAAGAAGAAGAGACAAGATCTTAATTAGAGTTTATCGAATCAGACAAAGAAATTGAAGTTGGATTCCCATAATAAGGAAGATGATGCTCAGGATTGTTTAAGTGGTATTCTGATAGAGAATTATTTAAATATTGAAAAATAAAACATGAGAATTAGATTGGGAAATTAGTCTGATTATCAAAACCATGTCTAAAAAGTTCTTACTAGATTGAGGTTAAGGAAGTGATGAATTGTTTGGAAAATCATATATTTTAATTTTGATCAAGAAGCAAGATAAGATGTTTTGACATAAATTTAATTACATAATTTTGTGATACTTAAATCACATGCACTGTTTTTGTGAACATAGAGCTACATGAGTGTAAGGTTATATCCTTGTCATTGTATTCCACACAAAAGGATTGTTTTCTAGTGGATTGTGTGGTATTATATTATTTAAAAACCATATCAAGGACTTTATAGTCTTGTTGAGTAGTGAACCTTGTAATTTCTTATGTTCTTTTGGTTGTGTGTTTTATTTTTCTTTCAATAGAGAATGAAAACATTGACATGAGGTGTTTTCTATTTCTAATACAAGGAAATCTAAAAGAAAAATAGATCATTGATTCGACCCCTCTCCCTACCAGTGATACTTGAATCCCAGCTTGGTAATCAAAGTTGGTATTATAGATGAATTTTCCCTTCATTTACTCTTTGCTATTGTTTAGAAGAGAAGTTGTGATGGAGGATTGTAATTCTATGAAAATAAAGTGGATTATGAACATTGATGGAAAGAAAAATCATATTTTGGAAGATAAAATGATTCCATATCTTATATATCATGGGTATGATATGATTGAAGCCAAAACATATAGATTTCCTTCTATTTATGATAAGGTTCTTCTTAGAGTTATCATTAAGACGAATCTTGGAAATGATGGATGAGCTAAAAATGTTTTCTCTCATCACTTTTTTAAAGTGAGTTATTAAAAGTGAAATGTGTATCCACTTCTAATGCTATTTGGGAAAATATGGAAAAAAATATACAGGAAATAAAAAATAAAAAAATGAAAAATTTAAAATCTGTAGATTAATGTACAAAGACCACTTGATGGGTGAATATAAATCTATTGGTGACAGATTTACTAGGTTAAATGACATAGTCAACACTATTATATGTCTTGGTGAAAATTAGTAAGATTCTACATCTGTTGAAATAATCATTATAATACTTAATGAGAACATTGATGCCAAAGTTTTCTCATTTTAATATAGATATCCTAAAACTCTAGGTATGGATGATATTTATTGTACAATAATAACTTATGAAACAATAAGTGAAAATGTTATGAAGAAAAAAACAAAAACTGATATAGAAATCTCTTTCAAAGATGCCAAGAAATAAAATTCTCAAAAGTTTCTCTAAGAAGACAATGTTCCTGACTTCAACTCTAAAAATCTGGTTTGAAAAAACATTGATGAAATTTTATCCTTTTTTAAAGGTATCAAGATGTATAGGTAAATATAAAGGGAAACCTCCCATAGAGTGTTTTTAATGTGGAGCCATTGGGAACTTTGTGGATAATTTTCCTCAAAGAATAAATTAAGAAGATAATGATAAATAAGAAAGAAAACCAAAAAGGTCAATGAAGAAATATGGTGAAAATGATAAATCTTTTTTCCACAGGGATAGATAAAATTTTATTCAAAAATAAAAGAAGAATATTTTTGTCTAAATATGATGAAGATGAAGATAGTGAAGATGAATCCTAAAAATATTTTAAAAAAAATAGAGAGAATTATTTTATTGAAATAGTGAATAATTAAGAATTAAGAAGTAGTAGTTCTGAAGAAGAAGAAACAAAATTATATTTTCACCTTGAATAATAATTAAAAGAATGTATGAGGAAGATTATAAGAATAGAAAAGAAATAAGGAAGTGGAAAATGAAAATTCCTCATCAAACATTCATGAATGTTTTCCAAATGAGAAAGTAATAATGGTTGAAGAGATTTATTATTGGAAGAAATATCATGAGAAATAAAAGTGTCATAATGAACATATTTAAGTAAAGATGATGGAAACAAATGAAGAATAATATCTTTTCCAATAAAAACATTCAAAATCTTAAGAGATGATATAAGTTTAAAAAACTATATATCTGATGTTTGTGAAGGTTATTGTATGGGGGAAACTGAGAAGGATAAAAAAATACCCATATATGTTGAGAAGAATTCTGGAATGGTACTTGAGAATATGAAATATGGTAAATTTATATACGCGACCAATATTAACAAATTGGATAATTAAAAAGTTTCAAAAAACAAAAATTTTGAAAAAATTTATAAATATTCACTGTTTACAAATGTTTCTATTACTTATGGTTCTAATAAGTCTAAACAGAAAAATGATTTGAAAATGAATATTTTGATTTCATAAAAAAAACGTTTGGTGTTAAATTATGTTATATTATTAAGGTTTCTATGAAAAATAGTCACAAAACAGGTTAATCCAAAAGTTTTAGGGAGGAAATACCATTTCTATGTATACTGTTGGTATTGTGGTGGATTCATACATATGTAAAATATGTGTTGGTTAAAATAGCAACATTACGACGAATCAATAGGTTTTGAAATCCATGGTTTGATGGTGAGTCAATCCTCTAAAAATAATAAGTTTAAAATGACTTTTGAAATAACTCTTAGAAGGCTGGTGTAAAAATTGAGAATAGGTTCCATCCCATGGAAACTTATTTTGAAAGATTTTAACAAACTATAAATCATTACATGGATTGTATTGTTTTCTTATTTTTGCAACAAATGATTCTAAAAATTTCTCAAAAGATGGAGATAAATAAATAAATGGTAAAAGAAAAATATCTTCGTGTTGAAACCGCTTTAAAAGATATAAAAGGTGAAAAACATAGGATTCTAGATAGTGGGATTATTCTCATATGATAGGATACTTAATGTTGTTGAATAATGTGAAATAATTTAAATAAAGAATGGTGACATTTATAAATTATGAATATATGAGAATCAAAGGTTTTTGATCAACCATCATTGGGGAAAAAAAGTGAAACCCAAGAAACATTTATATATTGATGGGATAAAACAAAACCTTCTGAGTGTTTCAAAACTTTGTGATGAGGGTAAAAAATTTATCTTTATAAAATATTGTTTTTTTGTGAAAGGTGGGTAATTTGGAAAGATAGTTACAATATCACTATGTAAATAAGGAAACCCATCCCAAGTTAGTGAAATTTAAAACTCTTATTACATGGGTATGGTAGAAGAAAATCAGTTGTGGAATAAATGGATGTGCAACATGTGTCAAACGAACATGAGTTAACTTTAAAAGGGAGAAAAATTACGTGACATTCAAGATAGGTAAAGAATAATAGATTGGTGTTGCACTATTTTTCAGAAATCAATATTTAGGAACTCGATGCATAGAAAAGTTGAGAATTATTCAAAACAACCCCAGGAACATATTCTTCCTAATATTTATGGGATAATGAGAAAAAAGTAAAGTAATGGAGATAAGTACATAATCACAGTGGTTTATTAATTTAATTTAATTACTTGAGTTATTTATATGAAACATTATTCATATGATTTGAAAATGGTTAAATGTTTCGGGAGGAAATCTGAGAAAGAATGTGATTATTTAGTGAGGAAGTAGATAATTGATATCAGTGATGAATAAAAAAAATTAATTTGAAAGTTATCATGAGAATCCTGGAGTTAATCATGAGTTGATTTTACTATATAATCTCAATAAAATGGGTTTTCTAAAAGGAAGAACATAAGTCTAGTGGAAATGGGGAAAACTATGTAACTTGGACATGGTATTTCTCATTACTTTTTGAGGCAAGCCATGAGTAGTATTTTGTACATATAAAACTAATATTTCTATAGTCTAGGTTTATATATGACTTCATATGAATTTTTTTTGGAAAAAAAATATGTTTGAGACATTTATGAGTTTTTGGGAGTCCATTCATCTTAAATAAGAATGGTGGAAGCCTTGGAATTTTTGAGATGATAGGTGAAGATGGAATTATTCTTGGTCATGCTCTTGAAGGAAGAGAATAAAAATGTTTAAAAAATGAGGTATGATGAATTATTTTTTATATTTATGTGAATGTTTTTGAAAATGTTGAGGAAATGTAATATAATTATTATGATAAGTAACTTCAATAGGATAATGAATGTTTTTTAACAATTTTGATAAGGACACAGACAGTGGTAATCATACTCAAATGAAGAATCAGACATAACTATTTAATTTGATGATGATGAAACTCAAATAACTCATCTTAGGATAATGATTCTACAGGAGGCTTGTAAAATAATTTCATATCAATATTATAAATATAAGACAATAATAACTTCAAAAATAATTACACATACTTATTTATATTCATAAATCAATTCAAAATATGTGAATGATTATTTTGAGCATCTTGATGGGGTTCATCATATGAATGAAAAGATTGATCAGGTAGAAAAGAATGATACTTTGAAACTCATACCCAAGCTGGGTAACAAAAATGTAATTAGTACAATGTGGTTTACCTAAAACTTGTTTAATGAAGAAGGTTAAGTGATAAAGAACAAATAAATATTAGTATGAAATGGTTACTCAAAAATTGATGGTGTTGATTTTGATGAGGATTTTCTTTCAGTGGAATGGTTGTAAACAATCCTAATTGTTCATTCTATTACTTCACATTAAATTTACACAATTTTTCAAATCTATGTGAAGTCCACATTTCTGAATATGGATCTTGAGGAGGATGTTTACATTGAAAAACATTGTGGATCTATTGTTTGAAAAGAAGAATGTTTTGTTTGTATTTTAAATAAACAATTGTATGAGAAACAAAAATATCATTGAACAAGGTATTATAAATTTCATAATTTCACAAGAAAGATGATTCTCATGAAAGGAAGTGTTGATAGAAATATTTACATTAGAAAAATTAATGAGTTTTCCCTTATCATAATTGATAATGTTAATGACAATATATTTTCTAGGAATGATGAAAGATATTTTTAAAGATTTTATAAATAAATCAAAAGGTTGTTTTAGATGTCCAGGTTGGGAGGAATTAAATAATTTCTTGGGTTAAAAATCCTAAAAAAGGAAACCCCTTTTTTATTCTCAAGAAAATTCTTCTAAGGAACATATTAAAAAGTTCAGCATAGAAAATTACAAACCAAATTCCACCCCAATTTCCATGGGAACCATGTTTAGTAAAGATGAATATGGTAAAGAAATTGATCAAAAAGTGTTTCAGAATATTATTAGATGGTGTTTATATTTTACAACCTCAGGAACTGACATTGATTATGTTGTTACCTTATGTGAATGATTTTAGAGTGGTCTTGAATAATCACATTTACTTTCAAGAAAAATAAATCAAAGATATATAAACGACATAAGAAAATTGGAATTAGGTATGATAGGTCAGAAAGTATTCACTTGTTTGGATATTTATATTATGATTGGATAAGAAATGTTGATGATATAAGATCAACATCTGGTAAAGTTATATTTATGATAAAAAGTTGTGTTTGTTAGCATACATAGAAACAAAATTCAGCAGCACTTAGCATTGCTGAAGTTGAGTATGTTGCTTCTACTCAAGATACTACCAAACTTATGTGGATGAAAACACAATTGGAAGACTTACTTGTTGAAGTAAAATTACCCTTGATCTTGGGATGTGATAATAAAATTGAAATCAACCTTACAAAAAATAAGGTACAACATTATCATTCAAAACATATTTACATAAAGTTCAACATCATCAAAGATCATGTAGAGAAGAATGAATTGAAGTTGAAATACATTACTATATTGGATCTAGTTTCTTCCACTTTCCCCAAACCATTTCAAAATGAACATTTCAAAAACTAAGGTTCAACATGGGCATCCAACCTTTTTCTGATCAGTGTTCTAGTATGTGTTTTCTCCCATATATCATCTAACCATTGTATTGTGTTTCCAAGCGGTATAATCATTCATAAAAATATCCTTAGTGAAGTAATCATCCATGGGAGGGGGGGGGGGGGTTGTGGGTATGTTATGAATCTACCATGTAAGTGTGTGGACTATTCTAACTATGTTTTTAGTGGTTATATAAATTTTTTATTCTGTGGATGTTGAAGAAGTGGAGATAAGATAAGTAAGAAAGCTGAGGAAGAATCCTATGGAAGCATGTCGAGGAAGAAAAGATGAGGAAGAATAAGAGGAATAAATACTGAAGAATAAATCAAATAAAGTTTTTCATGAGGAACTAGTGTTGTAAATCATGGTTTTTGTGTGAATGATACATGTTTTATACAATGAGTTAGCTAATGTTGTCTTGGAATTATTAACAAGTAATTCATTACTTAGGGTTTCGAAGCTCAGTGATTTATGAACCTTGCTGGAAAAAATTCCAAAGGGGGAGATTATTAGAATGAAGTTGGATGGAGAAGTTTTTTGGAAGTTAAAAGATGTTTTTGATAACTGTTTAGTATTTTGATTTCAATGAAGTTAAATCAATTTAATTTTTAAAAAGATGAAAATTGGACTCACCATAGTATTTAAGCAATCAGACACACAAAGATCACAAAATTATATCATATTAGGAATGTGCTTTTTGGGAGAAAAAGGTTTATCGAATTCACCTAGGGCCCAAACTGACTTTATAATCGTAATGTGTAAGGGAATCAGGTTATTAATGAACCTAATGTAAATATGATGATAATGTGATATTTTTTATTTATCAAAAATTATAGGTATGTTGTAAAACATGTGATGAAATTTTGATAAAAGAAAATGGGAGAAGAAGTGATGAAAATCCTATTGATCATCTGATTGGAAGAAAGGAGATTCCACCAATCGTATTTAGGCGAATCGTATTCAGGTGGTTAGAAAGAAATATATTGCCGGATGAAAGTGAAATTACAATATTTCCTATTATAGTTCATACTTTTCTAAAGATGATCTTCAACATCATCAAAGTCATGAAGGAAGTCTTTCTAACAATAAAAATATTCTAAAAGAAAGAATTTTCTAAAGTAAATTTTTTTCCGGCCTCAGATCATTGAATTCAAATTTGTTTTATGATTGGGATTTTTGAATCATAATGAGAGAAACCAATGATGATAGTTTTCAGTCAGACAAAAATCAAAATGTTTAAATCATTCGATAATCAAGTTGATGTGTATCATAATTAGAAATGTGAAAGAAGTTGATTGCTTAAATATTATTGGTATCACATAAAGAAGATAAGAAGTATAAGGGTTGAAGATGTTTGAAAGAATAGGTTGTCTCCATCATACTCAAGTAATCAGAATCAGAGTTAGTCCAAGAATCTTAAAATATATTTTCCATCTTAAATTTGGTGTAGATTAATTTAATAAATAAACTATTGTTGAACATATACTTATATAATAATGTGGAAATAATAATGAAAAGATAGGACTTCAGGTGGTGAAGATCAATATAATGGAATATCTTCAGTTCTGATTTATCTTCATGTTAGTCAAGAAAATCGGTGTGACCAAATGTATTTATCAAAATGGTAAATCTAAATCAGGTTTACGATTAAAGATAAAAGATTTTTATGAAGTACGATGCATTGAAGAAGTCAAAGAGAGAACTAAAAACCAAGAGATTTGATGATTTGAAAAGGTTTTAAAGAAGCCAAAGAGATAGTTTAGATGTAAGGTAGATTAATGATTTGTTAAATTTGGTGATGTAGGAAAACCTTTTTTGAATCCCGATTTGACCATTTTGAATTTTCAATAAAACGAGGAGAATACTTTGTGTATTCTAGAACATTCATTTGATCTCAAAAAAGGATGTATAATCTTCATAATTCTAGAAATTTGATTTTTACAGATTGTGTATTCAAGAAGAAGCATTCAAGAAAAATTAAACAAATAAGAAGAGACAAGATCATAAACATAGTTTTTAAAATTGGGCCAAAAAATTTCACTGGGATTTATGGATAGATGAAGAAGATGTTCATGGTTGTTTCAATGGTAATATCATAAGGTATTATTTCAATATTGAATAATCGAACAAGGGATTTAAACTACGAAATCCGAATGAGTATCATTATGATGTCCAAGAAGTTCTTACCAGATTCGGGGTAAGAAAATGAAAAAATATTTTGAAAGATAATATTTTTGAAAGTTGATCAAGAAGCACTCCAACATGTTTATTACAAAAAAAGTATTACATTATTTTGAGATAATTGAAGCACATGTAATATTTTGTTGAACACTGTTCTATATTACTATAAGGGCATATTCTACTCAATGTATTCAACACAACAGTATTGTTTTCTAGTGAATTGTGTGGTGTTTGATTATTTTTGAACCATACAAAGGACTAGATATTGTTGTTGAGTAATGAAACTTTTAAATAATCTTATTTCTGTGGATATGTGTTTGATATGTTTTCATAATAGAAATAAATATTTAACAAGAGGTGAATGTTGTTTCTAAATCAAGTAAAATTAAAACAAAAAGATATCATTGATTCACCTTTCCCCCTCTTAGAGATACTTAAATCCTGGATGGGTAATCTAACCAAATATGTAGTATTTATGATAAAATAATAACTACAATATCATTAATATATATAAAAAAATTATTATTATTATGTAACCACCAATTCCAAACCTATATTCTATCAAATTGGAAGTGAAAGTGCCACTCGTGTGTACATGTCGATTACCACCTCCACATAGTTATACAAGTAATTTTCAATAACCTTATTTAATTAATTGTTATTTTGATGCGTTTAACATTAATATACTATATTTATTTGATAATTATTCATACGTAACAATAATTGTGAGGACCCGACTCTAGAAACCCAAGATCCGGTGCCTTCTGAACATGATGTGTGTCTTGAAATAAAAACATGCACTGAAAAACACACATCACGTCCCATATAGACGATCGAGTCCGATTTAGGTTCTGGGAAACCGACAACATCTAGGATGTTTTATCTGATAATAGCTGTTACCTGAAAATTTTAAAATCAAAAACAGAGGGTGAGCATACGAATGCATGGTAAAGGGTTTTAAAAATAATAAACCAAAGTAACTTTTGAAAGCATTTTTTAAAACTATCCATAGAACAATCTCTTGAGGAGAACTTTAACAAATGTAACATAACATTAAAGTACTTAAATAACACATTAATCAACTAGGACATTTAAAAAGGATAAAAATTAATGGATTTCTAGACAAGTATGACATGTGATCATTTAGGTAAAATTTAAACAGTTAAGAGTAATGATTTATTAGATTTGCATGTAAAGGAAACAACTTAAATTCCATATGCTGGTTACTATTTTACTGAGTTATAAACACAAATCATGCTCGAAACTTATACTTGAGAAATAAAAACTTTAAAAAAACATAAAGGCAAGGGTCGTGAAAGAATAGTCATATCATCTTGAAAAGAACTTGTAACATAACTTGAATTATGTGGCATCAACATTTAACTTAGACAATAATTTACGTATCACCAAGGTCCATCACCAAGGTGTCATTAAAAATAAAATTACCAAGGTTATTCACCAAGGTATCGTTAAAAAAGTCATCTCTATAGATTATGTCTTTACTCAATGCATTGGAGCGCTATCAGGGCTCACCCTTAATTTTTCTTTATAATCATGTCAACCACATAGATCATACTTTATTTCAATGGAATTTTATATTCAAGATGACCCATACCACCTTGAATAATTAATTCTTTTTCATATTACCCAAGGTGTATCATACCACTTTGGGTAATTAAATTTCTTAGTTCATTATTATGATATATCATAAGCATGAATTATGTATAAAATAAATAAAATGAAAAAATGAAACATTACACATTTTGAAAAAACATGATTGGACAGATAAAATTGAAAACATGTCAATAACTAATCCATGGCATACATAGTTTAGTAAACATTATTTTCACACAAGATAATTACTAAATCATATATGATGGTAGTAGAATATGGTTTTTCACATGAGACAATAAATAATTAATCTTTAAAATTATTATTTCATTAAAATAAAATAATTAAAGAAAACACTTTCCATCAGTTATGGTGATAAACAGGTCATTGAACTTGCAAATAAATTAAACTCTAACTGGATTAACTAATAACATTCACCAAAGTAGGTTCATTATTGTAATAAGATAAAAAAAATTAACCCAACATGATAACATGATCCCATGAATCCTGAATCCTCTTAAATTTTAATCAAGCCAAAATACACACTTCATCATAAAATACATCATGGGTAATGTCAAATAATCTTATTAAATAAAACATCCTCATTTGTATGTACTCGTATACAAAATACATGTTGGTTTAGAAAACACCAAAAATATCTTTTATTAAAAATATTACATGCATCAAGGAATAAATTAACTGTTGATAATTATTACTAAAAAAATATAGGGTTTTGGAAATTATACCTATAAATACATCTAGGAATAACCATATGTACAGAAATATATAATCGTTATGTTTTTATAAAACTAATTCCATTTAAACCTAAAACATATTTCGCATATAATAAATTGTTTAAAGATTGATATCCATCCTTTAAAACAAAAATCATAAATTTGATTTGTATTTGGACTACAAGTATATAAGTATATAGGTATATATATACACAGTTTACAAAAAGGGGGTTTTCATGGTAAAAATTAGTTTCAAACAACCTTCATAAATATATAATACATAGTATAACATACTGGATCATTTTGGAAATCCAAAAAAAAGCGTGGGTTTGGGTTATATATATATTTATATACTTATACAAAACTTTATATTTCAAAAACTCATATGTTTAGGTTTTGTAAAAATTATATTGAATGAAAACAATCAAAACTCATCAAACCCAAATGTATAGTCTATAAAAGAGACGTAGGTCGATCCAATGCTGAAAAATAACCTATATAAAATATATATAGATAACCTGAATACATGAAATATATTTTAAAGGGTTGTTTTTAAAACACAATAAGACAATTCCTTTCACTTGTAATCATTGTAGTATAATGTTGGAAAACACCCCTAAAACCGTTTTAAAACCGGATGGTTTGCATTATACATATATATATATATATATATATATAAACCTTATATACTGAAACATAGAAGAGTAAGATTTTATTAACAAAATAAAAACATAAAACTCCCTTTCATAAGTACCCAATCAAAAAAACACGATAGAAAACCCCCCGTGAAAACAATACAAACCGAGGGGTTGGTATTATTTATATATACATATATAAACTGTATATACCGAGTGTATAAAGAGTAGGTTTTTTCAAACGAAAACAAAGCATGGAAGCACCCTTACAGAGACTGACGAGGGAGCTCGGTTAGGGGATGCCTGCTGGCTTGCTGGTGAGATCGAGCAGGAGAGAAGGAGAAGAAGAAGCCACCAAGGTTTGTAGGAGACTTGCACGGGGAGAAAAACTGAGAGGTCTTGATTTATTTATACCCAAAAGCCCACACAAAATGAACCCACTTGTACTTTCATTAAATGGAGGGTGTCGTGCTTGAAGGGAAGAGAGGACATGGGGGGTCCCCGACGGTTAGGTGGGAAGGAAAATGAGACATTCCAAAGGTATAGGTTACTGGTGAAACTCATGCACGGAGGAGGATGACGATATAGAATGAGGGAAAAGCGACAAAAAAACGGATGGTCCAGATCAGATCTAGTCAAGATAATATGGTTGGAGGGACATGGGAGATGTGTTGAGTGATTTAGAGAAACCAATGTCTGGGATTAGATCTCGGAAGAGATCGGACAGACACAGGGATAAGCGGGGTGATCGCGCGACTAAGGAATCATACGGACGTGATTGATGCAGGATTTGATCGGACGGTTCAGATCGCATGACTGGCATCCCACATCGAAACGAAAAGAAGAAGATATGTGGGTTATAATCCTGTGCTCTCTACCCTCAGAGAAATAACACAAACACACACAAACCGGGGCCTTATACACAGGCCCCCGTGTGGGCATTAGCCCACCCTCACGCATCGCGCCCCACGGACCATTGACACGGGCCAGTGTGCGACCTGTCCGGGACCCTACTCGGCTCGGACCTAGTTGACACCCTCTACACATGCTCGGGATCCCAATGGTCGGTACCTTGGGTCCCTAGGGGCTCGGCCTTGGCCTTGAGGGATTACCCCCAAGGGCTGCCCTCAGCTGGCCGGGTCCCTACAAATTTTTTATTAAAAATTTATTTAAGTGAATATATATATATATATATATATATAAATAAACAACACACTAAGCAGTATACTTTACTAAAAAAAATAAGAACCATGAATATTTATAAATTGAATTTTATACAATATAATAAATAATTTAACTTAAAATCTCCGAATTTAAAATCCTATCTAGATTATGTAAAATACATTACTATTTGATATTACTCTTTTAAAAGATATATATTGCATAATTAACATACTAAACTTTTATAAATATTAGGATCTTATAACTTTTAAAATAAACCACTATTTGATTCATAAAAATATTTTTTTAAAAGACCAATAGTTTTCCGAATTTAAAATACATATTTTTAGAGATCCAACAAGATATATTTTTAAATAATTACAAATATCCTTTAAACGTGACTTTGTAAAACATTTAGAAGTTGTCAAAAATACTAAGTTTTCAACCATGTAGGTAAACATTAGGATTTTATAAAATCAATTAGGTTCTTTTATAAGAATATCCTTTTATTTTAAAATTAAGACCCTATAAGATATAATTCAAATCTTTTGAATATACTAAAATATTAGAAATACCATAAGATTATAAGAGCATTATAAAAACCAAATTTTTTATAAAAATATAAACTTTATCAATTTAAACCCAATGATCATAATTTCTTAAAGGACCATTATAAAAATAGGGGGTGTTTCACATTTTCAAAACACTTGAACCCAGGAGGATGGCTCTCCTCATTCCATTGGTGCTGAGTACGTGTGTTGTGGTTCTGGCTATTATGTTTTTCACACTGACGGACCCAGAAGATGATTACTATCCAATTACTCATGTTGTGGTTCTTATCAGCCTTGATGTGTCCATTTTAAGTCTTATACATGGTGTTCCTGGTGAGTTTGGGTTTTTATTATAATGTAACTTTTTAATGTATACCAGTCCTCTTTATTCTCCTTTTTTTACATCTATTTAATTTCAATCCCTTTATTGGTACAAAAAATAAACCATATAAAACAAGAAACATAATTATAAAACATAACATTTTTCACTTAGTTATGTTCATAAATCCAGGGGCGTCACATTATCCCCCTCTTAAAATAATGGCGTCCTCACAATTCCTTTCATACATACTCACTAAGAGGAAGCTCCCAGTTGATTCTCCCATATCTCCCGTATCTCCCATCATGGGAAATCATCAGGTGTGCTCAGTAGAAGACCCACATTGATGCTCAGCTCCTCAGGTTCTTTGATCCAGATACACTTAGGGTAGGAGGGGTTGAACTCATGCACCGAACACATGGGCTTCTAGAGGGAGGTTCAAACAGTACAGAGTTTGGAAATTTCTATATGGACCAATGTACAAAGAACTCGCCGAGTTATGTACCGTTCGAGAACATATAAATCATAGACATTGTCATACAAGATAATGATGAGGAGTTGGTACATATAAGTCGCACAAATATTTCCCTCTAAGGAACCCTCTAGAAATTTTACTCTGGTCGTGTAGTTCTGGCCTAGGTTGAAACATAGGAAGATCCCTTCTTGGTACTTCCCCCTCCGCTCACGCTCGGCCAATTGTGCTGAGCCTATGAGGTAGATGATGGAAGTGTTCCCTTGACAGATACAGAGAATCTATGGACCGTTTGTCACCTCAAACAACTATTTGCATGTTCCTCGCAGGTTTACGAAGGGATGACACTAGAATTCATAGGTTTTGATCGCAATGATATCCAATATCTCAGTAGGAAGAGATAGCATGTCAGTTTTTCCTTCCATATGAAATTTTAAGATGAGAGTTCAATCTCTTGAAAACCATTCAAAGGTGTGAACAAATGTAAGACATGGAAGGGAAACGAAACATTTCAATAAACATAAGTTTATTATTAAAAATCAGTACTTTAGTTTCCCCTAATGACTTACTACATAAACTCCACACAAAGAGAAAAAACTCCATATCTCCTCAAACCAAACACAGGATGAGCATTCATGGTTAAACTCATGGGGGGACCTGGGACATCTTCTGAGTTTAGCATGAGGGTTATGAAGTTGGGAGACGTCAGAATACACTTTGTGTCTACAAGAAAGTTGGGTGGACTCATCTTCTAACATTCTGAAGTTCAACAACTCACCCCAGAATCCATAGATCAAGATTTGACAAAGGTATGCCACTCGGAGGTCACCGGCAGCAGCAACCTCTTGAAAAGCATCGAGGGTCATAAAGCCAAAGTCCTCACCTACCGTGAACACCCAGAAATGTCCCTCATGGTACCTTACCTGACATACATAGGAGGGAAACTTGGTCATCATCATAAGGAGGTAATCTATTCCTAACCCCTCGTGTAGCTGGAGCGCCCATGGTGAGTTGGACACATCGTAAAGGGGTTTGCATGTCATGCGAATATGGGCATAGTTTAGAAAATTATTTCGACTAGCTAAAGACAAAATTTTCTATAGGGCATCAGTGGGGAGAGTCAAAAGATTGGTACCTTCGTTTTCTATCTGAAAATGAAGAAAACTCATTTTTAGTAATACTGAAGTATATTTTGCCCTTGTTTCAGTTATAGTTTTCAAGGGTTATCCAAACAGAACCCTCTGATACCAACTGTGAGGACCCAAATCCAGAAACCCAGGATCTAGTGGCTTCTGAACATGATGTGTGTCTTGAAATAAAAACATGCTCTGAAAAACACACATCACGTCCCATACAGAGGATTGAGTCCGACTCGGGTTCTGGGAAACTGAAAACTTCGAGGATGTTTTATCTGATAAAAGCTATTACCTGAAAATTTTAAAATCAAAAATGTATTGTGTGCATAAGAATTCCCAGTAAGGGGTTTTAAAAAGAATAAACCAAAGTAACTATTTAAATAATTCTTTAAAACTATCCATAGAACATTCTCGATAGGAAAACTATAACACATGTAACATAACATTAAAGTGATTAACTAACACATGAATCAATTAGGACATTTACAAAGGGTAAAAAGTAATGGTTTACTAGACAAGTATGACATGTGATCATTTATGTACAATTTAAATAGTTAAGAGTAATGATTTATCAGTGTTGTGCGTAAAAGATACAACTTAAATTCCATATACTGGTTATTATTTTACTGAGTGATAAACACAAATCATGCTCCAAACATATACTTGTGAAATAAGAACTTTATAAAAACATAAAGGAAAGGGTCGTGAAAGAATAGGCATATCATCTTGAAAAGAACATTTAACATAAATTGAATTATGTGGAATCAACAATTAACTTAGACAATAATTTACGTATCACCAAGGTCCATCCCCAAGGTCTCATTAAATATAAAGTTACAATGGTTATTCACCAAGGTATCATTAAAAAATTCATCTCTAGAGATTAAGTCTTTACCCAATGCATTGGATCACTATCAGGGAGCACCCTTAATTTGTATTTATTATCATACGAGCCACATAGATCATACTTTACTTCAACAATGTTATATATTCAAGATGTCCCATACCACCTTGAATAATTCATTCTTTTTCATATTACTCATGGTGTCCCATACCACTTTGGGTAATTAAATCTCTTAGTTCATTATCGTGATATATCATAAGCATGTATTATGTACGAAAATAAATAAAATGAAAAAAATGAACCATTACATAGTTTTCAAATACATGATAGGATAGATAACATTGAAAATATTCCAATAACTAATCCATGGAATATATAGTTTAGTAAACATTCTTTGCACACCATCTAATTACTAAAGCATATAAGATGATAGGTGAATAGGGTTTTTTACATGAGACAATAAAAGATAAATCTTTAGAATTATTATTTCATGGAAATGAAATACTTAAAGAAAACACTTGCCATCAGTTATGGTGATAAACAGGTCATTGAACTTAAAAAAAAATTAAACTCTAACTGGATTAAATAATAACATTCACCAAAGTAGGTTCATTGTTGTAATAAGATAAAAAAAATTAACACAACATGATAACATGATCCCATGAATCCTGAATCCTCTTAAATTTTCATCAAGTAAAAATACACACTTCATCCGAAAATACATCATGGGTAATGTCAAATAATCTTCTTAAATAAAACATCCCCATTTTTGTGTACTCGTATACAAAATACATGTTGGTTTAGTAAACACCAAAATTACCTTTTATTAAAAATCTTACATGTATCAAATCAAAAATTAAGTCCTTATAATTATTAATAAAAAAATATAGGGTTTTGGAAATTATACCTATAAATAAATCTACGCATAATCATATGTACATAAATATATAAACGTTAAGTTTTTAAAAAAATAATTTTATTTAAAACTAAAACATAGTTCGCATATAAGAAATTGTTTAAACATTGATATCCATACTTTAAAAAAATCATAAATTTGATTTGTATTTGGACTATAAGTATATAAGTATATAGGTATATATATACACAGTTTAGAAAAAGGGGGTTTTAATGGTAAAAATTAGTTTCAAACAACCTTCATAAATATATTAAACCTCGTATAACATACTGGATCATTTTGGAAATCGAAAAAAAAGCTTGGGTTTGGGTTATATATATATTTATATACTTATACAAAACTTTGTATTTAGAAAACTCATATATATAGGTTTTATAAAAATAAGACTGAATGAAAACAATCAAAACTCATTAAACCTAAATGTCCTGTCTTTAAAAGAGACGTATGTCAATTCAAATCTAAAAAATAACCTATATAAATATATATATATATATAGATAACTAGTATACATGAACTATATTTTAAAGGTTTGTTTTTAAAACACAACAAGATAATTCCTTGCACTAGTAATCATTGCTGTAAAATGTAGGGAAACACCCCTGAAACCATTTTAAAACTGGATGGTTTGCATTATACATATGTATATATATATATAAACCGTATGTACCGAAACATAGAAGAGTAGTATTTTCGTAATGAAAGTAAAACATAAAACACCCTTTCATAAGTACCCTACAAAAAAACACGATGGAAAACCCCCTTGAAAAAAATACAAACCTAGGGGTTTGTATTATGTTATTATATACATATATAAACTGTATATACCGGGTGTATAAAGAGTAGGTTTTTACAAATTAAAACAAATCATGCAAGAACCCTTATAGAAACTGAGGAGGGAGCTCAGTTACAGAAAGCTTACTGGCTTGATGGCTAGATCGAGTGGGAGAGGAGAAGAAGGAGCCACTGGGGTTTGCAGGAGAATTGTATGGGGAGAAGAATCGAGAGTTCTCGGTTTATTTATACCCAAAATCCCATGCAAAACGAACCCACTTGCACTTCCATTAAATAGAGGGTGTCATTCTTGAAGGGAAGAGAGGACATGGGGGGTCCTCGACGGTTAGGTGGGAAGGAAACCCAGACACGCCATAGGTATAGGTTACTGGTGCAACTCATGCACGGAGGAGGAAGATAACGTGGAAGGAGGGAAAAATGGAAAAAGAACAGATGGTCCAAATCAGACCTTGGAAAGATCGGACGGCTGGAGGGGTGTGGGAGATGTGTTGAGAGATTTAAAGAAAACAATGGCGAGGATTAGATCTCGGGAGAGATCAGACGGAAACAGGGATATGTGGGGCGATCACGCAGCTAAGGAATCAGACAAACATGATTGATGCAGGATTCGATCGGACGGTTCAGATTGCGCGGCTGGGATCCCACATCGAAACGAAAAGATGAAGAGTCGTAGGTTATAAGCCTAGACGCTCTACCCTCAAAACAATAAAACAAACACACACACACACACACACACACACACACCGGGGCCTTATACATGGGCCCCCTGAGGGCCTTGTCCCACCCTCACGGATTGCGCCCCACAGGCCTTAGACACGGGCCCGTGCGCGACCTCTCCTGGACCCTACTCGGCTTGGACCTGGTTGACACCCTCTACACATGATCGGTATCCCGATGGTCGGTACCTCGGGTCCCTAGGGGCACGGCTTTGGCCTTGAGGGCTTACCCCCAAGGGCTTCCATCGGCTGGCCGGGTCCCTACATATTTTTTATTAAAAATTTATTTAGGTGTATATATATATAAAGGAAACAGTACACCAAGTAATATACTTTACTAAAAAAATAAGAACCTTGAATATTTATAAATTTAATTTTATATAATATAATAAATACTTTAACTTAAAATCTTGGAATTTAAAATCATTTCTAGATTATGTAAAATACTTTACTATTTGATATTACTCTTTGAAAAGATATATATATTTCATAATTAACATACTAAAATTTTATAAATATTAGGATCTTATAACTTTTAAAATAAACCGCTATTTGATTCAAAAAATTATTTTTTTCAAAGACCAATAGTTTTCCTAATACAAAATACATATTTTTAGAGATCCAACATGATATATTTTTAAATCATTACGGATACCTTTTAAACGTGACTTTTTAAAACATTTAGAAGTGGTTAAAAATACTATGTTTTCAACCATGTAGGAAAAATATTGGATTTTATAAAATCAATTAGGCTCTTTTATAAGAATATCCTTTTATTTTAAAATTAAGATACTCGAAGATATAATTCAAATCTTTTGAATAGTCTAAAATATTAGAAATACCATAATATTATAAGAGCATTATAAAAACCAAATTTTTTATAAAAAGATAAACATTATCAATTTAAACCTAACGACCAAAAATATAACGGTCATAATTTCTCAAAGGACCATTATAAAAATAGGGGCGTTTCACATTTTTAAAACACTTGACCCAGGGAGGATGGATCTCCTCATTCCATTGGTGCTGAGTACGTGTTTTGTGGTTCTTTATGTTATGTTTTTCACACTAACGGACCCAGAAGATGATTACTATCCAATTACTTGAGTTGTGGTTCTTAGAAGCCTTGTCGTGGCCATGTTAAGTCTTGTACATGGTGTTCTTGGTTGGTTTGGGTATTTTTTTAATGTAACTTTAAAATGTATACCAATCCTCTTTATTCTCCTTTTTTCATCTATTTAATTTCAATCCCTTTATTGGTAACAAAAACAAACCATGTAAAACAAGAAACATCATTATAAAACATAACATTGTTCACTTATTTAAGTTCATAAATCCCGGAGCGTCACAATAATATCAAATCCTCGTTTTTACTTTCCAATCTATTGGAAAATAATAACATCTCTTGTGAATATGAGTGGACTACCACCTCCACAAAGCATTGTGAATCTGTTTTCATTTACTATTTACATGGACAATAATAATTATATATTTAATGAATATAATATATATATATATATATATGACATGGTAATTATTATGGAAAATTGAATTAATTTTTACCTTTCTTTCAATCCATTTGTTAAGATTTGAAAACTGCATTTAGACATACGTAAGACATACCATCTCGATAAACATTGAAATTATTTTTTCGATATATATCATTTATTGATGAATATATAAATAAAATGAAGATATATTATATTTATTTCCTAATTTAAATTATTTATATTATGGATAAATGATCAAAGTACATGTGTAGGAATAATCGAATAAATATTTTCATGAATAAGGAAAGAGTTAACACTCGAAAACGTCAATTTTAATAATGAATTATTAATAAATGGGTATCGAAATATTACAATTGGGTCATTTATGATAATATAAATTGGTAAATTACTATTTTATTGAATAATAATCAATTCAAAATTTATCATACAAGTAGTTTATGTTCTATTTAAGAATTTCAAACTCGAGATAAGGGATTTATGTTACAATCTCATTGCTTATTGAGATTTTTTATGATAAAGTTTACAATAATGAAATTTTATCACCTATATCTCAATAATTCCATAATTTTTCTTATCATATCTTAATATTTGGATACTATTTGTTTTCATTTAATTTCACCCACTTTTAAAACTCAAGATAATGAATGAATTTTTTTAAGGAAAACTTATTTTATTTCTCTCTTCCGTCAAAAATCTCTTTTCCTCCATGTCGAAGTTTTCTCTAAAATGTTTTCAAGATTTATATACTATTATTATATCATTATTTAATGTCATTTTATCAATTATTAAATTATAATAATTTTTTTCAAAGGAATAATATTGTAATTTTCTAAACAATGTACCTTTTCCTTTTTACTAAAAATGCAAAAGGAATCTTTCTTTTATTGTATTTGGTATGAAAACAAATTTCTACTATAATGGAAAAAAATTATATAATGTTTAATTTAAAATTTTAAAATTTTATTTTCATATAAAATCTATTCCATAACATTATGAGATGTTTTATATTTTAATACACAATTTAAAAATCAAAGGGGTATTTTCCTCAATAAATATTCTAGTGATATTTTAAAGGAATTTTTCTTCTAGGATGACATTTTTTGATGTTACCTAGTATTTACTGAGATATAATTCAATTATACCATCCTTATTCTTTCTCAAAATGTTTTATGATTAAGAAGATATGATTTTTATGAAACCCATTTATCTTCCAAGGGTTATGCTATGATAAATGATTAAAATGTTTGTAAAGTCCATTTCATTTCAGTGGATTATGATATGATGAATGTTTTATGATATTTTGGAAAACATGTTTATTATTTTCATAGTGTGATGGGTCAGACCAAAATTATATATCCCTATGCTGTATTGAGTAAATAAGGATATCTCATGAGAAAACAAGGACTGGAATAGAGAGTGAACCCAATTTAGTAAGTTACTCTTTGCACTGTGATAGTCTTGGAAGTAAACATTGACTAAGGATATGATGGAATGAGGAGTGAATCGAATGAAATATTATAGTCATTGAAGTGATCCTTGAATGATTTTCTATTCTTATTTGTATTCCCCAAACATATGTCTGAGGCTAATGTTATGCTTTCATGGCTCATGTTCATTGATTACATTATGATTCATGTCTTATAAACTGCCATGATTTATGATTAGCCTCAAGATTAGAAAATATAATATATTGGGTATGGTTTTAAAATGTAATTATTATTCTCTCATACACTTATTCCCATGTTATGATTTATGTAATCATTGATATCTCCCTTGTTTACCCTTATAGAGTACCAAATCTCCCACTTTATTATGTTTCCTTTCCCTAGGTTATGAAGAATGGTTTAAGTATGATATGTCAAAGAAGTGCGATAGTAAAACGATCATAGTTGAATATAATGTAGTAATTTTATGAAAAAGTTTTTTTTGTATCTATTTTTCCATAGACACTAGAACTATATCATTCTAGTGTGTATCATAATTTTAATTGTTGAATATTATTCAAATAAGATGTGATATTTTTGTTTGAAATGTATGTACCAATATAGTTGGAATCAGAGAAGGGTTTAGTTAATATTTTAATAGTAGGGTTAGAAAAAATTGGTGGAAAATATGGGGATAATTCTTGGTTTATGATAACATCATATAGTTTTTTAAATATAGATATAATATGGTTTCCATTAAATACATACTATTTTGGATACAACGAGTGGATGATGTTTTCCCATTTATGCATATAGGGATAATAACCCCCAAAATAGATGGTTGAGTATATAAAGACCATTAATATAGTACATAGAGAGTGTTCCATTACTTCACACCTTGTTTGACCCTCTAAGGGGATATTCTTGGATAACTCACACTTTCCTTCTAAACCATTATGAACGATTTAAATTGACGATGACCATGAATGTTCAAAGATAAACATAATGTGTCATAGAGTGAAAAGAAGGTTTCCTGAGTTTGAAATCCTAAAAATTATTTTTCATGATTATGTTGTTTCCATATAGGATTGTTTTTTCACACTATTATTTTTGGTTTTATATAATATTTGGAACCCGAAAAAACTGTGTTAATGATCAATGTGATGTAAAATGAAATTACACTCCACTTGATCAACCAAATGTTGTTGGATAATAAATATTAAGTTAGTTTTTTATTATTACATATATTTATGAATACATGGTTTTTACCAAATTTAACCTACTAGTATAAGATTTCATTGATGTAAAAGTAGGGATCGAATCCATAATGACCGAAGAAGAAACCTAGAGACACATACATTTGATGTAAGGATTGTCTATGATTTAGCCAAATTTTTGGATTGATTTGACTAAAAACTGATTTAAATTAAAAAATAAAATAAAAACAATTAATTTAATTAATAAAATTAAATATGATGGCCTAATCCTAGGTTGTTGTTGTGGAAATAAGGAATGTAATTGTTTTCTTATGAATTTTCCATTCACTATTTCATGAGATATTAAATCAATGAGATAAGTCAACAATACCATTATATGATTTAATCATTACACATTTCCAAGTATAATCACCAATGAACTTAGATGATCACTTTAATTATCACTCTATGTAATTGGATCGTACTAGTGCTCAAAATGTGTAGCCATTAAATTCAGTGAAGATAAAGAAAAAATAAGTCCATGAATTTTACTATCATACCAGAAAATGAATTAAATAATTTAATAACATCAAATAAAATACAAACCATACCCTTGACACTCCCTTGAATTATCCCTATATATTTTTATCCCTCAATTTATGCTATTATAACAATGTATGTGGTATGTAGTCATATGAGAGTGGAAATGAAGAAGAAAAACATTGAAATAACGAAAACTCCACCGTTGTGTTAGGAATTTCACTGTGTTTGGTGTGAATAAATTCAAACCATGATTAAATGTTATTAACATGATAAAAAAGGACAGAAAAACTTAATTATAATAAGAATAAGAAAAACATTTTTTAATAAACTATTTTTATTTAATGAACTTACATGGAAAAAATGAAGGTGTGGTTACCAAATAAAAGCATAGAATTACATTTGCAATAATAACACACATGGATCCTCAATACCTTAATAACCTAATCCTTATATAGTACTATTATGAGCCATAGGTATACCCCCCATAATTAATTCCCTACAATTTAATCAGGATAGTAAATGATGGGATAAAAATTAGAGGAAATTTGACTTTTCAACTTTGACCACAAAAATAAGACCAAAATCATCCACTTTTGGAAGTTCGAATATGACCATGAATATGGATAAATATGAAGGGGTAATAGATGAGAAATATTTTCTATGAATTTTTTGCTGATGTATTTTAAAATTTTATGCAAATTATATTATCCATTCATATGTTATGATCTAAAATGGTGGGATGATTTTTTGGGCCATCAAATCTAGGCCACAAATCCAATGTCAAATTGTGCTCCCTAGATCATGTTGAATAATTCAAAATTAGCTATGGACATATTTTAATTAAATTATCCCCAATGTTTTCTCATTATATATTCAAAATTATAACTTCATTGGGTGTGAATTCATGGATCCAATTTAATTTAATGGGGCTATGGCCCATTATGATTTGTCCCAAAATTTGTATGTTAATTACAAAACATATCAATCATCCATTGGGATTAATCCATAAATCATAAAATAAAAAATTTTCCAATAATAATTGATCAATTATATATCATAATATAAAATCAAAATAATTAATACTATGTTTTCCACAAATATATGATCGATTGAAACCAAATTTTCACTTCAAAAATGAATTGCACATGTGATAAGAAATAAAGTTCAATTTAAATAATGCACTAAAGTTGGTGTTTATGAACCTTGAAAAACATGAATATTAATATACAATCAATTAATATTAGCCAATATTAGTGATAATCACACCCCCAACTTGAGTTTTTTTGTCCCGATCAAAAAGAATCTCAAAAATATGAAATTGAATTCCCTTTTAATCAAAAAAACATATTAACATACAATGCTCGCAAAAAATACATCATATTGGAAAATCATGAAACCCGTCAAAATAATTTCAAACAATCTTGGTTTGAAAGGAAATTCTTAGCCCAAACCCATTCCTTTTTTCAAATTCATCACCACATTTCAGCCAATTTCAATTGATCATGTTGTTGTGTGGTTATTCTAAAAGGACATGGGGCCTATTTTTTTGTCCAAGGGGAAACAAAGGAAAGTGCTAGGTGGGATTCACATTAAAACATTAGGCGAGTGTCCAATTTTATCTTTTCTTCTTTTACCTTTTTTTGTTTGTTTTTGATTATTTTTTTAACCACAATAAAAATGAAAATACAAACTATGTGAAATCAAAAAATGGAGTCATGATCCCAATGTTATGGATTCTATACATTTTCTCAATTACATTATCTAAAATGGAGATGTAAATCCTAACTCTACTAAAGAAATGTATGGATTCATGATCCCCATGTGCCTAACACCCCACATTTGGATAGATCATTGCTCTCTATGGTTATTATTTTCATTTTTTTATTATAAAATTAATATAAATGTGGCTCCGAATCCTATGATATAACGAAAGGTTCACAAGGCATAAAAATTACTCAAAATTACAATATAAGTGAATTATGCCATTTTGATTAAAAAGATGAAAATGTTAGTAGTGAAAAATAACATTATATAACTAAACTTTCAAAAAACAATTCTCATGAAATTAAAAATGTATTAAAATCTCATTCAGGGAATAAAAAATCATTTTACATTATGTATTCATATTTCACAATTTAAATTAATGAATTAACGGAAGTTTACATAAATTTTCTTTTTTTAATTAAATTGAATTTTTATCATAAAAGACCATTTTTTCAAAATCCAGGATTTTCACTCCCCCAACATAGAATGACATTGACCTTGCTATTTAAAATAAAAGAGAAAAGATAGATCTAAATTTGGAAGAATCAAGTGGGATAATAATTTTAAATAAAATTATGTAACAAAATCACCTAGATTGAAGTTGATGACCCATCAATAATAAATTGATCACTTTATCTTAAAATCACAAGTAAAATATTTATGCGATGACTGATGGATGGGTTTGAACATAGAAATCATGAGTTTTATTTTGAAATACTAAAATTATTCATCTTCTAAATATCATTCCCAAGAGAAATTATATACATTGGAAACTCCATGGGGGTTCATTTGATAAGAAAAAAATAAACACACAAAAAATTAAATAAAAAAAAAATGCTGAAGACAGGTAATATCTCATAAAGAGATTATTTTAAAGTTATTCTCTTGACCTTGACCACCAAACATACCCAATAAAAACTTTAAAAATTTTAAGGATTTCAGTTTCTATCACTTCTAAATGATTTAGATTGAGACTCCATCAGGTTTGGTCAGAATGTTTTGAAATTCATTCAAGGAAAATCATATTGTTCTTAGTGAATAGGCTAATCCCATGAATATAAAAAAGGTCCCATCAAATTTCTTTTTTAACAATTCTTAACACAATAAATATTAAATTCTATTTATTATCTTAAAGAGATGTTGAAATAATGAAAAATTGCATTTGATTTTCCCCTATGATGGAAGGTTTTAGAGAAGGTGTATGGACCATGAATATGAGGTCAGGTTGGATAATACTATCAGACACAAATAAGGCCTTAGAATTGAACAAAATTTATTTTTCCAAATTCCTAACACAATTGATTCCCTTGGGATAGATATTCCAACCAATTTTTTTTAGATGAGTGTTTGGAATGGGTGTGGACTCGATTTTTATGATTTCAACCAAGGGATTAATGATTTGTGTTTCTAAAAAATCATTAATGGGTACATATATAAGAGATTAAACCAATAGATATATATTTTCCTCACATTAATATAAAAATAATTTTCATCATGATTTAGATTCCCTTATGAAGTTTACTCTAGTTATTTAGGTTGAATATAAATATTCCTGTGGAAATTCACTTCATTTTCCATCCCTTTTTTCACATTTTTTATTGTGGTTTCTTCAAAATTCTCTTCTGATTTTGCAGTCTCAAATAGTTTGGTAATAATTATTTCAGGTTTTTCATTATTCTTCTAACTAATGGAAATATTTATAGATTTTATTTATTCATGAGACGTTTTTGTGTAATAATATTCTTTTATCGATGTTGAGTAAGGGACAACCTGAGTGGGAATCGGTTCTATAACTGTTTGAATGATTTTGAGTTCTAATCTCAATGATGAAACTTCTGAGTTCATTATATCCAATTTTTCACACAATTTTTCAATAAAATTTTGGGGATTGGGTTGGATAAGTTTTTTGACATAATGGACATCATTATTTTTGATATATTCGACCATCCTTGAGTGGGATAAAAATTTATCCTTTCCAAATTCATCATCCCATTGATTATAATTCTCATCGAGTGTGAGGTAATCGTTTAATTTTTTGATCAATAAAATTTCTTTAGTTATAGGTTTCCAAATTGTAATTTACAATTTGATTCCAACGTATTTTTTGATAGGGTAAGTTTGATGACACTCCACTAGAGAATATTGAATGTGTTAGTCAAGATTCATTAGTAATAAGAAAATATGAAGGGGAGATGATAAGAGAAGTGGGATGAGAAAAGTTAAATGTGATAGAATAGAATGCGAGTCTGAAAAATAACTTACTGAGGTCCTCAAAAACAACACCAAAATATGGTTGCACCCAAATTTAATCTACAATTATAAGAGGTATTTTACATAAAAGTAGAGATTGAATACACAAGGACCAAAGAAGAAACTAAGGGACATGTTCATTCGATGGAAGGATTATCTATGAGGTATCCAACTTTTTAGACTGATATTATTTTAAGAAATAATGATTTAATTTCAAAAAAATAAAATAAAAATAATGAATTCAATTAAACCAATTAAAAAATATGGTCAAATCCTGGTATTTTATTAGGGAAATAAGGGATGTAATTTTTTTCTTGTGAATTTTCCATTCACTTGTTTATGAGATATTCAATCAATGAGATAATTGCACAATATCATTGTCCAATTTAATACCTACACAATTCCATGTCTAATAACTAATTCACTTATAGTATCACATTCATGATTAATTTGAGAAATTAGATCATAATAGCACTGAAAAATGTGTTGTCATTAAATTTAGAGAATATGAAGAAGAAATAAGTTAAAGAATTGAACTATCAAACCATGGAATGCATTAACGAATTTAAGAAAATAAAATAACATCTAATCCATAACCTTTTTAGACCCTTGTATCAAACTATAAGAGTTTTATCCCTCTTTTTATTCTATTCTACCAATGGAATAAAGAGGTAGATTTATTAGGGAATAATTGAAGAAGAAAATCATTGAAATAAAAAACACTCCAACATTATGTGGGTAATTTCCCAATGTTTTATGTGAATAAATTCACACCCTGATTAAATGGTATCAAAATGATAAGAAAAAGAACATAAAAAGATAAAAATAAGAGGAATTAAAAAAAACATGTTTTAAGAAACTAATGTGATTAAAATAACACTCATGGAAAAAATGAAGGTGCGATTACGAATTGAAAGCATAAAATTACAATTGATGGAATAAAATTCATGGATCTACAATACCTTTACAACTAGAACCTTATATATGAATATTAAAATCATTATTTTATCGTACTAACAATAAATTCTCACCCATTTAATTAGGATAGAAGAAGTATGGAGAGAAACCAATGAAAATTATACTTTTCATCTTTAACCAAAAAAATAGGACCATATTCATCCCCCTTTTGGACGTTCAAATTTTAATATGGATGAATATGAAGGGGTCATAGAAGAGAAATATGATATTCTTTTTTATATCTAATATATGTCAAAAAAAATTTCCATTTGGATCATCCATTCAGTTGTTATGATCTCAATGGAGGGATTATTTAATGGGCCTTCAAATCCGGCCCACAAATTAAATGTCAACTTAGGATCCCTAGATCTTCTTGAATAACTAAAAATTAAATATCTCCATATCTTAATGAAATTATACCCATAATTTTCTACTTTTATAGAAAAAACTAATACTTAACTGGGCTTAAATTGTGGGCTCCACCTTTATTTGATAAGCCTAAGTCCTATTAAACTTTGTCTATAAATTTATATGTTCATTTCCAAAAATTTATATCTTCCCTTGGGATTCATCCAAAGATACTAAAATTAAAAAATTTCAAATAAAATTGATCATCCATATCCCAAAATATTGAATTAAAATAATTAGTTGGATGTTTTCCACAAATAAATGATTTGTTGGGCCCAAATTTCCACTTTAAAAATGAATTGAACTTTTGATGAGAAATGAAGTTAAATTTAAAAACTACACTAAAATTGGTGGTCATAGACTTTGAAACACATGAATATTAATATATAATAAATATATAATAGACTATTTCAGTGTGTAATCACCCCATGAATATTGTTTAGATTCAATATGAGAAAGATGGGAACAATTTTTTGTTGATTACTTCATGATGAGACATCCCCCTTCTTTTAGTGGGTCTACTAATCCTATAGTTAAAGTAAAATGGTTCAGTTACACAAATAATATATTTTCAATTATACCGTGTTTATAAAAAGAAAAAAAAAATTTTACTTGTGTATCATTTGGAAGGATAGGTAGATCAATAGTGGACTCCTATCTAGAACATAAGTAAATGATAATAAATTTTATCCATGGAGTGGGATGAGTTTTTGAAAAAAAAATCAATATGAACTTTACATGTATTCTTCATTTGAAAATGGAGAAATAATTCCACCATCTAGATTAAAAGGATGATATGTATATTTGTACATATGAGGAAAACATTACAAGACTTGTGCGGTACTCTTCAGGTATAATCATCCAAAATGAAATCAAGGTTGATCGATTCTTTAGTGGATTATACCAATCATCCAAAGGGTGTTATCTATAAGAGACTTTAGTATTTATGAAGAAATCATTCAAAGTGCTATCAATGTGGGGATTTGGATAGGAGTTTCCCATTTATTACATGGTTTTAATGAAAAATTATGATAGGATTCAAAGGAAATTATAAAAACCATGGAGAGAAGAAGATGATATATCATTTATTCTAAAACTGTGGAAGGAAAAATTCAGGAATTTTATAAAGGGATTGGTAAATAATTTATGTTCGGATAACAAGGTTATAAAGAAATGAAATTCTTATGGTATGTAAATAATACGTTATCTAATGATAGAGAAAAATCTCCACAAAATCAACCACCCACACTCCAATGTTTCAAATTCAATGTGTATGGGTGTTATGATAACTTTGATCAAGTAAAAAGTTTAATGATGATGATTTAAATAAGAAATATCCTTTTCCTAGTGAAAAGAGAAATATATTTTGATCACTGTTATGGATTATGTGTATAATAAAGACATAGTGAATGGTAAAATTTCCTTATAATTTATAACTATTAATGTCTTATTTGATTCTGGATCGACATACTAATTTATATCTGATTAATTTTCTTAAGTGTATCACAATAACACATTAATTATTATATATTTAATTTATAGTTAAATTTCATAATGGTATGATGATTTCATTTCATTTCAGTGGTTCTTCCCTATTTAATTTTGTGGGAATATGATTCCTAAAAATCTCATTATACTCGTTATAGTTGAATTTGATGTTATCAAATTCTTGGATTAGATTTCATTACATAAATTTCATGTCAATTATTAAATAAGGGAAGTAAAATTTGATATTATAAATTCACCTATGATAATATATCAGGGCGGCAGTAAATATAATCTTTTAATTGAAATTTAACCCATTTTATGTGTCTTGATTCTGATTTAAAATGGGTGTTTGTCTTATATGGTTATAAAGAAACTCAATATTGAAGATGTTTTTATTGTGTAGGAGATTTTGGATGTTTTATCAGAAGTGTTTTCTAGTGTTATACCTATTCATGAAGTGGATTTTTAAAATGAAGCCATGACTAGTGCTCAACATATTTCAAAGTATCCATATATAATGGATCTCATTGTGTTATAATAATTATAGAAGAAACCCCAAGAGAATTCTGAAAAGGGATTAATTTGGACATGTGTTTCACCTTGGCGTTCACCTATTACATTTTTTAAGAATAAAGATGAATCAATGTGAATCTATACTAATTATTTGGAATGTAGCAATATCCCAATCAAGAAAATGTATCGCCTACCCCATATTGATGACTTGTTTGATCAATTTTGTGGGGATTATCAGTTTTCCAAGATTTAATATCATTCATTATCTGATCAATAAATTTTAAATTAGTGAATATAATTAATAAATCAGTGCATAAAATGTATAGACTCAATTAATTTATAGTGATGACATTTGGTCATACTAATACCCCAATTATCTTTATGGATTTAATGAATATAGTCTTTATAAATTTCCTTAATGAATTTTTGTTAGTCTTTACATATGATATTGTTATATCATCAATTATTAAGGTAGATCATGAAGAATACATGATGATTGTACTGAAGACCCCAAGGAATGTGGAGATGTCGAAAAATTTACCACATATGACTTTTTATAAAAAGTTTCATTTCTAAGTCATATAATTTCAATAAAGGGTATGTCTATGGATCCATAAATGACATAAGTTATTGAAAATTTCCCCATATCAACTATAGTGATAAATATCCTTAGATTTTTTTATATGTATGGATATTATTTACACTTAAACAAATTCTCACAGTTATCAAATCCACTCACCAAGTTAACTCGGATGGGAGACAAGTTCCTAAAGACAGATGAATGTGAATCAAATTTCATGGAACTGAAGATAAGTTTAGTTAAAAAAATATACATACACTATCCTCTAATGTAGAAGGGTTTGTGACCTATAATGACTCATAAAAGATATTACTACGATGAAACCTCATGTAAAATGATATGGTGATTACTTATGTCTCATGCCAATTTAGGGTTTATGAAAAAACATATCCAACTCAAGATTTCGAGTTTTCTATGATAAATTTTTTAAAGATATAGATGAATTATAAATTAAGATAATGGTGTGATATATATATAAATCAAAAAAATTAAATTATATATTCACTTGAAAATAGATGAATATGTGTCAGACAAGATGGTCAGGGATGATTAAGGAATATAAATTCTCAATACATTACCACCATAGGAAAGTTATCAAGGAGGCTGAAGATTTGAGTCAATAGGATAATTCAAGATTATCTATTATGAGTATACAAAATATTAAATATTTATTGATTTTCAATGAATTTATATGGAAATCCTAATGGAAGGATGAACTTATTATCTCACTAAAATTAGTGCTCAACAATTTATCTATGTAAGGATCAAAGAGGCAAAAATGGAAGAAGTTGAAAAAACAAGAAAATTAGATATGCATTTGGGTTCAACCTAGTTTTTTATAGAATAATAAGGCTCAAGAACCATATCTGTGTCCCATCAGTAGAATACTCGAATACGGAGATATTGTATGATGCTCATAGGTCATCATTATATATTTATCTTGGAAGTATGAAGATGTATAGATATTAGAAAGTATATTTTTGGATACACAACATAAAGAGAGATTTTAAATAGTATATATCTCAATTCTTGGTATTTCATCGAGTTAATGTTTATAAATACAAGTTTAAGGGAATTTTATATTTATTTCAAATACTATAATAGAAATTGGAAAACATCCCCAAATATTTTTTCTTTAAACTCTCTAAAATGGCTAATGTCCATAATGCTATTTGGGATGTATTAATTCTCCATAAAAAGTGATCAAACTTCATTTATATAAGAGAATAGTTCTCTCTAGATTATCTTTCTATAATATAATGTAATGAAGTGGTAATGCATTATAGATTACCTCATTATATTACATCGGATTTGGATACGAGGTTTAACTTGAACATCGAGAAGGGTATTTAACAAGATCATGATTCCAATTTCTATTTTAGTACTTCTTACCATCACTATAAATATGGTAAAAAATAGAGAACTACTAAAAACCTAGAATATATAATGATTCCATCATTAATGGATTTAAAAGTTGGTTGAGATCAACACCATATTATGGGAAATTTTTCTTACAATAATAGATTTCTCATAAGCAATCAGATTATTCCTTATAAATACCTACAAAGAAATATGTGTATAACTCCAACATCTAGTAATGAAGTTTAATAAATAAGTTTTGGGAACTATGTTTTTTTTGGAATGATATATAATGTAATATCCATTTAGAAAAATGTTATGGTAGCCTGGAGTTTATAGAAAATTTATGCTGACAATATTTAGAGAAATATGGAATTCAAAGATATTGAGAAGGTTTTCCTTTGAACATATATATTTACAAGGGTTATGAAATTAAACAATTAGGAAAAAAATGTTCCCTAGGTATATTTCTCCCTTCGATATTCTTGGTGGAGTAGGGATAATATCTTATCACTTTTAGCTTTTACCGAATCTCACTCAAGTTCACCATGTATTCCATGTATCTATCTAGAAGAAGTACATACTAGATCATTTACAAGTAATAAAACTATATATAATGCCACCAATTCATGATCATTCCTATAAAAATAAAATGGTAGAGACTTTCAATCGTAGAGATAAAGTGTTGTAGAAAAAGACCACTCACCTCATTAAATTCCCTAAAGGAATCAGAAATTTGATGAAGCTACATGGGAACCCAAGTATGTGATGGAGAAAAGATACCCTCATTTATTCATATTGTTTTGATGTAATTTTTTGGGTAAAGATTATTTTAATTGAGGTATAATTTAACACTATGATAATTTATGATATATTTACTTTCTAATAAATTTAAATTCTTTGATGGATTCTAATACATGTAACCCCGACTCTAGATGAACCATAATATAGTATAACATTTTATAATTTCCATTAAATTGGAGATATGAATTGTAATAAACATATTTTAAAAATAAGTTCAAATGTTTTATATGAAGTATATATATTTTTAAAAAAGAACCAAATTTTAGTAAAGGATTGATATTCTTAAAGAAATACTTTTTCCTTAAAAAATGGGTTTTAATGATTTTTGTGAGAAAATAATATAATGAATTTTTCTACATTTAGAAATTTTATTTGAGAAAATGAACATGATTTTTGAAAATAACATGAAAATATAGCTAATAGTATTTTTGTATAATTATCTAAAATGATTAATTTCTCAATCTATAGTGAAAAATAGTGAATTATATCGATAATAATCATTTAATTTAATACATTTACAAAGTTAAAATTTATTTTAAAATGAGTTTAAAAATAATTGTAGTTCATTTTAATTACTTATAATCCAATTATAGGCATTGGAATTAATTTTATGTGAATTTTGGTATACAAACATTGTATAGATAAGAAAACATTTTTCTTGAGATCCATTTTCATTACATTTGGTGAGTTTTTTAAATGAAATTTCCGAAAACTATTGAGATCAAGATTGATAAAATGAATTCCATATTTTTAATCATCATTTACAAAATTTTAAATTATTCCCCTTTTATTTTTTGTAACAGTTAATAGTAAAAAAATAATGTTTCACCACAGTTAAGGTTAAAACATGTTTATTGGGGAGGGAGTTAAACCTAAATATAAGTGTAAGTTTTATAGGTAAACCTGTAAAAATCCTATTTTATTAAAATATTTCAACCTCATACTATCACATCATTTTTCTATTTGAATACATTGTTATTTAGAATGACTTTATTATATTTTAATCTCATAAGAATTTTAATGTGTGTTCTCTTATTTGTGTTTAAAAGTAATCTACTACTTTGTCTTCTTTACACAAAATTTAGCTTTATAGCTCATCCAAGACCTGATAAAATTTATTATAATATTCTCTATGAATGATTTATAGGTTCTTAAATTATTAAAATATTATTCAAAAGGTCTGTATGAAAGGATAAAAAAGTGGCACATTGAAGAAGATGTAATCATTTTACCCAACCTATTTTAATTTATTTATTCTTATTACTCCTTCAAATCTATGGTATTTATCATAATATAATATATATAGAATCAAAAATATACTGAATTTTTTTTATTCAACCATTAATATACACACTCGATTTTATCAAATGGTAAGGGAATGTGTTTCTGGTGCATATGTGTACATAACCATCTCCATGTAGTGATACAGATCATTTTCCACAACATTGTTTCATGAATGATTATTATGATGGGTTTAAAATTATAAATTCTATTCATGAAATAAATAATTTTATATAGTTATACTATTATATCTATCTTCTTTCCTTCCAATCCTTTTAAAAATGATAATGTTTCTCATGCATATGTATAAACTACTGCCTTCACAAATCATTGTGATTTGTTTATCATTTCAGATTTACACATATGGAAATAAAGAAAAATTTAATAAATATTTATGATACATATGATATAATAATTGTTCTATTATTGTGAATTAATATTTTTATTTAAGTCATTCCATCTGTCGAATCATAAAAATAGTGTTAACAGATACACATGACTTTCTATCTCCATGAGTGGTGTAAATCATTTTTATATATCTATAATTTATGGATTACTATATATATAATAAATATATATATTAAATATATATATGATATTAGTATCAAGATTAAAATTCTACATAATATGGATCCATGATCAAAATATGAGGATTGGAACAACCAAACCAAAATTCTCATGAAAAATGAAACACTTAACCCCTGAAAATGATGATTTTGAAAAGAAATTATTAATAAATGGGTGTTGAAATAATATTAGTGGATAATATATGATATTATGATTCTTTACATGAATTTTCTATATAATTATAGTAAATTTAATGTTATTATATTGAATCTTTATGATCATTTAAATCAAGTTATACTTGAGGTAAGGGATTTATGTTACAATATAATATCTCATTAGAACTATTTATGATTGTGGTTATGATAATTAAATTTTATAATAAATCTATCAAGAATTAAATAAATTTTCTCACCCAATTGGTATTCTATATCTTTATGTACTCTAGAAGACAAAAGATTTTTTTAAGGAAAATTTTCTTTATTTCTCTCTTCAATCGAAAATCCTTTATCTTCTAGATCAACATTTTCTCTACAATGTTTCAAAGAATGTTTTAATACTATTATATGAGAATTTAAATTCATTTTTATGCATTTTTTTATAAAAATGTTTCAAATTAATCTTTTTATCATTTTATGAAAAATTAACATTTGAATTTTTATAAAAAACATGAATGGAATCTTTGTTTTAATGTACACAAAATAATCTTATTTATGGACATCATGACCATTGAATGGTTTGATACCTCATTGATAAGTTTCCAAGGTTACTTGAAAATAAATTATTCCACTTAATATTTGAAAAAATTTTATATTTAAATATGTTATTTAAAAATTAAAAGGTTGTTTTCCTCAAGAAATATTCCAATAATATTTTAATGAAATTTACATCTAAGATCACATATTTTGATGCCACTTATGATTTAATGAGATATGATTTAATGATATAACCACATTATTTCTAAATATGGTTTATAATTATGATGAAAATATTTTTATGAAAACTGTTTATTTTCTATTTTTATTCAATGATGAAATAATTGAAATGTTTATGAAACCCATTTATTTTCGCAAGTTAGGATATGAGTAATGATTTATGATCTTGTAAAAAACATATTTATGATTTTCATTATGTGATCAGTGGGTCAAGAATTATATACCCATCAATAGAATTGGGTAAAGATAGATATTAAATGAGATAATAAGGATTAGAATGAGGATTGAACTGAGTCTAGTAAAAGGCTATGTCCACTATGACAGTCTTGGGAGTGAACCATGAGAAAGGATATTATGGAATGTGAACTAACCCCAATACACTGTGATAATCTTGTATGTGAGCCTTAAATAATGAAATAATTATTCAGGCTTATGTGTATGCCAAATTTTTTTGACTTATGCCAATCTTATACATCCATGGACCATGTTATTTGATTCCATTATGATTCACATTTTTTGAACTTTTATAATTTATTCCTTGAATCAAGATTATCATATATGGTATGTATGATAAGGTTTTCAAATGTCATTATCATGTTATCATACCCTTTTACTGATGTTATATTTAAGCAATCACTTATATCTACTCGTTTACTATAAATGAGAATGAGAGCTCTACCTTTGATATGTTTACTTTACCCAGGTTATGAAGAATGTTTTTAAGTATGGTATGTATAAGAAGGGTTCTAGTTGTGAAGAACATAGTGGGAGATAATATAGATCTCTTATGAATTTTTTTTATGTACCCATGTTTCCAATGACACTAGACCTATATGATTTTCATGTGGATTGTAATGTTATGTATTGAATATTAATATAACAAGATGTGATACTATTGTACGAAAATTATTGGTCATTATAGCTTAGGGTGCTTATTTTCACACTTTTATATGTGGGTTCTTGGTGTTTCATGGATTATTTTATAAAATTAGATATATTCGCATGAATTTTATCTATCTAAATAAAAAAAAAATATTGATAATTGATGCTACTAAGAATAAATAAACTCAATTTCTTCCTTCAGGTCATGAAAAGTACCTTAATCATAGGTACCAAAATCAATAATATCCAACACATTACATATAAATTTTCTGAGATTATAAAAAATAATTCAATCAGGCTCTCAAGATCAATGAGAAAAGTAAATTCACACCTAGGTAATCCTGTAAAGTTATCATTAAATATCTCCACTAACTCATCATACATCTTCTTAAGTTTATGTAATTATCCTTCCATATCAACATAGAGAGTGAGAGGGGAATATTTGTCAGGAAATGTTAGCTTAATATATTCTCATTCCATGGATTAATTTTCTAAGCCATATTTTGTGTTCATGATAAAATTTTACCATCAATATACCTCTCTTTCCATGTGATAAAATATCGACACCAATTTTTTCTCTTCTATGAACTATAGTACAATAAATACTCTATACAATGAATTTTTCTATAATTCAAAAACAAGTGGATCCATCGACTCACTAAATGAGAGTGATCACTAGCTTATGAGTTGGTCCACCATAAACAACCCATGATTTAGAGACACTTGAATGAATGAAATATTTTGGTTAAACACTAATACATTATTTTTTTAGTCAAAATGACCATAATTTTATCATCAATAGTGATATTAGGATTAAAATTTAAGTAATCCCCATTTTTTTTATTGTTATCACATTGGTTTTTTTCTTCTATTTTTATATATCCATCATACACCCATTTTGTAAAAAAATAAATAAAATAATGATGTGAGCATCATAAAAAAGTATATCCTACCATAGATATATTAGGTCACCTATATGTTTCAACTAAACTTTAAAACCAACATTTAACATGTCCCTATAATTTTAGTTTTTCTACTACTTTTTCATTATCTCAATCCACATAAATTAAAATAATATTCTCTAATTCCAACATTTTCACCAAGGTATTATAATTATATTTCCAATAATCATCACCAAAGTATCATATGTTAAAGGATAATGATTGAAACATCCTATCATAAAATATATAAAAATTAATCATTATCCATTTCATTGAGGGTAAATATAGATATATGAACAAGGATCACTAATCCAAAATTTCAATAAAATACATTCAAGATCAAATAGTATAAAAAATTCATAACATGAGATCAATAATAATGGTAAACGTAGTAGTAAGGGATGCAGGTATAAATTTTTGAAATCCTTTATCAAAAGATTATATATATATCTAGATTAATATTCTTAATAAAAATGTTGGAGGTATATGATATTAATAGGATTGTTTATATTATAGTAGTTTATTTTAAAAAAATATGTTTTAAAAGAGGACTGTATGAAAGGATTAAGGGTATTTTAATAGAATGCTTATCTATAGAAGGATAAAACAAGGTAAAAAATCCAAAATATGCACCGATAAATAGTGAATAAGACCTACAATATTTCCCTTAAAATCCATAATGTCAAAGTGACAACTCACTTCTACATAATTAATTTTTTAAAACGAATATTTAAAATCCCCCTATAATGATATACATATATTGTTGTGGTAAAAATGAAAATATAATAAAAAATATTTAGAAAGGGAATAATTAAAACATGTTCATAGTAAATATTATTAATAATACTAATAAATATACAAATCAATCCTTGAATAATAAAATGAGTATATAAAGGAAATTCTTAATAAAAAATTAAAAGGTAATTGAGAGGAAAGGATCTCGTTACTCAGTGTGCCCATTTCTTCCTTCCCCATTTTACTGAACTATTTGTATATATTAATTTTTTGAAGTTTAATTTTTTATTTCCCCATTAAAATTATTTCATAAATTTTTTTCTAAACCCCACTGTTGGTCTCATATAAGATTTTGATAGTGGATTGGGATTCTATTGGAGTAATCATTCAACAACAATGGTTATTTATATTTAGTGTTTTATTTTATATACAATTTTTGGTGTACTTTATTTTCAATGTTTTTTCCACTATGAATATTCTTTTTTGGTTCATATCATTAGACCCCATCCTAGGTTTGGTGTATTGACATTCATCATGGGTTAGGTCCATGATAGTAGGGTTTTTCAGTGGTAGATCCTATGAGTGTTCATTCTACTTTTATCTAATCTATATTATTGTTTTCATTTCAGAATTACATGGGACCTTATATAGTGGATTTAATATCCTAAATTCTCTTAAATCATGTTCTCTACTCATGTAATCCCCTTGATTCTTATCATCCCGATCTACTTATAGGGTAACTACCTAGAAGGGTTAATCACTTTTTTTCTTTTCTAGTGGATGTAGAATTTCCTTAGTGTAGTGATGAATTCTCAAGGAGGTGATGATGAGTGAAGTGGTCATAGATTAGAGATATGTACCATTAATTCATCCAATGAATATGAGTTTTTTGTGTTTTTTCTCATTTTTATGTCCTATTATTTCTTATGTATCTATTTCATTTTTGGTTCCAATATTTTACATGGAGATGAGGTCCCCTCTCGATGTCTTTTGGTTGTGGTTTTTATTAATTTGGTTTCTTGATAAATTGATTAATATTCATTGTTATGGTGTAAAACACAGTTTTATTTATTTATTTTTATTTTTTATATGGTTTTTGGTGATGATGTTTAGTGTTTTTTTATTACCATTTTAATCGGATTGGTGATGTAGTGGTCAAATTTTTTATATAATTATTTGAAAATGATGGTTGGACTCCGAAGAAATTAGTTGAAATAAAATTATGGTGAGATTATTTCAATAATATATCAAAAATACATATCTTGGTGTATTTACATTAGTCAGTAAGAGATATTCTGTCATTGAAAAAGTGGAATACATTGAATCCTCAAGTTATACATCCCAGTCTTCATTGTGCTTCACACTACCTTTCCTAGATATCCTGGTTTCTTGTTTGAGTTCCAAGTCGACCAATGTGTGTGGTTTTGTGTGTGTTTGTGGGTTATTTTTATTAGAGGCCTATTTTCGGTACCTAATCAACTATAAAAGTGTAATTTATAAAATAGAAAAATAATTTTGATATTTTAAACCCTTCCCTCGAGTATCCATTCTTAAAATTTAAAGAAGAAATCCTTAAGAGTTTAAGAGCTTCCTGAAAGGTTATATAAGAGTATAAAAGGTAAATAATAAGAAAATATCATGGTATGAAAAAATGGATTTAATAAATTGGTATCAGAAAAGGTAGGGATATTGTTTAATAATTTTTTAATATAGGCCTTAGAAGACAATCTTGTCAAAAATTCATTTAATATTATTTAAACATGGATTCAGATCATTATGTTTTAAATTTTAATAATGGTTCATGATTTTTATATCTTGAATATATTAAATAAAATATTCTATTTGATTTTGACTGTAAAAAACTATTTGGGAATAATAAAAATGTTTTTAAAAAATTGAGATATATTTTAGAGATTTAAAATCAATTTATAGGTTTGGAAATTGAATTTACTATTTTTTAAAACATTATTTAACACATTGAACCCATATTGGATTATAAAAACTATTATAGAAAACATTAATTAATTTTTAAATCAATATTATTTCATAAAACAAATCATTTATGTAATAAATATTTTACTATTAACAAAAAAATTATTTTATAAAAAAATAAAAAAAATTAATCTAATTAAATTTAAATGTGTTGATTCCAATTTTTTATCAAAATTTTTCAAAATAACGTTAAAAATAGGCGAAATTTAATATTTAAATTGAATAAAAAAATTTCTTTATTATAAATTTTATTGAAACATATAATAAAAAAAATTATATCATAATGGGTTTAACTAAGTTAGATGACTTAAAAAATTATATTCATTGATTTGAATATTAAATTATACTATTTTCCAATTTATATATTCTGATTTTATAGATAATATTCATTGAGTTATAAATTTTTGTCACCAATTACCCATAATAATAAGTTTTCTATTCTAATAGTATATTTAATAATGTAATGGAGATATTTAAAATGGACACCTTACCTTTCACAATAATTATATGGCATTATTACATCCTATATATTCCCCATAGATCCTAAATATTTCATTCACATAGTTTTCCTTGAAGGATATCTATATTTATTTTATAATCATCATATCGTATATAAAATATTTTATGATTATAGTGTTTCAAATAACTATTATATTTATTGGCGACCCCTGGCCCTCAAATTTACAAATTACAGTCACTCTATTTACATATATTTATTGTCTCATTTTAATTGTATTAATAATATGGAATATATTATTTATTTATTTTCGATGTAGAACTATGAAGTAATAATACATTTTCAGTTTCAAAATTTTGTGCATACAATTCATTAATTATTTTTTAACAAATCATTAGTTATCACTATATTTTAATCTATAACATTAAAGTTAGGATTTTAAAGGTTTTTAATTCTAAAGTCAATTATATTTACCATTAATTTCTACATATATAAATTCTAAAAGGATTCGAAATTTATATGAGATGGATTTATAGGATTTTTTAATTATAAATATATATATATATATATATATATATGAAATAATTGTTTATTGGGTCACATGAACAATGTTCTTTTTGGGGAAAAGGGGGAAGTTATAACAACCCATTAAATGTAATAAAACTGGATGTATTATATCTAATAGAAATAAAATTTATTGGTGATTACAGTATTTGATGACTTGAATAATGTATGTGGTTTAATGCAATGTCCAAAATAAACTTTTATGGGTTTTATGGTTCTTTAATGTGATCAATCTTGAGGATACTGATAATAAAAGTGAACTGATAATTTAAAGGAATGAAATTATTTCATATAATGGACGGTTATATCATAATACTTCTTGGTTATTTCATACATTACACTAAAATAACTTTCATAGAAATTAATATAAATAAAACTATGATATTGTGTAATAATGTGTAATTTTATATTTATAATATTTTTAGTAATAAAAGGATTTTTTTACCTCAAACTAATCCAAAAAAGTACATATTTATTGGTTATCCCAAGAAAATTATGGGTCATTATGTTAATATGATATTACAAACATGAAAGTATTATTACTTGGTATATTCTTGAAAAAGGTATTTATTGCTTAAGAATCAAGTATGACTAAAATTTGAAATTGGGGTAGTTAATAATCAAAAAATATAATCTAATTGTAATATTGATGAAGGATAAATTTTTCATGGATTTTTGAAGATTAAAATTGACTAAAATTATAAAAAACATTATTTAAATAAATATTTTAGTGGAAGTGAATTTTTTTTTCTAGTAAGGAATGAGATACATCTCATTAGAAGTGACATAAAGGGATTGTTAATTCTTAATAAAAGGGAAAAATATGTATATAAATAAATAAAATATTATGTCATATGAGTCTTATTAAATCATATGTCTTTCATATTATATGTAATTGAATTTTTTTACTTTTTGGATAAAAACCCCAACTAGAATCTGTTTAATGTTATTTGATTACAATAAAGAGTAATAAAAAATACTTAATAAGGATATATGATACATTCTATATTTTTTAGGATAATAGAAACTTTACTATTAAATTACTTTGAAAAAAGATACTAAAATGGATGATATTAGTTATGTTTTATGTTTTTTATAACATTATTGAGTGCAAAAATCATGAAGGTTAATAAGTAAATAATAAGATTAGATTGATTCTATGTTGTTATTGATTCATAAAACATAAGAAAATTACATAATAACAATATATATTATGCATAATGTTAGTTTTATAGAGTTAAAATGTTGAAAAAAGGCTTATGACTTTTCTAAGGATTAAGAACCCCATATCACCTTTATCCAACCACATTCTTTAAAATAAAATATATAATTTAATATTTCCATGAAATTTTTAATGTAATGTTTTTTCCAATTGTTACATGGTGATGTAGAATGTGTTCTATGAATATATAATATGTTAGTTAAGAAAACTAATAAATAAATAAAATAATAAAGTCATTTAAGATCCTTAAATTTTATGATCACATAGGATTTTATCTTATGTATAGGGTTATATCTCTATACATGTGCCAAATTCATTCACATGTTGAATGTTTTGGAATACGAAAAATGTTGTTATCATTTATTCATATATGTTTCATATATCATGGGAGTATCATAATAAATAAACTATAAGATTAATTCTCTATCTATTATTGTAATGAAATGATATGAGTAATCAAGATTTTATAAGGTTAGTGTGATTAGGGGCTCATAAAATGAAAAAATCTTCACTCCGGAGAGACAGGTATGAATTAATTTTTGAATAGACTCTCTTGACTATGAAACCTAGAATTCCATATGTAATTTCATTATATTTATTAGGGTTTATATTTCATTATAATACCTATTAATTGAGCTTAATGAGGTATGACATATGTAAGTATTCATACTTTGATATATTTCTCATGTCATCATTAAGGCTGATCTAATATTGGGTGATTGGTTATGTTGCTAATCAATTTATGTTTTGTGCACATTCACTTAGAGAAATAAAATGCGATGTATTGATATATCCCCATTTATAGAATATAAACAAGTAAATGATCACATAATGTATGACAAAATTATAATAAGAATGAAAATTCAATTATCTATTTCTAAAACCTTTGATTTTTTTAAATAGATTATATTATTGTAAAAAAGAGAAGATCATAAGGACCATATCATTCACTCTTTCGTTTTTGTGAATAACAATAATTTTATTTCTCCCATTTTACAAGCTTCAAAAACCTCCCCTCTTATATCATATTTTATAGTGAATAATGAGTATAGTTTATTAGGTTTACCAAATATGGTTGAAAATATTTTTAATTAATAATTTAATAATGTAATATAGAGAAAAAAATTCAAATATATAGAATATATAATATATGATGTGACATAATTCAATTTTCATAGGATCTATACATGTACATTGAGGGAGAAAAATTGTTGGATCAATGAAACATATTCTTTATCAATATAAACTCCTTCTCTTTTTACCTATACTTCTATTAGGATGAATGGGTCTCACTACTTCAACTCACTCTCATATTTCAGAAATGAATATGAAAATAAAAAGATGAAGTCACATAGATTTTTAGGAGGTTCACTTACAATTTGTGAGATAGTCTTCAATGTATGGCGGTTTTTACCAAAAAAATACATAACTATTATTTTATTATCAAAATAATCCAAATGTTATGAGGATTAACATGAGCCCTTTTAATATAAATCCTAACAAGGGGTGTGAATGACACCAAAAAACTATAATAAAGGCATGAAAACCCAACTATTATTTCAAAAAACCAACTAACAATTCTTTTGAAAATTTCACTAACCATCACTTGTTCCTAAACGAAATTTTTCATGGGTCCCCTTGAGTAAGGTCATAATGATATGAAAATGTCTATTTTTTGTTGATTATAAAAGACTTTCTTACTTAGTTTAAAAAAAATTCAAGTTATTCATATTCTCCCTTTTTCAAAATAATCTATTTATCTATCTCACACTCTTCTTAGAGATCCAGAATAATATTGAAAGATAGAATAAACATTGGGATCTCTATAATTATTCAATGTCAAATATAATATTTTCATAACAATGTTGTGATTCTGTATTTTCCTTTGAGCCTTATGATATGCATAATCTACAGGTCGACATTCTTTATTCTTATTTTTTAATGATAATTAATCTCAAAATCATTAGTGCATATCAATATATCTTTTATTTTTAGGTTATTATTCTATAAATATAACTTTGTAAAATATCTCATAGATATTATTGAATATATTTGAATATGGAAACCTCCAAGAATCATGAAAAGATGATCTTATTATTTTATTATTCAATTCTCATTCAAATTGTTCATAAGTATCTTTCTAAAACCTATAATATTTTATCTTTTTTATATAGTCGATACTTACATTTGAAAATCCATAATTATAACACAAAATATGTTATCAAATATTTGTATTTAATTCTTTGTGAATTTTAATCATTTAATTCTCTAAAATATTAAACTCTATATTTCCTTAAAGCCTCTTTGAAACCCACAATCTGCATTCCATGTATTCATTATTACATTAATACATATCATTGTGGTGTGACACTTCATTCTATGGAATAATACCTTTATTCTCACATCAAAAATGTTGTAGGTTGAATCATAATTAATATAAATTTTTTTGGTCTTATTATTTTAATAATATAAAAATATTCTCTGAATTTGTTATATAATTCAGATATATATTCTATTAATATTATATAAAATTTAAAATAATCTTACATAACCTTTTTGACCTATTAATTATTATTATATAACATCATATTAATATTATATGGCTCAGGGAAGCTTTATGTCACTATCATGTAGCTTCATTATTAAGCATACTAACCTTTCAAAAATATTGAGTTACTCTTATGTATAGTCTGAATTAATCTTTAAAAACATAGTTTCAGTAATACATAACCATCAGAATCTCAAATCTATTCTTATGTAGTTCTATGGAATTATTATGTGATCCATTATATGACTGATTAAGTTTGAAATTTCCTAACTTCCACATAGAGAAATATTTTTTGATGCATAGAAAACTTTCAACACCATATAATACTACAAAACCTATAGTTTACTTATATAAAACTTATACATTATAAAAATTTCAAAATATGTAGCCCAAATTATTTAAGAATTAAAATATAGCCTTCCAAAGGTTTCCCAAAACAACCAAGTCCACATAAATTCATCTCCAAACAACTATAATAACACTAGAATATTGTTTCCAAATATTCCAACCACCTACAATGAATTATTAACTCATTATCATGTATTAAATTAAATCTTCTCAAATAAACTCAAAACTACTTATAAATATATTCATCTATTTAAAAATTATCCCAATACTATTTTATAAATTAATAATTTATTATTAGTATAAAAACAATAATTACTTCCATAAATATACATCTTCCTCAAATTCCATTAGAAATTCTTCTAACTGAACCAAAGCATCAGTAACTGCTCTTTGATTGTTTTATAATTAAGAAAACACAAATTTCAACTTAAAATAATTTTTTCAACACATCATCATATAATTTTTAGTTTTAGATATCTAATAGCCTTAATATATGAAAATCTCAAGGGTGATCTCTTATAGGTCATGCTAGTTTTTTACTTATTTAATCAAAATAGATTCTCAATTACTTAGTAGATCCTCAAAATCTTCCAATAATACATTTCATTCGTCTTTATGGAATCATATCATTCATTAAGATATATACTCCATGTAACTAATCTCATCGTCATATTAATTGGCCTATTGAAATTTTTATTTAAATAAAATAATAATAAGAAACAATCCAAATAATTATTAATATCTTCCAATATATAATAGAAAAATAATTTTCAAACAATATAATAATTAGTATCATCTCAATCCCTTAAGCAAAAATGCAACTCTACATTTCAATAGTTTTAAAATAACATATATAATGGTATCATATGATAGTAAATCTCTTCACATAAATACAAATATTTCCCTTTATTTAAAATCTATTTTTTGAATAAATCGATCCTGATAACATATATACATCCTTCCTCAAATAATAAAATACTGACATACTTTCTTAGATACTTTCACATTCATTATATCATCTGCTCTTCCCCTCAAGTCTTATATTAATTGTATCATCTTCTATACCCTATTAATTGTATCATACTCCCTAAAAATTTATTCAATTATCATCGCATTTTATTGAAAAAATGTTCAAAATATCTCCAATAGGTTCAATAATACCCCCATTTGGATATTTTCGCAATACCCTTAAAAAATGAATGCAAATATGTGGTCAAGGAACATATTTTTCTATCCTTTATGGAAAATAAATAAAAACACTATAATTAAATAAGAGTTATTAATTAATATACTATAAGTATACTTGAGAAAATATAACTGTTGACAATAAGATTATTGTCCAACTTACAAACAATTTCTTCACACCCATTCATTCCTAAAATTATCTTTATATACAATATATTTTTTCTTAATAAAATTTACCTCTTTCATATAAGAAATAATTCATTATTATTAAGGATATTAGAATTTAAAAAAATAAATTCATAATTAAATTATCAATTAATTTCTATAAATTCACAAATATATAAAATAATAGCTTTTAGTAGCCTCCTCAACATCTCTCCCACTCAATGGGTACACAATAATAACTTTTTCATCATGAATGATCTATTAGGTGATTGAATTATAGTATACCAATTTCTAATAAATATTGAAAGATGGAATCATTAAGATAAATTTTACACAGTCACTCCATCAAACTCCTCAGTTAACCCTTAAAAAATGATTCAGTTTCAGTTCCTTACATATAAAAAACAATTTATATGAGAAGAAGGTTGTTCTGAAAATTTATTTAGTGAGATCCATATGGATGAGATTTTGTTTATAATCCCAATAAATCCTTAAATTTATAGTTATAACAATGAAATAACTCTTTTTTTTACTCTCATAGTGTTGAAATAAGTAGATTCTATGGGAAATAAGATTTTTTTACTTCATAGATATCCCTTTTTGTTGAATTTCCTTATTTACCTTTATCATCAAACTTATTTATAATAGCTTAATTTTATTTAATATATTTTATTATGTTGGTAATATAATTACACAATATTAAATAATATAATTATTTAATTAACCTTCAATATATTCTTAATAAATATTTAATATTTATCTATAGAAAACCACTCAAAAAAATTTAGGACTTCTTTATATTCAGTGATTCCTTATACATAAAAATTATACTATTTTTTATCATAGATTTATTCAATTAATTATTGATCCATATTTCCTCCACTAACAAAAAAATACATGTCTTTCTTTGAATAGTATATCAGTTTCCCTTTTCATGCATAATATATTTAAATTCTCTACTTTGGTGTAGCATCCTTCTTGGCATACTCGAGTGTAGTTTTTTCATCACTTTTCTTTTACTAAATACCTAAGTAAAATATATCTTGTTTATTGTTTATTTTATTTTTAATTTTAATGAAATTAGTTATTCAAATTAGTTTGTAATATTATTTATTAATTTGTACTTCTTTTTATCATCAATGTGACGAGTATTGCATCAATTTACATAGATATTTTCCATGCTTCGAAATTAGTTAGGGATCGATATATTTTTACCTTTTCTATATACTTATTTTCAACTTGTCTTTTTACACCATAATGTAGGACTTTATTATATTCAACAAATTTTCATATTATTCCAATAATTAATATCCTTGTTCCCAAATCATTTATAAGTCCAACATTAACCATTAAATAGTTTTTCCCTTCTTCAAGATAAATTTTATACATCATTGTTTGATTGTTTTTTTGTGAATTTTCACCCACCATTTGTAGTTATTTTGAGGTGTTTTTTTAAACCTTCTTCTTGACACCTTTGATTTAGAGGTGGGTTTCTCATCATTTTCTCCACCCATATTTCCCATTATTTTAACTATAACATAAAATATGGTTGAAAAAATAATAAAAAATCATGTTTATCTTGAATAAGGGTTTCATCATACATTGATCATGAGGTTATGTTATTATTAGATAATTTTGAGATCTTATTTAAATAAAATAAAAAAAATTTAACATAAATATCCTTATTTGAAATATGATTGTAAAAAATTATTATCTCAAATTTAAGTGAGGGATCAACATTCTAATCTTCTAGATTTCTCAATTTCAACTAAATATCCTGAAATTTCATGTTAAGTGTGTTATTTTTTTTCTTCAGTTGAATTCACTCTTTATTCACATTCTTTTCATATCCTCTCAATATATTTATCAGGTTTTTTATATATAGTATTCTTGTATTACAATATATTTTGAATATATATTATCTTATTTTGATTAATATATTGATTGTAATTATTGACATCAATGATATCCATTTTTTTCTAATGCATAGAACTGATCCTCAACCCTTTCAAGGAGATATATTTCTCATAGATTTCATTAAGAAATAACTTATTATTTTGGGATCATAAATCTATAAGAACTACATTTGCAACACTTTTCTCTATAACATTTTTTGTGGTTTTTATACATGTAAACAAATTTTTTCAATTAATTTATCATTAAATTATATAACATAATCATGTTGATTGATCTCATCCTACAAGTCTTTAAAATATCAAAATTTAAAATTTAAAGCTTCCATAGGTAAATTTTTATGTTTATTTTCAAAAACACATATAAATCACCACATAATTCCATTAAATAAAGACCTTACGAATTTGTATTTGGTTCATCAAAATAAAAATCTTTGAAATAAATATCATATAATTATTTTAATGCAATGATTCTAAAATAAATATGGTATAATTTTTTCCATCTTCTCAATTTTTTATCTTTCCACCTGATAATATTCTTCCAGTATAGGTATGATTCCTCCATGATTACAACATGTATAAGTAGATATTTATTCTTATTTTTTCCTTAGGGATTCCTTATTCAAAATACTTGTAACATTATTTCTTATAATATTTAGATTATTGTAAGATATTTTATTCATATCACTAGTATATATATAATATCCAAGCCTACACTTCATGATTCCATTATAAGAGAAATCCAAAACATAAAATCTTTAAATTGTTGAGATCCAATTAGATGTGAAAATTGGAGAATATAATAACCTTTTTTGTTCACATATGATTGAAATGTCAACAGTCTGGGTGGGGGTTTAAGGTGAATAAATGTATCATATTATAAATCAATTGAAATAATTTCTCTTTTTTATATCTACACTTATTAGTATGAATTAAAATCACTCCCTTAATTCACTAATAGATAGTATTGAACACATTTGAGGGTGATATTGTATTTATTATCAATACATGTGGATAGGGATCTTATTAATTTGGGTTTATTTGATGTCAGTGTAGATTTACAAAAAAAATTTATGGGATTCTTATGCTATGTGAAAGGAATTCTGAAATTCAAAGGTGATGTTTGAGTTTTAATAAAGGCATATGTTTGATATTAAAGATGAAAAATTAGAAAATAGATAGAGAAACAGTGGAATAAGTAATATATTTGAAGCATACAAGAGATTTAAAAGTCAATAAATAATATTTCAATGGCATTATTTTGTATCTTCTAGATAATACCTAACATTTAGAAGATCATAGGAAATATATTATAGATTGATTTGACCTACAATGATATTAAAGATATTATGAATGATATGAATGATATAAAATGACATGAATAATATTTTTTTAGAGTAGATAAAATTCCTACAAGTATAAACAATATTTTCTTGAGTATATCTATAATATTGGATCTCACTGATATTGTACATAAGATATCATATTTCTTATATAAGTTTATTATTTTTAAAAAAGAATTATTGAGTTTTAAACTAGATTATTCAGAATTATTATTCTATGTATTAAATATCGTGTTAAGTATTAAAATCCTGATTTATTCCAAATTATTATTTGAGAAATAATAAATTAGAAGAATGGAGTTCCTTTATGAAATATAATTTCTATACATGAGATACATTAAAAATTTGATTTATTGATTTAAAATTTGGTTGATGTTTTGAAGAAGATGAATCTAGAGTCCCATGAGGGAATAAATAAATAATTTTAAATAAGTTAATTGGGATTACATTAGGTGGATCTTAGAGAAGTGAAATTGTATTCATTTAAGCTATTTTATATTCAATATATAAATAAAAAATCCACATGATATGAAAATAATATAAGAACGAGAATAAAGAAAATAAGGGATTTATGAGGGTACGTTGCAATTTTTTGAAGAAAATCTAAGAAAAGAGAACAAGCCACAATGTTTTTTTGTATAAATTGAGGTGAAAAAAGATCATGATCAGAAAATCCATTAGCAGATCACATTTAAACCAATGTTCATTCTTTAAAAATATTTTATTTATTTATTTTAGTTGCAATATTATTATTTTATTGAACTATATGGTGCCAATGATTTTAGTAGGTTAAAGGATATAAACTTTTTAATAGCTTTAATTTTTGAATAAATGAGGATTTCTGTGTGTGTTAAGAAATACTATTAATTAGAGATTTTGATAACAATATTGGGTGTGGACCCCATTAATAAATATTTCATGTTAAATAATATTTATTTCCGTACTGTGAGTTTGAGAGATTAATTTCCTAAAATTATGATGGTTTTTTTTAAAAGAATATCAACACTAATTAACCTCCCCTCTCAATTCAGACCATATCTTCATGTGGTCCTCACCATTGTTATCAAAGCACAGGTTTTTTTTCAAAAAAAACACATTTTCTATCTATATGAATCAACAAAAATCAATCTGTAATAAATGGATTCCAACATTTGATAAAAACATATTTCAAATTTAGAATTAGTGAATAATAAAATTCCTCTATATACTTGGTCTTGATGTTCAAGATTCAATCCTTTAGGGTTTTGTTAGTCTCAATGTAGACTACAACATGGTCTATAATTGATATGAAAAATATTTTGGGTTATCAAAAGTCCTGAAAAAATTTATTGAACAAATTATCTTAAAATGTGATTATAAAATTATTGGGTTAAAAATCTTCTAAAGCTATTAGGTCAAAACATCTTATAATCTCTAAATGAGATACTAACCTGAAGGAATCTTTTATAAGATAATTTTAATATATAAGGTAAGAAGATGCATATGTTTATTATTTATTTACCACGTTTAATGTAGTATTCACTATTATTATAAGTTATTGGGAAAATATATAATAATATAAAATGATTAATAAACTTTTAATAATTTTTCTGGAAAAAATTTATAATTCTTTATCTTAACAAATAAGGGAGAATGAACCTATGGGCACAATATTAGTATAGAACAAACCATAATGTGAAATAGTTTGAGATGAAAATTGATGTGAGTTTTTTTGAGCATGAAGGATGTTTTTATATGTTGTGACTTAGAGGAAACATCTCAAACTAGTTTATTACAGTCGCACTAGCTAAATTAAATACAATTTTAGGAATTAAAAATTCTTATAGAGAACAACATTACAAAAAAATATGATTTTTTTATGTTTCTTTCAAAGCATGGAAATATAAGAGTTAATGAATTATTTATAGTGGTTACAATTTCCATATGAAATGTGATTTTAATAACGTAATAAATATTAAATTATATTAAAGAGGATCTATTATATTTTTGAATAAGAATTCATTAAATATAAAAGTTGATGCAAAGAATTTTTTAAAGAATGAAATAAATACAAATAATGTTTCTATTTTTTACGGGATAAAGAAAATTAAATGAAGTGTATCAGTATTTGTGAGGAGGAAAATTAGGTGATTTTTAGAAAGAATATATTATTGGGGAATAAAATAAAATAAGAAGTTATGATAAAAATAGGGTCTATGACCTAAAGTAATTATTTTGGTTAGAGAAAACAAAATTTGTTACTACATTATTATGTAAGCTGAGAATAACATTTTTTATAGAGGATATGTATATATTTGAAATGAATGACATAATCACACATAGTGAAATTCATAATCAATTTTAATTTTTAAATGATAAATTAGGTACATTTCATGAATTTTAATTCAAAAAATAATCATAGGAGTTGAAATTTCTCAAGGAGATGTTTTTACATGTTCTAAGATGTTTTGGTTGTACCCAATGAAATTTGTTGGAATTTGGAGGAGTTAGCCCTGATTATGGGATTTTTTTACTAAAATTTTACCGTCATATTGCGAAGGGTGAATGTTTCATTATTATGGGTGTCTATGTGAGATTTAGTTCACTTTGTTTCAGAATCATCCATACAGTGGCTAAGTGAATTGTGGTGTGGTAGAGTTTATGTATGATGTATTTGAGGCTGGTTGAGGAACATACTATGAATAAGTGATTTCGTGTGTAGTGGTTGTTATACATGAGTAAGATCCTATGGAATAATGGTCAACTCAATGGGGTACTAGAATCACGTCATAGTATAGGGAATCACACTGAAATGATTACCCCAATCTATTAAGATACCTCTGTGGGGTTAAGGGTTACTCCATGGAGTAGGGAGTCGTATAGTGGTGGTAACCTTTATGTATTGGGATGTGAAGTTTAGAAAAAATTATATATCAATAGTGTAAAACATATTTATTAGCCCAAAAAAAATTACTATTAGGTTTGGAAACCCTTATGTATGCCTTTTCACATTTTCTATGGGGTGAAAGGGTCACACTATCTAGGAGAGAACTATGTCATTATGGTAAACCCTTATGTATTATTTGGGAACACTAGTATATAAACCCCCATAAAACATTATGTTTGGTCTAATTGACCCTTATGAATCAAACCATGGTGACACTTATGTATCTCCTAACAAACCTTACATATTGAATCCTTAATCATCATATAAGAACCACAATTTATGGATTTTTCAAATTTTTAATGGTGGATGATGGTCATGTTGTGACCCATGGGTTGCACAATGAATGTTGTAAAAAGTGTGTGTCACTGTAGGATGGAATCCTCATGAGTATTATCTATGGAAACCTTGTTGTGTTATAAATGGTGGGGCCTTTCTAAAATGGTCTAGAGAATAAATTATTTTGTTCTTATAAGTATAGGTATGCCACACCATTACTAGAAGGGACATATCATGGGGGAGACACTAAAGGGTATTTTTCCATGACCTGTACGGTCATTCCATAACAGATGAACTACATATTTTTTCTTAAAAATAATTAAATAAATAGTTGTAATATTTTTATTAGTAAATTTATATTTCTCATTCTTTATAGCATCCCACATAATCCCTTCTCCCACATAATATTTTCTCTTATGAGGTGGGTTCTAATTCTTTTTTTATTCTAGTGTCGTTTATTTTGAGTGATAACTATTGGTAATTATATCATTAATATTTGATTATTTATTAGTATCTATTAATGTTTTGCTTAATCATGTCAGCTATAGTCAGTTAGGTACACTTTTATGTATTTTATTGGTTTTCATGGTTCTAACTATTTTGGGTCAGACCAAAAGACAATGTTGATTGGGAAGCTTTCTACACAAAAAATGAGGGTAGCACCTTTGATGATATACCATATACATTCCAACATGTTACTTGGATTTGGTTTATATTATTTGTAAAGGGGGAATGTGGGAGTAAAATTATGGGATATGGTTAGGTTAAAACATTAAATAGTGACTCGAGTGTTCTATGATTGTAATGGAAATTTAGATATTCCCTAATAAAATTCCATCATTAGGTTTTATATTTAGCATTTATAAGAGGATCCATATGTGGTCTTAGATCATGGAATGAACTGTGATATCTTATTATTAGGCCATTATATTCCATTTGGTTAGCCCTTTAATATTATACATGTTATTTTTAGGTCTTGGTAATTTTATTATAGAGGCTATGAAGATAGAATTGTGACATTGTAACTCCTTAGATGAGAGGACTGAGATGAAAATAATGATCCTAATAGTTGTAGTAAGCTGATGGATTTGGGATTTAAGCATTGTTAGGTTATAAAAGAGGGTGTTTTCTCTCTTTAAGTGTACCTAGTAGAACTTTTTGATTTTAAATTGGCACTTTGGGATCCCTTGAGCATTGAAATCCTGATGGAGAAGTTTGAGAATTTGTGGTGAGTGTGGAAAATAATGGGAAGCTATATGAGGATTAGATATTGTTGAATATGGTAAGCCTATGGGATGACCAAGTGATATTTTGGGTATTCAATGTTTAGACTAAATGAATGTAAAAGCAAGGGGATCAAGACCAAGCTATTGATGAGAAACCTTAGTGTGTAGTTGGGAAATAACCATGGTCCATATGATGAGTAGAGTTTTACTGGTTCTTCCTTGAGACCTCGTAATGTGGGGTATGGGTTGAGAGATTGGCATAGTCTCTTGTGTGATCAAGTATGACCTATGGGTTATGTTTAAAGGATGGGTATAGCTAAAGGGTCCAAGTTCATTGTGTGGGTCATTTACATCTAGTTTTGGAGGATTAATATGGATGTTTATATTGTCAAGGGTATGCAATTTTGATTTTTACATGATTTCAACTGGCCGACTGATAGGGTGGATTTGTGTCTAACTGAGAGGTGTTGTTTGGGAAATCAATTCCATATTTTATTACATTATACCTTAAACCTATTTTGAACTACTATAGTGTGAGGCTAAGGTATAATACCTAGGGATAGTGGTTTATAGTTTCATTTAATTGGATATCATCACTTCCCTAGTTGTTGATATGAAATTACCCAAGGAACCTACCTCATGTAAGAATGGGGTAACTCATATAGGATGTTGGAAATTGATATTCATTCCTCAAACTGATTTGAATGATGTTTTATGAAAATGATATCATCCATTCCCCCCATTGAGGGTGTTGGTTCATAATTTTGGGAGGCTGTCTATTATGATTCCCTATATAGATAGTTTCCAATTTTAAATGGTTGATACAAGACATTTACTTGAGAGATTACCCAAATATGAAAGTTCATCTTTTTTTAGAGGTTAAAAATCAATATTTCACCATCATATTACTAATTATAAAAAATGATATATGATACCTCACCCAAAATTATAAGGTCGATTTATGCGATGTGATACAAGTCATATCCTAGGAACATACCCAGAGTTGGAGGTTAGAGGTCATTATATGAAGTAAGACCTTAAAATGAGTGAGATGTTTGTGGCCATGATGTGTTATGGGACCTTACCATAAATGAGAGAGTAGTGGAAAAAGTGTAATATGCGGCCCTATATTAAGTATGATAGTGGAGGTATGTGATGTAGTATGTGAAATGGCATGAGGCCTTTCCCTGATTGAGGGTGTGTGGACATTGACCCTCCCCAGGTGAGGGGATTGTGATCCAGGATGTGAGACAAAATATGGGAATGAGGTTTTGTGTGGGACCATGCCCTGAGTGATAAATAAGTATTAAAGACTCAAATATAGGACCTTCCATAGGTGACATGTTATGGGTATAGTTTGTGGTACATGATGAATTCCTCTTCTATCATGGTATGAAGTGGGTGGAGGTGGTTGTATGGTGGCCTAGTTAAAAACTGATGACATATCCTGATTTATTTTCCTTATGTTACTTGATTGTTTTTCACATACATTCGAACTCTGTATATGATTGAATATTTTAGGTGAGATTATAGAGACTGTTATGATTATTATTTCCACACCTTGTTCGGTCACCCTAGTGCATATACATATATTATTTATAGGTTTCAAGTGATAAGTGTCACATATGATCTATATGTAATATCTATTTATATTTTTGAGGAACATTTCAAATTGTTGTACTCATTTCTTAGTTAGGTATTTCTTTTTATATACTCCAATAATTTTTGTACTGTTTAACTAGCAGGTGTCCCTTGATGTATTTAGATATGATAGGAATCAATATCAATATTATTATATCATGTTGATGTTTACTATTTATTCATGGTGAAAATTTATCTATAACTATTCATTACTGATCTAATTGTTAAATGATATCACTGTTATTACTATATATTATTTATAATTGTATTGAGATTATAATCTCACATACATAGCTATATAATCTCAAAGCTAGTCAATAGCCAATGGGGTACATGGTGGTGTTCTGATGGTCCTATATTTATCCCCTCTTCAGTGTAATTTGGGTGATCTGAGATAGAGAAAAAAAAGTGGTATAATATCATATTTTTAGATTTCTTATGATTTGAATAGATGATTGGAGATATGATGTGTTGTCCAATTTTATGATGGATATATATATTTTGGCATAACAAGATTCTATATATGTAATGTCTAATATACCCAGGATAATATTTTTGGTTTTACTTTTCCCTATTATTTTCAATCTTTTGATTAAACTATGATGTTCATGACAAGTTTATATTTTTTTTTTCTCATAGTATGATTTTGAAATTGGGCATGGGTTCATAAAAATATTTTCATGTAGGTATCCTAGACATGTATTGTAATTATTGTGAGATATTATACAAAAATAAAATGCATACACATTATATCATTTTTCATGAATATTCGTTATATCTCATAATAAATCACACTGCATAACCTATGGGTTTAATGTATTTAGAGATTAGAAAAATGATATTTATATTTTACAATATGTATTCTATAATTCCCATAAAATTCTTTACACATGATATAATTCTATAAATATCACACATAATAATATTCTATCTTTATTATTAATGGAAACATTAGAAAAGGTAGAGATCACAAACATAGTAAGGGTAAACATAAGGGACAACAATACAAGATCACAATGAACATAATATTAACTTGTATTAGAACATGATTAGGATGCATGAACAAAATCTAATAAAACCATACACAATTAAATGATCAAAAATCCTAACTCAAAACATAATGTTTTGGAATAAAAAATACACGATTCAGAAGAGTTGAAACATGATTAAATAATCATGAATCACAAAACAGAACATAAGAATATCTCATAACCTATAGTTGAATTATAATAATATAACAGATGAATAAGAATATAAATTCATTTATTATGTTAAGGATAACTACTAATACCATCATCACATAGTGGGTAGATTCTTATAGTGAATTAGGTTTACTCCCCATTCCATAAACCAAGTGTGTAGAGTCCCTTAGGGCTTTGGGTTCACTTTGTATTCCTATAAACATTTTAGAAAAATCCTCTTAATTGTTTAAGTTAACTCCCAAATCCCATAAAAATAGTAGATAGAGTCCCTTATAGGTTTGTGTTTACATAAAATACCATATTATCTCATGATAAACAAATATTTACAGAATTCAATGGAGGGATATACTATTCCCATCCCACCAATCAAATAATGGAAAACCATACACAAATGCATCACATGAAAAAAATTCATAATTCTACAATGACTAAATGAAAATAATTTTTTATCAAAAATTTGTTGAAAGTCACATACAAGGACCAAACAGAGAGGAATACCACAAAAAAATCATGGGGGCCTATAGTGATGGAGGCCAAGCGCATCGCTGAGAAGGATCTAGTTATAACTCTTTGGTAAGGATCCAACACTTCTATAAGAAAAAAAGATCATTATCTGCTCTTCCTTCTCATACCAACAAATCCGCTACATGGTTGCCTTCATGATAAGTGTTTTTGATAACCATGACCTACTTGATTTTACTTCGGCATTGTCTTACCAGGTAAGTAAGATTCCAAGGAGGCTCAGTCCCACCTTGGAGAAAATGGACATAAAAAATAGTTTCTGACTCGGTTTCCTCCACTTTGAGGTTAAGGCGCCTGCACAAGGATAAACCATCATGCATGGATCGTATCTATGTACCCAAAGATGATCCCCTACCGTAGAAAGAACTAATGTCAAAAATGTCTGAAACAAATGTATTTCAAACCAGGCCAACACCCCTCATCTCCCCATCATTAAAGGATCTGTTGACATTGAGTGTCAGACCCCTACATGGTGGTGTCCACTTCACCCATCTGCCATGGATAATGGGATATAGGAAAGTAGTTGGATGAGTTGTTGATGTGAGCGGAGGGTGTACAAACCTTCTCCTCTACGAATGAGGTGGCCATGCTCTGACAGCAACACTCACGTGTGAACCTTGCGAAGGGTAAATTATAGATAAACACTATCCATTTCCTTATTCTGAGAATCATAGAGGTTCTGAAAAATATCTAACACAAATAAGTCACAACGTTTCCTATGTAATTTAGATGAACCGTAGTAACAGAACCAGCTCATGACAATCCACTATAATGAGTCCCTACTACAACCAATTTCTGTGAAATACCCCATGAACCCCCATAGATTCCTCTCCCAATCACCTTGAAAAAAAGGTGCTCGGTGGTCTCCATCTGATGATTGATACAACATAAGCATAAGAATAATATACTAACCCCTCTACACTAAATATTTTTGTCTATTGGGAGAGCCTTTTAATGAATATGTTATGACATGAAATAGAGTTTCATGGGGAAATCCTTACACCATAAGAATAACAACATCTCATCTCTTTCACCATAGCCACCGAGATTATCTCTGTAGCTATTTCTAGACATCCTTGCAGAGGGTGTGCAAGTGATGCAACATCAATCTGGATCTTCTTTGTTAATAATATGAGAGAAAATATTATTCGAATCTTCATTAATGATAGTGTTCAATAGATATTTGTGCCTAATGGATTCTTTAAAAGATATGGTTGGTGCTGGACACCCCAGAAAAAAGTTCTTATCGCTAGCCCAATTATCCTTCCAAAGATTAATATCACCCATTATTATTAACCAGCATGTCTGTCCATGAAGATCCTTTAAATTGATGATCATTAATTTAGAAAAGCTTGAGAGGATTTTCTTACTTTATACCCTTTCCTCCCATCTCTCCCCATATTTATCCCTAATAGACCTCTCCCAAAGAGAGCACACTTTGATAACCTCCCATGCCAGGCGAGCCTGCATAGAGAGTGTGGTCTCAGTAATATTTTGGATTCCCACACCACCCTACACCACAGGTTTGGCCTTATATTTCCAAGATTCCCTTTAAAAATTTCTGACTTGGTTGGTATCCCAAAATAATGATGAGATAACATTCTCAATTTTTTTATGGTCCCCTTTGGAATATTAATGACTGGGAGAATATTCATGGGGATATAAGTAAGAAAATTATTGATGAGGGTGGCCTTTCTCCCAATGGAATGAAATTTATTCTTCCAATTACATATTTTTCCTATGATGTGGTTGACAATGTAATCAAAGAGACATTTTTATTCTCCGATTTGAAATGGGGGATCCTAGATAATTCATTGGGTTAGGGATATTTTGCATTGCCAATATTTCTTGAATGTAGTGGAATATCCTCCCTGAGAACTTATTATAGATGATGCCCTTATGCTTCTTAGAATTGATAATCTGTCAACTTCCTTCCCCGTATGCTGCCACGATGTTCAGGAGGTTTTTAAGGGATCAACATCTGTCATTGGTAAAGATTAGAACATCATCTGGGAACATGAGGTCAGAAATTGAGAGAATCCCATAAATGGTGGCATAAAGAGTGACCCTACTCTCCTACAAGAAGAGGTGAAGATTCTTTGAGAGGGACTCTTGGGAAAATGGGAAGTAGGGGGAAATTGGATCACCTTGGAGCACACCTCTGGTACTTCTGAAGAAGTCAACCCTATTACCCATGAGAAGATAGAAATCCAACTGTAAGAGAGACATATAAAACACACGTTGTAGAACCATTCTCGAAGGCCAAGATTCCTCATCATGGGAATGATAAATCCCCACATGATGCAATCATATGATTTTTCTATATCAACTTGTTTTAACAAATTGGAATCCACTATCCTCTTTTTGAGGTCCCTCACCAAATTGTTGGAAATGAAAATGGCCCCTTGAATACTTTTTCCCTTCCAAAAAACTTTTTGTTAAACTAAAACCATCCATGGAATAATGTTTCTCAATCTTCTGGATACCAGCATGGAAATAATTTTATAATATAAGTTACAAGTTCATATTGGGTGATAATTGGAGATGGTGGTCAGATCCTTGCACTTGGGGATAAGGATAATAAGATAAGTTTCTGCCCCTCGGGGATGAGAACCCCCATGAAAAATTATTGGATTGCATGGACAACCTGTGGCATCAAGAAGTCCCCAGTAGTACCAGAGATGGCCATGGTGAACTTGTTTGGACATGGCGCACTATCCTAACCTAAGACAAAGGTAGCCACCTTAACATCCTTCTCCATAGAGAAACCCACTATTGTTTTATTATCCAAATTTCTATCTGGCTCATGCAAGGAACACATGATCTCATCTACCCTACTGCCTGTAGGCATATCCCAATATCTATTGGTGGTCGAGTCAGCCAGTAGAGATTTAAAGTGATTCAAGGAAAGCTTTTTGGCCACATAGATGTCTAAGGTGAAGGATCTATCCTCCAGTTTAATGATGATATTTACATTAATATTTTTATCTTTCAGTTAGTCATGAAAAAATGATGTGATTTTATCCCCTCCTACATCCACAAAGCCCAAGACCTAGCACAATAGTGACACTCCACTTACAGGATTTTCATAGCCCAAATGGAGATTTTGGTATTGATAACCACAAAAATTTCATCATAACAACCATCCTGGAGGGCCTCCTTAAGAAACCCAATTCCATCGTTGAGATCCTATAGGTTCGTGTCTTCCTTGGGGTTATTAAAAAGCTAATCCCAGATGGAGCTCTTGAGAATTATCAAGCAGTAGAAGAGGTCATTCCAAGCATTTACAATGACCTTCAGTTCCTACTAGGCCTTTAGAATGGGATGTAACCCCTCCCTCTTATGCCAGTCAGAAAAAAGGAATAATTTTCACGACCTTGAAAAGATCCCTGGATATTGGACCAGAATCTTTCAAAGTGACACCACATGCAAAGGATACCACTATGATTATTACACCAGGTGTATTTGTTTCCAATGTAACCCATTCCCATGAGACCCTTGGATTCCATGAAGAGTTTAAACTCCCACATAGCATTAGTGAATCCTCCCATTCCTCCCCTCTTTTCCATCACCTCATCCACCATGTTGAAATATCCCCCGATAAACCAAGGTTTATTGGCTGGTTGAAAGTTTTCAAGGTGTTTCCATAAAAGGATTATTACCACAGGATCACAACATTCATAAAAAACGGTGAATAAGATATCCACACTACTCAAAGGAACCCTGGTGGTGATACATTGAGACAAAAATATCCACAATATCTTCTTCCAAACTTTTCTTCTGGAAGAGAAAGATCTGTGAGTTAGAAGGCATAACATATAGGTGTTGGGGGCAGCACATCCTTTTACCTAGTATTACCATACAATAAACCTCTTTCTTGGGTTCAATAATGACAAACATAGATGAAAAACACTTTATAAGGTCATTAGAATACCACTTTGAAAAATAATAATAAATACTCTTTAATTTTTTAAAATATGTTTTTATAACATAACATTTTTATGAAATATAATTAGACTGAAAATAAAAATTATTTTTTAATACTAATAAAACATAGAAGGTAATATTCATAATAAAACCCAAAGAATAATGAAGGAGAAATAGAATGTGAGAAAAATATAATTTTTTTTTCATTTTATAATTTTGTAATGAATGTAAAATTATATTATAAATTAATTTAATCAATCATAGAAGAAGGTATTATGATATCTATAAAATAATATAAAAACCCGGGGCATGAAATAGAAATATTTTCAGTAGAAATTAATTGATATGGTCTACTCCACTTACAAGAATCCATTTCACTAAATTGTGAACCAAATGGAGGTGTAATCATAAGAGAACATGAAAAACCCAAAAATAAACATAGGAGAAGAAATTAAATTAAGGATTATAGGGAAATAATATAACATTTACCGCAAAGGATATTTATTCATATACAATAATTATTTCAAAGAACGATTGGAAATAAACCATTATGATATGGTAATTTTTTAATCAAAATCACTTGAAAGATATAACCAAAGATGAATTTTTAAATAACTCAAATTAGATAAAAATTATGATAAAATACATCCTTTTTAAAATAATTTCATCACATAAAGTAAATCATGTGGTGAATATGAAGCATAACTCAATTAAGAGAAACTAAGATGAGAAACCCCTATATTAGATTCCCGCTTGGTTGAATTTTCAATAACCTCATTGATAATAAATTTAGTTTTATAATTCATATATATGAGAACCATATTTATATTTATTTTACTCTATACCTTTCATTTATAATTTCTTATTACTACTTACTTATAACTCCTAATTAAAATTAATATTCAGGTGTCAATTATTCTGGTTTTGTTATGCCAGTTTTGATTTGGAAATTCCATTACTTCCTCTTTGACAATGTGTTCATCACCAAAATAATGGACTTGAAATTTACATATTTTTTCATCATATAGTTTTCGTGTATGATGGTAAAGGGAAGTTAAATTTATGGTTCATAAAGGGAGGTTAAAATTTAATTTTTTTGTGATTTTTGATTCAATGAGAAGAATTTATTTTTTTAAAGAATATACCAATATATATTGTCACTATAGATTTTTGAAAACATATAAAATTTATTATTATTACATTATATTTCCATTATTTATGTTTTCTTAGTTATTCATGATGGTAGCATTATAATATTGTTCATGTAGTTGGTAAAACCCACCCAAACAAGAACATGTTATAACTAATGTGTGAGTAAGAATATAGAGGTAAATTATGATAATATCATTTTAAAAAAATAATAATGAAATTAACATTATATAAATATAATAAATATTGAGATTTAGGAAAATTTATAATGAGAACTTGAATGAAAGGAATGAATAACAACTCATTACATTGATGGAATCTCCCTTTCTCACAATGTATTCCTTTTGAATGAACTTAGGCCTCTTTGTTATGGATAAGGGATAACAAAAATGTAATAAGAATTTAGGGAATGATGTTCTCATAGGTAATAAGGAGAAAATTAATGTACATAAGTGTATTAAAGAGGGTGGAATAATTCTTTTTTAATAGGTGAAACTGAGGGACATTTTTGGGAATGTTGAGTTAGGTGAAGGTTCAAAATCGAATCACATGGGTGTTAGGTAAGTTAGGTATGGAAATATTGGTTAAAATTTTATGATTGAATCAAGCACCTAAAAAAATGTCTTCTATAATGAGTTTATATCATTTTAATTGTAAACCATTTGATCATTGTCATTTTTAAACCATTTACTTCTTTTAACCTTGTTTAATTATTTTCCATAGTGATTAGTTTTTACTAAAAATATTAGACAGCCCGTCCTACCTAATTTTTATGTGTTTATTTTCAATTAATAGTCAATTTAGATTAATTTAAAATCTAAATATTTCAACTTATATTTTAAATAATATCCTAAAATATAGAGAAAATATAATTTTTTTTTAAATATCTTTTCAAATATCAAGCATATTCATATTCTTTCATATCAATTACAAATTAAATGAGTGTTTATAACTTTTTTGATGAATTAAAACATTAAATTTTATAATAATAATCCTTTAACAATGATAAATTTAATTTATTATGATAAAAAACCAACAATATTTATAAAAAATATTTCTTTGAAAAACGTATCTATTTTTAGCATTAAATGATTTTGATCACATCCCATTCAAATTATTTATTTATCTTCTAAGAATTAAATTCAATCAAAACATTGATATTATATTATTTATTTGAATTTAATAAATGCATCAAGTCATTATTAATAATAACGACAATAATAATTATAATATTAAAATATTTAATGAATAAATATATATATTTTTATAAAAAGAATTTAAATTCGATACTATATTTTTTATTCCAAAATATTTATTATATTTGAATTATATTATTTTTAATTGATTACTAATAATTTAAAAAATTAAATGTATATATTGGATTTATTTATATCCAATAAACATATTTCCAATGACCATATATCAAATGTTTATTTATTCAACATCCATATATATAATGGTCATTTTATATTTTTATACATAACTTTACATATGTAAAATCATTCATCATATTGAATAATTTATTTTTCATGATGTTTATAATATTTACAACATGTTTTATTCTTTTTATATTTATGGTATTATCATTATATAAGATCATGATGATGATAATGAAAATCTTTTATTATTATTATTGACTTTTGGTTTCATTCCATTAGCAATATTACTAATTATGTTTCATTTATTTTTGTCATAATGAATTCCATTTTTTTGTAATATTTGACAATAATGAAATAAATCATCTTTTATTTTTATCCAGCGTATCATGTATTAAAGCTATTAAATATAATATTTATTTAAAGGAAAATATATGCTAAAACTGTGGGGTGTAACATTCAACACCCATTAAAATAATTTCCTTAAAAACATCATTAATTTGATGAAAATAAAAGAGGATAATATTGTCTCATTATAACTTAAGGATTTTGTATTCCCTCCTCAATCCTGTGCTTCCAATATAGAATATTAACTATGTGTATAGTGTTGTTTCATAAAACATAATCTTTATGATCCAAGATTTCTACTTATTGTTCCTCATAAGAGATATCATGTTCCAGGAATATAACATCCATGTATTGTACATATGATATATCAGGTATGTAATTTCTCAAAAGTGACACATGGAACATGTCATAAATTTGGGATATCATTGGTGGATGTGAATTTTGATAATACACCATCCACACCTGATTATGGATTTAAAAATGGGTAATGTATCTAGGTATTAACCTTCACTTCTTGAAAAATATCATAAACCTCTTCCATGGTGATATTCGAAGGAATAACATTCTGCTAGCTTTAAAATACAATTTTGTTTGATGATTATAAGCATAGTTCATCTATCAAAATTATACATTCTTACTGTGCCATTAAATGCTTTGATTATTCTCTAGAATCTATTTATAATGATCCAGTACTAGTATCTTATTCTCTCCAACCTCATCCCAACATGTTGTAGTTATTAACCTCTTACCATGTAAAGCCTTATATTAATCCCTTTGAATTATAGAATGGAAATTGCATTTATTTGAGAACTCCACCGGAGGAAGGTTTTGATCCCAACACCCTTTAAAATACATTGAGCACAATCTCATTATATCTTTTAAGATTTTAATGGTTCATTAAAATTGACTATCAATTTTAGGATGATAAGATATACTAAATCTCATATTTGTATCCAGATATTATTGAAACATTATCTAGAACATTAAGTAATCATCATATCTCAATCTGATATAATGGAAGGATTTTTTCATCAAGACTTACCAATTAACTTATATATATCATAGAATTTTTATTTAGCACGATATATTCATTAATAACAATGAAATGTTATAACATTATAATGTGATCAACTATAACCCATATGGAATTATATCATTTAGATCTCTTAGTAATCCCTAAAATAAAACAAATGGTGATGTTATAAAATTTTCATATAGGTATGGGTAATGGTTTCATAACCCCCTTAGACTTATAATTTTTAGCATTAAAATTTTGGGAAACAAGAAAATATAAACATATAATATAAAAGTTACCTCTTGTGTTGTACAACTAAAAATACTCTCTCGGATATATATATCATTGTGTTTCCAGGGTGGATTGGGAATGATGAGAACTATATAACATTAAATAACTCTTTATTCATTTATATTTTTCAATAGAAACATATTCACTTATATAATTTTATAGTTCCATCACTCTAAAAGATTAATTTTGGAATATTACATACCATATTCTATAGCTCTATATACACCCTTTTCACATCATTGATCTCTACATGGAAAAATTATTGAAAAATCAATTATGAAAGATAATTTTTATCCCCTCCCCTTATGATTCCTAGATCCACCCCTTTTAAAATCAATGAATACTGGGTGGATTTCAATCCTCATCATGGTTAAAGTAGAATTATCTTTATTTCTTAGAGAATCTTTTAATTTATTTTATTTCCCATGGTGGTAATGTAGTAAGAAATCATAATTTTTTATCAACACTAATCATATCCTTTAGAATATGATAAATTCCTTCTATGTGAATATATACATAAATATTTTGTGATTATTATATATTAATATAAATCAAAATTTCAACATATATAAAATTCCACCACATCTCTAATAAAATATTACAATTTCTAACAATAATGAAGGTATTGGATAATATTTATCACAAACCATTATTTAAAATGAGGTAGAAGCTACAAGAATGTAGTTGTATGAATATATATCACAATACATGGTTTGATTCTTCATTTTATATTAAAAACATTCTCTACTTCAAGGTAGTTTGAGTATGGGTGAGGTGAATAAATATCTCTCGGGGACTTTGTAATTTTATTCACGTTCATCTTTGTATAGTAAATTGACATTTCTAGTTGACTATATTAGTGGATTTGATAATATTTAGAAATTTTTCATGACCCCCCAACACTAGAACCCCTCCTGGGCCAATAGTGAAGACAATGATGTCCCTCAAAGCCTGCCACCAATATGCCATGGGTTGGAGACCATCATCGAGGTTACATAATGCATACAAAATGGGAGACATTTTAACATTCATATAAACATTTTTAATTATAGAAAATATTTTTTATGTTGTGAAATATCAAAACATAAATAAATAACTGATTCACATACATGTATATAATATCATACATAACCTCAATAACAGAAAATACCAAATGAAAATCCAAAGAAATAAACTTGAAATCCAAAAACATCTAAATAACCACTCAAATATAGTAACACCCAACTCATTCACCATTACAATTATATAGACATTAAAAGTAGATTACATATACATGGGGTGAGAATATATGTTTATTTTATAAGATTCTCTTTGAAACCTCTCATTAAATGTATTAATAACCATACTAAAGGATGGTGAATAAAAAATGAAACCAACTCATTACCTGAACACATTAAATTATATTCCATAGTCATCATAACCCACTCACTATGTAATTCATATAATTATGCATATCTAAATTAAAACCATATATGTAATAAAGTTACCCTTCTTCTACTTCTCCATAGATTTGTCTCAGTCATTATCTAATACAAAACATCATGTGCTTCCCTTTAAAAATTCATCATATAGACTATGTACTAATACTATAGAAGCATCTCATTTTGTACCCTACACATGAAAACCACAATATACCCCTAACCAAGTGTAGGTACAGAAGCCACTAAATCCCATGTACCATGCATTATACCTCAGGCCACTACAACCCATGCACATAAACCTAAGGGTGACCATAATCACCAAAATGGATACAAGTATGTGTTGTGATCTTAAGATGCTACAAGACACAAATACATTTCTAGAAAAACAATAACTATCACACCCTATGTAGAAACGTAAAATACACCTAATTAAATAATAGTAAAAAAACACATATACATCATGATACATCTAAATGGATAGATTAAAGATGGATAAGTTGTCCATCCAGTCACTCACAAACATAGATGTTGGGGAAAAAAACCATACCCAACACATTTTGTAATCAGCTACCACTCAACTCCTGTGGTTGAACACATGAAACTATAAAATATAAGAATATATCACACAGAACCGCACAATGGGAAACTACCTAACCTTAAACTAATCTATAACTATAATCACTCATGACACCCGAATTCCACCATTATGGTCGATGAAACTAGATGTTATGTAATCAAATAAGTATCAAGATTCAATAATAATTAATAATTTCCATTTTGTAACTATAAATTACTTGTTGATTCATCAAACCCCGTCACCAAATATGGTCTAATTAGTTCATTTCACTACAAGACAACATACTTACAATTCAGTTCACCATTTCCATATTTCCATCCAATTATCTTTGAGCATTTATTCCAACCATCCAATGGGTTAATTTTGTTAACATTACCAGGATCAACTACTACCCCATGTGTAATGATCTGGTTCCAGAAGCCACCCAGGGATGCCCCTTACCTGGGTGATCACATGGCCTCAAGAACATTTCCCCAAACACCAGAGTCTTCAGACTAACAGTGAGGGCCTTGGTTGTGATAGTGGGGAAAATATGCCATAATTAGAAGAGTAATGCAGTCGAAATAAATAGATGAAAATAGAAAAAGCAATAATAATAACATGAAATAAGAAAATATTTAATGACTGTAAGTAATAATCAACTAGAGCACATATATATAAATGATGCATGATACAAATGTATAGGAAAATAGAAAAAAAAGTCACAATGCTGGAATACAATACTAAAAAAAGTATAAAGAGAAAAAATAAACTCCACCAGCATTGCAGGCCTCAACTTGGTCCCATGCTCTCTAGCTCCATAGTAATCATGTACCTAAAGTTGAAGGGACCCTACTCTTATCTATTCCTACAGAAATATAATCCATTTGGGCCCAAAGGCATGACCCAAATAGGGTTTGAGACAAATCCCAGTAGGAAACCACCCAAAGATTAGTGTCTAACAATCGTTGAATATATATGGCAAGAAATAAGCCAAAAGAAGTAGTAAATAAGGAAGTACTCAAAAGTAAACAATCATATTGTTTCAATTACAATAATTTATATTTAACAATTTAACCAACAAATTATAAATACAAGCAACCTTCAGGGAATGTTCTCAAAGCCTATCCCTTATCATTCATCCAACAATCTCAAGTAACCCTTTGGGTAGTTCTCACTACCTAACCCATCTGGTTGAATTTATAATAATGATATAGAAAAGACTATTTGAGGAAGCACTCACCGTCAATTCCCTCTATTGTATTTTAGCAGTAAACTACAAACACTTTGAGAAATCACTCAACATCAATTCCTCTTGTGGTATCATAACAGAACTATAGACCATCTGAGGGAGCACTCAACGTCAACCCCCCCTATGGTCTCGTAGCATGATAATTATAATAGACACTCTGAGAAATCCCTCAACGTCATTTCCCCTATGGTCTCACTACACCAGGTTATCATAACCCCATGTAAAGAAACCGTTCACAAACGATAATCAACATCCAATGTAAACCTCAATGTGCTACTTGGATAATAGCTACAAGGCATGGTAAAACATGTTAGATAAATGATCACTCCATCCTAACAATACTAGGAATGTAATAGAATGTCCTAATAATAAAATCTAGACCTAAAGGAAAAAATCAAAAAATCATGGGAAAACACATCCATAACATGTAAATTAAACTTATTCACAAATCAAACAACCTTTATTCAAACATACAAGGCATAAAAAATCAACATGGTTAAAATCCATAAACACGCAATACCCCGAATGAGGTTATTGGGAAATTTTGTACATATAACTCAAATACTAACTATGAAAAGGAAAAAAATCACCTACCTCAGTGTTGTACGATAGATATAACTGATTAAAAGCCTTTGACTCAACCTAGAACGTCATAGATCTAAAAAACGTCTAAAAGGTTCATCCAAGAATATCTCACGAAAGAGGAGAAAATAGGAAATGAGGCTCTAGAAGAAGAAAGAGCTTACCATGGTGATTCCAACACAATCGACGGAGGTCGATTCAGAGAATGGATGGTGAGTCAAGGGATCAGAGAGGAACCGCATTGTATAGTCACTCCCAGACTAGATGAATTGAGAAGAGGGGTTTTTGATTGTTTAGACATGACCCCGATCCATTTAATAAAATACAAATAAAGTACACAGCATGTGCTTCATGGTTACACAGCATGTACTTGCATTTACTAGGCCATGATTTAGGTGGCCTCCAGGTCACCCCACATGGCCATGTACTCGGCCATTACACATCCAGTACATGGTCACCCATGGCCACTGGGTACACATACGTGACGTTTAATCTTGAAATTTCCAGAAAGTGCTCTTTTCTAAAAAACTACAAGAAAAGAAATACATACCTGAAAAGAAGATCTGGGTTCTTACAGACTTCCTCCCTTAAATAAATTTTTCCCCAAATTTCTCTATCAATGCGGAGTAGAAGAAGAAAACTCAAATAGCTCCAGCCACTATGATCATACATCGGTCTCCCTCTCCCAAGTCTTATACTATACTCGATCGTGCTACCATAGCACTCGTACCAGTGGAACAAACTGTCCATGGAGAACCTTTTCACTATGATAAACAATTTGGATAGGATTATCCTATAATGATACATCTACCTCCAACTAAACCCCCTTGGATTGAAGGACATGATATGATTATGAGATGTAATTCCACAACTGAGAAATGTGGAAAACATCGTGCATATCCCGGTACCTCTGAGGTAACTACAGCTGATTGGAAACTGGTCTGACTCACTTGAAAACCTCATACGTCCCAACATATCTTGGTGAAACATTATCCTGCCTCATAATCCTCTTGTGTCACATCCTCAGTTTGAAACATAGAAAAATCTTATCTCCGACCTTTAACTCTAATTTTTGTCTCTGTCGATCAGTATAAGACTTTTATCGTGAAAATGAAGTAGTCATCCTCTTCTGAATCATCAATATGTGCTCTATAGTCTCCTAGAAAAGACGAGGTCCCATCATAGCTGGCTCTCCGACTTCAATCCAACATAAGGGTGATTGGAATGTACTACCGTACAAAGCCTCATATGGTGTCATCTGAATAGTTGTTTCAAAACTATTATTGTAGGAAAAATCCACAAAAGTTATGTATTTTCCCAAAACCTCCATAATCTAGGATGCATGCTCGAAGAATGTCCTACAACACCTATATTGTATTCTCTAACATGCCATCTGTCTATGGATGGTATGTTGTACTCAGAAGTACATGTGTACCCAAAGCCTTTTGTAGCCCCTTCTAGACCCGAGAAGTAAAATGGGCATCCCTGTCTGAAACAATAGAGTGTGGAACTCAATGTAACCATAAAATCTATCAGATGTACAACCTTCCTAGATCATCTACACTGATGGTCTCTTTGATAGGAAATAAGTGAGAAACTATTGTGATTATATCAATGACAACCCATACTGTATCATTCCCTCGAGGTGACCTCGGTAATCCTATCACGAAATCCATTGCGACATCATTCGACTTTCACTCAAGAATGGGTAACTACTGTAAAATCCCTGCTGGTTGCTGATGCTCCAACTTGACCTACAGACAGGTGGAACACCTCATGAAAAACCCATCAACATCTCTCTTAATTCTAGGACACCAGTACTGATGGTGTAGATCTCGATACATCTTTGGGATGCTAGGATGAACTGCCTAAACTGAAGATTGAATGTCCCGCATCAACTCCTTGCATATGTCTGCTGGAACCCATACCTGTCCATGAAAAAGTAAGATCTCATCCTTGCCTATGGTCTATCCAGGAATAGGTTTTTCTCCTAACACACATTCCCATAGGGCTAGGCCTTTATAATTTGATAGCTGGCTCATTCGCACTCGATCAATTAGAGTAGAGGTAATGGCTCCAAAAGAAAGGAACGTCTACCCCAATCTATCATGCTCCTCTAAATGCATCTCAGAGAATAGAGCCATAAGCTTCCACTCACTACTGGCCTCCTGAACTAACTATATCTATGTCCTCCTTCTCAACACATCAGCCACATCGTTGCCTTTCCTAGGTGTGTAGGAAAACTCAAATTCAAAAGACTAAACGTACTCAACCCACCTTCGTTATCTCAGAATCAGATCGCAATGAGTGAAGATATACTTGAGGCTTTTGTGCTAAGTGAAAACCAGAAAATGATCTCCCAAAAGATAATGTCTCAAACAACATAAGTCATGAAAAATTGTATCCAACTCGAGATCATGCATCAGAAATTCCTCTCACGTGGCCACAACTGCCGAGACCCATACACAACGACTCCTTCCCCCTACATAAGTACTGATCCTAGCACGATACCAGATGCATCAAAGTAATTTGTATAAATTTTTTTTGCCTCTAGAAAAGATACTATCATTTTTTAAGTCAACCTTCCTTTTACCTCCTGAAAGGCTGACTCGCAATAATTGGACCACAAGTACTACACACCCTTTATAGTTAGGCCCGTCAGGGGTACTTCTAGGCTTGAGAAGTCATGTATTAAGCATATGTAGTAACCAGGAATCCCCAAAAAACTTCGTACCTCAAATAAGTTATTTATATACTCTTAGGAAACTACTGATCTCACCTTCTTTGGGTCGACTGATACTCCGCTCTCTGAGAGAACATGACCCACAAAGAGAATCCAGTCCATCCAAAAGTGGAATTTTGAGATCTTAGTATATAACTAATGCTCTCTTAGTGTACTCAAAATGATATCATGATTTTTTCCATGGTCATGTCGAGTGTGAGAGTATAGAAAGATGTCATCCATGAATACTACCCCGAAATAATCCATGTATGGATGGAACACTTGGTTCAATAGTGCCATGAAAATAAAAATCATGTTAGTGAGACCGAACAACATAACCAAGTACTAATATAGACCACACCAGCTCCGAAAGGCTGTAAGAGGTGTAAATGATGGTCTAACGTGCAAATGATGATAGCCGTATCTCAAGTCAATCTTCGAGAACATTTGATCTCCTAGAATCTGATCAAAGAGATCATCAATCCTCGGCAAGCGGTATAGGTTCTTAACATTCAACTAGTTCAACTTTTGATAATGCACAAAATGTCTGAGGGAAATATTTTCCCTCTTTGCAAACAGGATAGGAGAACCCCAAGGTGATGTACCGGGTCGGATGAAAACCTTTTCACGCAACTCCTCTAACTACTTCTTGAGCTCTTGTAACTCTAGAGTAGCCAACCTATAAGGAGGAATGGGCACCAGTTCCAATCATGGAAAAACCTCAAAAGAAAAGTCCACATATCGCTCTGGATGAAAATCAGAAAATCCTCTAGAAATACATCCTTAAAATGATCGCCCACTAGAGGAAAGTCCAACTATGAAGTCCTATAGTCATCTGGATATAGACTAGAAATATGGGCCGTAACTCCTCCCAACCCATGATGCTCAGGTCCTACTATGCTCTCTTGGACATCCCATTATCCCTTATGAAGAAACGATCTACCCTATGGTGATGTGAAACTCACCCTATGACGATATCAGTCGACCATAGCCTGGAAGGGACCTAACCAGACCATTCTAAGAATGAAATCATATCCCATCATCTCTAAGACATAGATTTCCCATAATATGTGACACGCACCAACCTCTATATGGAAATCCTTGAACTATTTTATAATAGTTGTTCTTGTCCCCAACAGAGTGTCCAGTGTCAAGACATCGTCAAAAAAAAATATGCAGAGCCCAAGGCTCTCCGTAAAAGAAAATGATTTGAAATTATGGGAATCCCTTGTATCAAAAAGTGTAGAATCTAAAACTGAGGCAAATAGAATAGTACCTCATACTATAGAGGGGTCGGGATCCTGCTCCTACTGGGTCTACTCCACTGCAAAAGTATGACCTATACCGCAGCCATGTAACCCTGCTTGACCACAATGAGATGATCCACCATGTTGTCACTGTATTCTTGGCGACTGGTTACCATGGCCACGACCTCCACCTCATCCTGACTGGCCAAACGAACACCAGTTACCAGACTGATGAGAAACTGGTGGTCCTTCTCCTAAATGTGGACTTATATAAGAACCCTTGTCACCACTTTCTAGTGAGAAAAACTAACAAAAACATTGAAGATGGCCCATCTTTCCACAATATTGGCACTCTAATGGGTCTCTCGAGCAATATGGCATCGTATGACCAACCTTCCAACATTGGTAGCATACTACATGGATACCTGAAAGTGCATGCATCCTACTCAGAACTCCTCATGTAGACTTCCTGTGGCACTTCCTACTATCAGCCAGAGAAGTACCAACACTAGATGCTGGACCACCCTGGCCCACAACTACAGATTCCCCCAGTTTGAGCTTCGTGATCAGCACTGGATTAACGATAGAAGATATAGAATTCAATATAAATATGTTCACCTGATTTAGAATGTAATTCTTGAGACCATACTCAAACTTCCTCACTAAGAACAACTCATATACCCCTAGAATGGTTTTAAAGCATTGTAGCTATATGAAGCCAGAAGAATAATCCATGACAGATAGAGTTACCTACTCCAAACTCATGAACTCTCAAGCTCGTTCATCCCGCAAAGTCAAATGGTAGAATTAATCATAATAGGTATGCTAAAACTTCTCCCAAGACATATCCTGACAGTGTCTCACCTATGATATCACATACCACCATCTCTTGGCGGAATCCCGAATCATATACCCAACGAGCTTGACCCTCCTCTCTGAAGAAATATCCATACGCTTGAAGATTGTCAACATGGATTCTAGCCATGAATCTACATCTTGGGGTCCTTCATCTTCTGAGAAAGTGGGAGGATGTTGATACTGAAAGACCCGCGTCAATTCTTCCATCAACGGGGTAGGAGTAGACTCTCCCTGTAAGGTCTGCATCATCCTAATAAAGCCCTCTCAAAACTGTGTATTAGCACCTGTATCCATGATAACAGCTGGTGCCACGATGGGCACGACTGGAGGACCTGATGGTGGTCCCTGATCGACCATATCTTGTGTAAGAACCCGAGTTTTTGTACGAGATACATATCCTTTTCAATTTAGTTTAAATGTTCTGTTGAGGCCTAATGTGGATTCCTAACTTGACCGAGGAAGTTACAGAGGTGTTTGAGGCTTGTTCGGAGCTCGGAACCAAGTTTTAGGTTGGAATTGGCCTGGAACACGGTTTGCGCATGGCCTGCGCACGACCTGGGTAAACCGTGTGCCATGGTGCAGGCCTGCTAGAGGTAGGGGCACAGCATACACACGGTTTGAGGAAACCGTGCGGAGTGGTCGTGTGGTTTCCCCTTGCCTTCCAGAAAGGTCCGCACAGTTTGTCAGGTTGTGCGGGTAAACCATGCGACCTGATGTGTTTTGAAATTTTATTAATTTTTAATTGAATTAATTAAATTTTTATAAAACCTAATCTATTATCTTCTTCTTCAACCGAACAGCAACAGGGGATCTCTCCAAGTAAGCTTTGGAGGATTTGAGCCTTCTCCTTCATCTGATCTCTATTTAGAACATCGTTTGTCTTTTTGGATCCACAAAAGTATGTCCTCAATTCCTTTTTAATCCTTCTGATTTATTATGGCTATGATGAATGCAGATTAGATTAAGGGTAATATGCCCTAATTTCTCATTCCTTGTCCGTTCTTTAGATTTCTTCCAAATTAGGATGAATCAGAGCCTGATATTGGACGAGCTATCTAGTACGAGCATAAGGTAGGTGGTATCATGCTTTTCACTGATTTTCATGTTGTTTATATATGTCGGAGTCTCATGCGCCCACTTCTAGGGTGTTGCTTGAACCTGGAATTTAACCTTGTTATTACATAGCATGTCATAGTTAATTCAAATAAGATGGTATGTCCTTGAGTTAGGTTGTACACCTTGGATAAGAACCACCCCTTGGGTGTGTTGCCTTGAATGACTATTTTATGGGGTTTGACCCTGGATGCATTTCATTCCCTTGGGCTTGTTAAGAAAATGGCAATTGAATATGAATAAAATTTCAATAAGATGAAATTGTAATTGAAATGGTTTCAGGTATGGGATATAGTTTTTCCCATTGACCCTCGTATGTTAATTCTTGAATTTCTAGCCCACAGGAGTTAAATTCTTTGAACTTCTTTAAATGTGAAACCAAGTCATGGGTGAACCATGGAACAAATGTTAGTTGCTATGGATGGACTCATACGAGACTTGTTACTGAGATGCTGAGTGAATCATTGATCCCATGTGAGATGCCATGGACGGACTCAACAGGGCATGATATGTCATGGGAGATACCCAGATCTTATTAATAGGATTCCAGGGAAGGGCTCAGATGACATACTATACTGCACCTAGAGAGAGGCTGGGTACCTAGGAGGTTCCCCAGAATGGGCTTGCAGGGTGTTGGTGGATTTTCTCCCTGAACGATGCCTAGTTTCTGAATTGATTATTCCAGGATTGAGTTCAAGGAATGGTTTGAACACATGAATGAAGTGATTAATTAATTTAATGGATACTTGAAGCAATCCCAAACCAACGAACAAGCTGGGGTCAGTCTTGCTAGTTTCCCTTGTTTACTGCTTTCCATATTACACTGCCTGTTTATATATTCACGGATAGATTTTCATGGATCTTTGGTGGTAGCCTAATGGTATTTTGTCTCACACCCTATTTGGGTCATGTTTTTGGACCCAAGAAGATTATATGATTTCAGGTATGGATAATGGGAAAGGCCCTAGTATAGGTACTTGACTTTCTCCACAGATTAGGAGTGCATGGGACCAAGCTGAGGCTTGCGATGCGACTGGGGATACATTTCGGTTTATTTTGTTTTTTTTTGTACTTTTATTGTGTTGTATTGACCTGCACCATCATATATGTATATCAGATCCTTCTATTATTATCTATTTATACTATCTATGTGTTGTCTATTGGATACCTTCTTCAGTTGTTGTATGTTTATAATTTCCGCTGTGATACTTTGGTAATGACGGCATAGTCTCCCAATGGACTCACCTAGGCCCTCGCTGCTAGTCGGCAGCATCTGGCGTTTGGGGACATGCGCTTGAATCCATGTGGCGACCGGTCCGGCTACCGGGTTGAATGGTAAGTCGGGTCTAGATGTTATAAAGTGGTATTAGAGGGTTTTCCTTTTCTGATTTGACTTACTATTGGAAAATATAGAAACGAGTAGGAAGGGAAGGGACATTGGTAATAAACTATACCCAGGAGTTGAAAACCCGCATACAGGTAAATGCCATGTTGCCTCATTTGGAATTGTTTTTTTGAGTTTAATTATTACAGTTGTTCTGATTTCACCGTTGGGTGACGCACAAGATTTTTGCGGTTACTATTGATATTATTTTAGGTTCTATTTCATTGCAACCCGATGAGATGAGGGTTTTCCATCTCATGAATCATATAGGAACCTTTTTAGGAATCACATGTCATGAAAAATGCCATTCTATCTAGGATGCATAAGATATTGCATGATGTTGTCATAGGTGTTGTGATTTCTATTGCATGCTGTTTTGATAGTTGATTGATAGGTGTGCCTACTGTTGTGTTAGATTGGGTGCAATAAATGAATAGTGACATCATCTTTCAATTCATAAAGTGTATGGGCCCTTTTGGATTGGGAAATGACGCACCAATGGGATGTAGATGCTAAATGAAATTTAATTGCATGGTTATATGGGCATCAAACTTTGATTCATGAGGTGTTATGGGCCCTCAGGGATCAGAACATGGTGGACCATTGGTTAAAGATTTTGAACAAAGGTATGTTAAAAGAATGAATGTTGAAAGTAGAGCCTTACCTAGACCCGGAATCTGTGTGGGAAAGAGGTAGTGAATCTAGTGGTTTGGTGACTATTCCTTATGCAATCCTAGATTTTGAAGCAGGTTGTGGGTTAACGTGGCTTTTAGGAAGGTCTTGACCTGTCCTATCCTAGTTCTTGTGGTTGTGAGTTTCGAATCTCATTAAAAATATTGAACTGAGGCGTGTGTTTGGAATTGCAGAGTCATGCCACCACGACGACCTCTGGTCGTACGTCGGGAGAGTGGTGATGACCACGTTCCGGAGATGGTAGGCCCTGGGATACTAGAGGAAACTTCAGTTGTGCCGGCTACGACACTAGCGGTTATGCTGGACACAGGTGTTGAGGCACAGTTCCATGAGATCTTGTTGCATTTTATGAAGACTGTTCGGGGAGCGTCGTGACCTGCACCGACTATGGAAGAGTTGACCCGTGAGTTTCAGCAGCAGTATCCGCCTACGTTTTCATGGGATGGCGGACCAAAGGCTGCAGAGTCCTGGCTAAAGGCTATACTAGCCATCTTTGAGAATTTGAAGACACCTCTAGAGAGGAGGGTCAAGCTCACCTAGTACATGCTGCGTGATTCCGCCACGAGGTGGTGGGATGTAATCACCCAGTCGGATCGTCATCGAAAGATGGCTTGGTTAGAGTGTCATACGGCCTTCTATGATTTCTTTTATCTCGAGACTCAGAGGGCCGATCGAGCCATGGGAGTTCTTGCGTCTGGAGAAGGGTGTGTTATATGTGATGGAATACTCGGCCCATTTAACTAAGCTTCAGTGCTTCACACCTATCCTGATGGGTGATGAGCTGTCGAGGGCCAGGCGTTTTGAGGATGGGTTGAGATATGACATCCGATCTTAGGTAAATGTCTCCAGGTTGACTACTATTTCTGGAATTGTGAACCAGGCACTAATAATAGAACGTAACCTGAGAGAGGCTGGAGGTGTGAGCCAGAGCAATTCGGCATCGAGATCAGGTACTGCAGTGACTGTTAGTAGGAAGCGTCATCTGGAGCTTCCACATGGTGATTATAGTAGTCATAACCTATCTTCGGCTAGCAAAATGAGGTACTACCAGTGCGGTAGGCTGGGACACACGAAGACACAGTGTCCTAGGGACCCATTCGGGTGTCGGTCATGTGGAAATATGGGTCATCTTCAATGTTTCTGCAGAACATTTTCACCAGCAGCCAGCGATAGAGGTTCCACACCGACTCCCTATGCAGGAGCAGGGCTGGAAGATTCTCATCAGACAGGGAGTTGGGGTTAAACTGGTCGATCAGGCCGAGGTAGTGGTCGTGGTAGAGGTAGCCAGGTACAGGGTACACCGAGACGTCAGAGTGGGCCAGTTCCGCGTGGTGAGGTTGTATCATAGGGTCGTGGTTCAGGCCAGATGTATGCGGTGCAGCCTACTTCTGAGGATCAGGGAGTGGGACCATCTACGGTGAGAGGTACGATCCTAGTTCAATATATTATTTCATCTACCCTCTTTGATATTGGTGCATCACACAGTTTTATATTTGCGCCTATGGTGAAAAGCCTTGGGCTAGTCGTATTGTCCTCTGATGGCGTCTTCATGCTAGACCCACCACTATGAGTTAGGGAAGAGGTTGTATGCTAGTGAAAAGGGTGCCCCTTGAGGCAGGAGGGTTTCACTTCATCTGGGATCTTTATGTTCTCAAAATGACGGGTTTTGACATCATTCTCGGTATGGACTATCTAGTAGCATACCGAGCCTACGTTGATTGTTACCACTGGAGGGTGATTTTAACATCACCAGAGGGTGTAGTGTATACTCTTTAGGGTGAGAGGGATCTCCAGGAAATCCAGGCTAGACCAGAGCATTGTGGGATGGACGGGATGACATCGTAGATCGCCAGTTTGTTTCTGGATGAATAGGGAGTACGTCAGAAGGACCTTCCTCCAGTGGTTGAGCACTTCAAGGATGTTTTTCATGATGACTTTTCATGTTTACCTCCAGAGAGAGAGGTTGAATTCTCCATTTAGATAGTTCTAGGAGCTACACAAGTATCCATTCCTCCTTATAGGATGGCTACGATGGAGTTGAAAGAGCTTAAGAAACTGCTCGAAGATTTGGAGTCAAAGGGGTTTATTCGACCTAGTAATTCTACGTGGGGTTCACCAGTCCTTTTTTCGAAAAAGGCAGGCGGGATCCTTAGGCTATGTGTGGACTATCGGAAGATGAACCAATTAACCATTAAGAACTGATATCCCTTGTCGTGGATAGATGACCTGTTTGATCAGCTTCAAGGAGCTAGGGTGTTCTCAAGGATTTATTTAAGGTTAGGGTATCACCATGTGCGTTTTCAACCTATAAACCTACCTCGTATAGCTTTTCATAGAAGTTATGGGTCGTATGAGTATCTGGTTGTGCCGTTAGGTCTCACGAATGCACCAGTGGTTTTCATGGCTTTGATGAATCATGTGTTCCATCCTTACTTGGACTCATTCGTCGTGGTTTTCGTGGACGATATTTTGGTGTATTCTCGAAATTGAATCGAACATTCCAACCATCTTGAGATCGTAGTGAATACACTAAGAGAGCATTAGCTATATGAAAAGCTTGCTAAGTGCCACTTTTGGATGGATCAAATTCACTTCTTTGACCATGTTATCTCTAATACTGGAGTGTCTATAGACCCAGAGAAGGTTAGAGCTATGGTTTATTGGGAACATCCAAAGAATGCCTTTTACATACGGAGTTTCATGGGGCTTTCTGGTTATTATCGGCATTTCATACATGATTTCTCACACTTAACAATGTCGTTGATAGGCCTGACTAAGAAGGGTGTGAAATTTGTATGGACAGATGCTTGTGAAGCAGCCTTTCAGGAGTTGAAAGGGAGGTTGACATCAACACTAGTCCTGATACTACCAGAATAGGGAAAGAGTTACACGGTCTATTGTGATGCATCAGGTATTGGGCTGGGTGTAGTGTTGATGTAGGGAGACAGATTCGTGGCATACGGATCTCGGTAGCTGAGGCCACACGAGAGGAATTATCCAACACACAATCTTGAGCTAGTAGCAGTTGTTCATGTGATGCGCTGTTGGAGACACTATTTATTGGGAGAGCATTTTGTGGTGTACACAGACCACAAGATCCTCAAATATATCTTTACTCAGTGTGATCTGAATCTTAGGCAGCGACGGTGGGTGGAGTCGCTGCAGTCCTTTGATTTCGAGCTTGCTTATATGCCTGGTAAGGGTAATGTAGTGGCCGATGGATTGAGCAGAAGGACTCAAATACAGGTAGTGCAACAGGCTAGAAGCGAATAGAAGCTTATGTCCTTGTTCTCTGAGATGCATCTTGATGTACAGAATAGCCATGGGAAGTCTTTTCTATTGTCCTTAGCTATGACTTCTACACTCCTGGATAGAGTAAGGATGAGACAGATATCAGACTCGGAAGGCCTAGTTCTACATGAAGGTGTGTCAGGTGAGGACCCTCCTCCTAGTTGGATCATAGGAGAGGATGAATTTCTTCGTACCAATGGATGTGTATGGGTTCCAGTGGATATTAGAGAGGAGTTGATGCAGGAGTTTCATGCTTAGGTTTGGGTAGTTCGTCCTGGAGTCACTAAGATGTATCATGACTTGCGCCGACAGAACTGTTGGCTGGGTATGAAGAGGGAAGTGGCTAGTTTTATTGTGAGATGTTCCAACTATCAGCAGGTGAAGGCGGAACAACACTAGCTAGCTGGGCTTTTACAGCAGTTACCTATCCCGGAGTGGAAATGGGATGATGTTGCGATGGACTTCGTGACTGGTTTACCGTGGTCACCTCGAGGTAACCATGTTGTGTGGGTGGTGGTTGATAGGCTCACGAAGGTTTCTCATTTCATTCAGATCAAGGAAACCTTCAGTGTGGATAAGTTGAGAAGGTTGTATATCCAGGATATAGTAAGAATCCACGGGGTCCCTCGTACTATTGTTTCAGATAGGGATGCTCATTTTACATCACACCTATGGCAGAGTTTTCAGAGGGCGCTGGGTACATAGGTGCTTCTAAGCACAACATACCACCCTCAGACTGATGGCCAGTCAGAGCGTATGATTCAAGTTCTTGAACAAATGCTGCAAGCATGAATCCTTGATTTTGGGGGCTCATGGGAGATTCACATTCCCATATTTGAGTCTTCCTATAACAACAGTTATCAGGAGACTATACAGACGGCACCGTATGAGGATTTATATGGTGGTCCATGCTGATCACCCCTATCCTGGAAAGATCTAGGTGAGGAAGCTTTACTAGGATCGCGTCTTGTTCATGAGACCTCTGAGCAGGTCCAGTTCATACATAAGCGGATGGCTACCGCACAGTCTCATCAGAAGTCAAATGCTGATCTCCACAGACGACCCCTAGAGTTTGAGGTTGGGGATCAGGTTTTCATGCGTGTTTCACCGATACTAGGATATAGGTGGATCAGAAGACAGGGTTATTATAACGACCCAAACTTTACATACATGGTTATTACTTAAAAATTGAAGCATACTGATGACAACATATAACAAAACCATGAAAGGACCGTATAGGTATGGTGTCTTTAGAAACTCAGAAACATAAACAAATGGTTCATAAATCATCTACATTGTCTTCCATTTATTTCATCATATCTAGAGTCCCTTTTTGGAATATCTTACTGAATATCCTTCTTCCTGACCTGGGGAAAATAAAACATACAAAAGGGTGAGCTCAAATGCTTAGTAATTGTAAACAAAATAAATATCAAACATATCATATTCATAAGAACATAACATTTTGAAAATCGTATCCTGCAAAAGAGATCATAACATGGGATAAATCATAGAAGTGAAATGTAATCACAATAATCATAAAGTAAAACATAAAGCTTTGTGGCATACACACATAATCATAGAAAATCATTTCTTAGTAGTCAAGACTCATTTCCAAGACTATCTTAGCGGACAAAGTCCATTTCTGAACCGAGTTCACTCCTAGTTTCAGTCCTATTTTAGTGAACCGGTTTAACATGTTGTTCCAGCCATGTCTATCTCATGATATATAAATCTTTACCCAATTCATTGGAGGTAGATATAGATCACACCCATCTCATAATGAAACCCTTCTTATGTGTGCCACAAAATCATAAATCATACATCATAGAATAACCCATGTAATAAAAATGGGAATCTTAAACATCATGCCATCATAACATAATCCATATAAGATAAAAGGATATCATAAAAATAATTCCATCATAAGACAATCAAATCAATGTAGAAATAGGTATAGAAAAATAATCCCTATATTATCTTAGATGGAAAATAATTTTGATAAAACACTTGAAATCCATTCTTGAGGAAAATATCCTTTCTACTTCAAAAACATTTTTCCTTTCTTAATATGTCATAAAATTTTAAACTAAAAGAAGTTGATTAAAAATAAACATGAAAACTTGTAAAGTAAGATTCATGGAGATATTGTTCTATGAATCCATTCATGTCATATATGTTAAAAAACATTCTTCTCGTACTTTTGTCGGAAAAGTCAAAAAGCACCTCTTACTAAAAACGACAAAAGATTCCTTTCATATCTTTTACTAAAAACTCACCAATGGGTAAAAATGGATTTAAAAAATTTTAGTTGGATGGAAATAATATTAAATATTGAGGAAATATGGATGTGGATGATAAATATTCCCCAGTAAATTCTGAAGTATAAACAATCTTGGATAAAAATGAGATTGTGAGATTTTCGCTAACCTTAGGTCTGATTTGCTTCGTACATGTCCGAACCTCCTGTATAATGATTTAAATAAAGTTATTTAATTATTCTAGAATCTTAATCATTGTTATGATATCATATGTGGTCATATTCTTAGCTTCTTATTAGTAATATTTCATTGTCACTTGTTATTCGGGTGTTTATTTCTTTTTTTTCTTATACGTGTTTTGTCGAATAAATTCTTATTACTCTTTATAGGTTATAGATATATCATTTACAAAATGGTATTAGTGTAATATATATCGTATTCATTCATTCAATTAATTTATATAATCATTATTCAATGAAGTTCATATAGAACAAGTCGCATCACATCGTGGAGACGGTAGACCGTACGTACGCACGAGCGATGATATCGTTCTCATGATCGTGGAATTGTATTGAAGTGTACGTATAATATTTCATAATGAATAACACTTTAAAATAATCATATATAGTTATTTATTTTCACAATTACACCCATCCATGTAAGGTGGTGGTGGAAACTAGATTACACCACGGTGTGGAGACGGTATTCCGTACGTACACACGCGCGGTGATTTCGTTTTTCGTAGGATGGATAGAAGGTGAAATAGGGTTTTTTCATACTTATAATAACATATCAGTATATGAGTGATACTGATGTTATTAATTCATAATGAAACAACTAAAGAAGAATAATTATAAGAAGAAATAAAGTTGAAAGAATCGGTAACGGACATTACCTCTTCTTTGAAGCGCCTCTTCTTAACCTCCTCTTAGGGAACTAAAGATGGTCTTTGAAAAAGACCAGGACCTCTAAGATGTTTCTAGGGAAGTGGAGAAGGGAAATTGGAAGGGTTTCCCGAGCTTTAAGGCTCAAAGTGGTGTGAGGAAGAGAGGGAGGAGGTTCCCTTTTATAAGGGAGGAGAGGGTCACCTTTGGAAAAAAACTAAAAATATTATTTTTTATAAAGTCATATTCGGTTTTTAATAGCTCCAAATTGATTTATTTATAAGATAAGGTGGGTATGGGTCTAAATAATCTCATCAAATAGAATTTATACAAGTTTAGGTTTCTATTTTAACCTTATCATTTAGATTTAACTTTAAGTTAAATAATTTTACTTTTACCATGTCTTCTTGTTTTCTTACACTATTAGGTTAATAAACATACTATAACAAGCCAAACGAACCCCAAGTTGTTTATTATTAATATATATAACCTTATCTAAGTCATTTTTCCTAACCTTATATTTTTATGAATAAAATAACAATTAATAATATAATATTTTTTTAAAACTATTTTATGTCAATTTTGACACTATTTTGTACTTGATTTTTGTGAAAATCATAACAACATGAGTAGTTCAAAAAAAGTTAATTAAATCAATACTAATATGTTATTTTAACTTTTAAAATTAGTTTAATTTATAAAAAGTCTCACATTACAATTATTTGGGTATTTATAATATCAATTATGTTAATATTTCTTTAATAAGGTAATTACTTCATCATCATTGTGTTATAAATAAATTAAATTATTTAAAGTCTAAAAATTATAAATAAAATACCATTATTTAGGAAATCATTTTATCTTTATAATTAATATTTATAGTCAAATTTATCCTATGTATAACCCCATATTAAAAATGATTTCGTTATTAAAAATTGGTTTTATCTATTTTAACTCTTCTTTAAATAAAATAATATTAAATGTCCTAATCTAATCCACGTGGACCTAAATGGTCATATTTTATTCCTAAGGTTGTTTTTGGTCGAATTAAACTTATCCAATAGAATTAGGACATGTTTTAGTGTTATAATAATATCATTTTTACCCTTAATTACCTTGTCTACTTTTAACCGTGGTAAATAAAAGTAAAAAGTTACTATTCACCAAAAAATATTTTCATCTCACTGAGCCACATTTTAGTCCTTGATATTAGCTATGTCTCTAGGATTTTCGAATTTCCACTCAAAGAAGCGGTAAAATTATGTTTTATATAAATTTTCAAATTTTCCTAGGAGGTGGGTAAAAGACGGTGAAAAGTTCAATAAAATTTTTATATATCTAAAATTATTATAAAATGACTCCAATGAATTAAATTGAACTTATATAGTTATTATGTATCAATTTTGACCTAAAATAAATTTAAATAAGATAAATAATTATTTAATTAAAAATTCAGTTTTAAATAGTAACCCAGTGTTTTCACTATTCATCAGAAATTGAAATTTTTCAGAAAAATACCAAAATTTCACCCTTGGCTAATTTCCATATTTCAAAACCAAAAATGAAATCCATTTTGAAAGATAAAATTTAAAAAATTTCAAAAAGTGGGTATTACTATTCATAACGGCTAGTTTTAATAATATTTTAATAGCAAATCGTTGTTTAGTGAAACTCGGTATTGCGTACGACACAAGCTATCGAGAAAGGTCGTGATTGCGTGTAAAGTAATCCAAGATAGTGTTGTGTGTAGTGAAAGATTCTTTTGATTATGTATATAACATAAAAACAAAACATTTCTAATAAAAATCTCAGGTGTTACATTCTACCCCCCTTAAAATGAATTTCGCCCTCGAAATTCGTCACTTTGTAACCAACAGATGAGGATAACTCTCCCTCATCATATCCTCAAGCTCCCATGTAGCTTATTCTAATTGGTGGTTCCTCCATAAAACTTTCACCAAGCAAGTGGTCTTGTTCCATAGGAATTTTTCGCTATGATGCAGAATCTCTATCGGCTGTTCTTTATAAGAAAGATCTTGCTCCAGCGGTACAACTTCTGAGATGAGTACATGTGAAGGATCGGGTATGTACTTTCTCAGGAGAGATACATGGAACACATCGTGAACTTGAGAGAGATTTTGTGGAAGCGCAAATTGGAAAGATACCTTCCCAACATGATCCAGTATTTCGAAAGGACCGATATATCTAGGGCTCAACTTTCCCTTCTTTCCAAATCTCATTACCCTCTTTCAAGGAGATATTCATAAGAACACTTTATCACCCACTTCAAACTCTAAGTGTTTTCTTCGTTTATCGGCATAGATTTTTTGTCTACTTTGAGCTTCTCTTATGTGTTGTTGAATAGATAGGACCTTTTCTATCATCTCATCAACAAGATCAGGTCCTAAAAGCTTTCTTTCCCCAACTTCATCCCAGCAAGTTAGAGTTCTGTATTTCTTTCCATAGAGGGATTCATAAGGAACCATCTAAATACTGAAGTGAAAGATATTATTATAAGAAAATTCCACCAAAGATTGGTGTTGATCCCAACAACCTTTGAAATCCATAGAACAAGCTCTTAACATATCTTCTAGAGTTTGAATTGTTCTCTCAGACTGATCGTCTGTCTGAGGATGATAAGCAGTGCTAAAACTCAACTATGTATCCAGAGTATGCTGAAGACTTCACCATAACATTGAGGTAAACCTCGGATCCCGATCATATATAATGGAAAGTGGTACTCCATGCAATCTTACCACTTCCTTTACATATATCTTGGCAAGCTGATCAAGTGAAAAATCTTCTCTAATAGCAATGAAGTGTGCCAACTTTGTAAGATGTTCAACTATAACCCAGATAGCATTATTGACTTTGGATGTTTTAGGAAGTACGGTGACAAATTACATAGTGATGTTTTACCATTTCCATTATGGTATGGGTAATGGTTGTAACATTCCCTTATACTTTTGTCTCTCAACTTTAACTTGCTGACAAACCAAGCATCGAGTGACATATTCAGCAACATATCTTTTCATTCCATCCCACCAGATGTACTCTTTCAGGTCCCTATACATCTTCGTGCTTCCAGGATGAATAGAGAATGAAGAACTATGAGCCTCATCCGATAGCTCCTTCTTTAATTCTGGGATGGGAGGAACACACACCCGATTCCAGAACATTATTATCCCATTACAATCGAGGTTGAATTCAGAAACATTTCTCACCTTCTTTTGTAACTCTACATCTTCTTTCTGTGCCTCTTTAATCTTCACGTGTATATATGGTTTAACATTCATTTGAGAAAGATAAGATTTTTCCCCTTCCATTATAATTCCAAGATCCATCATTTATAATCCATAAATATTGGATCTTTTGTGATCCTCATCATGGATAAGCTAGCATGGTCTTGTCGACTTAATGTGTCTGCCACCTTGTCTGCTTTCCCATGGTGATAATGAATTGAGAAGTTGTAATCCTTAATCAGCTCCAACCATCTTCTTTGACGCATTTTCATCTCCTTTTGTGTGAAAATATACTTTAAACTTTTATGATCAGTATAAATATCACACCTTCCACCATAAAGATAATACCTCCAAATCTTTAATGCAAAGATTACCGCAGCTAACTCCAAATCATGAGTTGCGTAATTTTGCTCATGGATTTTCAACTGTCATGAGGCATAAGCTATCACCATATCATTTTGCAGGAGAACACACCACAATCCCTTCTTGAATGCATCATTGTAGAGAAAATACCTTTCTCCACTATAAGGTAGTGTGAGCACAGGTGCACTGGATAACCTTCTTTTTAACTCCTTGAAATTCTCTTCACATTCCTCTGTCCAAACAATCTTAACACCTTTCCAAGTCAATTTTATAAGTGGGTTAGATAATCGTGAAAAATATTTCACAAAACGTCGATAATATCCAGCCAAACCAAGAAGAATTTGGATCTCAGTTACTATTGTTGGTCTCTTCCATCTTTCGATAACCTCTATCTTTGCTAGATCCACAGATATCACCCCTTTTGAGATTATGTGACCGAAAAATGAATCTTTTTGAAGCTGAAATTTACACTTGGTAAATTTGGAATAAAACTTTTCCTTTCTCAGAATCTTTAATATAATTCTCATGTGATCTTCATGTTCTTACTTGCTCTTTGAATAGACAAGAATATCATCTATAAAGACTACCACAAACTGATCAAGATAGTCTCTAAAGACTCTATTCTTTGGATCCATGAAGATAGCAGGGGCATTAGTAAGACCAAATGGCATCACTATAAATTCATAGTGTCCATACCTTGTACGGAAAGTTGTCTTTGGTATATCCTCCCTTTTGACCCTTAATTGATGATACCCTGAATGAAGATCAATCTTGGAAAAGTATTGAGCTCCGTGTAGTTGGTCAAATAAGTCATGAATGCCTGGGAGAGGATATTAGTTCTTGATAATGATCTTGTTAAGTTCTTGATAATCAATGCAGAGTCTCATTGATCCATCTTTATTCTTAACAAACAGAATAGGTTCTCCCCAAGGTGACGCACTAGGGTGTATGAATCCCTTATCAAGATTCTCTTGGAGTTGCTCCTTCAATTCCTGTAACTCAATTGGGGCCATTCTATAAGGTGTCTTTGAAATAGGCAAAGCACCCAGTACAAGTTCTATTGAAAAGTCAACTTCACAATTTGGGGGAAGACCTGGAAATTCCTCCAGAAAGACATAATCAAACTACCATACAATGGGAATATTATTAATCGTGAGTTTCTCTCCAACCATTTGAGATAAATAAACTTCATTTAGTAGAATCAAGACCCATAAGATGGATGAAATTTTGACTTGAAGGTTATGTTCATCCTTGCATCGATAGACGATCATAGATTGATCTGGAATATAAAATGTGACTTCCATTCTTTGGAAATTAATATGATCTCCATATAAAGAAAGCAAATCCATGCCAAGAATCACATCAAATTCCACAATAGGAAGGATCACAAGATTTTCAGGAATCACTTTCCCACAAACTTCAATCGGAGAAGAATTATAAACTTTTGATGCGACTGTTGTTCCATTAGGGGTTGTCACAGCTAACTCAACATCTAATTGTTGAGGTAATATGACGATACCCTTAGAAAATTCTTCAGAATTAAAAGAGTGGGTGGATCCATAATCAAATAAAACATTTACTACTTTAGAGTGGATGGTAAGTGTACCTTTTACCACTTCGTTCTCATACTCCACATCGCTGATAGAAATTGCATGTGACTTTACTTTGAATTTGTCCTTAAGAGTCTGTTGACGTCGATCATCATCATCAACCCTTGTATTTGGGAATTGATTGGCATAATGCCCCATCTCCTTGCACTTGAAACATTGAAGTGTAGTAGGTGAATTTTTTGTATCCCTTCCATTGTTTGCATCATTATACATCTTCTTCCCATTATTTCAACATTGAATTGCCTGATGACCTTCTTTTCCACACTTCTAACATTTTCTTGTCTCCTTAAGACAATTTCCTCCGTGTTTCTTTCCACACTTTGAGAATAAGGGAAAAATAATCTTCTTTTCAGTGTGGTCTTTAGATTTTCCTTCGAATTCCATTTTCCTCTTCTTATCAAACCCATATGACTGATGGGTTACTCCAATCTCCATCTCAACCTTGAGAGCACATCGAACGATTTCCTCGTAGCTGTTGAAGTCCCTTATGGATAACTCCCTTCAAAGACTTGGCTTTAAGAAACTAAAGAATTGATCGATCTTAATCTCAGGTTGGATAATAATTCCAAAAGTGTACCTTGCAAGTCTTGTAAAATTTTCTTCGTAGGTACCAACAGATTCATCATCCTTTTTCTTAAATTCAAGAAACTCCTTCTGCATCTTTTTTCAAAGAATACGAGGGAAATGCTTATTGAAAACTATGTTCTTGAACTCGTCCCATTCTATATACTCAATTTCATCCCTTTGGATCGTATTCTTAATAAGATTCCACCATTAATCAGCATCACCTTCCAAATGATATAATGCTAAGATGACTTTATCATGTTCATAACATTGAAGAACTAGAAATATATTTTCAGTGGTACTGATCCATTGTTCAGCCACTAATGGATCAAAAGACCTGCTGAATGAAGGTGGACGCTGTCTCATGAAGGATTCAACAGAATGTTTCTCCTTCCATTTCTCATTTGGAATTCGTTCATGATTCATAGCTTGGAAAGTTTTTTTGATCATGGATACAAGATTTCTCATTCCAGCTCCCATAACGTTTGGTTGCTCAGGGGGACAATCATTGCATTGCCCATCGCATTCAGCATTAACATGGTTCCTTCGGGTTCCGACCATTGACTAAATCCATGAAGAATAGTGTGAGAAACACTAATTACAATAGAAAAACCACATAATCAAGAATAAAATTTCAAACTTAAGGTCTTATCATAGGTTACTCATGGCCATTTCTAAAACACTAATATTGTGTTCTATGCTTAGACTTATCCTTAGGGTTCTTACTAAGGCTTTCACAGCCTTGTTTCCAAAGGTTGACTATACCTTTCCTCTGATACCAACTATAACGACCCATACTTTACATACATGGTTATTACTTAAAAATTGAAGCATACTTATTACAACATATAACAAAACCATGAAAGTACTATATAGGTATATTGTATTTAGAAACTCGGAAACATAAACAACTGATTCATAAATCATCTACATTGTCTCCCATTTATTTAATCATATCTAGAGTTCCTTTTTGGCATATCCTACTTAATATCCTTCTTCCTAACCTGGGGAAAATAAAACATACAAAAGGGTGAGCTCAAATGCTCAGTAAGGGTAAAAAAAGAAATATCAAACATATCATATTCATAAGAACATAACATTTTAAAAATCTTATCCTGCAAAAGAGATCATAACATGTGATAAATCATAGAAGTGAAATGTAAACCAAATAATCATAACATAAAACATGAAGCTTTGTGGCATACACACAAAATCATATAAATTCATTTCTTAGTAGTCAAGACTCATTTCCAAGACTATCTTAGCGGATAAAGTCCATTTCTGAACCAAGTTCACTCCTCGTTTCAGCCCTATTTCAATGAAGCGGTTTAACCTGCCGTTCCATCCATGTCTATCTCATGATATATAAATATTTACCAAATTCATTAGAGGGAGATATAGGTCCCACCCATCTCATAATGAAACCATTCTTATGTGTTCCACAAAATCATAAATCATACATCATAGCATAACCCATATAATAAAAATGGGAATCTTAAACATCATGTTGTCATAACATAATCCATATAATATAAAAGGACATGATAAAAATACTTCCATCATAACATAATCAAATCAATTTAAAAATTGGGATAGAAACAAAATCCCTATGTTATCTTAGATGGAAAATAATTTTGATAAAACACTGGAACTCCATTCTTGAGGAAAATATCCTTTCTACTTCAAAAACATTTTTCCTTTCTTAACATGTCATACAATTTTAAACTAAAAGAAGTTGATTAAAAATGATCATGAAAATTTTTAAAGGAATCTTCATGGAAATAATGTTCTATGAATCCATTCATACCGTATAAGTTAAGAAAACAGTCTTCTCGTACTTTGGTCAGAAAATTCAAAATGTACCTCGTACAAAAACGAAAAAAGATTCCTTTCATATCTTTTACTAAAAACTCACCACTAGGTAAAATTGGATTTAAACAATTTTAGGTGGATGGAAATAATATTACATATTGAGGAAACATGGATGTGGATGATAAATATTCCCCAGTAAATTCTGAAGTATAAACAATCTCGGATAAAAATGAGATTGTGAGATTTTCCCTTACCTTAGGTCCGATTTGCTTCGTACGTGTCCGAACCACCTGTATAATGATTTAAATAATGTTATTGAATTATTCCAAAATCGTACTCATTGTTATGATATCATATGTGGTCATATTCTTAGCTTCTTATTAGTAATATTTCATTGTTACTTGTTATTCGGGTGTTTATTGCTTTTTGTTCTTATGCATGTTTTATCGAATAAATTATAATTACTCTTTATAGGATATAGATATATCATTTAAATAATTTTATTAGTGTAATATATATCATATTCATTCATTCAATTCATTTATGTAATCATTATTCAATGAAGATCATATAGAACGAGTCACATCACTTCGTGGAGACGGTAGGCCGTACGTACGCACGAGCGATGATATCGTTCCCATGATCGTGGAATAGTATTGAAGTGTATGTATATTATTTCATAATCAATACCACTTTAATATAATCATATAATTTTATTTATTTTCACCATTATACCCATCCAAGTAAGGTGGTAGTGGAAAATAGATTACACCACGACGTAGAGACGGTATTCCGTACGTACGCACGCACAGTGATTTCGTTTTCCATAGGATGGATAGAAGGTGAAATAGGGTTGTTTCATACTTATAATAACATATCAGTATATGAGTGATACTGGTGTTATTACTTCATAATGAAACAACTAAAGAAGAATAATTATAATAAGAAATAAAGTTGAAAGAATCAGTAACAGACATTACCTCTTCTTTGAAGCACCTCTTCTTAACCTCCTCTAAGGGAAATAAATATGGTCTTTGAGGAAGACCAGGACCTCTAGGATGTTTCTAGGGAAGTGGAGAAGAGAAATTGGCAGAGGTTGGACGAGTTTGAAGTCTCAATGTGGTGGGAGGAAGAGAGGGAGGAGGTGCCCTTTTATAAGGGAGGAGAGGGGCACCTTCGGAAAAACTAAAAATATTATTTTATTATAAAGTAATATTCGGTTTTTAATAGCTCCAAATTGATTTATTTAAAATATAAGGTGGGTATGAGTCGAAATCCTCTAATAAAATGGAATTGAGACAAGTTTAGTTTTCTATTTTAACCTTATCATTTAAATTTAACTTTAAGTTAAATAATTTTACTTTTACCGTGTCTTCTTGTTTTATTACACTGTAAGGTTAATAAACATACTATAAGAAGAAAAAAGAACCCCAAATTATTTATTATTAATATATATAACCTTATCTAAGTCATTTGGCCTAAATTTAGATTTTTAAGAATAAAATAACAATTAATAATATAATATTTGTTTTAAAACTATTTTATGTCAATTTTGACACTATTTGGTACTTGATTTTTTTGAAAATCATAACATCATGATTAGTTCTAAAAAAGTTAATTAAATCAATAATAATATATCATATTAACCTAAAAAATTAGTTTAATTCATAAAAAGCCAGAAATTACATTTATTTGGGTATTTATAATATCAATTATGTTAGTATTTCTTTAATAAGGTAATTAATGCATCATTTGTGTCATAAGAAAATTAAATTAATTAAAGTCTAAAAATTATAAATAAATTACCATTATGTAGGAAATATTTTTATATTTCTAATGAATATTTATAGTCGAATTTATCTTATGTATTACCCTATATTAAAAATGTTTTAGTTATTAAACTCTGATTTTATCTATTTTAACTCTTCTTTAATTAAAATAATATTAAATGTCCTAATCTAATCCAAGTGGACCTAAATGGTCATATTTTATTCCTAAGGTTTTTTTGGTTGAATTACACTTATCCAATAGAATTAAGATATCTGTTAGGGTAATAATAATATCATTTTTACCCTTAAATACCCTATTTACTTTTAACCATGGTAAATAAAAGTAAAAAGTCACTATTCAAAAAAAATTATTTTCACCTCATTGAACCACATTTTAGTCCTTCATATTAACTGTGTCTCTCAGATTTTCTCAATTACACTCACAGAAGCAGTAAAATTATGTTTTATGTAAATTTGCAAATTCTCCTAGGAGGTGGGTAAAAGACGGTGAAAAGATCAATAAAATTTTTCTATATCTAAAATTATTATAAAATGACTTCAATGAATTACATTGAACATATATAGGTATTATGTATCAATTTTGACCTAAAAAAAATTTAAATAAAATAAATAATTATTTAAATAAAAAGTCGGTTTTTAGATAGTAACCTAGTGTTTTCCCTATTCATCAAAAATTGAAAGTTCTCAGAAAAATACCAAACTTTCACCCTAGGCTAATTTCAATATTATGAAACCAAAAATGAATTCCATTTTGAATGATAAAATTTAGAAAATTTCAAAAAATGGGTATTACTATTCATAACGGGTAGTTTTAATAATATTTTAATAGCATATCGTTGTTTAGTGAAACTCGATATTGCGTACGACACAAGCTATCGAGAAAGGTTGTGATTGCGTGTAAAGAAAGCCAAGATAGTGTTTTGTGTAGTGAATGATTCCTTTGATGATCTATATAACATAAAAACAAAACATTTCACATTAAAATCTTGGGTGTTACAATAAGCTATCACCGACATATGTTGGGCCTTTTGAGATTCTAGAGAGGGTTGGACTGGTAGCCTATCGGTTGCAGTTACCTCAGAGGAACTGAGCTATACATGATGTGTTCCATGTTTCTTAGTTACAAAGATAATATTCAGACCCATCTCATACCTTACAGCCTGAGGAGGTTGAGCTTTAGGTAGATGCATCCTTTTAGGAGCATCTAATTCATATCAGTGATAGGAGCACGAAGGTTCTCTGAGGCCGGTCAGTTCCTCTAGTACAGGTGCTATGGAAGTACAGCCGTTTACAGGATGAGACTTGGAAGCGGGAGGTCGACGTACATGCTCAGTGGATAGAGAAATTTGTAGATGGATCTTGACCACCCTTCTAAGAGCAATTCAGGGAAGAATTGCTATATGTGGGGAAGATTGTAAGAACCAGAGTATTTGTATGAGGTAAAGATCCTTTTCTTTTCAGTTTAACTGTTATATTGAGGCCTAATGTGGATGCCTAACTTGACCAAGGAAGTTACGGAGGTGTCTCGGGCTTGTTCAGAGACCAGAACCAAGTTTTAGGCTGGAATTGGCATAGCACACGGTTTGCGCCCGACCTGCGCACGACCTGGGTAAACCGTGCGCCTTGGTGTAGGCCTACCAGAGGCAAGGGCACAACATGTGCACGGTTTGAGGAAACCCTACGGGGTGGCCATGCGATTGCCCCTTGCCTTCCAGAAAGGTCCTCACGGTCTCCACATGGTTTGTCAGGTCGTGCGGGTAAACCGTGCGGCCTTCTGTGTTTTGAAATTTAATTAATTTTTAATTAAATTAATTAAATTTTTATAAAACCTAATCTATTCGCTTCTTCTTCAACCGGACAGCAGCATGGGAGCTCTCCAAGAAAGATTTGGAGGATTTGAGCCTTCTCCTTCATCTGAACTCTGTTTCGAACACCATTCATCTTGTTGGATCCGCGACGATAGGTCCTCAATTCCTTTTTAGTCGTTATCCTTTCTTCTGGTTATGAAGAACGCATATTAGATTAAGGCTCATATGCCCTAATTTCTCATTCTTCGTCTGTTCTTCTGATTGCTTCTTAATTAGGACGAATCAGAGCTTGATACTAGACGAGCTATCTAGTACGTGCCTAAGGTAGGTGGTCTCGTGCTTTTAGCGGATTGTCAAGCTGTTTATATATGCCGGAGTGTCGCGCGCCCACTTTTGGGGTGTCTCTTGAACCTAGAATTTAACCCTGTTATTACCTAGCATGTCATAGGTAATTAGAATAAGATGGTATGATCTTGAGTTAGGTTATACACCTTGGACAAGAACCACCCATTGGTTGCGTTGCCTTGAATGACTATTTTAGGGGATTTGACCCTGGATGAATTTCCTTCCCTTGGGGTTGTTAAAAAAATGTAAATTGAATATGAATAGAATTGAAATAAGATTAAATTGTAATTAAAATGGTTTTGGGTATGAGATGGAGTTTTTTCCCTTGACCCTTGTATGTTAATACTTGAATTGCTATCCCAGGTGAGTTAAATGCTTTGAACTACTTTAAATGTGAAACCAAATCATGGGTGAACCATGGAACCAATGTGCGTTGCCATGGACGGAATCATACGGGACTTGTTACTTAGATGCCAAGTTAATCATGGATCCTACATGAGATGCCATGGATTGACTCAATAGGGCATAATATGTTATGGGTGATACCCGGATCTTATTTATAGAATTCCGGGGACTGGCTCAGATGACGGACTATACCGCACCTAGAGCGAGGCTGGGTACCTAAGAGGTTCCCCGGAACGGGCTTGTGGGGTGTTGGTGGATTTTCTCCCTGAACAATGCCTGGTTTCCAAATTGAGTATTCCTGGAATGGGTTCAATGAATGGTTTGAACACATGAATGAAGTGATTAATAAATGGAATGGATACTTGAAGTGATGCCAAGACAAAGAAGAAGCTTGGGTCGGTCTTGTTATTTTCCCTTGTTTACTTCTTTTTATATTACACTGCCTATTTATATATTAACTGACATATTAGAACGGATATTTGCTGGTGGCCTACTGGGATTTGGTCTCACACCCTGTTTGGGTCATGTTTTTGGACCCAAGAAGATTATATGATTTCAGGTATGGATAATTGGAAAGGCCCTACTATAGGTACTTAAATTGCTGCTCGGAGTAGGAGTTCACGAGACCAGGCTGAGGCTTGCGATGCGACTGGGGATACATTTTGGTTTCTTTATGAATTTTGTGTACTTGTACTGTGTTGTATTGACCTGCACCATCATATGTGTATATCAGATCCTTCTATTGTTATCTATTTCTGTTGTCTATGTGTTTTCTATTGCTTACCTTCTTCCGCTATTGTATGTTTGTAATTTCCACTATGATACTTTGGTAATGGGGGCATAGTCTCCCCTCGGACTCACCTACGCCCTTTCTGCTAGTCAGCAGCCTCTGGCATTTGGGGAGATGCGCTTGAGGCCATGTGGTGACCGGTCCGGCTACCGGGTTGAATGGTAAGTCGGGTTGGGACGTTACATCTTGTGTCTGATAACTGCCCTTTAAGTGGTGTACAACCGGAGGAGGTCTCTGAGGCACGACTCTGCATGGTCAAGCGCACACCGTAGATCATGATTATAAAGGATTGAAACTGAGATATGTAATAATGGAATAAGAAAAATAAAGAATTCATGTTATTCAAAACATGGATACATGGTGTGTATATCCACTACACGTTATGTTCCATTATTCCATCACAAGGGTGTATACTCCTGCCATCCCTGGTCATGTAACACACCATATACATGGCATGTTATCCTAACACACGGAGTGTACTTAAATCCTCTTCCCCTTCCCGATTTCTTCTACATGACTTAACCCACATGGTTCTCCTAGAGAAATACAACACGGTGTGTTTGTTCCGGACACGGTGTGTACGAGAATAACTTCACCGACCTGTGTTATTAGTCACACGACCGAGTACACGGATAACTCTACACGGAGTGTTTGTTCCAGACATGGTGTGTACTTGAATAATTTCACTGACCCGTGTTGTTAGTCACACGACTTGTTACACGGATCACTCTACACGATGTGTTTGTTCCCGACACAGCATTTACTAATTACACATCATCCACCCGTGTCGTTAGTCACACGGCCGGATACATAGTCTCTACAACACAACATGTACATTTGGTACACAGTGTGTCCCACCATAGATTTTCCAACCCACTTTCTCTACCCACATATTCATGTGACAAAGTTAGAGACTACACGACGTGTACATATAGTACACATTGTGTACTTAAGAAAAAAATTCTTACCCAAATAGAAGGATACATGGCGTGTATTTATCATTACACGCCGTGTATTTTGGGGTTTTTCAGACTATAAGCCTCAGAAACTACTCTGGAACCCAGAAAACACTGAAACAAACATTAAAGTGCCAAATCCGGATCTGTGAGGGCCCATACTCCCCACAAATCAAATCTCTACATCTTTTTCATGTCTTATAAAACACAATAGAGCAATGTTCCACCAAATTCCGATCCATGAAGGTCCATAACACATAAAGAACCAAATACTGGTGTTCATTAAAATTAATCCTTAATTTTTAGTAATACCCTATCCAATAGCCGGTATTCTATCAAGGAACATATCACAAAAACATGCATATCTAGCCCAACATCTATCAGAACAACATGAAATCAGAAATGCATCATAAATCACATGGCAAGAATGCATGATTTGTGATCTCTATCAAGTGCCTATATGATTCATGATATGGAATACCCAAATCTCATCAGGTTTCAACAGAAATTAAACCTCAATAATATCAACAATAATAGAACAAACCACGTGAATCACCCAATGGTAAAATCCAATAAACTGTAAAAACTGAAAAAGAAGAAATGTTACAATAATCGAGGTAATTTAGTTTTTCCCTATATATGGGTTAGCTACTCCCATGTACAACTTATTACCAACAACCTATTCTACCGAATCCCTGACTATAGGCTCCAAGTTGTAAGTTAAGAAGAAAATAATTCCTTTAATTCCACTTTGTAACGTCCCAGTTCTGGAAGCTCCCCTGAGATGCCCTGCACCTAGTTGGTCACATGGCCTCAAGAACATTTCCCCAAAACTCCAGAGGCTAATGACTAGCAGTGAGGGCCTTGGGTGTGATTGTGGTGAAACTATTCCCTCATTGGAAGACTAATGAAGGATAAATAAACTGATGACAATAGTGGAAGCAGTAATAATAACATTTAATATGTAAATAGAAGAAGAATGGATGTAATAATCAGCTGGAGCACATATATATAAATGACTCACGATACATATTTCTGAGAAAATATCTAAACAAGTCACAATTCTGGAATACCATACTAAACCAAAGTAAAAAAATAAAACAAATAAACTCTAGCTGTATCGCAAGCCTCAACTTCGTACCATGCTCTCTATATCCACAACAATCAAGTACCTGATGTAGAAGGGTGATTTCCCTTATATATACATGTATCTATATAATCTATTTGGGCCCAAAAGCATGACCCAAACAAGGTGTGAGACAAATCCCAGTAGGCAACCACCCAACGATCTATGTCTAACCGTCAATGAATATATATGGCAGGAAATAAGAAAAATGAAGTCGTAAACAAGGATGTACTCAAAAGTAAACAATCCTATAGTTTCAATTAAAATAATTTATATTTAAAAATTTAACCAACAAATTAAAAATAAAAGAAACACTATAGGAAAGTTCTCACAGCCTATCCCCTCTTGTTCAACCAACAATCTCAAGTAACCCTCTGGGTAGTTCTCACTACCTAACCCCTCGGCTTAAATTTACAATAAGGATATAGTGAAGACTCTCTGAGGAAGAACCCACCCTAAATTACCCCTATAGTCTCATATAATCAAAGAATCAATAAGGAAAAACTCACCGTCAATTCCCCCCATAGTCTTTTAACAGTAAACAACTCACACTCTGAGGTATAACTCAACGTAAATTCCTCATGTGGTCTCGTAACGGAGCTATATTCCCTCTGAGGGGGAACACAATGGAAATCACCCCAATGGTCTCACAACGTGATAACTATAACAGACACTCTGCGAAATCCCTCAACGTCAATTTCCCCTACGGTATCACAACACCAGATTTCCAAAGCTCCATATAAAGCAACGATTCACAAATGACAATCTGTAGCCAAAGTAAACCTCAAAGTACTACTTGGCTAATATCTACAAGGCGTGGAACAACATATCAGATAAATATTCACTCCATCCTATCAACAGTAGTAATGGAAAACAATAGCCTTACAGGAAAAGATAGACTAAATAGACAAAATCAAACAAGCATGGGAAAACACATCCATAGCATGGAAATTAACCCTATTCACAATCAAACAACCATTATTCAAACATACAAGGCATAATAGTTATTAACAGGGTTAAATTACCAAAACATCCAATACCTCGAATGAGGGTGTTGGGAACTTTTTCACATATAACTAAATGTTTAATTGCAGAATGACACAAACCACCCACTTTGGCATTGTAAGACCAATATAGTTTAACCACAACCATTGATTCGACCTAGAACATCGTATATCTACAAAAAGTCTAAAACATTCAACCAATAATATATTCAGAAAGAGAAGAAAACAAGAAACGAGGCCCCAGAATAAGGAAGAGCTTACCATGGCTATTACAACACAATTTACGACAGTAAATTCGGAGAACATATGGCGAGTTGGGGGGGGGGGGCTCGAAGAAGAATCATGTCGTATGGTCGCTCCTAGACCAGACGAATGAAGAAGAAGGGTGTTCTGTAGATTAGACATGACCTCGGTCCATTTAATTAAATAAAAAGAATGTACTTTGAGTGTTATTCAAAGGTACATGGCATGTACTTGCCTTTATCGGACCCTGCTTTAGGCTTCCTCTAGGTCACCTTACATGGCCATGTACTCGTCCATTACACGGCTAGTACATGGTAACCCAGGGAAACTGGGTACACAACATGTACTCCTGAAATTTCCAGACATTACTATTTTCTCAAAAACAACCAAAAAGAAAGAAATTCCTGAAAGGAAGACCCGGGTTCTTACACCATGAGTTCATTTTTTAAATATTCTAACATTAAATAATCCCATATACTCTAGGAATTATCCTAAGTGAATATACGGAATTTCACTCATGGTGTGTCATCTAACAATAACATGAAGTTGTAAACCATTTAAAAAAATTTAAAAACGTCATTCTATAAAAAACAACAAGAAAATAAAGATAGAAATTCTCTTAACCTGAACCAAAAAATCAACACAACGAACCCGAAAATAGTCAATCCTAGATGTCACCTACATCATTCATCCCAATATCAACCTCATGTCAATGAATAATACACAACTAATACTAGATCCCATGTTTTTCCATCTATCCCAATCACACCAAATCCCACACATAAAGTCAAAACATGGATTTACCTTCATAGGAAAAACATACCTAAATAAATTTTCATCAAACAAATTAAATGGAAAAAATTCCACAACTAAATAGTATTGATGCCTTTAAAAGACTAGAATAAACTCGCACATTCTCAAAAATTAATCTTTATAAAAAATTGTACATTAAAATATTGAATTAATATATTAGTTATTCAGAATATTTATAAATAATAAACCTATATACATTAGATAATAATATCTGGAACTCAACAATTTAAGCATGCTCAAACAACACTTCATATTCAATAGATTTCAGGGATGAATGCTATTAATTCACATAAGTCTCATTAGAATCTTCTTAATAACCATATTTATATTTTTACCTAATTTCAAAGATAAAAATAATTATAATTATAACAACAATAATAGAATATAGATAGCATGCTATCTAAGAAGTATTTGGAGTCATCTTAAATAAAGCATCTCCAAAAAAACCAAAGAACCTTTCCGATTCATAATTAATTTTGGATATTATGTTTACTAAGATTGATTACACTATAAATTATTGAAAATAAATCCTAATAATCTAAAATTATCATATAAAAAGGAAAAGTAACAAATTCCCTACCGTTATTCAATTATTTCAACATTATTTAATAATTTCTGAAAGAATAATGATCAACCGACACAAAACATGATGAAATGCACACTATAATTTGTCCACAACAAACCAAAATCATGTTATTCTTGGATCTAAACCCCAAAACAAATAATTACACCAAAATAAATATCTTCAAATAATGAAAAAAGAAAGACACATTTATGAGTAAATAGATTAAATTGTTATATGAAAATTAAATCCCAAAGAAACATAAATTTAATTTCATAAGAGAAATGACTGGAGAGGGATAGAAATGTTTGTGGGTCATCTAGGGTTTAATAGAAGAAATTGAAAATAAAACCACAGAATCAAAAACCATCTATTTATAGAGGAATAATTGATAGCCACCACTATGTCCAAATGACTCCCACTATGTCTGTGGTGTGCTATAGTCCAATGAGATTTGAGTTTCAAGCATTTGAACCCCATGAATGTCTCATAAATTTATAATGGAATTTAAAAACCTAGATGATAATCATGAAATTCCCAAAAAAAACTCGACAAAGCTATATTGGATTCCTAGAAGGCCACCATTTCCACAATCCATGACATAGGATAAAACTCTCATCCCTTTCATCCTTCCGTACCCAAGACCATAAAATGGAGGACTCCATATCACCGTTATCAATCCCTTTCTTGAAAATCAACATCTAATCGACTCGATGTAAAAATGGATGCAACTCATGAATTGAAATGATATTTTTTACATAAGAATTTCTCTATATGCTCAAATCTCAAAAAAAATTCCCTTATACTAGAGAGTGGTGTTTCTCATGCAAAAGGAATACCTCACCAATCTTCTATATAGAACATGCCCCTATTTTATGCCAGGGTTATCCTCCATATTTCTTATAGGAGTAGAATACTAGACAAAAAACATGGTACCAAAACCGCCATAATAATTTAACTATCTATTTCACATTAAACTCCACACAATCTACTTGAAATAATTAAAGCATAAAAACATTCACCTAAAAATAGCCTACCCCACAACCAACTGCAAAACAAGCTCAACACAACTAGTACCACAATAAGAAATATGGTGTGGTGGCACTCTAGATGGATAGAAACTCTACTATAATCACTATAACTCACTCAATCCCCATCAAAAAACCTCAATGTTTGAATAAAATGAAATAGGGGGGATTTAGAAACCATGAAAATTACATCAGATTCCTCTCAAAATATTCTTATCATTGATAATTTAAAAAAAATATCCCAGAAGGAAAAATAAGGAGAAAACTGAAACACCACCCCACATGATGCCTCTCAAGGATCCCAATAAAAAATCAATAGAAATATAAAATGGGGAAAGAGTTTACATAGGCACAAAATAATCAACCTTCTCATAAAACATAAAAAATCACATTCAAAACATCTAAAAAAGTGGGAATCAGACATAAAAAACATAATATATTGAAAATGTATTTGAAACTCACACTCACAAGTTCACTCATTGAAAACCCATGGATCCATCGGTAATAAATCTTAATAAAAACACAACCATGAAAAACCTTCTTATGACAGTCCTAAATCTCAATATGCTACTACTCAAATGCAGCATCATCTTTAACTCCTAACATTCACCAATAGAGAATCTGTGAATCTTCAAAATGATACTAATGAACCTAATATATATGAATTAAATCATGAATCCAACTTACCTGTGTTGTAACTTATAACTAGTTCCCAACATCTCAAACATGAGCCAAACCACATAAAGGTCTCGTAAAGAGGGGTGAAATATTACTCCTACAGTCAATACTTTTCTTCCAATAACATAGATATACATTCATGAACACAATATCTTTAACATTGAATTGTAGAGGCCCATCCATATGATATACATAAATGTAAAGATGATATTAAATTTCCTTAATTTTCACATGGATCACTTGTCACTTCTCTATCATGCTCTACACTGATTCTTGTTTGATAATAAATCACTCTTGAACCTACCTCTATAATGATGATGATTAGGAAGGTTGACCACACGATGCTTCGAAATAAAAATTAATAATGGTAGTTTGGGAATTTTTATTGTATGAAAAATCAATCATGCTTTAGTGACTCATAGAAAAACATAAAAAAAAACTAGAATTCATGTAAATAACATGTCATCTAAGGTCAAGATTGTATAATCTCTCTGATCATTTTTCTATGGATAAAAAAGTGATAATAAATAATTGAGGGAAAATCATATTGGATACCTCTCAAAACAATGGAGGTAAAACAAATATAATGAACATATATGATAATCTTCAAAACCTCATGAGGAATCACCACTTTATCATGATATTTTTAATATAAATCCCCCACTGGGAACAACTCATTAATCAAGACTCTATCAAGAACTCCATGATCTTAAATATAGAATAAAAAAATCATTGATCATGTGGAAAACCAATTTTGAAGCCCATTTAGATTTCATATAACTTTAACTAGGTAGCATCAAATGGTTTAAGTAAACAACCTAGAACATGGTGCTCATCCTTCACCCTCGGGAAAATGAAATATTTAGAAACAAACTATACCTTATATTTCATTATACTAGACCACCAAAACTAATCTCAGAAGGCACAACATATCTTATCCACAAAATATGTACTATAAAAGGAGAGGTAATAAATTCCTTAATAACCATATCTTGAATTTCTAAAAGAATAAAAATTATATCATTAGATAATAACTAGTGATGACTTCAATATTTCCATCAAGTGCATCACAAAAAATAAATATTTATCAAAAAAATAAACATCATAATCCTCTATATAGGACTCCTCGACCGACTGCATAAAATAAAACCACAAAATATTCTAATAAATACACCCTATTCCATAAACTACTCCAATATCATGTTGTATCACAATCAATTCACCAATAACTCTCCATGAGTCTCCAAACTAATGAACAATGACAACATGTATTTTCATTCTCAAATCAGGAGACATAATTTTACATATCACATAGGTATAGTGAAATAAAAATCTATAATCCTATGATAATTTCATCCACCATCATTACTGTAAATTCAAATCACACCTAATGAAGGAATACCTCAAAACCCTGTGATCTATGAAGACCTAAAAAAACACTCTGATTAGGAAATTCCACCAAAAGTTCAAGGAAAATACTACCATAAAAACATCAAGATCAAGGGTGGAATTGTCACATTCATGAGACCTTAATTTCCTATACCTAAAAGAGATAAAATCACTATGATTTATCAAAAAGAAACCTAATACAAGATATGAAGTGTCATAATAAACCTTTATCACAATGTCCTGCTTTGGAAAATAATAATCAAAAGAATTGAGCAGATTATACTTTAAATACTTTATTATTTTATTGAACCTGTTTGTAAACACACAATCATGATATGTTATGGTCAAGTAAATCATAGGAGTCATAATGTTAGATAATTTGGGTATGAACCTTTTATAATAGCATATAAGTCCAGGGAAAAATTACAAAACTGGAACATTGTTAAGGACTTCCCATGAAATAACCACGATAATATTCACAGGATACCTAAATAATACACATTGAGATATAGAATGACCCAATAAAGAGAAATAATATACCTAAAATCATACTTATATATCATCCCAAATAGAATATGAAAATGAAGGACTCCTAAAATAGCTTATAGATGATTCACATGCTCATCCTCAGACATCAAATAAACACGGATGAAATTAATAAAAACTACCAAAAACTGATCCATAACTCAATATAACATATAATTAAAAATTACTAGGAATTTAGATAGATCATTAATAAAACCGAATGACATTATAAGAAATTCATAAATTTTATAATGACATCTGAAATAAATCTTTACGATATCCTCATTCATCACCTAAGCATGTTCATATCATAACTACAAATCAATCTTATAAAACCATTTATCTCCTTTAATTTGGTCAAATATATTATAAATTCATAGGAGATGATATTAGTTATTCACTTTCACCTAATTCACATGATTGTTATTGATACAAAAATCCAAAACATCATATTCTTTAATTGAAAATAGAACTGGGGAACCCAATGGTGACACACTTTCCCAAATAAAAACCTCACTACAGAAGATCATCAATATGAATCTATAACTCCTGTAACTCAGATAGAACCATCCTATATGGGGAAATTGATATCCTAGAGACACCATATTTCAACACTATCCCAATCCCAATCTATTATATAGGGGGTAGCATCCCATCCTTTTTAAGAAAGACAACATAGTACTTTGTTACAACCTCACGAAACACCCATAGATGACCATCTATTGAAATAAACATCATCCTGAACATCAAGGGAGAGAAAGAATAAATATTCCTATGACCAATACAAGGGTCTTAATCACTAACCAAAATAGACCACACTCTTATAACATCATAAAATATGATGAATCTCTTGAATATATGTAACGCCATGACCCCTCTAAACCGAATTCAGTGCATTACTAATTACATTGGCATGGTTAAAAGGAATAAAAATCCCAAAGTAACTATTAGTTTTGTATTATTGAAGAAACTAGATACATAGATGTAACTAAAATTACATTGTAAGAAGTTAAAAATACAACACATAATAAAAACTAAAAACTGCATCCATAGAACCTCAATAAATGATCTCCTCTTCATCACCTATTGAGGGAAAATAATGAATGGGGTGATCTAAAATGATCAGTAAGGGTTAAAAATAGAGGAATAATGAATTCAACAATAATAAAATCATAAATAGTTTAACATAATTAATATTTCACGGTGAATAAATGGAAAACTGACGCCATTAATAAACTCAGAATGAAACTGCATCCATAGATTTTGTCATAGTGAAAACCACGTGGATAGTGATAACTGATAATGAAAAAAGATAATTATTATTAATTGGATATCATGTATTTAGAACATGATACCATAATACCATTAAAATTAGTTTAGTTTTGTGGGTAGAAACCTGTCTGATTTTTTGGAAACAAACTCGAATGGTTTTTCGCCAAACTGATTGTCTCATGAGACCTGTTGATGCATCTAGTGGAAATAGTAGGCCACACCTACAAATTCATGTCCAGAGAATTATTTATACATATATTGAATACAAGAATAATCTACCTTCTCAATATCTGTATAGAGTAGAGGATACATATTCCACCATATTTCCATAGTTAAAATAACATTCCAAAATAAATACCGTATATAAAATGGTATACGGATTAGAAAATAAACATATCTATGATATGAGAATATGGAAATTTAAATGGAATATAATTTTAATTGAGAAGTGATCTCAAATGGGATGTAGGTACACCACATAAGAAAGAGTAGCTGCATAATACTAAGTCTATCACAACGAAGTGAAAATTGAGACAAAGCTCCTTACCACATTGTAATAAATTGAGTCATGTGAAAAAAAGTTAATAACCACTAAAATAATCACAGAATACTGTGAATATAAAGATAATAATGATAATATATATCAAGTGTCAGTACAACTATACCACATATAATTAATAAGAGGTGAACAATTGAAATCCCATAAAATTGAATGTGAGATAAGAAAAACACTTACAAACATTTTGGCATGGTAACGAGTGTTCTTGAGAGGGATTAATGAGAGGTAAAAGGGTATCCCATTGTTTATATGTCATAAGAGCAGTATAGGGGATATGATAAAACATACTCCATCATTAGGAATTAAATATAAAAGGACACAACATAGGGGAAATTATTGAATAAAAGTGAGAGTGGGAATCCCTTACCGTGTGATCGAAGATATTCTTGATTGTTCTTAATGACATGAATAATCAAATTTAGCTTCATTAATTAGTGATTCCCGAACCCCATAAACATTTAATTGATATTGAATAACCTTATTATGTTCATTAATGGAATTTTTGATGGGTTTACGAGATTCAATTTTATTGTTTTAGAATCCTTTTCTTACTTGGTTTTCGTGATCAATTTACTTGTATTCATGAATGGAAGTTCGTTTGAAATGTAGTTAAATATTCAGATTTCATAATATATAATATTAGTTACATTAAAGATATATAAATTATCTTATAATTATTCTGATTATATACCAGTAGGATGACTCATTTGATAAGTTAATGTTAAATGCTTGGATTGGGTTGGCGGTTTTGTGCACAATGAACTTGTTTTGTATTATTATTCCATATTATGATAGTGTAAGGATTTCAGAACATTAAAACAAGATAAAATACATATATTATGATATAGTTAAACCATTGATAAGGTTTCATAACCCATCCTAAATATAGTAATTCAAATTTAAAACCCGTCTTCCTTGAGTTTGAAAGTTTCACATATCTAGGATGCAGTTGGAATTTATAGTATAAAAGAAAAGGAAGAAAATAGATAATGATGAAATATTTCATTAGAATAATTAAAATAAAGTACATAAATTTTAATGGAATTATCATGGAATTTGGACATGGTGAGGTGAGAAGACAGAAAAAAATAATGGAACTTGTAAAAGGAATCTAAAGAAAAAGGAAGAGAGGTTCACCTCTTGAATTCTCCTCTTTGAGAAACTCTTTAAGGCCTTTGTTTTTGGCCTTTGGGGATTCCAGAATCTCTTGGACGTGGGGAGAGGTCTTGGGAATAGTATGTGGAGGAATTTATGAAATTATTTATGCTTGAGTGGTGTCGGATGAAGAGGGGGTGAGGGGTGGTTTATATAGTGGAGGGGAGAAGAGTTTTCTTAATATTTTAATCATTAATTTAGCATTTACTCTCAAGACAAAAAAATAGTGAGTATTACATGAACAAGAATAGTAATATATGTATGTGAGTTTGATATTTGGGTTTTTACATCACTCATGATTCTATTAATATTTAATTGAAATTATAATGTATTTATACGGTAAATTAATGCATTTTACTATTCATCAAAAATTAAAATTTTCATAAAAATCCCAAAAATTCACCAAATCCATTTTTCGATGTGTAGAATACAAATATGAAGACAATTTTTCAAAAACAAATTCCTAAATATGGTTAATTAAATGTTTAATTAAAATCATTATTTAATCGAAAAATATAAACACTTAAATTATTCATCTTCATTTTTAAAGTGCCAAAATTTATTTATACATTCATGGGTGTGGATACCATTCATAGAATTCATATTAATATTAATAAGGGTAAGTTACTATTCACAAGGGTAGGTTACTATTCAAAAGTGTAGGTAACTATTCACTAAAAATTAAGTTAATTCTATCAAACTCTAAATATCATCTTGAACACAACTGTGTATGTCATATTTTCAAAATTAAAAACCCAAAGTGGAAAATGTAATTTCAATGTCTAGGCTATGACATAAATATATTCAAGAGAAACATACCATAAAATGTTTAGGGTGCTACATTTTCCCCCCATTCAAAATTTTTTTTCTCGAAATTTTTAATTTATAAATCCCACCAAAAAGATATGGGTGGTTCTTTTTCATAACATCCTTTGGTTCCCATGTTGCTTCCTCCATATTATGGTTTCTCCAAATATAACTTTACTAGATGAGTTGTCAGATTTCTCAATACCTTCTCCCATGTGTTAAGAACCCTGGTACGCTTTTCAAAGTATGAAAAATCATGTTCCAGTTCTATTTCTTCATAGGTGAGTACATGCATTGGGTCTAGAATGTATTTCCTCAACAATGGCATCTTGAACACATCATGAACTTTGGAGAGACCTAGAGGCATTTCTAAATGGTAAGCTACAACTCTGATTATTTCCAAAATTTCAAATGGTCCAATGTACCTGGGGCTCAGTTTCCCTTTCTTACCAAACCATAAGACACCATTCCATGGAGATACTTTCAAAAAGACATGATATCCCACTTGTAATCGTGGTCTCTTCAATATGTTCTGGGCCTATATGTTTCCTCTCACTAACTTCGTTTCCACAAGTTGGAGTTCACCATCTCTTTCCATATAATGCTTCATATGGGGAAATTTGAATACAAGAATGTAAAGTATTGTTGTAAGAAAATTCAACCGATGGAAAGTACTGATCCCACATACCATGAAAGTCAAGAGAGCATGATCTTATCATGTCTTCTAGAGTTTGAATAGTCCATTCAGACTGTCTTTCAGTTTGGGGGTGATATGAAGTACTCATATGAAGCTTAATATTCAAATCCTTCTGAAGACTTCTCTATAATTTTGATGTAAACCGAGGATCTCGACCAGACATAATAGATACAGGTGCACCATGATGTCTTACAACTTCATTAGTATAAAATCTTGCTAGGAACTCAAGTGTTAAATCCTCTCTTATAGGAAGAAATTGTGCTGATTTTGTGGGACGATCAACAATTACCCATATTGAATCATTCCTTCTAGGTTTCCATGGTAGTTTGATGAAAAAATCCATCATAATGTTAACCCACTTACACATAGGAATAAGTAGAGTTTGCATCAATCCTCTATGATGTTGTTTCTGTGGCTTAACTTTTTGACAAACTAGACACCTTGACATGTAGTCCGAAATTTCCCACTTCATATTTTCCCACAAAAAATATTCCTTCATATCTCTATACATCATTGTGCTATCGGGTGTATAGAGAAATTTGATCTATGAGAATCGTCTAATAGTTCCCTTTTTAGCTCAGGTACTGATGGAATTCATAACCTCTACCCAAATTTCAGAACTCTTTCTTCATACAAGAAGTCGGCCAATATCCCATCCTTGACAGCATTAATTTTCTTGTGCAGGTACTCATCATCAGATTGAGAGATTTTTATATTCTCAAATAAAGATGGTTTAGAAATAATTTTAAAGGGGAAAGATGTTTCCAATTCATTAACAATTCCCATATCCATCTATAGTAGATCTATGATTATAGGATCTCTTTCAATCCCCATTTGGGTTAGGAGTCTGTGATATTTCCTGCTTAATACATCTGCCACCATATTTTCCTTTCCTGTGTGGTAGTGTATTAAACAATCGTAATCTTTGAGTAACTCGAGCCATCTCATTTACCTCATATTGAGTAATTTTTGTGTGAATATGTTTTTTAAACTCTTTTAGTGTATATATATCTCAAATTTTTCTCCATAGAGATAGTGTCTCCATATTTTCAGAGAAAAGATTATGCCTGTTAAAACAAGATCATGAGTTGGATAATTTTTCTCAAGAGTCTTCAATTGCCTTGATGCATAAGAAATAAATTTTCCATTTTTCATAAGGATGCAACCCAACCCATTCTTTGATGTATCACTATATATTACAAATCCATCACTTCTAGATGGAAGAGTCAAAATGGGAGCATTGACCAATATTCTTTTCAATTCATTAAATCATTCTATAAATTATTTTTTCCACACAAACATAACTCTTTTATGTATGATCTTGGTTAGCGGGTTAGCCAGTCGGGCAAAATTTTGTACAAAACTCTGGTAGTAACCGACTAAGACAATAAAACTGCGTACCTTGGTTATGTTTGTTGGCCAGGGCCAATCTTAGATTGAATTTTTCTTTGTAGGATTAACTATTATTCCTTCATTAGAGACAATATTTCCTAGAAAGGAAACTGATTGATGCCATAATTCACATTATCTAAACATCACATTTAATTCATTTCTTCTAAAATATTTTAGAATAATAAACAAGTGATCCTCATGGTCTTCATAACATTTTGAATATACCAGGATAAAATCGATGAATACCACAATAAAATTATCAAGATATTCCAAGAATACTCTATTCATTAAATCCATGAAAACAGAGGGCCCATTAGTCAGTCCAAAAGGTATCACTGTAAACTCATAATTCCCATACCTAGTTCAAAATTCTATCTTATGAATATCATCCTTTCTCACACGCAGTTGATGATATCTGGATCGAAGGTCAATCTTCAAAAAGTATTGACCTCCATGAAGTTGATCAGATAAATCATCAATCTGAGGCTGAGGATACTTATTCTTTATTGTAATAGCATTGATTTCCCTATAATCAAGGCGTATCTTCATGGATCTATCTTTCTTCATGAAAAATAGGTCTGGGGCTCCCCGTAGAGAAACACAAGGTCGAATAAATCCTTTTTCACTCAACTCCTCTAGTTCATTATTTTTCTCCACTAACTCCACAGTGGCCATTCTATAGGGGGTCTTCGATATAGGTCTTGCACCAAAAATTATGCTAATGGAAAACTCAATTTCTCACTCTAGAGGATGTCTAGGTAAATCTTCTGGAAATACATCAATGAATTCTATCACTATATGCACATGTTCAATTTTAGGATTTCTTTCCTCACCCAGAGATATTGGGTTCTTATCCTCTCAATGAATTTCATTGAATATAGATACTAGGAGTGGGTTTAGATAAGAATCATATGGAAAGTTCCTTTCCCTAATGATAATATATTCTACACAATTTTCAAAAATTGTAACTTTCTTTTTCATGAAAAAAATATTCCCATCATAGTTTGACAGCCAATTCATACTGAGAATTATATCAATGTTATTCATTGGTATGATGATATGGTTAGAAACTAAGTCACATTTATGTGTCACAAGGGGGACTAGTTGACATGACTTTGTTGCAATGATGCATCCCCTAGATGTTTTGACTGATAAATCCTTTATTAAATCAAATTGGATATGTCTAATTTTCTTGGAAAACTAGGAGGATATAAATGAATGTGATTATCCAGAATCAAATTAAGTGTTTGATAAGTTTGAGGAAACAATTAAGTAACCTTCCACCACATAATTAAGAACATAAACTTCCGCGGTTGTAATCGCATAATCTCTCCCTTGACCTCTTGGCCTTTTATGAGGAATGTTTTCTTTTGCGCTTAGGACACTCATGGGCATAGTGTCCCATCTCTCTAATATTGTAGAATTGACAATCATCAAATTCTTTCTTCCCATTGCATACATTATATTGATGACCCTTTTTTCCACACTTACAGTAGACTCCCATACCATTCAGGCATTTCCCAAGATGATTCTTTCCACAATTCATGCATAATGGAAATTTCTTCATTCCCTTGTTCGTCTTTGGGGATTCACCTCTCCCTTGGCTATTAGAGTACCATTTTTAATCTTGGTTTCCCTTGAAAAAATTTGATCTAGAAAATTCTATCTCTGTTTTGATGGAACTTGATACAATTTCATCATATCATGAAAATGTTTGAGAAGGTAGTGACCTTTGAATACTTAGATTAAGAACTTCAATGAAATGATCAATCTTGTCTTCCAAGTTACATATGTAATCTATGACATACCTAGATAGCCTTGTGAAGGTAGCCTCATACTCTACAACACTGTCTTCTTCCATTTTCTTTAAGCCGTGTAATTTCCTCTTCATTTCGGTTCGTTGCTCACAAGGGAAATATTTTTTGAAGAATATTTCCTCAAAACTCCTCCATTACATATCTTCTATTTCTTCTTCCTCCATGGTATTATAAATCAAGGACCTCCATTGATCAGCTTTTCCTTTAAGATAATATACTGCCAGTACTACCTTTTTATTTTCATTGTATCTTAATTCCATTAATATCTTTTCCAGGGACTTGATCCATTTCTCAAAAACCACTGGATTAGTATTCCCACTAAAATATGGGGGCTTCTACCACATGAAACGATCCAACATAGGTTTGGAATGGTTATTCATTATAACCTAAGTAAGTTTCCCCAATATGGTCATGATTTGATCTGCTTGAACATTGACTATGTTGACTTTCTCAGTGGGGATATCCCTATATTTCCCACAAGTATTGTCTCTCATTCATCAATTAGATTCTATTTATAAATAATGGAATACACTAGATTAGGTTATGAATATCAAACAGAAAATCACTTAACATAGACTGAAATTTTATGCATAACTAATCTCATAAACGTGGCTTCTCTGAGACAAAATTTTCAATAAATCCTTCATAATGGATTGTAAAGAAAATATGAATTATCCTAAGCATATCCCCCAGGATTTTCATAAGAAATAGTGAAGTAAGGTCTGTTTTCATGTACCAAGATACCCCTGGTCAAGCCCAAAACATCGTGTTGGAGGTTTCACTCCTAGGTACATCTGTGCCAGAGCCACATCTACCTGATCGTATCCCAACAGGGACGTATTTGATAGAAATATTCACATAATCTATTCCTTACCAAAATACCAGGATTTTATTGTATGTTTATCCACCAATACTACCTTTTGACATTGTTCCCTAATTTATATTTTCGAATCTAGTTTCCATGGTTCCTACTAAACTTCCTTTGATACCAACTGTAATGCCCCGGCCCTCTCTAAACCGGAGTCAGTGCATTACTAATAACATTTCCATGGTTAGAAGGAATGAAAATCCCAAAGGAATGATTAGTTTAGTAGTATTTAAGAAACTAGATACATAGATGTAACTAAAATTACATTGGAAACTGTTACAAAATAAAATGCATCATAAAAAGTAAAAACTACATCCATAGGAACTCAATGAATGTTCTCCTCATAAGCACCTGTTGATGGGAAACAAAAAATGGATGAGCTCAAATGATCATTAAGGGTATGAAATAGCATAAGAATTAATTAATTAATAAGTGAATCATAAAAAATTTGACATAAACAGTATGGCATGGTGAATAAATGAAAAACTCACACCCTTAATAAACTGAGAATGAAACTGCATCCATAGATTTTGTCAAAGTGGAAAATAATAGATAATAATAATTGATAATGAATAAAGATAATTCTTATTAATTTTACGTCATGTATCTGGAACATTATTCCACAATACCATTAAAATGGTTTACTTCTGTGGGTAAAAACCCGTCTGATATTTTGGAAACAAACTCGAAGGGTTTGTAACCAAAATGATTGTCTCAGGAGAACTATTGATGCATCGAGGGGATATAGTGCGCCCCACCCACCAATGTAAGTCCAAATAATTATTTATACGTACATTTAATAAAATTACAATCTTAATTCTCAATATCCATATAGAGTATAGGATACAGATTCATCAGTATTTCCATTGTTAAAATAAAATTCCAGAATAAATACCGTATGTAAAATGCTATTCAGATTAGACATAATCATATCCATGATATGAGAATATTGAAATTTAAATGGAATATAATTTCAATTTATAATTTATTTCAAATGGGTAGTAAGTACGCCACATAAGAAAGAGTTGGTGCACAATTCTAAGCAAGTCACAACAAAGTGAAAATTGATACAAAACTCGTTTCCACATTGTAATAAATTTAGTCGTATGACCAAAAGTTAATAACCACCAAAAGAATAACATAATTCCATGAATATAAATAAAATCATTATAATATATATCTAATGTCAGTACACCTATAACACATATAAAAAATAATAGGCGAATAATGGAAATCCCATGGAATTGAAATTGAGATAAGAAAACCCCTTACAAACATTTCGGCATGGTAACGAGTGTTCTTGCGAGGGATTAATGAGAAGTAAAGGGGTATCCCATTATTTATATATCCTAAGGAGTATATTGGGGAGGTGAGAAAACATACCCCATCATTAGGAATTAAAAATTGAAGGACACAACTTAGGGGAAGTTCTTGAATAAAAGTGAGAGAGAGAATCCATTACCAAATGATCTATGGTGTTCTTGATTGTTCTTAACGACCTGAATAATCACATTTAGCTTCATTAATTAATGATTCCATAACCTCATAAAAAATTTAATTGATATTTTATAACTTTATTAGGTTCATTAATTTCTTTTTTGATGGGTTTATGAGATTCAATTTTATTGTTTTGGAAGCATTTTATTAATTGGTTTTCATGATCCATTTACATTTATTCATGAAGGGAAGTTCATTTGAAATGTGGTAAACATTCTGATCTGTTAATATATTATATTAGTGACATTAATGAGATATAAATTATCTTATAATGATTCTAGTTATATACCATGAGGATGACTCATTTGATGAGTTAATGATAAATGCTTGAATTATCTTGGCGGTTTTTTGAACAATGAACGTGTTTGGTATTATTATTCCATATTATGATTGTGTAAGGATTTAAGAACATTAAAAAAAGACATATATTATGATCTGGTTAAACTATTTAAAAGGTTTCATGACTAGTTCTGAATATAGTGTTGCAAATTGAAAACCCGTCATCCTTGATTGTGATAAATTGACACATCTCAGACTGTATTTTCATTTATAGTATAAATGGAATGGGAGAAAAGAGATTGTGATGAAATATTCCATTATCATAATGAAAATACAGTACATGTAGGGTACTGGAATTATCATGGCATTTGGATGAGGTGAGGTGAGAATAGGGAACAAAATAATGGAACTTGTAAAAGGAATTGAAAGAAAAAGGAAGAGAGGTTCACCTCTTGAGTACTCCTCCTTGAGAAACTCCTCAAGACCTTTGTTTTTGGCCTTATGGTGAGAACAGAAGGTCTTGGACGTGGGTAGAGGGCTTGGGAAGAGTATTTGGCAGAATATGGGCAAAGCATGAAGCTTGAGTTGTGTGGGAGGAAGAGGGTTGAGGGGTGGTTTATATAGTGGAGGGGAGAAGAGTTTTCTTAATATTTTAATCATTAATTTAATATTTACTCTCAAGATAAGAAATAGTGAGTATTACATGACCGAGAATAGTAATATATGCGTGTGAGTTTGAGATTTGGGTTCTTACATCACTCATGATGCAAGGAATTTTTACTTTAAATTCTAATGTATTTATACGGTAAATTAATGTATTTTATTGTTCACAAAAATTCATGTATTTCAGAAAAATCCAAAAAAATTACCCAAACCATTTTTTGATATGTAGAATTTAAAAATGAAGTCGATTTTTCAAAAATAATTTCCTAAATATGATTAATTGAATATTTAATTAATACTATTATTAAATAAAAAAATGTAAACACTTAAATTATTCATCTTCATTTATAAGGTTCTTAAATCTAGTTATACAATATTGGGTGTGAATACCATTCATGAGAGTCATATTAATCTTCATAAGGGTAGATCACTATTCATATGGGTAGGTTACTATTCATAAGGGTAGGTTACTATCCATATAAAATTATGTTTATTCTCTCAGACTCTAAATATCATCCTAAAAAACTGTGTATGTTAGATTTTCCAAATTCAAAACACACTAGTGGAAAATTTATGTTCAATGGATAGACTATGACTGCAATTTATTTAAGATAAAAATACCATAAAATGTTATGGGTGATACAATATATCCATGTTATCCTACACCGAATACAACCATTCCATGTTGCGTATGATATCTTATAGATATATTTTAAAATTTAGGAAATATCCCCAAGAGAAATCCTACACTAAAACAAACTAATAATATCTATAAAACAATATAAGCTGGTCATACCTCCAACTGGTATAGTTAATGAAAAGGGAATCATAATTATCTCCTCCTAATGTTTTAGAGCATGTACTAGGGTGGGAGTAATAAAGGAGGGCGTAGCTCTAGAATAAAACAATGAATATACCCAAGTAGAATATAACTATATAATACATTATAAGAAATATAGATCTTTTGGTGTTAGAATCTATAAGGAATGAATCTGATTGTGACTTGATCCAAGACCTCTCTAACCTTGATGGTGAACACCTTAAGGCTTTTACTCTTCTCACTATCCCTAAGGATGAGGTGAATCATGAGGTTGTTCTCTACACACCTCATCCACCTTTGGTGATCAGAACCTAGAGCAAACTTCTACAAATACTATTTCATTAAAGGATACTAATACAATGTATATGCCTGAGGGGGGCTTCCGGCCCCCTACTAACTAATAAATAATGTTAGGAACTCAATAATCTGATGACTATAAACTCTATATGCATAACAAACCAAGCTTGATCCACTTGATGGGTCTGGGAATTTCCAACCTTAGTGAAATGAGTTGAATAAGAATAGAACTAAATATTTTACATGTGAATAATTATTTATCCTTAGAAATGAGAGATTATAGTCATATCTCTGAACCACATAATGTATTGGATAATACCCACTTGTGAATATTTTGTTATATACATCACCCTATCTATAACCTCTTCCATTTCCAAAACCTTAAGATATATCAAAAACATTAATGGGGTGACTTAAAATTATATATATGGATGATAGGACTCCATAAAATTCCTTTCACTAAAATTATAAATTTTTCTAAGTTCTAAAGAACAATATAAAAGGTTATTATAATAGATACTAAACTGCCATATAATAAAATTCCCCTAGGATATAGTAAGAATCTCCTACTAATAATCCTTCTTCCTGGTTGATGAAATAAACTCTTCCTAATACTGTTTATAAATCTTATCAAATAAACCATACAATTCCTCATTATCCCTGAGAAACAATAACTACCATTGCAATGTCTCCCAAAAAAACATCCTCATAGCCCAATAATATTATTTCTCCATCCGAGGATGGATAAAATCAAAGGCAATACCCAAATCCTACCACTAATCCTTTGTAACATTATCTAAGAAAATATTTCATACATCTTTAGACCCTATAGTTGAAACTCTCCAAGTGTCCTCCTCCAAGAATCATCATTATTTGGATCTACTTTAAAGTGATCTATATGAACATATCATTAAAAATATTTGGCAAAAAACTTTCCAAGGAGGTTGACCTAGATCCACACATAAAAAAGAAAAAAACAATAGGGACTCTAAATGCCAAAATATATCATATTTAAGATTAATTAATTAATTTACCTCCAATATAATTCCCATTTTATAACCAATTAAACAATAGCCATATAAAATCTGGATATATGATCCATTGTAAGGCCTCTACCCTACAAGAAACATTACTTCACTTAAAATTTTTTAGTATAGTTGAATGTCTATATGTTTAATAAAAAGGGGCCCTAAATACACATGTCATAACTTGTATCCATTGCTTTCAACATGTGAAAATTTCTACTTGCACTCTTTCCACACCACCCTATAGATTCCTCAACAAATTATATCTCCATATTCCATACAATCTCTCAATCATCATATAAGATACCTCTATATGATAACCCTCTACCCATTGGTGTCCCACCTAATCTAGTAGTGAATATGGGGATAATCCTCAAAGACCATATCTAATAGGCCATAGGTTGGTGAAAATCACTAATGATATATAATTTATATGAAAGGGGAGGAAGTACTATCTTTATATAAATTTAAGGAATAAAATACAAGATGAGTTTCAAAATAAACACCAATAATTAATAATTAAGAAATCCCAAAACATGAATTGAATGTCATACATATGATGAAAAACTTAAAATAATAAGACACCCATAGGAAGTAACCATGAACTCCAAACACCCTTAATTAAACACTATGAGCTAGTAATTCTATGATAAATCACCAAATACCTCTTACAGACCTGAAAATAAATGTATAAATTCATGTGGGGAGAATAAAAATTTTCATTATAGGATTATCCTTGAAAAGTCACATTAAAAATGGGAATGAAGCATACAAAACCCAGTGAATTACAAATGAAACCAACTAATTATCTGAACAAGTAATAGAATATCCCATTATCACCTAATATTTCTCACCAAGTAATGGATAGTAGTAATTGTGTGTGTATATAACAAAATATCTGTAAGAAAAGTATCCATTTTCCACATTCCCAATAGTTTTTCACTCTCATACCCGAATGAAAAAAATCATGTGATATAATAAATTATATTAGCTATCTTGAACCCTATGAATACATACAAACACCACATATAATCCTTTATCATGTGCATATAAGACTCGTCACATCAATAACCAATAGAAGGTCCAAAATTTACTACATTCTATATACCATGTATTATTCCTTAAGACACTATATCACATGCATGCACACCCATGGGAGTCCATATTAACAATAAACATATATAATTAAGTGCTATAACTTCAAGAAACTATATTACACAACTACATGTATTGTAAAAATGTGATCCAACATAGGTTTAGTGGACACATACCCCACACTTAAATCGATCATAGCTCGAATATTCTTACAAAACATAGTGAATCTGAAGGGAGAATGGGTACGAGGGAGAATTGGTTCACACATTCCCTTAAAAACTCAAATGTTGAAAAAAACAACCACAACCAAAACTTTTAGGCATCAATTTGATACACGAAATTGGTGGTGGAGTGTATGAAATTAGAGAATATATTAATATATGACACAAATCAATACTAGGGGTAACTACCTATCCCTAGAATCATCTATATCCATAACAACTCATGACACCCAACTATCACCATATGGTCTTGGAATATAGATTTCTAGTAAGAATAAAATATTTTTTATTCAGTCGTCATTGATAAATTCTATTTTTTAATAATAAATTACTTATTTGGTAATTAAAACCCTTCATAAAATATATTCTAGTTAGATTATTTCTTTATAATCTAATATTATTTCAAATAATTTTATAATTTATAGTATTCTATCCCATTATCTTCAAGAATTAATTTTGGGCATCGCAGGGTTTCCTTTTTTACTTTTTTTGAAAAAACCAATCTCATGAGTTCATTTATTTAATCATTTCCCATTCCATTATCTTTGTTACTCTAGGAATCATCCTAAGATAACTCAATGAGATATTCACAAGGTGAATAATACAACTATAAAAGGTTATTGAAAATAAAAAAAACATCTCTTATTCTTCCATAAAAAAGAATAAAAATTATGTAAGCCCAGAACTCCCATATAATCAAATAACTAACAAAAAAACAGGAGAATAGGTTAGCCTGACTCTCATCCTATACCATCCATCACAAAAAAAACATTTCTCAAAGAATAAGAAATATGAATTCCAAAATCTCAGCCTCTTCTATAAATCCCGGTCATTCCATACCAGACACATCAAATCAAAAACAATGCTTCCATACTATAGAAAATATACATAAATGTATTTTCAGAACATAAATTTTTCTGGAAACCAATGATATTACTCTAATTAAATCACACCTTTACCAAACAAGGATGGGCTCTCTTATCCCGAAAAGTTTATCTTTAGTATAAAAAATTATTATTACCATCTTGAATTAACCAATTAACTATTCATAAGTATCATCAATAAGAAAAATATTGTTAGTAGTTAACAAAAGATAAATAATATTAATTTAAGGATACTCAAGAAACACGTCATTTACTGTATAATATTGGGAAGAAAAATAATTAATTATATAAATCATTCATAAATAATTTCATCATTACTGGATTTTGATTGTTTATCCAATTTCATGAATATCAATAATGGTGAAGACAAAAAAACACAAAAAATAGATAACCCACATTCTAGAAAGTATCAAGATGAATTAATTACAAAAAATCTGAAGTTAACTAAATAAATTATGCATTAAATTATCACACATTGGAATTGAAAACATATGTAATTAATTCCCCACCAAGATTCAATGATTTCATCATTCACCAAGAAAGAACATATAAATATCGATAAACCATCAAAAAACACAAATAAACCCATTCTAGAACATAACCCTAGAAAACTATTATATTTTCATGCTTGAATATCAACCTACAAAAGTAAATCCACCAAAAAAACTCTAGAAATATTGAAATAATAAATAAGAGTATATGAGGAGAAGAGAGTACATTAACCAAATAGAATTATATCATAACAAACCTAGAGATTAATTTCCAATTAAAAATTACTATAGAGGGATATGAAGTCCTGAGGGTTATCTAGGGTTTAAAATAAGAGATTAAAAATAAAAAAAAATCAAGAATATACCCTCAATTTATAGAGTAAGTCTCACTATCCAACATTACAAAATAGCGACTCAAATTGTTCATGTAGTCCCCCTCAGTAAAATAAGATCCAGTTTTCATGTTTTTGAACCCCCAAATCTTGCGCACATTGAAAATTGAATTTAACACCCTTGGAAATAAACAAACCTTACACCAGGGAATTATTCAACAAGTTTTGAATACACAACGTGCCTCTATAACCACCCTCAATGAAACAAGGGAAAACCCCAAGCTATTTTATCCCACCATGTCGAAGATCACAACATGGAGGTCTCTATGATTACATTTCCACTCCCTTGTCAAAAAATTAGTATCCCGCATACTGTCCAACAAAATATCTAAACATCGGGATTTAATGTGTCCCCATTATACACAACCACATCTCTTCACACGACACACTAAAAAATATTCTTGTGGGTTTGGGAATTGTATTCCTCGTGACAAAGGACCACCTAACAAAGCATCAATGTTGTACCACAAGAATTTACTATGGAATAGTTATCACACTTGTTTATCACAGAAGGAGATTCCAACTCAATATGACTAGAACCGTAGCCTCCCTGGGGTTTTCACACCTCATGGCGCACCTAAAACCACACAAACATTTCAAAGCACCAAAGTCTCAAAACTCCCAACTCAAAATGGACTACCCCCCTAAAAAAATACAAAATAGGATCACCTTGGACATAAAAACAAAAAAAATATGGTGGGGTAGCCAGCTAGATATCCAAAAATCCACTCTATTAATTAGAACTCATCATTGATCCCTATAAACACCTATAATCCATGTTAAGACACAAAGGAAGGGAACTGAAAAGTGATGCCCGTAATAACATATCATAAATTATTTGTAGTATATACACAATACAAGAAATATTTAGATATCTATTGTAATGGTTGATCTAATCCATTCATCAATTAATTCAATATTTGAAGGATTCATATATTTACCCACACTTGTGGTTATATGTCCCAAAAATGATACATTATATAACTTGAAATTACAAATGACAAATTTTCTATATATATTCCCATTTCTCAGTGTCGAAAAAATCCAAAAATTTATCTTCATCAAGTTCTGTTATATTATACTATAATTGAATATCATATATAAAGGCTACCAAAAATTAATCAAGGTAATCAAAAGAGTCCCAATCTATATGATACATTAATATAACATGATAATTTGTAAGTATAGATAGAATGAATATGAATTCATAGTACCTATATATTTTATAGAAGGTTGTTTTATGTATATACTTTCTTTTCACCCATAAATAAGGATTACCATAGTTATATTTAATATTTGAAAATTATTGAGACCCTTATTGCAGATCTAACATGTCATCAATACTAGGAGAATGTTACTTGTTCTTGATTGTGATCTTATTATGATCATGATAATCAATGTTCTAATACATACATACATAGATACATATATATATATATATTCTTAACAAAGAGTACTAGTGCCCCACATAATGAATCACTAAGGAATTTAAATCCTTTATTTATATTCTCTTGGAAATTTATATTTAATTCACTCAATTTAACCAGGGCCAAATATATAAAGAGTATGTGATCTAATCATAGCACCATGTATTATTTTTATGGAATAATAATCCTCATGATCATGGTAATGACAGAGAAAATCATCAGGGAAAACCTCAAAATATTTATTCACAATATAAATTTCATTTATAATTTTATTCTCCCAAAGTAATTAATATAAACACTAATCATTATTGGATATTAAGACAAGTATGAGGGAATTAATTTCCCATATGGATTTCCTAGTGAGACCTACACGGATAGATGATCATAGCATGATTTTGTAAATGAAATGTGACTTTCCTATACTGAAAATTATTATCGAATCTATATAGAGAGAGCTAATCCCTATCCAAAATGGAAAAAATGACTAAAGGGAGGATAATAATATTTATAATAACCCCATTCCCACAAAATTCTTTTGTAGGGGAGTAGTATACATATAAAAAAATCACCACATGAAATGTTTTTTTTCATAGATAATTCTATATATAGATATAGAGGATCTAAATTAATAGTCTTAGAGACTTCTCAAAATATGGATGAATTCATATAACACATGTTAAATAAGGTGTTTTCAATATTTAACAAACCTATCACCAATCTAATATCAATATTTGGTTTTTAGTCCCTTACTAAAACCAAAATGGCTTGGTTGAGTATTAAAAAATAATATTCATAGTAAATAGTTATATGATAATGAAAATCAATACCAATATTTCTCTAATTTAGGAAATATTTATTTCAACCCATGACATTTTAGGTTCATCCTATATCACTTTTGGTTCGATAGTGGTTATTTCAAATTCTATGATCTGATTCTTCATAACCTAATCCATAAAAATATCTAAATCCCAATCTGATGCCAACTAAGATGACCCAAGATTAACATACACCTATATTTTTCCATTTTATATAAATATTTATTACCTATAATAATAAATCATAACTTGGAACATATATGTTTAGTGTTTTTGGAGATTACTTGCACGATATTTTTATTTATAAAAAGAATCCAGTGAATCTCATAAAATTATAAAAGATGAGATCTTTATAGATAGATAAAATTTAATACTCCTATTCATTTCATAGGGAATATAGATGTGATAAAATGGTGATCTGATATGCTTACTAAGGGTATTCATATAAGATAATAATAAAATATTATAAGTGGGCCTAAGATGAACATGTGGGTAGGAGAACATAATATGGGCACATGAATATAACATAAGAAAATAATACCCAATATAAAATTGATGATAAATCATTATTCATGAAATAAATATTTTTTAATAACATATGATATGATTTATTTCAGTGTCATAACATGTTTTAATAATCATAAACCATGAAAAAATATCATATTAATGTTATATAACCTAGAGTTGTAGCCTAAGATTGTGGAAGATGAAAGGAAATAAAAACTATTTCTTTTATCAAGGATAACTTACAACAACATAATAATATATTGGATAGAGTCCCATATGTAATTGGGTTAACTCTCTATTCCATAAACATAGTAGATAGAGTACCTTATGGATTTGAGTTCACTTCTCATTCTAATAAACATAGTGGAAAAAGTCCCTTAGGGGTTTGGGTTCACTCACTCTTCCCATTAACATAGTGGATAGTGTCCCATAGGGGTTTTTGTTCACTCCACATTCCCTGTTATCATGTGATATAAAAATATTTACCCACTTCAATATAGGGAAATACAATTTTATTCCAACCTATTATATAATGGAAAACCATAGAAATGTGTGTCACATGAAAGAATTTATAATTTCATCACAACATAATTATCCCATGAGAGAGAAGAAGTTTTCTGGAAAAGTTCCCTAAGAAATTATCATAATCCATATATATAAATAAGGTGGATGGTACCATTAAGTCATATCCCAATTCAAAACATAATAAACCATATTATATATTGACATCAATGGAAAAGTAATTATAGTAGAATTCAAAAATAACATTCAAAAATAAGAATAAATTGAATTAATATTTTAGTAAAAATTATTTTAAAATAATATAATTTATAAAATTTTAAAAAAACAATGGGGTTTCAATAAATATTTTATTTTAGAGACCAATACAACTTGTAAATAATGGAAAATAAATAAATAATTGAATAAAATACTTGGATAAAGCCATAGTGCATAAGGTGTTAAATAAGAATCATTCCACACTTTTTTAAAGAAAGAAAAAGTAAATATAAAATTTATTTAGTAATTCATATATGTAAGTATATGGATATCTAAAAAACCATATACAAATATTGACATTAAGGAGAATGATTCAAGATTGAAAAGAAGGGATAAGGTCGACTCATCTTACCAACGTCATTTTAGTTGAATTGTGAACCAAAGGTAGGTAAAATGGTATAAGGACATGAGAAAAAAAATAAACTGATCATAAGAAAATAAATTTTATTTTAGAGATAAAAAACCTATCAATTCTCTAAACAGAAATGTTTTTATAGATAATCTAGATTTTAAAATGATATTAGAAAGAAAACATTATGACTTGATAGATTGGGAATAAAAAACCATTAAAAGAGAAAACATAAGATGTGTTATAATGTAAATGTTACATAATTATAATGGATAATGTTATTTAGGAAAATTGGAGATTAGAAATTAAATAAAATTATTGAATATTTACGTTTTTTCTTTGAAAAATACCATATTCTCACAATGTATTCATTTGAAATGAAGGACTCATGCCTCCTTCATGTGACCAAAGACTACCAAAAGTGTAAGAAGACATTAAGAGAGGATGTTTTCGAATGTATTCATGATAAAATAAGAGTAAAAATTGGTTTTAGTGGTTTAATGGGAGAACATTTTATTAGTAAAAATGAGGTATATTTATTTGGAAACTTAAGTTAAGTGAAGGGAAAAGATTGAATCAATGGGAGTTAGGTGATTTATGTATTGAAATATTAGTGGGAATATTGTAATTTATTCCCACACCTAATAAATTTCTTTTCTAACAAGTTTATGTTCTTTTATTTATCAACAATTTGATCCATGTCTTTTTTACCCCCATTTACCTATTTTTCCCCTGTTTAATTACTTTACATGGTAATTATTTTTTTACTTCAAATATATGGTGAACCAAATTACCTAATTTTTTGTGATGATTATAATTTGGGACTAATTTTAATCTAAATAAATTTATAAAAAATAAATTTTTATCTTTTAAATGAAATCATATAGTATATATGAAAACATTTTTTTATAGAAAAAACACTTTTTAAATAGTATGTGTTCTTAATCTTATTTCATATAAACTAATAATTAAATGACTTTTAATATATATTTTTATTTTTTGAAAAAATATATTTTATAATAATTATCAATTTACAGTGATCTATTAAATTTATTTAGATAAAATATTATACAACATTTATAAATAACTATTTTTCTTAAAAACACCCATTTTAGCATTATATTATTTTCATCTCAACGCATTATGTTTATTTTTTAACATAAACCATTCAATTTTATCTATCCATTGGTCCTAAAATAAATCTATAAATTTAATAAACACATTAATTTATTCTTAATAATATTAATAACAACATTAATAATATGAAACAAATATATATATATATATATATATATATATATATATATTAATAAAACATTTCAATTAGTTATTATCTTTTTATTTCATTCTAGAATTATTTATTCTGTGTGAATTAATTTTGTTTTTATTTTTTTACTAAAAACTATAGAAATTAAATATACCTATTGGATTAAATTATATCGGATGACCACATATATGAAGACCATATATCCAATGACCATATATATAATGACCATACGTATAATGGTCATATTATATTTATATATATATATATATCCTTACATAGATATCTATAATCATTCATCATACTATCAAATTTCATTAAAAATGTTTATTTTATTAATAATTTCTTATATTACATCTATAGTAATAATTGGCGTTACGATATTTCTGGTGAATCATGATGATGAACATTTCAATTGCATAATATATATATTTACTTTTGGTTTCATTTCATTAGTGATTTTTCCAATTATTCTTCATTTATTTGTCTCGTAATGTATTAAATTTTGTATTCTAATATTATTCCTTAATGGAATATATTATTTTACATTCTATTTATATTACAAATGTGTCAAAATCCATCAAACACTTTATAGATTTAACTTGAAATGCTTAGTAAAATCATCGAGTGTCACATCACGACTGTGAAATTATTTTTTAAAAAATTAAAATTATTTATAATATAAGTGTAATAAAGTTAAGGAACAATTTTAAGAATTTAATAGAGGATTCCTTTATTAATTAATGTGTTAATAATAACTTATTATATGTTTCTTTAGATTACTTATTCTTGGATCCATAATTAGTTGATACTACTGCGGTATTTTTCATGTTTTATTTTCACATGATTATCATAATGATTAGGATAAAAGACCTCCCTAGAGTGGGTAGGTTTGGATTTGATGTTCATTATTATAGGATTGGATCACTAGTCCCTAGTTCTAGTATGATAGGTTTGGGATAATGAAATACCCTTTAGTGGATCAAGATGGTTGTATTGATTATATAGTTTAATGATAATGTGGATCTCTTTAGAGTGAGTAGTGAGGGACCTTGGCTGTTTTTTTCAATGTTATTCCTAAGGGGTTGATGGTTGTGGTTGGATATTGTGGGTTGTATGATCCTCATTTTTAATGATGGGAAAATGACTGAGTTATTATGTCATGATAGATCTGTGGGAGGATATGGACAATGTTAAGAGGAGCATGTTTAGGTGATTGGATGATGGATAATTATTGATCAACATGGGTTTGAGTGTCCAATCATTTTTGGTGTTTCCTTGGGTAAATTATGAATGATGATACCCATGTTGCCTCATGGTGGGTTTTTTGGATTTTATGAATGGGACATGTTGGCCTTATAAAACTAGGTATATGGTATTTGGTTCATAATTTCAATCTATAGACTACAGTTTATTTAGATTATATATTGTATCTTGCCATTGCGGCTCAAATAATGAAATTCCATGTAAGGTATGGTGGTTTTGGTAGTGATATGAGGTTACATGCTCAACAACTATGTTTTAGGATGTTGTTGGTTTCTTGTTATTAATGTTCCAGGAACCTTGGGATATATAATTGATTTGGGTTGTATAGAAATTGATTATCCATTATATAATGACGTCTAAGAGTGTAGTTTGGTGTTAATGAAAAATTCATGATAGACAGTTTCAATAGGAATGTCATGTGTGGTTAGAAAACATTTCTGATGGGTATTTCCTAGTAGAACTACGCAAGGACTATGTGGGTTGTGAATCTTTAGAACAATAAGTAGTGATTTCATAAATTGGGGGAATATTTTATATTATTAATGTTCCGTGGAATAACATATAATATTTTAGACGATTTTGGGATATCAATAGTTGTTGGTTTGTAAATTCGTTTTGAGGAGGTTTACTTAGTAGTGAAAAAGTGGTCATTATGACAATTTAGTATTTGAGAAGGGGATTTAATGCAGTGAAGTACAATCAGTTGATGAGGGATTAAGGGGAAATTCTTAGTTGAGGAAATCTTGGAGGATGATATGGCTTTTTGGGAACATTATGAGAGGGATGTACTATATCACAAGGAGTGATTGGAATATATATTTTTGTGGGTGGGGACTACTATTTTCAAATTTATTTGGTTTTATGGATGGTGTTAATGTAACCTTATGGGTGGTTCTATGTCACTTGTCAAAGACTATGACCACATGTTAATTAAATTAAGAAATGGTTATTTGATCCACTTAACATTATAAAAGTTATTACAAATACTCATGGGTTGAAGTTATTAGGTTCTGATGAACATGGATCCTGAGATGGAAATATTGATATGTTTCTTGTGTTTTGGTATGATTGTATCATTGGGATGACTATATAGAACATCATATTATGGGGAGTATTATACAAAACCTCATAGTGGATTACATTTAGTAGGTGGAAAAACATTGATGTATAGATCACAAAAGACCAGTTTCTTCTATTAAGTTGCTGAATTCAGCAATGAATTTGATAGAGGCTTACACATCAATATTTTATTCTTATATTGGGCCATCTTTGGTGGTTTATAAATAATGATGGTCACAATTGGTGCGTTTCAATATTTATGATGGATTTATTTTTCTCAACTAACTATGTGTATCTTGTTTAGTTTCACAAAGTCATGTGGGTGGAGGCATGTAGTTGTTAATTAGGTATTAGACTCATAAGAGGCTAGTGTAAATTTTGAGGAAATCAGGGCATGTAGGATCCAATGAGTGATTTTATGTGTAATTTTTTATCTGAAAGTATCTTTGGAATAATATACATTATTCATACGATGCATGATAATTATGTAGTATCAGTTTGGGTGTTTCATAGAAAACCCATATTAGTGGATCATGAATTAATAGAGGACTTTCGACCCATTAGAATCATGCACGAGTAGTGGAAATTGATTTTGATCATTAGACCATTTACTAGCAGATCATTTCACATGCTTCCCAGGGTTGAGGAAAATTATGGTTGGGAATATTTAATTACTCACAACATTGAAATTTTTGAAATGAAATGGGAATTTGAATATTTGAAGCCGAGATTTAGTGGTGTTTCATGAATTTGGATTTTTCTCATAATCATGGGATTTTATACATGTAAAAGGATATTTTTTATGCATTCTTGGGTGGTTCCATAGTACTCTGTGATGTCAGTTGGATGTTGGCTTAGTTGGTCGTGATGTGGGGTAGAAATTTTCAAACATATTGATCGTAATACAATGATAGGTAAATGTTTCAATATGATTGATTCCTATATAAGATTTAGTTTTACTGGTGATTGGATTATTATTTTTATGTATAAGGGTGTATTGGTGTTGGGGGGTTTAATTGTGATTTTCAAGGGATAGTCAATGAAAATTCCACAAGTAAAGGATTTACAGGGATGTGGTTGTTTTATAAGAGTGAAATCCTTCATCATAAGGGCTAACTTTATAGGGGTGTGAAGATAATTCCAAGGCATAGGGATCCATTTCATGATTATAAACCTAATATATTGGGTTAACACTTTAGGGTTCTATGGTTATTCCATAGTTGATGGATTCACATTAAGATAATATTTTTTACATATTTGGTTGTATAATCTAGAAACTCATACATATCAATAGTTCCATAAACCATTATTCATTGGGCATGGAAACACATATATATTCCTTTGTTAATTTCATATTGTGTATGATGGTCATTCCATTGTAGAGGGTGTCACACCGTGATAAGAAACCATTACATGGTTTTTAGTAACCCTTATGTATTGGCTTATGGATACTGTTGCATACAGGATCTATTGAAACCCTATATATTTTCCGTAGTAACCTTGATCCACCACCTATAAGACCATAAAGAATGAAAACATATTAATCATTAGGGAAACCTCATTCATACCTATTGGAAATTTTTTTAGGGGAAAGATATTTATTCCATGACCTATGGTTTGTGTCGATAAGTTTGGTGTGGGAGTATTCTTTGAGAGGAGGGATATGTTCTTATTCCATGTCAATGGAAACTTTTTGTGCTATCATGAGGGTGTTTGTGGTTTATAGAACGGATTATTTGGTTCTTCTCAAGAATGGTATGCCACTCCATGAGTATAATAACCAGGTCACAGGGGTGACCTTTAATGCTTTTTTCATCCTTACATACACGTTCACACTATAATGTGTGTCCTAGATAGTTTTTATAAAAACTAATTGAATAAATGATTTAACATCAAGGTGAGTAAATGAATGTTCATCATTGTTTACAACATCACATATTTTCCCACTACCCTATTTTGATATTTTCTCATCCAATGTTGGTTCTCTTTATTTAATTTCCCAATTTTAGTTCCCTTTTTTCTGAGTGATATCTATAGGTATGTATATTATTCATCATTTTTTATTTCTTAGTCTCTCTTTACGATCAATATACCTAAACCAATTATATATTTTTAAGTCTATTTTATTTTATTTTATTTATTTTATGAGTTATAAATGGTTGGTGTTGAATTGAATAATGACATTTAGTGGGAAGATTTCAATAATCATAGGTTAGGTGGTACCTATGATATTAATACATATGTGTGTCTATTTGCATATTTCTTATGCATGCCATTTGTTGGGTGAAAGTGATTTGTGAAGGGGTCAGACGAGACTGGGATGATGGGATAGTCATGTGCTAAATCATTGAATAGTGACATGAGTGTGTGATGTTTGATATAAGAATTAAGAAATTCCAAAGTTTTATTTTACTTAGTGGTAAATGTATATTATTTCTAAAAGGGCCCTGAAGTGGTGTTATCCTGTGTAATGAATTTTTAATGGCCTAGTTTGAGCCCTAGTAAGTAGGTAAAGGGATTATATATGGATATACCATGAATATTAGAATTTTTAATCTTAATTATTGTGAGTTATATAGGATAGGATAAATGTATAGCCACGTGGACTTTTTATCCTCAATTTGAAGGAGCGCGATAATGAGAATGAGCCTGGTAACCATGTTATGAAGTTGGATCTGGGATTTATGTGTCACCTAGTTCTGGAAGAGGATTTTCACTATCCTTAAGTGTTACCAGTGGAACATAAGGTTTAAATTAAGAGTATGGGTTCCCATGATCATGGATCTCCTAGTAGATTGTGAAAATAAAAATTCATGATTTTGGAAACATGAAGAAAGTTCTATGAGGGTTGGTGATTGTTGAAAATGGTATGTGTATTGGTATATCAAGTGGTATTTTGGGTAGTACTCATATAGAATTAGTGCATGGAAAGTGTTGGGTATTATGACTGAGCATATAGTGAGAAACGTTAGCATGAGATTTGGTATTATCCATGTGATGAAGACATAATATAGTTTTATTAGTGTTTCCTTGAGATAATTAACTGTGGTGTAGGGATTAAGAGTTAGGTCTAGGGAATATTATGACTAGGTATTAAATAACGTTCGGGATTGAAGGTTTGTTTTGGAAAATGGACATGGGATCATTATTTGGAATAAATGAATCTATGTCAAGTGGAAGAATGTAGAATAATATATTATCCATTTTAGGTCATATTAATTTTTATCTGTTTTCTTATATCTCGAGTGCTAGGTTGTGTTTGTTTCGAGTAGAGATCTAGGTTTGATCTATCACTTTCATGTTTTGTTAATTACTATACTATGATCATATTATTTTGTGATTTTATGTGTGGTTGTGACTTAAGTCCCAGTGATCATGATGTATAGTAGCACTAACTATGCACATGTTATAACTATAAGGATTCCCATACATATAGTTTATGAATGTATAGTAAAATTAATTATAGTTATAACATCTGCGTGTTTACCTATTTTTACAGTTCACTATTAGCCATAATTCCATGAATTTAATCTGATATTTATATTATATTTATTCTATTTACTTTTTATTTTTTGTGATAGTTACAAGATTATACTATCCCAATTTTAGATATATACTCCCCAGGATAGTTTTTAGCCTATATAATATTAGGTGTCATGCTTAATATCTTATACCACTCTAGGTAGAGTACAATGTTGGTGATTTTTCTAGGTTGATACAATACTTTCCAAATGAAAATGATGAAATGGATCAGATAAGTGGCTATGATAAATATTCTATTTTTGAAATAAGGTACTATAAATACATTGAAAACATGTTTTTATAGATTGGGAAACCTTCATTTGGAATTCCCCAGAAGACTGGTTTCATATCACCCTTAATCTATGTTCTTTTAAGTAGTTCCTTTCAATATGATTTTATGGTGAGGAAATTTGAAAATGTGATGATATAACTTACACTATCATTGTAGTGGTAGTTTGCTGGTCTTCTTGGTTAGGGCACATTGACACTTTCCAAATGGATATACATAAAAGTATTCAAATCCTAAAAAGATAGTGTCCCTTGATGATATATGATATTAATCATATAGATTAGGGGAAAACTATCCCATATATGTTTGGGGTTTGTAAGGATGTACCCATTGAAGAGTGAAATAATATTTTGAGTAGGTGTCATGTGAATTGGGTTCAATAGCTCTCTCTAAAGTCTGGTTAAAAAAATTATGATGTGGCATAACTTAATGGTATAATTCATGGGTTGTGTCTCATACATAAGGAATATAGTGAGGTTATCTTACTAATATAGAAATGGATTCTCCATTATGGTGGAAGAAAGGGATCTTCTTATCATTATGATTATTTACAACAACACAGGTGTAATGACTTGGATTTTCCTGATTTTATATTTAAAATATATTTAGGAAAATTATGAGACCAGGATTTGAGGCGGCGTATGATGTCAAGGCCTGGGGTTCATGAAATGAATTTTATAAAAAAAATCATGTTTTTAATAGCACACACACATGCCTTTTCTAAAGAAGTGAAATAAACCTTAAACAAGTTCATGGATTAGAAATCTGAGAGGACCATTGAGCTCTGAGTAGTGGATTTACCCTAGGAATGACCTTACATTGGTCGGTGTGGGTCATCTATAGAAAAAGTCACCAGGGGAATAACCATAAATAAAATAATTAAATAAAAATTATTTTATTTTTTAATCAAAATAAATCATAAATGGTAACTCAGATTGGAAATCTGAGACCACCGTTGAGTTCATAACGGGGTGTTTTCCTTAGGTGAGGCCTAACATCGACTGATAAAGGTCGACCATGAATGTTAATTTTTGGTAGTTTATATAGAGAAAAAAGACTTAAAAAGTTTATTTTATTTCATTTTGACATTTGGAATCAACGCAATGATGTTACGATGCCACGACAGGGAAACTGTTTTTTTTTTCTAAATGAAATAGTGTGGTGATGCTGCAACTCAGTGATGCTAAAATTTGTTTTCATCATTTAACATCTTGGAATGGATATTTAATTAGATTCATAATACTTGAAAAATTATCTGGATATTCAACAGAAGAGAAGTTTTGATGAAACATCATGTTGGGAAATGATGAATGACGATCAGATGGCATATCGAGATCGATCGTGGATGGGTCACTGATGATGATAGACATCATTCACCGATAAATCCAAAATCTAGATAAGGTGTTATTTTTGTTTGAGTTCTTTCCCCATTATTTATCCCTATGAAGAACATTTTTTAACTGATTAACAGATTAATCAACGGGTTGTGTGTATTGTAGGTTGGGATTATTCCATTGGGGTAATTTTTATTTTGTTGATTAAAGTTCGAAATTATTTACTATTCCACTTTGTTCGTCATCTAACATGGATGGATAAAGGCCGAAATGAACAAAGAAAAGACACATCCATTTTGGGAGTTCATGTGTTGTGTCTTTATCAATTCATGTGTTTTTATAATAAGAGGATCATTGCGCCTTCGATCCATGGTGCAATAATCCAGGTTTTGATCCTATCCCACAATGATGTATGGTGGCCACAATGTGAGGTGGTGACCAGAGGCTGTTGTTCCAGCCGTTTCAGGTGGATCTTGGAAAGGAGACTGTATTGGTGGGGTGGCTGATAGAAAAAGCGGCACCGGGCAGGCAGAGAGGTTTGTCCCGGTGGACTGCGTGTGATAGCCTTTAGGATGGCATCATTGAAAACCCATGGTACATGCATGAACGCAACAGCGAGATGAACCGTGACATAGAGGCAATGGGCGGTGGCCTGGTGAGGACACTGGTAGGGAGGTCGGTGGTGCTCAGATGTAGTGCAGTTAGTCCACGTTGGAGGAGGACCCATGGCGGCGTTAGCTACAAGCGGTGACCAGGAGGCTGTGGAGGAGTTGGTGACCGAGAGGTCACTACAGATCTGGCGACTAGGAGGACACAATAGAGCTGGTTACTAGGAGGCTGTGGGGGAGTTGACCCGAAGAAGGACTATTGGCAGGGCTGCAGAATCCGGCAGGTCACACAAACTGGTCGCGCCATGCATTCTAGCCACGTTGACCAAGCAGTGCATGCGGTTGAGCCGCAGGTAGAAGAAGGGCCATCCCACATGCAGAGAGTTGGGATGGATAAACTAGGGTTCCCCAAGAAGCTAAGTAGCCCAACAGCCTGACCCCATCCAGCTTGGATGGTTCGGGATGGCCCAGATAGAACCAGATCGGGTCGGGTCATCCAGTCTAGGTCGGGTCGGACCCGGGTTGTGCTGGTCCCGTTTAACTATTTTGGATATAACTTTAAAAATGATGGTTAGTTTGATGAACCGTCTATGACATTGGGATCCTTTCGACAAGATGGTCTTTTTGAGATGGATTGGTGGGTTTTTAATATGGAGTAGTATAGTTGTCGAGTATCCCTTGGTTCTTTCATTGAGGATTCATTGCGTCATTACATCCTCATCAATAAAAAACAATCCCCTATAGTGTCCAAGTATGGGATTGAGTTGTGGTATCCCTACTTGGGGCTGGAGAAAGCCTCTATCACCCCTAATGTATTTTATTGGCAATTGAAATTAACTCTGAGAACATTACATTAATCATCCATCTTGTGGTCAATATTGGTTGGGTTCTTGGTATTCTGAGTGGAAAATACACTAAATTACGAGCTGCGTTAGTAGTTATATCGGTATTAATGGAGAAGAATCACCTAAAATAAGGATTAATATTGTTTGGGTTTTCGGTATTCTCTAGGATGAACCCCCTCTCTGTATAGCTTGACCTTGACCTTTTGTTTCTCTTGGGGTAGGGCCGAAATTAGAAGGAACTCCTTATAAGAGTATCGAATGACATCAATTATCGAGGAGTTAGTTCTCCCCAAATTATCATGCCTCGAGCAGAATATTATGGTTGTTTATTGATTTTGATATTGAGGCACAGTATCATAGAGAGACTGGTTGTCTCAGGGAATCTTCATCTTGTGTTGATACTAGGTGTTCTGTCGGATACTTTTGGTAGACCTGTTCTACTTACTTACATTCGGATGGATGGAGGAGTGAGATCTCCTAGAAAGAGCATGCTATGAGGAGAACCTTATGGTAGGTAGTGGATGAGATCTTGATTCTTGTAATCCTTTATGAGTATACCTAGATTTTATTATTATAGGTTTTGTAGACATAAGCTTGCACAGAGAAGACTGTATCCTCTTAGTGATGTTTCCTTTCTGGTCCTTTACTTCATGTTTTAGGGTGTCCTACTGAGTATTGTTTTACTCAACCCGGCATGGGATTTTCCCACACATGTCATGTCTTGTGAAGATGATCGATGCTTTGATAGATACCTTAGTGGACTAGGGCAAGGTGGTTCTTAGAGAGACTTGACAGACGAGGTGTGCTTCTACAGTATCAGATAGTTGTTCTGTACCTACCATTCATGTAGTATTTTCTTCAGAGGAGTTCATGGGACACGTAACTTTTTTATTATTCTTTTTAGTTTGGATTTTACTTTAGCACCGTTTAAATTCAGTTTTCTACTACTATACTCTAGGTTGGTATCATAGTGGTTTTCCTATTTGTATACTTAGTGTTTTCAATTTCATCACATTTCATGGAGATGTATGACTGTGTATGGGTACTTAAGAAAATGTCTGCCATTTTTGGGACATGCCAATTCGATGCTAGTCACTACCCCATAGCCTATGAGAGGTGGGCTTTGGGTAGTCATGGAATAGGCCCCACGGGGATGGTTCTTGACAGAGTGGTATCAAAGGAGGTCAGTTACACCTTAAAGACCAATAGCATATGTGTTTTTGTTTGAGGAAATAATGTTAAATCTTTTTAGGTCATTTTTTTGGCATGAGAATCTAGTGTTGGTGTGGTTCCTGATGTATCAATAAACAAGGTCCTTGAATTCTGTTTTTTTGACTCGGTACATGAAAACACTAGTTTGAAGGGAAAATTTATGGTTCATGCATCATATAGGAATGGGTTGTGTTTTCCCTATCCTTACTGAGTCATATCACAAGGTATACTCAATTGATTGTGGTTTATCTTGTTTTAATTCAAGATTATTCCACATTGGAATCTAGGAAAGATTCCACCACATGACCACATGGATAATCTATGGGGTGAAAAAATATAGGTGAAGAGATTTTTACCAAAGAAAACACATCCGGGTGGCGAAACAGTTATACCACCACATTTAGAGAAGCACGTCATACCCGAAGTACCAACAAATGATATGTGCAGGTGGATTTCACTTCATGATTTTCAGTGAATGAGAACCCTCAGGTTCTGAGGCGAGACTGACACTTAAGTGGATGATGAATATCTTGAGGTGGTGATTACATTTTCCGTCTATTTAAGGAACCATATGATCAAATGGTAGTCCTGGAGGAGATCCTTCAACCTGTCTTAGAAGGGTGATGGTATGGTTTATATTACATGATCTTACTATGAGGTGACTCTTATGTAAACAATGTTTGAAAACCTTTTTCAGGGAAGTATTTCATTCCTTTGAAGTTAAAGGATATTCATGCCCAAGAGCTTCTACATCTCCGGAAAGACGACATGTCAGTATATGAGTATTCATTGAGGAAAACCGATCATTCTAGGTAATCGATGAATATGATAAAAAACTAGAGCATCAGGGTTTGGAACATCGACCAGGACGTGTTTCGGGAAATTCGAGAAAACACTATTCCTCTGGGCATTTGTAGTTATGTTAGGGTTCTAGAGAGAACCATTATGGTTGAAATTCACGTGGATGAGTGGATATAGATAGTGAATGTCAGCAGCTGGAAAACAAGGAACTCGTGGATGAGATAATGAGGTAGAGACAGTGACATGAATATATGGATCTATAGGGCAGAATACGTGGAAGTGGAGATGGGAGAGGAGAAAGAGGTGGTTTACATTTCAACATGTTACCACCACCACCCCCATATTGTCCACACTAGGCTCAGGGAGCTGGTGGAAAAGGGTGGGGACAACTGCACATGGTTGAGGATTATAACCCATGCTATCTAATAATGAATTTAGGTACAATCTATGTCAACTCATATCTACTATATTGATAGGAATACATGTTATTCATTATTTCCTTTTCATGAATCTTGTTCGAGAACTAGAGTTTCTGATTAAACCATTGACTTGACCATTACATCTGGAGATACCTATGGGATGAGACTCAATAATGATGCTAATGTTGATAGTTTGACATGACCATTGAGGTGAGAGTTTTGGTTGTAACCTCTTGGCGAGGGTGTGGAGGCCTTATGACGTCATTCTTGGTATAGATTGCTTATCAACTATCCATGCTCAGAGTGACTGTTATAGGAAAAGGGTGTGGTATGTCTATAAAAATGGAATATGGATTTCCATGGTCAGTGAAAAGGAAACTTAGGTATCATAGGATAGAATCACGCCTAGAAAGTTGTAGTCAATCACTCATGAGTCATCTATCCTTTCCCTAGAGCAGTAGATATTTCGTGTTTTCAGTTCCCAGTAGTAGTGAAAGAGTTTGAAGATTTATTTCTAGAATATGTTTTCGGGATTACCTTTCCACTGGGAGATTGATTTCTGAATGTTTCACACACCAATATGGAACTGAAATCATCATAAAATAATCATATGATTTTCATATTTCTTTGTGAACATATGGTGTAGTTAGAGGACATGTAGAGGAAGGGATTAGTTAGACCTAGTGTTTGAGGTTATTTTTGGATTACTGGTGCTTTAGCCAAGTGGTCGTGGAGGAATAATATCCAATTCCAAAGGATTGATGACCACTTCGATCAGTTTAAAGTGGTTGAATGGTTGTTGAAGGTTTTCTTAGATCAATCTATTACCAGTTGTGAGTATGGGAAGATGATATAATGAAGATGGATATCAGATACTGCTATGCTCACTATGAGTACTTGGTGATTCCCTTTGACGTGATGAATTCCCCATTAGTGTTTATGGGACTCAAAAAATGGGATCTTTTTTCCTTGACTTGAAAGGGGCATCGTTTCAAGTTTACTAAGATGTGCTAGAAATATTTTCATTAGTTGAGATAGAGTTCAACGAGCACCGTGATCTTGAGAATACAAGAGGAGGGAGTGGAGTATGTAGTGTTATGCGATGCATCAGCGACCAAATGTGGTTGTGTCCTGATGTATAGGTAAGTAGTGATTACCTATGGTTCTTAAAAGTTGGGAAGAAATGAATAGAAACATGCGACCTATGATCTTGAGATGGTAATGGTAGTCTTCACATTGAATATGTGGTGACACCACCTAATAGTCAAGTAGTCTATCATCTACCACAAACGTAAGTTTCTCATGTATATCTTCTCTCAGAAAGACCAGAACAAGAGATTGAGGTGATGGAAATAGTTCCTCCCAAACTATTACAAGGGATAGTCTATACTCATAGATGAAGGATGTGGTGTCATATGCTCTCAATAGGAGATCCAGTTCGCAGTTACCAAACATGGCGCTGACCAAATTGGCCTCATTACCATTATCTATCATGGATAGAGTTGATGTATCTTACCTAAAGTCAATGTTTGTTACCCCCACTATTATATTGAATTAGGGAGGCACAAATTAGTGATACCAATAGTGTTCCCTTACGTGCTCATATATACACATGGAATACCCTTGATTGATATTTGAATGGCGGGGAGCACATTGTTTTATTCAGAGGATGCACAATAGTATCAGTGACGTTGCAGGAGAAAGTCTTGAGGGAGTTCTATAATCCCCCTTTGGTGGTACATCTAGGTGTGGAAAATATGTTTTAGGACCTCTGATGTCAGTTCTGGTGGCTGGGGATTAAGAAGGTGGTGACAGAGTTCGTTTCACGGTGTCTCACATGTCAGGAAGTATATGCAGAGCACTAAGTTCTAGCAGGTCTGATTCAACCCCTTTAGGTGTCAATATAGAAGTGGGAAGGTATATTGATGGAATTCATGATGGGTTTATCAAACACATCTAAGGGGAATTATACCATTTAAGTGATCATTGAATGACTCACCAAGTCATCCCACTTCCTACAGATCCGTGATCAGAGCTCAGTAGATGGATTTGGATGCCTCTACATGCAGGAGACATTTGGAACTCAGTTTCCCTTGGGAGCCTCATTTCATCCCCAGACGAAGGCATATGGAGTTCCAGTAGGGAAACCACATGTTTCTTTAGGCTTCACCAATATGGGGATTGCTAATATTTGGTTGGGGAAACAACTTTCCTTTGAGATACATCAACCCTTTTCAGATTCCAAGCATAGTCGGTAAGGAGGAATACCAACTACCTCTACCCCCACAGATGCATCAAGTGCGCGATGTATTTCATGTGTCATAGATGAGGAAGTACATGCGTTATATATCACACAACATAAACTGGGGTGATCTGAACATAGATGAAGGGGAGACCTTTGTGGAATACCCGATGGAGAACAAGGATCAATAGGAGAGGATCCTTTATGGGAGATAAATTCATTTGGAGCGCATCTGGGGGCATCACTTTAACGTTCAAGAGTGAACATGGGAACGTGAGGCTTAGGATTTTTCACAGTACACTAATCCTTTTGAGTAACCTTTTTTCACTTTCAGGGGCATAAATCCATAATTTTTGGAGAATGTAATGACTCAGGTTTTCCTTTTTTTAGAAATTATTTGGGAAAATTATAAGACTAGGCACTAATCCAGTGTTCTATTCTGAGGCTTGTGGAACCTAGAATTATTGTTTCAAAAATGATATGTTTTTAATAGCACACAGACCTGAAATTTTCTAAAAAATTGGAAGATCTCTTAAATGAGTGCCCTAATTAAAAATCAGAGGGCCCTGTTAATCTTAGAGTCGTGTCTTTACCCTAGGTGCGACCTAACATTGGTCAGCGCGGGTCATCTATAGAAAATTTCATCAGGGGTATACCAATAAATAAAATAACTAAATAAATTTTTTTAGTTTTAGAATCCTAATAAATCGTAAAACGTTACTCATATTGTAAATCCAAGACCACCATTGAGTTTGTAAGGGGAGTGTTTTCTGTAGGTGAGTCCCAACATTTACTGACATGGTTCAACCGGGAAGGTAATTTTCTAGAAATTTTAAAGGAGAATAATATAAACTTTAAAAGTGTATTTTATTAATTTCTAACGTTTCGCGGAAATGGAGTGACGTTGTGATGCTACGATAGGGAATCCCATTTTCTTTCCTAAATAAAATATTGTGGTGATGTAGCAACTCTGTGACGTGGTGACACTGAAACACATTTTCATAATTTAACAGCATGGTATGGATACATTATTAGATTCATAATCTATACAAAATTCCCAAGATGATTTGGGGAATAGAATCATTGGGGAAACCTCTTGTTGGTGAATGATGAATGATGATGAGCCGACGGATTGAGATCGCTTGTGGATGGGTCATCGATGACGACGAATGTTCTTCATTAATCCATCCAAAATCTTGGTAGGGTGTGATATATATTTTATTTTATTACCATTATTTATCCCTATGATGAAAATGGTTTAATAGATGAATGCATTAATCCACGGGTTGTGCATAATGTGGGTTGGGCTTATTCTTTTTTAGGAATTGTTATCGAGTCGATTTATGATAAAAAATGGTTTTAATCCTCTTTGTTCATAATCTAACATGGATGGATTGAGACAAACATGAAAATGTCCAAGATCCATCCATTTTAGAAATTTATGTGACTTTCCTTTATCCCTAATTCATTCTTTGATTCTTGTGTTTTCGTTATCGAAGGATCGTTGCGCCTTCGATTCATGGTGCAATGATTCAGGTTGGGATGTAACCTCGTAGGGGCGTAAGGTGGCGGCAAAATGAACCTATGAACAGAGGTGTAAATTCAATCCAATTTAGGTGGAACACATTATGGAAAGGCTTTCGGGGGTCCAGGAAGGGCCATTGAGGCAAGATGACCCCTGACATAGAGGCTACAGGCGGCGGCCGGGCGAGGTCGTCGGCAGGGTGTCCGACAACAGTTGGATGCAGTCCCGTCGAACCACATCAAAGGAGGTCCAGAGGTGGCGTGAGCCATGGGAGGTGACCCAGAGGCTATGATAGGAGTGCATGGTAAATATGGCGATGTCGCTCGAGCCTCTTTGGATGGGAGACCCACGATAGAACCACGACATCTGGTGGGTCATGTGGATAGACCACACCATGTGGTCTGAGCACATTGACTGATCCGCGTGCTGATGAATGGCTGACTAGAATATGGCAGGCCTAGATGATGACACCATGCCACACATAGAGGCCCAATAGACCAAAATGCATGACAAATTTGTGCCATCCGAGACCAATCTACGTCGGGTCGGGTCGGCCGCACTGGGTTTAGTTGGACTTGGGCCAAGCCGGACTGGTTTCACTATTTTGGATATTATATTCAAAATAAAGGTCCATTGGTAGAGATGTCTATGGTGTTGGTACCCTTGCCGAGAGGAGGTACTTTTGATATGTCTTGGTGGGGTTTTATGATAGACTAGTATAGGTGTGGAGTTTCCATTGGTTCTTTCCCCGAGGGATCAGTGGGACCTTGAATCCACATCCCTGGACATCAATCCCCTATAGAGGCCATGTTCAAAATGATTTGTTTCACCCCTCTTTATTAATGGAGCGATCCACTAACAACCTTGATAGACTTTTTTTGGGAATTTATGTGACATTTGAGTGCATGGCGTTAATCCTCTATCCAATGGGCCATATTGATAGGGTTATCAGTATTCGTGGTGGAGAATCACCTATGTTTTAGCTGTATTGGTTGGTTTGTTGGTATTCTCTATGAAGAATCATCTACATTGAGAATTAATATAGTTTGGGTTGTCAGTATTTTCTAGGAATAATCCACTCTCTATATCATCATGACCTTGACCGGTGTTTTCTCTTTAGGGAGGTCCCAAATTAGAATGACCTCCTTGAAAGAGTCTCCGATGACATTAAGTCTTGAGGAGTGAGTTCTCCCAGAATGGGTTTTCCTTGAGCAGAATCTAATATCTAATGATTGGTTTTGATATCGGGAATCCATGTCTCAGAGAGACTGGATGTCTCAGGGAAACTTTGTGACGTATTAAGATCAGGTTTTCTCTCGGATACCTTCGGTAGAACTTTTCTATGTGCTTACTATCAGATGGCTCAAGGAGTGAGATATCTTGGAACGATAATTCTATGAGCAGAACCATATGGATGGTAGTGGAAGAGACATTGAGTATTGGAATCCTTTATGAGTATACATGTATGATCTTGTTATAGATTTTGTAGATATATAATTTTTTTGAGTTGAATGTATCCTCTTATAAAAGTTTCTTTTATGGTCCATTACATCGTGTTTCGAGGTGTCCCACTGAGTATTGTTTTACTCACCCCAACAAGGGATTTGACCAAACATGTCAGGTCTTTTGAATACAATTGATGATTTTATGATTTCATTGGAGGACCTGGTCCTGGTAGTTCTTAGAAAGACCTGACAGACGAGGAGTGCTTCTGCGGCTTCAGATACCTGTTAGGTACCTACCCTTTAGGCAGGGTTTTCTGCAAAGGAGTTCTATTAACTGGTACCTTTTTTACTTTTCCTTTCTATTTTTCTTGTATTCTATCCCTATTTAATTTTAGTTTTCTACTATTGTACTATATGTTGGTATCTTAGTGGTATGCCTATTTTTTTATTTAGTGTTTTCAGTTTCTATACTTTTTCATGGAAATGATGATGTGTGTATAAGTACTTAGGAAAATGACTCCCATTTGTGGGATATTCCTACTTGGTGATAGTCTCCATCCCTTGGCCTATGGGAGGTGGGAATGGGGTAGTCATGACATGGGACCCATTGGGACGGGTCGTGACCATAAGTATGTGTCTATCGATGACTGAATCCGATTAAACACTATTTATCTTATTATTATGTGGAGTTTTCGTGGAATATTGGTATTCTATTTACCTGATTCATGAATGAAAATAATGGATAAATGGGGGAAATTAATTCATCATAAATATAATTCATGGGATATATCAGTGTAATTTTCCATTGTAAAATGTTATATTTAATTTTGCCATAAAATCTATTATACACTTAGATCACTACCCTCAGACTGTTTTTTTCTTGAGGATGCATTTTACCTTCATCATTTAATAACCCATAAAAAATCATGAATTTCTAAACTACCTATTCAATAAAAAAAATTCTATTATTGAATAAATTTCAAAATGAAGTTGATATCAAAACTCAAATACCAATAGAGATAGTTCAGTTTGATATTTTTTGACTAATGACCAAGAATTAAAAATTTGGGGATAAGTATTTCATCACAATAATTGATGAACTTACTTGAAGGACATGATTTATGTTTATGATAACCAAATAAAAAGACACAATGTTGTATAAGAGTCTCAAGATACTTTCTTAAAAGAAAAGGGGTTTTATAAGAGGATGAGACCAGACAATGAAAGTGAGTATTCCAAAAAACTATTATTATCACATCAGAAAAAATGAATAAGACATGATTTTAATTAAATATAAACTCCAATAAAATAGATTGAGTAAAAGAAAAAAATTAATGTCTCGTTAATTTGCATAAAACCATTATAAATAATCATGTGGCTTTGAGATATTACGTATTTCAAGATATCATTATTTATGAAATTAATCAAAACCCATTCTTATTTATTCCAAATTCAGATATGAATAAATCTAAAATGTGGGTCATAAGATAAATAATTAAAGGAGTTATCAATATTTGGGAGTCCATTTTTGATTAATAATAATGAAAAAGGGGGTGGAATGTTTTATGAAAAAGAAAATGATGTATTTTTATGGTTATACAAAAAATGTAAGCTTATATGTATAGTAAAATAGTAAATCTAAAATAATATTTGATTTTGATTAAATGATAGTCTTCGAAAATGAATATAAACTTATTTAATCAATGATAAAATTTTATTAGGATAATATTTTCTATAATAAACCTACTATAAAGATTGAACAAAATATATAAATTTTAGATTTTGAAGAAAAATAATATTATTAATGTTATGGGTCTATAGATCATAGAACTATAATGAAAAAATCAATACAGAAAAGGGATATTAATACCTGGAATATCAATGGGGATACAAATATAGGGCTATAATCAAGAGGAAAAATTATATAAACTAGTAACATTAATGTAATTGGAAATATTAGATGATAGACTATTAATAAAACTACCGAGCACAATCAATGGAATCAGTCAATTAATTAATATATGGATTAAATTTAAATGAATGAAACAATAGAGTTTGTTCCTAAGATATATATGAATAACATCACTGTAAAAAATTGGTGTTCATGAATAAGAAAAACGTGAAAGATAAATTTGTATGAAATAAATACTAAATTTTGCGTGAGGGGAACTTAGAAGTTGAAGTTAATGATTTCAATGAATAATTTCCCCCTATTGCTTTCTTGAGACTATTAGAATTTTAAATTTGTTGGTCGAAGTAGGACACTGAAGAGGGGGGTGGGGGAGGGTGAATTTAGTTCCTTTAAAAATTTATATTAAAAAGAATTATTTCAAATTCCCCAATTTAATGTTCAATTGACCAGTTCACAAGTAGTGAATTTATATGATCTTGACTGTTAGATTAACATATCTAAAAATTGATTATTTATCAGTTATATCAATATGATAATTAATACAACATTTGAAATTAATCTAATAAGTCAACACTGATTTAAACACTTTCTAAAACTAACTATCAGATTTCAACATAGTTGTATGAAATATGTGATAAAACAGAGTAACAATAAAAGTAAAAACATAGTGGAAATAAACCAAGAGGTTCAGTCTCAAGATAAGACATAGTCATCTCTACTTGGTGATCACCCACCAACAGGAATTTAGAATGAATAAATAGATTGATCCAAACCCTTGATCCGGGCTCACAATAGCACATAGGCTGTCCAGATCATAGGACCTCCACCATAGTTATTCATGGCTACAAACTACCAGGTAACATGACTTATTCCACTGTTATACATGGGAAAAGAATATGTAGAAAGAGTTTTATTTGAGGATATCATGTATCATGCAGTTAGGTGCTGGAGACAGTTGGGTTTTATTAACACACACACACACACCGCTCGAAATGTAGTAATATGATACAAAAAATATCAATAATTATTAGAGAAGGTTTAGGATGATCTGAATGTTATGTCGATCATATCTAGAGTGTTTATTATGTTGAAATAGATGTTGGAGTACCCTTATAGAAATAGACACTAGAAGAGGGGGTCGTGAAGTACTAGGTTCGGCCTTCCAGGTGGTTGAGATATTCCTCTCCTTCTCCAACGGCCCGAAGACCTTAAATTTTTATTATAATAAATCCCCCTTTTAAGAGAAGAAGGGGGAACCAAGATATTCCTCTCCTTCAGTTTTGATTGAATGACGTAATTATAAAAACAATTTGATCCACAGTAGCTTCTTAGTTCAGTGAAAAAATAGTAATAAGCATTCCTCGTGTATATTCCTCTTCTTTTATGGTGTATTTGTATGTTTTATCTCTTCACTGGTCTATATTTATTATCATGATCCTGCTCACATGATTTTTTGGTTTTTAAACATTCTGGCATGACAATGTGCATTTGGAGGTACCTCAAACCTCGTAACATCTGTTGTAAAGTATACAACTAGATATTAATTATGTCAAAGTAATTAAATAACTCAAATATGACCATTAGAAAATAATTTTTATTTAAATAAATTTTAATAGTATGTCGGTAGGTGGTGCATCAATGACTCATTTCAACGGTGAGTCCTTCATTCTGTCGGTGAGACAGTTGATCTAACATTGACTCATTTTAATTGTGATTCCTTCTAAAGGTGATTCCTTCCAACGGTGAGTCCTTCCAATGGGGAGTCAACTCATAGGTATTTCATTATGTAGGTGTTTCCATACATTGATGAATCATTATATCTGTGAGGCATTTTAACTATCCCCAAGTCCTTGCATCAGTAGAACCATACATTGGTATCAGTGACTTGTTTGTATCAGTAGGTCACTTGGGATAATGGTAGGTAATTTCCTTCGGTGAGACATATGCATCAGTGACTCCTTTTCACCAGTGATTCATTTGCCTCAATGAGTTATTTTCATCGGCAATTCATATGAATCAGTTACTCAATTATTCTGTCAGTATTAGTTTCACATTCTTAGAACATATTTCATTCTGAACTGGCTTGGAACACTGATACGGTTAGAATGCATTAAGCCTATCCACAATTATGGACAAATATAATTTATAAAAAGGATATATTATTAATAAGATTTTCAATATTAAATGGACATTATTTTTATTATTAAAAAAAAGAGAGTATCCATACAACCTATGGGCCCAAAATCTCCCCCTTTTTGTTGATCAAAAATAAAATCATTTCCCATTATGAATGATAAATTTAAAGACAAATGATATTAGTAGGAGAAGTAACCTAAGTAACATCTATAAAAGTACAATGGTATAAAATTATAATTCCTAATGGTTCTCACCCTTTTGGGATTATCAAAAATAAAATAGGTTTCACAAAAAGAATAAAACATTGTAAGAGATAAAATAGAAAATAAGGAAATGCAAGAAGAAAAAAATCCATTAATGGGGAAATTAAAATGTTTTACAAGGATACAAAAAAAATACCAAGAACATAAGTATCCCTATCAGAGAATGATCCACACTACGGTTGAGGTTCATTTCCTTTCTCAGAGGGATGAATGGATGGCTCACTAGGAGGGTTAGGCTTAGAATTAGGAGGGTCTGAATGGATTTTCAGAGGAGGTAGGGGGATTTCTTCAGGAACAATAGGAGATAGGTTAGGTATTTACTGAGAAATATGCTGAGGCTGATGAGGCTCCATAAAGATGGGTCTGATCTGAGATAAAGCCTGAAAAATTGACATCTAATCATGAGAAGGCGCCGAACTAGCAGGGCCAAGTGGTGCAACAACATACACCACAATGGATTCACTTTTTACTTAGAGATATGGTTTTAAAAGATTTATGAATTATTAAATTATGGCAACACCACATCTCATTTAATTTTCAAAATCATATTTGTTTTCTATGAACTTTTCCAACAAGGGAGTGAATTATAACAACCCTGCTCTTTATTAGACACATAAACCTGATTTAATACATAAAACCTGTAACTTGATACAACACGAAAGATCGAGAGGTATAGTGTCTTTAGGGATTAGAAACATTAATTTACAAATTACAATTTCTTTATTTAAAACATCATTTACATGACCACTAAATTCCCTCGTAATTAGCATTTTATAGGATTACCTGAGGACATGCATAAGAAAAAGGTGAGATATAAAGCCCAGTAACGGAGTAAACATGGAATAAAATGAGGAATAAAATAAATGTTAGAAAATGGGAATATCAATGGAGATAAAGAGAAACATGAACATAAATTCATGATAAAGCTTGATAATCATAACATGGAAATGTGGCAACAACACTTAACATGGAATTTAGCATGAGCCAAGGCTCATTGCAGATGGAGCATCAGTAAACCCTCATTGCACATGAAGCATGAGTAAACCCTAATTTCACTTGAATTAGCATGATTTAACACTCATTTCACATGATATATCATGATACTATACTTTACCCAATGCATTAGAGCAAAATCAGGGCGCACCCTTCTTAAACATTTCATTTCATGAATAATTGTTCCACCTACATCATATAACAAGGAATCATTAAAAATCATAAGTTATTCCATGATTATATATTTTGGAATAAAGATATAAAATTACCATTCAATATGTATATGTTAATAAAGGTGAATACACTTGATAATGACATGGGTATGGTGTTCACTACACAATGATCCCGACTTGGAAAAAATGTGGTGCAATTTCGACAACATAACGGCGTGATATAAGGATTCATGAAATAGGTTTATGATAGATAAATTGGTGTCTAATAATATTTACAAGAAATGGAATGTATGGGGGTCATATATATACATGTCCCAATAAACAAAATGGAATTTATATGCATAATACCAAAGAAATACTTAGATGTAAAAGAGGAGAGAGAAATTCCTCATAGAATTTCAACATGGTAACAAGTGTATATGGGAGGAATTAATGAGAGAGAATGGGGTCTCCCATCATCCAAACATAAATATGGCGGTATGGGAGAGGTGGTAAATCATACTATAACTTTTTTAATTGGAAACAAAAGGGCATAAAAACTTAATGAAAATTGGACAAAAATGAGAAAGGAAGAAATCCCTTACATGGATGTTTGCTTTTAAGGGCATGGGAGGGGATTGAGAGAGACTTATTGGGAGCTTGGGGTGCCTTGGTAGGATTCTATAGAGATGAGGTAAGAGGTTTGATGAACTCCAAAGTCTTTGAGTAAATTGGAAGTGGGATCTCGGGTGGGTTTATATAGAAAAGGAGAGGGAATTCTTTATTATTTAGGTTTGGGTCACCACACATTAAACTAATCAATACCACAAACCAGACCATGTTTTTTGCTTAGGTTTTTTGCTAAAGAGGATTGGAAAACAATATTTTACAAGGACAATTACAAAACGTCTTAAAATAATAGGGTTTCTTATGTGGAGGTGAGTCACACTCTAAAGGAAATTCATTTAAAAAGAAAAAATGTTTTATAAGCCTTGAAGGGTCCACTAATAATTTGTAAAATAAATAAAACAAACCCCAAATTACACCATTTTAATGGTAAAACATATATTGGTCGACCAAATGTTTATAGTGTTTTATTACATCACTATTGAGTCATTATGATGTCATAAAACACACTATATATTTAGACGGCATTTAATTTTTACCCAAAAATTCGACTGTCCCTGAAAATTAGGAAAATTCACCGATGGATGATTTAGAAGTCTGGATTCCAAAAATAATATTCATTTTATCTAAATAATTTTATAAATATGTGAAATTTTAATTTTAATATAAAATATGCCATTTATCAAAAATTCATGGGGTTTGAATAAAACTGTTTTCAAACCTTAATAAAAATTAAAATTTCATTCATAAAATTATACGATAATTTATATTTAATAAAAATTTATATAATAATAATAATAATTTTTTAAAATATTATTCAATTCAAAAATACATTAATTCATCAAAATAGATTTCTCAGTTGAATATTAACTAAAAATACTATTTATGCTCTAAATAATATTTACAAAGTAAAAATAATAGAATTAATGTATATTCATTATTATATAAAAAACAATTCACATAATCATAGTGCTAATTTCTTGTTACATAACCCCTTATAACACCTGCATAAGACCGAATGGTAAGGTGTGCGATGGTGACAGACTCTTGGTGTGGCTCGGATAACATTACTCGGTGGTAATCTCTATCAACTTCCACTTCTCTCGCAGGTGGTTCTGCTCGAGCTTAACATATTTAAGCTCGACATGGGCTTGGTCAAGAGTGAATCCCAATGACGCAACCTCCTTTTCGATCACTGAAATATGGCCTTCGTATGGGGTAAGTCTACTGGATGAGGCCATTTCTTCATTGGTCTGAGGAAATTGGATTTTTTAAAGCCCAAAATTTATATTAATCATGTGATCACTATTCAACAGAAATATTAGCAATGGTCACAATATTTAACAGTATTATAAAATCACAAAACATAAAACCAAAGAACTTCACATTTTATATAAACATTTTACATAATGAGACATTTAATTAGATCAAGAGGAATTTCCATTAATGAATGTTTGGGTCATTACAATCTTCCCCCCTTAAGAAATTTCATCCTCGAAATTTCTTTTTCCCACACTAAAATAGATGTGGGTAGCTTTTCTTCATCACTTCCTCTGATTCCCACATCACTTCATCAAACTTGTGGTTTCTTCACAACACTTTCACAAGGGTCATTGTTTTATTTCATATAACATTTTCTCTATGATCTAAGATCTTCACCAGTTTCTCCTCATAAGAAAGATCATCATCTAGCTATACTACCTCAGAAGAGAGTACATGTGAATGGTCTGGTATGTACTTCAATAAGAGTGAGACATGAAATACATCATGTACTTTGTCCAAGGTAGGTGGATGTGCTAGTCGATAGGCCACAACCCCGACACGATCAAGAATCTCGAAGGGGCCAATTTACCTAGGAATTAACTTCCCTTTATTTCCAAACCTCATGAACTTCTTCAATAGAGATATTCATATGAATAAAATGTCTCCAACAATAAACTCAAGGTCTCATCGACGATTATCAGCATAAATCTTCGGTCAACTTTGGGATTCCTTGATATACTGCTGAATGGTTTTCACCTTCTCCACCATTTATTTGACCATTTATGGTCCTAGCAGCTTACGCTCACTGACTTCATCCCAACATACCAGTGTTCTGCACCTCTTCCCATATAGGGATTAATGAGGTGTCATTTGGATGCTCGAGTGGAAAATGTTATTGTATGAGAATTCAACAAGTGGATGATGTTGTTCCCACCCTCTTTTGAAGTCCATAGAACTTGATCTTATCATATCCTCTAGTGTGTAAATAGTTCACTCAGATTGGACATCTGTTTGAGGATGATAGGCCATACTGATGTTCAATTCAGTATTCAGAGAATGCTGAAGACTCTTCCAAAACAAGGAGGTGTATCTTAGATCTTGATCGGATACAATAGATAGTGGTAATCCATGCAACCTTACCACTTTCCTGATATATATTCATGCTAGTTGATCCAATGGGAAATCCTCCTGAATTACAATGAAGTGTGCAAACATTTTAAGATGATCCACAAAAACCCAGATTGGATTGTTGCCTTTGGATGTCTTTGGAAGTCTGATAACAAAGTCCATGGTGATGTTATCAAATTTCCATGATGGTATGGGAAATGGCTGCATCATCCCCTTAGACATATGCCTCTATGACTTCACTTGAAAACACACTAGGCAGTTTTATGTATACTTAGTGATCCCATTATTCATATAATCCCACCAATAATGCTCTCCGAGATCTCGATAAATCTTTGTGTTTCCTTGGTGAATAGAGAAATTTGATCTATGTGCATCATCAAAATTTCCTTCTTCTACTTTGGACTTAATGGAATGGATAGTCTTTTCCTAAATCTCACAATTCATACTTCGTTAACATTGAACTCGAATGATTTCCATTTTCTGATAGGTTCTACGTTCTTTTAAATTCCAACGTCATCCTTTTGGGAACCCTTAACTTTCCTAAAAGAGACGGTTGAGAAATCATTTGTTAAAGGATTGACGATGCTCCCTTATTTGTGATTCTGATGTCCATCTTCATCAAATCTAAGAAGACTAGATCCTAATCAATTATCATCAATGATAGAATTGTTGGGTCCTTTCTACTTAGAGGATATTCCACCTTGTTCGCTTTCCCAAGGTGGTAATGGATTGAGCAGTCATAGTCTTTGATCAGTTCTAACCATATTTTTTGGCACATGTTCAACTCCTTCTATGTGAATATATACATGAAGATTTTTTGGTCCATATATATTTCACACTTCTCCCCAATGAGATAATGCTGCAAAATTTTTAAAGCAAAGATCACCGTTGCCAACTCCATATCATGTTTTTGATAATTCTGCTCATAAACTTTCAATTACTTTGAAGCATAGGAAATGAAATTATAATTTTACATCAACAAATATCTATGGACCTTCTTCAAAGAATCACTGAATACCACAAAAATTTCTCCACTTGTGGGTAAAGTGAGCATGGGCGCAGAGATAAACCGTCTTTTCAACTCTTGTAAGCTCTCTTCGCATTCATCACTCTAAGAAAATATTTCTCCTTCCGAGTAAGCTAGGTAAGAGGGTTGGAAAATTGTGGGAAATTTCTCACAAATCCTCGATAGTATCCAGAAAACCCCAATAATCTATGGATATCCGTTACCGATGTTGTCCTTGGCCATCCCTCAATTGCATCTGTTTTGGAGGAATCCACAGATATCTCATTTCTTGTGTTGATATGGCTCATGAATGAGACCTCCTTCAATCAATACTCACACTTGCTGTACTTTTCATAGAGATTCTTCTTCAAAAAAGTCTCTAGTATAGTTCTTAGATTCTCCTCATGATCCTCCAGGGTTTTGGAGTATATCAGAATATCGTCTATAAAGGCTACCACAAATTTGTTGATGTAATATCTAAAGACTATATTCATTATGTCCATGAAGATTGATAGGGCATTAGTGAGTCCAAAAGTCATTACTATGAATTCATAGTGCCCGTATATTGTACAAAAAGTAGTATTGGGGATATCTTCATTCTTTACCCTTACATGATAATACCCCGACCACAATCCACTTGGAATGTATTGTGCTCCACACAGCTAATCAAATAAGTGATCAATTCGTTGGAGAGGATACATGTTCTTTCTCGTGATTTTGTTAAGCTCATGATAATCGATGCCAAGGAGCATTGACCCATCCTTCTTCTTGACGAAGAGGATGGATGCACCCCATGGTGAAGCACTTGGGCATATAAACCCTTTATCTAGATTCTCTTGTAGTTGTTTCTTCAACTCCTCAAGCTCCAAAACAGCCATTCTATAAGGAATTTTGGATATTGGAAACACCCTAGGTATAAGATCAATTGAGAATTCAACATCTCTTCTAGGAGGAAGACCAAGAAATTCCTTGAGAAACACTTTAGTGAATTCCCTCACAATATTCATGTCTTCAAGGATGGTTGTCTTCTTAGACTCAATCATCTGAGATAGATACATATTCTCATAGGGCAGTAATATACATGCTTGAGATGATAGAGATAAAGAAGATTCATCTTCTTCCTTTCACTTTATATAATTGGGGGGTCGATTCTACATATGGAGATTGATTCCCCTCTCATGGAAATTTATGTTGGATCTATATAAGGAAAGCCAACCCATGCCAAGAATTGCATCGAATTCCACCAGTGGGAGTATGACAAGGTTTTCTGGGAATTTCACTCCACAAATTATGATAGGAGAGGAGTTATATTCATGGGATGCAATGATTTTCCCATTTTCCGTACTCACAAAAATCATTACTTCCATGTTTTGTGGTGGTGTTAGGATTGTTCTACTAAACTTTGGGGATATAAAAGAAATAATAGAACCAAAATAAAAAACTATGTTCGCTATTCCTGAATAAATAACATGAGTACCTATCACCTCTTTGTTGTCGGGGTTCACTTTAGTGGTACTAATGGTAAAAGCTCTCCCTTGCTGCCTTGGAGGTTGTTGTTTGCCTCCAAAAACCCTTGTCTTAGGGCACTAGTTTGCAAAGTGCCCTGGTTCTTTGCAGTCGAATCAATGAAAAACACGTTGATTTTTGAGCTAAGAATTCCTCTCCTCTATCGTAGCCGTAAGTTTTTCTTGCATGTAGTTAATAACCAGGTGCCCTTATCTTCCACAACTAAAGCATTTCCTCGTCCCCTTCAGGCAATTTCCGGGGTGCTTCTTTCCACACCTTTTGCAGGTGGGGTGCTAAATTTTCTTAGCACCATTGGATTTATCCATCGGAACACTAGAATTGAATTCCACATTATGCTTTTTATCCCCATGATACCCTTGATATTCTCTAATCTCCATGTCTAACTTGAGCACACATCAAACAATTTCCTCCATGTTGTTGAAGTCACATATCGCCAGCACTTTCCGTTGGCAAGGTTTCAGCCCACCAAAAAATTGTTCAACCATGCATTCGGGTGTAATGACAAAGCCAAAGGCATAATGTGAAAGCCTTGTGAAGTTTTCCTCGCACTCTCTGACAAATTCTTCATCTTTTTTCTTTAGTTCAAGGACGTCCCTTTCTCTCATAAGCTGGAGTTTGCGCAGAAAATATTTATGAAAAAATATCTTCCATAAATCCTTTCATTCCAACGCCTTGATCTCCTCCATAGGATTTTTATTTTTGATCAATGTCCACCATTGATCGGCTTCACCCTCTATATGATAAGCATCCAGAAGAACATTCTCTTCTTCAGAACATTGATGGATGGAGGAGAACATCTCAATGGAGTTGATCCATTGTTCAGCTATTGTGGGATCAGATGATCCATTAAAAGTAACAGGCCTTTGTCTCATGAAGCTCTTGATAGCGACTTGTTCATTCTTAGGGGCGGTTGAATGTTCCTCTTGAACCATGTTTCTATTCAAATCATGTGTTATCTGAAAGATAATTGTGACAAATTTCATGATTACTTCTCCCATTGGATTGGGAATCTCATTAGCACAGTCATCACTTTGATCTTCACATCGGTTGTTAGCCCGAGTCCTCCTATTACTGGCCATTGGCTGGAATAAAAAGAATTATAGGGGTAACACTTAAAGGGTAATCCAAGGAAAAAACTGAAGACTTATAATAACTTTTATTTCCTTAACATATGAATCCATAGGATTAAATCTATGCAATTTATGATCTACATTCTAACATTTATTCTTAGGGGTGTTTTTTAATTCCCTTAATAAGGGTTCATACTAAGATGGTGAATTTACCAAAGCATATACCTCAAGAGTGTCATAACCAAGAGTGCATCAAGGCCCGTTGTCTTGTACTATGATACCCAGGATAAAGCTCAAAACCCCTTGTTGGGGTTTTTACCCCTAGGTACATCTGTTCTCGAGCCTCCTCTACCTACTCATATCTAGATATGGATGTATTTTATTGATAAACCACATAGTCAATACCCACAAAAATTTAGCGATGTTTTAATTATAATTAGTCTTGTCTCACAGGCTTTACTAGGGTTTTATAATCCTAATCCTAAAAATAACTAATCCTATCATATGATACTAACTATAACAACCCTGCTCTTTATAACCCACATAAACATGATTTATTACATAAAACCTTAACTTGATACAACACGGAAGATCGAGAGGTTTAGTGTATTTCAGGATTAGGAACATTAAATAACAACTTAAAACATGAAATGAAACATCTTTATTGAAAACTTTTTCTACAGGTGCACTTCATTCACTCATACTTAGCATTGCATAGGACAACCTGAGGACATGTATAAGAAAAGGGTGAGCTATAAAGCCTAGTAAGGGAATAAAAACTGAATAACAAGAGGAATAAAATAAATGTTAGAAAATGGGCATAACATTATAGAACAAGAGAAACACTAACATAATTCCATGATAAAGCATGATAATCATAACATGGAAATGGGGCATCAACATTTAACATGGAATTTAGCATGAGCCAAGGCTCATTGCACATGGAGCATGAGTAAACCCTCATTGCACTAGAAGAATGAGTAAAACATCATTTCACTTGAATTATCATGATTCAACACTCATTTTAGACGATGTATCATGATACTACAATTTACCCAATGCATTGTAGTGCTTTCAGGGAACACCCTTATTAAACATTTAATTCATTGCATAAGTCTGCAACATGAATCATATAACATGGAATCAATCAACATAATTATCTATTTGACAATTAAGTAATGTGGATTAAATACATGAATGTTACATTCAATATGTATATGTGAATAAAGGTGAATATCCTTTATAGATACATGAGTATGGTATTCATTACACAATGATCTTGGCATGGAGAAAACGTGTGCAATTTTGGCAGCATAACGGCATGACAGAAGGATTCATGAAAATGGTTTATGAGAGATAAATGGGTGTATAGTCATATGTACATGAAATGGAAAGTAAGGGGTCATATAGATACATTTCCCAACAAACTTAATGGAATTTAGATGCATAATACAAAAGAACTACTTGGATGTAAAAGAGGAGAAAGAAATTCATCACGGAATTTCGACATGGTAACAGGTGTACATGGGAGGAATTAATGGGAAATAAAGGGGTATCCCATAATCCAAACATAAATATTTATGTATGGGAGAGGTTGGAAATCATACTATAACATTTTTAATTGAAAACAAAAGGGCATAACAACTTAATGATAATTGGACCAAATGAGAAAGGAAGAAATCCGTTACTTGGAAGTGTGCTTCCAAAGGCTTGGGAGGGGATTGAGAGAGACTTCTTGGGAGCTTGGGGCACCTTGGGAGGATTATAGAGGGAATAGGACATAGGTTTAATGAACTAAAAATTAATTTAGTGATGAGGAAGTGGGATATTTGGTGGGTTTATGTAGGAAAGGAGAGAGAAATCTTTATTATTTAGGTTTGTGTTACCACACATTAAACTAATCAATACCACAAACCAGCCCATGGATTTTGACCATGTTTTTTTTCAAAGAGAAGTGGAAAAAAATATTTTATAATTACAATGGCCTATATTTCTTAAAATAATAGGGTTTCTTCTATGGAGGTGAGTTACACTCTGAAGGAAATTAATTTAAAAAGTCATAATGGTTTATAATCCTTCAAGGGTCCACTAAAGATTTTCTAAAATAAATAAAACAAACCCAAAATCACATTATTTTAATGGTAAAACATATATTGGATGAACATGATGTTTATAGTATTTTATTACATCACTATTGGGTCATTATGATGTCATTAAACACATTATATATTTAGATGGAATTTAATTTTTACCCAAAAATTAGACTGTCTCAAAAAATTATAAAAAAACCACCGTTGGATAATTTTGACATCCTGATTCCAAAAATAATATTAATTCTATCTAAATAATTTTCTAAATTTGTGATTTTTTACTTTGAAAATAAAAACCTCAATTTATCAGAAATTCATGTGTTTTGACCAAAACTGCTTTAAAACCTTAATGAAAATTACATTTGCATTCATAAGATTATACAATAATTTATATTTAATAAAAATAAATTTAATAATAATAATAATAATATTTTATTAAAATATTATTTAATTTAAAAATCCACTAATTCATCAAAATATATTTCTTAGTTTAATATTAACTAAAAATACTATATATCCTTTAAAAACAATTTACAAAGTAACAATAATAAAATGAATATATATTCATTATTATATACAAAATAATGAAACTAATCATAGTGCTGAGGTATTATTACATAACCCCTTATAACACCCGTATAAGACTAAGGGTAAGGGGTGCGATGGTGACAGACTCTTGGGGTGGCTCGGATAACATTTCTCGGGTGGTAATCTCTATCAGCTTCCACTTCTCTCGCAGGCAGTTCCACTCGAGCTTAACATATTCAAGCATGGATTGGTCTTTGTCAAGAAAGAATCCCAATGACACCACCTTTTCACGAGCTTCAATAAATGGGATTTTTATGGAGAAAGTCTACTAGATGAGGTCATTGCTTCCTTTCTCTGAGTAAATTGGATTTGTCAAAGACTATATATATTCTAATCATGTGATCACTATTCAACGACTATATTAGAAACACTCACTATTCTTAAGGGAATTTTAAAATCCAGAAACAGAAAACAAAAGATGTTCAAATTTTATATAAACATTTTACATAATGAGACATGTAATTAGATCAAGAGGAATTTCCATTAATGAATGATTGGGTTGTTACATGAATTATCTCAGTATTTGAATCAGATCCTTAAAAACTTTTTTCACTAGGGGAAGAGTATGATTAGTGGAGAAATACTCAAATAGACTATTTATTTGATGCTTTGTAATGATTCTGGAGAAAAACACATTAATATGTTTGTTCATATCTTCCTGAGTCTGTGAGTCACTACTTATATAATACATTAAATGGTCATGCACCATTTCTGAATTTTCCTCAACCCTGACCACGGTGGAAATTAAATATTTCAAATATTCTTTCAAAACTAAACTATCAGTAGCATGATCCACAGATTGTGAAGGGTGAATAGCTAGATCATAGGTTGAAAAAAGTGTAGAGGGGGAAAGTTCCTTAATGTATTTTCTCATTTTTGGAAAAATCAAGAGCATTAAGATGCGAAATAAGATCTTAAATTCTTTTCATGAAACTCTCCATTGATGTCTTGTACTCAAAGGTTAAAGCATTGATGCTAGTAGTTAACTTTTTCATCTCATTCCCAAACACAGTGTAGTTTTCCACAATGGTTTCAATAGTTGTAATAATTTCTTTCATAATTTTCTTTATCACCATTTGTGAGACTAAACTAGAATCAACATGAGATGCACTTGCTAAGGAAGAAGTATAACTAGAAGTTCCAGTTTTACTTACACCTTCAATCCCAGACCGGATAAAATTCATGTTGTCATTCAGATTAGTGTTATTTCTGTTATCTTCATCAATTTCATATCTCATCTAATACTATACCAAGTGTCTTACTGAGGAATATATGTCTCACTTGAATTCTTCAAAATCGTCCTTAGTGACATAGTTATTATGAACTGAAATGGTAGGAGGTTCGTGGATAGAAGTAGATGGTACTGTTTTGAGAAATTTATGTATTTATGTGCCCCTAAATCATTATAGGTTTCCTTGGACCAGTATCACTAATCTCATCATAATCATAATATAATTCATGAAAATCATACCCAAGATTTCTTTTCCATTCAGATTCCATATTTTCATACATAGATATAATTGTATCTACTTGGATCTTTTTTTATAATGGATCCCTCCCACTTAATGCTTCCATTATTAGTTTCTTCTCCTTTTAAAGAATTATTTTTCTCGAATATACAGCTTTAAAAACTGTCTCTTATGGTATATCATTTTCTTTTTGAACAACACCCTCAACAGTTACAACAATATTAGCTTCAACAAAATCTTTACTAATAACATCTAGATTTCCATCAAGATGATCAAATTCACTATCACTACCAATTTCACTAATTTCATCATTATCACCATCTTCATTATTTTCATCTCCATTTTCATCATCATCATCATCTTGTTCTTATTCTCTAATTTATTTTAACTCACTTTAAACACAACCAGCTTCATCTTCCTCTTCATCTTCTTCACCAGTTTCATTCACATATTATATACTTTCTTCAACTTCTGTTTCTTCACTTCTAGAAGATTGGAGAATAGGTTAATGAGAAGGTAAGTCCAAAGGTGGACTTTGATGTCCAATAGAAACTCTTTTTTAGGTCCAGTTGTGTCTAGGTCACTTTTATCATCAAGTGGTGATCCCTCATCTCTGAAACGAGTAGCTGGCTCCTCATCCACATCTAATTAATAGATTACTTGATCATTTTACTGAGCCTAAGATCCAGTAGATTCCTTGGTATAACTAGATGATCTATAGGATTGAACATTTCATACATTCTATCTTCATCACCATCCCATTCCTTCATCCATGGGTTCTATTTAATTTTCATCCTCTTACATATGTCATAACATAAGAAGATTACACTACATTTAGTAACAAATACATCATAAAAATCACTTACACATTGTTTGTCCTTTATCATTGCTAAAATAATTCAAGAGTAGAGAAGTGAATTTGACTTACAACCAAGTTTTATCATCTCATTTATGTGCGTCGTAAAATATCTTCATAGATTCCATTTAAATCCATTTTTAGAAAATACCGCAATTATACATCTAGATAATTGAGAGAAGAAAATTCCCATTTCATGGGAAAAATATGGTGGTGAATAAAATTAAATACAATTCTTCACTCACCATTTGACTTTGATGCAATGAGTCTCTTATGTTCCTAATTTCTGGTTAGCTCTTTCAGAGCTGTCTCATTAAAAAATAATTCAATTATGTGTGGATAAGTTTCTTGATAATAATAAAATATTAATTTGTGAGGAACATAAAAAAATTCATCCCAATGTTTTGAAGAGAAGGATATTCTATTACCTTTTATTATCATCTTAATCCAACAGACATCACTCCCTTCTAACAGAGGTTCCGTATTCATGTAAAATTCATGTACCGGCTCTGGGTATAAGACTCTGTCATTGTTTGCAGAAGAATAAATCATTCCTTGATCTTATATCACCATTAACAATAATGACTTTCTCTCTAAGATCCATTCATCTAGTACTTCTTTCTCAGAAGTTACAACACGGTTTTGCAGACACACATTTACAAGATCTAAAGATTTTCACGACTTACCTTTTAGTTTTATAGATGCAAAAGACTCACCATAACCATGAGATCTCTTCATACATGCCCTTCCAATTAGTTTAGTCTGGAGGATAGAATTTGAAAGGTCGGGGGTAATGAGAGAGAGCGGCGACCGAGAGGGTGTAGCAGAAAAGGAGTAGAGTGGATCGATTCAAATTTATATCATTTAAAACTTTTTAAATTACACAATCATGAAATCATGAATGAGGATCAACAAAATTAATGAAATAACTCCATTTTGATAAAACCATAAAACATATATAAATAGTGGGTCATCAGTGATGGAATGAACGATTTTTCATAACAATAACGGTGTGAGGATGATAAGGAATCAGTGTTAGTTGGTCATAGTGTCTGTGTCTGAATGACATAGTGTCAATGTATGCATAAAAATTTTGTCCGCATGACAACTGAGTTAGGGTCGACATGGAAACTTCACATAAAAATTTCAAAGGAATAACAACACTAGGTCGTATTGATTGATCATTACTAACTCATTTCAGATGTAATTCATTGTTTCAGAGTTCAATGGCTTAGTGAATATGTCAACAAGATGATATTCAGTGCTAAGAAATTCTAAACTGACATCACCCTTTGGATAATGTTATCTCAATATGTGATTTCTTAAATCAATATGTTTTTCTCTAGAATGAGAAAATTTATTATTAGAAATTTTAACAGCACCTTTTTCACAATTTATAGGTAAACGTTTAAATTGATATCCAGAATCTTGAAGAGTGTGTTTCATCCACAAAATCTGATCAAAACAGCTACCATCAGCTATGTATTCAGCTTCTGCAGTAGATAATGAAACAAAATTTTGTTTCTCACTACACCCTGAAACCAATGACTTTCCCAAAAGTGACATATCCTAGAGTAGATCTTTCTATCTAACTTTTATCCACCAAAATCAGAATCTAAATACCTCACTATATCAAATGATTTTCCTTTAGGATAAAAAAACCTAAATTGACTGTTCGTTTGAGGAATTTGAAAATTATTTTAACAATATTTAAGTCTGATCATGTTATGACCTGACTCGACCAGGGATCGAGCCGCAACTACCCCAAGCCCACCTCTATAGGCTAGGGGCTAGCGACCAGCGCCGACGTCTAAACAACCCGGGGAGGCCTTTGCCTAAGTACCTGTACACACACACGCATCCCACTCAATGTAGAAGTGCAGAGTAAAAGTAAAAGAAATGACAAGTAAAGTAAAGTGCAACTGCTATATACAACCAAAAAATGGCATCGACCTCTAAATAGTACAAAGCAAATACTGAAGGTAAACTGAAAAAGAAATGGGAAAACATGTGCCCAACCAGAAAAGTGCCACAACCCGACAATAGGTAAACAAAAACAAACACCTGGGAGAGTTCCACACCTGCAACCCGACTACAACCACCGCATGCGGTCCAAGCTCCCGAACTCCTAAGCTCCGCTAAAGTCACGACCAACCTGTCCGTCGTTTTCAAGGGCACACCAAGTGTGGGAAAAGCCCAAGCAGCGGTGAGTATTAAAATACTCAGTAGGATACTACGAAGGATCGAGGGAGCAACAAAAGAGGTACCGAAGGGTGGGAAGTAGATTTAACAGGGGAATGTAAAGGAGTATAAACGAGAGTGCAGTAAGAGTAACAGTAGAGTCCAGCTCAACCCAGTAGGAGAAAGGAGGTAGAATCATCCAGACACAAGGAGATGGAAATGGTGAAGAAGATGAACTTATCATCGAGTCTTCGCTACCTATAGCAGGAGATTAGACTCGTCCAACCACGAGAAACTAGACACGAAAAGCACATGGCATACCCCGCATGTCTTCGCCTCTCCTGGAAGGAGAGTAATAAAACCCAAGAAGTGGGTACTGGAACAAGGTATACACATATCCATATGCTCAATCAAGAAGCCCAAACAAGATCGTAAGGGGTCTCCATCCCGTAGCTCAGCCCAAGAAAGTTTGTAGCCAACAGTCCCAGAAGTAAACACCATCGATGCCCAGCATCCCACATGACTTCCATGAACTGCAAGTCAAGGGGCTCAAATCACCGCACCTTGACACTATCCTCTTTGGGCATCACTGACTCACCCGCACGGTTTTAGGTCGTGTCGCAAGGATGTGTCTCGGTGGGGAATGTTACCCTCGTACTTGAGAGTTCTGGGGGAACGTCAAACCACATCTCGTCACCATCCCACAGTCGAGAGGTCTCCTCAAATTCGATAGGAGAACCCCTGCCCAGCCCCGCTGGAGGGTAATCCCTAGAAGTCGATGGGTTCCCACTAGAGGGAGACCCAGAATGAGTCGATGAGTGCCACACTACCCAGTCCCATAAAAACGGTAATCCATAGGAGGGAGACCTGGATAAATTCTTCGATGAGTCCCAATGCCCAATCCCGTAAAAGGGTACTCAACTAGATGGAGACTCGGAACCATCATCAGGGACCACTTCCCAGCCAAGCTGGAGGTAAACCCGGCATCAGGGACCACATCCCAGCCCATCTTGAGGTAAACCGAGAATCAGGGACCACTTCCCAGCCCCGCTGGAGGAAAACCCGGAACAGCTCTGTGCATCTCTGCTGGATGGTACTGCTCAGTGAACACCGCTGTACTGGCCATCCCTACTGGATGGTACCGCTCTTGCCTCCCTTGCTGGGTGGTACCTATCACGACCCGTCCTCGGGCCCCGTGTCGTGACTACCCCAAGCCCACCTTCCATAGGCTAGGGGCTGGCGACTAGCACCAAGGCATAAATCCTGATAAACAGGGAAGGCATTTCCTTTGTAAAGTAAACAAGCACCACAGAGTAAGCAAGCGGAAAAAAGTAACCACTAAGTAAAAGCAGAGTACAACTGCAAGTGCGGAAATTAAGTGGGCCAGAATACAAACCCAAACTGAAAGTAAAGTACAACTCAAAAGGGAAAAGAGCAACTGAAAGGTAAAAGCCGCTACGCCGAGCTGTCCACTGGAAATCCCACTTGAAGGGTGGGTACAGATAGCTCCACTGCTCCTCGGGTCCCGCCGTCTGCTCCATGTACGTCCCGCCTAGTGGTCCTCCTACAGGTACCGTCCTACTCTGCAAGCCTCAACCACGATCAACGCTGTCCATTGTCTACAACCAACACAACGTAGTGCGGGCATAGCCCGTGCAGGTGTGAGTATAAGCTACTCAGTAGGGACCCCGAGACCCCCGAGGGTCTCCCAAAATCCACAAAAGATAAACTACAATGGAAATATACAATCACAAAGTAACAACTGACACTGCTTAGGTATATTCCCATACATATACCTAAGTCAACAATTCCAATACGCTCCAACCTCCGAGCCTAAGTACAACTCAGTCCACACAGGAAAGTATAGGTATTCCACACAGAAGAGAAAAACGTAATCCACACAGGATAGCACAACACAATCCACACAAGAAAGCAAACAGGATTCAGCTCACACAGGTTCGATCATGAAGTTGAACCCAAAGCTATTGGGAAACTCCTTCTCCATCAAGTGCGGTGGTTATTCCGCTACAACCAAGCGCTTCCCTCTTACCTTGGACTACTACAGTTCTCCACCTATCGGGTACTGAGGGTCGGGTGCTACCTCTAAGCGCTCCCTCGTGCCGTTACAACCAAGTACTCCTCCGTCGTGGGTCTGCCGCTACAACCAAGCGCTCCCCTGTGCCGCTACAACCAAGCGCACCTCTGTCGTGGGTCTGCTGCTACAACCAAGCACTCCCCTGTGCCGCTACAACCAAGCGCACCTATGTCGTGGGTCTTCTGCTACAACCAAGCGCTCCCCTGTGCCGCTACAACCAAGCGCACCTCTGTCGTGGGTCTGCCGCTACAACCAAACGCTCCCCTGTGCTGCTACAACCAATCGCTCCTCCGTCGTGGGTCTGCCGCTACAACCAAGCGCTCCCCAATGCCGCTACAACCAAGAGAACCTCTGTCATGCTATCTGTAACACACCGAGTCGTTTGATCAGCAGTCGTCAAGTATCAACCGGCTCTAGGGTTTCCGCACACAGCATGCTCGTTCGGGAGGGTCCACTCCACGAGCCGAGAGGATCATACATCAACTGAATCAAAGTCTAGAGTTTATGTATCCAAAAGTTCTGTATCGTCAACAGGAACTCAACGTCGCAGACGGCGCATCAATCGGACGCTCGGTCTGAGAGTTATTGGCTTTTTCGTCCCAGGGGCCCGGTAGGTTTTTAAGGAAAACCAACCCGACCATACTCCACCTACGTCCAAACATCGGGAGGAGTATGCCAAAAGATCCATCTCACTTAGAGGAATCCACCAAAGTCGACGGCACGTCAATCGGACGTCCGGAGCTCAAGATATGAGCATTTCCGCTCCGAGGGCCCGGTTGGTTTCGTGTACGAACCAACCCGGCCGAACCCAAAGTATTCCTAAAACTTGAGTGCGATATACTGAAACGACCGTCTTGATCCAAGGATTGCATCGCCGCTGACGGCGCATCGTTCGGAGGCCCGTAGCTCATGTTACAGGCAAAAGACCGAAAACGGTCCGAAGACGGCGGGTCTGGGCCCGGGCCGACCCCCTCTGGGTCTGCCGAACCGGGTCGACCAGAACTAGGTCGACCAGACCCGGTCTGACCCGGCTGGACCCGGTCCGGTCCGGCCAGGGCGCGGCTCGTCTCGGCCGAGCGCGGCAGCCGTGGGGCGCTACCCCCGCGGGTTCGAAGAGCCGTGGCCTCGCGTGGGGCCGCGCTGGAGATCAGCAGACGCGGCTTTTGCCATGTCCCGCGTGAGGGCCGGACCCGCGCGGCCGCGGGTCCGCAGGCCGCCGCCTCTGTGACGTTGCTCCTTTCGGGTCCCGTTCTTCACTGCGGAAACGTCAAATCGCCCTTGCGCCACATTTTGTCGTCGTCCGCCAATCCGCACGTCAAAACGAATAGCGTCGTCTTTGTGGTTTTCCAGCGCGACCTGATGGCGTCGCGCCCCTTCGTCGCGGCCCGACTCAGACCGCGGCCCTGTTCGCAATCCTCGGCGCGACGCGATGGCGTCGCGTTTCTTCTTCGTGGCCCACATCATTCACGTCTCCTTCCACTCAAGCGTAGTGCAACAATGCATTACCGTCTTCGCTAATCAAACGAAGAATAGCAAAGGGGGGAGGGGTATCTGCCGTGTTTGTGCGGACCGATCCCCTCCCATTATATCGATAGCAGTTGGTCGAAACGTAAAACGTTTAACCTTCAAAATTTTTAATTTTAAATAAAAATTGGAACATGGCCGCCAGATTTATCTTTCATATATGAAGGAAAGAATCACCAACTTAAAAAAGATTCAAACCCCTACCTCGGTTCAGGAACGGTGCACGCGCGTTCTTCACGGAAATGATCACCGCGGAAGGAGGCGATCGTCACGTCGCGGAAGGGCGTCGGGTCGTCGCAGAAAGGTGTCGCGTCGTCGCGGAAAGGTGTCGAGTCGACGATCTCCGAGGATCAAGAAACAACAGATTTAATTTTAATAATTAAATCCTTATTGAGTTATAATCCACAAGGAAGATTAAAGGACCGCAATCCCCTACATTGTCGTTGTCGATCGAAGGTTGTCGTGGGGTTGGATCATCGCAAAAGAAGTGTCATGGAGGGAGAATCGTCGGCGTCGCGGTACACAGTGTCACGTCGCTGATCTCCGCGGGTTCGGCGTTCTTCGTCGGAGGCCGGCGTTCTTCGCGTTCTTCGCGTTCTTCGCGTTCTTCGCATTCTTCACAAAGAACGACGAAGATCCTTAGAGATTCTTCAAAGGTTTAACACAACATTTTAAAAGGAAGGTGTGTTGGCCTTATTTTATTAACATGCCAACAAAACGAAAAAGTGCTAAGAAACGAACGAAATTAATTCATAGAATTAATTTCAACGAATAAACCGCCCATTTAATTGTTTAAGAAAACTCCCCAGTTGACTTTTTATTTAATAGGGGTTTTCGCGGGTGCGTTACTTAGCGGAAAGAAACGGTGGGTCTCGTGTGGGCCCCACCCCAAAAATATCCTATCAAGTGGATAGGATATTTTGGATTGCACCCAATCCGTTTCAACTGATCTTAAGTAGCTTAAAGTGGTCTTCAAGCGGCTTTAAGTGAAATAAAAATAAAATTGTCATACAACTTTATTTTATTTCTTAACTTAAAACCCAAAAATTAAAAACCAAAACCGAGCAAACGCAACTCCGGAAGAGGCGTTTCTAAGCAAATACCGGCGCTTCGATTCCATCGGTGCCCTCGGAATTCGATTCCGAGCACCAGTTCAAAAGTTAGAAAAACCCACTCGTTCGTTCACCGAACGTACCCGAGCCAAACTTCGGAAATTAATTTCGGGCACACCGGGCCTCGGAATCAGGCGCTGTCAGAAACTGCGTTCTTGTAAAATTCCAAAGAAAATTAAGAAAAAAATTTTCCTTGAAATTTCTGGGTCTTTACATTACTCCCACCACAGGGCTTTACGTCCCCGTAAAGCTTCAACACAAACTAGGGATACAAAGGCGGTAGAGCTATGCGGTAAGACACTTCTCCAATCCTGCTGAGGACCTGGAAGGGTCCAATGAAGCATGGAGACAACTTTCCACCTCGGCCAAATGTCTCTATTCCACGTCGAGGTGAGACTCGCATGAAGACGTGGTCGCCATCCTCAAACTCTAGTGGCCTCCGCCTCCTGTCAGCGAAAGACTTCTGTCAGCTCTGAGCTGCCTTCATCCGCTCCTGGATGACCCGAACCTTCTCTATCATGGCCTAGACCACCTCTGGTCCCACAAGAGCTACAATGATTTCTTCCTTGCCGATAAGAGAAATCCGATCTCATCCCATGGATGAACCATGTTCTTTTCCTAATACAGTCAATCCCGACATGGATGATACTAACCCATACCAAGGATGACGTCGTAAGGCCTCGACGCTACTCCCAAGAGATCCAACTGTTACTCTCGCCTCCAAGGGTTGAGTCACACTGTCATCATCAGTGTGTGGTAACTGGGCCTCCTCCAGTAGGTACCTCTCAAGTGAGGGTCAAGTCAACAGTCTAAACCGGAACCTCTCAGTAACAACACAAGAGAGGACAGGGAAGTAAATTCCAAAATAAAACGTGTCTTTTATTATTGCATCTCAAGTACAAAGACACAAAGCATCTAGAAACATACATCAAAAAAACTAGAATCGACATGAACAGAAGTCTCCAGGTCTGGAGCTAGTCCCGCTCCTGTCCATCTGCTCCCGGAGCTCCATGATCGTTGGCCTCAGCTGCCTGAAGTTGAGCTCTCCCATGTCCTCCAGTCCCATGTGGTTGGGGTGGACCTCCTGGTGGTGGTGGTGGCAACACCCCGAAGCGTCGTCCACCTCCATCTGCACGGCCAGCTCCCCTGCCATGGTCTCCTGCTCCTTGCGGCCTGCCCTGATCGAACCTCTGCCTCTGCCTGGGGGGCCCTTCGTCCATCTACTGGTCATCCGTATGGCGGGTCGGACAGTCACGAGCCATGTGACCAATCCCGCCGCATGAGTAACACCGCCCTCTCATGGAGATTCATTGTCCACCCCGAGTTCCTCGCAGAAACGATCCAGAGTCATGCTGTAGACCACCTGTAGGTCTAGTCCTCTTGGACCCCTGCGTCATCTGTCTACTGCCCGCTGGAGAAGACTCTGCCGCATGCCGACAAGTGGTGGTCCTACTGCTGGAGATTTCTCAGCAAGGAAATTCTCCACTAAGAGGGCTCGCTCCAACACCCCTGCCTGAGTCGGAATGTTGAGGGAGATCATCGAAGCCCTGATCTCGTGCCTCAGTCCCTGCTCGAAGGTCCAGGCCCGAAAGAACGAGTCCCGTACTATATCTGTGGAGTAGCGTGAGAGATCAGTAAATCTCGCCGAGTACTGGGCCACTGTCATGCTGCGCTGCCGTAGTTGTAGTAGCTCCTGGATGCGCACCGCTCAGAGGGTGGATGGGAAGAACTTGGAGCGGAAGATGCTCTCAATGTCCGTCGAGAGGAGATATGTCTCGTCGTGCACCTGGAGCATCAAGCTGCACCATCTGCCTGCTGCCGCGTGTAGGAGGCTCACTGCAAGGATCACCATGAGGTCTGATGGTGTCCTCACTAATCTGAAAACCCGTACAACTGCCTCTAGCCAGTCCTCGGTGGCATGAGGGTCCGTCTCCCCGTCGAACCTGGGCGGTCGCTGGCACTGGAACTCATGCAGTGCACTAAGGCGACGTGCATCGTCAGCGGCTGGGGCTAGTAGCATCGGTGGCTCGGCGGGTATAGGTACCGCCGGTGCCTCAGCTGTCAAAGGGCCATGTACAGAGTCCTCGACACTCGGTGGGCTCTCGCCACGCAAATCGCTCGGAACCCTAGCTGGCTGCCGTCGTGGGGCCATTCTGAAAAGAAAACAGGTGCACCACGGTCAGAATAGTATACCTGGTGAGCTGACAGAAAGTAATCACAAAGAAAACTTGAAACACAAATGCAATCAATGTTTTCGTTTATTAAGTCGGAAATCAGAAGTCAGGGTCCTGGTGTACGGATACGTCGGCCGCCGCACCAACACTGGACTCCCTGGACTGATAACCACACCAAATACGCTAAACACTATTGCTTCACATAAAAGAATGATCAGAGTCTGCGGTAGAACCGACCACCTCTGATACCAACTTGTCACGACCCGTCCTCGGGGCCCGTGTCATGACTACCCCAATCCCGCCTTCCATAGGCCAGGGGTTGGCGACTAACACCAAGGCGTAAATCCTGATAAACAGGGAAGGCATTGCCTTTGTAAAGTAAACAAGCACCACAGAGTAAGCAAGCAGAAAAAAGTAACCACTAAGTAAAAACAGAGTACAACTGCAAGTGCGGAAAGTAAGTGGGCCAAAATTCAAACCCAAACTGAAAGTAAAGTACAACTCAAAAGGGAAAACAACGACTGAAAGATAAAATCCGCCACACCGAGCTGTCCACTGGAAATCCCACCTGAAGGGGGGGGGGGTACAGATTGCTCCACTGCTCCTCGGGTCCTGCCGTCTGCTCCGAGTACGTCCCACCCAGTGGTCATCCTCCAGGTACCGTCCTGCTCTGCAAGCCTCAACCATGATCAACGCTGTCCGTAGTCTGCAACCAACACAACGTAGTGCGGGAATATCCCGTGCAAGGGTGAGTATAAGCTACTCAGTAGGGACCCCGAGACCCCTGAGGGTCTCCCAAAATCCACAAAATATAAACTACAATGGAAAGATACAATCACGATGTAACAACCGACACTGCTTAGGTATATGCCCATACATATACCTAAGTCAACAATTCCAATACGCTCCAACCTCCGAGCCCAAGTACAACTTAGTCCACACAGGAAAGTATACGTATTCCACACAGGAGAGAAAAACGTAATCCACACAGGATAGAACAACACAATTCACACAGGAAAGCAGAGAGGATTCAGATCATACAGATTCGATCATGAAGTTGAACCCAAAGCTATTGGGAAACTCCTTCTCCATCAAGTGCAGTGGTTATGCCGCTACAACCAAACGCTCCCCTCTTACCTTGGACTGCTGTAGTTCTCCACCTATCGGGTACTGAGGGCCTGCTGCTACCTCTAAGCGCTCCCATGTGCCGTTACAACCAAGTACTCCTCTGTCGTGGGTCTGCCGCTACAACCAAGCGCTCCCCTGTGCCGCTACAACCAAGGGCAACTCTGTCGTGGGTCTGCCGCTACAACCAAGCGCTCCCCTGTGCCGCTACAACCAAGCGCACCTCTGTCGTGGGTCTGCCGCTACAACCCAGCGCTCCCCTGTGCTGCTACAACCAAGCGCTCCTCCGTCGTGGGTCTGCCGCTACAACCAAGCGCTCCCCTCTGCCTCTACATCCAAGCGCACCTCTGTCATGCTATCCATAACACACCGAGTCATTCGATCAGCAGTTGTCAAGTCTCAACCGGCTCTAGGGTTTCTGCACACAGCATGCTCGTTCGGAAGGGTCCGCTCCACGAGCTGAGAGGCTGATACATCAACTGAATCAAAGTCCAGAGTTGATGTATCCAAAAGTTCCGTATCGTCAACAGGAACTCAACTTCGCAGACGCCGCGTCAATCAGACGCCCGGTCTGAGAGTTATTGGCTTTTTCGTCCCAGGGGCCCGGTTGGTTTTTAAGGCAATCCAACCCGACCGTACTCCACCTACATCCAAACCTCAAGCAGAGTATGCCAAAAGATCTGTCTCACTTAGAGGAATCCACCAAAGTTGATGGCACGTCAATCGGACGTCCGAAGCTCAAGATATGAGCGTTTCCGCTCCGAGGGCCTGGTTGGTTTCGTGTACGAACCAACCCGGCTGAAACCAAAGTATTCCGAAACCTTGAGTGCAATATACCGAAACGACCGTCTCGATCCAAGGATCGCATCACCGCTGACGTAGCGTCGTTCGGAGTCCCGTAGCTCATGTTACGGGAAAAAGACCAAAAAAGGTCCGAAGACGGGGGGTCTGGGCCCGGGCCGACCCGGCCCGACCCCCCCTGGGTCGGCCGAACCGGGTCGACCCGACCCGGTCCGACCCGGATGGACCCGGTCCGGTCCGGCCAGGGCGCGGCCCCGCCGGTCGGACCGGCCCGGCTCGGCTCGGCCGAGCGGCTAAGCACGGCAGCCGCGTGGTGCTGCCCCACGGGTTCGAAGATCCGCGGCCCCACATGGGGCCGCGCTGGAGATCAGCGGACGCGGCTTTTGCCGCATCCCATGTGAAAGCCGGACCCGCGCGGCCGCAGGTCCGCTGGCTACCGCCGCCGCGGCTTAAGCCACGACGGCCCTGTCCGGTGGCGCGCCGGGGCCACCGGAGTTGCTCTGGTGGTTCGTTTTTCTTTGTCGTCTGCGCCGTTGCTCCTCCTGAGTCCCATTCTTCACTACGAAAACATCAAATCGCCCTTGCGCCACATTTTGTCGTCGCCCGCCAATCCGCGCGTGAAAATGAATATCGTCGTCTTTGTGGTTTTACAGCGCGACCTGATGGCGCCGCGCCCCTTCGCCACGGCCCGACTCCGACCGCAGCCTTGTTCGCAATCCTTGGCGTGGCGCGATGGCGTCGCGTTTCTTCGTCGTGGCCCGCATCGTCCACGTCTCCTTCCGCTCAAGCACGATGCAACGATGCATTACCGTCTTCGCTAATCAAACGAAGAATAGCAAAGGGGGGGGGGTATCGGCCGTGTTTGTGCGGACCGATCCCCTCCCGTTATATCGATAGCAGTTGGCCGAAACGTAAAACGTTTAACCTTCACAATTTTTAATTTTAAATAAAAATTGGAACATGGCCGCCAGATTTATCTTTCATATATGATGGAAAGAATCACCAACTTAAAAAAGATTCAAACCCCTACCTCGGTTCAGGAACGGTGCATGCGCGTTCTTCGCAGAAATGATCGCCGCAGAAGGAGGCGATCGTCGCGTCGCGGAAGGGCGTCGCGTCGTCGCGGAAAGGTGTCGCGTCGTCGCGGAAAGGCATCGCGTCGACGATCTCTGAGGATCAAGAAACAACAGATTTAATTTTAATAATTAAATCCTTATTGAGTTATAATCCAAAAAGAAGATTAAAGGACCACAATCCCCTACCTTGTCGTTGTCGATCGAAGGTTGTCGTGGGGTTGGATCGTCGCGGAAGAAGCATCGCGGAGGGAGAATCGTCAGCATCGCGGTACACAGCGTCGCGTCGCTGATCTCCGCGGGTTCAGCGTTCTTCATCGGAGGCCGGCGTTCTTCGCGTTCTTCGCATTCTTCACGAAGAACGAGGAAGATCCTTAGAGATTCTTCAAAGGATTAACACAACATTTCAAAAGGAAGGTGTGTTGGCATTATTTTATTAACATGCCAAAAAAACGAAAAAGTGCTAAGAAACGAACGAAATTAATTCATAGAATTAATTTCAACGAATAAACAGCCCATTTAATTGTTTAAGAAAACTCCCCAGTTGACTTTTTATTTAATAGGGGTTTTCGCGGGTGCGTTACTTAGCGGAAAGAAACGGTGGGGCTCATGTGGGCCCCACGCCACAAATATCCTATCAAGTGGATAGGATATTTTGAATTGCACCCAATCCGTTTCAACTGAGATTAAGCAGCTTAAAGTGGTCTTCAAGCGGCTTTAAGTGAAATAAAAATAAAATTGTCGCACAACTTTATTTTATTTCTTAACTTAAAACCCAAAAAAAACCACAACCAAGGAAACACAACTCTGGAAGAGGCATTTCTAAGCAAATACAGGCGCGGCGATTCCATCGGTGCCTTCGGAATTCGATTCCGAGCACCGGTTCAAAAGTTAGAAAAACTCACTCATTCGTTCACTGAACGTACCCGAGCCAAACTTCCGAAATTAATTCCGGGCACCCCGGGCCTCAGAATCAGGCGCCTTCAGAAACTGCGTTCTTGTAAAATTCCAAAGAAAATTAAGAAAAAAATTTCCTTGAAATTTCTGGGTCTTTATAGTATTGCAATGCCCAGCCCTGCTGGAAACAACCTCCTAGCCAGCCCTGTTGGAAACAACCTCATGGGTAGAGGATCGGTGCCCGCGTAATGTGTTGGTCACACCAAGTCCACAAGAACTCTACGAGGGAACACGAAGCAACTCTGCCGACCAAACCATCAAGAACGGAGCCAGGGGAAAACCACTCACCCTGTTGGTTGAAACCATCATGAACATGACCAGGGGGAAACCACTCAACCCTGCTGGTCAAAACCATCGTGAATAGAACCAGGGGAAACTCAACCCTACTGGTCAAATGAATGAGAACAGAACCCAGGGTATGCTCAACAGTTCTGGTCAAACAAATGAGAACAGAACCAGGGGAACCTCAACCCTTTTGGTTAAACAAACGAGAACAGAGGAACCCTCTACGTCGTGACAGGTCAAGGGTACGCAAAGCATAACACAACACGCACATGTCTCCTACACTATGTGTGGCCCCAAGTCAACTCCAACCAATCACACAAACATCCTCAGGTACAAACAACCACATGTACCTCTAAGCGTTCCCGTACAATCCCAGAGTATATCATGTTTCCAGCCCAAAGGCTATCGTGTAGATGACATCCAACATCAACACAAAGGTGTAAATGTAACAACTCCAACATGCCACCTCATCGGCCCACGAACGACCAACTACATCTCTTCAAACATTTACTTCACTAACACGGGAGTTCACATGATCACACGCCAAGGGTTCTCTGCAAACACCACAAGATGAACATCCACTAGTACACCTTTCATGCTTCCACATTTAAATGAGATCTTGAAGGAGACTCTGCACATCCAAACAGATCACACTGTTGAATTCCTCATGAAAAAACATGCAGGATCGACTACTTACTCACCTCTAATAGATATCCGACGAAAAAGTCACCAGCACCGCTTTACGCCCGAACGACGTCCCGTGATCCTGAGCCTCAACCCTTAAAACAGCCGGGTGCATCACACCATTACGATCCCCTCTGGAAAACACGTCAAAATGACTACTCACTTGAGTGGAATGGATATCCAGAGAAAAAGATGTGTTTTCCATACCGCACATGAGCGGTGCTTCATGGGACCCGCATCCTGGTCCTGTATCACAATGAACAGATTGCACCGTTGCAATCCTCTCGAAAAAGTACACAAGATGGACTATTAACTTGTCCAAAACAGACACCAGGTGATTAAGCTGGAAATCACGGTCAACTCCCAAAACGGCCCTCCCGGGGCCCGCACCAACATGCAGAATTAAAGCAGGCAGATTGCGCAATGCAATGCCCTCGAAAAAACACCCAAAAATGACTGCTCGCACGACCCGAATGGATTCCCAAGGAAAAAGTTACAAAACGCTGCTCGCCGCTCAAAAGACGGGTCATGGGGTCCACACCAAAAATCTGACTTCAACACCCGAAACCACATTGGAAAAATCCTCCTCGACACCAGGGTCCCAATGCCACTGACGGCACTGAAATCGGACGTCGGATGTGTATGCGCCGCTCAAAACCCGAACCCCCGGGAAAACGTTATTCCACTTAAAGGCGTGTCACGCCTTCGAGGCCCCTCGTTTCGAGAATTAAAACCCCTGAAACCATCTCAAAAAGTACTTCTCAATTTAAGGGATGCGTTGCCGCCAACAGTACCCAAAATAGATGCCCTGCGGATGATTAATCAATATAAATCATTTTCATAATAATAATAATAATAATAATATTATTATTATTATAAACCCTTTTTATTGTTTCTTTTAAGACTAGACCGGCCATCCTGGCTGGTCCTCTTCCGCACACTACCCAGTAGCACTGGACCAAAGTGGGTTTGGTTTTCCCCAAACAGACCGGCCATTCGGCTGGTCTTCATCTCCCAACAGGACCCGCAGCGTGCTGGTCCTTGTCTCCCAACAGACCGGCCAAGCTGCCGGTCGTCCTCCACACACCAGCAGGACCCACGGGTCCTGCTTCCTCCGCCCGCCTGAGGCCATGCCTCGGGCTCCCCCGTTGACCGTTCTAGGCCGGCACCCACATACTCTGTTGAGGCCCCTCGTCGCCGCCTCCACTGAATGCTTCGGCCGCCACACGCGTCACTCAGCGCCGCTGCCTCCCGGCTCCACACCGGCCGCGCACCGGCCGCGTGAAGATGCATGTGCCCCTGGCTCCACCGCTCTATGCCAGGCGATCCTGCTTCTAAACACCATTGTCCACCCAGCCGACCACACCTCCGCCTAGACCCCCGTCACGCCTGCTCCCCGGACTGCCGCGCTAGACCGCCGGAGTGCCCAGATCCGCCGGAGAAACACCAAAAACCCGCTAACCTTCGGCGGACAACCGAGAACGCCTCAGGACTCATATTTTTAAACCGAAATAGGCTTTGGAAAGACGAGAGCAAATGATATGTGATTATGGGATTCTATTTAAAATTAAACAGCATTTTGATGCTACAAATCTAGTTCAAGGAGATTGCGGTAAGGAAAAAATAAAAACCGAAACATGCTCCTACCTCGTAGGGCTTCGCCCGACGCTTCCCTCATGATCTGCCGTCACCGCAACACTCAGAGGTGGGAGAGGAGAGCTTGATGGTGGTGGAGAGCTTCCTCATTTGAGATCTCCTGCCAGGGAGGTGCAAGGGGAGAAGAAGAGGGGCTTAGGTGTTTAGATAAAGAAATTAAATTAACATTTAATTTAATTTGTAATACCCACAAAAAGACCTGCGTCCGAACCTCCCGACGGGGTCAAGGATAGGCCTCCCCTAGGGTAAAACCCACCCCCCGAGCACAATGGCTGTCTCTGAATTTTAATCCGAGCTTCTGTTTGAACGTTATAAAATTTAAAGACCGAGGCTGGTAAATTACGAAAACACCCCTGGGGCCATTTTCCACAAAAGGCACGTGCCCACGAAACTTACACCCCTCCTAGGGTAAGCGGCACACTCTGGCCTCAACGGTGCCCTTATTTTTCAAATCTGAGCCACTGTTTAATATATACTTGAGTTTATCCATTAAACGAATAAATTATTTATTTAATTTCTCTGTTTAACGTTCCGGAAGTGAGTGAGGGGTCCAAACACCCCGTGCCAACATGTTTTATGTAGTTCCTAGGGTAAAAACCCCATTATGGACCCATATGTACACTCATATTTATGATCTTAAGCACCGTTTAAGAGTTATCCCATTTATTTCTCGTGCCCAGTGTGAACGCACTGAAAGTTTAATTCCGGCCACACTGGGGCTTGGAATCGCACGCCGTCTGAAGGCGATACTATGGAATAACATCAAGAATATTCCAAATTATTTTATAGCAAAAAACGGGTTCTTAAATCATTCCATACTTCAATATTTTTGTCCACGAAAATCAAACCTAGGGAACAACTCAGGGTACTAAGACCACACCTGGCTCTCCCGTACCCAGAAGAACTCTTGCACAATCCCGCGTCATCGCACACAAACCAAAGGGTTTGATCTATTCACGCGAGGTCTGCCCTTGCCGACTACATGCATTGGAGCACACACACTTCTTCTCGGGTGAGCCACGTGGGAGACGTCATGCACCCACTCCAGACCTTGGGGTTAGGGAAAAGTGGTAGGGAACCTCACCATCCCTTCGCATGTTCTCAAACGGTCTGAAGGACCTCGGGGGTAGCTCACCTCCGCGATCGAACCTCTACATCACACGCCATGACTGGGATCACCATTTGGACCTGGGACGAAGCCCGGTGATTCCCTCCTTTAGAATATCCATATGGTGAAACACCCAAGGATATCTGATCACGAATGATTTCATAGTTGATGTCTCGCAACCAAGACTCTCTTACACGATCGAAGAACGAAGGAGTTGACACCATCGACTAAAGAAAATGTCATACGGCTTTTCCCTTACCAACACAGGGTTACACCGACGCCTCGCGCCACCCTAGTAACAACTCAATCAAAGATCATGGAGAAAAGGTATTTCACAGATAGAGTCTAACAATTCTAATACAAAAAGTAGAAGAGCTGTAGAGCGTTGTAACACCCCTAGATTTTATGAAAAATATTCTTTTAATTTCATTTATGTCTTCTATTATATACCACACCAAGTTTATCTTGTACTATACGCAACACCGTATTAGCTTGCAGTATACACAACGCTATTCTTGGACCGTGTTACACACAATTTGATGTTCGTTTTATAATAATCATTCTACGCAACATTGAGTGTGTTTATATATATATATATATATATATATTCAATGTATAAATAAAATATGGTTGGATTCTGTTATACGAAACAACAAAGGATTCTTGCACAACACGGAAAACTGACTTGGCTTGCATTACACGCAGTCACGACCTTCCTCGATAGCGTGTGTTGTACGCAATACCGAGTTTTACTAAAGAACAATATATTATTATAATATTATTATGAAATAGCTGTTATGAATAGTATTAACTAAATTTTGAATTTTATAACATTATTATTCATCTTATAAATTTTCTAAAACATTTTATGTGAACAAAATAATTTTTTTCGGGTAAAATAAGTATTTTTCAAAAAATGCAGTTTTGCCGCCTTTTGATGGCGCACCCACTTTAAATCTGGTTTTTGACATGTTTATAAGTTTTAATTTACAAAAGAAAATTATTCTTTGGAATAAGGATATAAAATTTTACCTTGGATAAAATTTTCATTTTATTCTGATAACTTTCATATTTTAATGAATAGTAAAAACACACTATATTTTAATTAAAAACAACTTTTTTCATCGTAATAATTTATGTGGTTAAATTATAATATTGAATGGTCTTAAAGTATAAATAGAATATATTTTTACCATTTAATATAATGTATGTCATTATCATTGATTTTACTTTGAATTCGTAGGTTAAATCAATTCAATCTTTTATAATGTTTTAAACAAAAACCCGTTTTCATTCGACAACAGGATTAATTTTAATTTAATTTCTACAACTTCTGTGTATTGAATTTTGAAAAATGGATTCCATATTTGGAATCAGTGGGTCCAAATTATATTAATATACTAATTTTTATTTTTGGGCATTATGAATAGTAAATACAGTAAATTTTATTTACCATAGTTAAAGGTAAATCGGGTAATTAAGGGTAAATATATATTTATAAAATTACCCTAAAACCTGCCAAAATCCTATTGGATGACTAAAAGTCAACCCATATCACCTAAGGGTAGGATTATAATCATTTAATGGACTTTTGTCCGTGAATATAACTTAATTATTATTAAAACCAAAGAAAGTGACAACATGTCACTCTCTTAAATCTTATAAGTTTATTAATTTTAATTTAGTGATAAACATCATGAAACATCGAACATGAATAGTCTCTAGAAAACTAATGAAATTATCTACATCGTATGAATTCATTTATAATTTTTAGGGATTAAATAATTATTATTAATTGTAACACAATAGTGATGCAGAAATTGTTTATCTAGTGAAAAATCAAGAATATAGTTTTTATTAAACTAATAGTAACCATAAAATGCCCAAAAACCCTTACCAAAACGTATTGGTCATGTACATTTAAATCATAATCATCCAATGGTAGAATATTTGACCATTTGGAGCCTTATAAAAGCGATTATGACACTTATATTATATTATTTTAAATGATGCCAATGTTGTCACCTTCCTAATTTAATAAATATAACAATTTAAATATTGTGATTTTAAGATGATCAATTTGAGTGAAAGTATTATTATAAAAGTTAATATATTTATCTTCATCATAGGATTTTATTTTTAATTTTTATGCAAAAAATAAGTATATTAAATAATTATACAAAAATGTTGTAGTAATTATTTTATTAAGAGATAAACCAAATAAATGGTTTTAAAAATAATAAAATAAATATTATATGAACTATTTAATGTTCTAAACTAATTTTCTAGATATATATGACCTTTTATGATTCTACTAAAGCTTTTATTTTGAACATATCTTCTGTATATATTTTATTTAAATTCAAATAAATGAATAGTGTTAAAATTGACTCTATTGTTATTTTATAAAAATAATATATTATAAAATTGTTTTAAAATAAAAAATACATTTAAAAATTATAATTTTAAATTTATACGATATAAAATATTATAAAGTATCCAATTATTGACAATCCACAACAAATAATTAATTATTTGTTATAATTTAAATTTTAGAATGTTATTACCACAAATAAAACTAAATTGATTAAATTAGGATAAATCAAGTTGATAATGTTTAAAATAAATTCCTAACATGTCTAAATTTGATTGGTTGATGAGATTACAACCCTATCGCATCTAATCTTCATATATGAGTCATTCTTTGAGGTTTTTAAGTGGGGTATGATTTATTATAAATTAATATTTTTAAGAATTCCAAAGGTGGCCCTCTTCTCCCTTATAAAAGGGCACCTCCTCCCTCTCTTCCTCACACCACATTGAGCCTTCAGACTCGGCCAAACCCTGCCAAGTTCTTCTCTCCACTTCCCTATAGACATCCTAGAGGTCCTGGTATTCTTCAATGACCAATTTTAGTGCCCTAAAAGAAGGTCTCAAAGAAGCACTTCAAAGAAGAGGTAATGCCAGTTACCGATTCTTTCATCTTTATTTCTTCTTCCACTTCTTATTATTTAGTTGTTTCATAATGAAGTAATAAAATCAGTATCACTCATATACTGATATGTTATTATAAGTATTAAACAACCCTATTTCACCATCTATCCATCCTACGGAAAATGAAATCACCGCGCGTGCGTACGTACGGAATATAGTCTCCACGTCGTGGTGTAATCTATTTTCCACCACCACCTTACTTGGATATGTATAATTGTGTAAATAATAACAATATATGATTATTCTAAAGTGATATTGAATCTTAAATAGTATACATACACTCCAATACAGTCCCACGATCATGAGAACGATATCATCGCTCGTGCGTATGTACGGACTACCGTCTCCACGACGCGATGAGATTCATTCTCCACGTTAACCATTCATGAATGATTATAAAGTATATATAATAAGTAATAATGAAATATATGACATAATAATGATACTTGATTTAAGTGTATATATATGTATTTCATCTACTTAATTCCATTCAACTCAATAAGGAAACGAAAACAGCGTTCATGCGTACGTACGGCCTACTGTCTCCATGAACGGTGTATTTCATTCCATTTACTGATTTATTATATATAAGTATATTCTGAATAATAATTATATATAAATCATGTTTTATATTATGTAATTAAGTAATCATGATCTAAGTAATCATATGAATAATTACAAGTCAAAACATGGATGACAAATGAAACAATTTTACCCAAAACGCTCTTTAACATGGAATTTACAAAAGAACGGGTAATATAATGTCATAAGTGAACCATATATGATATCATAACAATTATTATGATTCTAGATTAAGTCAATGACATTATTTAAATCATTATACAAGAGTTTCGGACACTTACGAAGAAAATCGGACCTAAGGTAAGGGAAATATCACAATCTCATTTTTATCCGAGATTGTTTATACTTTGGAATTTACTGGGGTGTATTTTATCGTCCACATCCGTGTTTCCTCAATATGAAATGTTATTTCCATCCACCTAAAACTTTATAAATCTTATTTTACCCTTCGGTGAGTTTTTAGTAAAAGATATAAAAGGAATCTTTTTTCGTTTTTCGTATGAGGTACTTTTTGAATTTTCTGAAAAAAAGTACGAGAAGAATGTTTTTTTTAACTTATACCGCATGAATGGATTTTTAAAACATTATTTCCAAGAAGCTTACTTTACAAGTTTTCAAGTTTATTTTTAATCAACTTCTTTATGTTTAAAATTGTATGACATGTTAAGAAAGGAAAATGTTTTTGAAGTAGAAAGGATATCTTCCTCAAGAATGGAGTTCAAGTGTTTTATCAAAGTTATTTTCCATCTAAGATAATATAGGGTTCTGTTTATATCCCTATTATTACATTTATATGATTATGTTGTGATGGAAATATTTTTATGAATTCCTTTATCTTATATGAATTGTTTTATGATGTCATGATGTTTAAGATTTCCATTTTTATTACATGGGTTATGTGATGATGTATGATTTATGATTTTGTGGAACAAATAATAATGGTATCATTATGAGATGGGTGGGACCTATATCCCCCTCCAATGCATTGGGTAAAGATTTTATATCTCATGAGATAGACATGGCTGGAACGGCAGGTTAAACTGGTTCAGTGAGGCAGGACTGAAACGAGGAATGAACTCGGTTCAGAAATGGACTTTGTCCGCTAAGATAGTCTTGGAAATGAGTCTTGACTACTAAGAAATGATTCTCTATGATTATGTTTGTATGCCAAAAAGTTTCATGTTTTATGTTATGATTAATGGGATTACATTTCACTACTATGATTTATCCCATGTTATGATATTATGATCTCTTTTGCAGGTTAAGATATCGAAAATGTTATGTTCTTATGAATATGATGTGACTGATATTTCTTTTGTTTACACTTAGTTAGCATTTGAGATTAACCTTTTATGTTTTATTTTTCCCAGGATATAAAGAACGGTTTTAGGTAAAAAAAGGAAGATCTTTATGGGAGATGTTGAAGATCTTTCACCACAATTAGATGATTATATTCCGAGTTTCCAAAGACACTAAACTGTTACAATCCTTGTGTGTGTGTTTTTGTTATGTACTATGTATTCTGCAAAAGTAATGTAATTTCCATGTACGTCAAGCCTCGAGTCTCTACAGTTGTTATCAGAGGGAGGTTTAGTCAACATTTGGAAACTAGGATGCGAAAATGTTAGTGAGATCCCTAGAGATATTTCTAAGGTATGTATAAGGATGTACCTAAGGATAAGTATACGTATAGGATATAGTCCGGGAACTATGGTAATGATCATAGAATTTAACCTAAGATGTTAGATATTGAAGGTAATCCTTCTTTATTATAGTGTTTTCCCTAGCATGATTTTTGCCTCTCACACTATTCTTTTTGGGTTTTAGATGATGGATGGAACCCGAAGGAACTGTGTTGATCAATGCAATGGACAATGCAATGATTTTCCTCTTGAACAAACAAATGTTATGGGAGATGGAGTTCAAAATATTATTTCTATACTTATAGAAGCTATGAATCATTCTAGACTTCCAAATGAGCAGAGAAGGGAACAATATTCTATTGAGTCCTTCATGAGGCAACGTCCACCTTCTTCCAGTGGGTCTTCTGATCCACTTGTTCCCGAACAATGGATAAATACTACTGAAAAGATATTTTCAGTTATTCAATGTTCTGAACATGATAAAGTCATCTTAGAAGTGTGTCGTTTGGAAGGTTATGCTGATCAATGGTGGAATCTTATAAAGAATACGAGGCCAAGAGATGAAGTTGAGTCCATGGAATGGGACGAGTTCAAGAACTTATTTTTCAATAATTACTTCCCTCGTATTCTTCAAACAAAGATGGAGATGGAGTTTCTTGAACTAAAGAAAAAGGATGATGAATCTGTTGGTATATATGAAGCGAATTTTACAAGGCTTGCAAGGTATGCATCTGGATTTATCATCCAACCTGAAAGTAAAGTTGATTGATTCATCAGTGGCTTAAAACCAATTCTTTGAAGGGCATTAGCTATAAGAGACTTCAGTAGCTATGAAGAAATTGTGCGTTGTGCTATCAAGGTAGAAATGGAAGTTGGTGTTACTTATCCATCTCATAGTTTTGACAAAAAACGAAATATGGAGTTCAAGGAGAAATCTTAGAATAATGGCGAAAAGAAGATGAATGTTTCCTTATGCTCAAAGCGTGGAAAGAAGCATGGTGGAGATTGTCTTAAAGGAACAAGTAAATGTTTCAAATGTGGAAAGGAATTACATCAGGCATTTTAATGCCGCAATGATGGGAAGAAGATGTCTAATGATGCAAACAAAGGAAGGGATACAGAGAATGAACTTACTAAACTTCAATGCTTCAAGTGAAAGGAAATGGGGCATTATGCTAATAAATCCCTTATCCAAGGGTTAGTGATGATCGACATGAGCTACCACTTAAGGAAAAGGACAAAGGGAAGTCACATGAGATCACCATTGGCGATGTTGAATATGACAACGATGTGGTGGAATGATTAAGTGTTTATGTAATGGGATTCCAAAATAATGTTGTATATAGTATCTTGGAATATTGGAATATTTATGTATTGGTCTATTGTGGTTTTCAATAATTTTATGGTACCGATAACCATGGAAAGTGATTGAGAAATTTTGGTAAGCAGATGATTTGCGCATAATGAAGGGATAAGAAGATAATGAGATGTTTGATTGTATTCATGAGCTCCTAATAGATATAAGGACTAAGTGATATATCATGGTTTGAGTATAAAGAATTTTGAGGATTTTGGTATGTGGAAAGTGTTAACTTTTAACTGCATTCATGTTTTCACTAAGGTTCAATGGGTATTCATTCTTCAAGAGAATACATGATTAAGGTATTCACATGTTTGTAATTTGATCAACAAGATATATCTTATGATATATGGGGGATAAATGATGGAATTCACGTGATTGTTATGTGACATTTCATGTAATCATTTTCTTTATACTATGAGCTTCGACCGAAGTATTTTAAATAAGCCTAAAGATTGGAATGGATTATGTTGGATAGAAGTTATTATTGTTTAAGGATAGAACTTTTTTCAATATTATTTATGGGATGTTATAGTAATGTAGTTTTAGAAAAAGGAAAACCTGCAGGATGGGGGACATCACATCGCGTCAGACAAGGCTATGGGAATCAAACCCACAACCAAAGTGCGATTGGCCTTTATCGCCTTCCACTGGCCTATAGGAAGTCCTTGGTTAGTAGAAACTAGTTTTATTTTATTAAGAGGTATGATATATGACGTATAAGTTCATTTTTGGAATCGTATATGATTAACCTCACCAGAGATGGACTTATGTATTTTTGATAACTTTTCTTGAAACAGATGGAATGACCCATCATTATATCACATGATCTGCTAACTCTTCATGAATAACAAATTCAACTTCATTTCTTTAAGATATGAAGTGGAAATTGTTCAAAGCACGAACAATAGTGAGATTGTACCAAAATCAAGCAAATATTTCTTCTAATTCGAAATTTTCAAATTTAAGGAAATGATATTGAAAACCAAAAATGTTGTCCTATTGATCTTATATCCGATGAATCAGATGGTACCTTAGATCATCCCAAATCTATGGATTTGGGATTGATGGATTTTTCATAGCCATGTTCTCTACCACTCTCCATCTGAACATGATGGTTAGATTTCTCTTCCATATCCATATTTTCACCTATGTTCTCCTATGTGGAAACCCATTAGTTAATTTGGGTAACCGTTACATTTCATACATTAGTTTTTAAAGTCATGTTTTTGTATTCCTCTTTACGATGTGGGTTTCTATTAAAGAAATTTTCAAGTAGCAAACCATTTATAACCCCGACGAATTTCGAGGGCGAAATTCATTGTAAGGGGGGTAGAATGTAACACCCCAAGATTTTTTGAAAAATATTCTTTTAATTTCATTGATGTCTTCTATTATATACCACACCATGTTTAGCTAGTAATATACACAAAACCGTATTAGCTTGTAGTATACGCAATGCTATTCTTGGATTGTGTTACACACAATTTCAAGTTCGTTTTATAATAATCATTCTACGCAACATTGAGTGTGTTTATATATATATATTCAATGTATAAATAAAATATGGTTGGATTCTGTTATACGAATCAATGAAGGCTTCTTGCACAACACGAAACCCTGACTTGGCTTGCATTACACGCAATCGCGACCTTCCTCGATAGCGTGTGTTATACGCAATACGGAGTTTTACTAAACAACGATATATTATTATAATATTATTATGAACTAGCCGTTATGAATAGTATTAACTAAATTTTGAATTTTATAACATTATTATTCATCTTATAAATTTTCTAAAACATTTTATGTGAACAAAATAAATTTTTTGGGTAAAATAAATATTTTTAAAAAAATGCAGTTTTGCCGCCTTTTGATGGCGCACCCACTTTAAATCTAGTTTTTGACAAGTATATAAGTTCTATTTTACAAAATAAAATTATTCTTTGGAATAAGGTCATAAAATTTTACCTTGGATAAAATTTTCATGTTATTCTGATAACTTTCATATTTTAATGAATAGTAAAACACGCTATATTTTAATTAAAAACAAATTTTTTCATCGTAATAATTTATGTGGTTAAATTATAATATTGAATGGTATTAAAGTATAAATAGAATATATTTTTACCATTTAATATAATTTATGTCATTAGCATTGATTTTACTTTGAATTCGTAGGTTAAATCAATTCAATCTTTTGTAATATTTTAAACTAAAACCCGTTTCTTTCGAAAACAGGATTAATTTTAATTTAATTTCTGAAACTTCTGTGTATTGAATTTGGAAAAATGGATTCCATATTTGGAATCAGTGGGTCCAAATTATATTAATATAAAACTTTTTATTTTTGGGCATTATGAATAGTAACTACGGTAAATTTTATTTACCATAGTTAAAGGTAAATCGGGTAATTAAGGGTAAATATAAGATTATAAAATTACTCTAACACCTGCCAAAATCCTATTGGATGACTAAAAGTCGACCCATATCACCGAAGGGTCGGATTAGAATCATTTAATGGACTTTTGTCCATGAAAGTAACTTAATTATCATTAAAACCAAAGAAAGTTACAACATGTCACTTTCTTAAATCTTATAAGTATATTAATTTTAATATAGTTATAAACTTCATGAAACATTGAACATGAATAGTCTCTAGAAAACTAATGAAATTATCTACATCATATGAATTTATTTATAATTTTTAGGGATTAAATAATTATCATTAATTGTAACACAATAGTGATGCAGAAATTGTTTATCTAGTTAAAAAACAAGAATATAGTTTTTATTAAACTAATAGTAACCATAAAATGCCCAAAACACTGACCAAAACTTATTGGTCATGTAAATTTAAAACATAATCATCCAATGGTCGAATATTTTACCATTTCGAGCCTTATAAAAGTGATTATGACACTTATATTATATTATTTTAAATGATGCCAAAGTTGTCACCTTCATAATTTAATAAATATAACAATTTAAATATTGTGATTTTAAGATGATAAATTCGAGTAAAAGTATTATTATAAAAGGTAATATATTTATCGTCATCATAGGATTTTATTTTTAATTTTTATGCAAAAAATACGTATATTAAATAATTATACAAAAATGTTGTAGTAAATATTTTATTAAGATATAAACCAAATAAATGGTTTTAAAAATAATAAAATAAATATTATATGAACTATTTAATGTTCTACACTAATTTTCTAGATACATATGAACTTTTATGATTCTATTAAAGCTTTTATTTCGAACATATCTTCTGTATATATTTTATTTAAATTCAAATAAATGAATAGTGTCAAAATTGACACTATTGTTATTTTATAAAAATAATATATTATAAAATTGTTTAAAAATCACAAATACATTTAGAAATTATAATTTTAAATTTATATGGTATAAAATGTTATAAAGTAGCCAATTATGGACAATTCACAATAAATAATTAATTATTTTTTATAACTTAAATTTTAGAATGTTATTACCACAAATAAAATTAAATTGATTAAATTAGGATAAATCAAGTTGATAATGTTTAAAATAAATTCCTAACATGTTTAAATTCTATTGGTTGATGATATTACAACTCTATATAATCTAATATTTTTATATGAGTCATTTTTGGAGGTTTTTAAGTGGGGTTAGATTAATTATAAATTAATATGTTTTAGAATTCCAAAGGTGCCCCTCTCCTCCCTTATAAAAGGGCACCTCCTTCCTCTCTTCCTCACACCACTTTGAGCCTTCATGATCGGCCAAACCCTACCAATTTCTTCTCTCCACTTCCCTAAAGACATCCTAGAGGTCCTGGTCTTCTTCAAAGACCAATTTTAGTGCCCTAAAAGGAGGTCTCAAAGAAGCACTTCAAAAAAGAGGTAATGCCCGTTACCGATTCTTTCATATTTATTTCTTCTTCCACTTCTTATTATTTAGTTTTTTCATCATGAAGTAATAACATCAGTATCAATCATATACTGATATGTTATTATAATTATGAAATAACCCTATTTCACCATCTATCCATCCTACGGAAAATGAAATCACCGCGCGTGCGTATGTACGGAATACCGTCTCCACATCGTGGTGTAATATATTTTCCACCACCATACTTGGATAGGTATAATGGTGTAAATAATAACTATATATGATTATTCTAAAGGTATATTGATTCTGAAATAGTATACATACACTCCAATACAGTCCCACGATCATGAGAATGATATCATCGCTCGTGCGTTCGTACGGACTACCGTCTCCACGACGCGATGAGATTCATTCTCCACGTTAACCATTCATGAATGATTATAAAGTATATATAATAAGTAATCATGAAATATATTACATAATAATGATACTGGATTTATGTGTATATATATGTATGTCATCTACTTAATTCCATTCAACTCAATAAGGAAACAAAAACAGCGTCCATGTGTACGTACGGTATACCGTCTCCATAAACGGTGTATTTCTTTCCATTTACTGATTTATTATATATATATGTATATTATGAATAATAATTATATATAAATCATGTTTTATATTCTGGAATTAAGTAATCATGATCTAAGTAATCATATGAATAATTACAACTCAAAACACGGATGACAAATGAAACAATTTTACCCAAAACGCTCTTTAACATGGAATTTACAAAAGAACGGGTAATATAAAGTCATAAGTGAACCATATATGATATCATAACAATGAGTATGATTCTTTAATAAGTCAATGACATTATTTAAATCATTATACAGGAGGTTCGGAGACTTACGAAGCAAATCAGACCTAAGGTAAGGGAAATATCACAATCTCATTTTAATCCGAGATTGTTTGTACTTTGGAATTTACTAGGGTGTATTTTATCATCCACATTCATGTTTCCTCAATATGAAATGTTATTTCCATCCACCTAGAATTGTTTAAATCCTATTTTACCCTTTGGTGAGTTTTTAGTAAAAGATATGAAATGAATCTTTTGTCTTTTTTCATACGAGGTACTTTTCGACTTTTCTGAAAAAAGTACGAGAAGAATGTTTTTTTAACTTATACGGCATGAATGGATTTTAAAAAATTATTTCCAAGAATCTTAATTTACAAGTTTTCAAGTTTATTTTTAATCAAATTATTTTAGTTTAAAATAGTATGACATGTTAAGAAAGGAAAATGTTTTTGAAGTAGAAAGGATATCTTTCTCAAGAATGGAGTTCAAGTGTTTTATCAAAGTTATTTTCCATCTAAGATAATATAGGGTTCTGTTTCTGTAGAGACCAGTATCTTGAAGTACATAAACATTACATTACTTTTGCGGAATACTTAGTACATAACAAAAAATACACACACAAGGATCGTAATAGTTTAGTGTCTTTGGAAACTCGGAACGTAATCTTCTAATCGTGGTGAAAGATCTCCAATATCTCCCATAAAGATCTTCCCTTTTTTTACCTAAAACCTTTATTTATATCCAGGGGAAAAGAAAAAATAAAAGGGTGAGCTCAAATGCTTAGTAAGGGTAAACAAAAGAAAATCAATCACATCATATTCATAAGAACATAACTTTTGGAAATCTTAACCCGCAAAAGAGAGCATAATTTCAAAACATGGGATAAATCATAGTAGTGAAATGTAATCACAATAATCATAACTTAAAACATGAAACTTTGTGGCATTCACACATAATCATAGAGAATCATTTATTGTTAGTCAAGACTCATTTCCAAGACTATCTTAGTGGACAAAGTCCCTTTCTGAATCGAGTAACCCTCGTTTCAGTCCTGTTTCACTGAACCGGTATAACCTACCATTCCAGCCATGTCTATCTCATGAGATATAAAATATTTACTCAATGCATTGGAGGGAGATATAGGTCCCACCCATCTCATAATGATACCATTCTTATGTGTGCCACAAAATCATAAATCATACATCATTTCATAACCCATGTAATAAAAATGGGATTCTTAAACAACATGACATCATAAAACCATTCATATAAGATAAAGGAATTCATAAACATAATTCCATCACAACATAGTCAAATCAATGTAATAATATGGATAGAAACATAACCCTTTATTATCTTATATGGAAAATAATTTTTATAAAACACTTGAAATGAATTCTTGAGGAAAATATCCTTTCTTCTTCAAAATCAATTTTCTTTCCACAAAACATCATGCAATTTTAAAAGAAAGATATTTTATTAAAAATAGTGATGAAATATTTTGGAGGAATCTTCATGAAAATAAGGCTTTATAAAACCGTAAAAATCCGTTCGTGCCGTTTAAGTTAAAAAAAACATTCTTCGTACTTTTGTCGGAAAAGTCAAAAAGTACCTTGTACAAAAAAACGACAAAAGATTTTTTTCATGTTCTTTACTAAAAACTCACCTAAGGGTAAAATTGGATTTAAACTATTGTAAGTGGATGGAAACAATATTAAATATTGATGGAACATGGATGTGGATGATAAAATACACCCCAGTAAATGCCAAAGTAATAACAATCTCGGATAAAAATGAGATTGTGATATTTTCCCTTACCTTAGGTCCGACTTGATTTGTGAGTGTCCGAACCTCCTGTATAATGATTTAAATCAGGTCATTGACTTATTACAGAATCATATTAATTGTTATTATATCATATATGGTCCACTTATGACTTTATATTACCCGTTCTTTTGTAAATTCATGTTAAAGTAGCGTTTTGGGTAAAATCGTCTCATTTGTCGTTCGTGTTTTTAACTTGTAATTATTCATATGATTACTTAGATCATGATTAATTAATTCCATAATATAAAACATGATTTATATATATATATATTCATAATACACATATATAATAAATCAGTAAATGGAAAGAAATACACCGTTCATGGAGACGGTAGTCCGTACGTACGCATGAACGCTGTTTTCGTTTCCTTATTGAATTTAATGGAATTAAGTAGATGACATACATATAAATATAAATAATTCCAGTATAATTATTAGGTCATATATTTCATTAGTACTTATTATATATACTTTATAATCATTCATGAATGGTTAATCATTGAGAATGAATCTCATCGCGTCGTGGAGACGGTAGTCCGTACGTACGCACGAGCGATGATATCGTTCCCACGGTCGTGGAATTGTGTTGAAGTGTATGTATACTATTTCAGTATCAATATCATTTTATAATAATCATATATAGTTACTCATTACACCATTATACCCATCCAATTAAGGTGGTGACGGAAAATAGATTACACCACGGCATGGAGACGGTATTCCGTACATACGCACGCGCGGTGATTTCATTTTTCCGTAGGATGGATAGAAGGTGAATTAGGGTTGTTTCATATTTATAATAACATATCAGTATTTAAGTAATACTGATGTTATTACTTTGTCATGAAACAACTAAAGACGAAGAAGTTGAAGAAGAAAGAAATTGAAAAGATCGGTAATGGATATTACCTCTTCTTTGAAATGCCTCCTTGAATCCTCCACTTAGGGAACTAAGATTGGTCTTTGAAGAAGACCAGGACCTCTAGGATTATTCTAGGGAAGTGGAGAAGGGATTTTGGCAGGGGTTGGCCGAGCTTGAATGCTCAAATTGGTGTGAGGAGGAGGGGGAGGAGGTGTCCTTTTATAAGGGAGGAGAGGGGCACCTTAGGAATATCTCAAAATATTATTTTATATTAAAGTCAAAATCGGTTTATAATGGTTCCAAAGGGTCTTATTTTGAAGCTAAAGTGGGGATGGGTAGAAATACTATCCAACAATAGGATTTATACAAGTTTAGGTTTTTATTTTAACCTTATCAATTAGATTTAACTCTAAGTTAAATAATTTAACTTTTACCGTGTCTTTTTTTTTTCTTTCACTATATGGTTAATACACTTACTATAACATGCCAAAAGAACCCCAAATTGTATATTATTAATACATATATCCTTATCTAAGTCATGTGGCCTAACCTTAGATTTTTAGGAATAAAATAAAAATTAATAATATAATATTTGATTTAAAAACTATTTTGTGTCAATTTTGACACTATTTGATACATGATTTTTGTGAAAGTCATAACAGAATTATATGTTCGAACAAAGTTGATTAAATCAACAATAATATATCATAAAAACCTATAAAATTAGTGTAATTCATAAAAAGTCTCAAATTACATTTATTTTGGTATTTATAATATCAATTATGTCAATATTTCATTAATAAGATAATTACTGCATCATCTTTGTGTCATAAATAATGTAAATTATTTGATGTCTAAAAATTACAAATAAAATACCATCATGTAGGAAATCTTTTTATATTTCTAATGAATATTTACAATCGAATTTATCTTATGTAAAACCTTGTATTAAAAACGTTTTAGTAAATAAACTTTAATTTTAACTCTTTTAACTCTTCTTTGAATTAAATAATAATAAATGTCCTAATCTAATCCAAGTGGGCCTAAATGGTCATATTTTATTCCTAAGCTTGTTTTTGGTCGAATTAAACTTGTCCAATAGAATAAGGACATGTGTTAGGGTAATAATAATATCATTTTTACCCTTAATTGCCCTATTTACTTTTAACCGTGGTAAATAAAAGTAAAAAGTTACTATTCACCAAAAATTATTTTCATCTCATTGAACCACATTTTACTTACTGACATCAACCGTGTGTCTCGTATTTTTGAAATTCCATTCACAAAAGTGGTAAAATTAAGATTTATGAAGAAATTAATTTTTTTAACTACCACTTAGTAGTTTCACTATTCATCAAAAATTGATGTTTTTCAGAACAATGCCAAAATTTCATCCTAAGCTATATTTCATATTCCGAATTCAAAAATGAAGTCTATTTTACCAAATTCATATCATAGAAGTTTCATTAATTAATTTTATAATTAAATCCCGCTGTTAAAACAAAGAGCGTGTTTTTAAGAAACAATATCTATCAAAAGATTGACACTTGATTATGTCTGGTTTAAATGTGAAATTACATCCAATGACCAACATTGTATTAAATTGTAAAAATATACTTTAAAACCACTCAAATTAATGGTTTATCACTATTAATTATTTCGATTAAAAAAGTTGTTTTTAATTATAATTTAGTAATTTTCACTATTCATCAGAATATGAAAGTTATCCGAAAAGTACCAAAATTTCACCTTAGGCTAAATTCGATACTCCGAATCCAAAAATGAAGTCCATTTTGAGAGCTAAAATTTCTAAAATTTAAAAACTGGTTATTACTATTCATAACGGCTAGTTTTAATAATATTTTAATAGCATATCGTTGTTTCTTGAAACTCAGTATTGCGTACTACATGCGCTATCGAGGAAGGTTGCGATTGCGTGTAATGTAAGGCAAGTCAAAGATGCATGTTGTGCAAGCCCCTTTCGGTGTAGCGTACAACACAAGACATTAATAAAATTAAAAAGAATATTTTTCATAAAATCTCGGGCTGTTACATTCTACCCCCCTTAAAATGAATTTCGCCCTCGAAATTCGTCGGGGTTATAAATGGTTTACTATTCAAAAGTTTCTTTAATAGAAACCCACATCGTAAAAAGTAATATCAAAACCAATCTTTAAAAACAAAAGTATGAAACGTAACGGTTACCCAAATAAACTAATCACTGGGTTTCCACATAAGTGAAAATATGGATATGGAAGAAAAATCTAACCATCATGTTCTGATGGAGAGTGGTAGAGAACAAGGCTATGGAAAAGCCAACAATCACAAATCCATAAATTTGTGACGATATAAGGTACCATCCAATTAATCAGATATAAGATCACTAGGACAACATTTTTTTTTGTTTTCAAGATCGTTTCCCTAAAGTTGAAGAATTTGAATTAGAATAAATACTTACTTTATTTTGGTACAATTGCACTATTTTTCGTGCCTTGAACAATTTCCACTTCATCTCTTAAATAAATGAAGTTGAATTTGTTATTCGTGAAGTGTTAGCAGATTATGTGATAGAATGACGGGTCATTCCATCTGTCTCAAACAAAAGGTTAGCAAAAATTATATACATAAGTCGATCTATAGTGAGATTAATCATATATGGTTCCTAAAATGGGCTTATACTTCATATGTCATACTTCTTAATATAATAAAACTAGTTTCTACTAAACAGGGACTTCCTTTAGGCCAGTGGTAGGTGATAAAGGTCAGTCGCACTTCGGTTGTGGGTTCGATTCCCACAGCCTTGTTCGAAGCGATGGGCTGTCGCCCATCCTGCAGGTTGTCCTTTTTCTAAAACTACATTACTATAACATCCCATCAATAATATCGAGAAAACTTCTATCCTTAAACAATACTAACTTATGCCCAACATAATCCATTCCAATCTTTAGGCTTATCCATAATACTGCAGTCCACTCTCATAACATAGTGAAAACGATTACCAGAGATTTAATACTGTCGTTAATCCCCATATATCATAAGATATGTCTTGTTAGTAACATTCCAAACATTCAAAGGCCTTAATCATGTATTCTCTTGAATACCCATTGAACCATAGTGAAAACTTGAATGTAGTTAAAAGTTAACACCTTCCACATACCAAAATCCTCAAAATTGTATATACTCAAACCATGATATCACTTAGTCCTTATATTAATCATGAGCTCATGAATAATGTCAAACATTTCATTTTCTCCTTATCCCTTCATTATGCGCATATCATCTACTTTCCAAAATATTTGAATCACTTTTCATGGTTACCGGTACCTTAAAATTATTGAAAACCACAATAGAATAATACAACAATAAAAGTACCTCAACAACATTATTCTTGAATACCAATACATAAACACTTCAATCCATCCTCTTCAATTATTGTCCCGGAATAAGTCCTTCCTTGATATAGAAGTAACTTTTTAGGTCAGGGCATTGAGTTGGGTAATTCCCATGTTCTCCACAAATAATACATTGAACTCCATAACAGTCTGTCACTCTATGACCCTTTTCTCCACACAGATAACATTGGTTCCTCCATTTGAGGTATTCCTCAAGGTTATTTTTCCCTTCTTTAGAAATCTCAATCTTCTTTTCTTTATGCTCCTCAACATGAACTTGCATAATAGTTTATCTTCCTCTTCTTTGATGAATTAGGCATACCACTAAATTTCACCTTGTTAATCATATATCGCGATGACTGATTTGGCATAATCACAAGATTTTTCTCTCTAGGGATTACACAATTTTGTTGCTCATAGTCACCAATTTGTCCATTGGATTCAATGTTAACCGAATTCCTTCTGGTTCCCTCCATTAACTAAAACACAAAAAGAATCTTATGAGAGGGAAAAATCATGCTAGAGAAAACAACATTATAAAGGGGGAGTATCCTCAATATCTAACTTCTTAGGTTAAATTCTATGATCGTTACCGTAGTTCTAGTACTGTATCTTATACGTATACTTATCCTTAGGGACATCCCTAGACATACCTTAGAAATATCTCTAGGGATCTCACTAAAGTTCTCGCATCCTAGTTCCAAAGGTTGACTAAACCTTTCCTCTGATACCAACTTTAGAGACCCGTATCTTGACGTACATGAACATTACATTACTTTTGCGGAATACTTAGTACATAACAAAAAATACACACACAAGGATCGTAATAGTTTAGTGTCTTTGGAAACTCGGAACGTAATCTTCTAATCGTGGTGAAAGATCTCCAATATCTCCCATAAATATATTCCCTTTTTTTTACCTAAAAACTTTCTTTATATCCTGGGGAAAAGAAAACATAAAAGGGTGAGCTCAAATGCTCAGTAAGGGTAAACAAAAGAAAATCAATCACATCATATTCATAAGAACATAACTTTTGGAAATCTTAACCTGCAAAAGAGAGCATAATTTCATAACATGGGATAAATCATAGTAGTGAAATGTAATCACAATAATCATAACTTAAAACATGAAACTTTGTGGAATTCACACATAATCATAGAGAATCATTTCTTGTTAGTCAAGACTCATTTCCAAGACTATCTTAGTGGACAAAGTCCCTTTCTGAATCGAGTAACCCTCGTTTCAGTCCTGTTTCACTGAACCGGTATAACCTACCATTCCAGCCATGTCTATCTCATGAGATATAAAATCTTTACCCAATTCATTGGAGGGAGATATAGGTCCCACCCATCTCATAATGATACCATTCTTATGTGTGCCACAAAATCATAAATCATACATCATTTCATAACCCATGTAATAAAAATGGGATTCTTAAACAACATGTCATCATAAAACCATTCATATAAGATAAAGGAATTCATAAACATAATTCCATCACAACATAGTCAAATCAATTTAATAATATGGATAGAAACAGAACCCTTTATTATCTTATATGGAAAATAATTTTGATAAAACACTTGAAATGAATTCTTGAGGAAAATATCCTTTCTTCTTCAAAATCAATTTTCTTTTCACAAAACATCATGCAATTTTAAAAGAAAGAGATTTTATTAAAAATAGTCATGAAATATTTTGGAGGAAGCTTCATGAAAATAAGGCTTTATAAAACCGTAAAAATCCGTTCGTGCCGTTTAAGTTAAAAAAAACATTCTTCGTACTTTTGTCGAAAAAGTCAAAAAGTACCTCGTACAAAAAAACGACAAAATATTCTTTTCATATTCTTTACTAAAAACTCAACTAAGGGTAAAATTGGATTTAAACTATTGTAAGTGGATGGAAACAATATTAAATATTGATGGAACATGTATGTGGATGATAAAATACACCCCAGTAAATGCCAATGTAAAAACAATCTCGGATAAAAATGAGATTGTGATATTTTCCCTTACCTTAGGTCCGACTTGCTTTGTGAGTGTCCGAACCTCCTGTATAATTATTTAAATAAGGTTATTGACTTATTCCAGAATCATATTCATTGTTATTATATCATATATGGTCCACTTATGACTTTATATTACCCGTTCTTTTGTAAATTCATGTTAAAGTAGCGTTTTGGGTAAAATCGTCTCATTTGTCGTTCGTGTTTTTAACTTGTAATTATTAATATGATTACTTAGATCATGATTAATTAATTCCAGAATATAAAACATGATTTATATATATATATATTCATAATAAAAATATATTATAAATCAGTAAATGGAAAGAAATACACCATTCATGGAGACGGTAGTCTGTACGTACGCATGAACGCTGTTTTCGTTTCCTTATTGAATTGAATGGAATTAAGTAGATGACATACATATAAATATAAATAATTCCAGTATAATTATTAGGTCATATATTTCATTAGTACTTATTATATATACTTTATAATCATTCATGAATGGTTAATCATTGAGAATGAATCTCATCGCGTCGTGGAGACGGTAGTCCGTACGTACGCACGAGAGATGATATCGTTCCCATGGTCGTGGAATTGTGTTGAAGTGTATGTATACTATTTCAGTATCAATATAATTTTATAATAATCATATACAGTTACTCATTACACCATTATACCCATCCAATTAAGGTGGTGAATGAAAATAGATTACACCACGGCATTGAGACGGTATTCCGTACGTACGCACGCGCGGTGATTTCATTTTTCCGTAGGATGGATAGAAGGTGAATTAGGGTTGTTTAATATTTATAATAACATATCAGTATGTAATTAATACTGATGTTATTACTTTGTCATGAAACAACTAAAGAAGAAGAAGTTGAAGAAGAAAGAAATTGAAAAGATCGGTAATGGGTATTACCTTTTCTTTGAAATGCCTCCTTGAATCCTCCACTTAGGGAACTAAGATTGGTCTTTGAAGAAGACCAGGACCTCTAGGATTATTCTAGGGAAGTGGAGAAGGGATTTTGGCAGGGTTTGGCTGAGCTTGAGTGCTCAAATTGGTGTGAGGAGGAGGGGGAGGAGGTGTCCTATTATAAGGGAGGAGAGGGGCACCTTAGGAATATCTCAAAATATTATTTTATATTAAAGTCAAAATCGGTTTATAATGGTTCAAAAGGGTCTTATTTTGAAGCTAAAGTGGGGATGGGTCTAAATCCTATCCACCAATAGGATTTAGAAAAGTTTAGGTTATTATTTTAACCTTATCAATTAGATTTAACTCTAAGTTAAATAATTTAACTTTTACCGTGTCTTTTCGTTTTCTTTCACTATATGGTTAATACACTTACTATAACATGATAAACGAACCCCAAATTGTATATTATTAATACATATATCCTTATATAAGTCATTTGGCCGAACCATAGATTTTTAGGAATAAAATAACAATTAATAATATAATATTTGATTTAAAAACTATTTTGTGTCAATTTTGACACTATTTGATACATGATTTTTGTGAAAGTCATAACAGAATTATATGTTCGAACCAAGTTGATAAAATCAACACTAATATATCATAGAAACCTATAAAATTAGTGGAATTCATAAAAAGTCTCAAATTACATTTATTTTGGTATTTATAATATCAATTATGTCAATATTTCATTAATAAGATAATTACTGCATCATCTTTGTGTCATAAATAAATTAAATTATTGGATGTCTAAAAATTACAAATAAAATACCATCATGTAGGAAATCGTTTTATATTTCTAATGAATATTTACAATCGAATTTATCTTATGTACAACCCTATATTAAAAATGTTTTAGTAAATAAACTTTGATTTTAACTCTTTTAACTCTTCTTTGAATTAAATAATAATAAATGTCCTAATCTAATCCAAGTGGGCCTAAATGGTAATATTTTATTCCTAAGCTTGTTTTTGGTCGAATTAAACTTTTCCAATAGAATTAGGACATGTGTTAGGGTAATAATAATATCATTTTTACCCTTAATTACCCTATTTACTTTTAACCGTGGTAAATAAAAGTAAAAAGTTACTATTCACCAAAAATTATTTTCATATCATTGAACCACATTTTACTTACTGACATCAATCGTGTCTCTCGGATTTTTGAAATTCCATTCACAGAAGCGGTAAAATTAATATTTATGAAGAAATTAATTTTTTTTAACTACCACTTAGTAGTTTCACTATTCATCAAAAATTGTTGTTTTTTAGAACAATGCCAAAATTTCATCCTAAGCTATATTTCATATTCCGAATTCAAAAATGAAGTATATTTTACCAAATTCATATCATAGAAGTTGCATTAATTAATTTTATAATTAAATCCCGCTGTTAAAACAAAGAGCGTGTTTTTAAGAAACAATATCTATCAAAAGATTGACACTTGATTATGTCTAGTTTAAATGTGAAATTACATCCAATGACCAACATTGTATTAAATTGTAAAAATATACTTTAAAAACGCTCAAATTAATGATTTATCACTATTAATTATTTCGATTAAAAAAGTTGTTTTTAATTATAATTTAGTAATTTTCACTATTCATCAGAATATGAAAGTTATCCGAAAAGTACCAAAATTTCACCTTAGGCTAAATTCGATACTCCGAATCCAAAAATGAAGTCCATTTTGAGAGATAAAATTTCTAAAATTTAAAAAGTGGTTATTTCTATTCATAAAGGCTAGTTTTAATAATATTTTAATAGCATATCGTTGTTTCTTGAAACTCAGTATTGCGTACTACACACGCTATCGAGGAAGGTTGTGATTGCGTGTAATGCAAGGCAAGTAAAAGATGTGTGTTTTGCAAGCTCCTTTTGGTGTAGCGTACAACACAAGACATTAATAAAATTAAAAAGAATATTTTTCATAAAATCTCGGGCTGTTACAGTTTCTATCCCTATTATTATATTGATATGATTATGTTGTGATGGAAATATTTTTATGAATTCCTTTATCTTATATGAATTGTTTTATGATGTCATGATGTTTAAGATTCCCATTTTTATTACATGGGTTATGCGATGATGTATGATTTATGATTTTTTGGCAAACATAATAATTGTATCATTATGAGATGGGTGGGACCTATATCTACCTCCAATGCACTGGGTAAAGATTTTATATCTCATGAGATAGACATGGCTGGAACGGCAGGTTAAACCGGTTCAGTGAAGCAGGATTGAAACGAGGAATGAACTCGGTTCAGAAATGGACTTTGTCTGCTAAGATAGTCATGGAAATGAGTCTTAACTACTAAGAAATGATTCTCTATGATTGTGTGTGTATTCCACAAAGTTTCATGTTTTATGTTATGATTATTGGGATTACATTTCACTACTATGATTTATCCCATGTTATGATATTATGATCTCTTTTGCAGGTTAAGTTCCAAAATGTTATGTTCTTATGAATATGATGTGATTGATATTTCTTTTGTTTACCCTTACTGAGAATTTGAGCTCACGCTTTTATGTTTTCTTTTCCCTAGGATAAAAAGAAAGGTTTTAGGTAAAAAAAGGAAGATCTTTATGGGAGATGTTGAAGATCTTTCACCACGATTAGAAGATTATATTCCGAGTTTCCAAAGACACTAAACTATTACAGTCCTTGTGTGTGTGTTTTTTTTATGTACTAAGTATTCGGAAAAAGTAATGTAATGTCCATGTATGTCAAGCCTCGGGTCTCTACAACCGTACCTCCTACCACCTCATGCTCTGCAGGATCGTAGACATCCAAAGCTCTTGGTTGTTTGTGGTCCCAACTGTCAGCTCCTGGAGCCTAACGTGGGCCACCTGGTGGTGATGGGAAGACCTCGTAAGGTCGTCCTCCACATCCAGCTCCTCCCCCTACTCTGTTAGCACCACCTCTCTGGGTACTACTCGGATCATGGCACTGCCTCCATCGTGGCGGTGCTCCTGCTGCCTGCCCGAAGCACTCCGCATGCCTGGTCGGGCAGTCCCGTGCCAGGTGACCTCGCCCATCGCAAGCATAGCATCGAATCTCTCCGAGCTTCACTGGTGACCTCCGGTGCCACTATGGTGTATGACCATGCCCCAGTGTCCGGTTGTTAGAAAGCCACCTGCGTCGAGGTTCTTCTTGCTGACGCCCGCTAGCTGTGGCAGACGTCTCGGCTCCAACGCGCCTGCTGCCACCACCAACTGTAGAATGTGACAGGAAGCTCTCTGTCACTAGTTCCTGCTCTAGCACCCGACATATATGGAAATTCCCAAGGGTACTATGACAACCTGAATCTCTTGGCGGAGACCCTGCTCAAACTTCCATGCTCGGATGTTGTCGTCATGGACCAAGTCTGGGTAAAAGCATGCACGGTCTGTGAAACTAGCCTGGTACTCAACCACCATCATCCCTCCCTGCTAAAACTGCATGAGATCCTAATTCTGAACGAAGCGTAAGCAGGAGGTGAAAAACTCATCACAAAACAACAACTGAATGTCTCCCCATGAAAGCGATGACTCCTCAAGAAACTGAGTCACCAGACTCCACCAACGCCAAACTTCTCCATGAAAAAGGTTGGCAGAAATAACCACCATACGATCTGGCGGCGTCTGCACAAACCTGAAAAGGAGAACCACTGTCTCTAGCCAAACCTCTACTACCTGAGGGTCTGGATCACCACTGAACCTCAGCTGTCTCTACCGCTAGAACTCGCGGAGCATTCTCAACCTGCGCTCAAGCTCAGTCCTCTATGCTGAATCTTTCTACTACTCAACAGGTGGGGGTACTGATACCGGCCCACCCGGAGAAAGGGGCTCGCATGATGGGTCCTGGACATAGGCCTTGTATCTCACAGGGTCTTCATCACTAACCAAAGCTGGTATCCGGGCTGGATATCTTCGCGGAGACATCCTGAATATTATCATGGAGTGCTGCGATCAAATGAGCATATATGTATATAACAATAACAACCATGGGAAGATGACTCAAGAAGGCCAGCCAAAGACTCAATCCTATGTGATTCACAAACGAATTTTTCCCTGCAACAAGTGTCTTAGCATGCCGAGTCAAAAAGCGGGTTATCAGGGTCATGGTGAATGGATACGTCGGCCGCCGCGCCATCACTGGACACCTTGGCCTGAGAGCCGCTCTCATGACACGTTAACACTATTGTCCTATATCCCAACCAATTCTTTTTTAGGGATGTACGAACAACATCCCAAGGAACGAACCACCGCTGATACCACTTTGTCACGTCCTGACCCTACCCGGGCTCCAGCCGCATCTACCCCAAGCCCACCTCCATAGGCCAGAGGCTGGCGACCAGCGCCAGAGGCTAAACAACTCGGGGAGGCCTTTGCCTAAGTACCTGTACACATTCACCCATCCCACTCAATGCAGAAGTGTAGAGTAAAAGTAAAAGAAAAGACAAGTAATGTAATGTTCAACTATTATATATGACCACAATAGGGCATCGACCTCTAAAAAGTACCAAGCAAGTACTGAAGGTAAACTGAAAAAGAAAGGTGAAAACACGCGCCCAACTAGAAAAGCGCCACAACCCAGAAACAGGTAACCAAACCAAACACCTCGGAGAGTCCCACACCTGGAACCCGACTATGACCACCACACGCGGTCCAATCTCCCAAACTCCTATGATTTGCTGAAGTCATGACTAACCTGTCTATCGTCTGCAAGGGCACACCAAGTGCGGGCAAAGACCAAGCAGGGGTGAGTATAAAAATACTCAGTAGGATACCCCGAAGTCTCGAGGGGGAAACAAAGGCGGAACCAAAGGTTGAGCAGTATATCGACCAGGCGAACGTAAAAAAGTACAACCGAGAGTGCAGTAAGAATAACAGTAGAGTCCAACACAAACCAAAACGAGAAAGAAGGTAGACTCATCCAGACACAAGGAGATGGAAATGGTGAGAAGATGAACTTCCCGTCGAGTCTTCACTACCTATAGCAGGATAGTATACTCGTCCAACCACGTGAAGTTAGAGATGGAAATCATGTGGCATACCCGACGCGTCTTCGCCTCTCCTGGAATGAGAGTAAACACACCCAAGAAGTGGGTACTGGAACAAGGTATATACATATCCATATGCTCAATAAAGAAGCCCGAACAAGATCGTAACGAGATCTCCATCCCGTAGCTCAGCCCAAGAAAGTGAGTATCCAACAGTCCTAGAAGTAAACACCATCGATGCCTAGCATCCCGCATGACTTCCCTGAACTGTAAGTCAAGGGGCTCAAATAACCGCACCTTGACACTATCCGCTTTGGGCGGCACTATATCACCCGCATGGTTTTAGGTCGTGTCTCAAGGAAATGTCTCAGTGGGGAAAGCACCCCTCGTACTTTAGAGTTCTGGGGGAACGTCAAACCACACCTCGTCACTGCCCCACAGTCGTGAGGACTCCTCAAAGTCGACAGGCGACCCCCTGCCCAGCCCCGCTTGAGGGTAATCCCTGGAATTTGATGAGTTCCCACTGGAGGGAGACCCTCCAAGAGTCGACGGGTGCCACACTGCCCAGTACCATAAAAGGCTAATCCACTAGAGGGAGACCCACCTAAAGTCGTCGAAGAGTCCCAATGCTCAGTCCTGTAAAAGGGTACTCCACTGGACGGAGGCTCGAAACCGTCATCGAGGACCACTTCCCAGCCCATCTAGAGGTAAAACAGGCATGGGGGACCACTTCCCAGCCCATTTGGAGGTAAACCCGGCATGGGGGACCACTTCCCAGCCACGCTGGAGGTAATCCCGGAACCTCTCTAGCCATCCCTTTTGGATGGTACTGCTCGGTGAACACCGCTGTACTGGACATCCTTGCTGGATGGTACCGCTCTGTTCACCCCTGCTGGGTGGTACCGCACTGGCCAGCCCAGCTGGAAATAACCTCCTGGCCAGCCCGGCTGGAAACAACCTCCTAGGTAGAGGATCGGTGCCCGCGTGATGTTTTGGTCACACCGAATCCACAAGAACTCTACTAGGGAACATGAAGCAACTCTGCCGACCAAACCATTGAGAACGGAGCCTGGGGAAATCCACTCACCCTACTGGTTGAAACCATCGTGAACAGGACTAGGGGGAAACCACTCAACCCTACTGGTCGAAACCATCGCGAATAGAACCAAGGGAAACTCAACCCTACTGGTCAAACGAATGAGAACAGAACTAGGGGAAGATCAGCCCTACTGGTCAAACAAACGAGAACAGAACTAGGGGGAAACTCAACCCTGTTGGCCAAACAAATGAGAATAGAGGAACCCTATACATCGCGAGAGTTCAAGGGTACGCAGAGAATAAAACGACACGCACATGGGGCCCACATGACGTGTAGTCCCATGTCAACTCCAACCAAGCGCACAAACATCCTCAGGTACAAACAACTAGATGTACCTCCAAGAATTCCTGTATACTCCCAGAGTATATCATGTTTCCAGCCCAAAGGCTATCAAACACACGACACCCAACGTCAAAGAGAAGGCGTAAATGTAACAACTCCAACATGCCACCTCATCGGCCCAGGCACGGCCAACTACATCTCTTAAAACATTTACATCGCCCAGACGGGAGTGCACGCGATCACATGCCAAGGGTTCTCTGTAAACACCGCATGAAGAACCTCCACAGGTACACCTTTCTTGCTTCCACATTTAAATGAGATATCGAAGGAGACTCCACACATCCTAACAGATCTCACCGTTGAATTCCTCGTAGAAAAACATGCGAGATGGACTAATTACTCGCCTCCAACGGATATCCGATGGAAAAGTTTCCAACACCGCTTTACACCCGAATGACATCCCATGATCCCGAGCCTCGGCCTCAAAAACAGTCGGGCGCATTGCACCATTGCGATCCCCTCGGGAAAAAACGTCAAAAGTACTCCACACTTGAGTGGAACAGATATTTGGAGAAAAATATGTGTTTTGGTGTACCTCACATTAGCGGTGCTTCGTGGGCCCTGCATCCGGGTACCGAAGCACAACGGCTAGATTACACTGTTGCGATCCTCTCAAAAAAGTACACAAGATGGACTATTCACTTGTCCAAAACAGACACCCGGTGATTAAACTGGAAATCACCGCCAAATCCCAAAACGGCCCTCGCGGGTCGCGCACCCACGTATGGAATTAAAGCAGGTGGATTGCGCCAATGCAATGCCATCAGAAAAACACCCAAAACGACTGCTCGCACACCCCGAACGGACGCTTGATGAAAAAGTTACAAAATGCTGCTCGCAGCTCAACAGATGGGCCATGGGGCCCATGCCTCAACTCTGGATTCAATGCCCAAAACCACACGGGAAAACTCCGCCTCGACACTAGGGTCCCAACACCACTGACGACGCTCAAATCAGAAATCGGATGTGTCAGCTCCGCTCAAAACATGAACCCCTAGAAAAACGTCAATTCACTTAAAGGCATGTCGCGCCTCCGAGTTCCCTTGTTTCGTGAATTAAAACCCCTGAAACCATCTCAAAAAGTTCATCTCAATTTAACTGATGCGTCGCCGCAGACGGTGCCCAAAACGGGCGCCCTGCGAATGATTTATCAATATAAATTATTTTCATAATAATATTAATAATAATAATAATATTATTATTTTTATTATAAGTCCTTTTTTATCTTATTTTAAGACTAGACCGGCCATCCTAGCCGGTCCTCTTCTACATGCTGCCCAACAGCACCGGACCCGAGCGGGTCCAGTTTTCTCCAAACAGACCGGCCATTCGGCCGGTCTTCGTCTCCCAATAGGACCCGCAGCGTGCGGGTCCTTGTCTCCCAACAGACCGGCCAGGCGGCTGGACTTCCTCCGCACACCAGCATGACCCGTGGGTCCTGTTTCGTCCGCACACCTGAGGCCATGCCTCTGGAACCCCCTCCGACTGCGCCAATCCGGTTTCCTCCTGCTCCACTGAGGCCCCTCGTCGCCGCCTCCACTGAAAGCCGTAGTCGCCGCACGCACCGCCCGTCGCCGCTGCATCCCGTCTTCACACCGACTGCGCACCGGCCGCACAAAGCCGCTCGTGCCCCTGGCTCTGCCGCTATGAACCAGCCTGTCCTGCTACCGAAATCTACTGTCCACCCGGCTGACCACACCTCTTCCTGGACCACCGTCGTGCAGCCGCGCCTGCTCACCGGACCGCCGTGCTAGACCGCCGGTGTGCCCAGATCCACCGGAGAAACAACAAAAACCCTTTGACCTTCGGCGGAGAATCGAGAACGCCTCAGGACTCATATTTTTAAACCAAAATAGGCATTGTAAAGACCAGAACATATGATACATGATTGTGGGCTTCCCATGAAAATTAAACAGCAGTTTGATGCTACAAAGCTAGTTCAAGGAGATTGTGGGAAGGAAAAAAATAAAAACGGAAACACGCTCCTACCTCGTAGGGATTCCACTGACTCTTCCCGCACGATCCGCCATTGCCGCAACGCTCAGAGGTGGGAGAGGCGATTTGGACGGTGGGGGAGAGCTTCCCCCTTTAAGATCTCTTTCCAGGGAGGTGTAAGGGGAGAAGAAGAGGGGCTTATGTGTTTAAATAAAGAAATTAAATTAACATTTAATTTAATTTTTAATACCCACCAAAAGACATGTGTCCGAGCCTCCCGACGAGGTCAAGGTTAAGACTCCCGTAGGGTAAACACCACCTCACGAGCACAACGGATGTCTCGGAATTTTAATTCGATCTTCCATTAGAATGTTATAAAATATAACGACCGAGGCCGCTAAATTATGAAAACGCCCCTGGGACCAGTTTCCACAAAAGGCCCGCGCCCGCAAAACTTATACCCCTCCTAGGGTAAGCGACACACTCCGGCCTCAACGGTGCCCTCAGTTTTCCAATCCGATCCACCATTTAAAAGATACTTGATTTAAGACTTTAAACGAATAAATTAATTATTTAATTTGTCCGTTTAACGTTCCGGAAGCGAGCGAGGGTCCAAACACCCCGCACAGACATGTTTTATGTCGTTACTAGGGTAAACACCCCATTCTGGACCCATACATACACTCATATTTAGGATCTCAAGCTCTGTTTAGGAGTTTTCCCATTTATTTGGCGTGCCCAGTGTGAACGCACTGAAATTTTAATTCCGGCCACACCGGGGCTCGAAATCGCACGCCGTCTGAAGGTGATAATCTGGAATAACATTGGGAATATTCCAAAGTCTTTTATAGAAAAAACAGGGTTCTTACAGATCCTTTGGAATTATCTTAAAAATGGGCACACATACACACAATAAACATTAAATCTATCATACTAGCAGTCATGTAGAGAAGACTTCCATGAATTACTCTATAAGTGATTTGATCAATAGATTTACTATCTTCATCAATAACCATCATACAAGTAGTACTCATTGGAGTGTCACTACTTTGGATGTTATCAATTATATGTATTTTTAAATGATCTTTTCTGTATTTAATTTGATTTAATATGATACATTATTTATTTTAATAAATATGAAATCCAAAATAAAATTATGTCCACTCATCAAAATCTTTTCAAAATAAAATTGTATAATTTTAGAAAAATCAATACATAAATAATTTCTTGAAGATCAAAAAATAATATCATCTACATAAATTTGAACTACTAAAACATTTTTGGAAATTCATTTTATAAAAAGAGTATGACCGACAATTCCTTTTTTAAAACAATTTGTAATGACAAAATTACTTACTTTATCATACCAATCTCTTGGAACATGTTTTAAACCATATTAAGATGTTTTTAATTTGAAAACATGATTTTGAAAATGAGGGTTTGTTGAAACAGGGGGTTGTTCAACAAAAAGATCCTCAGCTATATATCCATTTAAGAATTCTCTTTAATTATCCATTTCATAATGTTTAAAATTAATATGGGAAGCATAAGAAAGTAGGATTATAATGGCCTCAAATCTAAAAAGAGGTGAAATTGTTTCTTCATAGTCAACTCCTGCTTCTTTACTATATCCTTGGGCAACCAATATAGATTATTTTCTAACAATATTACAAGATTCATATGGTTTTCTCCTAAACACCCACTTAGTTCCTATGTTCAATGTGTCTTTGGGTCTATCCATAAGACTCCAAACATTATTTATTTCAATTTTATTAAGTTCTTATTACATAGAAATCACTATAAATTCATCTTTAATTGAATCATAGATGTTTTTAGGTTCATGTTGTGACAAGAAAGCTGGATGTTCAACCTAATTTCTAAGAGAAGCTCTATTTGGTGTCCCTCTTTCTGAGTCTCCAACAAAAATATCTAAACGATAGTTCTTGGGGATTCTAGTTGGTCAGGAAAAGGAGGTTCTAGTAATTTAAGATTCATCTATAGGTTCGGGTTCATCATGTTCAGAATTTGATGAATTTCTAGAACTATTTGGTTTAATATATTAATTGACAAGAGGATTAGATGATTTTTCATTTATGTTCAAGTTTGACATATCATCTTCAATGTTGTCTATGGAGGTCATAGGTTCATGTGGATCTATTTCCTCAAATTTTATATGCATAGAATCCTTCACACACATGGATGTTTTATTAACGACTTTATAGGATTTAATAGAGGTTGAGTAACCTAGGAAGATTACTTCATATCTTTTGGATGAAATTTTCTGAATATTGTCCTTTGTATTATGGATATAAACATTGAAACCAAAAAATTTGAAGTAACTTACTTTGGGTTATCTATTATTCCAAAACCCACAAGGAGTATTTTTAAGGATAGTTCTAATTAAGAATCTATTAATTTTGTTTCATGTTATTTTAAAATCCTCATCCCAGAAGTAAATATGTAGATCATATTTATTCTACATTGTACGGGATATCTTATATAAGGTACTAAATCTTATTTCCACTACTAGAATCTGTTGAGGTGTCCCAAGGGAAGAGAAGTTATGACAACATCCATTGTTTGAGAAAAAACATTCGATGTTTTGATTTTAAAACTCACATCCATTATCACATCTTAGTGATTTTATCCTAATTCCACTTAGATTTTCTACTATATTAGAATACTTGGTGAAGTACATGCTTCACTTTTTTGTGCTAAGAAATAAGTCCATGTTTACCTAGAATTGTAATCTACATGAACATAATCATAGTGCTTCCCATTTAAACTATAAACATGAGATGGTCAAAATAAGTCTATGTGAACCAACTCTAAATGTTGGGAATTTGATACTTATTTCTTTGATTTAAAAGATATCTTGTTATGTTTACCATTTTGACAAAGATTACATACTTTTTCTATTGAAAACTCATGTTTGGGTATATCCTTGAATAGTTCTTTTCTAGTAATCTTTATAAGAGAGTGTACATTACAGTGTCCTAATCTCTGATTCCAAATCCAAGACACTTTATGAAAGGAACATAAATATGGAAATTTTTGAGAAACTAAATAATCCTTGTTAACAGAATATATATTTTCATTTCTAAATTCAGAAAATACTAGTTCATTTTAAGATTTAAAACATTTCATGAACCATTTTCAAAATTTAAGGTGAAATACATCAACACATAATTGTAAAATACTAAGTAGATTATATTTCAATCCATCCAAAAGTTGAACTTTAGAAATTAAAATTGAGTTAGAGTTACCAATCTAGCCTATGCCAATTATTTTTCCTTTAGAATAGTCACCGAAGGTGATGTATCTTCCATCAATCATGATTAGGTTCTTGAAGCTTGAATAATCCCAAGTAATGTGTGTGGAACATCCAATATCCATGTACCATAGACTCTTGCTGGAGCTCTTCAAATAACGTTCCAATAGAATAGTCAATCAAAAACATATTTTGGTATATACACTTGTTTGGGTCCAGTGAAATTAGTAATCAATCCTTTAGTTACCAAAATTTTCTTCATGGGTTTCTTATAAACAATATAGAACATATTTGAACAATAGACACACTTTGGTCTAAAAAACTAGAGGTAGTAAAATATTTTACAGAACGGGAACTACTAGCAGAATTTTGATTTTTAGGTAGAAGAACTGATTTTCTAGATTAATTTACAAAATGTATTTTTGATAGGTTCATTGTCCATGATGATACCCAATACCAAAATTATAATTATGAACTATATATTTAACAATAATTTTAGTAAGAGTTTTTCCCTTTGGTAAAATTTTCTAGATCCTTCTTCAATTTATCATTACACATTTTTAATTTATTGTTTTTTTTGTAGTTGAGCATTCTTTTCCTTTTTAGTAGTAAGTTAAGACATAATAGTTACAGTGAGATCATGTTGTTTCTTTAAAGATTTATATTTATCTTTTATTTCATTCCAAGTCTCTTCTAATATGTTTTAATATTCAAATAGTTCATCACTTCTTATCTTTTCAGAATAACATTCATTTATAGAGTAAAAGGAATTGTTTTGCAAGAGAATATAAGGTTACCTCAGTTATGTTTTTCATAGAACACAAATCTTCCGTGTCATCTGTTTTATCATTAGATGATGATGATTCACTAGAGCGATCCTTAGAGGCACTCTAGGTGGATTTCATAGCTTTTTTATACTACTTGTCTTTCGTTTCATACTTCTTCTTGTATTTTAATTTTGGAAAGTCATATTTGACATGTACTCTCCACATAAATTCATTCCAGTCAATATCCTATAATTTTTCATTTCATTTCTAGTCCTTTTTCTAGTTTCACTAGTTATCATATCTTCTTTTAAAATCGGGCTACATGAAGACCTTCTTCTTTATTTATAATTTATTGAATCTTCAAGCCAACTGATCCATCTCTCTATCACAATATGATGTTGATTAATCATTACCTTATCTTTCCACAGAGGCTAGATCCTTATCTGTATCCTTATTCTAAGAGGTAGTTGTCTTGAATGCTATAGATTTTTTCTTCGGTTCATCCTATTCATCCTTGTTTACTTTCATGTCTTCTTAATAAATCATCAGTTTCTAAATGAGTTCTTTGATATGTAATTTTATGATGTCACATGATTCTCTAATATAGACAAAGTTCTTTCTCCATATATCAGGTAATCATATGAGAATCCTCATAATTTTTTCTTTGGCAGAAACATCTCTCCCGAAAAAGATCATAGTGTTCACAATATCATTATACCTGAGTTACATGTCTGAAATGGGCTCATCAGGATTCATTTTAATGTTATAATATTTAATGGTATATGTGTTAAGTCTTATTTCCTAAATATTATATGTTTTTTCATTTGAAACAGATATCATTTCCCAAATTTCATGGGTTGTTTTACATGCAAAAATTCTGTTAAACTCTTCATCTCCGAAATCAAAGTAGAAGGCATCCATGGCTTTGAAATTATTATTATAATTCGTCTTAGTTGATTCATCCCATGTATTTATAATAGTATGAGGAATATTATATTATTCTATAATTGGAGACCAAATTTTATAACCCACACATTCTATGTGAATTTTCATTTTAATTTTCCATCATGCATAGTTGGATTAATTAATTTATAGAGGTTTTTTGTTCGCAGAACCTTCCAATCTATTATCCATAATAAAATTTTAGAACATGATTTTAAAGAGATAAATATTTAGTATTAACAGAAATTTAATGATCTTTGAAATACAACTAAAATCACAGTATAAAATGTTTTAGAAATCATTGAAAATAAAAAAACCAATCCTATGATACCGAATGTTGGCCGGAGTAGGACACTTAAGAGGGGAGTGAACTGAATTCCTATAAAAAATTTTATTTAAAAATATTATTTGAAATTCACAAAATTTAATGTTCAATTGACCAGTTTTCTATTAGTGAATTTATAAGAGAATGACTATTTGATTAACTTCTCAAAAGATTGATTTGTTCACAGTTATATCATTTTAATAATTAATAATACTTTTGAAAATAATATTATAAGTCAATAATATTATAAACACTTTTGACAACTAAATACCAGAGTTCAATTTAGTTTTATGAAATATGTGATAAAACATAGTAGAACTAAAAGTTAAAATAGAATAGAAATAAAACAATAGGTTCAGTCACAAGTTGAGACTTAGTCCTCTCCACTCAGGGATAACCTTCCACCAAGAAGTTTAAATTAATAAATATATTTATCTACACCCTGGATCAGGGTTCACAACCGCACAAATGATATCTCGGACACATGACCTCTACCATAGTTCTTTGTGGGTACAGACTACCATGTCACATGAACTCTTTCTCAGTTATACGTGGGGAAACAAGATATAGAAAGAGTTTTAAGTGAGGATATCAAGTATCCACTAGTTAGGTGTAGGATATACATTTTGTTTTATAAATAGATAGAAAAACTACTCTAAATGTAGTAAAATAATAAATAGCAGAGTAATAATTATTAGAAAATTTTAAGGATGCTCTAAGTGTTATAAAGATCAGCTCTGTACTATTTAATGTGTTAGAATATATCTTGGTGTCATATTATGGAAATAGACACCAAAATAGAGGGTCGTGAAGCACTGGGTTCTGCCTTCTAGGTGGATGAGATGTTCCAATCCTTTAGTTTTGGTTGAATACTATGAAGACAAAAAAACATGATCCACACCATAATCTTGTTTCACAACAACAAACAGTAATAAAAATTCATCATGTTCATTTATCTAATTTTTAGGTATATGAGCATTTGTTCTCTCTTCACTTGTCTATATTTCTCATCATGCTCCAGATCACATGTTTTTTTTCATATTAAACATTCTGGCCTGAAATTGTGCATGTGGAGGTACCTCGCACCTCATACCATCTGGTTTCAAATAAACAAATAGAAATTGATTATGCCAGATTCATTAAATAACACAAATATGACCGTTATAAAATAATTTTTATTTATATAAATTTAAACAGTCTGTCTGTAGGTGGTGCATTAGCAAATCATTTTAATGGAAAGTCCTCCCTTCTGTCGGTGAGACAATTGATCTAATAGAGAATCATTTCAATGGTTATTCCTCCCAATGGTGAGTCCTTCAAACAGTGTGTCCTTCCAACGGTGAATCAACCCATCGGTATGTCATTCTATCAGTCTTACTTTATGTCGGTGACTCATTATATCAGTGAGGACTTCTAAATATCGGTGATTCTATGCATTAGAAAAACTATGCATCGGTATCGGTGACTCATATACATCAGTACGTCACTTGGTCTAATGGTAGGACATTTGCGACGGTTTTTCAAATTCATCGATGAGTCATTTTCATCACTGAGTCATTTTCATCATTGAGTCATTTTCATTGGTGATTCATTTTCATCGGTGACTCAATTCTTCTCTCATGGTCAGTTTCACTATAGATACCCAATACTTGATGTACATGGACATTACATTACTTTTGCGGAATACTTAATACATAACAAAAACAATCACACAAGGACCGTAATAGTTTAGTTTCTTTGGAAACTCGGAACATAATCATATAATCTTGGTGAAAGATCTTCAACATCTCCCATAAATATCTCCCCCTTTTGTTTTCTTACCTAAAACCTTTCTTTATATCCTGGGGAAAATAAAACATATAAAGGGTGAGATCAAATGAATAGTAAGGGTAATCATGGAGAATATAAAACAATCCATATACATTTGAACTTCAAAACATAAACAAAAAGTTTACATATCAAAATCTTGTGTTGTGAAATAAATGATGGCAGTATGTAAGGCGTAGGTCATAAAGGAACATTAATCATGATTAAATAGCATGGGAATAAAATATTTAATTGTAGAAAACCATTAATCACATGATATGATTTCCATAGTAGCCAAGGCTTTGCTGCGAAGACCATCTTAGGGGACAAATTCCCTTTCTGAATCGAGTTCACTCCTCGTTTCAGTCCTGTAACATTGAACCGAATTAACATACAGTTCCATCCATGTCTATCTCATGAAATATAAATCTTTACCCAATTCATTGGAGGGAGTTATAGGTCCCACAAATCTCATAATGAAATCATTCTTACTTGTGCCACAAAATAAAAACAAATCATTCATCATAACCTAATGAATAAAATTGGTTTCCTAAACATCATCCCATCATAACATAATCCATATAGAATAAGTGGATATCATTTCTTCATAAGAAAAATTAAACCATGTAAATAATAGAGTCATTATACTTAAAACATACACATATGAAATAATGTTATCTTAGATGGAAAGTAGTTTTGACAAAACAGTTGAAATGAATTCTTGCGAAAAATATCCTTTGTTCTTCAAAATAATTTTCATTTCACAAAATGCCATGAAATTTTATAAGAAAATTATTTTGTTGAAATTATTCAAGAAATATTGTGGAATAATCTTCATGAAAATAAGTCTTTATGAAACCGTAAAAATTTGTTCATGCCGTATAAGTTAAAAAAAACATTCTTCTCGTTCTTTTGCCGGAAAAGTCAAAAAGTACCTCGTATGGTAAAAAAAGATTCCTTACATACCATGAAGTAAAATTCAAAATGGGTAATAAGGACTTTAAACATACATGAAAACATTTCTAGAAAACATGGACATGGATGATAACAATAACCCAAGAAATACTTACGAATAACAATCTCGGAAAAGAACGAGATTGGAATAGTTATCCCTTACCTTATGTCCAATTTCATCCATATGTGTCCGAGACTCCTGTATATTGGGTTTAAACATATTATTAACTTTTAACAGAACCATAATAATATTTATGATATCATATATTATTCACTTACAACTTTATATTATCCGTTCATTTGTCAATTCCATGTTAAAGCATCGTTTTGGGTAAAATCATTTCATTTATTGTCCGTGTTTTGACTTGTAATTATTAATATGATTACTTAGATCATTATTACATAATTATAGAATATAAAACATGATTTATATATAATATATATTCAGAATATACATATATATATAATAGATCGATAAATGGAATGAAATACACTATTCATGGAGACGGTAGGCCATACGTACGCATGAACGCTGTTTTTCGTTTCCTTATTGAATTGAATGGAATTAAGTAGATGACATATATATATATATATATAAATCTAGTAGAATTATTATGTCATATATTTCATTATTATTTATTATATATACTTTATAATTATTCTTGCATTGTGAACATGGAAAATGAATCTCATCGCGTCGTGGAGACAGAAATCTGTCCGTATGCACGAGCGATGATATCATTCCCATATTTATTGAATGGATTTGGAGTTGATGATATAATATCTTATAATCATTATGATGTTATAATAATAATATATAGTTATTAATTACACCATTATACCCATACAAGTAAGGTGGTGGTGGAAAAACCGATTACACCACGGCGTGGAGACGGTATTCCGTACGTACGCACGCAGAGTGATTTCGCTTTCCATAGGATGGATAGAAGGTGAAACAGGGTTGTTTCATATTTATAATAACATATTAGTATATAAGTAATACTTATGTTATTACTTTATAATGAAACAAGAAAATAATTGGAATTAGAAGAAGAAAGAAACTTGAAGAGTCGGTAGAAGAGATTACCTCTTCTTCGACGCACCTCCTTTAAACTTCTTCTTAGGGAACTAGAGTTGGTCTTTTGAGAATACAGGAACCTCTATGATATAACTATAGATGTTGAAAAGAGTTATTGTCAGGGGTTGGCCGATCTTCAAGGCTCAAAAGGGTGTGAAGAGAAGAGGGAAGGGGTGCCCTTTTTATAAGGGAGGAGAGGGGCACCTTTGGAAAAACTTAATATATTATTTTATAATATTTTCATATTTGGTTTATAATAGCTCCAAATTGATTTATATAGAAGATAAAGTTGGGATGTGTCTATATACTCTCAACCAATATGTTTTAGACAAGTTTAGGTTAATATTTTAACCGTATCATGTATATTTAACTCTAAGTTAAATATTTTAACTTTTACCGTATCTTCTTGTTTTCTTACACTATATGGTTAATAAACTTACTATAACAAGACAAACGAACCCCAAGTGGTTCATTATTAATATATATAACCTTATCTATGTCATTAAGATAATCCATAGATTTTTATGAATATAATAACAATTAATAATATAATATTTGTTTTAAAAACTATTTTATGTAAATTTTGACACTATTTGGTAATTTTTTTTTAAATCATAAAAGAAGTATTAGTTTGAAAAAAATTAATTATATCAATACTATCATGTCATATTAACATATAAAATTATTTAAATTCATGAAAAGTCTCAAATTACATTTATTTGGCTATTTATATCATCAATTATGTTAATATTTTATTAATAAGGTAATTATTACATCATCATTGTGTCATTAGTATTTAATGTCTAAAAATTATAAATAAACTACCATTATGTAAGAAATATTTTTATATTTATAAAAAATATTTATAGTCGAAATTATCTTATGTATAACCCTATATTAAAAATGTTTTAGTTATTGAACTTTGATTTTAACTATTCTAACTCTTCTTTAAATAAAATAATAATAATTGTCCTAATCTAATACAAGTGGACCTAAAGGGTAATATTTTATTCCTAAGGATGTTTTTGGACGAATTAAACTTATCAAATATAATTAGGACATGTGTTAGGGTAATAATAATATCATTTTTATCCTTAATTATCCTATTTACATTTAACTGTGGTAAATAAAAGCAAAAAGTTACTATTCACAAAAAATTATTTTTATCTTATTAAACCAAATTATACTCCTTGATATTAACCATATCTCTCGAATTTTCAAAATTTCACTCATAGAAGCGGTAAAATTAAGTTTTATGTAAATTTTCAAATTCTCCTAGGAGGTGTGTAAAAGGCGGTGAAAAGTTCAATAAAATTTTTATATATCTAAAATTATTAAGAAATGACTCAAATGAATGAAATTGAACTTATATAGGTATTATGTATCAGTTTTGACCTAAAATAAATTTAAATAAAATAAAAAATAATTTAAATAAAACATTGGTTTTTAAATAGTAACCTAGTGTTTTCATTATTCATCAAAAATTGAATGTTTTCAGAAAAATACCAAAAATTCACCCTATGCTAATTTTGATATTCCGAATCAAAAAATGAAGTCCATTTAGAGAGATAAAATTTATATAATTTCAAAAAGTGGGTATTACTATTCATAACGGCTAGTTCATAAAAATATTATAAGAATATGTCATTTAGTGAAACTTGGTATTGCGTACCACACATGCTATCGAAGAAGGTCTTGATTGCATGTAATGCAAGCCAAGAAAGGGCTTCGTGTAGTGAATTCTCTGTTTGGTGTTGCGTATAACACAATCAAAACTTATTTCATTTATACATTGAACAAAATCTATACATAATGTTTTGTTGAATAATTTCCACAAAACGAACTTGAATTTGTGTGTAACATGAGCCAAGAATAGTGTTGCGTATACTGCAAGCTAATACGGTGTCACATATAGCACAATCTAATCTTGGTGTAGTGTATAAGAGAAGACATCAAATAAATTAAAAATAATATATCTCATAAAATCTCGGGGTGTTACATTCTACCCCCCTTAAAATGAATTTCGCCCTCGAAATTCGTCGGGGTTATAAATGGTTTACTACTTTAAAGTTTCTTTCATAGAAACCCACATTATAAAAAAGAATACTAAAACATAATTTTAAAAAGGGATGTTAGAATCATAACAGTCAGCCAAAGTAACTCAGCATTGGGTTTCCACATAGGACAACATAAGTGAAAATATGGATATGGAAGAGAAATATAACCATCAACTTCTGACGAAGAATGGTAGAGGGAATGGATATGAAAAATACAAAAAACACAAAGTCATAAATTTGTGATGATCTAAGGTACCATCTAATTCATCAGATATATGGGCACTAGGACAACATTTTTGGTTTTCAAGATCATTTCTCTAAAGGTGAAGAAATTGGAATTAGAAGAAATAATTTCTTGATTTTGGTTCAATATCACTGTTGGTCATTCCATGGACAACATCCACTTTATCTCTTAAAGATATGAAGTTGAATTTGTTATTTTTAAAGTGTTATTAGATCATGTGATAGAATGATGGGTCATTCCATCTGTATCAAAAAAAGTTTAGAACAAGTTATCAAAAATACATAAGTCCATCTATAGTGAGATTAATCATATATGGTTCTTAAAATGGACTTATACATCATATATCATACTTCTTAATATAATAGAACTAGTTTCTACTAACCAGGAACTTCATGTAGGCTAGTGGTAGGCGATAAAGGCCTATCGCACTTCGGTTGTGGGTTCGATTCCCATAGCCTTGTCCGACACGACGGGTTGTCGCCCATACTACAGGTTGTCCTTTTTCTAAAACTACATTATTATAACATTCCATCAATAATATCGAAAAAAGTTCTATCCTTAAACAATATTATCTGATGTCCAACATAATCCATTCAAATCTTTAGACTTATCCAAAATACATCTGTGTAATCTCATAGTATAAAGAAAACGATTACTGGAAAGGTCACATAATAAGAACGTGAATACCATCATTTATCCCAAATATATCATAAGATATATCTTGTTGGACACATTCCAAACATGTGAATACCTTAATTATTTATTACCATAGAACCTTAGTGAAAAGTTGAGTGCTGTCAAAAGTTAACTCTTTCCACATACCAAAATCCTAAAATTTCTATATACTCAAACCATGATATCTCTTTGTCCTTATATCAGTCATGAGCTCATAAATACTATCAAACATTTCATTTTCTTTTTATCCCTTCATTATGCGCATATCATCCACTTTCCAAAAATATTTCAATCACTTTTCATGGTTACCGGTACCATACAATTATTGAAAACCAATACATAGATATTCCAAAATTCCACAATACTATAAATGAAATTCTAGGATACTATTTTGAAATCCCATTTCATAAACACTTAGTCATTCCATAACATCATTGTCATTCTCAACATCAAAAAGAGTGATCAAATGTGGATTCTCTTTTTCCATTTCCTTAATAGGTTGCTCACGTCGATCATCATTAACCCTTGGATTAGGGCACTGATTATCATAATGCCCCATTTCCTTGCACTTGAAGAAATGAAGTGTTGGTGGCGTGTTCTCTGCAGTCTTTTCTTTATTCACATCATTAGAAACCCTTTTTCCATTACTTCAACATTCAGCTACTCGATGACCTTATTTTCTAAACATAAAACATTTTCTAGTCCCTTTAAGACAATCTCCCCCATGCTTATTTCCACACTTTGAGCATAAAGAAACATTCATCTTTTTCTTTTCACCATTATTCTCATATTTCTCCTTGAACTCCATCTTTCATTTCTTGTCAAAACCATGAGATGGATATGTAACACCAACTTCCATTTCTACCTTGATAGCACAACACACAATTTCTTCATAGCTACTGAAGTCTCTTATAGCTAATTCCCTTCGAGGACATTGTTTTAAGCCATTGAAGAATCGATAAACTTTACTTTCAGGTTGGATGATAAAGCCAGATGCATACCTTTAAAGCCTTGTAAAATTCACTTCGTATATACCAAAAGATTCATCATACTTTTTATTAAGCTCAAGGAAATCTGTTTCCATCATTGTTTGAAGAATATGAGGGAAGTACTTATTGAAAATTACGTTCTTGAACTCATCCCATTCCATGGATTCAATTACATATCGGGGCCTCATATTCATAATCAGAGTCCACCATTGATCTGCTTCACCTTCTAAACGGTAAATAGCCAAAATGAGTTTTTCATGTTCCGAACAGTGAAGTATGGAAAATATCTTTTCAATGGTACTGATCCATTGTTCAACAACAAGTGGATCAGAAGACCCACAGAAAGAAGGTTGACGTTGCCTCATGAAGTACTCAACAGAATATTTTTCCCTTCTTTGATCATTTGGAAGTCCAGAATGATTCATAGCCTTTGTAAGTATAGAAATAAGATATTTTACTCAATATCCCATAACATTGGTTTGTTCAGGAGGACAATCATTGCATTGTCCATTACATTGATCAACATGGTTCCTTCGGGTTCCAGCCATCGTCTAAAACCCAAAAAGAATAGTGTGAGAGGAAAAAATCATGCTAGGGAAAACAACATAATAAAGGGGGAGTACCTTCAATATATAACATCTTAGGGTTAATTCTATGATTGTTATCATAATTATAGGACTACAACCTATACTTATACTTAACCTTAGGGACATCCCTAGACATACCTTAGAAATATCTCTATGGATCTCACTAAAGTTTTCGCATCCTAGTTTCCAAAGGTTAACTAAACCTTTCCTCTGATACCAATTGTAGATACCCAAAGCCTGACGTACATGGACATTACATTAATTTTGCGGATTACTTAATACATAACAAAAAATAAGCATACAAGGACCATAATAGTTTAGTGTCTTTGGAAACTCGAAACATAATCTTCTAATCATGGTGAAAGATCTTCAACATCTCCCATAAAGATCTTCCCCTTTTGTTTTCTTACCTAAAAACTTTCTTTATATCCTGGGGAAAAGAAAACATATAAAGGGAGAGATAAAATGCTCAGTAAGGGTAAGCAGGGAGAAAATAAAACAAACCATATATATATTTGAACTTCAAAACATGAACATAAAGTTTACATATCAAAATCTTGATTTCTGAAATAAATCTTGGCAGTACGTAAGGCATAGGTCATAAAGGAACATTAATCATGATAAAATAGCATGGTAATAAAACATTTAATTTTGGAAAACCATTTATCACATGGTATGATTTCCATACTAGCCAAGGCATTGCTGCCAAGACCATCTTAGTGGACAAAGTCCCTTTCTGAATCGAGTTCACTCCTCGTTTCAGTCCTATATCACTAAACCAGATTAACTTACCATTCCAGGAATGTCTATATCATGAGATATAAATCATTGCCCAATTCATTGGAGGGAGATATAGGTCTCACCCATCTCATAATGAAATAATTCTTACTTGTGCCAAAAAATAAACATAAATCATTCATCATTACCCAATGAATAAAATGGGTTTCATAAACATCATCCCATCATAACATAATCCATATAGAATAAGTGGATATAATTTCATCATAATAAAAATGAAACCATGTAAATCATATATTTATTATACTTTAAACATACACATATTAAATAATTTCATCTTATATGGAAATTTTTTTTGACAAAACACTTGAAATGAATTCTTGAGGAAGATATCCTTTCTTCTTCAAAATCATTTTATTTTCACAAAATTCCATGCAATTTTAAAATAAAAATATTTTGTTGAAAATAGTCATGAAATATTGTGTAAGAATCTTCATGAAAATAAGGCTTTATGAAACCGTAAAAATCTATTCATGCAGTATAATTTAAAAAAGCATTCTACTCGTTATTTTGATGGAAAAGTCAAAAAGTACATCGTATGGTAAAAAAATAATGATTCCTTATATACCATGTAGTAAAAGCCAAAAATGGGTAAGAATGACTTTAAAAATACATGGAAACATTATTAGAAAACATGGACATCGATGATAACAATAACCCCAGTAAATATTTACGAATAACAATCTCGGATAAGAATGATATTAGAATAGTTATCCCTTACCTTATGTCCAATTTCTTCCGTATGTGTCCGAGACACCTGTATAATTGGTTATAACATATTATTAACATGTAACAGAACCATAATAATATTTATGATATCATATATGATTCACATATGACTTTATATTATCCGTTCATTTGTCAATTCCATGTTAAAGCAGTGTTTTGGGTAAAATCGTTTCATTTATCATCAGTGTTTTGACTTGTAATTATTAATGTGATTACTTTGATCATGATTACATAATTCCAGAATATAAAACGTTATTTATATGTAATATATATTCAGAATATACATATATATAATTGATCGATAAATGGAAAGAAATACACTGTTCATGGAGATGGTAGGTCGTACGTACGCATGAATGCTGTTTTTCGTTTCCTTATCGAATTGAATGGAATTAAGTAGATGAAATACATATATATATATACATAAATACAGTATAATTATTATTTAATATATATCATTATTACTTATTATATATACTTTATAATCATTCTTGAATTGTTAACATGGATAATGAATCTCATCGCGTCCTGGAGACGGAAATCCGTACGTACGCATGAGCGATGATTTTGTTCACATATTTATTGAATGGAATTTGAGTGGATGAAATATTATCTTATAATCCGTATGATGTTATAATAATCATATATAGTTATTCTTTACACCATTATACCCATCCAAGTAAGGTGGTGGTGAGAAACTGATTACACCACGTTGTGGTGACGGTATTCCGTACGTACGCACGCGTGGTGATTTCGTTTTCTGTAGGATGAATAGAAGGTTAAATAGGGTTGTTTCATATTTATAATAACATATCAGTATATAATTAATACTGATGTTATTAATTTATATTGAAAAAACTAAATAATAGGAAGTAGAAGAAGAAAGAAACTTGAAAGAGTCCGTAGAAGAGATTACCTCTTCCTCGACGCACCTCTTTTAAACTTCTTCTTAGGGCACTAGAGTTGGCCTTTTGAGAAGAAAAAAAACCTATATGATATAACTAGAGATGTTGAGAAGAGTAATTGGCAGAGGTTGGACGAGCTTCAAGGCTCAAATGGGTGTTAAGAGAATAGGGAAGTGGTGCCCTTTTTATAAGGGAGGAGAGGGGCACCTTTGGAAAAACATAATATATTATTTTCTAATAAAGTCATATTCGGTTTATAATAGCTCCAAATTGATTTATTTAGAATATAAAGTGGGTATGGGTCGAAAGACTCTCAACCAATAGGTATTAGACATGTTTAGATTACTATTTTAACCTTATCAGCTATATTTAACTCTAAGTTAAATAATTTAACTTTTACCGTGTCTTCTTGTTGTCTTACACTATGTGGTCAATAAAATTAGTATAACAAGCCAAAATAACCCCAATTGGTTCATTATTAATATATATAACCTTATCTAAGTCATTTTTCCGAACCTTAGTTTTTTATAAATATAATAACAATTAATAATATAATATTTGTTTTAAAAACTATTTTATGTCAATTTTGACACTAATAGTTATTTGATTTTTGTGAAAATACTAACAGAATTATTATTTCAAAAAAAATTAATTACATCAATACTAACATGTCATATTAACCTATAAATCTATTGGAATTTATAAAAAGTCTCAAATTACATTTATTTGGGTATTTATAACATCAATTATGTTAATATTTCATTAATAAGGTAATTATTGCATCATCATTGTGTCATAAATAAATTAATGTATTTAATGTCTAAAAATTCTAAATAAAATACCATTATGTAGGAAATCTTGTTATATTTCTAATTAATATTTATAGTCTAAATTATCTTATGTATAACCCTATATTAAAATTTTTTAGTTATTAAACATTGATTTTAACTATTTTAACTCTTCTTTAAATAAAATAATAATAAGTGTCATAATCTAATCCAAGTGGACCTAAAGGGTAATATTTTATTACTATGGATGTTTTTGGTCGAATTACACTTATCCAATAGAATTAGGACATGTGTTAGGGTAATAATAATATCATTTTTATCTTTAATTACCCTATTTACTTTTAACCGTGGTAAATAAAAGTAAAAAAGTTACAATTCACCAAAAAATATTTCTATCTTAATGAACAAAATTTTACTACTTGATATTAACCGTGTCTCTCGGATTTTCAAAATTTTACTCATAGAAGCGGTGAAATTATGTTTTATGTAAATTTTCAAATTCTCCTTGGAGGTGGGTAAAAAATATTGAAAAGTTCAATAAAATTTTTATATATCTAAAATTATTATGAAATGACTCAAATTAATTACATTGAACTTATATAGGTATTATGTATCAATTCTGACCTAAAATAAATTTAAATAAAATAAATAATTATTTCAATAAGAAGTCGGTTTTTAAATAGTAACCCAGTGTTTTCACTAATCATCAAAAATTGAAAGTTTTCAGAAAAATACCAAAAATTCACCCTAGGATAATTTTGATATTTTGAATCCAAAAATGAAGTCCATTTTGAATGAAAAAATTTATAAAATTTCAAAAAATTGGGTATTACTATTCATAACGGCTAGTTCATAATAATATTATAATAATATCTCCTTTAGTGAAACACTGTATTGCGTACTACACACGCTATCGAAGAAGGTCTTGATTTCATGTAATGCAAGCCAAGTCAGGTCTGCGTGTAGTGAATTCTTCGTTTTGTGTTGCATATAACACAATCAAAACATATTTCATTTATACATTAAACAAAATCTATACTTAATGTTGCGTAGATAAATTTCAACAAAACAAACTTGAATTTGTGTGTAACACGAGCCAAGAATAGTGTTTCGTATACTGTAAGCTAATACGGTGTTGCATATAGTACAATCTAATCTTGGTGTAGTGTATAATATAAGACATCAAAGAAATTAAAAATAATATATCTCATAAAATCTCCGGGTGTTACATTCACATACTTAGAACATATGCCTATTTTAAATGTCTTTATAAAAAGTTACATTTAGAATTCATAAATAGTATTTATAATTATGGATAACTATAATTTATAAAAAATGTAATATGATAAATAATAATATCAATTATAAATTTACCTAATTTATTATTATTTAATCTAGAGAGATTAGCCCAAAAATATATCGGCCTACACCTTTCAATTATAGATAAAAAAAGATTAACTTTTTTTAAAGTGAATGTAAAGATTACAATTTTTAATGGTGAGTTAAATTAATAGGTTTATTTTGATAAAAAAGTAGTTTTTATTGTTGATAAATATTGAAAAAATGTTTAAAAATAGAAAAATGATCATTTTGGGTTGAAGAATGGCCTAGAATATATGTATTTCAGGCTATATGAGTACCCAATATGTATATCACTTAGAAAATGATATGTGTAAATAATCCCTTATACAATGAAGAAAACACTACATCATTCATTATGATTGTCCATGTTGATGAAACTATATTTTCTAGTAATTTAGAGTGTTTTTGTTAAGAATTTTAAAACAAAAAATAATATGAGATTTTACATTCCGTTAGTGAGATAGAATTACTCATGGGTTTTAAAGTCAACCAAAATTATGGTCACATCATTATTTATGAAGAGAAATATTCCAAATATCCTAAAAAATGATTCAAATTGATAAATCAATAGGATATTCTACATCAATTAGAGATGGATATTTTTAGAAAGGATAAAGAATTAAAAGTTGTTAATGAGAAAAAAATTCAAAAGATTATAGGTAACCATATTTATTGACTACCTCAAGGAAAAATACTGTGTTTTTTATGCAGCCTAGTGCTAGGTATCAATCCAATAAAAAAATATTCACACTTATTATTTGTTAATATAATTTTGAGATATGAAAAAATACTTCTAAATGAGGCTATTTTCTTGAGAATAATGGCGCACATAAATTAAAGGGCTTCAAAAATTCAAACTTGGATATTCATGTAGATGACAGAAAGTCTACTTTAGGGGGAGAATTCGTTATTGGTGAAAATTGTGTAGTATTGAATTATAATAAGTAACTATTATTCATGTTGACTACAAATAATGTTTAGTATATTGATGTATCATAGGAAACTATACAAATGTTATGAATGCAAACTCAACTTGATGATATGTATGTTGTTTATTAATATCCATTGTTCATTGGTTGTGACTACGAAATTGATATAAATCCATATAAGAATCCAGTAAAAACATAAAGATTAAAATACATTGTTATAAAGTATCATATCTTAAATGTGAATATTATTGAAGGAATATTTATTGTAACACCCTGAGCTTCCATGATACACTTCTCATTCAATAATGCAATAGCTTGCATTGTATGCAACTTCGAGTTCTAACACACCGCAACAAATCAAAGTAGCCGTTATGAATAGTAATAACCACTTTTTAAATTTATAGAAATTTTATATTTCAAAATGGACGTCATTTTTGTATTCGAAATATCGAAATTAGCATATGTTGAATTTTTTTAATTTTCTAAGAACTTCCAATTTTTTACGAATAGTGAAAAATACATAAAAATAACTTTTTTAATCAAAATAATTTATAGTGATAAATTATACAATTTAGTGGTTTTAAAGTATAATTAGAATATATTTTTACAATTTTATCCAATGGTGTTCATTAGAATTAATTTCACATTGAAATTGGACATAAACAATTGTCAATCTTTTGATATATATTGTTTCTAAAAAATACGCTATTTGTTGTGCCAACGGGAATTAATTATAAAACTAATTAATGAAACTTAAATGTTTGGAATTTTGTAAAATAGACATCATTTTTGAATTTGGAATATCAATTATAGCTTAGGGTGAAATTTTGGCATTGTTCTGAAAAACATCAATTTTTGATGAATAGTGAAACCACTAAGTGGTAGTTAAAAAACTGATTTTTCGTTTAAATGAAACACTACCACTTATGTGATTTGATTTTAAAAAATACGACATACATGGTTGTCATTAGGAAGTAAAATGTGGTTCAATGGGATTAAAATATTATTTTTGGTGAATTGTAACTTTTATGTTTAATTAATCGCGATTAAAGGTAATTAGTGAAATTTAAGGTAAAAATGATATTATAAAAATATGAAATGACATTTACACTTGTTATACCCCTATTAGATGTGTCATGGACGACCAATAAAATCCATGGGTCAACTTGGGGACCCCATAGAGCCACTTTGGTAGGAAAATGACATAAATAAATTTTATTTAAAGTTAAAATAAAAATGTCACAAACATAAGTTGTTTTACTAAAACAATTTTTAAATGGGGTTATACAAGTCATATTTCTGACTATAAATATTCATTATAAATCTAAACATATTACCTACATCATGATAGTTTTTTTTATAATTTTTATACAATAAATAATTTAAATTATTTATGACACCATGATGATGCAGTGATTACCTCATTAATTAACGATTTAAATAAAATGAAACGATAATGTAAAATAAAAGGCTTACACTTGTCAAAAACCAATTGTATGAGTATATTTCGAACCCTTATCACCTTATCCTAGAATTATATAAGTGTGGGACCTTTAGAATCCTAAAATCATTGTATAATAAAGTAACATTTCATTACTTTCCAAGAGTGCCCCTCCTCTCCACATATAAAAGGCCCCCACCTCTACCACCTTACTCAAACTTTCAAAGTTTTTTGGCTCAGCCAAACTCTGCCAAAATACTCTCCCAACTTCCCTACCTTACTCCTAGGAGCCTAAATTTGGGCAGAATTCTTCCCAAGGAAGCCTTTGGCTCAAATCAAAAAGAGTTACCCGATTTTAAGGTAATGTCTTCTCTTGTGTTCTTTTATTTTATTTTTCTTCTCCAACCCCCTAAACTCTTTTTATTCATTTCATTTGTAAAAACACCAGTATCCTAAATATACTTGGATTTTTTTTATAAGAAGGATTCGAGCTACACTTGCACACACCTACATCTAATGGTTAAAGAACATACTGTTTCTGTGGATGGCGAATTTCTGCCTCACGAAACAATGATTGTTCAACACTCATATAACACCTTCAAAGGTGGACATTAAGATGTCACTATATATATATATTATATATAATATGTTTATGTTTTACTTAAGTTTCTGTATTTTTAATTTATGGCATACCATTATTGTTTCCATTATGGGTAAACACGATATTCTCATTTTAGGAAGTGCGGACTACCGCCCCCTCAAAGTGATTTGAATCGTTAATGCCATATGTGGGATGTATAAAGGATGGAGTAAATGATATTATATATGATATTATACTGGAATTATAATATACCTTTATATCATTATTATTTCATTCCATTAAATATGAAATAGAAATGATAGTAGTGTTCATGCGTACGTACGACTTACCGTCTCCATGAACGATGCATTCCATTTCTTACCTCTAAATGTCATGTAATATTATGAATGAATGTATATACTAGATATATATGATATATATGATATCTAAATCATAAATATACTTCTTGATATAATGGATATTTCACCACATGAAAAACTTGTAATTATAAGAAGTTTATTTTTGACTCAAGTACCAAAGATCGACAAAACGACCGTTATTAACTTAAATAATTACATAATGTTCATAACATGGTAATAAGTGATATAAAAGGAATAAAAAACTTGAAAAGGTTCTTAAGAAATTATAAATTAACTCTAGTTTATTATTCAGGAGGTTAAAGAATGGTCGAGTCAAGACATGACGCATTGTAAGGGAACTTCTTAACCCAATTTCCATTCTTTGGGTTAATCTCCTACTTCCAAATTATGTCATGATTTTATTATGTCCTATCTTGTATTTGTACTTTATTTATGTGTAATTATAGTGAATAAACATAATAGATCTATTTTATTTAAAAATGATCTTTGTAAGGGAATTTCTTAACCCAATTTCCATTCTTTGGGTTAATCTCATACTTTCAAATTATGTCCTGATATTATTATGTCCTATCTTGTATTTGTACTTTCTTTATGTGTACTTATAGTGAATACACATAATAGATCTATTTTATTTTAAAAATGATTTTTTATGGACTTTGTCTCAATCTCCTTTCATTGAGGCATATTTGGTTTTATACATAACTTTCTTTTATACGGTGTATAAAACCCTTTGACTTTTACGTTTATTCAAAAGGAATCTTTTTTATACGAAGCGTTTTACTAAATGACAAAAAGGGAATGTTTTCTTTCCGTATATATGCGGCAACAAAGACTTCTCTGCCTCCGTGACTTTTATTTCAGTTTCGGCTTCCTCTACAAGCCATAAATTTTTAAATGAAAAATAAATACAAATATTTAACTTTCGTTTATTTTGGTATTGAAAATGGTTTTGAAAGTGTTTTTATTATATCCATGTGTTGTATTGATATCTTTTTATTGAAATGTGGAAATGTTATGTTTCCTTTATGCACATTTTATGTGATATGATTATGTTATGGTTTATTATATGTTTAAACCTGTTCATATGAGGAATGAATTGGACTTAATAAGTGACGGGTGGAGCCCGCTATAGCTCCTCGATGCATCGATAGGTCTCATGAGACAAAATAGTGTCTTGGCACGAGGCCTTGACAAAATCTTATTTGTGGTCTTGGCACGATGCCTTGACTACGTGGTTATGATAGTCTGGCATTATGCATTCCATCATTATGAAAGTGGTTATTGATATTGCATTTGATTATTCGACCAGTAGATTATCCATGTGAATAAGTAAATGGCATTATCTCATTTTACTTTTTCCATATTATGTTGAAGATCAAGTTTAAAAGGCTTTTGTTTTAGTTATATATTTCCTTAAATGTTTATATTTATTTATTAAAGCTTCCGCTATATTGTTATCCTTACTAAGCATCTGAGCTCACACCTTTCAATGTTTTAATATTTTCCAGGATGTGAAGAAGTATTTTATGAATGACCTGCAGGGATAGTCAGAAGAGGATATTAGTGTGGACTATGGAGACTTTGTTATTGTAGATTTTCACTTTATGATATAATTTAACATTTATGAATGTATCTAGTGTTTCCAAGGCTACTAAACTAATCAGTCTTTCGAGACTTGATCATTTGTGATCATGCCAATGTTACGAAGTAATGCACCGACTCTGGGTAGCTGGGGTCGGGGCGTTACAGTTGGTATCAGAGGAAGTTTATTACTAACCTTGGAAGCTAGATTTAGATAATCTCCGATTAGAGCACATATCCCAAAGATAGACTTTGAGGATTAGTATACAAGAACTTCCTAGAATTTTGGTATTATAGAGATTTTGTGAGTTTTCCGAGAAATACATCCCTGTCTGGATACGAGCAGGTAGAGGTGGATCTGGCACAGATGTACCTAGGGGTAAAACCTGAAAACACCGCTTTGAGCTAGACTTGAACGGGAACTGGTGCACGACAACGGGCCTTGCTGCACTCTTGGTTACGACACTCCCGGGGGATATGCTTAGGATAATTCTCGTTTTCTTTCCAAACTACTATGAAGGGTTATGAGTATATACTTCCTCAAAGAATTTTTTTTATAATTATGGATTATATCTATAAATAGTTCAATTTATGTTAAGTTTTTTATAAGTATGGAATTATGTATTTTGATTCATAAACTAATCTAGTTTATGCCATTGTTTAGAAATGTCGCCTAGTGGAAGGAATGGAAACCGTATCAATGCACGCACTCCATGTAGGGATTTCCCTCCTGCTCAAGATAATAATTATGGAGCTGGAGATACAACTGGTGCTGATCAACTTATTACCATACTGGGACAACTCACTCAGGTTATGAATAATAACCTTACTCGTATGGAGCACCTTGATCCGCAATGTGGAGGATCAATGTTAGACTTCTTAATGAGGAAAAAACCACCAACATTTAATGGGGGTACAAATCCGTTAGTAGATGAGCAATGGATAAACTCCTTAGAGAAAATATTCCATGCCTTAGGGAGTAGAGAAAGGGAGAAGGTTATCATGGCAGTTTACTGCCTCACTGGAGATGCCGATCAATGGTGGTAGTTGATTCAAAATACAAAGTAAGATGAAGAAGTATCAAGTATGGAATGGAGAGATTTCAAAGATATTTTCTTAGAAAAATGATTTCCACATGACCATCGAGCGGATATGGAAAGGCAATTTCTGAGTTTGAGGTAGAAGGAGGATGAGAATGTCGTAAAGTATGAGGCTGACTTTACAAGGTTAGCGAGGCATGATGCAGATTATATACATAACCCAAAAAGTAAGATTGATCGTTTCTTTGATGGTTTAAAACCATTTCTTCATCGAGCATTAGTCTCACAAACCTTCTCATCGTACGAAGATATTGTCTCGTGTGCTATCAAGACAGAAAAGGAATTCTCTAAGTCTTATGAAAACAAAGTAAAACAAGAGAAGAAGAGAATGGTGGAACAAGAAACAGATAAAGGGAAAAAGGGAAAGAAGGATTTTCCATTATGTGATAATTGTGGGAAGAATCACCCCGGTGCTTTCCTAAAAGGAATGAGAGTTTGTTATAAATGTGGAGAAAAAGGTCACCAGGATCGTGATTGCAAGGGAAAGAAAGAGGCTATCAATGTTGAATGCTACAATTGTAGAGAAATGGGGCATTATGCAAATGAATTTCCTAAGCGTCAGGGAAACTTACCTCAGAAAAGGCCAAGGGATCAAGGGAAATCTTACGCTGTGACTACAGTTGAAGAGGAATAATTAATGTATTTGTGATTTTGGACTCATGGATTATATTCTGGTTATTAGAATAATGTGATATATATATAAGGATTTTACTGTAGTACGTTTTTTTTTCATTAAGGTTTTTATATGATGAAGGTAATCATATTTTAAGTATGTGACAATAAGAGAAACTTTACTTTGTTTGGGGAATCTAATGTTACAATTGATTTTGGAATTTAGAGACCTTTTAGAAAATGTCTGGATAGAGGTATTTTGGATAACTATATAGGTTGGAATGGATTAATGTTATCTTTGGATAGTATTGTTTAAGGTTAAAACATTTCTGAAGATTATTTTTGGAATATTATAATACTATTGTTTTAGGAAAAGGACAACTTGCAGGGTGGGGCATAACCCGTCGCGTCGGACAAAGATGCAGGAATCGAACCCACAACCATAGTGTGACAGGCCTTTATCTCCTACCACTAGCCTACAGGAAGTCCCTAGTTATTAAAAAATAGTTTTCCTAATCTAAATGGTATGTGGTAATATTTAGAACCTTATACAATTAGGACAAATAGAATAATTTTGTGCTCTGTTACCATTTGGAGTGAAAGATGGGTTCGTGGTGAAAATTTATTAACGAATGAAAGCCTACATGACAAGTAAGTATATTTCCTTACATTCTTAGTAAATATCCTAAATAAATTCCTCAACTTTATAAAAGGTAAATTAAAACAAAAACTTTCCCGGTGAACTTTTCCAACTGGGGAATCAATGACTGTTTAACCAATCACAAGTTTGTGATTTTCTTATGGTTAACTCTCTCATAATCCAGTTTTCTACAACTCTCCATCAGACCTTGATGGTTTATTTTTCTTCCATATCCATATTTTCATATAATCCTAATATGGGCTATCTCGGGTGACCTTTGTACTTAACATTCTTTCTTTTAATGTTATATTCTTATTAACCCTATTTCTGATGTGGGTTTTCCACAAAGGTATTTTATATTTTCAACCATTTATTTTCCAAGAACATTATCAAATTGTGAAAACTAAATTTACTGAATGAGGGGAGAATGTAACACCCCGAGCATCCATGATACGCTTCTCATTAAATAATGCAATAGCTTGCATTGTACGCAACTTTGAGTTCTAACACACCACAACTAATCAAAGTAGCCGTTATGAATAGTAATAACCACTTTTTAAATTTATATAAATTTTATATTTCAAAATGGACTTCATTTTTGTATTTTTAATATCGAAATTAGCCGATGTTGAATTTTTTGTAATTTTCTGAGAACTTCCAATTTTTTATGAATAGTGAAAAATACTTAAAAACAACTTTTTAAATCAAAATAATTTATAGTGATAAATTATACTATTGAGTGGTTTTAAAGTATAATTTGAATATATTTTTACCATTTTATCCAATGGTGTTCATTATAATTAATTTCACTTTGAAATTGGACATAAACAATTGTCAATATTTTGATATATATTGTTTCTTAAAAACACGCTATTTGTTGTGACAGTGAGAATTAATTATAAAACTAATTAATGCAACTTATATGTTTTTAATTTTGTAAAATATACATCATTTTTTAATTCGGAATATCAATTATAGATTAGGGTGAAATTTTGGCATTGTTCTGAAAAACTTCAATTTTTGATGAATAGTGAAACCACTAAGTGGTAGTTAAAAAACTGATTTTTCGTTTAAATGAAACATTTCCACTTCTGTGATTTGATTTTCAAAAATCCAAAATACATGGTTGTCATTATGAAGTAAAATTTGGTTCAATGGGATTAAAATAATTTTTTTGGTGAATAGTAACTTTTAAGTTTAATTAACTGCGATTAAAGGTAATTAGTGAAATTTAAGGTAAAAATGATATTATAAAAATATGAAATGGACTTTAAACTTGTTCTAACCATATTGGATGTGTCTTGGCCGACCACGAAAATCCATGGGTCATCTTGGGGACCCCATGGAGCCACTTTGGTAGGAAAATGACATAAATAACTTTTATTTAAAGTTAAAATAAAAATGTCACAAACATAAGTTGTTTTACTAAAACAATTTTTAAATGAGGTTATACAAGTCATATTTTTTACTATAAATATTAATTATAAATATAAAAATATTACCTACATCATGATATTTTTTTTATAATTTTTAGACAATAAATAAATTAAATTATTTATGACACCATGATGATGCAACGATTACCTCATTAATTAACGATTTAAATAAAATGAAAAGATAATGTAAAATCCAAGGCTTACACTTTTCAAAAACCTATTGGATGAGTAGCTTTAGAACCCTTATCACCTTAGCCTTGAATTATATAAGTGTGGGTCCTTTAGAATCCGAAAAGCATTGTATAATAAAGTAACATTTCATTACTTTCCAAGAGTGCCCCTCCTCTCCACTTATAAAAGGCCCCCACCTCTACCACCTTACTCACACTTTCAAAGCCTTTTGGCTTGGCCAACCTCTGCCCAAATACTCTCCCAACTTCCTTCCCATACTCCTAGAAGCCTAACATTGTGCATAATTCTTCCCAAGGAAGCCTTTGGCTCAAATCAAAAAGAGTTACCCGATTTTAAGGTAATGTCTTCTCTTGTGTTCTTTTATTTTATTTTTCTTCTCCAACCCCCTAAACTCTTTTTATTCATTTAATTTGTAACAAAACCAGTATCCTCAATATAATATGATGTTTGTATAAGAAGTATTCGAGCTACACTTACACACACCTACATCTAATGGTTAAAGAACATATTGTTTCTGTGGTTGGCGAATTTCTGCCTCACGAAACGATGATTGTTCAACACTCATATAACACCTTCAAAGGTGGCCATTAAGATGTCACTATATTTATATATATGATATATAATATGTTTATGTTTTACTTAAGGTTCTGTATTTTTCATTTATGGCATACTTTTATTGTTTCCATTATGGGTAACCACGATATTTTCATTTTAGGAAGTGCGGACTACTGCCCCCTCAAAGTGATTTGAATTTTTAATGCCATATGTGGGATGTATAAAGGATGGATTAAACGATATTATATATGATATTATACTGGAATTATAATATACCTTTATATAATTATGATTTCATTCCATTAAATATGAAATAGAAATGAAAGTAGCATTCTTGCGTACGTACGGCTTACCGTCTCCATGAATGGTGCATTTCATTTCTTACCTCTAAATGTCATGTAATATTATGAATGAATGTATATACTGTATATATATGATATATATGATATATAAATCATGAATATAATTCTGGATATAATGGATATTTCACCACATGAACAACTTGTAATTATAAGAAGTTTATTTTTGACTCAAGTACCAAAGATCGACAAAACGACCGTTATTAACTTAAATAATTACATAATGTTCATAACATGGTAATAAGTGATATAAAAGGAATAGAAAACTTGAAAAAGGTTCTTAAGAAATCATAAATTAACTCTAGTTTATTATTCAGGAGGTTAAAGAATGGTCGAGTCAAGACAGGACACATGGCAAAGGAACTTCTTAACCCAATTTCCATTCTTTGGGTTAATCTCCTACTTCCAAATTATGTCATGATTTTATTATGTCCTATCATTTATTTGTACTTTATTTATGTGTAATTATATAGAATACACATAATAGATCTATTTTATTTAAAAATGATTTTTGTAAGGGAATTTCTTAACCCAATTTCCATTCTTTGGGTTAATCTCATACTTTCAAATTATGTCCTGATATTATTATGTCATATCTTGTATTTGTACTTTCTTTATGTGTAATTATAGTGAATACACATAATAGATCTATTTTATTTTAAAAATTATCTTTTTATGGACTTTGTATCAATCTCCTTTCATTGAGGCATATTTGGTTTTATACACAACTTTCTTTTATACGGTGTATAAACCCCTTTGACTTTTACATTTATTCTGAAGGAATCTTTTTTATATGAAGCGTTTTACTAAACAACAAAAAGTGAATGTTTTTCTTTCCATACATATGCGGCGACAACAAATTCTCTGCCGCCGTGACTTTTATTTGAGTTTTGGATTCCTCTACAAGCCATAACTTTTTAAATGAAAAATAAATACAATGTTTTAACTTTCGTTTATTTTGGTATTGAAAATGGTATTGAAAGTGTTTTTATTCTATCCATGTGTTGTATTGATATATTGTGATTGAAATGTGGAAATGTTATGTTTCCTTTATGCACGTTTTATGTGATATGATTATGTTATGGTTTATGATATGTTTAAACCTGTTCATATGTGGAATGCATTGGACTTAATAAGTGATGGGTGGAGCCCGCTATAGCTCCTCGATGCATCGGTAGGTCTCTTGAGACAAACTAGTGTCTTGGCACGAGTCCTTAACAAAATATTATTTGTGGTCTTGGCACGAGGCCTTGACTACGTGGTTATGATAGTCTGGTATTATGCATTCCATTATTATGAAAGTGGTTATTGATATTGCATGTGATTATTTGACTAGTAGAATATCCATGTGAATAAGTAAATGGCATTATCTCATTTTACTTTTGCCATATTATGTTGAAGATCAAGTTTAAAAAGCTTTTGTTTTAGTTATACATTGTCTTAAATGTTTAGGTTTATTTATTAATGCTTCTGCTATATTGTTATCCTTACTGAGCATCTGAGCTCACCCCTTTCAATGTTTTAATATTTTCCAGGATGGGAAGAAGTATTTTATGAATGACCTGCAGGGATAGTCAGAAGAGGATATGAGTGTGGACTATGGGGACTTTGTTATTGTAGATTTTCACTTTATGATGTAATTTAACATTTATGAATGTATATAGTGTTTCCAAGGCTACTAAACTAATCGGTCTTTCGAGACTTGATCATTTGTGATCATGCCAATGTTACGAAGTAATGCACCGACTCTGGGTAGCTGGGGTCGGGGTATTACATTTATGTTGGAAATAGTTCTATCCAAGGTGTATATTACTGATATTATTACAAAACCACTTCAAAGTATTTATTTATAGAAATAACGGTTATAAATGGTAGTGAACCCCATTCCCTAACATCAGTGGATGATTTCTTATTATCTTACCATATTATTATTAAGTATCATCTACTATTAATAGGTAAAATTAATATATAGGGGAGATATCTATTTTTTTTTGAATTTTATTAATCATTTTAATGATTGAGTAAAGGAATGTGATGGGAAATTGTTTTTTATATTAATAAAATAATATCTTGAGTTGTTATCTTTTGTTGAACTGGTTGTGGATAATTTTGATTCTAAATTAATCACTATTTTTTCTACATCATGCTAGATCACATAGACATAATGTTGTTTGGTTTTATGATCACCTCATTAAAGTGGTTAAAACCATCCCTTTTATATACATATTATATTTTATTATTAATAAGTGGAGAAAAAAGATTCCATATTTCAGCTAGATTGATAAGATTAAGGGGTAAATTTTTCATATTTGAATGTTAAATGAAAATAAAATTTATGTTTTTTGAGACAAATAAAAAGGGGGGATATTATTGAACCAAGATAAGGAATATATCATAATTTGTCTCAATAAATATAAAGGAGTATTTGATTAAATTTAGATAATTTGAAGTATGTGGAGACGAAATTAGGAGGCTCAAAGATGTTTCAAAATGAGTTGATGGAGTTCTGGAATTATGAGGTTCCGATAGAGTTTTAAAAAAGGTATATAGACGATATTAATGATTTAGAATTTGAGAAGCTCTAGAGTACAATTATGATATGTAATATATTGAACGAATATAAAATATTTATAAGATAATCCCAAATATTTTACAGTTAGTATGAAATATCGTCAAGTTGATATGTAATATTTTGAAGATCATATGAAGGATATTAAAAAGCTATATTTGGCAACGTACCTTACCTATTATGATATTTATTATATTCTATATTATTCAAAATATATGAAATGGATTGTATAATATTATATTTATAATTTTTAATCCATCATTAGAATATGAATGATATTCGCTATGATATGTAAGATATCTACTCCCGTTAATATTATACGTAAGAAATTCTATTTTTTGTATGATTTTTGAGTTCAAAAAAATGAAATAATTTAAGTTCTTTAAAACAGATGATGTATATATCATTCCAACTATTAAAACCATGAATCAATCCAAAGGATTTAGTGATGAAAATTAAAGAAGAATAATGGGGATTCATTTTGAAGAGGAGAGCCATTCCATAATATTATTTTTATTCAGGAGATGTATGCCATTTTACATTAAGTGATTTTAGTTTTTCCCCTGAATAAGATAAATCTTGAGTCTCTTGAAGGATTAAATAAATAAGTTCAATTGAGTTAAACAATATTAAATAAGGAGGATTTTGAGAAATATAATTGTTGATATTGAATGGTGTTAACATTTAATATGTGAATAATATTCATAAAATTCAAATAATATAATAATTAAAAGATGTAAAAGAAGGTATGTGTGGGAGTAGACTGAAATTATTTATGAAAAACTAAGAGACGTGAATAACACTTGATAATTTCACTATATTTAGAGGTGGAAGAAGATTCTTACTAGACAACCCATTGGTGGATCACAATCAAACTGGTTATCTTTCTTCTGGAAGGTTTCTATTATTTGAGTAAAAATTTAATGATTATTTTGGACTATCTTGTTCCATATATTAGCATGTTCATGGATATAACCTTGTCTATGGATTCAAATTAAATAACTATAGAGAAGTTGTGAATCTGTGGAATAAAATCGACCATACAATAAGTACATATTAATTCATATTGGATGTAAATTTTTTTAATAATACTACCAAGTCATATGTTATTTACTAAACCATGGTTTGTTTGATAGATTTTCAATGAAAACGAATGAGGGAGTTCATTATTAAAAGAAAAACTATCAACATTAATTCACCAACTATATTATTTATGATCACATTGCCATGTTATCGCCCGAGACTGTATGTATAAAGAAGAAATAAAAAATATAGACGTATATATATTTTATGAGATTCACTAACAAAATATAATCCATTCCATAGTTTATAGTGGTTATCATACTACACACACATTACTGATATATTGTTATCAAAATAAATCTTTACAAAAGGGGATATTCTTGGAAACATTAAACCAAACGACAACTATGTTACCTGCATGACACAAACTGAAAACAACAAGGACAATGTCACTATTCATTAGATACTGACACCAACCAAATCATATTCCAAAACATGATTTGGTTGGGTACTATTATTGTATGATCGAAAATATATTCCCAAGATCCCTTTAGACTAAATAAAATAGATATTTCCCTCATTTTCTATAATATTCAAAGGGAATCCTCTTATTTTATTTTCCCAATGATATATTTTGATCTCTAAAACTCTTCTTCAACATTTACAATAATCATAAATATATTTCATGCATGTTGGTATATATTTTATTCATTAATTCTCAAGATTATTTTCTTATAATAATGAATAATTTATTTCTTTTTCATTGACCATATTATTTTTAGAAGTCATAGTTTGGTAATATTTATTTTTATTTTTATTTTATGATAATTATTATCATAATTAGTATTGAAATATGGTCTCTCATATAATTTTATTCTTATCATTATATATATATAAGTCAGTAAAATATCAAAAGAATGTTATTCTTTATATATTATTATTTAGATATCTATGAATAATGATTCATGATATCCTTCTATAATTATTAATATGTTATTTAAACTTGCCACTTATATCACAAAAACTACTATATTTTATCTTTTCAAATGAATTTAATACATCATTTAAAATATCTTGAATTAATGGAAGAAAAATCCAATAAAATATTCTTGTTTAATTATCTACAAATCTCATTCATTTATTTTTAAAAAATATATGATAGACTCTTTACTTAAAGACTCCTGGAAACCCGAAAGACCTTTACCATGTGTTCATGTGTACATGAATGGATATCATTATCGTATGAATCCTTTTTTCAACAAATATAGATTTTTATTTCAAAATAATTTTTTCAAAAATTGGGAAAACCATTCATGTAAAAATAATCATCTATTACACGGAAAAAGGGCTCACAAAACTATTAAACGCAAGATTAAGTATATTGGATTTAGACACTCTATATAACTCCTAGTGAAGTGAAATTATCTGAGTATCCAGATCATTGTTAGTAATATCTTAAAAAGTTTTGGAAATATTTTCCTATGTCTACATATATTCCTTCCATGTTTATCTAACATTCGTTAATACCATGATCCTAAAGGTGGTTTTATTTGTTTATCCACACCCTCTTCTCTTCATTATTATCAAATAAAAGTCTTTTATCATAGATTATATTAAATTAATCCTTTAATTCATTTTCCTAAAAAATTAATTCGATAATTTATTCATTAGAGTGAATAATTATATCCAAAGTTTTCCATTTCTGAGCATCCATTTTCCTTAAAATTCCATTCTTTACTCTAATCGGCACCAATTCTAAGACCAAACCTATGGATTCACATCCAGGCTGCCTACTAAAACCACTTAGAACTTACTGAACCGCCACTCCAGGATCCGAATTTTCCACATTTATAATTGTATATTCACTATCCCATGTCCAGTTCCACATTTCTTTTCGTTACCAGAGGACCTAGCTACAAATGTATTTTTTTACATTTGAGTAGTCTTTGTCAGTCCTTGATTCAACCCCTATTGAACATGAATGTATTTTGATAGAAAATTATATATCTTACCCATCTTTAATCGAGGTCCAATAGTTATATCCCCGTGCTTATATTTCTCAAAATCCATCTCTTGATGAGAATGAGTTATTTTTCACTTGTCTTAGAGTCTTCATATGACTTTTCCCAACATGTTTTGTTTTGTCCATATTTGTATAATAGTATACCATCCATTATAGTCTATAGCTCAAAGCTCATTTATAGTCAAATAAGTAACGAGGTTTTGAATATCAATCAATATCGGTGACACCTGATGGTTAGAAGATCCCTATTCCTAAACAACTATTACATTCTAGTCTAGAGATGCTTGAAATAAATCGGATATAATTGGAAAAAAAATCCTATTATCTTTACATAATCTCTTATCAGCACACATTGAAATCAATGCTTATTGAAAAAAATAAAACTATTAACCAATGTATTTAACATGTAATCATAAATAAAATCATATATTATATAAATTGAATTATCCACCATTCTATAGATCTTTTTGGAATGAAATTAAAAGTTAAATACAACAATACACATAATCATTTTCTAATATAATATATCAAACACCCAAAAAAATTATCTATTAAACATTATATAGTTAATCTTGATAATAAGCCTTATATAATTTTCATATGATAAATTAGGACTAAATTTTATTTAATTATATATATATATATACTGTTTGATATTTAACAAAACTTTTAATCCATAATTAGTTAATATTGGATCTAATCAAATCCAATAGAAATATAAAATATTATCCTCATTTGAAAATCTATGTGTGTGGCTCTTATATCCTTTTTTATTATTGAAAATAGTTTGGAATATAATTTTTAATTATAATGATCCCAAATTATAATTGGATGGGTGTGATCTAAACTCCCTATGTGTTTAATGAATATAATTTTCCTTTTGTATACTAACTTCGATTATTATTATAAATCATGAATACTACCAATGTTGAAACAATCAACAAATATATATTATCAATATATTGTGATCGTAATTATTAAGATATATTTATGTACTAAATTCAAAAAATTATAGTCAAACATTTATAGTAAAATATATTGATTAAAATATGTTATTAATATACTATATAGGGATAGATATCATTCCAACTATGATAAATTTCCCAACAAAGACAACTAATATAACAAAAAAAATCATCTTTACATAAATCACAGAAAGATAAAGGATACAAGTAACAAATGTAAAAATTTTCATACAGTTTGTACCCAATATCATTTTATATAAGGATAGCTAAACAATATCCCACATTAATAATACTAAAGAAAACAAAAATACTATCAATATGGTGTTTCTAATACATTATCAAATCCCCATTAATAGTATTAAACCCAACATGGTTATTGATGTTAGTTATTAAAGTTTGAATAAATTATTGAAAAGGATGGATTAAATTATATATATATATATATATATATGAGTGTGGATATTTTTGGGGTTTTTTGATGTTATGAAGGATGTATTAATTATATAAGTAAGATATTAAGCATAAAACCGTGTCATAGTCATCATACCTGCACTATTTTTTTTGGTATTCAAGGTAATGTTGGACTAAAAATCTATAAGAATACATTTTATTCCACGGTTTTGAATTATCTTTTGTTTTATTCTTTTTATTGATTTTATTTTCATAAAATATAATCCATTAACTTTAATGTGATTATATATTGGGTATTTAATGATAATTTATCATGAAATTATCTTCATAACATCATGGATATGGTAGAAGTTAGAAGAAGGCCACACTTAAGAAAACATGATTTTATGTGAATCATAAAAAAGTAGAAATAAATAATATAAAATTTTAAAAATTCATTCCATTACAACCCTAAATCCATATTAATTTTTGTGATTTGTGTTTCATGTGGATAAATATTTCAATTATTTTTTATAGGTAATTTTATTTCATAGAATACAAGTTAAATGATTTTATTCAAGGTAAATCATATTATCATTGAGTACATAATATTTTGGCATTTATCCTATCTCAAAGTCAACATCATTTTAGTGTATATATTTTTAAAATACTTGATGGTGTTACTGAATCTCTAAAATTAATGAATTATGTCATGTTAAATAGTCTAACTGTAATTATTTTTGAATTATAAATGTTAAAACATATATGTGATTCTTGGGAAGTCATATAATCCATCTACAATTTGGGATTGTATGTATAGATCAAGGAAACCAAGTAATAAATATTATAACATCTAGGTTTTGTAAATTAGTCTTCATTTTTTTATAAAATAAATTAGTCTTTTATTTATAATTTTTTTAAACAAATTAATGAAATTATCTATAATGATATTGCCTTATGATAAACCAAATTTCTTGGAGTGGAATTTAAAAAGAAATCCAAAACATATCCACATATATTAGAGATTATTAAATTATATAAAGTGTTTTAAGCTATGATTAAGGGAGACTATTCCATTAATGTAAACTGAAACACTAGATCTTTGAATCTACTAAAATCATGTATGAGGTATCTATATATTAAACATACCCAAAACCTATTGAAAAAAAAACCCACTAGTTTTTGTCTAACATTCACAATATGGTAAATAAATATAACAGACACAAGTAATATATATAAAACTAATCTCATAGCTAAATTACATCAACAAACTCATAGAAAACCAAAATATCATTCAGTCGTTATCATTAGAGAAATATAATCATATGATTAAATCCAACTCTAGTATATGATCCCTTTAAAACATTAAACTTTTAAAAACATAACATAAAGAATAACAATAAGATTTTATTTATAATTGAGGTTCATATTAATAGTTTAAGTATAATCCTTAGTAGTAACTGTCATGACACCCGAAACATATATTGTGATTTTCATGTGAATTCATTTTTTCCGGTTATGATACCACATGTGATACAAAACCCACATCACCTCAAAAAATAGGATATAAATATAGAAGATAATATTATAGAGTTATATATAATAATAAAAATCACTATCCATTTTCCATTGGTTTACTAGGCCACCACAATCACTAACCGTTCCCCCATTGGTCAATCTCATATTGTATGATGAAACAATAGAGTAGTCATAACTTTATACAAACACATATACCTAGATAAACATCATTATATAATTATTACAGTTAGACTAAAAATGTATAGGACCCCTAGATTGAATATTAGGGTTAAACAAGACACCTTTCTGCACACTTTTCTTACTTTAGTATCATTATCACATTAGAAAATAGATCTCAGACATACAAAATGTGAGCTTCTTATTCTATACTTCATCCCCATCAGATTCATAAACGCCACCCTAGGAACCCCATATAAAATATTGATACAAGTTTCTGACACCCCATTTAAAGTATCAATGATAATTTCATGAAACCCATATAATGTATCAATTACAACATCATACAACCCATGTAAATTAATAATTCCATATAACAACCCTTCTAATTATTACATAATTTAACATGATTTATTACATAAATTTTCACATAAGACAACTCTAAGGATCACGAGGTCTGTTGTCATGGGAAATTAGTTACATTACATAATAACATAAACCATAAAATACAATATCCTTATTGAAAACATATTTTTCATGACCAGAACATTCCTTCGTACTTAGCATTTCATGGGATAACCCAAGGACATACATAAGAAAGGGGTGAGATATAAATCCTAGTAAGGGATTCAACAAGGCATAACATAAATAACACAACACATGTTAAGCAATAAAAATATCAATAGAGTATAAGAGAAACATGAAAATAAATTCATGGTATAACATGATTATCATAACATGGAAATGTGGCAACAACATTTAACATGTTATTAGCAATCGCCAAAGATCATTGAATATGGAGCATGAGTAAACCCGCATTTCACTTTCATTAGAATTATTAAAACCTCATTCCACTTGAATTAGCATGAGTAAACCCTCATTGAAATTTAATTAGCATGAGTAAATCCTCATTGCCCTAGACGTATCATTATACTAATCTTTAAGCAATTCATTAGAGCGCTATCATGGTGCACCCTTTATAAACATTTTATTTCATACATAAGTGCAGAACATAGATCCTAAAACATGCATTCATTATACATCACAATCTATTACACAAATAAGATATGTTGAAGACATAAATGTAAGTCTTCAATCAACATGTACATGTGCATAAAGGTGAATACCCTTGATAGAGAAACAATTTTGGTGTTCAGTTTCACGATGACTTTGTCATGGGAAATTTTTGTAGTATAATGACGTCAAATAGAAATCATAAAATGGGTTTATGAGAGAGAAATGGGTCTCTCATAATTTATACATTAAATGGGTTGTAAGGGGGTCATGGAACATAATATCCCAACATATGTAATGGAATTTAGATGCATAATACAAAATAATGTCTTGAATGTAAAAGAGAATAGATAAATTAATTATAGAATTTCTGTATGGTAATAGGTTTACATGGGAGGCATTAATGAGAGGAAAAAGGACTCTCGTCATTCAAAAATAATGAGGGATGTATGGGTAAGATTTTAAATCAGAACCCAACATTTTTAATTGAAAACAAAAGGGTATATTTAAATAAATAAATTTGGACAAAAATGAAAAAGGAATAAACCCCTTACGGAATTTTGGCACGGTAACTTGTGTATATGGGATGAATTAATGTGAGAGAAAGGGATATATCATCATTATAAAATAAGGAGGGTAGTATAGGGTAGGTTCGAAATCATACCCCAACATTTTTAGTTGAAAATAAAAGGTCATAACACTATATGTAAACTAGGACATAAATAAAGATGGAAGGAAAGTGAGTATCACTTACATGAAATTTTGAACCCAAAGGCTTGGGAGGGGATTGATAGAGCCTTGTTGGGTGCTTGGGGAACCTTGGGAGGATTATAGAGAGATGAGGGAAGAGGTTGGCCTAGATCCAAAGGTTTTTAGTGAAGAGGAATGAGAGATTCGGTGGGTTTATATAGGACAGAAGATTGAATTTTTTATTGTTTAGTTTTTTGGAAACTACATATTAAACTAATCAAAACCACAAACAATCCCTTGATTTCGGCCAATGGGGAGTCGAAAAAATTATTTTATAATTCCAATGTCTGAAATTATTAGAATATTAGTCCTTCTTAGGTGGAGGTGAGTCACACTCTCAAGGTAAACATTTTAAAAGGTTATAATATTTTATAAGTCTTGGAGGGTCAACTAAGGCACCATAAAATTAATACAAAAAAATATAAAATCACAATATTTCAAGGGTAAACGTATATTGGCCTAAAAACCATTTTATATCAATTTATTACGTCACTAATGGGTCATTATGATCTGAAAATATAAATTATATATTTAAACGGTATTTAATCATTACCAAAAAATTCCAATGTCTCACAAAATTATGAAAAATTAACCATTAGATAATTTCGACGTCCTGAACCCAAAAAAAATATGAATTTTATATAAATAATTTTCTAAATATGTGGATTTTCTATTTTAAAATAAAAACCGACATTTACTTAAAATTTATGGGTTTTGACAAAAACAGTTTTCAAACCGTAATGAAAATTTTAAATGTATTCATAAAAAAATAGTACGATAATTTATATTTAATGAAAATTAATTTACTAATTATCATTTATAAAAATTTTATTAATTTAATGAAAAATCCATTAATCCATAAAAATAAATTTCATAATTGTATATTAACTAAAAAAACTATTTGTGCATTAAAAACCATTTACAAAGTAACAATAATTAAATGAATATATATTGTTTATATAAAAAATATATCATATAATCATAGTGCTTGGGTCTTTCTACATAACCCTTTATAACACCCGTATAAGTTCTAAGGTTAAGGTGTGCTATGGTAAAAATCTATTGGGTTGGATCAGATAAAATTGCTCGGGTGGTAATCTCTATCAACTTCCATGTCTCCCCTAAACGATTCTGTTCATGAATAATTTATTGAAGCTAAGATTGGGCTTGGTCACAAGAAAATCCTAGAGAATCTAACTCCTTTCTAAGCTCTGAAAAATGGGCTTCCTTGGGTGTAATTCTACTGGATGAGGTCACCACTTCCTTTTTGTGAGTAAATTGGATTTTTTAATGACCAATATTTATACTAATCATGTGGGGACTACTCAACTGCTATATTATAAACTACAAAAATTATTAATGGTATTTTAAAAATCAAAAAACACAAAACCAAGTAATTGAATATGTTTTATATAACCATTTAACATAATAAAACATTTAATTAGATCAAGAGGAATTTTCATTAACAAAAATTTGGGTTGTTACAATCTTCCCCCCTTAAGAAATTTCACCCTCATAATTTCCTTTTCCCACACTAAAAGAAATGTGGGTAACTATGCCTCATCACTTCCTCCGGTTCCCAAATTTCTTCTTCAAACATGTGGTTTATACAAAAAAAATAATGACGCACATTGTCTTATTTTGTATAACTTTTTCCCTATGATATAAGATCTTCACAAAATTCTTTACATAGGAGAGGTTATTCTTCAATGGTACCACCTCTGGATTGAGTACATGCGATGGATCATGTATGTACTTCCTCAAGATTGATATATAAAATACATCATTTACTTGAGATAGGTTCATTGGGAGTTCTAGTTGATAGGCCACTGCTCCAATGCGATAAAGGATCTCAAAATGGTTGATGGATCTTGGGCTAAGCTTTACCTTCTTCCTAAATCTCATAACACTCTTCCATGGTGATATAAAAAGGAATACCATGTCTCCAACATCAAATTCTATGTCTCATCGATGATTATCATCATTGCACTTTTGTCGAATCTGAGCAGCTTTAATGTGCTGCTAGATGGTCTTAACATTCTCTGCCATTTAATTGACCATTTTTGGACATACGAGTTTTCACTACCCAACATCATTCCAACATACCGGTGTTCTACTTATCTTCCCATAAATGGAATCATATGGATCCATGTGAATGCATGAGTGGAATCTATTATTGTATGAGAACTCAACCAGAGGAAGATGTTGATCCCATCCTCCTTTGAAGTCCATTGAGAATGCTCTAAAAATGTCCTCAAGAGTTTGGATAATCCTCTCCGATGGGACATCGGTTTAAGGATGACAAGCCGTACTGAAGTTCAACGCAATATTTAGAGCATGTTGGAGACTCTTACATAACATAGAGGTAAATATTGGATCTCAATAAAATACAATCAATAGTGGTAATCCATGCAACCTTACCACTTCCCTATTGTATATTCGTGCCGGTTGATCTAATGAGAAATCCCGTAGAATTTAAATATTGTGTGCAGTCTTTGTAAGATGATCCATAACAACCCATGTAACATTGTTTCCTTTGGATGTATTCTAAAGTCTAGTGACAAATTTCATGGTGATGTTCTCCCATTTCCATGTTGGTATGGGAAATTGTTTAATCATCCCCTTAGATTTCTTTCTCTCATCCTTCACTTGCTCACATACCAAGCACTTTGATGTATACTCATCGATATCCTTCTTCATGTTATCCAACTAAAAAGGCTCTCATAGGTCTCGATACATCTTTGTGTTTCCCGGTTGAATGGTGTAATTAGAACTAATTTGACCATCCAAAAGTTTATTCTCTAACACAGGATTTGATGGAACACATGTTCTTGACCCAAATCTCACAATTCCTTCTTCATTAAAATTTAACTCCAAGGATTTCACTTTTTTGATAGTTTCCACTTTCTTTTGAATTCCTATATCAACCTTTAGTGCATCCTTTATCCATTCCAAAAGAGACGGTTGAGAAATAATTTATAAAAGGATTGATGATGTTCCCTTATTTATGATTCCCATTACCATCTTCGTCAAATCTAAGATGATTGGATCATTTTCAATTCTAATCAATGAAAGAGTAATTGGATCCTTTCCACTTAGTGCATCTTCCACCTAGTTCGCTTTCCACAGATTTTAGTGAATTGATTAGTCATAGTATTTTTTCATCTCTAACATTATTTGTTGGTGAATGTTCAAATCTTTCTATGTGAATATATAATTGATGCTTTTGTGATCCATGTATTATTTATACTTATCCTCATAGAGGTAATGTCGCCAATTTTTTAAAGGAATGATTACTGAATCCAACTTAAGATCATGTGTTGGATAGTTTTTCTTATGAACTTTCAATTTACATGATGTATAGGAAATGAATTTTTCATTGTTCATCATGACACAACTCTGGCCCTTCTTCAAATCATCGCTAAATACCACAAAAAGTTCTCCACTTGTGGGTAGTGTGAAAATGGGTGTATTGATAAGACTCATTTTCAACTCCTTGAATCTCTCTTCACATTCATCACTCCACGAAAACCTGAATCCCTTCCGAGTTAGCTTGGTAATATGATTTTAAAATCGCAAGAAATTTCTCCCAAATCCGTGATAATATCCAGCTAACTCCTGGAATCTAGGGATATCGGTCACCGATATTGGCCTCGACTATCCCTTAGTTGCAGCTGTCTAGGAGGGATCCACAGATGTCTCATTTCATGTGATGATATGACCCATGAATGAGATTTCCTTCAAACAAAACTCTCTATTTCGACAATTTTCATAGTGATTATCCTTATTAAATGTCTCTATTATAGTTCTTATATTCTCTTTGTTCTCCTCCTTGGTTTTGGATTATATTATAATATCATCTGTAAAGACAACAAATAATTTGTTGAGGTAATCTATAAATACTCTATTCATCAATTCCACTAATATTGATGGATCCTAAGTGTGTCTGGAAGGCATTACTACAAATTCATAGTTCTGATACATTGTATGAAAATCATTCTTGAGGATATTCTCCTTCTTCACCGTCACATGGTAATATCCAGACCACAGATCCACCTTGGAGAAGTTTTGTATTCCACGTAGTTTATTGAAAAAATCATCAATTCATGTCAGATTATACTAGTTATTTATCATTATTTTGTTGAGATCACGATAATGAATGCAATGAAGCATTGACACATCCTTCTTCATGAAGAAGAGGACCGATGTACCTCATGGTGAAGCACATGGGTGTATAATCCCAATATCAAAATTCTCATGTCGTTGTTTCTTTTTCTCTGCAAGCTCAAAAAAAACCATTCTATATGGAGTATTGAATATTGGAAATTCCCCAGGTATAAGATCAATCGATAATTCAACATCTCTTCTAAGAGGAAGGCATGCAATTCATTAAAAAATAGTTCAATGAATTCCCATACAATATGTATGTCTTCAAGGATGGTTTCTTCCTTAGAATCAATCATATGAGCAATATACGTGTGCTCATAGCGTAGTAATATCCACTCTTGAGATTGTGGTTCTAAAGAAGATTCATCCTCCTCCTTTCACTTGTATATAATTAGCGTTCAATTCTCCATATGGGGAATGATTTACCTCTCAATACAATTTATGTTGGCTATATATAAATAAATCCATTCCATTCCATGATTGAATCAAATTCCAGTAGGGGGAGTATGACAAGGTTTGCCGGGATGTTCAATCCAAAAATTTTGATTGGGGAGGAGTTATATTCTTGGGATTCAATGATTGACACATTTTCCATTCTCAATGAAATTATTACTTCTATGATTTTTTGTGGTATTTGGATTGTTCTACTAACCATTTGGGATATAAAATAATGAGTAAAACAATAATCAAAAATTATATTCACTATTTTTGATTGAATAACTAGAGTAACTATTACCACTCCATTGTCATGGTTCACTTTGATAGTAGTAATGAAAAAAATCTCAACCTTTATACCTTGGAGTTTGTTGGTTGCCTTCGAAAACCCTTAGCATAGCTAAATAGTTTGCAATGTACCTTTTTTATTTGAAATTGAAGCAATGAACAATGCGTTGAGGGTCGAACAAAGAGTTCCTATACTCTATCACAGCAACAGGTTTTTCTTGATAGTTGTAAATTTCTTGGTTCCCTTCTCTTACATACATAATGAATTTCCTCACCCCTTCATGAAATTTTTGGGTTTCTTTATTCCACACCTTTGGAAAGTGTGATTCAAGAGTTTCTAAGCACCATTTGATTTATCCATCAGACTGCTAGAATTAAAGTCCACTTTACACTTCTTATCCCAATGAGACCCCTAATATTTTCCAATCTCAATTTCGACTTTGAGGTAACATCAGACAATTTCCTTATTGCTATCAATGTCATGGATCACTAGGTATTTCTTTAGACATGGATTTATCTCACTAAATAAGCGGTCAACTTTTCATTCGGGGGTGACAACAAAGCTAAAGGTGTATCATTCCAGACTTGTAATGTTTTCCTCATATGATCTAATAGATTCATCATCTTTTACCTTGAAGAAAAGGAAGCCCCTTTATATTTTAAGTAATAAGGTGCAAGGAAAATATTTATGGAAGAACTTTTTCCAGAAATCCTTCCATTCCAATGCCTTGATCTCTTCCTCGGGCTTCATAATTTTTTTTCAATGTCCACCATTGATCAATTTCACCCTCCATATAATAACCAACCAGAAGTACATTCTATTTTTCAAAATATTGAAGTATGGAGAATATCTTCTCAATGGAGTTGATCTATTGTTCAACAATTGAGGTATTTGATGATCCATTAAAATTAAGAGGCCTTGGCCTCATGATCCTATCGATTGTGTCTTGTTCTTTCTTAGGGGGGTTGAATGTTCCTCATGACCCACGTTTCTATTCAAAACAAGAGTTAAGTGAGAGAGTATCATGACAAAGTCTGCGATTCTTTCTCCCATTATATTCGGAATCTCATTAGAACAATCATCACATTGATCATCGCATCGGTTGTTAGCCTAACTCTACCTATTACCAGACATTGGAAGAAATAAAAGGAGTGTTAGGGGTAACACATAATGTGGAATCCAATGAAAAAATGGTTATGTTATAAATTACATTTATTTCCTTAACTTATAAATTTATAGTCTTCAATCTATGTTATCCTTGATCTACTTCCCAATAAATATACATTGGGGAACTTTTTTATTCACCAAAAAATGGATCATACTAACCGTATGAATTTACCAAACTATATCCCATGGGAGTTTCATAAACATTAGTCTAGCAAGGCCCATTTTTGTGCACTAGTTCCTATTAGAGTCTTCCTAAAAGTGATGTTTTAGGGTTTTACCCCTAGATACATCTATGCTTGAGCCACCTCTACTTGTTAGTATCTAGACAAGGATGTATTTTTGGATAAACCACTTATACTATATTCACCAAAATTTAGGGAAGATTTTATTATGATTAGTCTTATCAATAAATCTTTCACTTGTGTTTTCAAATCTGAATCCCAAAAATAAATCAACCTATCCACCTATACCAACTATAACAACCCTGCTTCTTATTAAAAATTTAAGCATGTTGTATTACATAAATTGGCACATAAGACAACTCTAAGGATTGTGGGGTCTAGTTTCTTGGGAAATTAGGAACATTACATAACAACTTAAAACATAAAATAAGACATTGTTATTGAAAACTTCTTTTTTATTGACCAAAACATTCTTTCGTACCTAGCTTTGCATAGGATAACCAGAAGACATACATAAGAAAGGGGTGAGCTATAAATCCCAATAAGTGATTAAACAAAGAATAACATGATGAATATAGTACTTGTTAGGAAATAGGAATATCAATGGAGAAAAAGATAAATGTGAACATAAAGCCATGATATAACATAATTATCATAACATAGAAATGTGGCGACAACATTTGACATGATATTAGCTTGAGACAAGGCTCATTGCACATGAAGAATGAGTAAACCCTCATTGCACTTTCTTTAGCATTAGTAAACTCTCATTTCACTTTAATTGGAATGAGTAAACCCTCATAAAACTTGAATTAGCTTGAGTAAACCGTCATTTCACTTGACATATATGATACTAATCTTTACCCAATATATTGGAGTGCTATCAGGGCGCACCCTTTATAACCATTTCATTACATCCATAAGTGTGCCATATAGATCATACAACATCGATTCATTAAACATAATAATTTATTCCATGAATTAGAGACATGGAATACATAAATTTAAGTCCTCAATCAATAATTAAAAGTGAAAAAAGGTTAATAACCATTATAGAAAAATGGGTATGCTATTAACTTACATGATGATTTTGGCAGGGGAAATTTTGGCAGCATAACGACGTTAAATAGAAATCGTAAAATGGGTTGATGAGAGAGAAATGGCTCTCTCATCATTTATACATGAATTGGATAGAAGGGGGTAAGGGAACATAATATCCCAAATTAAGGAGGGAAGTTTGGGCGAGGTAAGAAATCATACCTAAAATTTTATAATTGAGAACAAAAGGGTATGATAACATAAAAAAACTTGGAAAAAATTGAGAAAAGATGAAAACCCTTACAGAATTTCAGCATGGTGACAGGTGTACATGGAAGGAATTAATGAGGTATAAAGGGGTATATCATCATTAAAACACAAGGAAGGATGTATAGGAGAGGTGAGAAATCATACCTCAACATTTTTAATTGAAAATAAATGGCCATAAAAATATAAGGAAACATGGACATAAATAAGGAAGTAAAGAAAATTGAGGATCCCTTACTTGGTAGTGTGATACAAAAGAATTGGGGGAGGATGAATAAAGAATTATTGGGAGATTGGGGTGCCTTGGGAGGATTATATAAAGAGGATGTCATAGGTTGGTTGAGCTCCAAAGGTTTTGAGTTAAGAGGAATGGGAGATTGAGTGGGATTATATAAGAAAGGAGAGGGAAATCTTTTATTTTTTTTGTTTTGGACACTACATATGAAACTAATAAAAACCACAAATAATCCCATATTTTTTCCAATGGAGAGTGGAAAAAATTATTTTCTAAGGCCAATGGCTGAACATTTTAAAATATTAGTCTTTATTATGTGGAGGTGAGTCACACTCTCAAAGAAAACATTTTAAAAGGATAAAATATTTTATAAGTCTTAGAGGGTCCACTAAGGCACCATAAAATTATTCAAAAAAATATAAAATCAAAATTTTTAAGGGTAAAAAATATATTGGTCGAACATCCCTTTTATAGTATTTTATTACATCATTAATGGGTCATTATGATGTCATAAAACACATTATATATTTAAAATGTATTTAACTTTTACCCATAAATTCAGTTGTATCAAAAAAATAATGAAAAATTCACTTTTTGATAATATCGACATCCTGAATCCAAAAAAAATCATTTTATCACAATAATCATCTAAATATTTGAATTCTAAATTTTCCAGTAAAAGATGGCCTTTATTGAAAATTAATGGGTTTTGAAAAAAAATGTTTTCAGACATTAAAAAAATTCAATTGTAATCATACAAAAATTAAATGGTCATTTATATTTAATAAAAATAAATATAGTAAAAATATTTTATAAAATATTATTTAATTCAAAAAAATCATTAATTCATCAAAATTGAGTTCTTAATTGAATATTAATTTGAAATACAATTTTTTCTTTAAAAAACATTTACCAAGTAACAATAATAATAAGAATGTATATTATTTATTAAAAGATAAAGAATATAATCATAGTGTTAGGGTCTTGCTACATAACCCCTTATAAAACCTTCATAAGACCTAAGGGTAAGGTGTACAATGGTCACATACTCTTGGGGTGTCTCGGATAAAATCGGTTGGGTGGTAATCTCTATCAAAATCTACATCTCCAATAGGATATTCCATTGTAGTTTAACTTGTTGAAGCTCATCTTGGACTTCATCATAAGAGAAGCCCAGAGACGCTACCCCTTTTCTAAGCTCCGACCAATGGGCTTCGTATGGAGACATTCTACTGGATGAGGCCATAAATTCCTTTGTCTATCTAAATTGGATTTGTTAAAGCCCTGCATTTACTCTAATCATGTGATCACTATTCAAAATCTATATTTGTAATGGTAACAATTTGTAACTGTATATTCAGAACCCAAAAAAGAAAAATTTAAGTAAGTGAATATGTTTTATATAACCATTTTCCATTGTAATACATTTAATCACAACAAGAGTAATTTTGATTAAGAAAAGTTTGGGTCATTACATTACAACACACGCCATACATTTTAATGTGTTAATTATAATGTTGAATACCATTTAGATATTATTAATTCCATTGAAAGAAACCCTATATAATTTTATGATACTAATTCAAGGAACCATGTATAAAGTGTTGATTCAAATGTTTTTTAGCAAAGAAATTTTATAACCATGAAAATAAAAAAAATCTAGAAGGATTCCCTACACCCTAGGTTTATTATAATAACATATCTATAATATTTAACCCAAGAATTGGATAATAACCAAGTCATGTTCATTTGTTATCTATCATCCACCTTGAATATATAAAAATTCAATCATTATTCTAAAAGAGATTCATTATATCTATCAAAAGTGATAACCACCATATGTCAATTCCTAATCTCTTTGTGTCAACTAACCATGGGTGGCTTGATCCAATTCATCATTATCCCAATAAATTTACTAGATTAAAATGGAATTATATTATATAAAAAGAAATTAAAAAGTGTTAAATATTATAAGATACAACCGATAAATAATATCATTGATGAGAAATTAAATGGCTAATAAAATGGGGTTTAACTTGAAATAACATATCTAGAATCACAACAAAATATAACAAATAAACCCACGGTAAGTGGTCACCACACTTCAATTTCCCAATTTTCTTTATATTATTTTATCATGAATCTCAAAATAGAATGAAATTATTATATAATATCATCATAGTAGGATATGTGATTAAATACATTCAATATATCATAAAGTAGTATATGAAATAAAAATAATCACTATTAGCTTGACATCACAATAAAAATCATAAACACAATTATAATGTTCCTTGATATTAATGTAAATATTGAAAGAACTATTCAAAACAATTAAATTCCCAAAAACATAATGGGAGACACAATTAAAAATACACATGAAAAATATTATACCCATGAAAAAAGTCTGTTTCACGTAGCTAATAGTCCATGATTTATTTCATGTGTTTTTAGATACTTATAGAACCTTAAATGGCAAATTTTAATGTTTTTTTCTATCTATATATTATGATATACATCATTTAAAAATATAAAATAAATTATAAACTATCCAATATAATGATTTCTATACCAATATATAACATGAATATTTTCATAATATTTTGGATACCCTTATCACCAATACTAAAAAAATTTCCAATTTGTGTTATTTTCAAGTTTCTTAAGTAACTATATTACTCGACATTGAGAAAAATATTTTGAATGAAATAGTATAACATTATTAGTATCACTATATAAAATTTATATTTTTAAAATTTTTTGAGCACCCATAATCCTTGCAATAAACCCCCTTATACTATTTTATACCATTTTCTTTATTGAAAACTTTTTTGGATAGTTTAGAAAATATTTATAACTCTCCATTAGGACCATATAGATCCCATTGTATACCAAGCGTATTTTTATAATATCCTTTATTGATAAAATTCCCATATAGAATTTGATTAATTTACAACTGCCTTGAGTGATACTAACAGTAGAATATTCCAATCACATTTCCCAAGTGGGAAAATATTTGATTCCCAAACCTCATCAAAACTGAATTATTTTAGAGTTTTATACTAAAGTATTATGTATAGATCAATCTTTTATAAATTTTCCCTTGGAAGCCCAAAGTGATTCCATTAATTGATCACACATAAATTACTTGGTCTAAATAAGGTCACCAAGTCAGTCCCTTTAGATACCATGATACAATTCATATTTTATGACACCCTGGGTAACCATTTGGGTCCGTTTTGTATGTTTATAACCTCACACACACATGAATGGACACATAATGTGAATGTCAATACAAATGGTTAGGGTCACCAACCTATATATCAATCAAATCTATTATCTCAAAAATAACTCTTAAAAATGATTGTATTCATTAATTTTTCATACCCTTAGAATCATCATAATAAATCCAACTCTTTTGAAGGATTAAATAATAGAAATAAAATAGGAGGAAAATTATAGAGGAAAAGGAAGGTGTTATTAATAGGTAGGGATAGAAAATGGGAGTGAGGGGCGAAACAGGGACAAACAAAAACAGAAATTATAGAACAACAATGAAGAGCGGTTTTCAAATCATTATACACATTCTTACCATCACTAACATAGTTTTTTTATAATATAAATAAATATGTGTTTATATATATATACACTAAATTTAACCTCCTATACCAACTTCATCGGTTTATTTTCTCATATTTTTTTAATTTTCCATCATATATGATAAACTTATAATCTTCACCTACACAATAATAATATATATTAAAATACTAATAATATAATACAGAATAATAATAATATTAATTAAGATAAAAAATTGATAATTTTTATTTAATTTAGAAAAGTTTTAATGTGATTTATTTTTCATAAATTCAAAGATTAACTCATTTTAAAATTTAATACTGAATTCTCATTATGTGTGAAATTATTGTTGAAATTTAATTAATTCTTATTCCATTTTTAAATTTTTTTGAAAACCCTATATATTAATGATTTGAATCTAAAATTTCATGGACAGGTTACTCAATTTATGAGGTTTTTTCTTTATTGAGTATTGTTATATTAGAAATGGATGATTCATATATAGATACTAAAATTTTGATTTTTTTTTAAAATTAAACTACACACCTGACCACTGAAATGGAAAAGTCACCCTAAATTCTTGTCGAATACAGATAAAAGTTCAATTATGGATAGAATAAATCAGGAAGAAAATTTTATTCAACTATATCCTAATCTAAAACATTTTTTTATTGATTAGAATGAGAAAAAAGTGAAGATACAATTTTGGTCCATATTTCATGGCCCACAACAACATCCCTCCATTTCCTATAAAACCTTTTTTTCGGTATTATAATTGGGGTGAACTTTTATGAGTTTCTATAGTATATCTCATAAAAAATGAAACCATAATATTACAACCAAAACCAATTTATATTTATTATCATTTAGACATATTATGTGGAGAGAGAAATATTCCATGAAATCATTAGAGTGATTGAAATTCAAATATACACCCAATTTCCACTTCAATTTATCCAACAATAAATAATTATAAAAATGTAAAAACCATTTTATAGAAAAAGGGCTCTCAAAACTCTATTTAAGGTATAATTAATGATGTAAATGGGAGTTTTTTTCTTATTCATCAAAGAGTTTTCGTGACATTTTTATTGTAATATAGTTCATCAATTGTATATTTCTATAACATTTCATCCATTTTACATAAAAATTCTACAGTATACCCTAATATTATTATATTTCACTTTATCATTTTAAAACTATTAGTTTGAATTTGGGATTCTATTTACACAAAACACAAAGATATCGTTATTGGATTGTTTTTTCTTATTTAATCCAGATTTTAAGAGTCAATTTCTGTCTACCAATTAGTTCTGGAAATAAATAGTGTTATCACCCTATAATGGGATTGTTTAAGTGAATTGAATGGGGTATATTGAATATTATTTAGTTTTATTTAATCTTTTAATTATTTCAATAATTATATATCTCTATTTTATTACTGAATTATTTTTTATAATTTCCAAATTTAAGAACTAAAATTTTTGATTAATTAAAATTCATATACCTTGGAGTGGTCATGAAAAAGGATTTATATGTTTTTAAGAGATTAAAATTGGAAGAGAGTTAGGATGAAATAATTTAATGATAAAGTAAGAATTATTTTTTTAATAGATAGATCATGAACACATTGGTGAAATATTTAACATTGAGTTAATACTCATTCCCCACATCATACCAACTTTTTCAAAGGCCGAAACATCCATTCTAATGGAATTATCATTTCCTAGAATCTAAAAAATAGAAACTAATTCTAATTCCAACTCCTAATCTGTACATGTAATTTTGACCAACCTGATATGAAAATCATGTTCATAACTTCCTCACACAATTATTTATTCATAATTAATAACCAAACCATCTAGGTTGTAATTTCTTCTTCCCTCAAAGCCAACCAAGGTGTAATTCTTCATGATGACGTAAGTATAAGAAAGTAATTATATGGAACCTTTTTTGAATTTTCATATAGTTAAATAACAAAAAAAACATAATATTATTATTGAATCACATTTAAAACCATAAATCTACCTTAATGGAATCTCATTCTCAGTCTAAGGTAAGTGTAGAAAAATGAAATCCTAATGTTTCGGAAATATAAGATTATCTACCATATTAATTAGAATGAGTGGGAATTCCCAATACAAGTATTTCTTAAAGAGGTTGTAACTATTTTGAAAACCAATGAGTATGTTGACCACAACCATAAAATGGTGAGTATTCTATGAAGAGTTTTCATTGATTGTAGTAAGTTTTACTAATGTACTAAGAATAAACATTTTTCTGGGACCTTAAATGGTCATGTACTTAAGAGAGTGGAAGGTCAAGAGTTACACTACTTATTAGATGGGTATTCTTGATATAATGAAATAAAAGTTTCCATATAGGGTAAATGAAAAAAATATTCACTTTTCCATTTAATACATTTTACTTTAAATGCACTCACTTTGGGATGTGAAATTACTTAGAACCATCTTTCAGTGTATGATGATAATTTTCTATGACATGGTGGGTGAGTGTCTAGAATTATTTTGGATAAATTAATTATTTTTAGGGATAAATTTGATATATTTTTAAGAATTTTTTGGAGGGGTTTTTAATATGTTTGTATAAAAATATCCTACAAATTTTCAAAAAATAGTAATTTATTACTAAATAAAATATTGGTTCTTAATTATCTTGTCTTAAGTAAAGGTATCATGGTTGAAAATAAAATTATGGGAATCATTTTACACCTATAATATCCAAAAATTATCAAAGAATTATATTTTTTATTACGACATATTAGTTTCTATAGATGGTTCACTTGGAACATTAGATCTATTTTGTGACCTCTTTGTATGTTTCTTATGAAAGATGCTCCATTAATTTTAATGGAAAGCTGTGAGACATCATTATTAATGATTATGTCATTTATTATCTTTCCACCATCCTTCATGATACTTATTATGTCCTTAATTTTGAAAATAGGTATAATTTGATTGGATTTAGAATTAGATATATCTTTGAAAAATTATGATACAAATATAAATTGTTCATTTCCCATGAGATAAAATACTTTAATTAGGCATACATAAATTACACCCCTATAGGAAAACAATACCTTCTATTTATATTTTCATTAGAGAAGTTTGGACCCCATATATTAGGATCTACCTTCATAATTTTTACTAAACATTAAGAATTTAAGTACATTTCCCAAAAATAATATTATGAGGGTAAATTAATTAATAAAATCCTTTTGTTATAGGAATTTAAAATGCTGACAAATGAAATGGTTTTTATAAAATAATATGGTAGATTATCACCTTCTTAGTTTGGAATTAAATGATGATACATCCCTTCATTTTGTATCTAATTAATTTACTAATCATCATATATATTCTATGAATTATTTTTGATGGTATAACGACAATGAATACAACTTGGTAGTATGATTCACTCTAATAATATTAGGACCTCAAGCAAGGAGAAAAATAATTTTTGATGCCGAACAATATGTGTTTGATGATCCATATCTCTACATGTTTTCCAATAATTAGTTTATTAGAATATGTGTCCTGGAGGATGAGAAAAAGTATATTCTCATTTTTTTCATGTATGGAATATGGATGAAACATTTTAATTAATAACAAAACATAAAAGTTTCTTCAAAATAGTATATTTTGGAATACTATCTCTATGAAATCACATAAATTTCGTCAAATTTTTCCTCTGTACTAATAATTAGGTTCGGGCACTAAAAGAAACCATATTACTCTTAATTCATTTTAGAAAATAGAATTGTTTTTATTATGTAATCGATTATATAAAAACTTCTAAATCTATAGGGGATATCTCTTTTGTATCACAGTTATCAATTTTATGTCTAAATGGATTGATGTTATTCCCCCCTACTACAATGATCTTTTGGTTGTTATTTTTTTCTAAAATAAAGTATCTTTTCAAGATTCATAATTCTTTTGGAAATAATTATTGATCATGAAACCCATTTATGTAATCATCTATTCTTGGAACTCAGGTACATGTACTGTATTTATCAAAAAGGTTCCATGGCTCACCAGTTTAAAACTAATTTCCAAGGTGTGTTAGACAATTGATAATTAAATAAAATTGTTAAAAAATTATCATCCACTACTGGAAATATTGGGGGATTAAAATATTTAATTCCATCTATAAAAAACATAACACATACAAAAAAATCCTTGGAATTTCATTATATCAGTTATTTTATCTGAAAATGTTAAATTTTCCAATTGAAAAATTTCTCAATGATTTTTGGAAAACAAAAAATCTAAATTTATTACATTAAATTTCCTAAAAATATATATAATGTCACGACCCGTCCTCGGGGCCCGTGCCGTGACTACCCAAAGCCCGCCTTCCATAGGCTAGGGGCTGGCGACTAGCACCAAAGGCGTAAATCCCGATAACTTGGAAGGCATTGCCTTTATAAAAGTAAAAAAAACACCGCAGAGTACAAGCGGAAGTAAAACACTAAGTACAAAGAGAAGTGCTGAAAGGTAAATGGGCCAGAATACAATCCCAAAAGAAAGTACAACTACAACTAAAAAAAGTACAACAGAAAATGACAACAGCTGGAAGAACGGAAGCGGCTCCTGGTTCATCCTCCTCGGATCCTACCTGAAGGGTAGGTACAGATGGCGTAGCTCCTGGATCGTCCACCACGGATCCTACCTGAAGGGTAGGTACAGATAGCCTCCACAACGCTCTCACCTGTCAACCTCCTCCGTGTGTCGTCTCGTCGCGAATTCCACCTCCGGATACTGAATCGTCATGTAGTCCACCTCTGGGTACTGACTCGTCGTGTAGTCCACCTCCGGGTACCGTCCAATCCTCAAACACTCGACCTCCGTCAGCACTGCCCGTCGTCTGCAACCAACACAACGAGGTGCGGGCATAGCCCGTGCAGGGGTGAGTATAACGATACTCAGCAGGGACCCTGAGACCCTAAAGGTCTCACTAAAAACCAACAAGGATAACCACAAAGTGAATCTCAACAGATAACCTCTACTTAGGTATATTCCCATGCATATACCTAAGTTATCAAGTAACCCATCTCAATCATGAGGAAAACACCAAGATCATGAAATCAACGGATAACCACTACCCAGGTATATGCCCATACATATACCTAAGTTATCAAGTGACCTATCTCAATCATGAGGTAAACACAAAGGTCAAAAGTTTCAGCTCAAACCAGGATTTTTATTATCAAAACCGTAACTACTGAAGAGCCACGTCTCTGGAGTGTACAGTGGTCCTGTCACGACTCCGAGGTACTGCTCACTAACCTAAGACTGCTGAGGTACTCCTCCTGTCGAGTACTGCAGGTCAGCCACCCAAACACAGTAGTGCTTCCCGCCGGGGTGTGTCACCAAAACATAGTAGTGCACACCCCCTAGTAGCCTGCTGAGGTACTCTCCGGACGAGTACCGTGAGTCTACACTGTCACACAGGTAGTGCTCCGTCTTCCATGGGTCTACACCCAAACAAGTAGTGCTCCATCCACTGGGCTAGTCGACTCACTCCAAGTCGAGTCGATCAAGCAGTCGTCAGGTCTCAGTCGGCTACACGGTCTCCATACTCCGCACGCTCGTCTCTGGGAGGGTCCTCTCCACGAGCTACAGGTCGATACTCCAAGTATCTCAAATTCCCACGAAGAAGTATCTCAAAGGACCGCCTCATCATAGGGGTCTCAACGCAATAGACGGCGCGTCAAGCGGACGCCCGGTCTGTGAGTTATTAGCCTTTTCGTCCCAGGGGCACGGTTGGTTTCACGAGCGGACCAACCCGACCGTATCTCAACTGTACCCCGAACTCTCATAGGGTATACTCATAGGGACCGTTTCTTAACGAGATCACCAACTCCGCTGACAGTTCGTCAAACGGATGTCTGGTCTGAAAGATAACAGCTTTTTCGTTCCAAGGGCCCGGTTGGATTTCGGGTACAATCCATCCCGGCCACTATCCAACAACAACCAAAACTCAAGCGAAGTATGCCAAAAGTTCCGTCCCATCAAGAGGAATTCAACGAGATAGACGGCGCATCAATCGGACGCCCGGTCTGTGAGTTATTGGTTTTTCCGTTCCAGGGGCCCGGTTGGTTTCGTGAGAGAACCAACCCGACTGCACTCCGACGACATCCAAACCTCGAGCGGAGTAATCCAAAAGCTCTGTCTCACTTAGAGGAAGCCATCAAAGTCGACGGCACGTCAATCAGACGTCCGGAGCTCATGATATAAGCGTTTCCGCTCTGAGGGCCCGGTTGGTTTCGTATCCGAACCAACCCGGCCGAACCCAAATTGTTCCGAAACATTGAGTGCGATATATCGAAATGACCGCCTCGATCCAAGGATCGCATCGCCGCTGACGGTGCATCATTCGGAGCTCTACAACTCATGATATGGGTGAAAGACCGTGAGGGGTCCGAAAATGGGGGTTTCGGGCCCGGACAGACCCGGCCCGAGACCCCCTGGGTCGGCCCGAACCGGGTTGACCCGACCTGGGTGCGGGTCCCGCCCGGCTGGCGCGGTCTGGCCCGGCTGGGCGCGGCCCAGCCCGGTCTGCCCAAGCCAGCCCGGCTCGGCCGGGGGTTCGGCCGAACGACCGAACCGTGTAGGGGGCGCTGCACCTGCGTGAAGAGCCGCGACCCCGTGGTTGGGGCCGCCCGTGCCAGTGGATGCAGCAGCCGGCCACATCCCTCCGCTCCCCTCCAGTCCCACACGGTCGCGGGACCGCGCTATGTCGCCGAGGCTTCAGCCGCGGCAGATTCTTTCGGCGGCGCTCCGGGCGCCGTCGCCCCCGACCGCCGGCGCCGCCGCCCCGACCGCCGGCGCCGCCACCCCCGACCGCCTGCGTCCCCACCCCCGACCGCCGGCGCCGCCGCCCCCGACTGCCGGCACCGCTGCCCCCGACCACCGGCGCCGCCACACCGGCGCAGCACACCGGCAGGTGCTTCCACGGACCACCGGACGCGCTCCGGTGGTCCGATTCGCTTGCGGTCTTCGCCAGTGGTCACCCCGGGATCCGGCCTTCACTGTAAAGATCCCACAACGCCCGTGCGGCTTCGTTTTTCATCGCCCGTCAATCCACACGTCAATTAACAAAGCACGCCATCTTCGTGGTTCTCCGGCGCGAGGCGATGGCGCCACACCCCTTCGTCGTGGCCCGACTCCGTCCACAGATGTCTTTGGGTTTTTCCGACGTGGCGTGACGGCGTCGCATCCTTGTTCATTTTCACGGAGAGGCGCGATGGCGCCGCGCATTCCTTGCCACACGTTTCCGCACGGTGCGACATCACCACGCCATTCCCGTTTCAATCCACAAAATAAACCCACATGAATAAGGAGGAGGGTCGGCCGTGTTTGTGAGGTCCAGCCCCCTCTCGTTAATTGATATCAAATGGTCATATTTCATGAAGAATGTCAAGGTAATAATCACGAACAAATTAAATAATAATCCTCAACATCAATCCGCATGAACGAACGATCCTCGGATCAACCTGGAATTTGTTGGCCCGCGCTCGTCATTCTTTTCTCAAAAGATAAGAGAACACAAAAATAAATTCCCCTACCTTGATAATTGATGTCACTTGTCAGGAGTCGCGGAAAATGGCATCGCGAGGAAAGAATTCGTAGGCGACGTCGGAGTGCGTCTGATGCGGCGTCTCCTCACTTGTCGCGGAGAAGAGAAAAGATGGCACGTCGATCGTTCTTCGCGGAACCGGCGTTCTTTGTCGAAGAAGATGTCTTTCTTCATCGAGAAGGAAGTATCTTCTTCTTCACAAGATTTCTCTCCCAATATTCCTTAGCTCAAAGAAAGACCTCCCAAAATAAAATAACAAGCTACCCTCGTTATTTTATTAACACAATCCATTTCAAATTTCAAAACACAAAACACTTAATTAATTAATTGAGTAGGTTCAATTAATTAATTTGTGTGTGTTGGAAAGAGTTAAGAGAGGGAGAGAGAAGGTCCTATTAAACAATAACCGACATTTCAAGTTCATCGGTGCCCTCGGATTTCAATTCCGAGCACTAGTTCAAAAGTTAGAAAAACCCGCTCATTGGTTCACTGAACGTACCCGAGCTAAATTTCGGAAAATGATTCCGGGAACACCAAGCCTCGGAATCAGGCGCCGTCAGGAACTGCGTTCTTGTAAAATTCCAAAGAAAATTAAGAAAAAAAAATTTCCTTAAAATTTCCAGGTCTTTACATTACTCCCACCTCAGGGCTTTACGTCCCCGTAAATCTTCAACACAAACTAGGGTCACAAAAGCAGTATTGAGAACGAATCTGAGCCTTCCGCTCCCATGTGATTACCTAGAGATTCTGTACCTCCACAGAAAGCTCACCCGAGGAATCGACCGTCCTCATAGGATCTTCTCATGTCGATCCTCGATCCCTACTGGAACCTCCGTTGAAGTAACCCCATCTCCATCGTCCTGCTCCTCATGGTCGATGATATGTGAAGGGTCGAGCACGTATCTCCTCAGTTGAGATACCTAGAAAACGTCATGCACCTGGTGCAACTAAGGTGGATGGGTCAAGCGATAAACCACCTCGCCTACCCAGCTGAGGACCTAGAAAGGTCCGTTGAACCTCGGAGATAACTTTCCTCCTTGGCCACATCCCCGTAAACCTCGCCGAGGTGAGACCCGTATAAGGACGTTATCGTTATCCTCGAACTCTAGAGGTCTCCAATTCCTGTTAGAACTGAAACTCAAATGACTGCTGCCCCGAGGGTATGGTTGACCGATTCAAGAGTGATCGGTCACACCCTCCTGTGAAAGAGTTTATCATGTGCTTCCTGGGGTTTCATTTTTTCCGACCAAGGAAAACTCATCCCGACGTTTGCCTAAAACCGTCAATTTGAGTATGAACAGTTATTGCCCATTCCATACTCAAACTAACGTCGTAAGGCCTCGACACTACCACCATGAGATTTCAACTGAAACTCTCGCCTCAAGGGTCTGACCACACCGTCGGCGTATGTGTGATTATCAAGTCTCCTCCCAAGGTATCTCCATACATGAGGGTCTAGTCCACGGCTTTCGGAAACTCTAGGTCTGGAACAAGATTTGAGAAAGAAAGGAATGGTTCATATCGACGTCTGTTACTATAGCAGCTAGTAGTGGACATAGACTGTCCCTTGAATCATTTTTAGAGCCATTGGGTCACACTCCTTGACTGCATGCAGCCGCACTCTTCCTCTTCCCTCCACCTCCCTGAGCCTGGCGGGGATAACTAAGGCGGGTGGTTGTAGCATGTTAAGATGTAAACCACCTCATGCTGTTCTCCTAACTCTGCCTCCACGTCTGCTGCTTCACAGACTCATATCTCCTTAAAGCTTCCAATTCTTGAAACATTTAACACGCTCGAGTATCTAAGACTGGAGCCGATTTCCTGTTTCTTACTGCACTGTGCAGTCTTCATCCACTCCTGGATGATCTGCACCTTCTTCACCTACGATCTGAAAGAGCTGCTAAAGTTTCTCCTTTTCCGAAAAGAGAAACTCGGTCTCATCCCCTCGATGAACCACGCCCATTTCCTAATACAGTCAATCCTGACATGAATGATGTATTCATGCCATGGATGACGTCGTAAGGCCTCGACGTAACTACCAAGAGATCCAACTGTCACTCTCACCTCCAAGGGCCGACTCACACTGTCGGCATTAGTGTGAGGTCACCAGGTCTCCTCCAGTAGAAATCTCGAAAGTGAGGGTCAAGTCAACTGTTTTAACCGGGACCACTCAGTATCAACCAAACAAAAGGACAAGAAAGCAAACAAAGATAAGCGTGTTTTTTATTATTGTAGCTCATAGTACAAAGACATGAATACAACAACAACATGGAAATAGAAGTACAAGAGATGTATCCAATAGTTCTGCTCCTGTCTACCTGCTCCAGGAGCTCTACTGCCTTGTCTACTGCTCGGCTGTTGCTCAAGCACCCGCCGCTGCTTCTTCCTCGGTGGATCCTCCAAAGCCTGTGGATCAACTGTACGAGGAGTCGGACAGTCATGTGCCAGGTGACCCTTTCCACCGCATGAGTAACACTGTCTGTTTCTGGCATGCCTAGCTCTGTCCCCACCCCAGGTGCCCCGCACCACCGATCCTAAAACCCGAGATCGTCCAACTACTTGTCTGGTCCTCCTGGACCTCTACATCATCTGTCTACTACCCACAGATGACTCGGCTACTGATCGAATAACACACGGCAAAGGAAGCAGCTCCTGAACATGCTCAGGGTGTAGAGCTACTGGCACAAACTCCACCCTGAAGAAGGTCTCGAAGTCTTCCCATGCGAAGGTCATTCCGTCGCAAAACTGGAACAAGTGGCTCCACCACCTGCCTGCTGCTGCCTGAAGAAGGATGGCAGCAAAGATCACCATGAAGTCTGTTGGCGTCCCGACTAGCCTGAAGACTCTCACCACAGTCTCCAGCCAATCCTTAGCCGCCTGCGGGTCCATCTCTCCCCGGAACCTGGGTGGCCTCTGGCGCTAGAACTCTTGCAGCGCACTCAAGTGGCATGCATCGCCTATTGTTGGGGCTGGTGGAATCGGTGGCCCAACGTATGGTAGTACCACTGGTGCCTCTGCTGCTGCCTCAACTGCAAGAGGGCCCGGTACCGAAGCCTCGTCGCTCGACAAGCTGTCATTACACACATCCTTCTGGGATCTAGCTGGTTGTCTGAGAAAAGGCATCCTGAAAGAAACAACGTGACACAGTCAAATGATTATACCTGGTGAGATGGCCTAGTTTGAGCTGATATTTAAATAAAACTTCTGGAAACACCCATACAATTAGTGTTTTGTGCACAAAGTTAGAATTTAGTTGTTATGGTCCTGGTGTATGGATACGTCGGCCGCCCGCACCAACACTGGACTCCCTGAACTGAAGACCACACTCGATACCCTTAACACTATTGCTTCACAGAAAGAAAATATCAGAGTTATAAGTTATGCGGTAGAACCGACTCCTCTGATACCAATTTGTCACGACCCGTCCTCGGGGCCCCTTCTGTGACTACCCCAAGCCCGCCTTCCATAGGCCAGGGGATGGTGACTAGCACCAAAGGTGTAAATCTCGATAACTGGGAAGAAATTGCCTTTATAAAAGTAAACAAAACACCACAGAGTACAAGCGGAAGTAAAACACTGAGTACAAAGAGAAGTGTTGAAAGGTAAATGGGCCAGAATACAAACCCAAAAGAAAGAACAACTACAACTGAACAAAGTACAATAGAAAATGAAAACAACTAGAAGAACGGAAGCGGCTCCTGGGTCGTCCTCCTCGGATCCTACCTGAAGGGTAGGTACAGACGGTGCAGCTCCTGGATCGTCCACCACGGATCCTACCTGAAGGGTAGGTATAGATAGCCTCCATAACGCTCTCTCCCGTCAACCTCCTCCGTGTGTCATCTCGTCGCGAAGTCCATCTCCGGATACTAACTCGTCGTGTAGTCCACCTCCGGGTACTGACTCATCGTGTAGTCCACCTCAGGGTACCATCCAATCCTCGAACACTCAGCCTCCGTCAGCACTGCCCGTTGTCTACAACCAACACAACGAGGTGCGGGCATAGCCCATGCAGGGGTGAGTATAATGTTACTCAGTATGCACCCCGAGACCCTCATGGTCTCACTAAAAACCAACAAGGATAACCTCAAATAAGATCTCAACAGATAACCTCTACTTAGGTATATGCCCATGCATATACCTTAGTTATCAAGTAACCCATCTCAATCATGAGGAAAAAACCAAGATCATGAAATCCACGGATAAACACTACCCAGGTATATTCCCATACATATACCTAAGTTATCAAGTGACCCATCTCAATCATGAGGTAAACACAAAGGTCAAAAGTTTCAGATCAAACCAGGATTTTTATTATCGAAACCGTAACTGCTGAAGAGCCCCATCTCTGGAGTGTACAGTGGTCCTGTCATGACTCCGAGGTATTGATCACTAACCTAAGACTGCCAAGGTACTCCTCCTGTCGAGTACCACGAGTCAGCCACCCAAACTAAGTAGTGCTTCCCATGCGGGGTATGTCACCCAAACACAGTAGTACACACCCCCTAGTAGCCTGCTGTGGTACTCTCCGGACGAGTACCGCGGGTCTGCACTGTCACAGAGGTAGTGCTCCGTCTGCCATGGGTCTGCACACAAACAAGTAGTGCTCCTTCCACTGGGCTAGTCAACTCACTCCAAGTCGAGTCGGTCAAGCAGTCGTCGGGTCTCCGTCGACTACACGGTCTCCGTACTCCGCACTCTCGTCTCGGGGAGGGTCCGCTCCACGAGCTACAGATCGATACTCCAAGTATATCAAAGTCCCACGAAGAAGTATCTCAAAGGACCTCCTCATCATAGGGGTCTCAACGCAAAAGACGGCGCGTCAAGCGGACGCCCGGTCTGTGAGTTATTAGTCTTTTCGTCCTAGGGGCCCGGTTGGTTTCATGAGCGAACCAACCCGGCCGTATCTCAACTTTACCCAGAACTCTCATAGTGTATACTCATAGGGACCGTTTTTCAACGAGATCACCAACGTCGCTGACGGTTCGTCAAACGGACGTCTGGTCTGAAAGATAACAGCTTTTCCGTTCCAAGGGCCCGGTTGGATATCAGGTACAATCCAACCCAGCCACTATCCAACAGAAACCAAAACTCAGGAGAATTATGCCAAAAGTTCCGTCTCATCAAGAGGAATTCAACGAGATAGACGACGCGTTAATCGGACGCCCGGTCTGTGAGTTATTGGCTTTTCTGTTCTAGGGGCCCGGTTGGTTTAATGAGCGAACCAACACAACCACACTCCGACGGCATCCAAACCTCGAGCGGAGTAAGCCAAAAGAGCCGTCTCACTTAGAGGAATCCATCAAAGTCGACGACACGTCAATCGGACGTCCGGAGCTCAAGATTTAAGGGTTTCCGCTCCGAGGGCCCGGTTGGTTTCGTATCCGAATCAACCCGGCCGAACACAAAGTGTTCCGAAACATTGAGTGTGATATACCGAACCGACCGTCTCGATCCATGGATCGCATCGCCACTGACGGTGTGTCGATCGGAGGTCTAAAACTCAAGATATGGGTGAAATACTGTGAGGGGTCCGAAAACGGGGGTTTCGGGCCCGGACCGACCCGACCCGAGACCCCCTGGGTCGGCCTGAACCGGGTCGACCCAACCCGGGTGCGGGTCCGGCCCGGCCGGGGCGGTCCGGCCCGGCTGGGCGCGGCCCGTCCCAGTCTGCTTAAGCCGGCCTGGCTCGGCCGGGGGTTCGGCCGAACGGCCGAACTGTACAGGGGGCGCTGCCCCCGCGTGAAGAGCCGCGAACCCGCGTTTGGGGCCGCCCGTGCCAGCGGACGCGGAAACCGGCCGCGTCCCACCACTCCCCTCTGGTCTCGCGCGGTCGTGGGACCGTGCCCCGCCGCTGCGGCTTCAACCGCAGCGGATTCTTCCGGCGGCACTCCGGGCGCCGCCGCCCCCGACCGTCGGCAGCGCCGCACCGGCGCGGCGCGCCGGCAGGGGCTTTCGCGGACCACCGGACGCGCTCCCGTGGTCCGATTTTCCTGCGGTCTTTGCCAGTGTTCACCCCGGGATCCGACCTTCACTGCAAAGATCCCAAAACACCCGTGCGTCTTCATTTTTCGTCGCCCGTCAATCCGCACGTCAATTAAAAAAACGTGCCATCTTCATGGTTCTCCGGTGCGACGTGATGGCGCTGCGCCCCTTCGCTGTGGCCCGACTCCTTCTGCGGATGTCTTCGGGTTTCTCCGATGCGGCGCGACGGCGTCACATCCTTTTTAATTTTCACGACGCGGCGCGATGGCGCCTCACATTCCTTTCCGCACGTTTCCGTGTGGTGCGATGACACCACGCCATTCCCGTTTCAATCCACAAAAGAAACCCACATGGATAAGGAGGAGGGTCGGCCGTGTTTGTGCGGTCCGGCCCCCTCTCGTTAATTGATAGAAAATTGTCATATTTCATGAAGAACGTCAAGGTAATAATCACGAACAAATTAAATAATAATCCTCAACATCAATCCGCATGAACGAACGATCCGCGGATCAACCTGGAATTGGTTGGTCCGCGCTCGTCGTTCTTTTCTAAAAAGATAAGAGAACACCAAAATAAATTCCCCTACCTTGATAATTGATGTCGCACGTCGGGCATCGCGGAAAACGGCGTCACGAGGAAATAATTCATAGGCGATGTCAGAGTGCGTCTGATGCGGCGTCTCCTCACTTGTCGTGGAGAAGATAAAAGATGGCACGTCGATCGTTCTTCGCGGAACCGGCGTTATTTGTCAAAGAAGATGTCGTTCTTCATCGAGAAGGAAGTCCTCTTCTTCTTCACAAGAATTCTCTCCCAATCTTCCTTAGCACAATGAAATCCCTCCCAAAATAAAATAACAAGCTACCCTCATTATTTTATTAACACAAGCCATTTCAAATTACAAAACTCAAAACACTTAATTAATTAATTATGTAGGTTCAATTAATTAATTTGTGTATGTTGGCAAGAGTTAAGAGGGGGAGAGAGAAGGTCCTCTTAAACAATTACCGGCGTTGCGAGTTCATCGGTGCCCTCATATTTCAATTCCGAGCACCAGTTCAAAAGTTAGAAAAACCCACTCGTTGGTTCACTGAACGTACCCCAGCTAAATTTCGAAGAATGATTTCGGGCACACCGGGCCTCGGAATCAGGCGCCGTCAGAAACTGCATTCTTGTAAAATTCCAAATAAAATTAAGAAAAAATATTTCCTTGAAATTTCGGGGTCTTTACATATAAATTGAACCTGAGTCAACATAATGAAATAATGATGGAGTTTTATAAAAATTATAACATAAATTTAATATTGAGTTGAATCCTAATAATATCATATTTTTAAAACAAAAAACGTTAAAATTAGAAAATATTTTCTTATTGAACCTTAAAAAAATCATTTTTACTAGGGGAAATTGAGGTTAAGGTTATTGGTTCCATACATTATGAATCACATTAATCCACATAGGATAGTTGAGGTTTAGGGTTTTGTTAGTGGAAATATATTTATGGTCAATAGTCATAGTGTAAATTTACTAAATGAATAAAAATATAAACAAAAAAAATGTGATGTTGAATTATACAATATATGAAGGTGATACAATTTTATCATTGGGTGAGGGGTACATGTTAAACAACACAATAAAGGTAGTAAAATATTATTATGAGAATATTGATAATAGTGCACAAAATCCACTTCCCATTGAGTTTCTACACTCATAACCCAATATCAAACTTCATATGACCCCATCTTGTAATACCTTGGTAGTTTCTGATATATTTAACTTTAATTAAATTTTATTCCACTGATAAATTTCTTTATATGAAACCATAATTTTAAAATAATTGTAATATACTATTGAATTATTATTATTTAATGTGATAGTTATCACCTAAATATTGGATTGGGGGGAAATAATATGACTAACTAAATCATGATAATTTTTTTTAAATATTTTTAAAATGAACTCATTTTTTATTAGTTGGGTAGAAATAAAAATAAAATCTTTTAATGGAGAAAAGAGGGGTTTTTTCAAAAAAAAAAAATTAGGCATGAAATGTGTTTTTATCTTATTAAATTAAATTAATTTCCATTTTTGGTTTATTTGAATGGAATATTTATATTATATATTAAACAAAATGTCTAGTAGTTCATCTAATTGTTTTTATATGGCATGTAGTGAAGATAATCTTAGTTTTATGCTTAAAAATTAATCTGGATAAAACTTGTTTTGCTGCTTTTCACTCACTCATTTTAATATTTAATTCATCAACTTATTTACATTTAATTTAATAAAATCAATTAAATTTTTGGAATCATCGTAATTAATATTATAAAAAAATTCTAAATAATTTTTTAATAATAATCACGGAAAAATATTACTACTACTATAAATGTTAAAAGGGGTTAGTGAGGTAGTATACTATGGAGATAAGCATTAAAATAGACTAAAAACATGTATAAATCCTATTATGTAGACATATTTCAACATTATGTAGTCTAATATTCATATATTAACCACTAATAATCCATTTGGATTGAGTAAGACATTAATATATTTTAATATTATGAAAAATTTGTACTTTTTCCTCTCCCTCCCTTACAAGAGGACACCTCCTCTCCTCTATATCATAACCATGAAGAGCCTTTAAATTGGAAATGAAAATCCAAAATATATTCCAAAAATTCCTCCAACCATTAAGAAGGAATTAATTTGATCATAATATATTATTCCAAGGCATAAGGTGTTAGGATAAGGGGGTATCTCAGAGACAAGGTATAACTCTTAACTGATAGCATTCGATATTATTTATTCTTCCACATCATCTTGTCCTATAGTATCCAATATAACATGATGAATCTAGTACCATAAATATACTGAGATGTTATTATTTCTATTTTGTGTAACAAACTATGATTCTAGATTATATTTTTGATTTTAAAGAGTTCCATGTTCAATAGAATATAGGACACAAAACCCTCAGCTAAAAGAATCCACAAAATATTATTAATTAAATATAACTGAAATAACCTACCCGTTGTGTTGGTAAATATGAATAATAATATAGAAATTATGGAATATACATAGAAATTGATTTCTTAGTAAAAATAATAAATCTAATCAAAAATTTATACATTCATATAGTTTTTGTTACTGGGTAAACAATAAGAATAAATTCATTTTATGGTTTAATGTTATTTTTCTTTAGAAATATTTATATTGAATTTTTTTCATGGTGATTATAATTAAATTATGATTTTTTTTATAATTATTGTATAAAATTAATATATTTTTTGGAATTATCATTTAAATATTATCTTATTGTGATGTTTTGAGATTTTTCGGAAAATATATATTCTTTATTGAATAGTGAAAAATAATGATTTTTGTAAAATTGTCATTTCTTTTTATGAAATCATGTAATTTGATAGTAATTTTAATTTTTTTTTATTTTTAATGTAAAATAAATTAAATTTTACAGAAAAAAATGTATATAAATTTTATAGTAATTAATATTATAATTGTTTTTTTAAGTTAGTTTTATTCATAAAAAGTCATTTTTAGGAAATTAATCTTACGTTTATATTTCATAACAATTTAATTAATTAAAATAATATATTATGAATAATTATTTAATTAAACTAATATATCTATATATCTATATATATTAATTTAACATCAAATAATGATTTTCACTAGTCATAGAGTTAATGTATGATCATCTTATGCTTAAAAATTTTATTTTTTCTGAAAAACAATTTTTCATCCAATTTTTTGGATTTATTTTTAAATAAATATATTTCCCATATAAAAATTGAATTTTATAAAATGGGTTCCATATTTTTAATTATTAATTTATAATATTTTAAATATTACAAATTTATGTTTAAGCATTATAAGTAGTAAAAGTCGTAAAATTTATCACCTTGGTAAAATGAAAAATGGGTAAAAGAGAGTTAAAAAAATGTACGAAGACATTAAAATAATCCATAAACTTATATTTATTTCATTATATTAGTTTTATTCAACAATCCATATAATTTATAAATTTTTGTTGACTTTGTGGTTCTATTTTACTTTGTTAGATACCTTTATAGTATTTTTAGTAAGGGAAAATTACCAAAAATATCACTATTGTTTTTAATTTCTATTATGCATCCACATATGGATAAGAATATTTTATAAAAAAATATTAATATTTATTTTGAAAAACTTAATTTATTTTTATGACGGTAATTTATTTTTTATTTTTAGTGATGGTATACTTACTCTAAATGCTTACTCAATACTGATATAGTGCTTGTGGAATCTGTAGAAACGTCAATGTAAATGATTTCAAAAATATAAAAATTAATATTTTATGGATTAATTATGGTTTAAAAATAATGTTATTATTAATAATAATTTATAATTTATGGTGAAATTGTAGATATTCTAATTCAATACTTTTATTGGTGTCCTTAATGTCATAACATGTGAATGGTTCTTAATATGTATTTAATGGTATTTTTTGTAAAATAATAAATTATAAAATAATTAAAATATTGTAAATGTATTAAATGTGGGAAATGGATAAGTAATATAGTCTAAAAATTCATCCATTGACCTTTTTTGGAGAAATTTTTTATCTTATATGTAAATTTATAATCTAATAATGAAAAAGTCATTTGAATGGTTTATTATAAAATTGGTTATTAAAAGGGATAAGAAACGATATGGTTTATAATTCTACATTAAACTATTAAAATTTTGTTATTTTATGTTTTTTTATACCTTAGACTATAATAAATTCAATTTTTTCAACTTTTCTCAAATTTTATATTAAAAATAATTTTTTAATTTTAAATATTTTACGTAATTAAAATTGTGTTGTTTCCATCACTATAAAAGGACTCCAAAACATTTCTATTATTCACACGATCATGAGAAATTTACATAGAAAACAATAATATAACTATTTGAAACATCATTATTCATGTTATATTGTTTATTTCATTAAAAAAACTAAATCTAAGTTCCATAAGAGGATATCTAAGAAGATATATCAAGGAAGAGGTAATCATCATTATTGGACACTTTAATATTTAATATTATTTTACCATAATAAATTATGTAATAAACATTAAAATATGACAATAAGAGTATAGAAAATAAACTTAGATGTTATTATGTTGATTTAATAATATTTATCCTTCTCCTTCTCTGTTAAATTGGAATCAAAACCATCCTCTGTGTCAACCGATGTGATTTTTCTTCCATCAACGCATCACATGGAATTTAATAATTTTGGAACTAATTAATATATATGAATTTTAAGAAATAATTACGATTCAATAAATTTAATATATCTTCAACTTCCTTAGCAGTCCACCTATGAAAAAATGATTACATCGCTTTTGTGTGCTTATAGACTTCCACAACCATACAACGATAAGATTATTTTTTCATAAAATCATTTAATACATGACTCTAAATATGGGTATAATGAATATTGATGATTTTTATATGATTAATAACATTTTTTATGATAAAACCAAATAAAAATACAAAAGGAGAACAACAGAAGAATCCAAACATAAACAAAAAATGAAGTAATTAACACCCATAAAAAAGATTATAAATAATGATTGTCCAAAAACATGTGATAAAATGTTATAAGATGATAATATATGATATTATAAATATGTATATGTTTATGGAATAAATTAATGTATATTTTAAAACCATTATATAAGAGGTTAAATCATGTTGATGTAAGCATAAGAGCATGTAAAGGTGTTTCTTAACTCAATTTCTGTTTATTGATTTACACCAATACTTCATTGATTATGGTATGAAAAGAATATATATGAAATGGAATTTTATTATTTTATGTTGTATTTATAATTTTTTCATTTATCTAAATTTATTACAGTTAATCTGTTCATGGGTTAATTCTCACTCTAATGATACAAACCTTGTAATGGATTTCATCTCAATTTCCCCCACATTGAGACATATTTGGTACTTTGCACCTATTTTATTTTACGTGGGGTATTGAATAACCCTTTTATTCATATAATATTAATTTATATATATTATTAGTAATTAATGATTCAATTATGTTTTCAAGGGGTTAAAATTTGAGATGTACCAATAAAGTAATAATTGTCTTTACAATTTTTTTTTGGATGACTTATATTATCATGGATGGAATATTATAATATGTCAAACCCAACTTTGATATATCTCTTATTTTATTATTTTCACGACCATGGATCATTTGGATAAGGTTCTATTCAAATTCCCTTTTTTTGAGTTTTGGAGGTATCGTGTGAGTTTTTTGCCCGAGTAAAATTTTTCTGCATTTTTGGAGGGTAAAACGAGTGTCCTATTAAAGATGATGGTGTTTTTAGTTGTATTACTTATTAAAAGGTTTTATTTTCATTAACCACACATGGTTTTGGAAAAACCATAATAGTCATATTAGATACTATGTGACTTGAAGATGATGTCTTTGATATGGCACCCAACTTATACATGGTATGGAGAAATTGTATGAGAAGTGTGTGTGGATACTCTAAAATTTATAAGATCCAAATCACACAGTTGACACATAGATTCCAAAACCATGTGTCCAAACCATTCGGGGTGTCTCTATTATTAATTAGGGTGCACACAATTGGTGGACGATATGTCAAATAGTGTGACCAAAACAAGCGACCTCTACAGATCTTTAAAAAAACCGATTTTCCCATTTTTCCTCTCTTACTTTTTAACACGAACACAAGAGTTTTTCTCCCCCATTTGACCTAATAACACCAAGGGAACCTCCAATATTTTCATATTTGGATGTTCATTAATTTTTAAAGAATTTAAAAACGTCTAAGGTGAGTTTCTCATGTATTTTTAGTATATTTTTTCCAATCCACTTCTCGCACTTCTATTTTATTGGTTATTATTATATTTTTTCCCTATTATTGAAATCATAGGATAAGGTTTCTCTAATGTGGGTTTTTCCCTTAATGTTACGGTGTGAGGTTTTCTTCTCGATCCTTATTCTTCTATCATCTAGAGTTTCATTATATTCACGCGTCATTGAGGTAGGTGTTCTCATCTATTTACTCTTAGAAACAATCTATTTGATGCTTGGGTGTTTCTGAATAATTTCTAATTGTGTTTATTATACTTATTTTTTTTGTTATAATGATTTTTATTGGTTTTTTCATGTTGGTAATTTGGTGATAAATAAGATTACAATGGATTTCCCAAATTATTACTAAATGTTTTTGTATAAAAAGCGTTTCATAAAATTCTACATGGATCCCCAATACTGAATTATGTGTTTTAAATTGAGTTTGGGATTGGTTGATTTTGATAGTTCAGTTTTCTGTTTGAATTTAATTTGGTTCGTGGTTTGTATGCTTCTTTGCAGATTGACAATTTTTTGATATTTTTTGCAATGCACATTTTGTTCTTAAATTAGAAACATCATGTAATTTGGTGGTGTTCAAAGCGTTCTATTAGATGTGGGAGAAACCCTATCTACATGAAGTGAACATATGGATGGGATTTCAAATGATAATGGATTTCCAATCACCATTCATTATTTCATGTTCTCCTTCTTTTTGGATATCTTCCAATTGGTTCTTATCAAACCCATAGGATTTTTTAAATACCTCTATAATTATTAAATGATTTAAAACATGTTTTTAAATTATTTATCCTAAATAATGGCTAGATTTTATCCGTATAATGTATTTTGGAAACTAAATTGCATAATCCTTATTTTGAATTGTGATTATGTAACATGTTTTCATTATGGATATAGAAATGTTTTAAGAAATGAATTTGGTTTAGAGAAATATTAAGGCATGAATGGTACCTTGTCGGGTTTTGGGAATGTGGATTTAGAACTCATTGGATGTGACCACCCAATTGGAACTTTGAGAAGTTCTATGTTACATGGGAACCTATATGGTTGACCCTCTGAGGAGAGGGTCATTGCATAGGTTCTATTAGTGTTTTGGCAAGGAAAGCTTGGTTTCTGAGGACTATTGGTTTGATCCAAGCATGTGAGGTGCTGGCCATTGATCTGGTAATATTATAATGGGATTCCTAGGTGTCATCTAGAGGGTCAAGTGATGGATTCTTATGGACCCCAATTAGATGGGTTAGTAACCCTATGATTTTCTTAGAGTCTAAGTAGGATGTGCTACTTGATTGGCTAGTTTAGATTGTATAGTTTTTTATTGGCTATGGATCTACACTATACACCGATAGGTGACTGTAAAGACCCTAAAAATAGTATCCTAGAGTTCATTCCTTATATTAATACATTATAATAGATACGATAATTCAATCCCCAAAGACCAATCATTTTAGAAGTTTTGGAATCCAAAATACATACATTAATTTAACATTACATTTTGAAAGGAAGGAAAACATATAAAATACATTGGAAACACACATAAACTTCTAGATTATCCCTTTATCTCATTCAAAATACAAATCTTTTCATCTTGAGGAAAAATAAAACACACGAAATTGGAGATCTCAGATGCTCAGTAATGGTAATCAATATAGTGTAAGGCATCATAAACCTAAAAAATAAGGAATGGTGAATGGCTAAAAACACATGTCATTAAAACATATTCTTCAGCATAAAATGATATTAATAATAGATGATTAAATAATCTCATAATAAAATGTAACCATGGATATTCTACTAGTTGAATAATCAAATGGACTATCAATTACACGTTTCATAATGAAGGAATTCATAATTCTAGACATTATAATCATATTTTGAAGGCCCTATCCAAGATACTATACATCATGGGAAAAAACCAAATCCATCTTGTCTCATGAGACCTACCTATGCCTCTAGAGGCAATATTAGGCCCCACCTATCACATATTAAGTCTAATGAAATCCACATATGAATGGGGATAAAGATAAAAAACATATACATATGAAATTTAAATAATTTTTCACAATCTGTAAACATGATTACTAACCATTCTATGTACTATAGTGAATAGTATCTATACAGCACATACCAAGACAATATGATCATAAACCATTTAATAAAATATTTTGGATGATAATCATAAGATTTCAATCTAATTAAATCATAAAATTCAATATATATTTTTAAATATATAAAAATACTATAATGAAATCATTGAGAAATTTTATAGAGAAATAACCCATCTACATTGCGAAGATGGGTTCTTCTGGGAAAATAATTTATATTTGTCATAATTGTTAGTATGAAACCATAAATGAAAAATATTATTTTTCATGATAAAATTAGGTATTTTATAAAAATATTTTTGGATTAAAAAATATTATGGACTGAACTTCAAAAATGTGTAACAAATCGAGATGTTCTCTTTAATTGGTCATGAATATCAAGAATAATTGAGAAAAGAAAAATTAAAATAATGTATTTATTATAAAAAAGTATCAAATTATCTAGAAAATTGTATTTGAAATGAATAAAACAAATTACAAAAATTATATAAAAATAATTAAGAATTGCATTTTTTTTATAGAGGGAGAAAGAATAACCCGAATAAAAATGAATGATATGGAAGAAAACCCATAACTTATGTCTGGATGTGTTTTGCACTTGACCTAAATATCCTGGATAATGAAATTAAAAATATTTTTTAATTAAATAAAAACCTTTTATAAATTTTTTGGATTCATTATAGTTTTATTATGTTCATTTAGAGCCTTATTGATGAGTTATAGAGTTTAATTTTATCGTTTGGCGGCATTAGTTTTCTTGGTTTTCATGATTGGTTCGCTTGTTTATAAGGAACATGGTTCATGTAACATGGGATTAAATATATTTAATTGGATTTATATGTTATAAATAAATATACAGTAGTGTAATTGGTTTTATATTTTTTTTCCCTAGATATGGAAATTGTTAATTAGATAATAAGTCAATGATTATTGTTTAGATTAATTTTAGTGGGTTTAGATCACACTAAACTCGTTTTGTTTTATCTTAAAGTATTATGTAAATGTGTTGCATATAGAACATAAAAGTGAATTAATATAAAATTTATAATTTGTTTCAACCATAAAAATTCTTTCATGAACATCCTTGAAAATGTTGAAGGAAAATGTAAACATTTTATTCTGGAAGGAGACAAAACATCACCTCACAGATGACATTTACATTTTAAGAATAAAAGGGAGAGGAAAAGGGGATTGATGATTGATTATTCCATTAGAATAATTAAATTCCAATATATGTAATATAATATATTTTTAATTAAATTTGGATGAGGGGATGTGAGTGTTTAATAATAAAATAAAATAACATGAAATGAAATTAAAATAAAAAGATAGAGGTTTTTACCTCTTGATTTTATACTCCTTGAAAAACACCTTAGAGGAAATGTTATGGTATTTTGATGAGACCATAATCTCATGGATGAGTGGTAGGGTCTTAGTAATAGAAATTGGAATAAATTTTATATTAAATAAATCATGGATGGTGTGAGGAGAAGTGTGGGTGAGGGGTGGTATTTATTATGGAGGAGAGATGTGTTTTATTAGTATTTTATTATGTAGTTTTTTATTTTGGCTCAATACAGTGAATAGTGTGAGAATTGTCATAAAATATGTTAAAATAGAAAAATAGAATTTCAATATTATAGTTATTTCATTAGCATTGGCTCAAGGAACAATTTGTTTAACTTATAATGTATTTTTACTGTAAATTACTATATTTTACTATTCACAAAAAATTCAACTATTTCAGAAAAATCAAAAAAAATAAACCCGACCATTTTTTTATATTTAGATTTATAAAATGATCTCCATTTTATGGAAATAATTTTCTAAATATGATAATTAAAATTTTAATTAAAATCATCATTTACTCAAAAAATAAAACTTGTAAATTTTTAAATGATTTTATAAAACCCTGAAAAAATAACAAATTTCTCAAATGATTTTCCTAAATTCATAAGAAAATAATATATTAATTTATGAATACATTTAATAAAAATAATTTTTTCTCTTAAATCAGTTTATTAATTATAAACTTGTAATTAAATATTTATGACTTACAAAAATACCAACACTTAATTATTAATTTTTAAAATATTCACTTTCTTATACTATACTATAATTATATAATATGTGCATTTATTATATGCCTAAATTTTATTGATACATTCACTAGAAAAGTTACAATTCATTTGGAAAATTTACTCTTTATAAGGGTCATATTACAATTTCTATGCTCAAGTTACTCTTTCATCAGTATAGGTTCCTTAACTTCTATAAATACCTCTAATTTCATTTATTCTTCATTTATAACATTTTTATTGTGTTATGTAATTAATTTTATGCGATTTATATGATTATATATAGGGAAATATCATTGATATAATTCAGGTATGTCACATTCTCCAATGGTAAAAAAATTATGTCCTCAAAATTTTCAGAATGTCACCACATAAAAAGATTTATGTAGTAATTCCTCATAAGATCCTCACACTCTCATGTCACCTAATCAATTTTATGATTATCCAATATACCTTTACCAATAGAGTAGTCTGATTCCTCAACACAAGTTCTTTGGTGTCTAGAATCTATAGAGGCTCTTTATAATAAGATAAGTCACGTTCTAATTCTATTCCTTCCAAAGTGAGGAATTACGATCGGTCTAGAATGTACTTCCTTTACAAAAAAGATATGGAATATTTTTTGTACTTTAGAAAGGTTAGGAGGCATTAATAAATGATAATCTAGAAATCCAATTCTCTCCAAAATTTCAAAATAATCAATGTACCAATGGCTCAATGTCCATTTCTGAAAGAATCTTATAACAACCTTCCTTGGAGATACTTTCAACAAAACTTGATCTCCCAAATAGAAATTCCAAATCCATGCTTCCATTATCGGCACAGATTTTTTGACTACATATTGATTATTTGATATAATTTGGAATAGTATTTAATTTTTCTATTGTTTCCTCCACAGGATCTGGTTATACAACCTTCCTTTCAACAACATCATCTGAACATATCGGTGTATGATATCTCTTTCCATACATTGAATCATATCGTGCCATTTTAATACTATAATGGCTACTATTATTGTAGGAAAACTATAAAAAAGTTAAATATTGAATCCAAAAACCTATAAAGTCAAGTTATCTCAATACCAATATTTATTCTAATGTTTGGATCATCCTTTCTGACTAACCGTTAGTTTTAGTGTGATATGAAGTACCCAAATGAAGATTAGTATCCAAATCGTTCTAAATACTTTTATAGAATATGGATTTATACCAGGGATCATGATCAGACACAATTGATATAGGTTCTCTATGATGTATTGAAACTCCATTAATATATAGTTGTTCAAGGTGCTCCAGTGGAAAATCCCCCCTTATAGTGATGAATTGTACATATTTGGAATGTTGATAAAAAATAACCCATATTGAATCAATAATTCTTGGATTTTTTGGTAATCTAGTGAAAAAATACAAGGTTATTTCATCTCATTTCCATGTTGGAATAGGTATAGGTTGCATGACTCCTACATGATGCTATATTTCAACCTTTACTTATTGATAGAATAAAAATCATGACACATAATCAACAATTTCCTGCTTCATGTAATCCCAGTAGAAATGTTCCTTTAAATATCTATACATATTAGTGCTTCAAGGCTGTATAAGAAATTATATCTATGATCATCATACAATAATTCCCTTTTTATGTTGGTTATAGAGGGAACAAAAACACTCTTCGCAAATTTCATAATTCAATCCTCATACTCAAAGTCTTCAAACAACCAATAATTTATAGATTTAATTTTTTTAAGAATATTCTCATAATCAAACTAAGAACTTTAGGTCCATTCCAATAAAGTTGGTGGGGGTAAACAATTGAAAACATGATGATGTTTGAACTTCCATGATAATTACCATATCCATCATTTCAAGATCTATGTACACACAATCCTTATAAATCCTCATTTTTTTCAGAACTCTGTGATCCTACCATACTAATGCATCTTCTACTTTATTCTCCTTCTTTGGAGATATTATATTGAACAATCATAATCCTTGATTAGCTCGAGCCATAATATTTTCCCTAAGTTGATTTCTTTCTATGAGAATATATATTTCAAACTATTTTTATATTTATGTATCTCACATTTTCTCTTTAGATATGGTGTCTCTTTATTTTGAGACAAAATATTATTGCTGCAAACTCAAGATCATTATATGGAAAGTTATGTTCATGAGTTTTTAACTACCTTTATTAATATGCAATAAATCTATCCTCCAGTATAAGAACAAAACCAAATCCTTTCATTGATGCATCACTATAAATTAAAAATCCACCATTTCCTATTGGTAGAGTTAAGATCAAAGAATTCACTAACCTCATCTTCAATTCATTAAAATATTCTTCACATTATTTTGTCCATATGGACTCAACACCTTTATGAGTAATCATGGATAATGGGTTAGATAATCCAGAATAATTTTAAATGAAACACTGATAATATCCATAAAAAAATGAAACTACATAACTAAATTATGTTCGTTGTTTTATTCCATTACTGATCCACCTTTGTCTTCACATGATCAACTGATATTCTTTCCTTATAGACAACATGACCAAGAAAATAAACTGATTGAACCCAAAATTTGCCCTTTCTAAACATCCCATATAATTAATTTCTGATAAGGGTATTCAGAACAGTTGGAATGTTATTCTCATGTTCATCATATCTTTTTTAGTATACAATGATTTAATCGATAAATACCACAAAAAATTATTCAAGATATTCCTTGAAAACTCCATTAATTAGAACCTTGAAAATAGTGGGCACAATAGTCAGTCAAAATTGAATAACTCTAAACATGTAATGTCCATAACTATATTGAAATTATATACATGGAATATCCTCCATCCTCCAATGCAATTAATGATATCCAATTCTAATTTTAATTATTGAAAAATATTTATCTATGTGAATTTTATCAAATAAATCATCAATGGGAGGTAGGGGATACTTTTCCATTATTGAAATAGCATTGATTTCTATATAATTAATGCAAAACCTCCTGGATTCATCTTTATTCATGATAATGATTACAGGGGATCTCCATAGATAAAAACTAGGGCGAATAAATCTTTTATTACTCAATTACTCTTGTTGTTTCTTTAGTTCAACTAATTCCCCAGTGGCCATTCCATAGGGAGTCATTGATATAAGTTTTCACTAGGAATAAATTCAATAGAGAACTCAACTTCATGGTTTAGAGGATTTCCAGTTAAATCATATTAAAATACATAAATATATTCTTCAAAAATAGGTATCTATTGAATTTTAATTAAAACCATCATTTACTTGAAAAATAAAGATTTTAATTTTATATCAGATTTTATAACACAATGAAAAATTTACTAAGGTCTCATTATTTTATACTAAGATAAAAAAATAAAAAATGTAAATTTATGATTACATTTTATGGAAATATATATTCTTTTAAATCATTTTATTAATTATAATATTTTTATTAAATATTTATGAATACAAAAATTGTAACACTGAATTCTTAATTTTTAAAATATTCACTTACTTATAAAAGGTTATAATTATATCATTTTTTCATTTATAAATTGCCTAAAATTTTGTACACATTTATGGCTGAGGTTACTATTTGTTTGGGTAAATTACTATTCATAATGGTAATATTACTATTCCTATGGTCATGTTACTATTTCATAAATATATATTCCTTAAATTCATGAAATACTTCTTATTACATTCATTATTAATTTATAATGTTTTCCTTGTGTTCTGTAAGTGATTTTATGAGATTTATATAAGCACAAGAAGGTAAATATCATTGATAGAATTGTGGTTTGTTTTAGTGAGTCTAGATTGAGTACATACATGTATTGAATTTAGAGGTGTTAAGATTATTATTTTTTTTATTTATTTATGATGTTCTTGGTTACCTATTATAATAAAATCTTCCTACTTTTACATAGACTATTTTTCTAGTGTTTCAATTTATTTTTATATTTTCATCATTATCTAATGTTTTTTTGGTCTCCTGTTTAATATTTTATTTCAGTATTGGGATTACAAACTGGGTTTACTAAAATTGATTTTTTAAAAGGGGAATGTATAGTGTTTGGTTTTAGAAATATAATGAAATGTTTGGTTCATTAAAATGGTAAAACCCTGTTTTTAAAAAATTTATTTCAAAATACTGTTTTTGGACTATGTTAGGGAATGTAAATGTATGGAATCTATGGTGATTACCTACGGATCTGTTTATTCTCACGCACTACTTATGCCACTTGGCATTGCTAGACAATAGATGATTTGTAGATTAAGGTTTTTGGTTCATGTTTCCTTTAGAGAATGTTGTTCTTATGGTTGGTAGTTACTTATAGGTCATATAATGATTGAGTTTTGTTATGTAGGGTTTTAGTTTAGTTTGTTATTTTTCAATTTTATTCTGTTTTAGTTTTATTTTGGATCATGTTGATTATTTATTTTGATTAGTGGGCTATAATTTCTTACCAAATACTCTATTTTGAAATAATTTTGATGGGTATGTTGGGATAAATTGTTCTATATTGATTTATATTTGACACGGTGTTATTCGTTAGTCTAGAAATATTGGGAACGCATATTAATACCTATTACGGGACAAATTAGGTGACTGGTTCAATGTTGGACCATCCTGGATTATGAAAAAAATGGTATTATAGAATCCCTTTTTTAGTTTGGTGAGTTAGTTTTTTTAGAGATTAAGTCTGTCAAAACTCATGTGGTAGGTGTGGGAATAGAATCACAAAATCATAACCATAATGATCATTCATTTAGCGGGGGTAGTTTGGGATATGGGTCCCAATTTTTGTGTGTTTTTAATAGAGAATTAATATGGTAGTGAATAAATGAGTTGGGGTTGGATCATGTGGATTAGTGACCCATGTGGAGTTTGAGTGCATAATTATAGGTCATCCTATTTGTTGCTTCTTTCTTATAGAATGGTCCACTAAACCATGTTTCTGGGTTTTTTATTGTCACAAGTTCACCATTCCATGTATTTGGTGTGAGTTTTGAATTGGTTTGATTTTTGATGGTGTGGGTAGATTTCAAAGGGGGGAAATGGTTTTCATATAAAGGGTCTTTCAAAAGGAAAATGGTATTTTGAGAAGACTTTTTCAAAATGGAAAATGATTTTGGGGATGTATGTTTCTCTTAAATAATAATTTGATGTTTAATTTGTATTTGAAAATTGTTTTGGTATTTAGAATGTGGCCTTTGAAGGAGGCGGTCCAAAACATTGGAATGGAAATGGTGGTTTGAAGTATGTTTTTTGTTTTTTTCGTGATATTTGTTCTTTAAGATTTGTGTTTTCGTTTTTTTTATGTTCTTTTAGTTGATTTTTTGGCAGGGTGTTGATTCCATTTTAATGATTTTTATTTTTTTAGCTTGTGTCACTATGAAATCCCATTATGGTTTCCTGTGGGTATCTCCCTGTTCTTGGAGCTGCCAAGACTCTGAGTGGGGTAGAAGATTGAAGTTCATTTAGGTTGTTTTTAGTTCATTTTCATCATAGTGGTATGTTTGATTCTGTGGAATGGATTGAGGAAGTTGAAGGTGATTTTATTTCAATAGGATCTCCTAAAGCTGTGAAAGTGTGTTCTGTTGTGATCTCATTAGAGGGTTCACGTTTTCCGTAGTAGAGGGTGATTTTCCCATAATTGTTACAGGATGGGATGTTGTGGGAAGTGTTTAGGACCTCTTTTGTTAGATGTTATATACTTGAGGAGGTGATGGAAAAGAAAGTGGTAGAGGAATTGGGTATTTAGAAAGGAAACTGGATGGTAAATATATATTGACTATTTCAAGGATCTAGTTTCTTTTTTCCCATATATAGAATCTTCAGATCCACCAAATGTTCCTCCCTTTGTATGCGGTGTCCATATGAAGATCACGAAGTGAGTTCTCTCATTTTATGAAGCTTTGTTTGAAATGTTGTTGGATGAGGTGTTTTTGTCCGAGTTACTATCCGAATAGAACTCGGTGGATATTTTTCATGTGAAGGATCACCATCTAGAGAGAGACATATGTCATAGGAACCTATTCTGGAGGATCATCTATTAATAATTATAAATAATTATACCAGTCATTCATGTGCTTCCAATGTGTCTAAATTGGGAATTGGAAGCCATATTTCCATAATCCTTTAAAGGCATATTGATGATGTGACTATTTGGGTCACATAGAGAAGTTCTATAAGAATAGTTTCTAGAAGAAAAAAGCTTGGTTGGAGGATTTCAGCTCTGGATTGGGGGGAAGTAGATGCTTTAGAAAAAATTGATCCACTTGTAGGTTCTATAGTCAATCTATAAGGATTCAGCCTTAAACATTACATAATAGAGGACCTTTTACTGGTCTAGGTTTTGAAGAGTTAGATACAAGATTTTAATTTATCATAGTTATAGTAAACATTAAACAAGAAAAGACACAATTCTCTTTTATGCGCGTCACTACAACGACATTCAGTTTCGGAATTCAAAGAAACTTGTGAAAAAATAATTTTAAAACATAGGGTGATCATTAGAAATGCCCAGTAAGTGGTTTTAAAAAAACCACAAAAAAATAATTTTTCTTCTAAAACATTTCATTTAAATACATGTATTAAATCATGAAATTAACTTTACATATATCATGTCATCCACATTTTCATGAGATATTTTGAAAATGATTTTAGGATAAACTCATGCTCAATATAACTAAAATTATTTAAGAGTTACAAATACAATACATTATAGAATATGAACAAACTTTAGAATAAATGCATAAGATGATACTTATAAGTTAAATAGTGACCATACTTATTTATGTATGACATGCCAGGTGTGCATACACTATTTTTTCACATAAAATGTTACATGTTTGGATTTGACATCATAACACATGTATGTAAACTGTGAAATGATGGATAAGATCATAACCATTGTTTATATATTAAAAACATAACATTAACCCTTATTAATAAATGATATAAATAATTAAAAAAAATTATTTCATGTTCACTGGAAAATGTATAAATGATTCATACATGTTCTTAGGAGAATGATTCTTAACCAGGATTATTCTATTAGTCATGTAATCACATCGACTCTCACATACAAGAATAATTATGAGGGAATGAATAATATGTAACATCATGAACATTATTTCAAGGACGCATGCAAAGACCATACACATTATTTTTACAAGGCCTCGGGCCAAGACCGTACATAATAATTTTTTAAAGGCCTCGTGTTGAAATTGAATTTAGTTTCATGTGACCGACTGATGAACTGAGAGGATATAACGGGACTCACCCATTACATAATAACTCCTATACATTCCTCATATGTCTAATAATTATATTTCTATAAATAAAAGTGGACCATACCACTTGATTTATTTTAATCTTTATCATAGGTAAAATAAATTCATTAAACAAGACAAAGTGTCCCATACCACTCTTATTTTTTTAAATCTCATTCATAAATGATAATAATTCATTGAACAACCCAATGTTTCCTATACCAACCTGATTTTTTTAATTTAATATTATTATAAAAAGAAACATCTTCTACTTAAATTGATTGTCTTTATTTTTAAATCATCAATAAAATGAATAATGAAAATTTAATCAAAAAATGCATATATAGTTTGGTCTTCTCGAAATAATATTTTACAATAAATAGGTTTCACACATAAAATTATTAATAAAACATTTCAATTATTGAATAAATCCATGTGATTGATAAGCTCAAAAATTTTATTTGAAGGTGAAATATATGTAAATGTTACGCTTGACACATGACCATGAATGTATGAAGATGCGGTATCCCCAATCATAAAACAACACGACGACATACAATGCACATTTTTTTTAAATATGACATTATGTATTATAACATGTCACTAAAAATTATATTCATTTCATATATACATATATATATATGTACCATGTGTGTAATTATTAAAATAAGAGAACATAATGTTTCTAATATATATATATATATATATACCCTAAAGAAGTTATGGTTTCCCATAAACAATATTAACAGTATTTCTAATTCACAGGATTAATTCTCAGTTAAAATAATATGTTTTTAACTAGAGTTAATACATCACTTGTTACACATAAGAATGACAATTTTTTTAGATCTTGATTTACTTAGAATATAAATATATATATATAAATTAATTGAACATGAAATTATATATAAATAATGAAGAAAAATTAACTTATTCACAACTATATTAATACATACAATTTATGTAGAAACATGTTACAATTTCATATGTTGGAGTATATTTAAATATATAAATATATACTGAAATATCATAAAGTTGGAAATTTATATGTATACATGGTTTTTGTAATACCCATATTAGCATAAATTCATACTTGTAAAAACATTGATAAATGAGAGATTCACTCGACAAAAATGCAATCTCATAAATTTGCATTACAAAATGTGTGAAATGTCAGGGAAAATTAATGATGTAAGGTTGTAAATCTTGATTTTTATATAACATGAACATGATAAAATAATGAAAATCTAAATTTATTTGGTTAATCATAATTTCTTTGAAATAGTTATATACATGAAAATAGAAATTAAAAATATTATTTCAAATGATATATTTGAAAATTCAATAAATAATCACTATCAAATTTTCAATAAATTATTGATATATAACAATTTCATTAATTATTATTGATCATGATAATAACAGTTTGAAGAAATATTTGAAAACCAAACATGCCTTTATGTAGAGTATAAACAATTTCTTTCTGGAGTTTGTTTATATAATTAGTCAAATATAATTAATCCATTTATAAAAATTTTAACAGAAGAAAATATATTAAAATAAGTAATAATCCCACATTATAAATGATTTAAAATAAACAAAAAAATTAATGTTTCATTTTTAAATAATAAACAATAAAATATTTGGATAAATTTATAAAATATTTATCCCATACAAAAAATAAAATTTTCACATTTATGAGAAAATAAATAAAAAAAATAAAACCATTATAAATTGAATGATTTCTATTGAAATTAAAATAAATTGTTTACATAAAATTAAATATAAACATAATTTTGACAAGGTCAATATAAATGTAGATAAAAAAAGAAATCTCTTACAATAAAAAATTAAAATTATTCTTTTAAGGAGAGAAATTTTGAAAATTAAATTAAACTATCCCTTACACAATATGTTTGAAATTTAATAATATATACCTTATGTGAATTGATAAAAATGGATGACTCGCTCCTACTGAGGCTTGGGACATAAAGTCAGTTCCACCAGATTGAGTACCAGGTTCCCTAATCTAATTTTCATACTAATTTAAAGATTTTATATAGCTGTAACCACTACTGTGGCATTATATAAAATAAAATTAGAGCCAGAAAGAAATGAAATCCTGAAGAAAAAAATATAAAAGAGAATAAATAATTGCATAAAAATAGTTGCAAACTATTCAAACAAAAAGAAGAAATAGGACCAGCACTAAAAGGACGAAAAAATTATAAAATAAAAATGAATGGACATTTGGGGATCACAAAAAAATCATGCAAACTATATGGAATAATGATACATTTGATGAAGTAGATTTATTGCAGATATCATTCGCATAGGAAAAAACCAAATTGATAGAATGAAGTTAAGCCTAACAGCAAAAGTAAAGGAAAACTTGGGAATAAAGGAATCGGTAGAGAAGAAAACAACAATTCATATCACTGTATTATCGAAGAAATCCGAAAACCTAAAAAGTGAAAGAAAAACACCAATCAAGATATGTTGAATAAGAACAGAAAATTAAACCCTCTTGGATTGAAACCTAACTGAAACATACCATAGATTTGGAAACCCAAAATGAAAACCTATTTGTGATAAATTAGTCGACGTCTCCCAAACTCAGTCTTCCTCGTCCGCGGTTGGATGCCTCACACTAGACTCCTCAATGGTGGTGATGACCCACGAACCATGCTTGTCTCTAGCCATAGTGTGAATCCAGATATACATGAAGAACTCAGCCTCAGCTCAGACACCTGGATGACTAGACTCTGTTGGTTGCGACGTGCGACTCCTGTGAGAGTCGAACCTATCGCAATCAAAGACACCCTCATGACGGTGCTCTGAACCCACTAAAACCCCTATATGTGACCTAAGCCTCCCCTTTCATGTGATACCCAAAATGAGGACCCCCCTTTTCACATTTTTCTTATCCTAATATTCTTTATATTATTATTATTACCATATTGTAATTATTTAATTTAAAGGTCTGTATATTTAATGTTTAACTTTATCATTAAAATATCATGTTATTTTATTATAATTTCAAATATCATAATATTAATAGTTTTATAGAAATTAATATAATAAAAAAAATTAAATTAAAACTATTAATTATATATTCACATATATATATAAATATCATATTTTTTAAACCAAAATATATAAAATCCAAATAATTTTAAAATAATCATTCATATGTTAGATTAAATATTTAATTGGTTAAATTAAAGTGTAAAAATTAATGGTTTATTTTTTTATAGAACAATTTTAATCTAAATATTGGACATCATTATTACAACATATAATATTTAAAAATAATAATTTTTAATGTCTTGTATAAGCTCAATATCTAATCAAAATAAACGTATAATTTTATAATAGTATTTGTTTTATATTATATTCATAATTTTATATAATTAAAAACTAGTGTTCATATGTGTGTGTATATATATATATATCATATTTTGAAAATAAAAAAACAAATTAAATATATTAATATATCAATATAATTGATATATAATATAATATATTAAATAAAAATTATGATAAAAACAAATTTTATTTAAAAAATATTAATTTTAAATTATTCTTTATAAAAATTAAAATAATGCATATATTTTGAATAAATTTGAATACTATACTTATAAATAAAATAATTAATTCAAATGTTTTTTTATAGATAACCATCTTTAAGAATTTTTATATATTAATAAATCTATTTAATAAACTATTTCAATAAGAATATCAGGTTTAGATTTTCTGGGCTGTTACATTATTCCTCCCTCAAATGAATTACATCCTTTCAATTCATTTTTTCAGTCTAAAAACAATTTTGAATATTCATCTCTAGAAATAAAAAAACTAGCACTGCTAGACTTGTAGACACTACCGTTTGATGACAACAACTAATCTCCAAAGTTTTCTAGATTGTTCCTCTAATACAAAATATAAAGACCTGGCCTTAAACATTACATAGTAGAAGACATTTTACGGATCTACATTCTTGAGATTTATATACATGGTTTTATGTTATCAGAGTGGCAGTAAAAATTAAACAACAAAATCCAAAATTCTCTTCTACGTAGGTCACTATGATGGCATCCAATTTTGGACTTCAATGTGACCTATGAAAAAATAATTTTAAAATATGGTGAAAGTTGGAAATTCCCAATAAAGGGTTTTAAAAAAACTTATCGAATTAATTTTTCATTTAAAAAAATTCTTCTAAATGCATGTTTTAAATCATGAAATTAACTTTCCTCATATAATGTCATCAAAATTTTATTGAGATATTTAGAAACATATATTTGGATAAAATCATGCTCAATCTAGCTAAAATTATTTATGAGTTAGAAATCTAATAAATTATAGAATAACCACCCACTTGAGTAGAAATGCATGAGATTCCACTTATATGTTAAATAATAACCATACTTATTTATGTGTGACATTCCTTGTTTGCGGGCACAATTTTGCACAGGAAATGTTAATTCATTGGATTTGACCTCAAAACACATGGATGAAAACCATGAAAAGATGGATAAGTTATTAAACATTGTTTGTGGATTGAAAATGTACATCCAAACCTTCATAACATATTATATACATAAGTATAAAACATTATTCCATGTGCACATGAAAATTTATAACTGATTAATACATGTTCATAAGATAATGATGCTTAACTAGGGTTATTCTAAAAGTCGAATAATCACATGGAGATATACATAGTAGAATCATTATTTGGGAATGAAAAATGAAGGACATCCAAAACATTCTTTCAAGGCCTCGTGCCAATACCACACAAATCATTTTCTCAAGGACTCGTTCCAAGACCATACGAAATATGTTTGTGAAGGCCTTGTGCCAAGACTGTAGTGTGTCTCATGAGACCTACCAATACATCAAGAAGCTATAGGCTGCCTCACTCATCACATAATATGCCCTGTGAATTCCTCATATTTCTAATAATATTATGTCTTTAAATCAATGTGACCCATACCACTTTAATTTACTTTAATAGTTTTCACTAGTGAAATAATATCATTAAACAAACCCATCTGTCTAGTATGACTTTGAATTATTTAAATCTTTTTCATATATTAAATAAATTAATTAAAAAACTGAAGTGCCTCATACCACCCAGATTTGATTAATTTAATATTATCAAAAAAATATCTATCTTATCCTTTATATTTATTTGAAAATCATCAATAAAATGAATAATTCACAATCATTCAAAAAAAAATACATATATATTTTTTTCTTCTAGAAATAATATTTTACAATAAATATGTTTCACACAAAAAATTATAAATAATACATTTCAATTCTTGAAGAAATCCTTGTTCTTGATAACCTCAAAAAATTTATTTCAAAGAAAAATATGTGTTAATGTTACTTATGATGCATGAACATGAATGTATTAAGATGTGACATTCCCAAGCATTACATAACACGATGACATGCTATGCACATTTCTCTAATATATGATGTTATGTATTTTAAAATTTCACTAAACATTATATCCATTGAATATATATATATATATATATATAAATATATACATTCCATGAGTGTACTTTTTAAAATAAAAGAATATAAAGTTTCCCATATATATATAAATACTATGAAGAACATAAGGTTTCCCACAAACAAATATATAAACGGTATTTCTAATTTGCGAGATTAAATAACATTTAACAAAAATGTTTTTACTAGATTTAATACATTGATCGATGCACATAAAAATTACCATTTTTTTAAAAACATTATTTACTTGATATATATATATATAAATTATTTTCACATGCACTTATTTATATATATATATATATAATGCAGAAAAATTCACATATTCACAATTAGATTAATATATTCCATTTACATACAAACATGTAACCATTTCAAATATTGGTATATATAAATATATAAATATATAAATATATAAATATATAAATATATAAATATAATATTAAATATCATAATGCCGGAAATTTATATGTACACATGGTTTTTTAATTCCCATACTAGCCTAAAGTCATACATGTTAAAACATCAATAAATGAGAAATTCACTCCCTGGAGATGAAATCACATAAATTTATATATTACAAATTTTTAAATGTCTTAGAAAATTTATGATGTAAGGTCGTGCATATTGATTTGTATATAACATGAACATGATAAAATAATGAAAATTATAATTTAATTGGTTAATCATAATTTATTTGAAATAGTTATATACCTAGAAATAGGAAGTGGCAATATAATTACAAATGATATATTTGAAAATACAATAAATAATCACAGTTAAATTTGAATAAATTATTGACATGAAACAATTTTCTTATTTCTTATCAATCACAATAATAAACTTTTGAATATATATTTGCAAACCAAACATTCCCTAGAAAAGATTATACCTACTTTCTTTATTTAGTTTGGTTAAATAATAAGTAAAATATAATTATTCACTTTAATAAATTTGAACCTAAAAATGATATGTTTAAATAAATAATAATCCCACATTATAAGTGTTTGAAAATGTACTATCAAATAAATGATTAAATTTGAAATAATATACTATAGAATATTTGTATTAATTTCTAAAATATCTATCCCATACTAAAAATAAAATATGCACAATTATTAGAAAATAAATAAAAACAATAAAACCCGTATAATTGAATGATTTAAATGGAATGAAAAATCAATCCCTTTCATAAAACAACATTCAAATATAATTTTGATAAATTGAGTATAAAAAATGTTAAAATAAATCCCTTACAGTTAAATAATAAAATAAAACTTTCATGGAGATAAATTTTTAAAATAAAATTAAACTATCCATTACATAATAAGATTAAAAAATAATAATAGATCCATTACCTGAATTTATAAAAATGGAAGACTTTATCCTACTAAGGCTTCAGAAAAAAAGGAATTCCCAATGGACGAAGAACTAGCTTCTCTAATCTAATTTTCATATTGATTTAAGGCATTTATATAACTTTCACCACTATTGTGGCGTTAAATAAAATAAAAGTAGAAAAGGTTTCAATGCAAGCCGTAAGAAACAAATTAAAAAAATCATTGCATAAAAAATAGCTTCAAACTATTAAAACAAAAACAAGACACAAGACCAGTGAAATAAGGACAACAAAATTATAAAATAACCACGAATAGACATTTGTAGTTTACAAAAAATCTTGCCAACTGTATGATATAATAATACATTTGACTAAGTAGATTTGCTGAAGGATATCAGCCACATAAGAAAAAAACTAATAAAATAATGGTAATCCCTACTCTGAATGTAATGGAAAAACTTGGAATAAATGAATCAATTCAGAAGAAAACAATAACTCATATCGCTGTTTTACGGAAGAAATCCAAACACCTAAAATGTAAAATCAAAACACCTATCTCGGTAGGTTAAATTATAACTAAAAAACTAAACCTGCCTGGATCGAACACTAAATGGAACATACTTTAGATCTGAAAACACAAAATGAAACATTATTTGCGATAAATCAATCGACGTCACCCAAACTTGGTCTTCCTTTTCCGTGATTGGATTCCTCACACCAGACAACTAAATGACTGCGAATACCCCCCAAACAAACCTCGAATCTAGCCATAGTGTCACACCAGATCTACATGAAGACCTCAGCCGCAGTTCAGACTCCCAGACAAATGGACACCCGTGGTCACAACATGCAACTCCTGTGTGACATGAACCTATCTCCCTCATAGAATTCATCGCGATGGCACTTCAAACCCATTGAAACCCCTATATGTGACTTGTGCCTCGTCTTATACATGATACCCAAAATGAGGACCCCATTTTTTCAATTTGTATTATCCCCTTTTCCTTTATATTATTATTATTACTATATTGTTATTATTTAATTTTAACGTATGTATATTTTATGTTTAACATTATGATTAAAATAGTCATGTTAATTTATTATAATTTCAAAAATCATAATGTTATAAATATTATAAAAAAAAATTTTATAAAAAAAAATTAAATTTAAACTGTTAATTATTACTTCATATATATATATATATCATATTTTCAAAACGGAAATATATAAAACCAAACTAATTTCAATATAATAATTCATATGTTAGATTAAATATTTATTTGTTTATATTAATGTGTGAATATTAATAGTGAATTATTTTTACAAAACAATTTTACTTAAATTATTTGGAAACATTATTACAACATATAATATTTTAAAATAAAAATTTTAAATTTCACGTATGATCCGAATAACAATTAAAAATAAAAATATATATTTATAATAGTTTTAGTTTAATATTATATTCATAATTATATATAATTCAAAATTAGTATACACATGTGTGTATATATATCATATTTTTAAAATAATAATAAAATTAACTATATTCATGTATTAATATAATTATTATTTAAAATATTCTATCAAATAATTTTTCTATAATAATAAATTTTATTTTATAAAAATAGTTATTTATATGTATTCATTAAACAATGGAAAATAATACATAATTTTAGAATAAATTTGATAACTCTAATTATAAATCAAACAATTAATTTCAATTTTTATATTAAAGAAAGGAATATTAAATTTTTTAAATTATAAATAATTCTATTTAATTCAATATTTTTATAAGAAAACTAGGTTTATATTTTTTTGGATATTAAAATATTCCCCCCTCAAAAGAATTGTGTAATCACAATTCATTTCATTACGCTAAAAAATATTCTGAATTTCCACCTCCAGGATTTAGAAAACATGGACTGCTAGTTTTCTAGACACTACCGTTAGATGACAACATCTAAACTCCAAAATTTTAATGATTCTTCCTATGATACTATTTATATGGACCCATCCTTAAACATTACATACCATAAAACCTTTTACCGATCTAGGTTCTGGAGATATATACACAAGATTTCAAGTTATCAGATTTGCAGTAAACATTTAACAACAAAATCCAAAATTCTCTTCCATATGCATCACTATGATGGAGTCCAATTTTGGACTTCAAAGAGACCCAAGAAAAAATAATTTTAAACCACCAGTTGAGCATTGTAAATTCCCAGTAATTGGTCTTAAAATAAAACAATAATGATATAATTTTTCTTTTAAAACATTTATTTTCAATACATGTTTTTAATCATGAAATTAACTTTTCTTATATCATGTCATCACCATTTTTTTGAGTGATTTTGAAATAGATTTTTGGATAAAATCATGATAAATGTAGATAATCTTATTTAAGAGTTAGAAATATAACGCAATATAGAATATTCCTACACTAGAGAATAAATTCATGAGATTCCACTTATAAGTTAAATAATGACCATACATATTTATGTATGACATCCTGGGTGTGTAGACATAGTTTTGTATATGAAATGTTACATGCATGGATTTGACATCAAAACTCATTTATTCAAACCATGAATTGATGGTTATGTTCTTAACCTTTGTTTATGGATTGAAAATGTATAGTTAACTCTTCTTTAAAAATGATATAAATAAGTATAAATTTTTTTTCCATGTGCACTTGAAAATATATCAATGATTAATACATGTTCATAAGGGAATGATTTTAAACCACAGTTATTCTACTAGTCGAATAATCTCATGAACATTTACATACTAGAATAATTATGATGGAATGTATAATATAAGACATCATAAACATTATGTCAAAGCCTTATTCCCAGACCACACACATCATTTTGTCAAGGCCTCGTGCGAAGACCATATATTATCATTTTATCAAGGCTTCGTTCCAAGACCGTAGTTTGTCTCATGAGACCTACCGATGCATCGAGAGTCCATAGTAGGCCTCACCATTCACATAATAAGTCTTATGCATTCTTCATATGTCTAATAATAGTATATCATTAAATCAATGTTTCCCATACTACTTTTTTTATTTTAATCTTGATCACATATTAAATAAATTCATTGAACAAACCAATGTGTCCCATACCACTTTTATTCATTTAAATCTTATTCATAGATGAAATAAATTAATTAAAAAACAAAAGTGTCCCATAACACCCCCATTTTTTTAATTTAATATTATCATAAAAATGTCCATTTCACCATTAAATTGATGGCCTTTATTTTAAAATTATTAATAAAAAGAATAATTCACATTTAATCAAAAAAATCATATATAGTTTTTTCTTCTCATATTAATATTATACAATAAATATGTTTTGAACATAAAATTATAAATAAAACATTTCAATTGTTAAAGAATACCATGTTCTTGATAAACTCAGAAATATTATTTGAAATTGAAGGATGTGTCGATGTTAGGCTTAAAGCATGACGATGAATATATAAATATACGATATCCCCAAGCTTAAAATAACATGATAACGTGATATACACAATTTTTTTTAAATACAACATTAATTATTTTAACAAGTTACTATACATTATATCCTTTTCATATATATATATATCATGAATTTAATTTTTTAAATAACATAACATAATGTTTCCCACATATATATACATACCATGAAGAAATTATGGTTTCCCATAAAAAATATATAAACGGTACTTTTAATTCAAGGGATTAATTCACATTTAAAGAAAATGTTTATAACTACAGTTAATACATTGCTCGATACACATAAAAATAAATATTTTTAGAAAATTATTGACTTAATATATATATATATATAAACATTAATTACACATGTTCTTATATAGATATATAATAAAAAATCCCCATATTCACAATTATATTAATACAAACCGTTTACATACAAACATGTTACAATTTCATATGTAGGTGTTTATATAAATATATAAATATATACATAGATATCATAAATATAGAAATTTATATGTACACATGGTTTTTGTAATACCCATATTAGCATAAAGTCATATTTTAAAAAACATATATAAATGATAAATTAACTCCACATAGATAAAATTACTTAAACTTCCATATAAAAAAGTTTGAAATGTCATGGAAAAGATTTGAAGTAATGCCTTAAATATTGATTTGTATATAACATAAAACTGATAAAATAATAAAAATATTAATTTATTTGGTTAATGATAATTTATTTGAAATATCTACAAACCTGAAAATAGGAATTGGAAATATAATTTCAAATGAGATATTTGAAAATACAATAAATAACAATTGTCAAATTTGAAAAAATTGTTGACATGTAACTATTTACTCAATTATTATTGATTACGATAATAAAATTTTGTAGAAATATTTAAAAACCAAATATGCCTTTGCACAGAGTATAAATAATTTATTTATTTAGTTTGGTTTTATAATTAGTCAAATATAATTATTCACTTTATAAAATTTAAATAGAAAAATAATATGTTTAAATAAGTAATAATCCATCATTATAAATTTTTGAAAACTAACGAACAATTAAATATTTAATTTTTAAATAATACACAATCGAATATTTGGATAAATTTATAAAATATATATCCGATAATAAAAATAAAATATGCACAATTATGAGAAAAAAAATTAAAAGAATAAAACCAATATGAATTGAATGATTTCAATGGAATTTAAAATCGATCCCTTACATAAAACAAAATGTGAACATAATTTTGATAAAATGAATATAAAGTTGAAAGAGAGATAAAATCCCTTACAATTAAACAATAAAAATTAACTATTAAGAAGAGAAATTTTTAAAATAAAATTAAACTATCCATTGAACAATAATTTTGAGAAATAATAATAGATACCTTACATGAATTTATAAAAATGAAAGAATTTCTATTGCTGAGGCTTGGGACAGAAAGGCATCCCTATGGCACTGAGAACCGGCTTCTCTAATCAAATTTTCATACTAATATAAGGCTTTTATATAGATTTCACCATAATTGTGGTATTAAATAAAATAAAAGCAGATCCAGCTTACAATAGAAGTCGTAAGAAACAAATTAAAAAAAATCATTTCATAAACAATAGCTGCAAACTATTTAAATGAAAAGAAGAAACAAGACCTGCCAAACAAGGATAACAACATTATAAAATAACCATGAATGGAAATTTCTGGTTCACAAAAAAGTCATGAAAACTATATGGAATAGTGTTACATTTGACGAAGTGGAATCATTACAGATATCATTCTCATAGCAACGAAACCAAATTGACAGAATAAAGGTAATCCCGACACCAAATGTAAAGGAAATATAGGGAATATAGGAATCAATGAAGTAGAAAACAATAATTCATATCACTATTTTACAAATGAAATCAGAAAACCTAAAAAGGGAAATCAAAAAACATTTCACAATAGGATGAATAATAACAGAAAACTGAACCCACTCAGATCAAACCCTAACTACAACATACCTTTTATCTGGAAACCCGGAAGAAAACCTTATTTGAAATAAATTAGTCTACATCATCCGAACTTGGTCTTCTTCATACTTTATCAAATCCCTCGCACCAGACTCATCAATAGTAGTGATGAAACCTGAACCAGCCTCGACTGTATCCATAATATGAATCAAGTTCAATATGAAGACATCATCCATGGTGAAGACTCCTGGATGACTAGACTCCCTTGGTTTTGGTGTGCAACTCCCATGTGACCCAAACCTGTAACCCTCGAAGATGTCCTCACGATGGCTCTCTAAACCTGCTAAATCCCCTATATGCGCCCTGTGCCTCCCCTTTCATGTGATACCAAAAATAGTGACCCCCTTTTCCCATTTTCTTATCAATGTTTTCTTTATATTATTTTATAACTATATTATTATTATTTAATTTAATGGTATATATATTTTATGTTTATCATTAAGATTAAAATATTCATTTTATTTTATTATAATTTCAAATTTCATAATATTAATAATTTTATAAATATGTATATAATAAAAAATGTTAAATTAAAAGTATTAATTATTACTTTATATATATATATATATCATATTTTCAAAACCAAAATTTATAAATCCGAAATAATTTTAATATAATCATTTATATTATAGATTAGATATTTATTTTTCTAAATGAAAGTGTAAATATTAATAGTGTTTTTAAAAGAACAATGTTACTTAAAATATTGGGCATATTTATTACAACAAACAATATTTTAAAATAATAATTTTAAATGCCTTTAATAATTTCAATATCTAATTAAAATAAAATTATAATTTATAATTGTATTAGTTATATATTATATTTATAATTTTAAATAATTTAGAACTAGTATTCATATGTAAATATATATATATATATACATCATATTTTGAAAATTAGAAAAAAAAATTAACTATATTTCTAAATTAATATAATAATTATTTAAAATATTCTATTAAATAAAAATTTTGATTAAATTATATTTTATTTAATTAAAAATTTATTTTAAAGTATTGTTTAATCAAGGGAAAATAATTCTTACTTTTAGAACAAATTTGAAAACTATACTTTTAAATAAAATAATTAATTTTTATATTTATTTTAAAGAAAACCATCTCAAAAATGTTAAAATTATAAATGAATCCATTTAATAAAATATTTTTATATGAAAAATAGGTTTGGATTTTTGTGGTTGTTTCAAAATCTCTTCAACCTAATCAGAAAATCACTGGGGGTGTGGGAAACCCTATTCAATCTTGTATCTCCAGTGTTGGAGTGGAGACGGCTTAAAATCCCACAATTATAGTTTCATTCATATCTTAAAAGATCCTTCAAGTTGTAAGATTACTAAATTTTTGTAAAAGGTTAGTTTTCCCCCACTTTCATGTAATCTTTTGGTTGGGTTTGGGAAATATAATTTTTTTGCAATTTTTTTTTGTGGATGGGTTTTAGTTTGGATTGTTCTTGTCTGGTTATTTTTGAGACATCTAGAATTGATGATTTGTTGTTTAAATCAGTGTTAAATTTGAATTTTTTATTATTAGGGACCCATGTGCTATGGGTTTTGGTTCATATTGGGATTTCCCAAATTGGTCATCCCATGGTGGTGCTGTTGGGAGATCTCGTTTCGGGTTGTGATATGTATCTCAGTGTTGGCCATGCTAGATGAGTTCTTGTGGCGGGGATAACCCTCCTTTTTTCCATTGTTCTTCTCATTGTGTTTCTCTATATAGTTGGCTTAGTGTTACTTTTGAATTTGAAAGGTCACCCTGAGGATTGTGGTTCCTTTTGTATTTGTTCCATTTCGATTAGTTTTGAGTGCGAGTTTTGGTTCTCATTCGGATTGGTGACTTTATGGGGGAATAATGTTTTTTTGGTGGGGTTAATTGTCACACACTAACCTTGAAATGTATTTTATTTTATTATTTTATTTATTTTGGATCAATTAGATATGGTTAAAGTCGTGTTCTCAGGGAAAGATTTTATTTTTGGTGGATTTAGGGGAGTTTCTATTTTAAGGATGGTTTGAGGGTAAATCGTGCATCATGTTAAGGATGAGGGTATTTTTGGTTCAATTTATTCCGACATGGTTTTCTTTTCATATCGCTCACCTAGTTTGGGAGAAACCACGAAAGGCCTATGAGAGACATTGTGACATTAGCATGGTTTCTAGGACATGACACAAATATTGCATATGATACGAAAAAACTATGATGGAAGAGAGGGAAGAAACTCTACAATTTTATAGATCCAAATCACATGATTAACACACACTTGGTCAAACCCTACATCCATAATTGGTGACCTTTCTCGATCTTTTAAAATTTGATTTTCAAATGTTATCCTACTTAATTTTTTTCCCACAACTAGAGTTTTTCCAAACCCATTCAACCAAGGAACACCATGGGGGACTCCAAGATCTTAATCTATTTATCTTCATTCATTTTTGAAAATTATTCAAGGATATAAGGTGATTTTATCTTGTATTTTTGGTGGATTTCCTCCTCTCCTCTTAATACTCTTATAGTTTATTGGTTTTTATTTGTTAGTTACATATTATAAAAACAATAGGATGAGCGTTGGATAATGTGGGTTGTTTTCTTTGATGTTAGGAAGTGTATATTTCTGCTCAATCCCTTTTCTCCATCACCTAATATTTCGTTGAATTATCACGTCGTTGATGTAGGTGTTTCCATACATTTCCTTTTAGTAACATTCCATTTGATGACTGGGTGTTTATAAATTATTTATAAATGTGTTTCTTATACATGTGATGTGTTATTAAAAATTTTAGTAATTGTTTGATGTTGTTAATTTTGTGAAAAATCTGATTTCAAAGGATTTCGTAAGTTATTCCTATATGAATTTATACATAAAGTGTTTGATAAAATTACATGTGGATATTAAGTATGGAATTGGGGGTTTTTAATTTTATTTGGTGTTGGTTTTGTTTTGTATTTTATTTTTCATTGTTAATTTAATTCAGTGTATGGTTTTGATGCCACATTTTGGTTGGACAGTTTTTAAAAAAATGGATACAAAACCCTTTTTATTCTCAATTAAAAAACTTCATGAAATTTTGTTGTTTTTTGTGCCCTTGAATGTGGCCCCATCAATATTTTCACAGAGTAAACATACCTGTGGGCTTGAAAATGATAATGTCTTCCCATTACAATGTTTATCTCTAAACAGAGATTTCAAAACACATTTCATTATACCCTATTATCAATACTCCTCCACATATTCCCAATCATTCTTCTAAAACCCCTATCATTTTATAAATGTATTTGTGGTTCCTAAATGACTTAAAATTTGGTTTCCAAATATGTTTTATAAGGAATGGATTTATTATACCCTTATAATCAGGTTTTCTAACAAAATCTCATAATGTCTCATTTTTCACATGTATGTTTGTTTCATGTTTTCATTATGGTTTAATAAAAATTTTTGGAAATCAATTTAGATGGGAGAAACATGAAGGCTAGGTTTTTACATTAAGTTGTTTTTGGGAAAGAGGTTTTGAATGTCATGAGATATGATGGTCTGGTTGGCACATTGATAATTTATATGTGAAATGGGCACCTCAATGCTAGAACCTCTGAGGAGAGGTTCATCACATAGGGTGTGTCAGTGTCTAGGCTCTGCAAGAATTGTGTACGTGGGTTATTAGTTTGATCCAAAGATGTGAGGACCACCCCATTGACCATGTACTATTATCAAAGGATAAATAGGAATCATCTTGAGTGATGGTTGCCTATTGATCTTAATTAAATGCATTGGTAGCCCCTATATTTTTTACAGGGCCAGGTGGGATGTTCTACTAGATTGTATGGTTTAGAGAGGCTAGTTTATTTTTGGCCATAAAGCTACACCATAATCCAAAAGGTGATTATGAATTAAGTAAATCCATGAAATTCTTCAAGATATGTCTAGGAAATTCCCATGATTATTTATATGTATATTCCTTTTTATTTCTACTATTCTTTGTCACTTTTTTACTACTACCTACCTTCTTGTACTTGTACTATTTTTTTAGTGTTTCGCCTACATGTTATATCTTATTCATTATTTACTATTTTTTATTCCCCAACATAGTATTTTATTCATGTATTGGGTTTAAAAATTGGTTTTACCAAAACATAAATTTGTTTTAAAATGGGAAATGTTGTGTGTGTTGTTTTGGAAAAAATAATTTTTGTTTGGTACATTAAAATCGTCAAAACACTATTTTTAAAAATTTAATTCAAACAAGAGTTTTTGGACTGTTTGGGGGTATGTAAATATATAGAATCCATGGTGATTACATGCTGAGATATTTATACTCACACCATATTTGTTTCAGTCAGTGATGGTACACTAGAGCTATTTTTTAGGTTCAGGTTGCCGTTGGGTAAGGTTAGTATTTTGGTTAGTGGTGACCAAGAGGTCAGATGGAGTTAGAGTTGTCTTTAATTTTTTTTTCGTTTTCAGTTTTTTTCATTTTAAGTTGAATTTTAGATCCTACTTTTATAATTATTTTGATCAATGGATTATATTTTCTTATTGTGTACTCTGTTTTGATTAATTTTTCCCATGTTTGTTGGGAGTAATCATTCCCACATAATTTATCTTTGATCCCCGACTTTAGTTGCAATCCTAGAGGATCTAGAACACATCTGAAGCCCTGTTTCAGGCCAGCTCTGGTGATCTGTTCAGAGTTGTCCCGACCTCGTTCATGAAATAATCTATACATCCTAAAATATATCTATTTCATTATTCAATATATATAGAATGATTTACCATGTTTTCATATATATTTTTACCTCAATGGAACGTGAATCAAGAAAGGAAATGTTTAAAAGAAAATATTATATTATTTCTATTTTTGGTTGGCTATATTTTTCATTCATGTAAATATTTTCGAAATTTTTTTACAATGTCATTTTTATTTAATAAAATCTGCAATTAAAGACATTTAACAACATCTTTGAATATCTATAAAATTTTCAGGGAATCAATCTAATGTTTTTCTAAAGGGTTATTTTCTTCACTTTCATTACAAAAACCTAAAAAGAATGTTTATTTTTACATATATTTTGTTGAATAATTTTCATGTCACCATAATTGATTTATTATATTTAGCTTATTTTATAGTGTTACAATGGAATTATAGAGAAAATTCATAAATGAAAATTTATTTTAATTTTTCTCTCCAATTTTAATATATTCCAAAATGAAATGATTTTACTACAAAATACACTTTTTTGGATGAATTTATGGTAATCTATCATATCATGATTGATTTTTTGGTTACAGAATTTATTAAGAAAAATTCAATTTGTTATCATCGTATTTTATTTGAAAATAAATTTCTGTTTAGAATCCACATTCTTTGTATCATGGATATTCTTAATGTTTAAATCGTAAACCATTTCTACATACAAAGTTATACTATGAAAGATATTTGACTAACTGAGGAAATATTTATTTTACATTTTCCATAATAAATAAACATATGTATTGATATGGAATATTATTTATGAATTAAATTGACCAATTCAATATATGAAAAATGTATTGGACAATGAGTTAAAGATATGCCCCTATTATAGATAGCCCCTTAATGTGTCAAAGGTTCTCATCTGACCAACCAGTTGGTTACAATTATTTAATGGTTTTGGGTGTACACCTAACTATATATTAAAATATCATTTCACAAGGATCTGATCATAATATTTAAAGTTATGAATTCCGTTCATTGTGAATTAGATTATTATAATCCATGATATTATTACATTGATAATATATGAGGATTTTTCTAATATTAATTTTTATTTATTAAATTACTTTTTTCTTATGTTATTTAACATTAAATATTGATTATTCCTTATTTATTCATGATATTTTTCACTATTCAAAAGTCGACATGAGTGTTTAAGCATACACATTTTTTTTATTTTCTAAGGATTTAAAGAAATATTATATGAATAGTTTTTGAGGATGTATATTGTTTAATATTATGATGTTTTATATTTTTTCAATGAAATATTGGAATCATGTATGTATCTGGTTCTTCAATGATATTAAATTGATCGATCCTTGGTTATGTGATAGCTTATATCTTATGAAAATTTAATAACGTAGAAAATGGATTAGGGTTATTGGATTAGGGGTTGTTATAACGGGTGTGTGAGTATGACTAGTAGGAACCTTGGGAACAATATTTAGGAAAACATAAGTTAATGAAAATAACCCTATGGTAGAGTCTAGGGATATGTCTATGTATATGGTTATATCATGAATATTAGTAGAAGTAGAGATTTTTCTGTCTTCTAGGAAAATAAATCCATTTTTGGATACTAGAAATTGGGGGTCTGTCTCGAACAAATGTACATAAGGATAAAAATTATGAATAGGTATGATTGTGGATTAACTAGATTGTGACTAGTGTATAATGAGTGGGCTATGAATGCACAACTTTCTAGAAACTCCTTGGGGATATTCTTAGGATTATTCATATTTTTTTTATGAACCATTTTGATGAATGAGTGGATCAAATCTATAGTAACCTATGATATTCTATAGTAATAAATTATAATCATATAGTTTTAGGGGTTGATAATTATAAGGTTGATCTTTTGTTTAAAGTCCCAACTACCCCTTTTTAGGATTTTTAATGATTTTTTATGTCACTAAGGATATTTTTGGATTATGGGAACACAACCCTTCTATTTAGTATGTTACTTAGTGAAAAGTTTATTCGAGGAAGAATGATTTTATATTTTGTAAAATTAATTTTAACAACTATGTTGACATTTAGGTTTAATATGATCTTTTTTGTTAATGAGATTCATTTGTATAAAATGGTTATCATTATTTGGAACATTTGTTTTATTGTATGTATAATCATTGGATTAAAATTTGATTTGATGACTAAGGGACTGTTTTTACTTTTTAATAAGTTTCATGTATTTTTAAAATTATTTGATTACATAAATTTACATATTTTTGGAAACGATGTAAATTTATTTTAATAATAAAAGGTATGTTATATTTTAGAAGAATATAGTATTTTATTACTGGTTTTTTTGATTTAGGTGTTTTATGGGATTTTTTAAAATATTGTGGAGATTATATGATAGGGACTATATATTTTTAGAATATGATATTATGAGAAATTAATCTATTTTTAGAGATAAATATTTTATTATTCCTGGAAGAATATTTGATCAAATATTTCTACATTTTGATTTTTTTAAATTTTAAGAAAATATTTTGAAGGGGTTTAAGGTTAGTTATTTATAGAATGATTTAAGTATAACTTTGGGTCTTATGAATGAGGATTTATAAATTAATGTAGTGATTCATCAAATTATGTTTTATTAATATTTAAAATTATTTTAATTAGTTTTAACAATTTTTGTTTTGATTAATGGAGAAAAATTTGGAATATTTTTTAATCCATTTATGCATCTTATAATCAATTAATATATTATTTTAGTGATTCAAGAATGAAAAACTTACCATTATCATGATAATGTATGTCAAAGGATGAAATAATTCTTATATAATAGGGAGAAATCAATTAAGTAAATGTTATAATTTTTTTGTATCCCAACAGAAAAATAATTTCTCAAACTTAATAGAAATAATGGTAAATACCTTAATTATTATGTGGAATATAACACTCATATTCTAATGTAAATTTTTAGAAAATCATATGAACGTTTCATTATTATAATGGTACATTCCTAATAAGATTTCTTATTACATCATGAAAATTAATGTTCATGATAATATATATATATATATATATCTGATTATATTATCATTATCTGATATAATTAGATTCCAAAAGAAGAATTAAAATTTTGAGGTTGAAATTTTTATAGGGAGTGGAGAATTTAAGATCCTGGGATTACAGTTTATATTTTATTTTTAAAATAGTTTTATTTTCAATATCATGTGACATACAGAACCCTAATCTTAAATTAACTAAGAAATAGTATTTATTAAATATAACCATTATATCTTATAAATATGGTTAGAATCTTAGAATAGTAATAATTCTTTTTATAAAATATATAATGAAAGTATTTTATTGAAAAAAATAACTAATTTAAAAAAAAAATTATAATTCATCTAATTTATTTTACTAGAAAAATAAAAAAAAATATTTCATGCTTTAAAATTACTTCTCTTAAAAAATATTTTTATTGATTTCAATTCATGGATATTATAAGTAAATTATAAAAATTTTATAGATTGTTTTTGAAAAAATAATATCCTTTTTAAAACTAATATGTAACTATTAGGTTGGGGTATATTTTTGATTTTTCTAAACAGATTATTTTTTTAGTGAATAGTCAAAAATACTGCTTGTTTTATAAAATTGTCATTTATTTTTTTTAAATATCATAATTTAAAGATGCACTATGTTTTGAATTATGTATTAAATAAAAATATATCCATTTTACTAAATATAATTAAAAAACCCAATGGAATAAATATTAAGTATTATTTTCTTATAACATTATTTTTATATTTAAAATCTCATTTTTTTTTAAAAAAAATTTAGGTTCATAATGTTGTTCAAATTTAATTAAATAATTTAATTCCTAATTATGAATAATTTAATGAACTATTTAAAATATATATATGTATATATTAATTCTAATTCAAATAATGATGATCACTAGGTATAGAGTTAATGTAAGATTATCTTATGCTTGAAAAAATAAATTTTCCTTAAAAAATGTTTTTTGAAGTTTTTTGCAAGATTAAATAAAAATTAATTTATTCAATTTATTGAAATAGAATTTCATTAAATTTATTCCATATTTTAAAAAAGGATCATAAAATTTTATAAATATTAAACATTTATTTTTAGGTATTGTTAATAGAGACTGTGGTGAAATATATCACCATGATAAAGGGTAAAAAAGGATAAACATAGATAAAATTATAGAATAAGAATTTAAAATCACTTAAAAATTTGACTATTTTTCATTTAATGAGTTTTATTCACTCAATACATTCATATATATGAAAATATTACATCTTTGTGCTATTTTATTTTTGATAAAGACCATTTTGTTAATTTATGTAATATAAAATTATTAAGATGTTAGTCTCTTGTTTTTAATTTCTATTATATATCCCCATAGGGATAAGAATATTGTTTTAATAAATCTAATTTTTTTAAAAAAAGTAATTTAATTTCAAGATGGTAATTGATTTTTAATTTTTATTGATGGAAATATTACCTTAACTTTTTACATAATAGTGAAGCATTGCTTGTAAAAACTCCAGAAATATCTAATTAAATGATTTTGAAATATCAAAAGTCACCTTTTTGGGGATTAATTATTATATAAAAATAATTTTATGGCTAAAAATAATTTATAATTGATTCTTCTGGAATTTATATTCGTTTAAAATACTTTTATTTTTGCCTTTAAATTCATAAATTTGTAAGTAGTTCTCAAAATGTATTTAATAGCATTTATTGTTAAATAATATATTATAATGTGATTTAAAACTCCTAAAAATAATGAAGGAGAATAGGGAGTATTTTTATGGTAAACAATTTCGTTACTTTTGTTTTTTATTGGAAATTTATATCATTTAATTAAATTTAAAACTCTTTAACAATTAAATTTTTTTAGGATGGTTAATGATAAAATTAGTTAATTGAAGGGATAAACCAAAAGATAAGGTTTACCATGACATATAAACTTGTAAAAATTTTATTTTTTGAAGATATATAAACATGATATAAAATTAACTTTTATATTTGAGAAACTTGTTACCACTTTCACATGAAGAAGAATTTATTATATATATTTTTTTTTGAAATTCCAATTTTTTCATTTTTTCACTATAAAAAGACCACATATCTCTTGTATTAATCACACAACATTGATAAAATTATCTTGTAGAACACTGAAAAAATGTCTCCCTAAAATTCCTATACACATTCTTGAGGTGTTATTCTTCCCAAAATTCCAACCCTATAATACTTAATTGGATATCTAAAGGCTCTATTTAAATGAAGAGGAAATCATCTTAACCAAACACTATCATTTTCATCTTCCTTTTCTGCATTAAATTATGTTATAACCATTATAATATAAAAAAAAATTAAAAAAATTACTAATTTTTTATTTTGTTTATGTAATAATATTTTTCCATATACATAACCATATAATGGGAAACGAAACTATCACTTATATGTATGACATACTAATGCCTCTCGAACCGATGTAATTTGATTTTCATCACCACATCACATAGATGATAACAATGATGGAAAATTGAATAGATATGAGTTTTATGAAATAGTTATTATTATTTTTTAATTTTTACATATTATCAAATTCACTATCCCTCAACCTGTTAAAAATGATAACACCCCTCGTGCTAATCTGTGGACTACCACCTCCACACAACGATGTGATTTATTTCTCATACATGGTTTTGAAAAATTATTATATATATAAATATTTATAATGAATATTTATTATGTTTATATTAAGATTGAAATTTTGGATATTATATAAACAAGATCAAACTCAAAATTTATTAATTTTTTAATCAAGATATATCTGAAAAAAATGAAGTAGTTGACACCCTAAATAATGATAATAAAGAATGATTTTTGACAAATGGGTGATAAAATGTTCTTAGTTGATCATATATGTGACTATAAACATGGATATGGTTCTGGTATTAATTAATAAAAATTTTAAATCCATTATACTAGAGGTTAAATTACATTCAATTAAGTGGAAGCCTAAGGTAAGTGGTTTCTTAATAAAGTATCTATTTGTTGTGTTATACCACCACGTCATTGATTATGTTTTTCCAAGAAGATATATGAAATTACCTTTGAATATATTTTGGTTTTTTAAAACATTTTTTTCATGTATATAAATATTTTACACATAATCACTCAAGGTATTATTTCTCACTGCAATGGTACAATCTTTGTAATTTATATCATCAAAATTTCTACTCCATTAAAGAATATTTGGTATTATGCATCTATTTTTCATATGGTGAATATAATTCCATTTTTTTATATATAACATGAATAAATATTTATTTATGATAATTTATGTTTCAATTAATTTTTAATATCTTAATGGGTTATTTTTTAAGTGTTATCGAAGAGGTAAGAATTAATTTTACAATCTCATTTTTAGTATTGCTTATATTTATTTAAGGAATCGTATAATCCATCCTTCATAAAATCTATCTATTTTTATCATCTTGATATTTAATGTGTTTCTTTGAATCCATATAAATTTTTACATATTTTTCACTTTAATGAAGAGAAAAATTATGATTAAAATAAAATATAATCTCAATATTTTTTTGAATGGGTATATTTTTCTTCCATGTCTATATTTTAAAATTTTGTTTTACGAATTCAGGTTTCTTTTCTCAAATTATTTAAAATGAAATTTTTCTATTATACGATATTTTTAAATGGTTTTTTATTAATATTTATAATGTTATCATAAAAGGGAATTTGTTTTATTCATTACAAAAATTTGAAAGGAATGTTTATTTTTTATATATACAACATTAACTGAATTTCCCTCTATAATATACATTTAATTATATTTTTCTTTTTCTAAATGTTATCACAGGATTTAAAAATAAAATTATTTATTGAAAATTTACTTTAAACAATTTAATTCATTTTTTTTCTATTCTTCAAAATACTTGATCTTATTAAAAAAAGTACGTTTCAAATTAATTCTTGTTCATCGCCCATATCTTGATTGATTTTACACTTAATTACTAGATCATGAAACATTAAATTCATTATGATAAAAATCCATTGGATAATAATTTTATCTTCCATATCTATATTATTTGTATCAATGTTATTCTTATTACGTAAACCATATACCGTTTCTATATATGATGACATACGATAAACGTAATATGATTTACTGGTATATTCATTTCTCAATACGAATTTTATTTATAAGGCGTATTGGTTATGAATTAAATTGATAATTAAAAATATTGGAAATGAATTGTATATGAATTTATTGTTTATGACCAGCTATATATATTTCCCTTCAATTCATTCAAAGTTATTATCACAAAAATTAGTCAGATAGCCTTATTTAATGGGTTTTGGTGTATACTTACCCATATTTGAAAATATATGGGAACACATCCTTCATTAGGACATCTAAAATTTTGAAATTACTTCATTTATAATTTATTTATTATTATCCATTATATTCTAATATTAATATTATCCACAAATTATTTTCATGATCATGTTATTGATTAAACAAAAATTGTTTTATATTATTTACATTTCCATATTGATTATGTTTTTTTACTAATGAAAACTTCCTCTGTATGAAACCTTTATTATGAATTTAAGCCCAAACTTAATTTTTTGTCCTTTAATAAATATATTAAGATATAATCTTTCAATTATTTTCAATTATTAATAATATTTACTTTGACTATAATTTAAATTTTATTTCTAATGTAAAATTTGAATCATGTATGTGCATGGTTCTTCAAAAAACCCAAAATCATAGATCCTATTTGATGTCGTACATTATATCATATAAAAATTTAATAATGTAAAAACCTACTATGGGTTACTGTATTTTTTTACATATAACAACATTTATTCATCTGATTCTCTATCAAACGTGAAATGAAATCATCATTCGTATTTAAATATGGACTATCACCTTACAAAGTGATGTATTTTTTTCATTACCATTATTTATGGTTTGATAATATGATATATTTAATTATTATATATGATATTTCTGAAATAATTATAGTTATAGAATTATTATATCTCATCTACCTTCTTTCCTTTCCATCCGTTGGAAAATGATAATGTTGATTATACGTAAATGTGGTCAGCCACCTCTACAGAGTGATAGAATCCATTTCTCATTTCCATTTTAAATAAATTGAAACAAGGATATATTTAATAAATTTAAATTATATTTATGATATAATATTTATTTTTTAAATACGAATTATTATTATTACTTTATTTTGTTCCATCTATTGATATGTGGAAGCGTCACTCGTGCATACCAACAGACTAACATCCCTAAGAAGTGTCGTAATTCATTTTTCATGACCACTTTATATAAATAATTATAAAAGTTTACATGATGAGTAAATAATATTATTATAACTTGATTGTTTTTAGAGATAATGAAACCATGACTTAAGGTAAATTACAAGAACTGTCACATGGAAATATACATGGAAAATAGACCAATTTTCACCCAGATGTCCATTTTAAGAAAGAATTATTAACAAAAGGATAATTTGAAATTATAAATAAATTTTAGATAGTAATTTATGATTTAACATGGTTCTATAATATATTAATAATAAATATATGTTATATATTCAAGATATTTGAATGTGTACAATGATATAATTGATTTGCGGTAAAACTCAGAATCTAGTTAGGTAGTCCACTTATGAAAATACACAACCCATCTAAGACATATAATACTAAATGCCATGTATGTGAGCTACATAGTGTGTACATTGGCTAAAAAAGTGCTGGGTTCGCCCCTTCAACACATAGTGTAAGAATTTAAATTCACCAATTGTATTCAATGTGTGCATTTTGAATAAATTATGAATTAATTTATGGTGAATTGAACACTAGTACATGGTGTGTAACTCCGATTATATTGTGTGTACTATTTGTTTAATTAGATATAATCCACTGAACCACTAATTTCGAATTTTTTTTTTTTTGTAAAATCAATCTATTTGATTAAATCTATGAGAAACCAAAGGGAAAGAATAAAATATCAAAATTCGGAATAAAAATGTGATTAAACTTGAATTGAAAACTAAAAGAAAAAGGCCTATATAAATCAATGTTCTCTAAATAATTTAAAAAAATTATTTGACCAATCTGATACCACATAAAGGGTCAGGGTGTAGGGGAAGCATTTGATGGTTTATATCCAACTTTGATTTTTTTACATGATTGATGATCAATCCGAGATCTATAAAACTATAAATTCTATTATCAAAGGAATTGAATAAATGAAAACATAAAATGGAATATGAATAATAAATATTGGAATTGGTAGTGAACCTATTTGTTCAACAGAATTTTAATAATAAGATATTGTAGGGAGTGAAAATTGATTAAAGAAATGATATAATGCGGAGTGAAAACAATCCACTATGATAATATTGGATGTGGTCCATGACTAAGGAAATTATTTTCTATACTTATGTGTTTTCAATAAACTAATGTCTTATGATTATGATATATTCTCATGGATCATGAATGATTTTTTTTATTCCATCAACATATGAATTATGTATTTTATTATGAAAAATATGTATTCCAGGATTTATAATTTATGATATTTGAATGATTATGCACGACCATTTTAAGTTGTCATAAAATTATCATTCCCCTGTGTTTATCTTTTTCAAAATTCGGATTATTGATTGTTATCTCTTCTGTTTACCATTATTAGGTATCTGCGATCACCCTTTATTATGTTTTAATTTCCTAGGTTATGAAGACAGGTTTTATGTAGGGTATTTCTCAGATATTTTCTATGTATGATGAACTCTTTGTATGATTTTGAATATGATTCATGAATAAGATGATTTTGAATCTATTCTCAGAATACATTAAGCCTTTACAGTACTTGGGTGTGTATTTTCAAATTCTATATTTTATATTCATCTAAAATGATGTAATATTTATGTATGATATTAAGTATTATTTATACATCTATTCTATGTATAATAGTTATCACGTATCAAGATGATTATGATATGGGTTGAGTGATAACCCTACCTACATCCAACTCCCACAAGACCCAACACTTTGTGCTAGAGTTAGTCAATATCAACATGTCACTTTCTATTTTTACATCATCATCTACATCATCATGAATCCGGAAAAAACCTCATAATTAGGGAAGTATGTACCATGAATGTGAAATAAATCCACCTCAGGCCCTGCTCACACCACACATTACTCGGTCTATATATCACATCCCCCCATTAATAAGAATTACCACCAACATCACCACTTTCAATAAGTATTCACCACTAACTAGGTACCACAACAATGTAATACATATAAAGGATGGGATGGGGAGGTAGTTAGTCTTCCATTAATTCATAATCATGGATTCCAGGGAAAACACAATCCAAAAAATTTGGGTTTCAATATGATTCACTCGATGCAGGTTGTAACCATATAGATATATCCAGCAAAATATAGTAGAATATATATATATATCTACACACAATACCATCCTAAGGGTTTCATATCAATAATTAATAATATTTATCTAATACTAACACCAAACTATCATTCCTTTTTTATTCCACAACAAAATGCAATTTCTCAATATGAAATAACCACACATAAAACCCAAATTTCTCTTTCTTCATTTTACATGTTACCAATTTTCTATACTATCATAATAACAGCCACCATTAATTTATTAAACCACATAATCCTATCATTTACAACACACCAATATAAAAAACTACCACATTAATTCCTAAATTTATATTCTATATCACTTTTCAAGATTTATTTCAATAAACAATTTCCGGTCATGAATTTTTTAGCCATTCTATTTTAATTTCATCGTTAAAAGATTTATTTCGTCACTCCTGACTTAATAAAATAAATAACCTCACAACAACCCATTATCACCATAATAGAAACCATTATTTATACTAATACTACCATCACCCCCTAATCCCCAGAATCCCAGAAAACTACAATCATATATTGACCACACTAGATGCACACAATGATAGATTTTTGATATACATAAATTCCACAACTCATTTAGAGATGTATTCCACATTAATTAATCATCTCATGCCCAGGTATTTTCCTATAGTTCCAATTTTTCATAGGAAATTGATTCATATCCAAATATATATATTATTTTATGATGGGTGAGTTTCAAAGATAAAACACAACAATAGTTCATGATTTTAAGAAACCACATCATGAATTGAATAAAAAATTCCATGTTTAGGTTAATAAACATCAATAAAAAATAACAATAAACTAATGATTCTTATGAAAACAACCCTTATACTATTAAATTAAAATTAATTTAGTTTATTTTCTTCATTTCTCTATCCGCACTACCAACCCACTATAAAAAAATCTTGCTAATCTCAAATATTCAAAAAATAAGAAGAGGACAAGGATCCCATACTTAGAGAGAAGTTTCCAATCACTTTGAAATAAAAACAAAAGAATGATAAATCTATTGTATCGTCAAAAATTCCAAAAAAAAAGTTGTTTAAAATAGAGAAATAAATAGGTTTTAAAACATGATCAGTGTAATTTGATGGAAGGGTTTGGGTTAATGGAATATAAACATCAAGACTTAAGAATAAATCCGTGGATCATCTAGACATGATATCAATAATAAATACTAAACAACTAGAAATTTTTAATTTTAAAATATCTGATAAGTATTCCTATATATATCTATATATTGTGGGAAAACTTTCCTATTTTAAGTATCATTCAATTTAGTTTCTATTAAATTCCCTATAGAAGTCCCATTTAAAACATTAAACCATAATGGATTAAAAGATTAAATTTTAATACTTCAATAAAATATTTAAAATAATTTATTTAAGATTTGTTTTTTTATTTAAAATTAAAAATCATTTCATATCATTCTCTAAAAATCTACATATTTTTAGAATATTAAATTTTTAGAACTGTTGAAGTGACCACATTAAATAATCAACAACATAAATGATTTTGGTGTAACAATATGTCATTGATTTTCATTTACTCAAAGAACATAGTTTTTTCATTATTTGGTGGAGGTATTTACTAGGTTGTTTCGATTGGGGGGGATGTTGAAAATGTTGGAAAATACTTGGCTATGCACGGTTGATGTATGGATTTCCAAAAATGGTGCCCCACATAGTGTGAAACATAAAACCCCAGGAAGTAGATTTTTTCTTCATTGGTTAATAGTTTGATTAACCGTGCACCCATTTAATAGACACCATGCACCATAGTATAGGGGTGCAAAGTTAGTGTCAATGATTTGTATGACCATGTGACCCTACCAAACAAACTGTGAGAAAAAATATTTTAAAATATTAAAATTATTTCAAAAATAACAGAACCCCCATTTTTTCTCCATCTTAACCCCAACTCCTGATATCATGATTCCTTATGTCTTATAGGATCCCAGGAACCCATTTTGGATCCACCAAACCGCTTCCTAAGTGAATTGAAGTGCGAAATATATCATTTGATCCCTCTTCATTGAGTTATTCTTCTCCCATTAGTTATCTACCACTCTGAGTATTTTATCTTCTCTAAAGGGACTATTATATAATCTTGTGTTTGATGGATACGAACTCCATTTTTCGAATCTTGAATCTATTTCAATTTTTGAGTTCCCCATTTCTGTTATTTATCATTGGGAAATCATGTTGCAGGTGTGGTGTTGCATGATCTTCATGATAAAGGTATGTGGTTCTGTTTTAAATTAGAAATTTTATTAAACCCTTAATTTATAATTGTTTTAATATTAATTAAATTTAATTTTGAAAAAAAATCAGAGAAAATTATAATTGGAACATGAATTGTTATGAATTTTTTGGAATACCCCAATTCCAATGGAATTATAAATTGGGTTGAAATTTGAAATTAATGGAAATGGGAAATTTAGTTTGGAATTATTTAATGAGAAAAGTGACTTAAATATATTTGATAGGAACCTTTGATTGGTTTAGTATAAGAAAATTCATGAAATGATTAAAAACCTTTGTTTTTTAATGTGAAATTGGGCTATTGAAACTTGAAATAGGGAAATTGTATTTTAAACTGAATCGAAATAATTTTCCCATTATTTAGTGATTTATTGAGGTCATTTGAACCTGTATAGTTAGTGGGTTATTTTAGATAATTTCTCTAGGAAAATATTTCCCTATAAATATATTGAATATGACCATTCAAAAAACTTAATATAAAGATCATATTCCTATTATAATATTGATGAGTCTTATTTGGCTAGATCCTGATAGATATATGTACACATATTCAACGTTCCCTAATATGATAGTGTGAGGATCATATAACTAAAAACTAACATACCATAAAGAAAATCACAATGTTTCTTATTGTGATTACATTGATATTTATATCAAAGATTGTGAAACTGATTTAGTCATTTCTAGTGATTTATATAAACTAATTTATATAATTTTTTTCTTAATTGATTGTTTAAAATGTTTCTATAATTTGAAATGAAAATAATGTTTTGTTTTGAATAGAAAATTGAATTTCCATGCCAATTTTGTTAATATAGAATTAATTATTTTGTTAATTACTATGGAATCGTTCTATGAAAGATTTTTTCGGACCATACTGGTCTTTTGGGATGACACCATACCATTTCCTTCAAGAATTTATAGATTTAATTCTACAACGTTTGAGTAAATGTAAAGCTTCTCTTGAAGAAGGTGAATTTTTTTGACTTATTGGTAATAGAGTGTTGATTCTTTTGGAATTTTTGATTTTTATCTTGATGGTTTCTGATAATATTGATGATATATTTTTGGGATTTTATTATACATGTTTGGGTTATTATATTGTTTCCTATGGAGTTTTTTTAGAAAACTGATATGCATATATTTTCATGAATAATTTATGTCAAAAATTTGAACCGACCATTATATTGCATGATGATAGGTGCTAGTCACGAAACTGTGGGGATCAAGAACCTCTTTTGGGATATTTAGACTTTTGATCGGGTATTAGGATACCATAGTATCTCAGTTGTTTCATGACCATGTGGTATCAAAGGGTTATTGTGAGTCTTTCCATGATTTCAGTATGAAGTTGGGAGATCTGTTGGGTTTTAGGTGGTAGCTACAAGTGTGTTCCTAGAAATCTATCATTGTAATGAGACTTAAGACATTGTGGTTAGTTTTGGAAAGTCTTCTTGAGGTACAATTCTTGTATTTTACATATATTATATTTGGATAAGTAATAATCCAATTATTTTTTCTTCTATGATATGATTAATTTCCCTGTTTCTCTTTTTTGGGTGTAGATTTGAGTAATCTTATGATGTCTTCAATGTTGTTTTTTATGTTCTGTAGTATCTTTCCTCTGAGAGGACATATGAATAGGATCCTAGAGGAATATGATGGTGAACCACAGTTCGAAAATAATTCAACAGACTGGAATAACGTAATGATTTTTGTTCATGTTGTCCAAACTCTAGGATAAGAACCTGAACCTGTTTCCATTCATGCCCCAGTTATAGAACATCGAAGGGATGAATTCCATAATCATGCTCATGAATTCTGTTCCAGAATCCACCATAATTCCTAGTCTCTAATAATCATAAAGAGTCCAAGGAATTGTTGATCAGGATTGATCTTCTATTTGTGTTATTGGAGACATATGATGAGATCAATGTGAAATGTGACACCTTCAAGATTGAAGTGACCAAATAGAGATGGTTGACACAATGTTTAAAACGATGAATAATGATGTTTTAGAGTGTCATGAAATCTCTGTTCTTTTCACAAACCATTTTTATCTAGCATCTTTGGTACAATATAAGGATATAGAGTTTTACAGACTCGAGTAGGCTGACAATACATTGAAAGAATATGAAAACCAATTCAATTATGTTTTAGGTTTTTCTCTAATGAATATATCAAATGAGATTATGATGACTCAATGGTTTGAGATGATAACTGGATATGGTATTCTTTCTAATGTTTTCTTGAAAATTAATGCCTCTTGTAATGATATTATGGATATGGAGTTTATGGATGAACTTGATTTCGCGGTTAAGTTAGTTTTGATGGGAGATAAATTTTCATACTGTGGTAGTAATGTGAGTTACATCATGTAAAATAATAATCATGATGAGCCTCATTATGGTCCTTGATAACATCGTTCATCTAGACCTCCTACAATGTTTGGAAGAGTCCCTTCAACTATATTCTAATGTGGTATGCCTGGGCATTCAACACATGTTTTCACCGAGGCAACCAAGATATGTTTCCCCTATAGTCATTTAGGAAAATTTCATAGGTTATTTTATATATACTCTACTCCAAGTAGTGACATGAGATAATTACACCAAAAAAGTAATGCAGTGAAATATGATACATCATAAATAAATGGGTTCTAGACATAGACATCCAGATTAAATATTACACATGTAGTGAATGTGTTTCAAGAGGAAGAAGATACAACTGCAACAACTGTCAGAGGTACCATCACTACAACTTCATCTTTAGTGTCTTCTTTATTTGATTTTGGTTCATCTCCTTAGTTTTTTTGACTCATTCTGTGAATCTTCAAAACATTCCTACATAGATTATATCTTATGTGATGGATATTTCTATACCCACAAAAATAGCGAGAGAGAATGGTCTATATGATCCTAATTTTGTATTCTCTTTATCAGTGATTGATCTTACATTGGATTTTTTGGTTCTTGACCTAAATCCTCATTATTCCAATTTCATGATGGATTGTCTCATTAATAATAAAATCTAAATTCATTGTTATCTTTAATTGTTCTCCTTTACTGTTCTCGATGGGTGTGTAGTGTGTTTTAGGAATATAGTTACCAAAGGTTGTGTAAAGAAATAAATTATTATCTAAGGTAGGGGAATGAAATATAAGTGTTTGATTTTTATCTGCAGAAAGAATATTTGAGTGATGATCTCCCTCCAGTTTTCACTGAGTTTCCAAATTTTTTTCTTCCCACTTATTTGGTTTTCAACTTGTAGGAGAGGTAGTGTTCACGATCAATTTAGTACATGGTATTAATCTTGTTTCCATACGAGCTTACTATATGGAACCATCTAAAATAATATAGTTGTAGACTCATTTCAATGATGATTTAGAGAAAGGATTTATATGCTCGGGCATGTCACCTTGGTCAATGCTTATTCTATTTGCTAAGAAAGCTGACGAAACACTTTACCTATGTGTTATTATTGGAAACTCAACCAAGATATGGTGAAGAATATGTTTCCATTTACACAAATTTACGAAATTGTTGACTAGTTAAAATGGGTGAAGTGGTTCTCGAAGATTGATCATTGATATGGTTATCAACAGTTAAGAATATATGACATTTTCATTTATAAAACTAACTTTCAGAGAATTTATGGAAATTATGAGTACCTTTTCATTCCATTTGGTCCAACCAATGCTCAATGATTAATTAATGATTTGATTAACGTGATCTCCCATGAGTATCAATACATGTTCATGGTTGTCTATTAGGATGACATCTTAGTTACTCTTTTTCATAGGAGGGTAATGTTTGTCAATTGAGAATAGTCTTGAAAATGTTGATAAATCAATAACTTTATACCAAGATTTCAAAATGTAATTTATGGATTTGATGTGTTAATTTCTTGGGAGACATGGTGTTAGATCATGTTATCTTAGTTGACAATGAGAACTTCAATGAATTTCTGACATGTGAGAAAACACACTATGTTTTTTATATAAGAATATTTTTGGATTTATATTGATATTATCGTCATTTTTAAATGATTTCTTAATGTTGGATTATCCAATAACTACTTTCACACGGAATAGATTGATGTTTTCATGGGATGGTAAATTTCATATATCTTTTTTTAGTTGAAAAATATTTTGACTACTGCCGAAGTATTGACTCTTCTAGAGGCTGAGCATCGATACATGGTATTCTATGAAACATCGAGTTAATGTTTGGGAAGTGTTATAATGCAATGTGATCACATGGTAACATATAGCTCTCAACAGCTTTGAAAATTAGAGATTAAATACCCAACCCATGATCTTGAACTCCCAACCATGATGCATGAAATTAAGATATATTTACATTACCCTTTTTGGGAAAGGATTACCCTATATTCCAACAACAAGAGTTTGAATTATATTTTCTCTATAAAAGAATTCATGTTCTTTTAGAGGCACTTGGTATAGTACTGGAAATCTTTTGATTTTGAAATCACCAATACGCTGGGGAAGGATAATGTCATTGATGATACTTTGAGAAAGAAACATATAACCTATGATATGAATAAATCAATAGAGTAGTGGAACATGATTGATATTTTTTCAAAGTTTCATATATGTGTTTGGAAGATAGGGGTGAAGGATGTTTTTGTTAGTGTAAAGTTGACCTACACTCTTATTGATATGACTCATTAGGAACAATATCTTGGTGATGAATTTCTTAGCATTATAAAATCTTATTTTAATGGGAAGACTATTGAGAAGTGGTTGATCTCCATTAAGGGTTTTCTATTCCTTCCAAATCATATTATACCATCGTTAGCTATGAGATAATATTTTATTGGGATGGAAATAATTCCAAGTGGACAGTACATAGAAGAACCAAAAATATGTTTTATGATATGCAGTGACCATTTTGGTGGTTTCATTTGAGGAAATAAATTTATAATATTATATCTCATTGTTATAGTCTCTAATAAGTCAAGGTCAAGAACACAAAACCTCCATGACTTCTTTATCATGTTCTAATACTATCACGGAATGAAATGAGTTTTATGGGATTTTTGGTTGGGATTCTATATATTCATATAATAAAGAATTTGATATGATATGTGATCAATAGGCTGACCAAATCATATATCTTCTACCCATTCATGTTAATGATTTTTAGGTATTCCTATACCCCCTATTTGGTCGTGGTTTGTTTGGGGTATGTTTTTTATAGTTAGGGGGGATTGATAAAATTGTAAAATTTTAGCCTATATGCATGGTAGGAACACAATTATAAAAAATTGTAATCCCACCTAGTGTGAATCACAAAACCTTAGATACTGTGGGTTTTCACAGTTGGTTCATAGATTGAAAAAATCAATTCCCCCTAGGATAAACCCTGAATCTCAATAAAGGGGTGTGTAGTTATTCAAACCATGTGGCCTTACACAACTAATAATGAAGAAGGTTATTTTTAATTCAAGGAAATATTTTAATAATACATCTACCCCATTTCTACCTTCCTCTCAACTCCAAATCTTCATATAATGACTTTATTGGTCTTGGAGGCTCTCAAGAACCCCTTTTAAATCCTCCAAACCCCTTCCTAGGTGGATCGATGAGTGGAACATCTCATTAGATCCCTCTCTAGTGATTGAATATTTGTTAGTTCCTTATCATCCACTGTTGATTTTATTTCCTCCAAATTGTTTGTTATATCATCATGTGTTTGATCGATATAAAATCCTTTGTTTTTAATGGTTATTCTAGATTCATTCTTAATATTTTTTGCTCAACGTTTATCATTGAAAATACCATTACAGTTGTTGTGTTATGTGATATTCATGATAATGTTATGTGGTTTCATTTATGAATATACAATTGATTTAACCTTGAATTTATCAATTTTTTAAATTGATTTCAAATGAATTATTAAAACCCAATTCAGTTTGAATATGAATTGGAACAAGAATTGGTATGAATCATGGGGAAAACCCATAAATCCAATGAAATTAGAAATTGGGGTGAAACATGAAATTGAAGGAAATTGTGTAATGGATTTGTGACTGATTTTTAATAAAAATGGATAAAAATGATTTCATAAAAACCGATAATTTGTTTTATCTTGAGAATGAAATGAATTGTTTAAAAAAATTGTGTTTAAGGTAAATTGGAATATTGAAACAATAAATGGGGAAAATGTATTTCAGTATAATTTGAAATGACTTTCCCATTATTGATTGATTTATTGAGGAAATACAATAATAGGTAGTTAGTGGGTTATTTATGAAAAACATTCTTGGAAGATAATTATATATCAACCAATTGATGAATAGAACTCAAAAAAATCTAGTTAGAAAGATTTATTTTTAATGTAATTTTGATGAGTCCTATTAGGCTTTAACCTAAGGGATGTGTGTACACATAATCCATGATCACTATTATGAGAGTGTGAGGTAACTATAACTAGAAAATTTAATACCATAGGGAACATGACCATATTTCTTATTGTGATTACTTTGATATATATCCCATTGAATGTGAAACTTCTTTACTCATTCATATTTATTTATATGACCAATTTTATATAAATTTTTAGCCTAATCGATTTTTTTAAATGTTTACATAATTTGAAATTAAAATAATGTTTTTTTAAATGAGCAATTGTACTACAATGCATATTTTATTTAAAATTTAAAGCGTGATTTGGTCAATTATTATGGAATCGTATTATGAAAAAAAAATCTAGACCCTATGGGTAACTTAGGCTCACACCCAACATTTTACTTCATGAATTTGTAGATTTTCTTTGACTAGTTTAGAAAAAAGGGAAATATCCTCTTGGAGAGGTGGATGTTCTTTCCCTTTTAGATTTAATGTGTTGATACATTGGAGATGTTTTAGTTTTATCTGGAAATATTAAGAGTACATTGATGATGTTTTATTTTTATTTTGCTATACCAATTTGGTTTCTGGTACTGCCTCCTTTTTAATGTTGAAAATACTGATGTGTATCTATTTTATTCCACTTTATATATGAAATATTTTTTTTCCCAATATTATATTTTATGATTGCAGGTGTTATTCACCAACCTCTGGTGATTGGGAATTTCGTTTTGGATATTTTTGTTTTAACTTGAGAATAAAGGTATTGAGGTATCTATTCTAGTTCATTTCATGATGCCACCACATGGATGGAATACCAGAAGGTTTTATCACATGCCTATACAAATCGAACACATGAAGAAAGAATCGACTATATGAAGGAACATATTGAGCACTTAGAGTTACAAACTTACTATACTACCAACCAAGATAGTCCAAGTGGAATCATATCAACGAAAAAAATATACTAACCATAAGTAAAAAAAAAAAATAACCACATAAAGGTACCAATCAATCATAATAAAAATATAACAAAAAAAGAACAAACTCACGAGCTATATAAACACCCGATCGACTACACAAGAAAATCAACAAACAATAAGAGAAAACATTAACATTTCAATGGAATGATGACCGTGATAACTGTCTTGAAAAATTCAATAAATGTCCTATGTTAATCATAATCGAAAAATTTAATTTATTTCATAGGTTAAATAATACATCTCACAAATAGCCATATAACCCCTAGACATCAATGTTTAGTGTCCTGGAGACTAGAAACATAAAAGTTTTAATTGAAATTACTTGTGAAAATTTATCCACAATAATGATCCTATAGTACCGATTCTAGAAATATCACATGATATAAATAATAAATCTCAAAAATAGTCATATAACCCAATTAAATCAAGGATTAGTATCCTGGAGACTATAAACACAAAACATTTATTTTAAATCACTTGTGAAAATTTATCCATAATGATGATCCTATAGTACCAATTATAGACATATCACAAGATATAATCATATTCATAACATAGGTACTATAAAAAATAAGAATGAATTCAACCCGAATGTACATTAAGGGAAAGTGTATAAACATGTCATCAAGGGTTAGATAATAAGCATATGAGAAAACATAGTTGGGGGAGAATTTTTTTAAAAGCAATCTGGAACAATTAAAATCATAAAGTTTATGATATAATGACATGTAATATAAAATTAACAAACATATACTATGGGAAAATTGAGAATAATAATGAGACATTAAACATGAGTCAAGAAGAATAATCATAGGCATATGGATATGTGCCATGTCATTGAATTAGTGTATAACCAAGATTTATGAAACAAACATAAGAATATAAAAACTTATGATCAAACCTTACGACATAACTTTCACTCAAAAAATATTTCAAATGTATCTCCAAATCTCCTTCACCCAACAATCATGTTATTAAATATTTATTAGTCTCATTCAAAAAACAAACATGTGAACATTGATTCCCACATCTCATTCATGAAAACTTTTATTCTCTCATTTGATATAAAAACATAACCAATGATTTTGAGGGAGATATAAGTCCCTGACTATTTCCATTCATACATATCAGTTTTATATAAATGAAAACATTCAACAAATCATAAATATCCCCTAGAAAATTAATTAGTTTCTTAAACCCTTCAAAAACATCCCACAACCTATACTTAAGAAATCATATGATATAAAATCGCCCATTATCCATAACCATTCATATCATAATAAAATATATAGTGCAATAAACACATAGCTTCATGAATGAAAAACCGATGAGTTTAAATATAATTGATAATAAAAATTTTTTCATAAAACTTTTTAACACATTGTTGTACACATTAAATAATACAATTTCATATAGGGAATGATAAGAAAATTGAAAACATTAATTTAAATAATTATAAATAAAATATACTTGAAAAGAAATAAATTTTATAAAAATAAATTTGTAGTGGAATAAAAAAACATTGATATTAAATGGATGGAAATCCAGTTCTTTGATATTTTGAAATAACTTTATTTAAAAACTAACACCATGAAAAGTATTAATCTTTACTTATGAAAAGTGGTAGAGATAATTTTGAGAATCATAGAAAATAGTCCATATTATCATTTTGAAAAATAAATGATAAAATTGGTATGAATAAAATTATATACATAAAATAATAATACATTTAATGAAATGGGGATTATTCTTAACAAAATTATATTTTTCATTAAATAATCGATACATTAAGGAATAAGTTCTCAGTTTTAAACATGATTTCCATTGACAATAAGTTAGGAAAACAAAATAACATCATGTGGTGGATATATAACTCAAAATTAAAAATTTACTATCTATATGGGGTTATTACGAGTCTAGAAAAATATTTGAGTCAATAAAAATTATTATGACTTAAATTAATACATGATAAATCATGGAGTGATTTTAGTAGCATGAAGACTATAAAAATGGACTATGGAAATAGATATATGAGAGGGAAAAATATTATCCCATAAATTAGGTATAATTATGAAATTAAAGGACAGATTATTAATATAAATAATCATAATCACATGGAATTAAATAAACTTATAAAATAGGCATTTATTGAATGAAAAATAAGCGGGAGAGAATTAAGTGGTTATTTGGGAAGCATGGCGACTATAAAAAAGGATTTTGAAATTGATTAAATGTAAGTTATATGTAATATCTAATAATTAGGGAATAACTTGGGTATAAAATTATTTATTATAGGAATATGTAAGTATAATAATATGTAAATTAAAAGGGATTATAAAAAGTGTACTTGAATCAAAAGTATGAGGAGGAGAACACTTTACTTTCTATGTAGATTATTATCACTTTGAAGTATTCCATAAAACATGCGTAAATCCATTGGAGGGGTTTATTGAGGTATATGGAAGTAAAATTAATTATTAATTCCTTTATAGTTGTTATGGATTTGAGAATGGGTGGTAGTGAGCTGATTTTATAGGTTAAAATAAGGGGTTTTCAGTGATACTAAAGTCTGGTAAGGGGTAATAATGGAATCATAAGAGTGTAAGGTGGGACTAGTGAGTTAAATGAATTATGTATATAAATGGTATTTGAGAAACTTATTTATTTAATTTAATACCTAGAAATTAATTATATATGTTTTATGATTCCTTTTAATTGTAAATAATTTGTGATATTTTATTTACATATTTTTACCCAAATTAATCTTGATTAAAAATTATTCATAGAAATAAATTAACAACTAAAAATATATGATGAAGCATATGAATCAATTTAAAGATGATGTATCTGAATTTTATATCTATTTAACCTAATTCAATTTATAAATATGATAAAATTAACTTTCAAATCAAAACATATAATGTGCAGATGTCATTTTTTTGTAGAATGATAATGTATTAATTATTAGGTATTCCTCATCTTATTTAAATTGATTAAAAACTAAATGAGTGTTGATATATATATATATATTGAAATCATATTAGATTATTAATTGGAAATATATCCATTTCATTTAAAAATAATATATTATATTAAGTAATGTATCATTCATTGAAAAATAACTATTTTCCCTGGTAACTCATATTTAACCTTATCAATTAATTTTGATGAAAAACTCATAACTGAACTTGTAATATAATTTTATCCTTATGATTTCAAAATTTTGAATATTTTTTCTTATAAAACTTTTAAACGTTTCAAAAGTTAATTTTAAAATTAAATCATGTAATCACGAAAAAATTAGTTTTTTAGAATTAATGTGTTTTATGATTAAAAATTATGCATATGGAAATTTTATCATGGAAAATTATTTCCATGGAATAAATTAATTTATTATAATAAAGTGTATTATTATTTAAATGTAACATAAAACCAAATTTTATCTTCAAAATTATTGATTTAATGAATAGATCAAAAACATATTTTGTAACTAAAGTATAATTCTACTCTAGTTATAAAAATACAGAGCATGTGTTTTCCAATGACAAAGAATAATTAAAAATAAATAGTTTTATTAATTAATTTTATTATTTTTTAGTTATTAATTTTATTTATTTCAATGATAATTTATAAATAATGATAAAATCACAAAAAAATCATAATTTTTGTAGAAAATGGATGTTTTGACTAATATTCATCATTTTCTGTAATGTCTTGGAAATTATATGTAGTTTTTTTAATTATAAGGGATCACTTTATGACCAGACACTCAGATGACACCTGATTCTGGGGCCTGGACAGCCCAGAATAGTTTTTGGACTTTTTAAAGTTCATTTAAATAAACATTTGAGCATGTTTTTTTAACTTTTAAACACGTGCTTGGATCGTAAATATGAGGGCATCATTGAACTCAGAATGAAGCGATTTTCCAAGAAATGATCTAACATCGATCGACGGGGGTCAACCAGAAAAGAAAATTTTCAGACATTTCATAAGAGAAATAAAATATATAAAAAAGTTATTTTATTTTCATTTTCTGACCATTGAGCGGTGGAATACTAGCACTGCATTGTGATGATGAGGAGGTGACAAACCAAATTATGAAGATCATAAATAAGTATCATAACAACTTATTCATTGAAGCATAAAAGATATTTTATTTCACTATAGAAACAACATAACGACACGATGACACAGCCTAACAGAAACATTGAGATGTGTTTCCCTTTTAATGAGATAAAAGGTTGGAGAATCAAGGTAAGAATTTCTGTGATGAACGATGAAGGAAATCCTCTCCAAAAAAAACATATGATGATCAGAAAGCGGCGACGACACCTTAGAAGAAGGATCTGGGGATAGAGATCGATGAACAACAATAGCTTCGAACGGATCGACACGAATGATGACCATCTCAAAGTATGGGTTATGTTTATTTTTGATTCTCCGTTCTTATTTCTAAAATAACAAATAGTGATCAACCCATGGACAGGTTGATACATGGGATGCTTTTTTCTTGTTTTAGGGTGTTTTTCATTGGGTTTTTCATTGGTAAAGCATTAAATATTCCCCATGTTTCTAAATCTCTATGGCTGACGTTGTGGGACGAAATGAAAAGGCCCAATCCCCTCCATATTTGTGAATTCTTGTGTGTTCTTCATGGAAAAAACTCCCAATTGATGGTATGTTGATACCGAGGTCATTGTAGGAAATATGATGACCTGATATGATTGTAGGTGAAACCGGTTTGCGGAACGGACCACCGAAGTGGACCTGGTGGCCCGTAGAAAAAACGGATGGCATGCATACACTATCGAACATTGGCGAGGGCCTTGGGTGCATGGTAAACCACTAAGGTAGCTGCATCATCTGGCTTAGACCACATTGATGTTTTTGAAACCGCCAGAGCATAGGTCGGTGGCTAGCAGAGTTGGGATGCAACCATTTGGCCGCGTCAGAAGGACTATCCACGCCATGTTGGTTGTGGTGTCCTAGCATGTGGTCTATCAGGGATTGCATGTTGGAGGAAGGGAAGATGGTTCCTTCCTGCACGAGCAACTATACCGTATTCCTAGTGGGCATCTGGGATAGAGATGAACGGGCCTCCTTCTGTTTGGGCTGGGGGGGCGAACAAGGCCACTGAGCGGCCCAAGATATAATTAAGTTGGTCCACTTTTGTGGGTTGGGCTGGAAGGATAAATCTGGGCCAGTGGGTGGCCCAGGATGAGAACAAATGACCCACCTATTGTTGGTCGGGAAGATAAAATCTTGTTCGCTAGGCGACCTGGCGGGATGGACCCCCGTCCGAACCAGGCGGGACCGACCAAGGCCCAATGGGGCAGGCCAGACCGGGCCATCCCAGAAAAAAATGGGGTCAGGTCAGATCGGTTGAACTGAGTCGGGGCATGCAGCCCCCCCTGATTTGGGGCATATGGGGCCCCTGAGTCAGGTTGGTCGGTTAGGTCTGATTGGGTCGGAACGAGCATATAAATAACCAACACCTGATTACCAAAACACATATATCATTTAGACCATTTATCTGATTGAAGCGATTTTTAGAGCATTGGAACCCCTGCGACGAGGTGGTTATGTTGAAATTTTCTATGGAGGTTTTCATTGAATTTGGAATGTGATGAATAACTTGTGTAGTAGTTTCTCCCAGAATAAAGCATACTATGTGCGAGAATCCTACGGCTGACTGAGACCCAAAGACTATTGAAAAATTGACACTTTGGGGATCATCTAAGATGGTCTAGTGGGAAGCGGCTCTATGTGACCCATCAGGTCCACGGTAGGGAGTGACTATATGTGACCTAACATACCAATGGTAGTTATCGTGGATGCATACCTCAGTAAGATGACCAAGGTGGGAAGCGGCTCTATGTGACCCAGTAGGCCCACAGTGGGGAGAATCCCTATGTGACCCAGCATACCCATGGTACTTATCATGGATGAGTACCCCAGTAGTCCAAGGTGTCAAATGTTGTGAATATCATTATTTCATTCTATTCTTTAGATTATATATGGGTGAGATTTATTTCTTGATTATCTTGATTCATATATTTATTTGTGGTCTTTCCTTTGGTTTTTGTGGTCCCTACTGAGTATTTTGATACTCACCCATGCACGGGCTTCTCCCGCACATGCTGGGTCTAGTTTAGATGATAGCCGCCTTGAAAAAGGACATTGAGACTTAGGACCTAGTGGTACCCAGTGAGATCATGCAGGCGGGGCGTGTTTCTATGGCTTTTGGCAGCTATTGAAAAAATACCCATTAGGTGGGGTTTCTGTGGATTTATTTTAAGAGATATTTCTTACTTTCATGTTTTTAAGTTTTCCATTTATTGGATTTGTCTTATGACCCATTTTACCTATATCGTATACCTTTACTCGTCGGTTTTTGAGTGACATGCATGTTTTCCTTTCTAGTTTTTCGGACGTAGCTCTCTGTGTGTTCATATAGGTACTCGAGAAAATTCCTCCCACCTATAGGTTGATACCAATGGTGCTAGTTTCTAACCCCTAGCCTTTGGGATGTGGGATTCGGAGAGTAACAGTGCAGGCCTTGGGGACGGGTCGTGACAAAGTGGTAATAGAGGTGGTCAGTTATACATCAATGACTGAGAGTCTATTGTTTTTTGAGAAACTGTTTTAAATTTTTTAAGTTTGACTTTCAGAATTGGGGAGTCCAGTTTTGGTGTTGTGGCTAACGTATCCATACACCAGGGCATTGAATTATTCTTTTCAAATCTATACATAAAAAACTGGATGCATGCATCATATTGTAATTGGGATTTTCCTCATGTTATACTTGAATTAGAGTCTTCTCACCAAGTATAATCTATTGACTGTGGTACATCTTGAACTGTTTTATGATGCCTCCACACTGACAGCCAACTGGGATTCTGATTCATGACCGTGAGGAAAACCCGCCTAGTGATGAGGTATCAGTTCAAAGACCCGTTCATGATATGGTCCCGCCAGGCAATGCACCATCATTACCACTACTAATTGATTAGTTGTTACTACTTGCGTTACCTGCAGTGTATGTATACAAAATTAGTTCCATGTATGAGTTTTAGAGATAGATACATCCAAGTTTTAGGGGGGGCACAAATCTTAAGGTTGCTGAGGACTGGCCGAAGGCGGTGATGTGATTCTTTCACTTATTGAGGACACCACTTGGCCAGATAGTGATATTAGTTGTGGGCCTTCTTCATGGACCAGTAGGAAGATGTAGAGCTTGAGGATTCAGACACATGATGAGGTGACCCTCACTTGGATAGATATTGAGCACCCCTTCAGAGAGGATTTCTTCTCAGCGACGTTGTGTTATATGCACATACAAGAACAACTGCACCAATAGGAGGGTACAATAACAATAGCGGAGTAATCAAATAGATTCATTGATATTTCTTGGTACCCTATAGACATTGTGTGAGACCCATTATTCTTGGCTCGATCCCTTGGGAATGAAATACGTCTGGAGGTTAGGGTGTCCATGTTGTCTCCCAACATCCCTACTTAGGCTTGGGTACTGGAGCAATCTATTATTTTGGAGAGAATCCTAGGAGAGAAGGAATTGAGAACTTTAGCCACCAGTAGACTCCAGCAGGTAGAGTATTCAGTGGTGAGAAGCAGGTAGTAGACACAGGGACCCAAGAAGGTCAAATGTTTTAGGGGATGACCCCAAGAATCAGGGTTGGTAGTTCGGGATTCCCTGGATAGAGGGAGTTAGTAGGGAGCCCAGATATACTTTACACGTGGCGGGCATGGACACATGGATCAATAATTCCCAACCCACCCCACCAATTATCATCAGACAATCGAGGGAACACTGTGGTAGGGAAAGAGGTTTGAGTTGGGATTTCTATAGGGCAGAAGATGTGACATAAGTATAGTCTGAGTTGAACATGGTGGGTGATGGTTTTAGGTACTACCACCACCACCCCATTTGGTATACCAAAAAATTGGGGAGTCTAGTGTTGGTGCGGTGGCTAACGTATCCATACACATGGGAATTGAATTCTTATTTTCATATCTATACATAAAAAAATTGGATGCATGCATCATATTGTAATTGGGTGTTTCCACATGTTCATCTTGAATTAGAGTCAGCTCACCAAGTATAATCAATTGATCGTGGTACATCCTGAACTATTTTATGATGCCTCCACGTTGATAACCAACTAGGATTCCGATTCGTGACCATGAGGACAACCCTCCTACTGATTAGGCATTAGTTCGGAGACCAGTACTAGAGATTGCCCCATCAGGAAATGCACCAGTGTTACCGCCACTCATTGATCAGTAGTTACTACTTGCTTTACCGGCAGTGGATACATATTGAATTAGTTCCTTGTACAGGTTTTAGAGATAGATGCAACCATGTTTTAGGGGAGACACAAATATTATGGTTGCTGAGGAATGGTTGGAGGCGGTGATGTGAGTCTTTCACTTAGTGAGGATTCTAATTGATCTATACCCTGAGACGACACCGATATCCACATCGGCATATCGGACGACCCCCATGGAGCATCATGATTTGAGGGTACTTCCAAAGGAATAACAGAAGGAGGGATTCATAGGTCCCATCATTTCACCATGGGTAGACCTAGTTTTGTTTTCCAAGAAGGAAGATGGATGCTTGAGGCTATGCATGAAATTTCATCTCCTGAACAAGGTGACTGTGAAGAAAAAATATCCACTGCCATGAATTGATGACCACTTTGACCAGCTGAAGTGAGGGAGGTGGTTTTCAAAGATAGAACTCAGATCAGGCTATCATCAGCTTCAGGTACAAGATGAGGATGTACCGAAGTTATCCTTAAGATGCTGATATGGCCACAACAACTTCATGGTGACACCCCTAGATGTGACCAATTCCCTATTAGTGTTAATGATACTCATTAAAATGTTATTATATACTTTACTCTATCATATAATTGTGGTCTATATTAATGTCTTCTTGGTGTACTCTTCATCAGAAGAGAAGCATTATAGACACCTGTGGATAGTTCTGGATACACTCTGAGAGCACCAACTTTATGGGAAAATCTCTACATTTCAGTTATGGATTCGGGAGATCCACATTCTGGGACACATCATCTCAAAGGATGAATTTACAGTGGATCTAGTGAAGATAGAGGTAGTTCTTTCTTGGGATCCACCTAGGAGCGTGACTGAGGTGCAGAGTTTCATGGGGTTTACCAGATACAACAAGAGTTTTTTTCCCAACATTTCCAGAGTATAATAACCATTATCGGCTTTTACATGGAATAGAAAACCCTTCCTCTGGAGGGAGAAGTGCCAGCAGAGTTTCCATGAGTTGAGGTGGAGACAAACATGTTCCCCCATCTTTAAACTATCAAAGGAGGGAATTGGTTATATAGTTTTCTGTAATGAAACAAGGACCAAACATGGTCTTTTCCTAATTTAGGAGAAATTCGTGAGCACATACGGTTCATATCACGACATGTACACCAGGGCCCATGCCAAGACTACCCCAAACCCGCCTTCCATAGGCCAGGGGATGGCGACTAGCATCGAAAGGCGTAATCCCTAAAACTGGGAAGGCAATGCCTTTATAACCCATAAATACACACAACCAAGAACACAATATGATATGAACACAAGTAAAATAAATTGTAAACTGAGTGATTAATGTAACTAAAAGGGGAAAAAATACAAGCCCAACTGAAAGTACAAGAAACTGAGAGTACAAGTAAAATGAAAAAATAGGAAGATAGGTGTTGGGTCGTCCTCTGAGGTTCCTACCTGAAGGGTATGTACATATCGCCTCCTCAGCACTCCATGTTCGTCTGTCTCCTCTATGTACCGACTTGTCGTAAGGTCCTCCTCCAGGAACCATCTAGTCCAGGTACCCTCAGTCTTGATCAATTATATCTGTCATCTTCACCAAACACTACAAGGTGCAGGCATAACCCGTGGAGGTGTGAGTATAATGATACTCAGTTGGGACCCCGAGACCATCAAGGTCTCGCAAACTCCACAAAAGATAAACATAAAAGCTTGAAGTCAACTGTCAACTCTAATTAGGTATATGACCATACATATACTTAATTTATGAAGTACACCAATCTCAATTATGAGGAAACATAGGGTCCCACCCAAAATCCCAAATCTCAACTGTTCCACAAAGGAACGAAAACCACAAAGGAAAGTAAGTCACAGGTACGCCACACAGAATAATACCACCAATGTATTACGATGATTGAAAGTACCACACAGGTACATACTCAGCTCAAACTTGGTATAACTTAATTATAGTAGTAGATATGATTAGATGTAACTACTAAATCATCTTAATCTGTAAAGAAGCTGACTCACAGAGGATCGCTAGGAGCTGACTCACACAGGATCGTTTGGTGTTGACCCACACAGGATCGCTAAGATCTGACCCACACAGGATTTCTAGGAGCTGACCCACACAGAATCTCAAGGATCTCACACACACAAGATTTCTAGGAGGTGACCCACACATGATCACTAGGTACTGACCCACATAGGATTTCTAGGAGCTGACCCACCCAAGATGGCTAGGAGCTGACCCATAGAGGATCCCTAGGTGCTGACCCACACATGATCACTAGGAGTTGACCCACATAGGATTGCTAGGTAGTGACCCACACAAGATCTCTAGGAGCTGACCCACACTGGATTGCTTGGTGCTAACCCACATAAGAGCACTCTTCATTCTTCTTGTCACAGCCAGCTACTGGGTTCCCACACTAAGCCTGCTCATCTCTGGGAGGATCCTCTCCACAAGTCATTGATAAATACTCCAACTATTAAAAATCCCCACGATGAAGTATCCCAAAGGACCTCCATGTCATAGGGGACTCAATGTAACAGACGGTGCGTCGGTTGGACGCTCAGTCTGTGAGTTATTAGACTTTTAGTCCTGGGGGCCCTGTTGGAATCGTGATCGATCCAACCTTACTGTACTGCATATAAATCCAAATATCTAGGGGGGTATTACTCAAAGGGACCGTCCCACTCCAAGGTTTCCAGAACCCCTGACGATTCGTCCAACGGACGTCTTGTGCAAACGTTATAGCCCAAGCAAAGCAAAGGTTCATATCAGGTCCGAGTTCGGTCCAACCCAGTTAGACTGACCCGACCAGACCTAGCCTAGTTCAACCCGGTTCGGGTCAAACCAGCCCGTGGTCCGGCCTGGACCGCTGGACAGCCCGGTAGGCCGCGAGGGCTATGAGGGACAGTAGAGGTCACGGGGCGGCGAAGGCCGCGGACGGCAGCTCAGTCGTGGATGGAGGCTAATCCGTGCGGGGGGGGGGGGGGGGTGCGAGGGCGCGGGCCGGCTCGACCGGGGGTTGTCACGATGGAGCAGGGTGGATAGGCATGTACTGGGGTGACTAGGATGTGTGGGAAGTGGCCATGGGATGGCTCGGCCGGGACGGCTTTGCCGAGAGGGCGGTGGCCACTGGTGGCGACCTTTCCACGGACGGTGGCCCAGCCGCAAGAGGCAGCTCTATCGCTGAGGGTGGCGGCGTGGCTGTAGGAGGCGGTGCAGTCGCAGAGGGTGCGGGTTTGGCCACGGGGTCCAGGCCTGGCCGTGGGCGTCAGCTCAGCCGCGGGGCGGTGACCCGACCACGGGAGGCAGCTCGGCCAAAGAGGGTGGCGGCTCGGCCGCGGGGTGGTGGCTTGGACACGGGGTTTGGCCGCGGATGGTGTCGGTGGCCATGGGGCAGCGACACGACCACAGGGTTCGGCCACCGAAGGTGGAAGGGGCTACTGGGTGGCGTCGTTGTGTCGTCGCCTTCGTCGTGACCAGCGGTGGTGTCAGCCGCCGTTCTCATGGACCACCGTGGTTCTTAGTCGTTCCTCCATCACGATCAAAAATTAATCACAAGGTTTGTGGAGAAGACGAGCCATGTTAATTTGGCTCTCTCTCATCGCGTTAGAGCAGTATCAAGTGACTATAATTCCTTCTCGAATTAGGAAGAATTATCAAGAACGTAAAGAGAGAAGAATTTCAAACAACCACCCAACAAATTCCAACAAAAGAAAAATTAGAAGGGAAGGACATGGGAACTATACCCCTACCTTGGATTGTTTGTCGAAATTGGCATGAGAAGGCAGTGGAAGAAGGTGAAGAGGTTTCCAAATATTGTCTCTTCCGAAACCACACTTCGATGTCAGGCTCACTCATCTTACCCTTCCTTGACTTCCGAAAAATGTTCATTAATGGAGTTATTCATTGGAGAACTTTAATCCTCCTAATATTTCTCCTCTCCCCAAATCCAACAAATTTAAAATTATCCAAAATGATATGTTTCCCCAATTTAATTGTTGGCACAATTTTAAATTGTGTTAATTAACTACATAGGTTGGCATAATTAATTAGAAGGAGGTGGAACCATTTAAGTGGGGGAATTTTAAGAGAATTCCCCACAATTATGAGGGAGTTCAAGGGGTTCAAGTGTTATTAAGCCTCAGGTGGTCCCCACCACCATAACCACTCATGGGATGTTAGGCTCAGTGCTCCACACCTCTATAACTTTTCATGGGAGGTTTTAGTTCAGGTGGTCCCCACCTCTGAAAAATCTACCTAGGTGGTTTCAAAATAAAATAAAAATAACATGTTACACAATTTTATTTTATTTTATTCCTTCACGAAAATAAAAAAATCTATCTTTCACTCTCGACCCACTGTGGTCGAGGTGAGGGTCTCTTTAAGAGAATACCGGCGCTACAATTTCAACAGTGTCCCCAGTTTTCAATTCTGAGAACCAGTTCAAATGTTAGAAAAACTCGCCTGCAAGTTTACTGAACGTACCCAAACCAAAGATCATAAATTCATTCCGACAATCCAGGCCTCAGAATCACACGAATTTAATTTTTGCGGACTCGTAAAATTACCATATATTAGAAAAAATATTCATTAAAATTCTGGGTCTTTACGGTTCATGATAGTTGAGGTATCATGAATAGAACTATAAGACCCATTACCTTAAGATATCAATAGTGAACTTTTACCTGAGAATGTGGTGACACTACTTGATGGGAAAATAGTTTAAAATCTACTTCGACCACAAGAGTCTAAGGCATATCTTCTCCCAAAGTAATATAATCTTGAGACCACAGGGATGGATGGAGTTCCAATAGGACAATGACTTTGAGATAGTCTATACTCATAAGAAGGGAAATGTGGTGGAAGATTCCCTCAATGGGATGTCCGGTTTGCAGCTGCTAAGTGAGGTGACACAGTAGCTAATAACGATTCATATATCCTTTGTGAATGATTATTGAGTATCTTAACATCAGTCAACGATTTTCACTCCCTCACTATTATAGAGAGTCAGGGAGGTAAAACATGTGGATGTTGGTTGTGAGGCTCTACATTCTCAGTTAACCTCAGGATAGGCTCATTGTGTGTTTTCAATAGGTGGGGAGCATGTCATTATTTTTAGAGGGTGCATAGTACTACCAGTGGTGTTGCGATGGGTAATTCTGAGGGAGTTCCGTACCCCCTGGTGGTATATCCTGGAGTGGTGAATATGTTCTAGGATCTCCGACATCAGTACTAGTGGTTAGGGTTGAAGAAAGCGGTGTATGAGGTCATTTTTTGGTGCCTCAATTGTCAAAATGTAAAGGGTGAACATCATGTTTCTGCAGGCTTGGAACAACCACTTGAGGTATCAGAGTGGAAGTGGGATGGTCTCTCTATGGTCTTCTGGAAAAGATTACCATGAATGTAAAAGGGCCACGATTTTATCTGGGTGATGGTTGACCGACTCACGATGTCAGCTCATATCCTAGACATCTATGAGAAGGGATTGGTAGAGGTCTTGGGACATCGCTATATCCAAGAGATAGTGCATATTCACGGGGTTCCCTCGATGATTGTCTCAGACCATGATGCTAGCTTCACATCCCAGTTATGGAAGGGATTATAGAAGGCATTCAGGACTCAGCTATGCTTGAGAACATCCATTCACCCACAGGTTGATGGTCATATGAAGTGGACAATACATACCTTATATGATATGATTTGTGCTTTAATTCTTGATTTTTGTCATGTTGGGAGGACCACCTGCCCCTGGTGGAGTTTTCATAAAACAACAGATATCACTCAACCATCGACACTTCACTGTTTGAGGCATTGTACGAGAGTCTTTGCAGACCACCTCTACAGAGGACATTCCAAGGGAAATCAACACTCATGGTTCCAGAGTAGGTACCAGGTACCACTGATAAGGTGAATATCATCCTGAAGTGAATAAGGACTACACAAGGCAAGAATAAATGTTATTTTGATAAGAGATAGAGGCCCTTGGATTTCAACAAGGATGACCATGTGTTCCTTTGAGCCTTACCCCGACAGAAATGGTGAATATTTGGTTAGGGTGGCAATTTATCTATGAGGTTCATCAAAACCCTCTATATTTTGAGCAGAGTTGATGAGGTGGCATACCACCTACATGTCCCCTCAACAGATGAACTGGGTGAATGATGTTTTCCACATGTTGTAGCTGAGGAGTACGTGCATGATCCACCGCACATCATCGAATGGGGAGAGCTGGACATTGATGATGGTGCGATGATTGTGGAATTCCTGCTGGAGATAAAGGATCGGTAGGAGAAGTTCCTTTATGGATGTTTGCTCCTACAGTGCGATTTTAGGGGCAACATAGGAAAATCTAGTAGATCACAAGGGAGCAAGAGGATATGATTCGTGATCATTACCCACATTTTTTTGTTTATCTTTCTTTTGGATTATGGGGACGTAAAGCCCTAAATGTTGGGGTTATGCAATGTCTCAAAAATTCTAGGAAATTGTATTTTATTCTATGGGATTATTTCAAGACCAGATGCTTAGAAGAACCTGATACTGGTGCCTGGTTAGCTCAGAAATTTTATGGAATTTTTTTAAGATCATTTAAATAAACGTGCGAGGAGGTGTTTCTAACATTTAAATTGATTCTCAGATCAAAAATTTGATGGCATTGTTGAACTCAGAATGACGGGATTCACCTAAGAAGGACCAAACATTGACCAGTGATGGTCAACCGAATACCGATAATTTTTAGACCTTTTGGAAGAGAAATAAAATAAATTAAAAAGTTATTTATTTTTATTTTCCTCACTAATGAGATGTGTCCCACCAACACTACGGTGCGGTGACATGGTGGGGATGAACTCCATTAATGGGGATCAGAAATGAGAATCATAATGACTCGTTAATAAATGCGTAACAGATATTCTATTTCACTAATCAAATAGCATAACGACATAATGACACAACACTGTAGAAACATTGTAACACCTTTATCACTTAATGAGGTAATTGGTTGGAGAATCAGGGTTAGAATTTATCTGATGAATGGTGAAGGATTTTCTATCCAATGAAGAATGTAGGCAGATCAGAATGTTGTGAAGGCACATTGGAGTAAGGATTTGGGACTGAAGATCAACAAATTCCAATTAATTAAAATAGATCTACAACATTGAAGAACATTCTCTAAGAATGGGTTACATTTGATTTTTGATTTCTCTCTTTTTCTTTTTAAAATAATGAAAGTGGATTGACCCATTAACAGGTTGATCTGTGGTTCACTTGTTCATACAGGAGGGTGTTTAGGATTGGGGGTTTTCATTGGGATAAAACATTGACAATGCCTTAAATTTTCCCCATGTTTCTAAACCTCTAACATGGAGGGTGCGGGCCGACAAGAACAAGGACCGATCCCCTCTACCTTTTTGTGTTCATGCGTTTTCGTCATGGAGAAAACTCTGAATTGACGAAAAGCTGGTATTGAGGTTGTAATAGGGAAGAAGGAGACCTGAGAAGACCACCGACATAGATGGTTCATGGAAATAACCACCAGGGCAGACTTGATATCCCATGGGGGCGGCCGTAGGTGGTTGGAGGCACTTGACCTATACCCTGGGACGACACTAATATCAACATCATCATATCAGATGGAATCCATGGAGCATCGTGAGTTGAGGGTATATCCAAAGGAATAACAGGAGGATGTTGGGCGGAGAAAACGGGGAAAAGATGGCAAGAGGGGGGTGAATTGCCTTTTGAAAAATTGATTAACAAATTATAAATCAAAGTAAAGTGCAGCGGAAATAAATAAGGCAAGACACACGAAATTGATAACGGAGTTCGGCCAAAACCCGGTCTACGTCTCCGCTCCCAACTCAACCGTTGAGAGATTCCTACCGCTTGCTTTTCAATGGTTTTAGCAAGAAACCCACTAGGCTTTGAGGTAGCACTAGGACCTATTACAGCTTGCTTTTTGTGGTTTAGCAAGAACCCACTTGCTTTTGATGGTTTAGCAAGAACCCACTAGCCTTTTTAACGGGTGAAGGCTAGCTCACCGAAACACAAGCCTTTTAAAAGGAAAGGCTTGAAGAAACCTCTTCACACCTTAAAGGTGGTGTGAAACCCAAAATAAAGGGGGATGAGAAAAGGGTTTGGGGTTTGTAGGCACAAACCCAAATTTATGCTCAAAATAAATAAAACAAGAAAAACCGTATTGGAGGAAGACTTGGGCGCCAATTGGATGATTGGAGGTGTTGAAGGCCGCTTCCAAGCTTCTTTGAAGGAGCTCCTTGGATGTGGAAGTTGTTGGAGCTATTGGGGTTCCCTTGGAGGAAGTCGCCGGAGGTTGGCCGATTGATGTAAAATATGTCCGTAGGCTTCCGTATAGTTCCGGTAGGTGTCCGGGGCTTCCTTGGCCTTTATTTATAGGCATGGAACCCTTGGGGAGGCTTCGGAGCCGTTGGAGAGGCTAAAAGAGCCGTTGGGAGCCAAAAGAAGGTTGACTGGTCAAAGCCAACGGCTAGTTTGACTGGGCTACCGGCTGGCCGGTACAGCTCCACCGGCTGGCCGGTGCCTTGGTAGAGAAGAAGAGTCTTGATCCAGGCTCCACCGGTCGACCGGTGAGGAGCCACCGGCTGGCCGGTGGCAAGACAGTAGCAAACACTATTTGGGCTGGGTGCCACAGGTCGACCGGTGACAGAGCCACCGGTCGACCGGTGGAACCTGGCAGTGGGCAATGCCTCTACCAGTTCCACCGGCTGGCCGGTGCTATCACACCGGTTGGCCGGTGGACTGAATTTCAGTCCATTTGATGTCCATTCTTGGGCCAACTTCTTGGCAACCTTGTGCCTTTCAAACAAAAACACTTCAAACAATGTTAGATAAACATGAAAGTGATTGTGATCATGAAAATTAAACCACGAGGGGATACGAGAGGTACAACAATCTCCCCCTATTTTGATGATCACAATCACCGAAACAATCAAAGTAAAATACTGAAATTAAAGACATTCTTAAAGGATAATTTGAAAATAAATCAAAGCATGATAGAGAAGACTCTCCCCCAATCAATCAAGGAATTTCTCCCCCTTTGTGATTATCAAAATAGAATGGGGCATAAAACTTGATTGAGGGATTGATTTGAAAAACAAGATAGAGATTTTTAAACCAAAAGAAATTTGAAATTTGATTTGAAAGTTTTGAAATGAAAAATTTGAATAACAGTTTGAATTGAAAGTTTTGAATCAAAAAATGAATTGAATTTTGAAATTTGGAACCAAGAGTTGAAATTGAAAGATGGAATCGAAAATTTTGAAATGAAAATTTTGAATTGAGAAATTTAAATTTTGAATGAAAATTTTGAAGGAAAATTTTGAATTCACAAAAAAGACTTAAAAGAACCTACCTCCCCCTAAATAAAAACAATGAATCACCGGGGAGAGGAAATAAATTTTGGCCCGGAGAGACTCGCAAGAAGGGATTTTTCAATCCAAACTTGTCTCATAGCGGGTCTTCTCCTATAGAATTCATCGGAAAAGAAAATAGACTTTGGTTGGCCGTACCGGGCATTTTTGCAATCACACTCATAAATGAGGTGCCCAGATTTTTTGCAATAATTACAAAATTTAAAGCTAGAGCTCCCCCTTACAAAAACAGTTGGGGCATGGGAGGAGGAGGCTCGGTTGGAGTATCCTAGCCCTTGAGTGGTCCTAAAAACCCTTTGAGAACCCAATAATTTGGTCAAATTTTGTTCACCTTGGGTGAACTTAGCTAAGGATTCTCTAAGGTCCTTGATGGTTGATTCCAAAGAATCAACATTGGGAAAATTTTGGATTTTTAGGGAGAGTTCCTCCTTCTCTTTGAGAAGTTGGTCTTTTTCGGAGGAAAGTTTTTTGAAAGACTTTTTTAAAGCAACAAATTTTGAGGAGAGTTCATGAAAACCATTTTCAAGTTGGTCTCTAGCATGTGAGAGTTCTTCATAAGATAAATGATTTAAAGAATTGGAATTTGAAGAACAAGAGGAGGAGTCGGAAGATGTTACCTCATGGAATGCCATTAGGCATTTGTTACCGTTGTTGCTTGAGGAGGAGGAGGAGGAGGATGAGGAGGTGTCACTCCATGTCGCCTTGAGGACCTTTTTCTTTCCTTTCTCCTTTTGCGTGGCCCGTTTCTTGTTGAGTGGGCAATCGGGCTTGTAATGGCCCTTTTCACCGCACCCGTAGCATTTTACCTTGGGCTCGGATCTTGCGGTGGGTTCTTTCTTTCGCGCCTTGCGAGATTTCTTCTTCTTCTTGTGCTTCTTCATAAATTTGTGCATTTGGCGGGCGAGATTCTCCATTTCCGAGTCGCCGCTTGAAGATGAAGAAGATGAGGAAGGAGATGAGGAAGAGGATGAGGAGGAGCTTACTTCCTTTTGTACCTTGAGGGCGATGTTCTTTGGTGTCTTGATTGGTGTGCCCTCCTTTTGAGCTTGCCTCCTCATCGTGATCTCATAAGTCATGAGAGATCCGATGAGTTCTTCTACCGGCATATTTTTGACGTCCTTGGCTTCTTGGATCTCCGTTACCTTTGGTGCCCATGAGCTCTGAAGGACCCATAGGATCTTTTTAACCATCGTTTCTGCGGAAACATCATCACCAAGGGACTTTCTCCCATTGCACACGTCAGTAAATCTAGTAAACATTTCAGAAATAGATTCATTTGGGTGCATAGAAAAAGATTCAAAATCTTGACGGAACATGTCCAATCGAGTGTCCTTGACTTTGTTGGTCCCCTCATGGGTAACCTCCAAAAGTTTCCAGATTTCATGTGCGGAGGTGCATGTGGAAACTTGATTGAACTCATTTCGGTCAAGGCCGCAATGAAGAGCATTCATGGCTTTGCCATCAAGCTCAAAATTTCTAATGTCGGCTTGGGTCCATTTGGATTCGTCGGGGGAGGAGAGAGTGTAACCTTGCATGACAATTTTATAAATAGGATATCCTATACTTCTAAGAAAAGTGGTCATGCGGGTTTTCCAATAATTATAGTCGGACCCATCAAAAAATGGAGCCCGACCCAATGAGAGGCCCTCGGGGGCGAAAGAGGTTGATGCCATCTTAATGGATCTTAAATTTGAAACCGGGTTAGGGTATTACTCAAACCTGGCTCTGATACCAATTGTTGGGCGGAGAAAACGGGGAAAAGATGGCAAGAGGGGGGGTGAATTGCCTTTTGAAAAATTGATTAACAAATTAAAAATCAAAGTAAAGTGCAGCGGAAATAAATAAGGCAAGACACACGAAATTGATAACGGAGTTCGGCCAAAACCCGGCCTACGTCTCCGCTCCCAACTCAACCGTTGAGAGATTCCTACCGCTTGCTTTTCAATGGTTTTAGCAAGAAACCCACTAGGCTTTGAGGTAGCACTAGGACCTATTACAACTTGCTTTTTGTGGTTTAGCAAGAACCCACTTGCTTTTGATGGTTTAGCAAGAACCCACTAGCCTTTTTAACGGGTGAAGGCTAGCTCACCGAAACAAAAGCCTTTTAAAAGGAAAGGCTTGAAGAAACCTCTTCACACCTTAAAGGTGGTGTGAAACCCAAAAGAAAGGGGGATGAGAAAAGGGTTTGGGGTTTGTAGGCACAAACCCAAATTTATGCTCAAAATAAATAAAACAAGAAAAACCGTATTGGAGGAAGACTTGGGCGCCAATTGGATGATTGGAGGTGTTGAAGGCCGCTTCCAAGCTTCTTTGAAGGAGCTCCTTGGATGTGGAAGTTGTTGGAGCTATTGGGGTTCCCTTGGAGGAAGTCGCCGGAGGTTGGCCGATTGATGTAAAATATGTCCGTAGGCTTCCGTATAGTTCTGGTAGGTGTCAGGGGCTTCCTTGGCCTTTATTTATAGGCATGGAACCCTTGGGGAGGCTTCGGAGCCGTTGTAGAGGCTAAAAGAGCCGTTGGGAGCCAAAAGAAGGTTGACTGGTCAATGCCAACGGCTAGTTTGACTGGGCTACCGGCTGGCCGGTACAGCTCCACCGGCTGGCCGGTGCCTTGGTAGAGAAGAAGAGTCTTGATCCAGGCTCCACCGGTCGACCGGTGAGGAGCCACCGGCTGGCCGGTGGCAAGACAGTAGCAAACACTATTTGGGCTGGGTGCCACAGGTCGACCGGTGACAGAGCCACCGGTCGACCGGTGGAACCTGGCAGTGGGCAATGCCTCTGCCAGTTCCACCGGCTGGCCGGTGCTATCACACCGGTTGGCCGGTGGACTGAATTTCAGTCCATTTGATGTCCATTCTTGGGCCAACTTCTTGGCAACCTTGTGCCTTTCAAACAAAAACACTTCAAACAATGTTAGATAAACATGAAAGTGATTGTGATCATGAAAATTAAACCACGAGGGGATACGAGAGGTACAACAGAGGAGGGGTTCATAGGTCCCATCATTTCACCATGGGTAGTCCCAATGATGTTTAACAAGAAGGAAGATGGAAGCTTGAGGATATGGATAAAATTTGGGCTCATGAACTGGGTGACTATGAAGAAAAAATATCCACTGCCAAGAATTGATGACCACTTTGACCAGCTGAAGTGAGTGAGGTGGTTTTCAAATATAGAAATCAGATCAGTCTATCACCAGCTATAGGTATGAGATGAGGATGTACCGATGACAGTCTTTAGTTGCTGGTATAGCCACTAAGAGTTCATGGCGACACCCCTCGGCGTGACCAATGCCCCAGCAGTGTTAATGGGACTCATGAAAAGGTTCTTCTAGCCTTTATTCTATCATTTAATCGTGGTCTTCATTGATGACTTCTTGGTGTAATCTGTCTCAGAAGAGAAGCACGATACACACATGTGGATAGTTTTGGATACACTCTGAGAGCACCAACTTTATGGGAAAATTTCTAAGTTCCAGTTATGGATTTGGGAGATCCACATTTTGGGATACTACATCTTAGAAGATGGTGTTGCGGTGGATCTACTGAAGATAGAGGTTGTTCTTTCTTGGGATCCACCTAGTAGCGTGACTGAGGTACGGTGTTTCGTTGGGTTTTCTGGATACTACTTGAGGTTCTTTCCAAACCTTTTCAGAGTAGAAGAACCCTTATCGGATTTTACATGGATGAGATAGCCCGTCGTGTGGAGGGAGAAGCGCCAGTAGAGTTTCCATGAACTGAGGCAGAGACAAACAAGTTCCCCCATCTTTAAACTACAGAAGGATGGAATTGTTTATATAGTTTTCAGTAATAAAACAGGGACCTGACATGGATGTTTATAGAATTAGGAGAAATTCGTGATCACATATGGTTGATGACACGACTCGTCCCCTAGGTCCCATGCTGTGACTACCCCAATCACGCCTTCCATGGTCCAGGTGATGGAGACTAGCACCAAAAGTCATAATACCTAAAACGAGGAAGGCATTGCCTTTTTAACTTGTAAACTCACGCAACCAAGCACACAACAAGATATGACACAAGTAAATTGAATAGTAAATAGAGTGAGTACAGTAAGTAAAAGGGGAAAGAATACAAGCCCAACTGGAAAATAAAAGAAACTGAGAGTACAAGTAATCTGGGGAAAAAATGGAAGACAACTTCTAGGTCATCCTCCGAGGTTCCTACCTAATGGGTAGGTACAGATCACCTCCTCTGCACTCCACCTCCATCTGTCTCCTTGGTGTACCGACTCATTGTATGGTCCTCCTTTAGGAACCGTCCAGTCCTGGTACCCTCAGTCTCGATCAATGATGTCTTTCATCTACACCAAACACATTATGGTGAGGTTTTATCCTGTGCAGGTGTAAGTATAACGATACTCAGTGGAGACCCTGATTCCCTAAAGGTCTCACAAAATCCAAAAAGGATTAACCTCAAAGCATGAAGTAAACTTTAAACACTACTTATGTATATTCCCATACATATACCTAATTTATCATGTATACCCATCTCAATCATGAGGGAAAACATGGTCGAACCCAAAATCCCACAGCTCAACTGTTCCACAAAGGAAGGAAAACCAAAAAGGCAAGTAACACACTATTACGATACATAGAAAAATACCACCAATGTATTACCATTAATGAAATTACCACACATGTAAAAAATCAACATACATAAGTTATAACTTACTTTTAGTAGTATTGATGATTAGATGTAACCACTGAATCATCTTACTATGTAAAGAAGATGACCCACACTGGATTGCTAGGTGCTCACCCTCACGGGATCACTAGGATCTAACCATCACAGGATTTCTAAGAGCTTATCCACACAAGATCTCTAGGATATTACCCACACAAGATCTCTAGGTGATTGCCCACATAAGATCCCTAGGTGCTGACCCCCATAGGATCACTAGGAGCCGACCCACACAAGATCACTAGGAGATGACCCACACAGGATCCCTATGTGATAACCCAAAAAGGATTTCTAGGAGTTTACCCACACATGATCTCTAGGTGCTGAACCACACATGATCGATCGGAGCTGACCCACACATGATCACTAGGTTCTGACCCGCACAGGATCACTCTTCATTATTCACGTCACAGCCAGCTATTGGGTTCCCACACAAAGCCTGCTCGTCTCCGGGAGGATCCGCTCCACAAGTCACTGTTCGATACTACAACTACCACAAAATCCCACAAAGATGTATCAAAATGGAATAACATGTCATAGGGGTCTCAACGTAATAGATGGTACGTCGTTCGGATGTCCGATCTGTGAGTTATTATCCTTTTAGTCCCAGGGGACAGTTGGACTCGTGCTCAATCCAACCTGACCATACCCCATCTCAATACAAATCTCTAATGGGGTATTACTAAAAGGGACCATCTATCTCCAAGTATTATAGTTCCACTGATGGTTCGTCAAACGGATGTCTGGTGCTAATGTTATGGCCCAAGTAATATATAGGTTCATATCAGGTCCAGGTCAGGTCCGACCCGGTTGGACTGACCTGACCCGACTTGTCCTGGGTCTACCTGGTTTGGGTCGACCCAGCCCATGGTGTGGCCCGGAAATCCACGAGGGTATGAGGTTTCTCAGCATGACTTGGGGGGGGGGCTTGGCCGACAGGGTGAAGGTCGCGGGGCAGCGTGGTCGGGGGGAGCGGTGAGGGTGCGGGGCGGCTTGGCTGGGCCCAGGGCGGCTCATCCAGGAAGGCAGAGGTCTTGGGATGGCTTTTACAGGACAACTCGGCCGAGAGGGTGGAGGCTGCGTGGTGGCTTGGAAAGGCCGCGAGCGGAATCCTGACAGTGGGTGGCGGCTCGGCCGCAGAGGGTGATTACTCGGCCACGAGGTAGCGGCACGGTCGCAACGGGTGTAGCTCGGCCGCGAGGCGGTGGCCCGGCCATGGGTCGCAGCTTGACCGTGGCGGGTGGCAGATTGCTTGCGAGGTGGCGACTCGGTCGGGGTGTTCGGGTGTGGATAGCGGCGGTGGCCGCGGGGTTCGGTCGTGGATGGCGGCGGGGGCCGTGAGGCGACACCGTTGCGTCGTCACGTTTGTTACAGCTGACGGTGGTGTTGGCTGCCGTTCTCGTGCCCCACCCTGCTTCGTTGCAATTCCACCATCATGATCAAAAATTAATCACATGGTTTTGGGAGAAGAAGGGCCATGTTTTTTTAGACTGCACTCTACGCATTAGAGCGGTAGCAAGAAGCAATAATTCTATCTCGAATTACGAAGAATTATCAAGAATGGAAAGAGAGGATAATTTCAAACACCCACCAAAAAACTTCCCGCAAAAGAAAAAGAATAAGGGAAGATCCTGGGAACAAAAACCCTACCATGGATTGTTCATTGACGTTGGCGCAAGAAGGAAGTCGAAGAAGGTGAAGAGGGTGCCAATGTTCGTTGCTTCTGAAACCACATTTCGATGTCGGGCTTGCTCGTCATCCACTTTCTTGATTTCAAAATAAATTTCTTCGATGGTGTTCTTCATTGGAGAATTGTAATCCTCCAAATATTTATCCTCTACCCAAATCCCCCAAATTGCAAAGTAGCCAAAATGATTTGTTTCCCCAATTTAATTATTGGTACAATTTCAAATTGGGTTAATTAATTACATAGGTTGGAATAATAAATTAAAGGGGGTGGCACCATTTAAGTTGGGGGAGTTTAAGAGACTTCCCCACAAATATGATGGAGTTCATGGGGTTCAAGGATTTTTAATCCTTGGGTGGTCCTCATGATCATAACCTCTCAAGGGAGGTTTGGTTTCGTGGTCCCCACCATCATAACCTCTCATGGGAGGTTTTAGTTCAGGTGGTCCCCACCTCTAAAAAATTTATATAGGTAGCTTCAAAATAAAATAAAAATAAAATGTTACACCATTTTATTATATTTTATTCCTTCATGAAAAACCCAAATTCTATCTTTCACTCTCGACCCACTACAGTCGAGGTGAAGGTATCCATAAGTGAATACTGGCGCTAAGAGTTCCACAATGTCCTCATATTTCAATTCCGATCACCGGTTCAAAAGTTAGAAAAACTCGCTCGCATGTTTACTAAATGTACCCAAAAAAAGTCCAGAAATTCATTTCGGGATTTTCAGGCCATGGAATCACACACCATCAATTTTTGCAGACTCGTAAAATTCCCATATATTAAAAAAAATTATATGGAAATTCAGGGTCTTTATAGTTCATGATATTGGTATCATAATGAACAGAACTATAATCCCATGACCTTATGTTAGCAAAAGTTGACTTTTACCTGAAGATGTGGTGACACTACATGATGGGAAAATAGTTTACCATCTACTCCGACCACAAGAGTCTTAGGTATATCTTCTCTCAATGTGATACAAACTTGAGACCACATGGATGGATGGAGTTTCAATAGGACTATGACCTCGAGATAGTCTATACTCATAAGAAGAGGATTGTGGTGGTAGACACACTCAACGGGATGTCCGGTTTGCAGCTGCTAAGTGAGGCAACACAGTAGATAACCATGATGCAGATATCCTTCTTGGATGATGATTGGGTATCTTAACTTCAGTCAATGACTGTCACTACCCCACTATTATAGTGAGTCAGGGAGGTACAACATGTGGATGTTGGCTGTGAGGCTCGATGTTCACAGTTATCCTCCGGATTGGCTCATAATGAGTTTTCAATAGGTGGGGAGCATGTAATTATTGTTTGAGGGTGAGCAGTAGTACCAGTGGTGTTGAGAGAGTTAATTTTGGGGGAGTTCCACACCCCCCCTAGTGGTACATCCTAGAATGGTGAATATGTACCTGGATCTCTAACGTCAGTACTGGTGGTCAGGGATGAAGAAAACTATGGAAGAGTTCGTTTTTTGGTGCCTCATTTTTCAGAATGTGAAGGCTGAACATCATGTTCCAGCAGTCTTAGCACAACCACTTGAGGTACTGGAGAAGAAGTGGGATGGTCACTTGATGAACTTCCTGAAAAGATTATCATGAATGTAAAAGGTCCATGATTCTATCTGGGTGATGGTGGAACGACTTCACCATGTCGGCTCATATCCTAACCATCTAGGAGAAGGGATTGATAGAGGTCTTGGGATGCCTCTGTATCCAATAGATAGTGAAGATTCACGGGAACCCTCGACGATCGCCTCAGACCATGATGCTCACTTTACATCCTGGATATGGAACGGATTATAGGATGCGTTTGGGACTCAGCTATTCTTGATAACATCCTTTCACCCAAAGACTATTTTTATTATGAAGTGGACAATGCATACCTTGGAGGATGTGCTTTATGCTTGAATTCTTGATTTTGGTCGTAGTTGGGAAAACCACCTTCCCCTAGTGGAGTTTTCATAAAACAATAGATATCACTCAACCATCAACACTTCACTATTCGAGGCATTGTATGGGAGTCCTTGCAGATAACCTCTACCCAGGACATTCCAAGGGGAGTCAACACTCGTGGTTCCAAAGCTAATATGAGCTACCACTGAGAAGATGAAGATCATCCATGAGTGGATGAGGGATTCACATAGGATGCATAAATCTTATTCTTATAAGAGACAGAGGCCCTAGGAGTTCACATATGAAGACCATATGTTCTTTCGAGTCTCAACCTAACAGTAATTGAGAATATTTGGTTACGGTGGCACGTTATTTCTGAGGTTCTTCAAAACTCTCCAGATTTTGAGCAGTGTTGGTGATGTGGAATACCACCTAGCTCTCCCTCAATAGATGGACGGGGTGAATGATGTTTTCCACATGTTGTATCTGAGGTGTACGTGCATGATCCACCACACATCATCAACTAGAGAAAGCTGGACATTGAATTTGGGGCGATGATTGTGGAGTTCCCGGTGGAGATAAAGGATCGGTAAGAGCAGGTCCTTCATGGATGGTTGTTCTTATGGTGTGCTTTCAGGGGAATCATAGGAATATCCAGTAGATCACATGGGATAAAGAGGATCTAATTCATGATCAGTACCCACATTTGTTTGTTTAGCTTTGTTTTGGCTTACAGGGATGTAAAACCCTAAATGTGGGGGTTATGTAATGTCTCAAAAATTAAATGTAATTTTTTTTTATTTTATGGAATTATTTAGAGACTATATTCTCAGAAGAAACCAGATACTGATGCCCGGTTAGCTCAGAAATGTTTTGGAACTTTTTTTTATGTTCATTTAAATAAACGTGGGAGAAGGTTTTTCTAACATTTAAATTGATGCTCGGGTCAAAAATTGGAGGGAACCGTTTAAATCAGAATGATGGGATTCACCTAGGAGGGACCTAACTTCGACCAATGATGGTCAACCGAATAAAGATAATTTTCAGTCCTTTTGGAAGAGAAATAAAATAAATTAAAAAGTTATTTATTTTTATTTTCCTCACTGATGATAGGTGGCAGAGAAGCACTGTGGTGCGATGACGAGGTGGGAATGAACATGAGAGCAGGGTTTTCCTCATTAATGGGGATCTTAAATGAGATGAATAATGACTCATTAATAAAATCATAATAGATATTCTGTTTCACTAATGAAATAGCATAACGACACAATGGCACTGCGCTGCAGAAACACTGTGACACATTTATCTTTTAATGAGGTAATGGGGTGGAACATCATGGTTAGAATTTCTATGATGAATGGTGAAGGATTTTCTCTCCAATTAATAATGTTGGTAGATTAGAAAGTGACGACGACACCTTGGTGGAAGTATTTCAGACCGAAGATCAAAAAATTCCAATTAATTCAAATAGATCAACACCAATGAAGAAAATTCTCCAAGAATGGGATACATTTTATTTTTGATTTCTCCCTTTTTCTTTTTAAAACAATGAATGTGGATTAGCCAATGAATAGTTTGATCAATTGGTAACCTATTCTTGAAGGATGGTTTTTTTAATTGGGTCTTTTCATTAGGATAAATCATTGAAAAAGCCTTAAATTTTCCCCATGTTTCTAAACCTATAACATGAAAGGTGCGGGGTGACATGAACAAGGACCGATCCCCTTCGCCTTTGTGTGTTCTGGCGTTTTCATCATGGAAAAAACTCCAAATTGACACAATGTTGGTATTGATGCTATAATTGTGAAGAAGGAGAACCAAGAATACCCCTGAAATAGATGTTTCATGGAACTAACCACCAGAGCAGACCCGATATCCCATGGGGGAGGCCGAAGGTGGGTGGCGGCACTTGACCTATACTCTAGGACGACATCGATATCCACATCGTCATATAGGATGGACTCCATAGAGCATCGGGTGTTGAGGTTACATCCAAAGAAATAACAGGAGGAGGGATTCATAAGTCCCATCGATTCACCATGGGTAGCCCCAGTGTAGTTTGCCATGAAGGAAGATGGAAGCATGAGGATATGCATGAAATTTCGATGCTTGAACCGGGTGACTATGAAGAAAAAATATCCACTGCCTTGAATTCATGACAACTTTGACCAGCTAAAGTGAGTGAGATGATTTTAAAATATTGAACACAGATCAGGATATCACCCTCTTCAGGTACAAGATGAGGACGTACAGAAGAAAAACTTCAGATGCTGGTATGGACTCTACGAGTTCTTGGTGACACCCCTCAGTGTGGATAATGCCCAGGTAGTGTTAATGGAACTCATGAAAAGTTTCTTCTAGACTTTTCACTATCATTTAGTTGTGGTATTCATTGATGACTTCATGGTGTACTCTACGTTAGAAGAGAAGCACGATAGACACCTGTGGATAGTTTTGGATACACTCTGAGAGCACCAAATTTATGGGAAATTCTTTAAGTGCCTGTTAGGGATTCAGGTGATCCACATTTTGGGATACATCATCTCATAGGATGGATTTGAAGTGGATCTAGTGAAGATAGAGGTGGTTCGTGCCTGGGATCCACCCACGAGCATGTGGAGGGAGAAGTGCGAGCAGAGTTTCCCTGAGTTGAGGCGGAGACTAAAACGTTCCCCCATCTTTAAACTATTGGAGGAGAAAATTGGTTATATAGTTTTCTATAATGAAACAGGGACCAAACATGTTTTTTTTATTGATTTAGGAGCAATTCATGATCACATACAGTTCAGGTCACGACCCGTCTCCTGGGGCATGTGCCGTGACTACCCCAAGCCCTCCCTCCATTGGCTAGGGGCTGGCGACTAGCGCTGAAAGGCGTAATCCCTGAAACTGGTAAGGCATTGCCTTTATAACCTATAAACACACAAAACCAAGAACACAACAAGATATAGACACAAGTAAACTGAATAGTAAACAGATTGATTACAATAAGTAAAAGGGGCCAGAATTCAAGCCCAACTGGAAAGTACAATAAACTAAGAGTACCAGTAAATTGGAGAAAAAAGGAAGACAACTTCTAGGTCATCCTACTAGGTTCCTACCTGAAGGGTACATACATATCGCCTCCTTAGCACTCCACGTCTGTCTTCCTCATCTTTGTACCGACTCATCCTAAGGTCTTCCTCTGGGCACCGTCTAGTCCTGGTACCCTCAGTCTTGATCAATGATGTCTATCATCTGCACCAAAAATGACATGGTGCAAGCATAGCCCGTGCATGGGTGAGTTTAACGATACTCAATGGGGATATCGAGACCATCAAGGTCTCACAAAATCCAAAAAGGATAAACCTCAAAGAATGAAGTCAACTGTGAACCCTACTTAGGTATATTCCCATACATATACCTAAGTTATCAGGTATACCCATCCCAATCATGAGAAAACACAGGGTCTAACCAAAAAGGCAAAAGATCAACTATTCCACAAAGGAAGGAAAATAAAAAAGGTACGCAACACAGAAGAAGACCACCAAGTTATTACTATGAAGTAAATTACCACACAGGTACAGAATCAACTCAAAAAAGGTATAAATTAAGTACAGTAGTAGAGATGATTAGATGTATCTACTGAATCATCTTACTCTATAAAGAAGCTAACCCACACAGGATCGCTAGGTGCTGACCCACATAGGATCGCTAGGTGCTGAGCCACACAGGATTTCTAGGAGTTGACCCACACAAGATCTCTAGGAGCAGACCCACATCAGATCACTAAGATCTTACCCACATAGGATCGCTAGGAGCTAACCCACACATGATTTCTAGGTGCTGACCCACACAGGATCGCTTAGAGCTGACCCACAGAGGATCGCTAGGATCTGACCCACACAGGCTCGCTAGGTGCTAACCCACACAGGATCGCTAGGAGCTGACCCACATAGAATCACTAGGTGCAGACCCACACAGTATTGTTTGGAGCTGACCCATACAGATCGCTAGGTGCGGACCCACACATGATCACTCTTCATTCTTGTCGTCACAGCTAGCTACTAGGTTCCCGCACAAATCTTGCTCTTCTCTGGGAGGATCTGATCCACAAGTCACTGGTCGATACTCTAACTACCCCAAAGCCCCATGAAGAAGTACCCCAAAGGAAATCCATGTCATAGGGGTCTCAATGTAATAGATGGTGCATCGTTCGACTCCCGGTCTGTGAGTTATTAGCCTTTTAGACCCAGGGGCCCTGTTGAATTCGTGCTTGATCCAACCATACCATACCCCATCTCAATCCAAATCTCCAATGGGGTATTACTCAAAGGGAACATCTCACTCCAAGGTTTCTATCACTGCTGACGGTTCATCAACCAGACGTTTAGTGCCAAAGTTATGTCCCAAGTAAAGTATAAGTTTGTATCATGTCCGGGTCCGGTCTGACTCGGTCAGACTGACCCGATGTGACCTGGTCTGGGTCGACCCGGTTCGGGTAAACCCATCCCACTGGGCGGCTCGGTAGGACGCGATGGCTGCGAGAGGCCTCAGGTTCCGTTGGGAAGTAGAGGTTGCGGGTCGGCTCAGCTGCAGATGGTGGTTCAGCTACGGGGGTGCCACGAGGGCGTGGGGCAGCTCAGACAGGCTCAGGGTGGATCGTCTGAACGGGGCGGAGGCCGCAAGAAAACATGACCTGGACAGCTCAACCGGGAAGGCAGAGGCTGTAGGGAGGCTCGGCGAGGCCGCAGGTGGAGTCCCGGCCGTGGGCGGAAGCTCGACTGCAGAGGGTGCCAGCTCGGCCGTGGGGTGATGGCTCGTCAACGTGGCAGCTGCCCAGCCGCGGGTGGAGGCTCGACCATGGAGGGTGGCAACTCGGTCGTGGAGTGGTGGCTCGGTCCTGGGTTTTGTCCATAGATGGCAGCGATTGTCGTGGGGCGGCGACTCAACTACAGGGTTTGTCCACGCACAACGGAGGGGGCCGTGGAGCGATGTCGTCACCTTCGTCGTGGCTAGAAGTGGTGTCATCCTCCATTCTCGTTCCCCACCGTGGTTCTTAGCTATATCTCCTTTGCGACCAACAATTAATCACAATGTTTGCGGAGAGGACGCACCATGTCTATATGGCCCGAACTCTCCGCATTAGAGTGGTAGCAAGCGGCTATCATTCCTTCTTGAATTATGAAGAATTATCAAGAACAAAAAGGGATAAGAATTTCAAACAACAATCGTACAACTTCCCACAAAAGAAAAATTAGAAAGGAAGAACATGGGAACTGAACCCCTACCTTGTATTTTTCATTGATGTTGGTGCGAAAAGGATTTCAAAGAAGTTAAAGAAGGTTCCAATGATCATTTCTTATGAAACCACGCTTCGATATTGGGCTTTCTCATCATCCTCTTCCTTGATATTTAAATAATTTTATTCGATGGCGTTCTTCATTAGAGAAGTGTAATCCACCAAATATTTCTCCTCTCTCCAAATCCACCAAATTTCAAAGTAGAAAAAATGATATTTTTCCCCAATTTATTTTTTGGCACAATTTCAAATTGGCTTAATTAATTACATAGGATGGCATAATAAATTAATGAGGGTGGCACCATTTATGTGGGGGATTTTTAAGAGACTTCCCCACACTTATGAGGGAGTTCAGGGGGTTCAAGGGGTTTAAGCCATGGGTGGTCCCCACCACCATAACCACTCATGGGATGTTATTTTCAATTCTCCCCACCTCCATAACCTCTCATGGGAGGTTACAGTTCAGGTGGTCCCCACCTCTAAAAAATCTACATAGGTGGTTTCAATAAAAATAAAAATAAAATGTTACAAAATTTTATTTTATTTTATTCCTTCACGAAAAACCCAAATTCTATCTCTCACTCTCAACCCACTGCAGTCATGGTGAAGGTCTCCTTAAGTGAATACCAACATTGGGAGTTCAACGGTGTCCCCATATTTCAACTCCAAGCACCGGTTCAAAAGTTAGAAAAACCCACTTGCACATTTACTGAACGTACTCGAACAAAAGTTCAGAAATTCATGATGGGCACTCCGGGCCTTAGAATCACGTGCCGTCAATTTTCAGACTCATAAGATTCTAATATACTAAAAAAAATTACATGTAAATTCCGGGTATTTATAGTTCATGATAGTTGAGGCAGCATGAATAGAACTATAACACCCATGACCTTAAGTATCAGTAGTGGACTTTTACCCGAAGATGTGGTGACACTAATTGATGGGAAAACATTTTACCATCTACTCCAACCATAAGAGTCTTAGGTATATCTTCTCCCAAAGTGGTATAAACTTGAGACCGCAGGGATGGATAGAGTTCCGATAGGACTATGACCATGAGATAGTCGATACTCATAATAAAGGGAATGTGGTGGCGGTTTCACTCAAAGGGATGTCCTGTTTTCAACTGCTAAGTGAGGCGACACAGTACCTAACCACGATGTAATTATCCTTCATGTATGATGATTGAGTATCTCAACTTTAGTCAATGACTATCAGTCCCCCACTATTAGATCCAATCAGGGAGGTACAACATGTGGATGTTGGTTGTGAGGCTCGACGTTCTCAATTATCCTCAAGATAGGCTCATAATGAGTTTTCAATATGTGGGGAGCATTTCATTCTTTTTAGAGGGCGCACAATAGTATCAGTGTTATTGCAAGAGGTAATTTTGATGGAGTTCCATACCCCACTGGAGATACATCCTGGAGTGGTGAATATGTACTAGGATCTTCAACGTCAGTACTTGTGGTCAGGGATGAAGAAAGTAGTGGAAGAGTTCGTTTTGTGGTGCCTCACTTTGTCAGAATGTGAAGTTTGAACATCGTGTTCTAGGAGGCTTGGCACAACCACTTAAGGTACCATAGTGTAAGTGTTATGGTCTCTCGATGGAATTCATGAAAAGATTACCATGAATGTATAAGGGACAAGATTCTATCTAGATGATGGTTGACTGACTCACCATGTCAACTCATATCCTACCTATGTAGAAGCAGGGATTGGTAGAGGTCTTGGGAAACGCTATATCCAAGAGATAGTGAAGATTCATGGGGTTCCATCAATGATCATCAAAGACCATGATTCTTGCTTCACATCCCGTATATGAAAGGGACTATAGGAGGCATTCATGACTCAACTATTCTTGAGAACAACCTTTCACCCACAGGCTGATGATCATATGAATCAAACCATACATACCATGGAGGATATGCTTCGTACTTGCATTCTAGATTTTGGTCATAGTTGGGAGGACCACCTTCCCATATAAGTGTTTTCATAAAACAAAAGATATCACTCAACCATCGGAACATCACTGTTTGAGGCTCCGTAATAGAGGCCTTGCAGATCACCTCTACCTAGGACATTCTATGGGGAGTCAGCACTCATCATTACAGTGTTGGTATGAGCTACCACTGAGAAGGTGAAGATAATCCATGAGTGGATGAGGACTACACAAAGTAGGCAAAAATCTTAATCTGATAAGAGACAGAGGCCCTTAGAGTTCAAGGAGGAAGACCATGTGCTCCTTAGAGTCTCACCCCGACAGTAATGGTGAATATTTGGTTAGGGAAGCAAGATATCTCCGAGGTTTGTCAAAACTCATCCAGATTTTGAGAAGAGTTGGTGAGGTGGCATACCACCTATCTCTCCCCTCAATAGATCACCGGGTGAATGATTTTTCCACGTGTTTTAGCTGAAGAGTACGTGCATGATCCACCGCACATCATCGACTAGGGTGAGATGGACATTGAAAATGGGGCGATGATTGTGGAGTTCTTTGTGGAGATAAAGGATCGGTAGGATAAAGTCCTTCATTGATGTTTGTTCCTATAGTGACCTTTCAAGGGAAGCATAGGAATATCTGGTAGATCACATGGGAGCAAGAGGACCTGATTCGTCATCGGCACCCAAATTTGTTTATTTAGATTTTTTTGGCTTACGAGGACGTAAAGACCTAAATGTAGGGGTTATGTAATGTATCAAAAATTACAGGTAAATTTTTTATTCTATGGGATTATATCAAGACCAGATACCCAGAAGAAACATGATACTGGTGCCTGGATTGCCCAGAAATGTTTTTGAACATTTTTTAAGTTCATTTAAATAAACGTGCGAGTATGTTTTTCTAACATTTAAATTGATGCTTAGATCAAAAATTTGAGGGCACCGTTGAACTCAAAATGATGGGATTCACCTTGGAAGGACCTAACTTCTATCATTAATGGTCAACTGAATAAAGATAATTTTCTGACCTTTGGTAAGATAAATAAAATAAATTAAAAAGTTATTCAATTTTTTTCCTCGCTGATGAGAGGTGGAACACCAGCACTGCGGTGTGGCGACAAGGTGGGGACAAACTCCATTAACGGGGATCATAAATGAGAATAATAATGACTCATTAATTGAAGCATAACAAATATTCTATTTCACTAATGAAATAGTGTGATGACACAATGACACAATTCTACAGAAACACTATGACACATTTATATTTTAATGAGGTAATGGGTTAGAGAATCAGGGTTAGAATTTCTCTGATGAATGATGACGGATTTTCTCTCCAATGAAAAATGTCAGGAGATCAGAAGTGGTGAAGAATCCTTGAAGGAAGGATTTGGGACTGAATATAGACAAATGCCAACAGATTCAAATAGATCAACACCAATGAAGAAAATGCTCCAAAAATGGGTTACATTTGATTTTTGATTTCTCCCTTTTTCTTTTTAAAACAACGAATGTGGATCAACCCATGAACAAGATGATCCATGGGTCACTTGTTCTTTCAAGTGGGTGTTTTGAATTGGGGTTTTTCATTAGGATAAAACATTGAAAATTCCATAAATTTCCACCATGTTTCTAAACCTCTAACATGGAGGGTACGAGCTGACATGAACAAAGACCGATACCCTCCACCTTTGAGTGTTCTTGCATTTTCGTCATGTCCAAAACTCAGAATTGATGGAATGATGGTATTGAGGCTGTACTAGGTAAGGAGATCCAAGAAGACCACCAACATAGATGGTTCATGGAACAAACCACTAAATCAGTTCCGATAGCCCATGGGGGTGGCCGCAGGTGGGTGGCAGCACACCATGACGGTGCACCGAGGTGACAGTTGTTGCTAGATCAGACCCTAGGGGTCTAGAAGGGGCCACTAGTGCTCATGCTGGCAGCTAGCAGAGGTGGGACACAACCATCCTTCCATTTCGGAAGGGCAGCCCGTGCCATGTGGTTCGTGGTGAGATAGCATGTGGTCCAGCTAGGAATGCATGTGAGAGGAAGATCAGTTGAATCCTATGAGTTTTGTGTATAAGAACTAGATGCCCTATGGGAATCCTGACTGGTGAAGACGAGCCCACCATGTAGGCTGGGTCAGGGGTTGTGAACCGGGATGGAGAGCAGGCCAGGGGGCATGAAACAGGTTGAAGAGCGACCTTGGATGGAATTAATTCAGCCCAATTATGTGGTCCGGGTGGGAGGGATAAAGTCAGGCCACTAGGAAGCCAAGGATAGGAATAATTGGCCCACATTTTGTGGGTCAGGCCAGTTAAATCTGGGTTGCTATGCGACCTGGAAGGCTAGACCCCTGACCGAATCGTGCTGGGTCCAGTAAGGAACAATGGGCCTGGTCCACCTCAATCTGAACTGGGTTGGGTTAGATTAGTCGAACTGGGATGGGGCATGAGGGGCCCCTGGAATGGGTTGGATGGGTTGGTCCGATGGGGTCAGACCGGGCCCAGACACGACTGAGCCTCGATGATTAAAACACCAATATCTTTCAGCCGAAGCATCCGATTTACAAGACTTTTGCGGAGTTAGAACACTTAAAATGAGTCAGTTCATTTGGAATAATCTAAAGAAATTTTCATGGAAGTGTAAATGCGGTGAATTATTTGAGGAGTTTTTCTCTCTGAATCAAGAAAACTATGAGTAAGAATCATGTGGCCGACTGAGACCCGAAGACTACTGACCAGAGACACTAGGTGGATTAAATACCAAAAAAATTATGTGGATCAAATAAGATTTCCTAGTGAGAAGTGGTCCAGTGTGACCCTGAAGGCCCACGATGGGGAGTGCCTCTGTGTGAACTGACAAACCCATGGTACTCCTCATGGATGAGTACCATTGTACGATGGCCAAGGTGGGAAGTGGCGCTCTGTGTCTCGGTAGGCCCACAGTGGGGAGATGATCTGTGTGACTCAGTATACCCATTGTACTAATTAGGGATGAGTACCCTAGAAATCCAAGGTGTTCAGTGTTGCGACTGATAGTCTTTTTTATATACTTTAGATTATACAAGTGTGAGATTTCATGCTTTGTGATTAGGAATTTTGGATTACATTGTGGTCTTTCCATTGTGGTTTGGGGTCCCTATAGAGTATTTTATTACTCAACCCTGTAGGGGATTCACCCGAATGTTTTGTGTCTGTAGTAGATGACCTCTACCTTGATGAAGGACTTAACAGCTTAAGACTCGGTGGTGCCCAGTGAGAGCAGGTAGGCGGGGCATGCTTCTATGGCTTCTAGAAGCTACTCTACACGTATGAATCAGGTGGGAATTTCAACAGATGGCTTTTTATAGATAATGTGTACTTTCCTATATTCCAGTTTTCATTTTTATGGGTTTTTATTCTAGACCATTTTACCTATAGCTTGTACCATTACTCAGTGGTTGTTTAGTGGCATGAAATTTTTCCTTTCCTATTTGTGGGATGTGGTTGTGTGTGTGTGCATATAGGTATTCAGGAAAATGCCTCCAACATGCAGGTTATCACCTTTGGCTCTAGTAACCAACCCCTAACCTTTAAGAGGTGTGCATGGGGGAGTCACAACATGGCCCCCATGGGATAGGTCGTGACATTTAAAAAAAGTTAAAAATTTCATAATACTTAAATTTTATTATTATGAAAAAAATGAATTTCATTTTATTAATTAAAAATTATAATGTTCTTAGAATGTTTTTACAATATAAATATGAAAGGCCTAAAAAAACTATTTTTAAAAAAAATATATTTTTAAGTATATTTTGAATGTATTTTTATTTATTATCATGAAAATTATATTTTAGGGATGATAAAATATTTCAATGTATATTTATATCTAGAAGTGATATATGTTCATTTTAATATATGAAAACATAAATCATAAACCAATGTTATTAAACATAAAATGTCTTCTATATTGATATACCCATATGATTCTACAGATAATAATTAAATCTTGATATCAAACAAATTTATATTTAAAAAACTCTTTATAACCTCTACATAAGATCCATGGGTATGATAATTGGTTTTAGAAGCCACAGGCAGTGATTCAATTAGCATAGATTTCAATGTGTTTTTTATAGGCTTATGAATTTCCCATAAACGATTTTTCTCAAGCATAAATTGCTTGGGTTCATATTGGGAATGGTATAGGGAAAGACCTAAATAAGCTACCACCATTTTGAGATTAGATAAATGAGTTGCATATGGAAGAATTCCTCTTCTAGATTCCATTTCTTCCTATATTATGTATTGATTTTGCGATATGGGTACTTCAATATATACAATCTAATTTGGAAAAAATGTTTAAATTTTACTATTTAATATTCATAATATATCAAGGATTTTCATTTTAATTTGGTATAATATCTAAAAACATGATATTTTACATATTATCTATTTTAAGAGAATATATAATGAAATCTCAGTTCATTACAGTCTCTCCCCTTAAATAAAATTCATCCTCAAAATTTAAATTACCACATCCCAAAAAAAAAATATCTTAGGGAATCTAAATTACAATGATAAATGAAGATATAATTTATAGTGAGATATAAACCTTATATAGATGAGAATCATATATAATTCCTTAAAATATTAATATCACTTATATTTAGTATCTCTCCAACTATTTGGTCAAATATTATTTCATTATTAGGTATGGAGGCCCACATTTTACAATTTGTTTTTAGGGAGCTTATTATTATTAATTCATTTATATAATATCATAAATAAATATGAAATGAGTTTTCATTTCCCAAGATAATGTTTCATCTAAATGGAGAGAACTAATCCATTACTAAAATAATGTTAAATTTATTTAAATGAAGGATAATAATATTTCCACAAGGCAAATTCCTATAAATATCATCATAGAATACAATAATAATACCAGAATAATATTACATCAATAATCAAGTAATTTAGGTGGTCATTTAATGGTCTTAGAAAAATTATTTGATATACTAGTGTTCATAAAATCCAATTCTCCCAAGACATATACAAATTTTGACTATAGATCAAGAGTACCTTAAATATCATGATCTACATAAGGGGTATTGATTACATAGGTATTAAATTATCCTTTTCATCTTGGTTGTGTGTTATGCTCATCATCCTGGTCACTCCTGAGATTATAGAATTGAATGGGATAATTATAAATCCCCACACATAATACATTGGATAGTTGATGGTGATTTAGGATTAAATCTATTTCTTTAAATCATGTGAACAAAAATTTCTATATTTTCTCATCATTTGGATGCTCAATTACCCCCACACCCATATGTAAAGAATATACTAGTCTCCTTAAATAAATTATCTCAGTGTATTTTCCCATAGTTTATATATATATGTTATCAAATACTCACTCCTTTATCATCTTCATTGCCTATATTTTAACAAGTCTCTACATTTATCTTCTTTAGGGTAGTCATGATTTCAACTATGGAAACATTGTTAACCATATTTCACAATAGACGGTTTTAAATAATTAGGGAATTCCTCATTTTAGATCCAATTTTGTTGGGTTGTTCGTTGAGTAAATATCTACATTATCCCACACACCTAAGGATCCTTCTAGTTCCAAACATTATTAAATTTAAAAGGGTATACTTGAGTGATAAAATGCTAAAAATTAAAGTGATTTATCATAATCAAAAACATAAAATGGATTAAAACATAAAATTTTATACCCTTATAATCACATTATTTTATAATTCATATATATATCTCAATTTAACCAATGTTACTTTATGTTGGGTTATCTTATACTTCTCAACCTAAACCCTTAAAGTATCTAGAAAATGAATCTTTTATTGCTGCTTGTATAGAGTATATGATCTTACAAAACTAATACCTCTAATGTTTCCAACCCAATGTGATGTTAAGACTCTTTTTCATACAACATGTCTTCATTTATTTAATAACCAAAATGCCCAATTTTGTATTGATAAAAAATGGTACAACTATTCTTGAGCCTGCATCCACATTCCAAAATATCGATAAAAATATATTTTCTAAGAAAACCACATGATCAAATCATTACTAATATTTTAGGATAATATCCTGTATATAGATTATTATCAAGAGTTTTTTCTATTTTTCTCTAATATTATCACCAAATGAAACTAATCTAATATCCAAAAATTAGTAATCCTTGATCTGATACCAAATAACGAAACCTAATCTAAGCATTACAAAAATAATATAATGGTTTCATGGGTTTAATAATACCAATCAAAAACAGCTACACCACCCAAGGACCTAATGTTTTAGTGTCATAGAGACTAGATACATAAAACAATTAGCTAAAAAAATTTGTGAACATTTCACCATTTCCATGATAATTCAGTCTCTCTTCTACAAATATCATATGATATAATCATATTCATAACCTATGGAATATAAAAATAAGAAATGGGTGAGGTCAAAATCTTCGTATGGGAAGATATATCAATATTTCATTAGGAGTTAGATCATAAGAATATGAGAAAACCTATGGATGGGATAAATTTTCTATTAAAAATAACATGAAACAATAACCACTGTTCAAAAGTCCAGACAGAATGACATGTAATCTAAAAATAACAAACATATAATATAGATGAAGTGAAGGAATCATGACACATTAAACATGTTTCAAGGAGAATAATCATAAACATATATAAATATGACATGTAATTGAATCATAGTATAACTAAGAATTATGGAAAAAACATAAGAATATAAAATCTAATGAACAATTATTACCACATCACATTAATAAAACCATTGAAAAAAGCTTCCAATATATCTTTCATAGAAAATATATGTGAACAAATATTCCTGCTTCTCATTTACACAATAACATTGTGAACAAATCCTAGGACATGAGTAACTTGTGAACAAAGCTTCCCGTATCTCATCCACACAAAATACATGTTACCAAAGATTCCAACATGTCATCCACACAAACATTCATTATCTCGTGTGATATGAATCCATAAAAAATGAATTTAAGGAAAGTATAAACACCCTATCATCATCTATACATATGTGAGCCTCATTTAAGAAAAAATTAATCATATCATAAAGAATCCATAGAAAAATATGGTTTTCTTAATCTGTTCCAAAACATTATATAACATGAACCTAATAAATCATATGATATGAAAACTCTCATTCTACAAATGAAATAATATCATAATAAAAAAAAGGTTGATAAAAATTCAATTGATGAATAATATAATTTTTAAGATGAAATTAAATGAAAATATAAAAGTTTTCACAAATCCCATTAAAACATTGACATAAAAATTACTTAAAAAATAATTTTTATGAATGGAAAGAGAAGAATTTATAACAATATTATAAATACATCCAAATAAATTATCCTATACAAGGAATATAGGTTATAAAAATAAATGTGATGTATATTTTTAAAAATGTAACTATTTTTAAAGGGATGGGAAACCTTATTATTATTATTATTATTATTATTATTATTATTATTATTATTATTATTTTGGAACACATTTTTTTTAAAAACCACATCATAAAATGAGAATTAGTCATTAATTTTGAAAATTTGTATATATAATTTTGAAAATCAATTAAAATTATCTACATTAGATTTCCAAAAATTTGAGATGGAAATTGGAATCATTGAATTTATGGAAATGGATGAAAAATATATTAAAATAAATCAGAATTATTTTTAACATAATTACATTTCTGTTAATGAAATAATTGGTTCATCAAGGAAAAATACATCAGTGTGAAACCCAATTTCCCTAGAAAAGAAGATTGAACTGAAAATTAACATCATAAAAGAGTAAAATAATTCAATAATAAAATATTATAATAAAAATGTAGTGATTATGTCTCAAGAAAAATATTTGAGATAATAAGAACCCTTAAAATATGAAAATATTACGTGGAAAATCAAGGAGTGACTTTAACAACATAACGACAATACAAAAAGATTATGAGAATTAATTAAAGTGAGGGAACAATGAAATATTATAAATAAGGAATAACCATGATGGTAATGGGTTTATTATGAACATGTGGGAGAGTACTAAAATGGAAATCAAAAGTCTTATAAAAAATGTAGGGCTTGAATTTAAAAGACAGGGAGAGAATCAGTGAGTGATTTATCCAACATAAAAACTAGGAAAAAGTGATTATAAAATGGATTTAATAACATATATGGTTAATATATAAGAATTATGGAATAATATTTATAATAATTGTGTGATTATTAATATATGAAAAAAATATCAAATTCTAGAGGGATAAAAAAATAAGGTTCTTGAATCAAAAGTAGGAGGAGAACCCCTACCTTGCAATGTAATTTATTATTGATTAAGAGGAATCATTAGATAAATAAAAGGTAATTAAAAGGTATTTATAGAGGGAAATGAAATATAAATTTTCTACAAATTCAACTATGGTTAATAGTTATGAGATAATGGGTGGGAGTGAACTCCTTTTACATGTGAAAGATAAAAGAATTTTCTTGGATACTAAACTAAGGTAACATGCAAAAATTGTGTAACAACCCATATTTCCAGAAATGAAAGACTTTTTGTTTTGGTTTAAATTTATTTATGAAACCCTTATTATGTTTACCAAGGAATTCATAGGGGTCATGACGGTTCCATTGGCATGTTCGGTGCCCGAAACTCAGAAAATTTGAAAAATAAACTTTGTCACATAGTTTGTAGAAGCTTTGCTGATCATCTCACTTGACCTCTACTAAAAATGTGTGGTAAGTTAAACGAGAAAATGGGGATAAATTTTTTTTCAATCTGTGACCAAAGGTGAATTCCTATACAGGCCATATATTGTTTTTTATAGAGTTTTTTTTCTACAATTTCCACACAGCATGGGAAACTGTGCACCTTAACCATGCGAGGTATCTCTTTAGGTTTTTGGATTAGCTTGGTTTTCAAATAGTCTATAAAAACCATGTATACCATGATTTTAATGTGAAATTAATTTTTCTCCATTAATGAATATATATAACCCTTTTCTTTTTCCCCTTCATATTTAAACAGAATAAGAAGCCATTCTCCTCCCTATGAACTCCCATTTTCTTCAACCTATGTTCTCCAATATCTCCAATGTCTAAAGTAAAAACCTAGCATCGTCAAAAGAATCAGATACATATTTTTATTATGAAAATTAAATTTCATATATATCTAATTTTATATTCATATCCATTATACAATTTATGTTTATGCTCTTTTCCATATTTTTAGGGTGTTGGATATTTTTTTGATTTTTCTCAACCTACTTAAAATATGAGGCCACAATCTGATAAGGGGTCACCAATGGCCCTATAAAAGGTTGTATAATTGTTTTAACCAAAATTTATAGTGATTTAATATCATTTATATTGAATCTTACAAATTATTTTACTACATGTCACCTAAAAATTGATTTTTTTCATTCTTTTTGTCATACACACATTGTTTTATTCCATAGGATCATTGTTTCATGTTTTGAAGATGGTTTCCTTGATAAAGAAAATACATTGGGAATTTTTTTTGATTTAACACTTATTAATTTATTAATTATCATATAAAAATTACTTATAATGATTTTTCATTGAACCCAAGCCACCTCCCAAGAGATTGGGATGACTTATAAATGGGATTTCGCTTGTAGGTAATTACACAATTAAAAATAGAAAATTTTAAAGACCATATTGATACATGTAAAAGAAATTTCAATATTTTATATATCAAATGGAATGTATTAAATTGATTATATTATTCATTGTTCCTTTCCTACCTTAAATGAAATTAATAGTTTAAATGGAATGAATTATTTAAGGCTGTAAATGGTGATTCCCCAATTACTTTTGGATTTTTGAATTTATATCATGGGAGGTAATACCTCATGTTTATTTGAAATATTATTTATCCTTTGATATAGAATGATGGTGGGGTTTCTATTGGGAATGATGATTTAGGCTCCCTTACATTGGGTACTGAGCATAATGTTTCACACCATTGAATCAATTTGGAAGGTGGGAATGAATCACCGCATCTATTTTTTTTACTGTTAGCATGATGAATCAAAAAATATCATTAGTGGAAAGATTTAAGTCTCCCAAAAATTGTGATATGTTGGGATTTTACGCGCTATTGGAGCTTATTGGATTGTTTAGAATGGTTACAGATTACAGAGTTATGCCTCAGTCCAACCAACACCTAGTATCCCAGGTATTTGGATAATTACATCCACATATACTGGACCCATATTGGCTAATACAATATATTATTTTACTATATATATAATTTATTAATATATATATATATATTAACTGGTTAGACACACTTTCTTTCCCTGAGCTGAAGTACGTAGAGCCAATGGGTTTCTGTTATGAAACTAAGATGGCATGTACTTTTATTTAGCATTGATGTTTGTCAATTTATACTTTCATACTATTTATCTATTTTCACATAGTGTATTAGTTATAGACACTATTGTTGGTGGCCTACTAGGTTTTTATATCACACTATTCCCAGGATGAATTTTGCACTAGGGTAGATTACTTGTCTACAGGTATGGATAATGGAAAGCTACCTACAACATATTATTGATATGATTTACCTATAGTTGGAGCATAAAAGCTTAAAACCAAAAACATGCTCAATATTATAGTGGAATGACCTTTTGTTATTTTATAATTTTATGTATAGAATGATTTTATATACATGTACCTTGATTCCAAATTATTTATCAATATTCCATGAATCTATGTATATGAAACCTCATAGTGGATTTTGTTACTATTATTCAATTATATAATTATTTACTCTTCCATAATTTTTTTCTATATTTTTTTTCTTCTTTCCACTATAACTGTTTATTGGTCTCTCCATTTAGTGTCTGTTTATATCAAACTTCAAAAATTGTATTCTTAATGTTAGTCATTTATTCCACTCTGATTAGAGTGTATAGTCTCCCCACCATGCCATCTTTAAAACCTCACTGCCATTTGGAATCTTCTAGTATACGGGGAGGTGCACATGAGGCCATGCAACCCATCAGCTGGGGGAATGGGTTATAGAGACTCTAGGTCGGGATGTTACAAAGTGATGTTATGAAATACTTTTCATCTGTCTTACTTTTTTTATATTATATGGGAGACTTGGAGTTAAATTAATTGGTTAATGACCACATTCTTAGACATGGCTAACCCATGTACAAGGGAAACCGAAACTACCTTGGATGTGGAACACAAGTTATTGTTGTTTATGATTATGTTTCATACAACTTCACCATTGGTTGATGCATATGTGTTATACTGATATTATTATTGGTATAATTGAAATAATAGTTATTTTACCTTGGCCTGATGAAATGTGGCTTTTTGCATTAGATGCATCATTAAAGTCACAATAGGACAAATATTCGAGGCATTTAATTATGACACATCTACATTCAACACGCACTTTCTTATTGAAAACTACTATTTCCATTCTTATTGCCTAAATTGGGGCCAACTTTTCTCGAAGGTATTGGGAAACATAATTAGCACTTAATGTGTTTTCCTTATCCTAATAGTGTGTTGATACATAAGTTAATGCAGGACACTTATGTAGTTATTAATAAAATATTCAGTCGGCGACCATTGATCACATGATATGGAATGCATCATGGTACATGTTAAGTGGTTTCCATATGTTGGTTCAAAAGGATCATAGTCCCTTATATATTTTTAAATTTTGATCCATCAAATTCAACCATTTAATGAGATTTAAATGTTTTTCAATGAACAAAAATTAAAAATGAATATGAATTTTAATTTAAGAATAACCATATTATACATGTGAAATGAAGATCTAGACCTAAAATCAGCCTCTTTACTGGGTAATTGATGAGTCTCATAAGTTCTTCTGACCTACTATGGCCTTTATCTATTACCTATTCCCACCATTAAGAGTAGAGGGAAGATAATGATATTTCTATATGAAGGCTATCTACCTATCCTATTTCTATATCTGCACCATTTCATTAATAAAGACCACTTTTGTGGCATGTGTTTTTCAATGTAGCTTCATGCCTTGACGACATCCTCCAGTCATATTACATGATTTCGATGAAAAATATTCTCCTAATGTGCTGATCCTTGATCCGCTGGTGATCCTTCCTATAGTGGCACCTATGGAAATAATCCCTACTCCTGATAAGGGCACTAATGCTTAGTTTCGAGAGGCATTTCTAAACGTGTTATAGAGTATGCAATGTTTTTTTTGGCATACATAGACTATGGAATAGTTGAATTGGGAGTTCACTTCGTAGCATCCTCCCACCATTTTGGGGGATGGAAGACCAGATGATACTGAGTTGTGGATCAAATTATTTCTTTCAATATTTGATAATCTGAATTCAACTCCAAAAAAATGGTGAAATTTGATGGTTATATGATGATAGATTATTCTTGGTGGTGGTGGGATGTTATTACCCATGAAAATTGGTATAGTGATATGGTTTGGGGTGATTTCCAGACTATATTGTATGATTAATTTGTTCCCCAAATAGTAAGGGTTGATATAGATAAACAATTCATGAACCTAAAACATGGAGTTATGTTTGTTATGGAGTACTACTTTCACATTATAGAGTTGAAGTGGTTCACAATGACTTTTCTGGGTAATGATTTCATGAATTATATTATATTAATAGATTTGATGGTATATTCCATCATATATCATGTAAATGTATTTAGGTTGAACATTATTTTTGAAATCTTCAACCATGACCTTTTATAGGGTGAAATTTGAGGGAAGCTGATTTTGTGAGTTAGGGATGTCCAACAGCTAGATATTTTAGAATTTCTTCTTCTAGGAGAAAGTGATATAATGAGGCCACTCAGAGAGGTAGCATAAGTCAATATCCTAATGTTGATATATTTATGATATTTCACCAATATGGGTGGATAGGACACATGAAGCCTTAGTGGTTATGAGATCCAGTGGACTGCATATGTTGCTATTGGATATCAAGTTTTTATATAGATATTTTCCATCAGTACCTTGTGAGTGGGGGTCTACTCCTATCCCATTTTATAGAGTGAGGCTGGAAACATCATGTTAGATTGGAATATAGAATACCACTAGATGATCATGCCAGGGTCACAATCAAGGTGGAGGTTTTCAGACTCATGATTATTAGTGCCAACTGATCATAATTTCTTAGGGGAGTTAGGTAGCGACTCAAGGTCATGTTATAGTATAATTACCTATAGTCCAGCCTATGCCAAAGGAACAGGACATCAGCCTTCTAAAGTTTGAGGCACTATTCAAGTAGCCTAAACTTTAATGTATGTTTTATTTGATATAAGCGTGTCTGAATCATTTATATTTGAAGAAATCACAAAGAGTATCTGCCTTGTGATCAAACAATTCTATGGTGTTATAGTTCTTTATACCCTGTTAGTTATCAGATCAGAGGGATTTATCCATTTAAAGGATTTTCCCAATGAGGTTGAAAGATGTCTCTTTATATGGAATATTTTTTCCTTGACATGGTGTGATTTTATGTAATCCTCCTGATTGAATATGTAGTTCCCTATCAAGAAAATATAGATTTCCATTATTAGAGGGTTATGTCTACATCACCAGAGGGTGGTAGTAATGTGCATAAGAGAGAATGAGATGTTCGTGGGACCTAAGATGGGTCTGAGAAGCTGAGGATGGGTAGTGTGACATATCATATCCACAGTCATTTCCAAGATGACTAGGGGTTAGAACCTAATGTTTTAACTCATGTATTGGAGTATATCAGGGATTTCTTGCCTGACAACTACTCTATTCTACCTCCATATTAAAAGGTAGATTTTACCATTTATCTTGTTCAAGGAGTAGTACTAGGGACCATTATTCATTATAGTATAGAATCTATGGACTTTCTAGAGATCATGAAGTTGTTGGAGGACTGGGAGGCTAATGGATTTATACACCCCAAAACATCTGTTTGGAGTTATCCAGTCCTTTTTTCCAAGGAGAATTTTGACATTAGGATGTCCAAGTATTATTATTGCTTGAACCACCTAATCTTAATGAATATGTACCTACTTCCAAGAATAGATGAAATCATTGATATTATCTATGGAGAGAGTGTGTTTTTTCAAATATTGATTTTAGGTCAGACCATATTTAGGGGAATGCTAAGTTCTCAGACCAAACTATGAATAATTTTAGGAGAAGGTATGCTCTTTATGCGTACCTGGTTATGTCAATTGGACTCATGAGCACAAAATCTATTTTCATGGCTGTTATGAATCAAGGTTTCTAACCATATATTTATTCCATAGTGGTAGTATTTGTTGATGAAATTTTAATGTATTCACACTCCAGACAAAACCATTCCCACCATCTTGAGAACATACTGAATATAATGAGATAGAATCGAATCTATGAAAATCTCATAAAATTCATCTTCTGGACCAATAAAATCCACTTCATTGGCCACGTTATCTAAAATTCAGAAGTTTTTGTACAACAAAAGAAATCGATAGCTATATTTTCCTAGGAACCACTCATGAACATATTTTACATACAAACAATCTTGCGTCTAGATACATATGACAAATACTTCATCCATGATTTATCAGCCCATACAATGCCTCATGTTGGATTGATACAGAAGGGTTTGAAATTCATATGGTCAATAAAATCTGAATAACCATTTCAGGAGTTAAAGTTTGGTTTAAATTGAGGCCCGATAAGGATTCTTCTATGTTTAGGAATGATCTATAGAGTTTATGGTGACACATCCGGTTTCATTATTGGAGGGTTTTTATATAGGATGAGTGATTTTTAGCATATGCGGCTCATTATTGGAGGTCTAAATAGTTGAATTACTTGATGAATGAATATGAGATAGCTTCTGTAGTTTAACATCTATGCTATTAGAGAGTCTATTTAGTTGAAGATAATTTTTTGGTATTCTGTGATCATAAAATCCTTAAGTACCTATTTACACAATGTGGCCTAATTCAAAAGTAGCATAGTTTGGTTGAATAACTATAGACAATTGATTTTTATCTTAGATACATGTATGGGAAAAGAAATATAGTGGCCCATTTATTGAGCCATATGACTCAGATACAAGATTTTCATGGGTCTATTAGAGAATGAAATATCATAACCATATTCTCAGATATGTACATTGATGTTCCAGAGGATCAAGGTCAGACTATCCTCATAGTAGTAGAAGTGACTTCTACACTACCTGAATGGGTATGAATGGGGAAAGTATCTGATCTTAAGGACACTATCCTAATAAAAATAATCTCAGCTGAGCATACGTATTTATTATTTACCATGTATGGGTATGATGATTTACAATTCTATGGGCGTGTATTGGTTCTAACCGAAATTAGAGAGGAGATAACAACGATATTTCATGCATGAGCATGGGTAGATCATCCTAGTGTCCCTATGACCTATCAGGATTTACAACACTAGTATCAGTGGCCTGGTATGAAATGGTAGATTGATGGCTTCATCATTTAGTGTTCCACCTATTATTAGGTGAATGTTAAACATCATCAACCAATGGGGATTTTATAGTTGTTTTCCATTCCAAAGTGAAAAAACAATGATGTTTCTATGGATTTCGTGACAGTTTTAGCTAGATCACCTCATTGAAATGACATATGATATGTTTTCATTGATCATTTTACAAATATCACACATTTCTTATGTATGTGAGATATCTTCTTGGTTAAAGAGATTGAGAGGTTATACACCAGGGAGGTTGTACATCATCATGAAGCTCCACTTTCTATTTTTTTGAAATAAATATTTTTATCATTTCTAAACAATGGTCATTTTGATTTTATATAAAATCTGTAATGATTCATTGTTATATCATGTATTTCATGAATAGAATATCCCACCATAATTACCATTAGTTTCATTGATTATTACATTTCTTGTTCTCAAGGTTATTTTCAAATAAAAGGTTTTAGAAACTATTTTTTGTTTTAAATTTTTTTCTTTAAAGTATAAAGGTCATTTTCCCCAATAAATGCTCTAAATGTTTTGAAACATTCATTTATAAGTTTTCATGTTTATTTTCATTGAAAATTATTTCAAAAATATTTTAAAAAAAATTAATTTAAAAGAAAATTTATATTCTCTAAGAAACATTAGGAGTAATTTATCTATACAAATAATTATCTATATAAGTTGGAATCTGTTGATGTAACTTATTAATATATAAGGATATAAGATAAAGATACCATTATTCTTATTTATTTTAATGTTTTTTGATGACAATAGGATTATTAATCTAGTTTATTTTCCATGGGTTATTCCATTGATAATATTTTTATGAAACCCATTTCATTCACCATGGGTTATACAATGAATAAATTCTTATGTAAACCTATTATTTTCTATAGGGTTATGTTATGATTAAACGAGGAGATTATTATGAAACATGTATCTTTTCTACATGTTAGGATATGATGAAATGGTTATGAAACCAATTTAATGTCATGGATTATGATATGATGAGGTTTTTATGATCTTAGGGAAACTATTAATATGGTTTTCATTGTGACATGGGTGGGACATATATATCATGTAATGAAATGGTTCATGATTTATATAGAATGATATATATATAATTGGAATGAAGAGTAAACCCTATGAAGTAATGTACTTTGTATGATGTGATAGTATTGGGAGTGAACCTTGACTACTATGATGGTTTGGGTAGTGAACCCATTCCACTAAGATAAGATTGGTAGTAATCCTAGACTACTATAGAAATGATTTTCAATGATTATGTGTATGAGAAAATTTTCTTTCATAGGTCAACGTTATACTATCATGGATCATGTTTTTTGATTTTATTATGATTCATGTCTTATGAACTTGAAATATTTCTACCATGACTCATGATTATGATCTTTGATCTGCGGGTTGTGGAATTCAATTATTTTTCTCATCTTTTTATACCTCTATTATTATATTATACCTATGTATCTTCATTGTTTACCCTTAATAAACATCTAATATCACCCTTTATTATGTATCATTACCCATTTCATGAATAATTTTTTAATGTAGGGAATGTCTATGAAGTGTACTTAATGGTAAGATTAATATGGAAAACATTGAAGATATTTCCTAAATTAAGATGAATGTGTCCCAATTTTCAAATGGTGTTAAAATATTTTAGTTATCATGCATGATTTTGTGTAATGTATTTAATTTCCATCTAAAAATATTTTAAATCATTGTATGAAAGTCATGGGTTATGTAATATATTTATATTATGTGGCTATATGTGCTTTGAGAAAATAAACATTATCCAAAGTAGGTTTGATATTTAGATACTGGATTCATGGTATGATGTGGTCTCCCGTAGTGGTTAGTGTGACTTGATTAGAGACACTTTGGCATTATCCTAAATGGGTATAGTTGGTGTTCAAGGTGGTCTAGTTAATAATCGTTGACTATACCTGTATTTTCTATGTACATTGGGTGTTACTTTTTTCCTGGGTGTATTGCATGATAAACATCATTAATTATATTTCTATTTCATTGAAATATACTTGACCATCAATATAGTCCATATTATTGAGTCATTAGGGATTCTTATAGGCTAATGGACTCACCCCTACCTGTGCACGCAACATGGGTTTCAATATACATGGGCTTACATTCTAGTATTCTCTCAGAACATATGAATTTCGTGTATATGGACATACAATACATATCTATAAGTTTGTGGAGGGTGATTATTTGAAAGGATGGATAATGTGAGTTGGTTTAGAGGCCATTTTTCATTAATTTTTTTATCATGTAGTGGCTAGTATCACAATTATTATTTATATATATAGCGCTTGTTATTCCATGTTTATGTACTAGTACTATATTATGTATTATTGCATTATGTAAAAATATTTATTACTTTTTATTCTAAATTGTGTTGGAATTTTTGTTTTCATGTCTTATGTTTACATGTTATTGGGATGTACATTTTACACATGGGTTATGTTGAGAATTTTGAATAATCAAGAAATACCCTTATACCTATTATTAGAGGGAATATTCTCCATAAAACTAATTTTGGCCAATTGTAACTTGTTTATAGAAGCTGATGCAAAAGGAGGCATACATTAAGATTTCATAACACCATCAATTAGGCATTGTTTGGGTGTGTCAGGAAAGGGATTTAAAAAAACATTTTTAATCATTATCATTTATTGAATGATGTTGTAATTTTAATGTTACATTAACAAAATTCTGATTAAGATGTCGTTAAATAATGTAGTGAATTCTTAGCCATTGTAGGTAAAAAATTTGCATCAACATGGGACACATTAGATTTAGAAAGATAGTATAATAGTAAAAATGAATTAAAATATATTTTTTGGGTAAAATTTTTCAATTATGGTTGAAGAGTGAAAACAGTAGATACATCATTCCAAGTAAAAAAAATTGGAATTTAAATTTCACTTTCTTATGGGTAAGATTTGATAAAAAAAAGTTAAATATTGAATTATATCTAACTTATAAGGTTCTCATACCTATGTTCACCCATGCTGATCACAATATCATTCTTCATATATATAGAATTTTTTCTACCATTATTATTTAAATGAAATAAAGGGGCTATGAAATTTCTATGACTCTCATCGAGGAATGAATATAACATTAATCTTCAAATAAATGATATCTTAAGGAAATGATTTTATGGAAATAGAAAAATGTAATTGTAAAACTTTCTGTTGATTGGGTTGAATAATATAATTTTTTCAATCTATTATGAGGGTTTTTCTCTAAGAAATATAGCAATTTATTATCTTAAAACATATGACTATGTATCATAGAGTAATAGGGTTTATCGAATGAATGTAAAGTTCCATGGGATATTATGGGTATTCATACCCTAAATTGCAACATTTTTTTGTTAATAACTATTCATTGAGGTGAATAGAACATTTCATTGTGGTATGTATACATGTTTTTGAGTCATATATTCCATATATGATGTTAATCATGACCCTATCCAACATGTATTAACCATTTTGATAATGAGATATTTTAATCATGGTTTTATTTGTTTCCATGTATAGACACCAAAAATATGTAAATACTAAGATTGTGCATGATATATGATCATCATAAAGAAGTTATATATGTTGTTATCTATGATGTAGATTCAAGGAATTACACTAATTATTTTCATTGATATTTCATTAAATATGATACTGGTAATGTCCAAAATCATTTTAAATATAAATGAATTAAGAAACAGATCATTAAGATGAGTATGTTTCTTTAATATTATATCTATTAAAATAATTGTTACCTCACTTTTAATTAAATTCCTATAAAAAAATTAGCATATGAGACTTAATAGATAAATTTTAATGAGAGGATAAAAGGAATTAAAAGGTAAAACCATTAAGTTTATGATTACATGATTACAATTTCAACTGAGAAATGGTTATTGATCTATGATGGTGGTGGGAGAAATGACCTTATGATAATTAATATTTTGGAGTGTAAAAATATGGTCTTTATGGGTGCTTGTAAACTTCATATAATTGTCTTAATCTATGAGAAATGTTATCAAAATTTAATGTACTTTATTGAACACTAAAAATAGGTTTATTCGGGGATTGAAGAGGGGATACACTTTGGTCTGAACTTCTATGCTGACATTGGTAATATTTTATTGGATTAAAGATTGTTTTTTGTTTAAAATTATGAGTGTTAAGGGATATAGTTTGAGGAAACTTGGTATCATGACCCACTCATAGGGAACAATGATTTATTTTTAGTGGTCTTGTTGGAACATAGGTACCATCATTGTGGTTATTTCCAGTTATTGAGGAATTTCACTAAAAATTTCAATGCATCTTTTTTATCTACTATATTTTACTAAGAACCTAATGTCAATATAATATATCACTTGAGACCTCTGGCAAACTAATAAAGTGTTCATATTGGTGATTTTAATCATTTCACCTTACCCCATGATCAACGAACTATGGTCCCTAATTTTATCACGTCTTTCCCTCACCGAAGGCCAAAGTATACTCTTATTAGAAATAATATGGTCTATCATTAGAAACCGTTGGTGGGTCTATAATTATTTTTATATTTCATGGATTTTACTAATAATACATAATGTACCAATATTCTAGGAAGGGGATCAAACTCCCATGAATATTAAAATTTTCGTATATATTCTCACAATTTTTAAATAGTCTACTATATTCATGGTTGTTTAATATTTCACCATAAATTCTAATTAGAAACCTAATTTATCTTCTTATAATTCAAAAAATAGAATTTTTAGAAAATATATTACATTAATTATATATAGTAACATTTATATCATATAAAAATATGAAATAAATTCCTTTAGGAAAAAACCGATTGTAATCATGTTTCTCATGTTATTTGTGTGGCTTTTGTTATTCCACCACTGACCATAAAAAGTCACACCACTTCCATCACACATAACACCCTACTATGATTATCCACAATCTTCAAAATAAGGGGTTCTATGGTGTAGTATGGTGTGATTTTGACTTCATAAATCACTAGATCATTTCACACCTTATATAAAGATGTAGACCAGAGTCACATAATTTCCTTCCATTAGAGAGAGAGACAATTATCAAGCTAATGAAAATTTTGATTTTGGTGATACACTCTATTGAGGGTGAAGCTATGATAGGTCAGGGTGATGGTGACTAGTACATTTTGGTTAAAAGGATACTAGGAATAGAGGCATAGGATGACGATAGGTTCACCATCAACAGCTAGTTATATAGGCTATGGATATAACAGCCCATCAACCATCTAGATAATTATGATGACCAGATTGTTATATTATGATTTAAACTTCAATAAATTGAATGAATAATTTTTTGCATGATTTTTTTTCAAGCATTCATTTTAATTCATCTATATGATGTATTTACCTTTACTTGAGGTCCTTGTCTTGATAGAGAGGTGTATATAGGGGTTAGCTAGTTTTGTATATACATATAAATCACTATGTAATGAATGTCTAGTTTAGAAGATGCAGATTATATGATTTTTTTTATTCACATCCATTGAGGGATATGGAAAAATAAATTTATTTTCTATGTGAAATGTAGTTATACTAGTAACCTATGGTTTCCTCAAATAGTGGAGTGCACAAAAATAAATTATAATTTTTTATTAGTTAAATAGAAGGGTTTTAGTGTGTAATTTTGAATTAAAAAGGTAAACATAGAAGAAAAGTAGTTTGGAGAAATTTAGTGAGATTGGTGATTGGTTCAGGATTGTATTTATACTAGTGATGGTATAATTGTTCTCTACATTTTTTTATCTTCTCACCTTTTCAATAGAAAAGTTCCAAATTCCCTAATAGAAAAATCAAATACCTTAAACATTAGTTTAATGTAAAGTATGGTCTATCAATGATGACTACAAGATAGAACACTCTACCTATGTCTAAAATGTTAGTGAACTGTTGTTAAATTACCAAGTCAAAACCCAATTGGTTGTTGGTGTTCCTAGAAAATATGAGTTTAACAGTTCTCACACATATGCTAATAATTTATTGAAACTCTATATCTAATGCATACTATTCAGTCAAGACAAGATACACTAAGTGGAGATAGATTTTTTATTATCAAATTTATCAAAAATAGAGAAAAAGTTTGATTCCATGTCCAAGATTTAATTCAAAGTATTAAACACTCTCAATAAACTAAGATCAATTAACAGTATAAAGTATTTATTCATTAAATAAAAAATCCTCAATCATGATAAGGTTAAGACATCCTCACCAAAATCACTCAAAATACTAAACCCACCATTTGATAGGTACTAGAGATAAATGAGGTAGAATAACACATTATAGAAGTAGTAAAATATAAAAATAAAAAACAATCATGTCGGAAAATGAATAAAAAATTATCTAAAAGATCACTGATGAATCCCCTTTAGACTTAGTCCTTTTTATCATATTGTAGATTCTTGGATTCTTCCTTCTCACCCGTTAGTCAATACAATAAAATATTATCCAATAAAATTTTAAATATTTCCTTATTTCATAGGGATTCAAATCTTCACAATCCTGTATTCATAATTTTTTTCTTCTATTATTTTGATAATGATCAGAAAAAACATTGTCATGATATCCTTGGTGACTAACATTGATGTGTTGTATGAAGGATTAAATGGCCACCCAAGGCCTCTATTCAATGTCTAGATGAATCATATAATGTCCCCTAGTTTTTACCAATTGGAAAATTTCACTATGTGTATCCTTAATTAAAATGTCCTCGTAAGATGAACTATCTTACATGAGGTAAATATTTATTTGTATAGTTGAATTATCTTATGGGTTGTTATTTTTTTAATATTTTTGAATATTTTTGAATTAATTTCATACCTCAGAAATTATTTTATAGGTGGATAAATTCCTTTAACAAATTTTTTCTCACTTGAAATACTATTAGGTGAGGTACTTAATTCTCGTGTATGGGGATTTTGTAGATGATTGAAATCATAAATGTTCTTCCATAATATAAATTATCTAATGCACAATAATATTCCATTTCCAATTTTCCTGTTCATCCAAGTGTTACCATAACTTCTTTATTTAAATTCTAGAACAATTCAAACCATTAGGGATGACCATTAAAGCACAAAATAAATTAATCAAGATGAATCAATCCATTTAATTCTAAATATTAAATATAGAAATTATTTATATAATTAATTTTATTTCAAAAATATTTTCTAAATTTATCAAAATGACACTACAATTTCAAAACTAAAAAAATATAACTACATTAATAAATCTGTGGGATGGAAATGAATTTAATTTTATAAAAAAATGATGAATTTATTACCCATTTCAACTACACAACACATAGTCCTTGGGTTCACAAACAAGTGATATTCAAAATATTACCCAATAAAAAATTCTAGCACAATACAATATGAGTTACCTATTTGAAAACTTGGTCATCATGTTATCATGTGTCCAAAATGGATTAGATTTAATTTCCCTCATTTAGAACATTTAATTGTATTCCAATTCCTTAATCCTATAAATTGCATTTATATCTACATTTCCAATAATAATTAATTAACACACAAGTATGAAACTGCTTTTTTTTTACATTCCATGATCATGAAATATTTATCATAGGATTGATAAATTTATTCATATCAATTCATTGAATCAAGTATTGATTCATACCATGAGGGATTTTCAAGGTTGTTTTACTGTATCTTCACTGTGGATTCTATTGAGAAAATTTTGAGGTAGATTATTGGGGTTGGCTATATGTTGAAGCAAAATTAATGATTTTTAGTTTTATTCAAGAATGTGTTCTTCCCACTTCTTCCTATTCTACATTTTTAAATCTATATTTGTGAGTTATTTAGAAACAATTGAAACCTTTTATCATTTCAATAGTAACAAACATTCTTTTTCAGGTTTCCTTTAGCATGTTAAAAAAATTCCTTATTTATTTTTTTATATTCTTGAAGGGTAATAGGATGTTTTTTAATATATTTGGTAGTTGTGGTATATTTGTTTCCCTAGTTATTAATTTGTTTTCCATACTTTTGATGTTTTATGTATTTTCCCAAAATAATCAGCACATCCTTTAAAATAGAAAATATCAACGAGACTTAATAGATTCTATAATATTCAATAATATTTTGGTTTCAAAACCTCTATAGATATCCTCTTTGTTCCCCTTTATTTTCTTAGACAGTCATCATTATAAATTTTCATCATCAATGACATGTTTCTTCTCTATTTTTCTTTTTCTCTAGTAGTTTTGTTTTAGCTCATCCAGATCTAATATTTCTAGGAATATTTTAAATTTTATATTTAAATAGAGGTTATTTTTTAATTGATACATATGTATCATTCTAAGACTATATTGTTTTGTTATAAATGACAAATTTACACCCTTATAATATTGAATTTACTCTCAAATCAGTATAAAAAATTTGTAACGCCACAATATTTAGAGCAAGAAAATTTATGAAACAACTTCTATTTGGACTTCCTATCAATTCCTTTTTAATTAAACTCCACATAGATCATAAATAAGGTATTATATAAAGGTATATAGGGTTATTGGTTTGTAATGTGGCTTACTCGTGATTTTTAGGGCTATAAGGATTATATATCTTGTTGGAAAAAATTAATTTTCAATAAAATAGGGGATTCAAAATAATGCATCAATCAATTATAGATCATGGTTGTTGAATATTCTGTTGTTTTGAATATATTTCATAGAAATTTATAGTCATTAAAACATGTATTAGTTCTATTAAAAAATAATATATTAAAAATAAGATGTTAAAATTTGTTCAAAGGTCTTCCGGGTAAGTGATTAAAAATTAATGACAATATGTCATGGTCTGAGATTTAAAAATATGTCATCCTTTCATTAAATTACTTCACCTATAATATGAAAATAATTTTATTTCAATATTCATCTTAGTTGAGTAAATTACTCATTCATTTCATAATCATTATCATAGATTAAAAAGTTCCAAGTGAATTTAATTTGAGATCAATAGGTTTCAAAAACACAATAAAAATGAAAAAGATGGACAATTTAATGAAAAAAGACACAAAAATTTGAAAAAAATGAAAATTAAATAATTAAAAGGATAAATTAATATAACCTAAATGATGTAGTTCACTTAATTAATTTAATTAGATTTAACATGTATGAATATTTCATATGCACTCAAAATAACTAGACAAGTGTTATGGAGAGAAAAAATGTGATGATATTTAATTGATAAAAAGGTTTGTGGAGTGTGAGACCCTCCACTAGTACATAGGGAATGTTTCCATAAAATTTAATCACTTATTACCCATGAATAGTAAATGGGTTTTCCTTTAATTCATTCCCCATCTACAAAACAGAAAATAATATACATTAGTAAATGTAAATTGACCTTCCCACAAGGGAAAAAGTTTACCAAAAATCACATTGATTTTTTAATTTTATAAAAATACTTGATCGGTTTCATATAAATATATCTCTTTAATCCACTTGTAATAATCTAATATAACCCTTTCCATTTAGATTTATTAATTCTAAAAGGTTTATGTATAAATTTCGTCTATATCATATAATGAAAATTTTATACACATCTCATATCTGCTGAGGTCTAGATTCATCTATCTTATAGCCCAATATATTTTTCAATCCATCTACAAAATTTGTTGACAACAATTTTCATAAATAAACATCCATTGTTTTATTCCAATGGGCCTTTTATAGGATATCATATAATCCCATATGGAAACTTTCAACTATTTGGATCTAATTTTTTATTTTTCGACAATATTTCCCATATACACATTTATTTATTTGTTTGAAAATAATTTTTTTTTAATTTTATATATGGGTAGAGTGTTGATGTGTTATGGTTTGTTCCATACTTACTATTGAAGGCCTACCTACTCCTTTATTCATGGGTGGATCACTTGGCTAATGATGATGGTCCATTTTTTTCTAAACCAATATGAAATTTTAGATCTAAAAAATCAAAAATAACAATATCATAATAGTGTGAGTGGATTTGGATTTCAATCATTTTGAAACATAGTTTATATCAAGAATAATATAAGATATTCTTAATGAAATTGGGATGAATCACATAAAATCTATTGTATATAATTAAAATATTTCAAAAAAATAAGTTATTATATTTTTGATCATATCTAATATTTTTAAATTATTTTGAAACAATTGTAATTTGTCACATTTTTATGAAATTCATCTGCATATTTAAACAGAATGGTCCAATAAATTCTAGATTCCAAAAACATAAATATTATCTATTAAGGTCCAATGTTTCTTCTATAAGATAATATATAAAAAAATTATAAAATAGAATATATTTCACATTTAGATTAACATTTTCTTATCACTTGGGAGTTACTAAATTTCCAAATATATTGATCATCCCTAATGTAGAATTTTGAATAAGACTTATGATTATGAATTTGTTTGGGATTTAAATGATATGGTAGTTAGGATGTTACCAAGAATTGTACAAAGTTATAAAACTAAGGTATTTCACCTTCAATTAAATACTATTTCTCTCATAGTAGGTGATCATTCAATGGTTTATAGTCTGGAATTTACATTTTAGTTATGTTGGATAGTCGACATTAGTGATCAACCACTTGGTTATTATATCCTTTATTATCTATGATTTACAAGTTCATATCCTTCTAAAGAAACATCCAAATGACCAACCTACGATTTATATCTACCTTATTATTCATGTTTATAAGTGTTGCATGATTTGAAAACACAATGACTTTAGTTCCAATAAAATTTGATTCAAACTTATTCAATGAAAAGTAAAAAATGACAAAATCCTTTTTATTTTTTGTATTAATGAGTTTGTAAAAATATATGGTTCTTAAGAAAAAAATCAGTTACATGGGTTCTATCTTCAATTAATTGGTAAAGAACTAATCATGTAGATTGGTTGAAAGCATCAACATGTATATCAAAGGGGTTCTCCTAGACAGGTGGTTACATCAATAGAAAGGTGATAAATCAACTATTTAATTCAACAAAATCATTCTGGATAAGACCTTTAAAATCAAAATACGCATCAATTAAAAGTAATCTAAAGAGTTTAGGATAAATATTACTAAATTCATATATGAACCTCTTCTAAAATCCGTCATGCGTAAGGATGGATCTAAAACGTTTCACACAAGTTCGGTAAGGTAATGAATACACGAATTCATTTTTTTATCTAGTTACCTCAATTCCTTTTTTTTTGAAATTAAATTCCATAACAATATTACTTTTCTCTAAATGAAATTAAAATTATCATTATTCCAATCCATATTTTTTTAATTCTTTTTAAACATATTTTATATTTTTAAAAAAATGATCAAATAAATTTCTAAATAGAAGAAAAACATCCACAAATACCTACTGGTATTATTCAATGGAGGGAATTATAAAACGCAAATGAAATTCTCTTGTAATAAAATTTTTCAAAAAGGCATGTAAAATTTATCTTCTCTTAGTCCTCTTGGGAAAATGGAACCTTGAAATATCCGAAAAATACAAACAATAATGAGTTTTTTCTACCATACGTTCTAACATTATAAGGCCCCAACCTTAAACCTTACTTAATATTGAATTAAATAAGTAATTCCCATTGAGGATCTTTTCAGGTTTTGAGTTTTAGAGAATTAGGACATAACTATCACATCTCAAAAGATTACAAAGTAGACACTTCTACTAAGTTTCCATAAAATAAAAAATCTTAAAAAGAAACATGTGTAGTTCCTTGTTTTAGATAGCATGAATATTCCTTTATCCCTTCCTTGACCCTATTCCACATTATGTCATGTGAAAAACATTTCAAAAACTTGGGGTGAGCATAAAAAGCTCAGTAAGGGATACACAAAGAAGCAAAACTGTTAGTTTTTCAAAACAACTAGTAAACCAAGAATACTTTATCAAAGAAATACTTTTCACCTTTATGAAGAAGAAAATACTCTTCATTGAATAAAATATCATTACGTACCCTTTTGTATCCAAAATATTACCATAAAACCCATATAAAGAACACATAACATATAAAGGTAACTTGGGACATAAACATACTTAAATGGAATAACCATACGGTCGATTTCCACACATATCACTTAATGGAGTAGCCATATGGCTGACATCCATACCCAATGAATTGGAGGTTATAACGTAACCACCCCTCCTGGTTTTCACGGAACCACCCGTCATATAGTTTATCGTGTAACCACCCGTCAAATGTACAAGTACCATTATAAAATCATAACACATAAAACAAATATAATGGAAAGATAAAATTTCCACACTTTGATCACAATATATCACTTAAATATATTGTCATAAAAATACATTATAAAAACCATTTTCAATACCAAAATACTTAAAAGAGTATATGGTATTTATTTCATTTTAAAAACATTACGGATTGTTGAGGAAGCCAAAGACCAAATAATACTCGCGGTGGCAGAAAAGGTCGTTGTCACCGTATACGTTAAAAGAAACATTCCTTTTTTTCGATTAGTAAAACTGTTTGTAGAAAAAGAATCCTTTTGTATAAAATTAAAAGTCAAAGGGGTTTATACACCGTATAAAAGAAAGCCTTGTATTAGAAAAAAATAAGCCTCAATGAAAGGAGATTTAGACGAAGTCCCATACCTCGTGTCCGATGTAACTCGATTTCACTTTAATATCCTGAATAATAAACTAGTGTTAATTTCTACTTGCTTAAAAAACTTTTTCAAGATTACTATTACTTTAATATCACTTATTTCCATGTTATAAACATTATGTAATCATTTATGTTAATAATGTTCGTTTTGTCGATATCTGGTTCATAAGTCAAAAATGGACTTCTTACAATTATATGTTGTTTATGTGATCAAATGTTCATTATATCCAGAATGATATTCATGATTTCGATATCATATATATCATATATATCCAGAAGATACATGTATTTATAATAGTACATAACATTTAGAGGTATGAAATGAAATGCACCGTTCATGGAGACGGTAAGCCTTACGTACGCATAAATGATATTTTCATTTCTATTTCGTACTTAATGGGGTGAAATCATAATGATATAAGGGTATATTATAATTCCAGTATGACATCATATATAATAACATTTACTCCATTCTATATACTTCCCACATATCTCATTAACGAATCAAATCACTTTGAGGGGGCGGTAGTCCGCACATCCTAAAATGAAATTATCGTGTTTAGCCATAATGGAAACCATAAAGGTATGCCACAAATGAAAAATACATAAGCTTAAGGAAAAGGTAATCATAATTTATATCATATATAAATATAGTGACACCTTAATTGACAACATGAAAGGTGTTAAAATAAGATTGAACAATCATCGTTTCGTGAGGCAGAAAATCGCCAACCACAGAAATAGAATGTTCTTTAACCATTAGACGAAGGTGTTTGTAGGTGTAGCTCTAATACGTCTCATAAAAACATCCTAGTATATTTAAGATACTGGTTTTGTTACAAAAGAAAGGAATAAAAAGATTTTAGGGGGTTGGAGAAGCAAAAAAAACATAAGAACATAAGAGAAGACACTACCATTAAATCGGGTAATCTTTTTGATTTGAGATCAAAGGCTTCCTTCGAAAGACTTCTGCCCAAAGTGAGGCTTCTATGGGTAATATAAGGATGTGGAGAGACAAAATGGGCAGGGTTTGGCAGATCCAAAGGTCTGAGAGGTGTGGGTAAGGTGGTAGAGGTGGTGGCCTTTTATAAGAGGAGAGGAGGGGCACTCTTGGAAAGTTATAAAAGGTTACTTTATTATAAAATGAGTTTCGGTTTTTAAAGGTCCCACAATTATATATTTTAGGGATAAGATCGTAAGAGTTCGAAATCCATCCATCCAATTGCTTTTTTACAAGTGTAGGTCTTAGATATTATATTATTATTTCATTTTATTTAAATCATTAAATAATGAGGTAATCGCTGCATCATCATGGTGTCATAAATAATTTAATTTATTTAATGTCCAAAAATTATAAAAAAATTAGCATGATGTAGGAAATCCTTTTATCTTTTCAGTGAATATTTATAGTCAAAAATATTACCGGTATAACCCAATTTAATTTTTTTTAGTAAAACCACACATGTTTGGGACATTTTTATTTTAACTTTAAATAAAAAGTAATTAATGTCATTTTCCTACCAAAGTGGCTCCATGGGGTCCCCAAGTTGACACATGGATTTTGTTTGTCGGCCATGAAACATCAAATAAGGTTAGGACATGTGTCAAGGACATTTCATATTATTAAAATGTTATTTTTACCTTAATTTACACTAATTACCTCTAATCGCGATTAAAAACTTAAAAGTTACTATTCACCAATAAAATTATTTTAATCCCATTGAACCACATTTTAATTCCTAATGAAAACCATGTATGTAGGATTTTTGAAATTCATAACACAGAGGTGGTGAAATTTCATTTAAACGAAAAAATCAGTTTTTTAAGTACCACTTAGTGGTTTCACTATTCATCAAAAATTGATGTTTTTTAGAAAAAATACCAAAAATTCACCCTAAGCTATATTTGATATTCCAAATTTAAAAATGATGTCTATTTTACAAAATTCAAAACATATAAGTTACATTAATTAATTTAATAATTAATTACCACTGTCAGGACAAATAGTGTGTTTTTATGAAAAAATATATATCAAAAGATTGACACTAGTTTATGTCCAATTTCAAAGTGAAACTAATTCCAACAAACACTATTGTATTAAATGGTAAAAATATATTCTAATTGAACTTTATAAAAAATTAAAAATATAATCTAATCATTTAAAAAAATTAGATTAAAAAGTGGTTTTGAATTAAAATACAACATTTTTCACTATTCATTAAAAAATGAACTTTATCGGAAAAATAACAAAAATTTACACAAATTAAATTTTGATGTCCCGATTCTAAAGAAGAGTTTTATTTGGTCCAATAGAATGTATAATAGTGAGAAAAACTATATTTAATGACGGTTCACCATCTAAATGCGATAAGTGGACCTTTAGTGAATATTAGATTATACATACCTAAAATTCAATTATTTTCGTATTTTAAGCATTTATCCTTTATTGGATAATTGTAAAAACATTTAACAAACATATATAATCATATTTTAGTTATTTATTATCATTCCCACCAATACAACGACAATGTGTTAACTACCATTTAAAATAATATTATTTTATTACTAGTGTGCAACATAATATTTCAAAGAATTTCTTTGTTGCGTATCGGATACACTATCAAACATAGAAAACCCTTTAAAGTAAAATTAATATTTAATCCGCAAATATTAATAAATATGAATTTTTTTTATTCTTTATTTACCTGGGATGTTACATCCTTCCCCCCTTTTCAGAATTGCATCCTCGCAATTTTATTCACTTATCAAAATAAGTGGGGGTATTTATCCCTCATAGCATTTTCATATTCCCATGTTGCCTCTTCAACCATATGGTTTTTCCACAAAACCTTTACCTGGTGAATTACCTTATTCCGCAACACTTGCTCCTTATGGTCAAGAATCTGGACTGGTTATTCTTCATAAGAGAGATTCTCTTCCAACTGAACTACCTCTGGGCTCAAAACATGAGATGGATCTGGCATGTACTTTATCAACATCGAAACATGAAAAACATTGTGTACCTGAGATAAATTCGGTGGTAAATCAAATCAATAAGCAACTAATCCAACTTTCTCCATAATTTCATATGGTCCAATGAACCTTGGACTCAGTTTTCATTTCTTACCGAATCGCATCACACTTTTCCATGGTGAAAGTTTGAGAAAAACATGATCAACTACCTCAAAAGATAGATCCTTCCTCTGGTTATCCACATAACTTTTCTGTCTGCTCTGTGCTATTTTCATGTGTTTCTGAATCAATTGAACCTTTTCTACCATCTCTTCTACCAATTCTGGTCCCATCAGCTTCCTTTCGCCCACTTCATCCCAAAAAGCTGGAGTTCGACACCGTTTTCCATATAATGCATCAAACAGAACCATTTTTATACCAGAATGAAAACTGTTATCATATGAAAATTCAACCAATGAAAGATGTTGGTCTCAACTTCCCTGATAATCCATTGAACAAGAACGTATCATATCCTCCAACGTCTGAATTGTTCGTTCTGACTGCCCATATGATAGAGGATGAAAAGCTATACTAAAATTTAATTCTCTACCAAACGACTTCTGAAGGCCTTTCCAAAAATTAGAAGTAAACCTGGGATCATGATCAGATACAATAGATAGGGTAACTCCATGGAACCTGACTATCTCTTTAAGATACAATCGAGAAAGTTGATCTAGAGAGAAAATATCTCGAATAGGAAGGAAATGAGCAGATTTAGTCAAGCGATCAACAATAACCTAGATTTCATTATTACCTCAAGATGTCTTCGGTAATCCCACCACAAAGTCCATGGATACATTTTCCAATGTCCACTCTGGCACCGATAATGACTGTAACATCCGTTTCGGTAACTGCCGCTCGGCTTTAACCTGCAGGAAAGTCAAACACTTCACAATAAAATCAACAATATCTCTTTTCATTCCATCCCACCAGTAATACTCCCGCAGATCCCTGTACATCTTAGTACTACCAGGATGAACTGAAAACAGGGAAGTATGAGCCTCATCTAACAACTCATCTTCAACTGTGAATCACAAGGCACACAAAATCTCTTCCCAAACCTCAAAACACAATCATTATCAATGTTAAACTCAGGAAACTTACCCTTCTGAATGGGCTCTATCTTTTTCTACAATCCACTGTCTTTCTTCTACACTTGATGAATTCTGTCTGATAGGGATGATCTCACTGACACCTGAAACAAAACAGAAGAACTTTCTACACCAACAACTTCTATTACAAATTTCATCAAATCAAAAACCAAAGGATCTCGTTCCAAACGTAGCATGGTTAATAAAGCATTACTTTTTCTACTCAAAGAATCAACCACTTTATTTTCTTTTACCAGATGGTAATGAATTGTAAAATCATAATCCTTGATTAATTCTAGTCATCTCCTCTATCTCATGTTCAATTCTATCTGAGTGAATATATACTTTAAACTTTTGTGATCAGTATATATTTCACACTTTACTCCATACAAATGTTGCCTCCAAATTTTTAGAGCAAAAACAACAGCAGCTAATTCCAACCCCTGTGTAGGGTAATTTACCTCTTGAGTTTTCAACTGACATGAAGCATAAGCAATTACCTGATCATTCTGCATTAGGATGCAACCAAGTCTTTTCAAGGAAGCATCACTGTAGATAAAAAACTCAACATTCCTGGAAGGAAGTGCCAAAACCAGATCATTCACCAATATTCTTTTCAACTCCTGAAAACAATCATCACATTATTTTGTCCATAAAAAATTAACACCCTTCCGAGTTAGCTTAGTCATTGGACTAGATAACCGTGAAAAGTTTTCAACAAACCATTGGTAGTAACCTGCCAAACCAAGAAAACTACGGATCTTGGTTACATTTGTGGGTCTTGGCCATTCTGTAGCAACTTTTTCTTTAGTAGGATCAACAGTTATGCCATTTTTTGAAACAATGAGACCAAGGAAAGAAATTTGTTGTAACCAAAACTCACACTTTCTGAATTTTCCATACAATATCTTTTCTTTTAAGGTTTTCAAGATAACCCTTAAATGACTTTCATGATCCTCTTTACTTTTATAAAACCCCAAAATATCATCAATAAACACAACCACCATTTATCACCTCATTCAACTGAGTCATCACTGCAGTAAACTGCTCAATTCTGATTCCGACCATCTCTGGTTGCTGATTCGGAATGTCATTCTCCTCTGTATACCTTCCCAGAAAAGTTTCTCTATTTATTTTATGAAAAATCATTCTTAACACAGATATACCTTAGATGAAGAAACATGGTAATATTTAAATGATATATCATTTCAACCATACCATAAATTAACTTATAATTTAAAAATTTTCTAACTCTTAAAGTTGTCTAAACTGACCTCTAATACTAACTATAAAACCCCGACCATAAACCTTATGTAATATTGAATTAAATGAATAATTCACATTGAGGATATTTTCAGGTTTATATTTTTAGTGAATGCGTACATAACTATTACACCTCAAAAGATTACAAAGTAGACACTTCTACTAAGTTTCCATAAAATAAAAACTCTTCAAAAAACATGTCTAGTTCCATCTTTTAGATAGAATGACTATTCCTTAATCCCATCCTTGACACTATTCCACATTAATTCTTGTGAAAAACATTTCAAAAACATGGGGTGAGCATAAAAAGGTGAGTAAGGGTTACACAAATAAGGAATACTGTTAGTTTTTCAAAATAACCAGTAAACCAAGAATACTTTATCAAAGTAATACTTTTCACCTTCATGAAGAAGAAAATACTCTTCATTGAATAAAAGATCATTACATAACCTTTTGAAACAAAAAGATAACCATAAAACCCATATAAAGAACACATAACATATAAAGGTAACTTGGGACATAAATATACTTAAATGGAATAACCATACGGTCGACCTCCACACATATCACTTAATGGAATAACAATACGGCCGACTTCCATACCAAATGCATTGGAGGTTATAACGTTACCACCCATCCTAGTATTCACGGCACCACCCGTCATGTTTTTTATCATGTAACCACCCATCAAATGTCCATGTACCATTATAAAATCATAAGACATAAAACAAATATAATGGAAAGAAAACATTTCCACACTTTGATCACAATATATCACTTAAATATATTGACATAAAAAATCAATTATAAAAACCATTTTCAATACCAAAATACATAAAAGAGTATATGGTATTTATTTCATTTTAAAAACATTACGGCTTGTTGAGGAATCCAAAGACCAAATAATACTCGCGACGGTGGAAAAGGTCGTTGTCACTGCGTACGTTAAAAGAAACATTCCTTTTTTTCGTTTAGTAAAACGCTTCGTAGAAGAAGATTCCTTTTGTATAAAATTAAAATTCAAAGGGGTTTATACACCGTATAAAATAAAGCCTTTTGTTAAAACAAAATATGCCTCAATGAAAGGAGATTGAGATGAAGTCCCTTACCTCGTGTCCGACGTGACTCGATTGCTCTTTAATATCCTGAATAATAAACTAGTGTTTATTTATACTTTCTTAAGAACCATGTTCAAGCATACTATTCCTTTTATATCAGTTATTTCCATGTTATAAACATTATGTAATCATTTAAGTTAATAATGTTCGTTTTGTCGATATCTGGTCCATAAGTCAAAAATGGACTTCTTATAATTATATATTGTTTATGTGGTCAAAGGTTCATTATATCCAGAATGATATTCATGATTTGGATATCATATATATCATATATATCAAGCATATACATGTATTTATAACAGCACATAACATTTAGAGGTAAGAAATGAAATGCACCGTTCATGGAGACGGTAAGCCGTACGTACGCATGAAAGCTACTTTCATTTCAATTTCATATTTAATGGCATGAAATCATAATTATATAAGGGTATATTATAATTCCATTATAACATCATATATAATAACCTTAACTCCATCCTTTATATGTCCCACATATGGCATTAACGAATCAAATTACTTTGAGGGGGCGGTAGTCCACACTTCCTAAAATAAAATTATCGTGTTTACCCACAATGGAAACCATAAAGGTATGCCACAAATGAAAAATACAGAAGAATAAAGAAAACATAAACATAATATATATCATATATAAATATAGTGACATATTAATGTCCACCATGAATGGTGTTAAAAGAAGATTGAACAGTCATCGTTTTGTGAGGCAGAAAATCACCAACCACAGAAATAGTATGTTCTTTAACCATTAGATGAAGGTGTGTGTAGGTCTAGATCTAATACTTCTCATAAAAACATCCTATTATATTTAATATACTGATTTTGTTACAAAATAAAGGAATAAAAAGAGTTATTTGGTTGGAGAAGCAAAATAAAACATAAGAACACAAGAGAAGACACTACCTTTAAATCGGGTAACTCTTTTTTATTTGAGCTAAAAGGCTTCCTTGGAAAGACTTCTTCCAAAAGTGATGCTTCTAGGGGTAATAGAGGGATTTTTAGAGTCAAAGTAGGCAGGGGTTGTCCGAGAAAAATGCTTGAGAGGTGTGGGTAAGGTGGTAGAGTTGGGGGCCTTTTATAAGAGGAGAGGAGGGTCAATCTTGGAAAGTTATAAAAGGTTACTTTATTATAAAATGACTTTCAGTTTTTAAAGGTCCCAAAATTATATATTTCTAGGATAAGGTGTTAAGAGTTCGAAATACACCCATACAATTGGTTTTTTACAAGTGTAGGTCTTATATTTTACATTATCTTTTCATTTTATTTAAATCGTTAAATAATGAGGTAATCGCTGCATCATTATGGTGTCATAAATACTTTAATTTATTTAATGTATAAAAATTATAAGAAAAAAAATCATGATGTAGGAAATCTTTTTAGATTTCCAAATAATATTTATAGTCAAAAATATTACTTGTATAAACCCATTTAAAAATTGTTTTAGTAAAACAACACATGTTTTTGACATTTTTATTTTAACTTCAAATAAAAAGTGATTAATGTCATTTTCCAACCAAAGTGGCTCCATGGGGACCCCAAGTTCACCCATGGATTTTCTTGGTCTTCCATGAAAATACAATAAGGGTAGGACATGTGTCATGGTCATTTCATATTATTAAAACATTATTTTTACCTAAATTTACACTAATTACCTCTAATCGCGATTAAAAACGTATAATTTACTATTCACCAAAAAATTATTTTAATCCCATTGAATCAAATTTTACTTCCTAATGACAACCATGTATGTCAGATTTTTGAAATTCAAAACATAGAGGTGGTAAAATTTCATTTAAATGAAAAAATCATTTTTTTAAGTACCACTTAGTGGTTTCACTATTCATCAAAAATTGAAGTTTTTCAAAAAAATACCGAAAATTCATCGAAAGCTATATTTGATATTTCGAATTCAAAAATGATGTATATTTTAAAAAATTTAAAATATATAAGTTACATTAATTAATTTAATAATTAATTCTCGCTGTCAGGACAAATTGCGTGTTTTTATGAAACAATATATATCAAAAGATTGGCACTAGTTTAAGTCCAATTTCAAAGTGAAACTAATTCCAACGACCACTATTGATTTAAATTGTAAAAATAAATTATTATTTAATGTTAAAACGAATTCAAAATATAATCTAATAATATAAATAAATTATATTAAAAAGAGGTTTTGAATTAAAATACAACATTTTTCACTATTCATTAAAAATGAACTTTATCGGAAAAATACCAAAAATTTACACAAAGTAAATTTTGATGTCCCGATTATAAAGAAGAGTTTGATTTGGTCGAATAGAATTTATAAGAGTGACAAATACTATATTTAATGATGGTTTTCCATCTAAAGGCGATAAGTGGACTTTTAGTGAATATTTGAGTATATATGCCTAAAATTGAATTATTTTTGTATTTTAAGACTTTATCCTTTATTAGATAAATGTAAAAACAATTAACAAACATATATAATCATATTTTAGTTATTTATATTCATTCCCACCAATACAACGGCTACGTGTTATCTACCATTTAAAATAATATTATTTTATTACTAGTGTGCAACGTAAGATTTCAAAGAATATCTTTGTTGCGTATCGGGTACGCTATCGAACATAGTAACCCCTTTAAAGTAAAGTTAATATTTAATTTGCAAATATTAATAAATATTAAAATTTTTTATTCTTTATTTACCTGGGATGTTACAAACATATGGTTAATAATTGTTATGGAGGATTGAATTTTCTTCGTTAATTTTTTAATCTTCCTATAATATATTAAAAATCTCCCTCTATTCATAATTATAATAGGATTTAAAATATTTTTATAATTATTTAAAATGGTTAGGAATATTTTCATAGGAATTATGTGAATGAGGATGACCCATTTTTAGTTTAAAATATGTTAAATAGTTATATCCACTAATAATTTATTTATATCCATTTGAACTACCCCCATCATGGTTATGTGTACCCATTTTTTTGGGATGCATCGTATTTTCGAAATTTTTACACAACTAAAATTCCATGTGAATATATTTTGTCGTTTATCCCTCGAATATCTCCCAAACCCCAAACTATTTATTTCAAAATTTCAGAGAAATGATTTGAAAATTTTTTCCCATGGATTTTATAAATGTTATTGGAAATTATTCCAATAATTTTTACTCCACTCATCGTGTACACATACATAAAAATAGTGCGATAAAGTTTTAATTTATGATTTGGGAGACCCTATACATATGAAATTAGATGTAGATTTATCACTTTTATATCATGGATTTCATGGACACCCACTTATATATACGATTCCACATTATTTAATATATAATAAAATCCATTTAAAACTCAGAAATTACATCATCCTTAATACTAAAAACATATTTATCATAATTATGAGAAACCTCATACACTATGGTTTTTTTAATCATTATGTTTTTCGCATGGATAAAAATTAATGGAATGTACCTGGATCTCCAAATGGTTCAACCTCTATAATGTAGGAAAATTTAAGGAGTTATTACTCCTTTAATGGGTGATTTTAGAATAAAATATTTTGAATTGGATTGTTCTTTATCCAAAATCCATGGTGAGTATTCATTCATGAACATAAATTTTATAATTTAATGTCTTTAAGAAGGTTCCACAAATGTATGAGTGTGTGTGATGGTATTCTACCATAATCAATGATTATTACATAAAATTCACTTTGTAAAATCAGGTCTATCACTCTCACAAGGGTTCCTTCCAACATTACTACTGGAAAAACAACGGACCTATTTACATGTTTTATAAATACTCATGTATGATTCAATTATCTCTATAAAAAATATTTAAAAACAACGTGGGTCATAAAATTTATTAAATAAACAAAAAAATACAATTAATTTATTAAATGTATAAAAAAAATCGTGTAACGGATTGGAAATTTCATTAGATCATCAAATATTGTTAGAAATTATAGAATGATTAAAACTAATACAAATTTTACTAAGTTGATTTTCTCATTCCCTTGAAGTCTCAATTTCATTATTTAAAGATTATTAAGAAACATAGAATACATGGGAATATTCTTGAGGGAATCTGAAATAGGAATTTTGATTTCCAATTTCCTGATCATATCAATAAATTCTATTTGGATTTATTCTTCTTGGATATTTTTTATTGAGTCATCCTTGATGAGAATGTATGTGTGATATCTTTTTTATCCATTTGATGTATTTCCCATGAGGTTTCAATTATTTCTTAAATCTGTGGTTCAAAATTTTATTATTTATTTTTTTCTATCAGGGGATTCACTGGCCTGATTCCTATGTTGTCTAATAACTAGTTCCACCTAGTTTTATTTATCTAATTACATATCATGCTCCTCCCAACCCAGTTGTTCTAGTTTATGTTTTTTAGACCCTCCTTATTCACTAATTGGTTGATCTTTCTTAGTATCAGGTGTGGTAATGGGATAAATTTTATTTCTATTCTGGTAGTTATGATGATTACTTTCTCCATGGGGTTAGAGATTTTTTATGTTAGAAACTTTTATGGGTTTTTAGACAACAACTCAACGGGATTTCAGATATGATATATCTACCCTATCACTAAATTTATATGATTCTCAATATCTGGCTTACATTGCTTCTATACTTGTGGTGGTATATTGGTTGATGGATATTTATAAACCCTATTTATTGAAATTAAAAGTATTGTTACTAATAAGGCTGATTATATGGTTCCTTGTATGGTTGTTGGAAGGGTGGGTGTTTGGTGGAATTTTCCGCTACGGGAAAGGGGGTTTTATTGGTGTTCATTTTTAAAAGGGTTTACTAGATTAGATCAATAAATTGTTAATTATACATTGGGATTAGTTAAGCTATCTCTATCCATGATTTTTCTGGAATTATGTTGGATGGATATTTGTTACAAAACTCTTCATTCCTTATATTTGAACACATTTATTAGTAAAATGATGAGGGAAGAAACTTGAAATACAAACCATGGGAGAACCATGTTATTCACTAGTTTATTTCAAACCTATCTCTATCAATAATATAGTAAGTTTATACTTTCCAGATTCTAATAATTGAGATTATTCAGAAAGTCTTACATCATTAATGCCTATAGTTCATGGACAGTTTTTTTTCATTTTTTGTGAATCTTAGTAAATCCTTTCAAAGAATCCATATTCTTCTATTATTGATTTTTGAATCACAACTCCACATTAGGATGAATCATATATGTTCCTATTATATTATAGCCTTCCATTACAGAATAATTCTAAGATGTGGTGTTCATCTATTACATGATTTGAGAATCTATCCCATAGTGACTAAATCCTCTCCCAGAACACATAGAGTGTTTTTATAGATGATTTCCCAAGGACATAAACATGTTTATTAATAGCCTTTTTTTAATGGGAGAAGATATATGTGAGAATATTCATTTAAAATCATCATATTCATGGGTCCATATTTGTATTAGGATGTAAATAACTCTTTTTTAGCTCCTTCATGTTAAAAGGTGATTAATCTCCACCATAAAACCTCCCTAACTACTCATCTTCGCATTAGTGTAGAATAAAAAATAGAGGATTTTTTAATATTATTATTTGGATACTAACATTCTAATATCTAAAATTTATTTTGTAATTTATTTATTTAATTTTTAAGTTCATAATATATTTACAGTGCTAGAATCCAAATTTTATTTCATCGAAAAATGAATTTTGGGGAACAAAGATACCCCAATGTCTGGTTTGGGTTGATTGCATGATGTCTAGATCAATGTTGTATGATCCCATATTTTCTTAAGTTATGTTTTTCATTATGTTTTAGTTTGGCCTCTTTTTTTTATACATAATTTTTTCACCAGGTTTATGTGCAGGTTTAGTGTGTCTTGGGGTTAGGTACATAAAAGGGGAAGAAAATGGAGTTCCGGTGCATGTCGCATGGTTTTCACACGGTTAGGGAAAACCTTATGGGAATACCATGTAACTTGTATAAATGGATAGAATATTATGAAAATTTGGGGAATAGTTAAGAAAAAGAAGTGTAATCCCCAAGAAACTGTGTGAATGGATGTTTTTCGAATAGTGGCTCACACACTATTTGTGCATGGTTTGGTAAACTCTTCGGGTAAACCGTGCCGGTAAACTGTACATCATAGTTTTTTTTTAGAAAATTAAAAAAATTCCATCCCAATATTTTAAACCACAACTTGGGATTCTCCTACATTCCACCCCCTGCATCCCTAGTGACAATCTTGGACAACCCAAGCTTCCCAATGGTTTTTTTCCTTCAAATATTTTCTATTTGGAGCGTTGTTGGTTGCAGATCGATGCCCCTAGTGTGTCTGATGCTCATCTTTCTTCTCTTTTTCAGATTTGGGTTTTTAGTTTCTTCCATATCCTTCCAAATACCTAAAAACAAGAATTTATAGTGAAACCTAGTATATGGATTAAAGGGGTGTCTAAATCTATATCCATGGCCACGATTAAGAGTTCCCTCACCACAAAATTTTAGGTAGGTGGTCTAGAAGTATTATCCCACAGTTTTATTTTAGATTTGTGCACAGAAGCTTATGTTAACATTTTCCATATTTGTGTTCTCGGTTCCATTGGGGTGTTTGATAAAAGGGGGTGTCTATGAGACCCATTTAAACCCTCATGATCCTTGTTGGATGCATAGAGGAGGACTTGAACATTTTCGGGAAACCCATGGGGTTCACCCGAAATCCCGGACCTGGAGAGTGGTAGGGTTTAGTGAAGGATTAGAGAGTAAACCATGAATCCCATATAGAACATGTTATATTTGTTTATTGAGTTGAAAATAGAATGATAATAGATATTCATACGGTGATAAGGCATAATGTTTTTTACATGATATTAAAATAAACAACTTCAGCCGAATGGGATTTTGTAAATTATTTAACGAAATTTGGTTAGAAATGCCTTAGAGGGTTAGTGCATATTAAATTGTGAATTTGTAAATGGATTATGGAATGGGAAATAGAGAGTATGTTAATGGGATTTAATAAAGGTAATTGATGAATATGGTGAATTGGTTAATATCTAGGAAATTTTGGTACACCAAATGGTTGAATGTAATAAGTTGTTGTGTTTTGAGATATGGGAAATGTATCTAAAATGAATTAGTGGGTAAATTATTGAGAAATGATAAATGGGATCAATGGGTAAATGCATGGTCAATGTTGAACTTGGATAAGGCATAGGGTTGTTTGAATACATATAAGGGGTTAAGGAAGGAGAATGAGAAATTGGTTAAATGGATATGAATTGTTAATGGTAAATGTATTAACAGGTTATGGAATAGAATTAATTCTCAAGTTGATTGTTATGTATTGTGATCTCTAATTTCATCATTTATTCTTGTTTTTTTATGGTATGAATATGGTGATTGGATAAATATGCATCTGCACATGGATTTGTAGAGTGGCATATTGACATGAGGTTCTACGCCCACAGGCCAAGTTAGAATGATGCATTAAACTCCACCCAAAAAATACATGAGTTATAGAACGGGACAAAAGCTCTATTACCTTAACAATTTCATTCTATCCAGGCTGAGGCTTTTAGGAGAGGATAATGTATTGATGTGAAATGTGTATCTTTAGTGAGATAGGGACTTGACATATTTTACCTATGTATTGATATTGATTTCCTTAGACCATTGTGTAGACCATATGTAAGACTGACCCAATGATCATGTGTTAAAAATTGATTATGTGATAAAGATGTTAAAAGAAAAGAAATTGGAATAAAAAAAATCATGAATTAAATGAAACTTATTATTGAATAATATATGAACTATCCCTTGTTTAATTAACCCATACTATTACTTCCACACACTATCTATTCAATTGGAAAATTTGTAGACACTGTTGTAGGTGGCCTACTGAGTTTGGTACTCGTACCTTGCTTAGGCTGTCGTTGGGTACCCAAGTAGATTTCTTGGTTGTATGTTAGGACAATGGAAAATTACTATTGAGCCCTCTAGAAGATTCTTGATTTCATGTCTATGATTGATGTTTTAATAATCACAAATAATCACATACCATTAATGCTTAATCTGGTTTGATTTCTCATAAACTTATTTACAATCTGTTAATGAATATGTTATCACATTTTTGTCTATGCTTATTGACGTACAAAGTATTTTGGAAGCACCGATTCAATATCAACAGACAGCGGAAGCACTGATCGCATATCAAAGGACAACGGTCGCACCGATCCGATGCAAAATGAGTCACCGATGCAAATGACTCACCGATGCAAATGACTCACCGATCCGATGCAAAATGACTCACCGATGCAAATGACTCACCGATGCAAATGACTCACCGGTGAAAATGAATCACCGATCCGATGCAAAATGAGTCACCGATGCAAATGACTCACCGATGAAAAATGACTCACCGATGCAAATGACTCACCAATCATATGACAGACCGATGATGATCAAACTGTCCCACCGATCAGATGACAGACCAATGCTGATCAAAATGACTCACCGATCCGATGCAAAATGACTCACCGATGCAAATGACTCACCGATTCAAATGATCCACCTCTCAAATGACTCACCGATGCAAATGACTCACCGATGCAAATGAGCCACCGATCAAATGACTCACCGATCAAACTGACTCACCGATCAGATGACAGACCGATGCTGATCAGTCTGATTCACCGATGATGATCTATCTGAGTCACTGATCATTACTCACTAATGCTGATGACCTACCGATCACTTGATTCTTCAATAGTCATAAACAACTGTTTTAATTTCTTTATCTTTATCTTTATTTAATCTAACCAACGGTCATATTAGGTATATTTTAACGCTCTATCAAATAATTTATAAAGGTTGTCGGATGTCAGGAAACCGTACCTCGTACCTACAGAAAGGAAACTTTTTCTATCTTCCGAAGCACGTGACATAAATACAAGAATACTCTGCTGAAGATAAAAGAGTTGACAGAAGAACACAAGAGGAATACAGAGGAAAAGAAAGAGGAGGAAGAACCAATCAGAACAGAACCTCATACACAATCAAGACAACTCAATAAGAGTTCTATGCATACAAAAGAACACTGAAGAACTTCATCGACTACATCTCACTGCCTTTGAGCCTGAAGCATACGACACTCTTATTCTCAAAAAAAAACGAGAAGAGGACTCAGAATAAATTCTGACCAAATACAAAAGAGTCCAGAGCTACACTGAAATCATCAGAGCCATTTCTAAACTCTATATCTCTACTCTGTGATACATTTGTTTTACATTTTGAGCAGTGTGTGTTATCTGCTGTATTAAAAACACACACTGACTCCTGTACTTTCACTGGAGGATTTTTAAATCCTCAGAAAACCTTTTTACACTTCATTTCCCACTGTGGATAGTGGTAGAGGTCGTATGAGACCTGGACAGCTCTAAGCTGTTGTTTGTTTTCCCACACAGAACTGTGGTAGAGGTCTTGTGACCTGGACAGTGTGTTCACTGTGGTTAACCCCTATCCAGGGTGTGGATCATTTTTATATAAACATTTGAGAGGACTAAGTCTCGGCTTGAGACTGAACCTCTTGGTTAATTCTCTGTGTTTGTAGCTACATACTATATCCATACTACATATTTATTTCATATTCCGCTGTTATTACTTTGAAATATAATTTATTTTCAAAGCTACTTTGATAGTTAAACTCGCAAGTGTTTATATTTATTATAGACCAGTAAGTTAGTTTCAAAAGTTAATTTAATAATAAGATTAAGTTAACTGAGAACAAATCAATCTTTGAGAAACTAATTGAACCTTTATAATCTGTATAAATTCACTACAGTTTAATCTGTTTTTGAAATAGGGGGATTTTAATCAACATTGTTTTTAACAGAAAATTTTAATTGGAACTCAATTCACCCCCCCTCTTGAGTATCCACTCCGACCAACACTTGGTATAGGAGGTTGTTAATATTTTCTAAAAGTACTCTGTTTTTCAACTGTGATTTTAGTTGTATTTTAAAGTTCTTAAAATTTCTGTTATTTCTAAATTTTTATCTCTTTAAAATTATTTTTGTAATATCATGGATAATAGACTTGAGGGTTCTGCTACTAACCGGCCACCTTTCTTTAATGGAAACAACTATTCTCAGTGGAAGCTAAAAATGAAAATTCACTTAGAAAGTATGGGCTTTGATATTTGGATTGTCATTGAAGCTGAATATAAAATTCCCAGTACTGATAGATCTACTTGGGATGAACCTACAAAGATTGCTTACAATAATAATTGTAAAGCTATGAATGCTCTGTACTGTGCTCTATGAGATGAAGAATTTAATAGAATTTCTGCATGTAAAACTGCATATGAAATTTGGGATACCTTAGCTGTTTCTCATGAAGGAACAACTAATTTTAAGGAGATGAGATTGAATACCTATACTATTAAGTATGATAATTTTAAGATGAAGCCTGATGAACCCATTTCTGATATGTATCTCAGGTTAAATGAAATTGTCAACACAATGGCTTCTCTGGGAAAGGATGTTCCAGCAAAGGAGCAAATCATGAGAATTTTGAGATGTCTACCTGAAAGATGGAGAGGAACCTCTGTCTCCATTAGAGAATCCTGTGACATTGGAACACTGCCTGTCAAGGAGTTAATTGGTAAGCTGATGATGTATGAAGAAGAGCTTAAAGTAAATAAAGAAGAAGATGATGAACCTAAAAGGAAGTCTATTGCCTTCAAGACTACAACCTCAAAGAATAAGGATAAGGAAAAGCCTCAAGCTATCAATGAAAGTTTAAGTAGTGAGGAAAGTGAGAATGATTCTGACAGTGATGCTGAGATGACACACATTGCTATAAGATTTAAGAAATTCTATAGGAAGAAAAAGTTTTTCAGAAATTCAAACTACAAAGGCAAGTATGATAACAAAGGACACTGGAAAAAGGATTGGAAGAAGTCTGATAAATCAGATGAAGTTGTCTGTTATGAATGAAAAAGAAAAGGACACATAAAAACAGATTGTCCAAAGCTGAAATATAGAAAGAAGTATGAATACAAGGATAACAAGTACAAGAAAGCCATGAAGGCTACTTGGAGTGCTTCAGAAGACAGCACAAGTGAAGCTGAATCTTCAGACTCTGAAAGGAATCGAGCCAACATGTGTTTCATGACAAACACTTCTGAGGAGACCTGCTTGAAGAGCTGTCACAATAAGATATGGTACTTAGACAGTGGATGTTCAAGACATATGTCAGGAGACTTTTCATGTTTCAAGAGCTTAGTAAATTTTGATGGAGGCTTTGTCACTTTTGGTGCTAATTCAAAAGGAAAAATCATCAGCTTAGGCCAGATTGGTAACACTGATTCAATCTTGGTTTCTGAAGTTTTATTTGTCGATGGACTTAAATATAACTTGTTAAGCATTTCTCAATTGTGTGATGATGGTTTATATGTGAAATTTATAAATTATTCTTGCAATGTTTTTAACTCTAAAAATGTTTTAGTATTTTCTGCTTTAAGAAATGAAAATGTTTATGCTGTTGATTTAGATTCCTTAGCTAAGCAGAATATTCCTTGATTAAATGCTTTACATAAAGAGTCTTGGCTTTGGCACAGAAGATTAGGACACTGCAATGTACACTCACTTAGAAAAATTTCTAGGAAGAACTTAGTTAGAGACTTACCCAAACATGAATTTACAGTAGACAAAGTTTGTAATCCCTGTCAAAAAGGAAAGCAACATAATGTTTCTTTTAAATCAAAGAAAGAAGTGTCAACTTCTCAACCTCTTGAGTTGGTTCACATGGATTTATTTGGACCTTCTAGAGTTTCTAGTTTAAATGGGAAGTACTATGTCTATGTTTTTGTAGATGACTTTTCTAGATATACATGGGTATATATTCTAGATCACAAAAGTGAAGCTTGTTATTACTTTGTTAAATACTCCAAGACTCTAGAAAATCTTAGTGGACTCAAGATTAAGACCCTGAGAAGTGATCATGGTCGTGAGTTTGAAAATCATGAGTTTGATTCTTACTTCTCACACAATGGCTATAGTCACAATTTCTCTTCCCCTAGGACACCCCAACAAAATGGTTTAGTAGAGAGAAGGAATAAAAACCTGCAAGAAATAGCTAGAACCATGCTCAATGAATATGAACTGCCTATTTACTTTTGGGATGAAGCTGTAAATACAACTTTTTATGTCATTAATAGAGTCTTGATCAGACCAGTTCTTAAGAGGACCCCTTATGAGTTGTGGAACCATAGGAAACCTAAGGTTAACTACTTCAATGTTTTTGGCTGCAAAGTCTTCATTCTCAATACTAGAGACAATCTTGAAAAATTTGCATCCAAGAGTGATGAAGGAATTTTCCTAGGTTACTCTATCTCTAGTAAAGCCTATAGAGTTTTCAATAAAAGAACCAAATGTGTGGAATAATCTATTCACAACAAATTTTATGAAATTGATCCACATGAACCTAAAATCTCTCTTGAAGATGATATCTCTGGTTTGAATCTCAATGATAAATACAATGGACCTATAGTTAAAACATCAAACTCTGGAAATTCTCCAGAACCTGCTTCTGTTGAACCTCAATCTAAAGATGAATCTGAAATCTCTAGCCCTATCTTTTCAAGACCATCTAGGACTCTAAAGAACCATCCTTTAGATGCTATTGTAGGAAATCTAGATAGAGGAGCACAGACTAGAGCTTCTCTAAGAAATCAGGTTTAACATCAAGCTTTTCTTTCACAGTTAGAACCTAAAAATATCAATGATTCTATCAATGATGAATTTTGGGTAATGGCTATGAAAGAAGAACTAAATCAATTTGAAAGAAACAAAGTCTGGAAATTAGTAGAAAGATCTAAGGACATTTTGACCATAGGCACAAAATGGGTGTTTAGAAACAAAGTTGATGAATCTGGAAACATCATTAGAAATAAAGATAGGCTAGTTGCACAAGGTTACAATCAAGAAGAAGGAATTGACTATGAGGAAACCTTTTCACCTGTAGCTAGATTAGCGGCTATTAGGATCTTACTTGCCTATGCATCACATCTGAATTTCAAGCTATATCAAATGGATGTCAAAAGTGCTTTTCTAAATGGTTTTATTGTTGAAGATGTTTTTGTAGAACAACCACCTGGTTATTTAAATCCTCATTTTCCAAATCATGTTTTTAAACTTTCTAAAGCTTTATATGGTTTAAAACAAGCTCCAAGAGCTTGGTATGAAAGGCTTTCAAACTTTCTTATCTCAAAAGGATTTACAAAAGGAGTAGCTGATCCCACTCTTTTTATAAAAAGGATTTCAAAAGATGTATTAATAGTACAAATCTATGTTGATGATATTATTTTTGGATCTTTTAAAAATTCCTTATGTACTGATTTTTCAAAGGTTATGCAAAATGAATTTGAAATGAGCTTAATGGGAGAGCTTAAGTATTTTCTTGGTTTTCAAATTCTTCAAACTAAAGATGGAATTATTTTAAATCAAAGTAAATATACAAAAGATCTATTAAAACGTTTTGGATTGGATAGTATTAAGGAAAGTGATACACCTATGAGTACTACCTGTAAATTGTATTCAGATGAAGTTGGGAAACCAGTGGATCAAACCAATTACAGAGGTATGATTGGTATCTTACTTTATCTTACTTCTAGTCGACCAGACATTATGTTTAGTGTATGTATGTGTGCTAGATTTCAAGCTAATCCTAAAGAATCACACTTACTGGCTGTTGAAAGGATTTTTAAGTATCTTAATTATACTATAAATTTAGGTTTGTTTTATCCAAAAGGACAATCATTTAACCTAACTAGCTATTCAGATGCTGACTTTTCTGGATGTAAGTTAGATAGGAAGAGCACATCTGGAACATGTCATTTTCTTGGAAAATCCCTAGTAACATGGTGTAGTATGAAACAGAACTCAGTTGCATTTTCTACTGCCGAAGTAGAATACATAGCTGCTGGTAGTTGTTGTGCACAAATTCTGTGGATGAAACACACTCTATTGGATTATGGATTTGATCTTAAACATGTTTCAATTAACTGTGACAATACTAGTGCAATAAATATATCTAAGAACCCTGTGTCTCACTCTAGAACTAAACACATTGATGTCAGACATCACTTTCTAAGAGATCATTATCAAAAAGGTGATATTTCTTTGAAATTTATTAGTTCTGAACATAAATTAGATGATATCTTCACAAAGCCTTTATGCTCTGAAAGAATGAAATTTATTAAACAAGAGTTGTGTATGATTGATCTGTGAAACTGATCTGTGAAACCGATCTGTGAAACTGATCTGTGAAACTGATCTGTGAAACCGATCTGTGAAACCGATCTATGAAACTGATCCGTGAAACGGATCTGTGAAATCGATCTGTGAAACCGATCTGTGAAACTGATCCGTGCAACCGATCTGTCATACCGATATTCTTTTTTATTATTATATTGAAATTAATTAGTAAATTTCTTTTATACTTTTTATGGGAACCCTAAATGATAAAATAAATTATACGCGGCTATTTATCCTCCCTAAACCTTTGACCTTTCATTTCCCACCGAACCTTTCAACTTCTCTTCCCCTCTACTTCCAACCTTCGAACTCCTGCCTTCCCAAAATCCTCGAATGGCTAAGAAAAAGAGACCGAGCAAAGGACCGGATAGCCCTGTACCTTCAAAGCGTGCTCGAGGCGAGTCGAGTAGTACCTCTCAACGATCAGTAAATCCGAACCTGGAAACTCGGATTGTTGCTGTAGAAAAAGAAGTAAGCTCTGCATGGCTTTTTTCAAGTAAGTCACTGTTGCTGCAAGTTCTTGAATCGCAAGGATGGATAGAATGGTTTTCTGACAACTCTCGAATAGACTACCCGAAGCTGGTACATGAGTTCTATATGAATCTGGAAATCACTTTAGATGGTGTGGAGGATGCCAGGATGTCGTCTGTGGTAAAATGAAAGAAAATATCCTTCTCATCTAAGCAGTGGGCTGATTTCTTGAACATACCTCATAAAGGTCGGTATGAGGATTATGCTGGGAATATTCCACCAACATCTGATTACTTCTCTTATGAATTAGCTCTGGAGCTTCTGACAGGAATCATAGAGTCACGGAGAATCACAGCTTCAGAATTAGATGGTGAATGCAGACTTATTTTCAAGTTTATTCAGCACCAACTTTTCCCTAGGAGAGGAGATTTTTCTGCTGTAAAGTACCAGGATGTTTTCTTGTTGTTTCTTATGAAAACACATGAGAAGATCAATTTTTGTAGATATGTGATGGTACACATAGCTGGAATGGTAAAACCATCCAAGAAATCCACTTCCTTGTTTTATTCAAAGATGATATCTACCATGCTCAAGAATCTAGAATGTATTGATGAAGATGATGAAGTTAATGAAACAGATCATACCTTCTATCTCAACAAGGAGATCTGCAAGAGGATGAAAATCAATTGGAATCCATGGAAGAAGTGCTGGGTTGCAGATGAAGATAAATTGTATGAAGCCTACAATCCCATAGATCATGGAAAGAGGCCAAACGATTTGAGAGACCCTGGCTTGAAACCAAATGAGGAACCAGTTTATTCTGATGATGATGAGCAAGAAGAAGGAAAGGATGAGGCCACCAAAACCCAAGAGCAAGAAGCAGTTGCGACTGAGGAAGGAAGTATGTCATCTCCTGATGATAGGAGTGATCCTGACAGTTCCAGTCCCAAAAGAAGAATAGAATTTGGACCTTCTAGTCCACCCTTAGCCCTACCAGAATCAGAACCTATTCTTGGTGATGAAGAAGATTCTGACACTGAAGAATATCATAGTGAAGCTTCTGAGAAGAGTGATGATGGACGTGCTGATGATGTTGAGGCTGTTGTTGATGGTGATAACAGACCAGTGGATGGTCTTTCTGAAGATCAAATAGAATCACCTCAGTCAGTACAAGAAATACATATCAGTGGCAAGGATGATTCCCCAAAAATCAGTGGAACAACAAGCTATGAGAACCCAAAATACACCCTTGTGCTGCTGTTTGGGCTGACTACCCTAGTTATGTTGTGTTGGGCTTAGAATATTCTGAAGACGAAGAAGCAATGCCAGAATCTGCTGCAGCTGTGAAGAGGAACCTCCCACGAGAAGCAAGGTCTGTTCCTGCTGTTGATCCTACAAATGATAATTTACCTGGTTATGGAATCTCTCAAGCTGATCTTGATAAGTTTAATATTGAATTTCTAACCGCTGTGAGATCCACATTTAGAGAAGAAATTTCTAATTCTCTTACTCAAGTGTCTCTCCATGTTTCTGAACATTCATTGGAAGCCTTCTCACAAAGAGTATCTAATGCTGTGAAGCCAGACCTGGCCAATACTGGTGAACTTATTGGCAGGAAAATAGCCTTTTTGAATCAGACTATGAAGGATCTTCACACCGGCCTGGTATCTCTATCAAGCGAATTCCGATCAACCATCTCTGGTATGATGGAAGTTTTGAGAAATTTGATTGAACATCTCAACAAGTCTGACCTGAGGAAGTTGAAAGCTGAGTTAACTCACATAGTTGGCCAAGCCAGTATAGGCAAGGTAACCAAGATCACTACCCGTGAGCTAGAAGCTCTAAGAGAAGTTGTGCATGATGAGTTAGCTGCTATTAGACAAATTCTTGATTTAGAATCTTTGAGGAAGATGAAAGAGCTCTGTGATAACAGTCATAAGATGGCATTGGTGTATTCAGCAGATGCTAAGAAATCTCTGCAAGAGATCAAAGAGAATGTTGATAATTACTTTTCCAAGATTTATACAAAACATGAGATGACTGCAAGCTTCAAGGTGTTGGCAGAGAATCTGAAATTACCTCCAGTCACTCAGGCCTTCAAAACTAAAGTTCATCAGTTGCAAGATTTTATCCCTTCCTTGGCACAGTTCATGGAGAATAAAGATGATTTTGAAAAAGCTATGAAGTATGGAGCAGAAGTCATTCAGGACTTTATTCATATTTTGAAGCCCTATTTGCATGAACAGGCCACTGTAATAGTACTTCCTACTTCTGAACCTCTCAGTGACTCTGATGTAGCTCCAAATCAGCTATCTGTTGCTCAAGCTCTATCTCAGTTAAGACCAGTCCCTCAGCAAGCTTCTCAACCAGCTCCTGTTTCTCAACAACAACCCTCTGTGGCACCTGCTCCTACACCTGCCCGAGTTGTCCTACCACCACTTCAGATTCGCCAAGACCAGCCTGCCTCCAAGCCTTCCAACTTACCCACTATTGATCCCAAAGACAAAGGAAAATCCCCTTTGTATCCCAACAAATATTTGTGTATTGTTTTTGATAGGGTGAACAATGTACTGCTTGTAATAGTCTGTACTTTATCAAATATTTTTCTATCTATACTCTCTGCTGAATGCTTTTCCTTTCACTTTCTCTTATCTATTTTTCCCTCCTTTTTGATCATCCCAAAGGGGGAGAAGAAAAAGAATACTTTATGGGAGAAGAAAAATAATACTTTATGGGAGAAGAAAAAGAATACTTTATGGGAGAATAAAAAAGAATGCTTTATGGGAGAAGAAAGATGTATGGGAGAGATATATGGGGGAGAAAATATGTATATATCTCAGGGGGAGAAATCTGTATAATATATATGGGTAATCTAAATTAAGGGGGAGATTTATATATCTCTTTATATTTATTCTTCTTATGGTTTAATTCTCATTATGTTTTCATTAATGATATATCATATTATTTATATCTAATGATAAAGATTTGTGATTATCAAAAAGGGGGAGATTGTTGAGCCCTCTGGAAGATTGTTGATTTCATGTCTATGATTGATGTTTTAATAATCACAAATCATCACATACCATTAATGCTTAATCTGGTTTGATTTCTCATAAACTTAATTACAATCTGTTAATGAATCTGTTATCACATTTTTTTCTATGATTATTGACGTACAAAGTATTTTGGAAGCACCGATTCAATATCAACAGACATCGGAAGCACTGATCGCATATCAAAGGACAACGGTCGCACCTATCCGATGCAAAATGAGTCACCGATGCAAATGACTCACCGATGCAAATGACTCACCGATCCGATGCAAAATGAGTCACCAATGCAAATGACTCACCGATGCAAATGACTCACCGATGCAAATGACTCACCGATCCGATGCAAATTGAGTCACGGATGAAAATGACTCACCGATGCAAAATGACTCACCGATGCAAATGACTCACCGATCAGATGACAGACCGATGATGATCAAACTGACCCACCGATCAGATGACAGACCAATGCTGATCAAAATGACTCACCGATCCGATGAAAAATGACCCACCGATGCAAATGAGCCACCGATCAAATGACTCACCTATGCAAATGACTCACCGATGAAAATGAGCCACCGATCAAATTACTCACCGATCAAACTGACTCACCGATCAGATGACAGACCGATGCTGATCAGTCTGATTCACCGATGCTGATCTATCTGAGTCACCGATCATTACTCACTAATGCTGATGACCTACTGATCACTTTATTCTTCAATAGTCATAAACAACTGTTTGAATTTCTTTATCTTTATCTTTATTTAATCTAACCAACGGTCATATTAGGTATATTTTAATGCTCTGTCAAATAATTAATAAAGGTTGTCGGATGTCAGGAAACCGTACCTCGTACCTTCGGAAAGGAAACTTTTTCTGTCTTCTGAAGCACGTGACATAAATACAAGAAGACTCTGCTGAAGATAAAAGAGTTGACAGAAGAACACAAGAGGAATACAGAGGAAAATAAAGAGGAGGAAGAACCAATCAGAATAGAACCTCATACACAATCAAGCCTACTCAAGAAGAGTTCTGTGCATACAAAAGAACACTGAATAACTTCATCGACTACATATCACTGCCTTTGAGCCTGAAGCATACAACACTCTTCTTCTCAAACAAAAACGAGAAGAGGACTCAGAATAAATTCTGACCAAATACAAAAGAGTCCAGAGCTACACTGAAATCACCAGAGCCATTTCTAAACTCTACATCTCTGCTCTGTGATACATTTGTTTTACATTTTGAGCAGTGTGTGTTATCTGCTGTATTAAACACACACACTGACTCCTGTACTTTCACTGGAGGATCTGTAAATCCTCAGAAAACCTTTTTACACTTCATTTCCCATTGTGGATAGTGGTAGAGGTCGTATGAGACCTGGACAGCTCTAAGCTGTTGTTTGTTTTCCCACACAGAACTGTGGTAGAGGTATTGTGACCTGGACAGTGTGTTCACTGTTGTTAACCCCGATCCAGGGTGTGGATCATTTTTATATAAACTTTTGAGAGGACTAAGTCTCGGCTTGAGACTGAACCTCTTGGTTAATTCTCTGTGTTGGTAGCTACATAAAATATCCATACTACATATTTATTTCATATTCCGCTGCTATTACTTTGAAATATAATTTATTTTCAAAGCTACATTGATAGTTAAACTCGCAAGTGTTTATATTTATTATAGACCAGTAAGTTAGTTTCAAAAGTTAATTTAATCATAAGATTAAGTTAACTGAGAACTAATCAATCTTTGAGAAACTAATTGAACCTTTATAATCTGTATAAATTCACTACAGTTTAATCTGTTTTTGAAATAGGGGGATTTTAATAAACATTGTTTTTAACAGAAAATTTTAATTGGAACTCAATTCACCCCCCCCCCCCCCCCCTCTTGAGTATCCACTCCGACCAACAATTACCTACCCTAGTATATTGACATGGGCTCAATATGTACATGAATAATGATCCAGAAATAGTATTGGGACCCATTATGGGTTTTAGAATTTGTCTTACTTTTTTTCTCACATCAACTACTAGTATGTCATGACATTATTAATGTTGAATTATGGTCTGTTCCTAGTTTCGGAAATGGATGAATTTTATGTTTACTAGTTGTTCAAATTATTCAACTATTCATACTGTGCTTTTCTACAGTTTACTATATTAAAGAAGGTATTGTCTCCCCACATGACTCATTAGAGACTCGCTGCTAGTCAACAGCATTCGGCGTACGGGGAGGCACACTTGAGGTCATGTGACGATTCTACTCGGGGCACCGATTTAGTTTATTTTAGGTCGAGGATGTTACAAGGTCGTATCAGAGGAGTTATTTTCTCTTTCCTTCTATTTGGGGATGATAGAGTGGGGATTAGGATGTGTCAGTCCATGGTAATGAGCTCATGCTTGGGAGAAGATAACCCATATATGAGAGAAAACCCAAGTCACCTAGGGTTGGAATTTTTTTTTGATGTGTGTTGTTATAGTTGAATGATATTTCACTGTTGGGTGATGCACATTTTGCTTCATTTGACTAATTGATGATATTACTTCCATATAATGAATGGCATGAGTTTGTGCATTCATGCCCCATTTTTTAACCTAAAGAAGTAGGTTACATGCATCATTATATGTAGATACCGGTGATGGGTGTGTGAGGCATAGAGAGTAAAATGCATTTTACTTCCTTGATAAATCTGAATAATATGATTCCTAAAAATGGTAATGTTAGTGGTTGGATTAAAAGAATGAAAATGAATAGGTAAGGAATATCATTTGTAAATAAATGTTATGAGTGGGTAAAATTTTTTGGTTGCGATGAATTTTAATGGTTTATTCTGTGTCTAAAAGAAAAAGTATTTCATAATGACGATAAAATTATTAATGCATTTCTTTCATACTGAAATGTAAAAATGAGTAAAAATGATTATTTTAACAAGTTCTAAAATGGGAAATCTTCTTAATAGGATGAGATGATGTAGTAAAATAATAATTGTATTGAATATGTGTTGAAAAAATATTTGTGATTATGTAATTTGGTTACCCCATGTTGAACATGACCCACGGTTGGTATAGTTGAGGGTATTATTCTATGTGTGATGATGACCATTGGGATAGGGTATGAAGAATGGTTGGTTTATGGTTTTTAGTTTGAGATATTTTACATATGTGGTTAAATCCTCTTGGTCATTCCTCGAAGCATCTGTTGAATGATAAGTTTAAAATGAGAATGATTGATTTCAAAGGTGGGTATTCATTGTGGTTCTAGTTTGACCCTTGTATTTGTGGGTTGGGGCAGTGGGATTGCCCAAGATTGAGACTTTGTATATCGACTGTGGGGCCCTTACAGTTATTATATGGACTAGGTGGTGTGATTAGGGACCCCATGTTAGGGTTTTGGTGGTTGGGTTGTGAGGCGTTGTTCAGTAATGAGAGTGTCATAACCCTCGTGTTTAGTGACCATACAGAGTGCATGATGGACCCTAAGGATGGTGCCTTGGTCTTAGTGAACTTGTGATCAGAGACCTTTCTAGTTGCATTTTGAATCTCGAAGAGGATATTTTGATCATTGTTCCAATGAATGTGTACACCATTTCATGGAACCAAGAGTAAATGGTAGTTTGGTGTTCTAGGAACAACGTGCACTAGAACGAGGGTGATAGTGAGATTCACAATCATAACATTGTTTTTGTCAAGATATGTATGGTTTGGAGAGAGGGCCAAGGTCTCTTCATGGTTATGTCTCTAGTCTACGGACTTGGCATCATTCAACCATAAAGGTGACCTATGAGAGAGGCTAGGCATGGTTTCTAGTGATTTTGATTATGTGTCATGCTTATAGTTGTTTCAGACTTTGATAGTGGGACTCCGATTGTTGTATGGTGCGGGTTTGGCCAATAGGGCTAAGTGGGAAGGTTTATGGTTAGTGGTGCTACTCGAGTTATTGTTACATGATGATAGTTTTTGAAAATCAGGGGTGACCTCATGGGAGGATAGACCAATGGTGCAAGTACATTGGAATATGAATCATGGGAGATGCTTTAGATGTGGTGTCTATGCATACTATGTACATCTATGTTTTAGTAAATGGTATAGTTGTGCCTATTTCTTTCATAATGGATCCACAATGTTTTTAATGGGATGTAAGGTTTGTTTCTAAGGTTTTTTTGTATGGATTCCTAAATCCACTGTTTGGATGAAGATTAACGAAGGTCTTGAAGTTGTTTTGAGAGGAAGAGACAAGGGTGATTGAAGTAAGGTTATATTCTTTTGCACAATGGTGACACACGAGGTGAGGGTGGTCATGTGGATGAACTTATTTGTATAAATGTTTTGGGTTGTTGGGTGAGATTCAGAGTCTCACTTATAGAGGATGAGGTGGAACAACCATGATACATGGTTAGATAAGTAAGAAGGTGATGAGATACACATAAATTAAGTTTTATTTGTGAGAGACATTTGGTTTGACTGGTATGGGAGGACATTTTCCATCAGTATTTAGCTGTCTGGGATGCATCTGAAGAACTTGAACGATGTGGTGGAAGTAGTGCCACATGAAATTTTGGTTCACGATTACATGGTTATTTGGTCGTGGAGTGATGGTTAGACTTGGTTGGAAATCACACATGACCTGTGGTGGTTAAGTGTTAATGATATTCATTTGGAAGGGGTGCCTAGGATTCCTGGTAGGTCAGGTTTCCCCATAAGATGACATCATAAATGGATAAGTTGGTGGAGGTGTTCTTCGACAACATCTTATCATACCTCACCTAGTGAAGATCCTACCCAATATCTTGATATCATTCAAGAATATTCAGAATCTTTGGATTTACACTAAGATACTTAAAGGTGTTTGGTTGGATGATGGACGTCATGGAGTTTACGAGCATGAAAATAGTATGTGTGGAGATTGATAATGGAATGTACACCCTCTATGGCTTTGGGTGAGGTCCTCAAGATGAACTGACTGTCGACAAACGTCATGGGTTCCATTCACGGAAGTCCAGAAAATGCACTAGGTGACGATCCTTTTCTTATTTTAGGAAAATGAAAGATGTTAATGTCTATGTTTTGGGTTTTTTCTTGTGATCAAGAGTAGGATGTGGTAGTTGGGATCCCTCTTGAAGATCAATGGTAACGATACTCTTATGGTGATAAGTGATAAGTCAGTCTTGGATGAGGAGTGTAGAACATCATGTTGTTATAATGGAACTAGGATACCAATGTGTAACCTGTGAGGTGAATTTTTGGATCCTCATAGAGGTAATGTGGGACTTGGATGTGGTGATTGATGAGCCAGGTGTTGGGTTCATGCTTAGTGTGGTTCCATGTGATGCTTGTGATATCTATGATGAAGTTGTAGAAGGGTGCAGTTGGATATGAAAATAAGTTGTGTAAAGAGAGGCTAAGTTCTATAAATCCAATGATAATTGGTGTTAGACTTGAGTAATTTCTACCCAAGTTGTTTTGTATAAACTTAATATTTTGGGAACCTTGCCCTTGTGATGTGGTGTCTTGCCAAGGGTGAAGCTTGAGGACAGTCCGGATGGAGGTAGTGCCATGATGATGGAATTATACTATAATTCGTGGAACAACCTCAATGTGTGAGTGGGATGATAATGATAGGATTTATGTTAGTAAGAACCATTGGATTCTGAGAAAGGGGTAGCATAACATTAGTGTAAGGTGGGATTTCTGGGAAAAGCATGTCGGGAATGGTCCGACCTCAGATGGTAAACATGAATTAGTATGGTGAGACTGAACCACCTTCTAGTTCATGTTGTGGAAGCATGTGACTCTCTGGAAATGATGATTTACCAAGGAAATGTCGTTTTGATCATAGTCCTTGAATGGATGCTATAGGAATGTCTATTCAAATGGTTTTGACAGTGGGACTGGATGCCAATGCTGGGTAATTCACTATAGATGTTCGAGCATGGTGATTTGGAAAACCTTGGGTGATATGAATGTTGAGTTGAGATTTGAGTGATCTGTATTTAATTGTGGCGAATTGAAATAAGTTAGGAAATGAGGTTGAAAGAAAAATGTGTTATCCTTTGGGAGATATTGTGTTTGGTCACCATTAGAGTTGGAAAATGACCCCATGTGATTTGGGTCATGAGTTGTGTAGAGAATTGAACCGAGGGGGATGTCGATTGGTTCATCTATGAAGATGTGATGGTGTGTGCAATTTTTCTATGTGTATGGAGTTAGGAACTATTGCCTATGTTTTTTCTATGATGTTCTAGAGGTTGGGTATGGTTGAAGTTGATGTATCCTTGTGGAGTTTTTGGTTCGTGTTGTGGTTGTGGTGATGAAGACATGTGGGGAAAGTCCATACCCTTGATCTGTGTTCGGTGGGTATTTTGATGTGAAACATGAAACATGTAATATGGTAATGGAAATGTAGGCCTAGTATAATTACCACTACTTATTTAATATTAGTGATACTTGGAAGAGCGGCTCAAGGATGAGCTTTTATAAGTTGGAGATGTTGTAAGATCCATGATTTTCTTAAGGTTTGTTTTCGTTTAGGTTTTGGTTTGGAATATCCATTGTTTTGGATAGATAAATTTTTACCCATGTTTATGTGAAGTCTTGGGGGTGTTATTGGGGTTTGGGACACAAAAGGGAAAGAAAAGAGCTTTCAAGTGCCTATTGTATGGTTTGCGCATGATTAGGGAAAACTGTGTGGGAATCTGAGGTATCCATGCAACCATGGAATGAGGATTATGCATGGTTGGAACACAGTAAATAAAATAATGTGGAATCCCTAGGAAACCATGTGATGTTTTCTTTTTTAGATAATGGATCAAAAATAGTTTTCACACCATTCGAGAAAACATTGTGGGTAAAAAGTGTAGCCCAATTGTTTTTTGAGAAGATTAAAAAAAATCATCCTAGAATTTTAATCACCAATTAGGGATTCTCCTCCATTACACCCCCTACAACCCTAGTGATGATATTGGATGAACCAATATTCGCAAGGCTGGTTCTCCTTTTATTCATGGTCGTTTGGATCACTGTTGGTTGCGCATCAATGCCCTGGGTTAGTCTTACACTCATCTTGCTTCTCTTTTTTAGATTAGGGATTGTAGTTTCTTCCCTCTCTTTCTGAAGACCTAAAACCATCATTTTTCACTGATACCATGTTTTTGGATTCATGGGGTGTTTTAATCTAGATCTAAGGCCATTATTAAGAGTTATTTCATCATCAGATACGAGGTAGGTGGTCTACTAGTATTATCCCATTGTTTATTTTAGATTTTTTCATGGAATATTATGTTCATCTTTTCCCTATTTGTGTTATTGATTTCATTGAAGTGATTGATAATAGAGGTTGTGTATGTGACCAATTGAAACCCTCAAAATCACCATGGGATGTGCAGAGGAGGACTTAACCAATTTAGAGTCACCCATGGGGTGCGCCGGGAATCCTAGACCGAGAGAGTGGTCGGTTTAAGTGAAATATTTATGAGTAAAATGTGAAGCCCACAGAGAACATGTTTCAATGGATGATTAAGTGGTAAATTTAATGATAATATAGATTCCTAGGGATATAAGTCATACGGGGTTATTTTACATGACATGAAAATGAGAAAATTTGGTTGAATGGGATTTTGTCTAATTTTTAACGAAATTTGGTTAGAAATTCCTAGGAGGGTTAGTGCATAATAAATGGGGAACTTATAATTGGATGATGGAATGAGAAATGGGGATTATGTTAATGGGATGTTATAAGAAAATTGATAAATATACTAAATGGGTTAATATATGAGAAATTTTGGTACTCCTAATGGTTGAATGTAATAAGTGGTTGTGTTATGAGATAAGAGAAATTTATCTAAAATGCATAAGTGGATAAATGATTGTGAAATGATAAAAGGGATAAATGGGTAAATGTATGGACAGTAATGAATTTGGATAAGGCATAGGGGTTGTCGAATTCACATAGGGGATTAAGTCATGATAATGGGAATTTGGTTAGTTGGATTTGAATTGTATGTGGTTAATATATTAATGGTTTATGGAATAGTATTAATTAACATGTTCTTTGTTATGTATTGTGATGTCTGATGGAATTTTTTATGCTTGGTTCTGTTATGTTATGATTATGGTGAATGAATAAATAAGAACATTCATATGGATTGGTATAGTGGGGTATTGAAATGATGTTCTACTCCCATGGGTTGAGTTAAACTGAGGCTCTATACTCTACCCCAAAGATTCACGAGTTAGGGAAGGGGACAAAGGCTCTATTCCTCTAACAGTTTCATTCCACCAAGACTGAGACATCAAGGTGAAGATAACTTGTTGATGTGAAATGTGTATCCCTAGTGAGATAGTGACTTGAGTTATTTTACCTATGCATTGTAATTTATTTCCTAATACCCTTTTGTAGATGATATGTATGCCTAACCCAAAGAGAACATGCTAAAAATGGATTATGTGATAAAGAAGGTATAATAAATGAAACTAAGATAAAACCTAAGAATTAATTAAATGAACCTTGTTAATGAATGGTAACCAAACATTCCCTTGTTTAATTACCATTTATTTTTACTTACATGCACAATCTCTATGATTGGATAATTTGTAGACACTGTTGGCGGTGGCCTGCTGAGTTTTGTACTCACACCCTGCTCGAGCCACTATTGGGTACCCAAATAGATATCTTGGTTACAGGTTAAGTCAAAGGAAAAATGTAACACCCTAACCCCAGAATACTAGAGTCATTGCATTATTATGTATCATTGGCATTATCATAAAAGATCATGTCTCGAAAGATCGATTAGTTTAGTAGCCTTGGAAGTACTAGATACATTCATAAGGTTTACATTACATCATAAAATGGAAAACTACAACAACATTGTTCCCTAGACAACACTGAGATCCCATAGATTATCCTTGAAGTTCAGTAAAAATATACTTCTTTGCATCCTGGGAAAAGTAAAACATAGAAAGGGGTGAGCTCAGATGCTCAGTAAGGATAACATTATAGCAGAAACTTTCATAAATAAGCATAAACATTTAGGGAAGTGTATAAGATTAAAACAAAAGTCTTTTAAACTTGAGCATCAACTTAATATGGCAAAGATAAAATCAAATAACACCATTTACTTGTTCACATAGATATTCTACTAGTTTAATAATCACATGCAATATCAATAACCACGTTCATAATGATGGAATACATAATTCAAGACTTTCATAACCAAATACTCAAGGCCTTGTGTCGGGACTACAAATAAGATTTTGTCAAGGCCTTGTGCCAAGACACTAGTTTGTCTTATGAGACCTACCGATGCATCGAGGAGCTATAGCAGGCTCCACCCATCACTTACTAAGTCCAATGCATTCCTCAAATGAAAATATTTAAACATAAAATAAACATTCGTATTAAAACCGGCATACAAAATGTCAATACTTTTTCCATAAACCATGAATTGTATAAAAATAACACATCCACTGTCAAACATAGCTCATTCAATACAATATGTAAGGTTTTATTATAATAAATCAATCTCAATCGAGAATAATGTAGGATATTGATATAGATGAAGTTAATCATAAAAACTATTTGAGAGAAATATCCCCCTTTTTCTTTAAATCATTTTAAAGTCCCACTATTTATCAAGAAGCTGTTTAAAATAGATTTCTGAATCAATGTGTTCCATACCACATTGAAAATTTAAAAAGTAGTTTTAATTTTAAAACATTAATGTCCATATAAATAATACCTTAAAACAAAAATTTTAAAACATGGACATTAATGAGAATGACTTAGAAGAATGAATTTTTCAAACATTTAAAATGATATTTTAGTTAGAGTTCCTAACCAAATGAGAGATGCTTGAATACAAATAATTGAGGTCATCAAAAATTTATAATATCATGAGAATAAAGGGATTCATGACATACTATGTCATAGTACAGTATATACAGCAAATAAAAGTGGATTGGCGCACAACAACAAAGAAGTCTCAATGGAATGTAAGAAGGGATGAATTCCTTTATAAAGTCTGTATCCTTTGGTTAATGATAAATCAATGAAATAATTATGTGTGAAAAATATAAATACACTCAATATGATTGGATATTTAGTGTAAATCAATCAGAGTACATTCACACATATTCTTGTAAAAAACAACACCAATGAATTCGATATTTAACTCAACATGTGAAGATTGAGTAAAAATTACTCTTATGAAGTTCATATCGATGACTTGAGAATTTATCAATGGATTGATTTTGTGTATCAAAAGTATATCCACAGAAAGGGGAGTTGAAATTATGAATTAAGCAAATGAATAGTGATTCCACACATAATCTTGGAGTAAAATATTCAATGAAGTATGTGTAAAGCCGAATGAGTGGAAATTGAAATTTCAAATTCCCTTACCAATTTGGTAACCTACCAAACATACACCCATGAAAGAAGGATAATACAATGATGATGTAAATATCCATAAATTAAATTATATTACACAATGAATACAATCATGGGAAGGTTACACACCACATGCAATAAATAAGTGGTGAACAATGGAAATATCACGGAATTAAACGTGAGATAAGAAACCCCTTACATTGTAATTTTTCCTTAGAAGATGGTAGGTTAACCTCCTTTATAATGGTCAAATAATTGTTATTAATTTATAAAATAATCATATATATTAATATGATACCATATATAATCATTCAACATAGTTTTGTTTATAATTTCTTAGTATTATCATCGTTTCGGGTGTTAACAGATTCATTTTGCTTTATAATATTTGTTAGGTGAGTCATATTTGTTATGGATGGGATGTATCTTATTAATATCCAGAATTATATCATGTCTCTAAATATTATTTTTAATCATTAAATAAAAATTAGTCTTAAATGGATAAGATGAGGAATGAATCTCATCACATTCGTGGAGACGGTAATCCGTACGTACGCACGAGTGACAATATCAATATTTTGATATTAAAAATATAAATAATTGGATGTTAGAACAAATATATAGAATCATTATCATGTTATATTTATTATTTACATCAATTACACATCATTATTATAACCATCCAAATAATAATGCATTGAATAACAATTACACCACGACGTGGAGATGGTAAGCCGTACGTACGCACATATGGTGACATTTCATTCAAAGGATGAATAGAATAATGAATATGGATGTACCATATTAATAATAAAATAATACTATATATAAGATACTGGAGTTATTATTTTATAATTGAAACAACAAGGAAATAGGAAGTGGAAGAAGATAGGAACTTGAAAGAGGTGATGGGATATTTACCTCTTCTTCGGGTTCTTTCTATGGATTTGATAAAAAAGGATCCTTAGGTTGGATTTATGACAAAATTAAGGCCTCTAGGATGAAGGGAGGACATTTTAGAGGGTATTTGGGAAGATTTTGGTAGATCCAAAAGGCTTTGAAGGTGTAAATTTGAGGGAAGGGGGAGTTCCCTTTTATAAGAGGGCTGAGGGGCACCTTAGGAAATACTAAAAATATTATTTAATAATAAAATCAATTTTGGTTTATAATGGCTCCAAAATGGATTATTTAATGGATAAGGTGGGGATGGGTCAAAAACCACTAAAACAATTGGTTTTATACAGGTTTTGGTAACAATATTAACTTTATTTTTTAGGTTTAACTCTTAGTTAAATATTTTGACATTTACCATGTCTCTTTATATTTTTATATTTTATGGTTAATAAACATACTATATACCTCCAATAAATCCCGAAGTGGTTAATTATTGATACATATATCATTATATAAGTATTTTTGATGATACTTATATTTTTAGGGATATAATATCAATTAATAATATAATATTTGTATAAAAAACTCTTTTATGTCAATTTTGACGCTATTTGGTATTTTTTCTAAATTTATAACAGCATTATTACTTCAAAAAAAATTCAACTAACCAACCCTAATATGTCATATTAACAATAAAATTAGTTTACTTCTTAAAAAGTCTCAAATTACATTTATTTAGATATTTATAGTATCAATTTGTTTAATATTTCATTCATTAGGTAATTATTACATCATCATTGTGTCATTAATAAACTAAATTATTTAATTTATAAAATATATAAATAAAATCCCATTATGTAGGAAATATTTTTAGATTTCTAATGAATATTTATAGTCGAATTTATCTTATGAGTAACCCAATATTAAAATTGTTTTAGTTATTAAACATTGAGTTTAACTCTTTTAACTCTTCTTTGAATTAAATTATAATAAATGTCCTCATCTAATCCAAGTGGACCAAATGAGTTAATATTTTATTCATAAGGCTGTTTTTGGTCGAATTATACTTATCCAATAGAATTAGGACATGTGTTAGGGTAATAATAATATCATTTTTACCTTTAATTACCCTATTTACTTTTAACCGTGGTAAATAAAATTTAAAAGTTACTATTCCCCAAAAATTATTTTTGACTTATTGAACCAAATTTTACTCCTTGATATTAACTGTGTCTCTCGTATTATCGAAATTCAACTAACAGAAGTGGTAAAATTAAGATTTATGTAAATTTGCAAATGCTCCTACGAGGTGCGTAAAAGACGGTGAAAAGTTCAATAAAATTTATGTATATCTAAAATTATTATAAACTAACTCTAATTAATTACATTTAACATATATAGGTATTATGTATCTATTTTTACCTAAAATAAATTTAAATAAAATAAATAATTATTTAAATAAAAAATTCTGTTTTAAACTATAACTCAGTGTTTTTCACTATTCATCAAAAATTAAAAGTTTTCAGAAACATACCAAAAATTCACCCTAAGATAATTTTGATATTCTGAATTCCAAAATAAATTATATTTTACCAAATTAAAAACATAGAAATTTCATTTATTATTTCAAAATTACTTCTCATTGACAAAACCAAAAAGCATATTTTTATGAAATAATAACTACCAAAAGATTGACATTTGTTTATGTCCAATTTCAATGTGAAATTACTTCCAATGACCAACATTAGATTAAATGGTAAAAATATAATCTAATTATGAATCCAAACCATTCATATTTATAGTTGAACACTATAAATTATTTTTATTAAAAAGGTTGTTTTTAGTTAAAATATATTATTTTTCACTATTCACCAAAATATGAATGTTATCAGAAAAACACCAAAAATTTATTAAAACTATATTCTTATGTCCCTATCCCAAAGAAGAAGTTTATTTTGTCAAATTGATTTCATAAAAGTTTCAAATATTGGATTTAAAAAGTGTTCACCATTAAAATGTGGTAAACTTTTATTTTCTGAAAAATACATCTTTTATCTAAAAAAATGAATTTGTCATTACATTATGTCTAAGAAGCTAATAATATGGATTATAAAATTATAAGGGTTATATAAAGTTTAAATTTCTATTAATACTATTCATAACCACTTTTGAACAGCTAGTTTGGTAAGTCGTGGTGTGCTTGAACTCGATGTTGCGTGTAGTGTAATTTATTGAATTACATTGAAGAACTAACATACTATAAAAAATTGGGGTGTTACATTATTCCCTCCTTCAATAAATTTCTTCCACATAATTTTTAAAATTGGGCTTGGGAATATAATGGGAAGTCCCACATCGAAAAAAGAGTCAATAAAACTAACACTTTTAAATAAAGAACGAGATGTACAAAGGTCACCCAAGATAACCCATACTAGGATTCCATGTAGGAAAACATTGATATGGAATATAAACCAAGTTTCATGTTCTGATGGTGTGGGATAGAAAACATGATCAAGATAAAGTTAACAACAAGAAAACCACAAACTTGTGATGAGATAAATGGTCATTAGTTTCCTAGTAGGAAAAGTAAACAGACAACATTTTTTGTTTATTTTTAGATCCATTTCTTAAGGATGAGGAATTTATTTATGAGATTGACTAAGAAGATAAAGAGATATACTTACTTTTTAAGTAGAGTTTCATTCTTTAATAAATTTCTACCACTAAATAATTTTTTTAAACGACGGTTATTAAAGAATAGTTGGTCACACCAGAAGAGCTAGAATAAACTTCTAGAGAATAACATGATCCAAAAAGGATAAAATATATATTTACCTTTTCTTTAAGGATTAATCAAAACCAAAATGGTTAGTACAAGATCTGACGATCCCCCAAAAGGATAATGCTTTAGAGAAAGAAACACTAATCTTAATTTAGAAAATTAAACCAACCATACCACAAAGTTAAAAAAATACCATTCAATAAACAATTGTCCTTAAAATCCTTCAATATAATCCAAACTAATATTGAAACCAAAAACTTAGAAGAATTTGGTTATTTAGTCTTCCATGTTAAATTGTATCTCCAAATGACATCAACTACTCTTAAAGTCACATACTTAAAATTAATTAACCTAATCACATATTCTCTATTATAGGTTAATCATTTCTCTAAATAACCCAAATCACTATAAATCCACAATAAAAACATAGATAAAAATCTACCATTACTCCTCAAATGAAATCCCATAGTATTCTATTTTCCTTGGGCATATAGTGTTCCCAATAAAGTGAACGTCTTTCAAAATAACATTTATCACTTAATCACCAAATAATAATCCTATACTAAGGGTATTCATTTGATAAGACATAAGATCCCAAATCAACTTATTATTGATCAATAAAATCATTTAACTAAAAATAATTAGTCACAAAAACTAGGGACTTCACGTAGTCCAGTGGTAGGTGATAAATCCCAATCATAGTTTGGTTGTGGGTTCGATTCCCACAGCTTTGTCCGACACAATGGGTTGTCACACGGTCTGCGTGTAGTCCTTTTTAAAAAACTATATTTTATAACATTACCAAAATGAGATAAATTCCTCAAAAAAACCATAACATTATTTAACCACAAATCTTATCTCATACCTTGCATTTTCATCCCAAAATATAATAACATGTAATTTCCTCAAACCCAATGATCTTATAAAACCAAATTATTTTTATAACTATATCCACAAGAGAAATAATAAGTCGTCCTAAAATATCATTTTCACATGGAAAACTACAGGGTTACAAATACAAGAGAAAATGTTTCCAAAGTAATCCCATCAACGAGGAGTACTAATACTTTTAAACATTTCTCCAACCGTTTATTTCCACAAAGCTTCTTCTTTGACCAATAAAATATCCTATAGAATAGGGCATTCAATCAGGTAATGGACAGGTCCCCTACATTTACAGAAAATGACTGTAAATGGATTCTTGGGGCCATTTTTATTTTCTTCCATAGTACTCTTCATTTTTCCTCGCCAATTCTTTACTTTATGTCCTTATTTCCCACACGCAAATAATTTATTTGTTCCATTGAGACACTTTCCTAAGTTTCTCCTTCCAAATTTCCTGCATGATGGAAATTGAGGATTCTTTTATCCATGGTCTCCACTACTGGAGCTCTTGTCATTCATCACCTTTCTCTTCTTTGTTGTGTCTGAGAGTTGGTTAATATATATATTGTTGATCATATTTTTGGAAAACTAATATGGCATGAAAACGATATCTTTTACACCTATCAAAATTCCATTTTGTTCCTCATTTTCACCACCATTCCCACCTTGTACATCATGCTCAAAGTTACTATGACTTCCGTGGAATCTAGCCATTGACTAAAACCATAATGCATTATGTGAGTAAAAGAAGTCATAAAATCATTTAGGGAATATCATGAAACCATTTTTTTAATTTGAAACACCTTAGGATTAACCAAGGTTATTTATTCTCATTTTATATTAAAATCCTTCAAATCGGGTTGTAAAGAAAATGTAAATTATCCTAAGCATATCCCTCGGGAGTTTCATGACCAAGAGTGCAGCAAGGCCCGTTATCGGGCACCAATTCCCGTTCGAGTCTAGCTCAATGTTGTGTTTTCATGTTTTACCCCTAGGTACATCTGTGCCAGAGCCAACTCTACCTGCTCATATCCAGAAATAGATGTATTTCTCTGAAATCCCACAAAATCAATACAATACCAAAATTTTAGGAAGTTCTTCTATACTAATTCTCAAAGTATATCTTAGGGCTATGTGCTCTAATTAGAGTTTATCTAAATCTTGTTTCTATGTTTTGTTCAAAACTTCATCTAATACCAACTATAATGCCTCGACCCCAGAATCCCAGATTCGGTGCATTATTACATATCATTGGCATGATCATAAAAGATGAAGTCTCAAAAGACCGATTAGTTTAGTAGCCTTAGATGTACTAGATACATTCAAAAGGTTTACATTACATCATAAAATAGAAAACTACAACAACATTGTTCCATAGATAACACTGAGATCGCATATATATTATCCCCACAGGTTAGTCAAAATATACTTCTTTTCATCCTGGAAAAAAAACATAGAAAGGGGTGAGCTCAGATGCTTAGTAAGGATAACATTATAGCATAAACTTTCATAAATAAGCACAAACATATAACGCAGTGTATAAGACAAAAACAAGAGACTTTTAAACTTAAACTTCAGCATAATATGGAAAAGATAAAATCAAATAATTTCATTTACTTATTCACATTGATATTATACTATTCAAATAATCACATACAATATCAATAGACACTTTCATAATGATGGAATGCATAATGCCAGACTTTCATAACCACATAGTCAAGGCCTTTTGCCAAGACTACAAATAAGAATTTGTCAAGGCCTTGTACTATGATAGTAGTTTGTCTCATGAGACCTACCGATGCATCGAGGAGCTACAGCAGGCTCCACCCGTCACTTACTATGTCATATTCATTCCTCAATTGAAAAGGTTTAAACATAACATAAACAATCGTTTTAAAACTATCATACTAAATGTCAATACTTTATCCATAAACCATGAATGGTATAAAAATAACACATCCACAGTCAATCATAATTCATTCAATACAATATTGAATATTGTATTATAATAAATCAATATAAATCGAGAATAATGAAGGATATTGAAATAGATGGAGTTCATCATCAAAACTATTTGAGATAAATATCTCCCTTTTTCTTTAAAACATTTAAAAGTATAACTACTTATCAAAAAGATGTTTAAAATAGATTCTTGAATCAATCTGTCCCATACTACTTTGAAACTTTTAAAATTAATCTTAATTTTAAAAAATTAATGTCCATATAAATAAAACCGTAAAACCGTTTTTTCAAAACATGGATATTAATGAGAATGATTTAGAAGAATAAAATTTTAAAACATTTAAAATGATAATTTAGTTAGAGTTCCTAACCAAATGAGAGATGCTTGAATACAAATAATTGAGGTAATAAAAACATTACAATATCATGAGAATAAAGTTATTAATGATATACTATGTCAAAGTATAGTATATACACCAAATAAAAGTGGATGGACGCATAACAAAAATGAAGTCTCAATGGAATGTAAGATGGGATGAATTCCTTTATAATGTTCATATCCTTATGTTAAGGATAAATAAATGAAATAATTATGTGCGACAAATATAAACACACTCAATATGATTGGATATTCCATGTAAATCAATCAGAGGACATTCACACATATTCTTGTAAAAACAACACCAATGAATTGGATATTTAAATCAAGAAGTGGAGATTGAGTTAAAATTACTCTTATCAAGTTCATATCGATGACTTGAGATTTTATCAATGGAGTGATTATGTGTATCATAAGTATATACACATAAAGGGGAGTGGAAATTATGACTTAAGAAAATGAATAGTGATTCCACACATAATCTTAGAGTAAAATAATCAATGAAGTATGCATAAAGCCGAATTGGTGGAAATTGAAATTTCAAATTCCGTTACCAATTTGGTAACATACGAAACATACACCCATGAAAGAAGGATCATAAAATGATGATGTAAATATACATAAATTAAATTATATTACACAATGAATACAATCATGGGTAGTACACACACCACGTGAAATAAATAAGTGGTGAACAATTGAAATCTCACGGAATTAAAAGTGAGATAAGAAACCCCTTACTTTGTACCTTTTCCTTGGTAGAGGGTAGGTTAACCTCCTATATAATTGTTAAATAATCCTTATTAAATTAAAAAATAATCATATACATTAATATGGTATCATATATGATCTTTTATCATTGATTTGTTAATAATATCTTAGTATTATCGTCGTTTTGGGTGTTAACAAATTCGTTTTCTTTTATATTCATTGTTATGTGAGTCATATTTGTTATGGATGTGATGTATCTTATTCATATCCAGAATTATATAATTTCTCTAAAAATTATATTTAATCATCAAATGAAAATTTGTCTTGAATGGATATTATGGGGAATGAATCTCATCGCGTTCGTGGAGACGGTAATCCGTACGTACGCATGATCGACAATATCATTCATTTGATATTAAAATAATATATAATTGGATGGTATATCATATATAAAGAATAATTATCATGTTATATTTATATTCACATAAATTACACATCATTATTATACCCATCCAAATAATAATGTATTGAATAACAATTACACCATGACGTGGAGACGGCAAGCCGTACGTGCGCACGTATGGAGACATGTCATTGAAAGGATGGATAGAATAATGAATATGGATGTACCATATTTATAATAATGTAATAGTATATATAGGATACTGGAGATATTATTTTATAATGGAAATAATAAGGAAAGGGGAAGTGGAAGAAGAAAGAAACTTGATATAGGTGATGAGATATTTTCCTCTTCTTATGGTTCATCATTTTGATTTGATGATAAGGGATTCTTAAGTTGGCTTTTTGACTAATTGAGGGACTCTAGGATGAAGGGAAGAAAGTTTAGAGGTTATTCAGGCAGATTTTGGCCGAGCCAAAAGTCTTTGAAGGTGTGAATTTGGGGGAATGGAGAGTCCCCTTTTATAAAAGTGGTGAGTGGCACCTCAGAAAAAACTAGAAATAATATTTTATAATAAAATCATTTTTGGATTATAATGGATAAAAAATGTATTATTTTAAGGCTAAGGTGGGGATGGTTCGAAAACCAGTCAAGAAATAGGTTTTATATAGGTTCGGGTCACTATATTAACTTTATCTTTTAGGTTTAACTCTTAGTTAAATATTTTGACATTTACCATGTCTCTTTATATTTTTATATTATATGGTTAAAAAAATAATATATACCTCTATTAGAACCCCAAGTTGTTCATTAATGATACACCCATCATTATATAAGTATTTTGTCTATACCTTATATTTTTAGTGATAGAATATCAATTAATAATATAATATTTGTATTAAAAACTCTTTTATGTCAATTTTGACACTATTTGGTATTTTGTTTTTGCTAAATTCACAACAGCATTATTTGTAGAGACCAAAGGTTGAAATACATGGACATTACATTACTTATTTGGACTACATAACTAGAACCAACACTCAAGGACCTTATTAGTTTAGTGTCTTTGGAAACTCCTCACATAATCATCTAATCATGGTGAAAGATCTTCAACATATCTCATAAAGATATTCCCCTTTTGTTTTCTTACCTAAAACCTTTCTTTAAATCCTGGGGAAAATAAAACATATAAAGGGTGAGCTCAAATGCTCAGTAATGGTAAGAATGGAGAATATAAAACAAATCATATACATTTGAACATAAAAACATGAACATAATTTTTAAACATCAAAATCATGAGCAATGATATAAAACATGGCAGTACATAAGGCATAGATCATAAAGAAACATTAATCATGATAAAATAGAATGGGAATAAAACATGTAACTGTGGAAACCATTAATAATATTATATGATTTCCATAGTAGCCAAGGCATTACTACCAAGACCATAATAGTGGAAAAAGTCCCTTTCTGAATTGAGTTCACTCCTCGTTCTAGTCCTATATCACTGAACCAGATTAACTTTCCATTCCATCCATGTATATCTCATGAGATATAAATATTAAAACAATGATTTGGAGGGAGACATAGGTCCCACCCATCTCATAATGAAATCATTCTTAATTGTTCTACAAAATAAACATAAATCATTCATCATAACCCAATGAATAAAATGGGTTTCATAAACATCATCCCATCAAAACATAATCCATATAAAACAAATGGATATCATTTCATCATAAGAAAAATCACACCATGTAAATAATAGAGACATTATTCTTGAAACATAAAAATATTACATACTCTCATTTAGATGGAAAATAGTTTTGATAAAACACTTGAAATGAGTTTTTGAGGAAAATATCCTTTCTTCTTAAAAATCATTTTATTTTCACAAAATGCCATGAAATTTTAAAATAAAAGGATTTTATTGAAAATAATCATGAAATTTTGTAGAGTAATCTTCATGAATAAAAGGCAATATGAAACCGTAAAAATCCGTTCATGCCGTAGAAGTTAAAAAAACATTCTCCTCATACTTTTTCCGGAAAAGTCAAAAAGTACCACGTATGGTAAACAAAAGAATGATTCATTCCATAACACAAAGTAAAAGTCAAAGATTGGTAAACATGACTATAAAAATACATGGAAGAATATTAAACACTTTTTAAAAAACATTTTTATGGACATGGATGAAAAATATTGTAATGACCCAAAGATTTTCAATGGAAAATTCCCTTCTTATATTTATGTCTAAAATAACATGAAAACACAAAATAATGAACTAGTAAGTGATAAGTGACATTTAAACATAAGTTTTTCACAACTATGTTTTGAATTTTGAAAATTCGACATACACGGTTGTGTTCAAGATGGTTTTTGGAGTCTAATAAAACAAAAATAATTTTTGGTGAATAGTAACCTACCCTTATGAATAGTAACATACTCTTATGAATAGTAATATGACCCTTATGAATAGTAAATAATAGTAACATTACCTATGAATAATATAATAAACTTTAGACATCTTAGAAAGTGACAATTTGACCTTAGTGAAGGTTTTTGGTATTTTATAAGTCATAAATAAATAATTATAATTAATTAATTAATTTAAAACAAAATTTATTTCCCTGAAATGTATTCATAAATTATTTAATCAATGTTTAATAGTTTTTAGATAATTTTATAAGACCCTATGTAATTTTTGAAACAACTATAAAATTAGTTTTATTCATAAAAACTATTTTTTTAAGTAAATTATGATTTTAATTTAATATAAAATTAATAATACATAGAGATTTATTTTTGAAAAATGGACTTCATTTTTCGATTCTACATGTCTACAAATGGTTGGGGTAAATTTTTGGGAATTTTCTGAGATACTTGAATTTTTGATGAATAGTAGAATCTGATAATTAACAATAAATGCTAAATAAAGTATTAATTGAGTCATCGATGATGTTATGCTAATGTAAGCACACTTGGTTCGGTATTACCTTATAAAATTACTATTCTTTGTCGTTCAAGACTCACTATTCCTTGTCTTGTGGGGAAATATTAAACTAATGAATTTTATATTAAGGAAACCCCTCTCCCCTCCACTATAAAAGCCACCCTTCACTCCCTCTTTTCCTCACACCTCTCAATCTCAAATCCTTCTCTAAACTCTTACAAAACACCTTCTATATCCCCTCCCCCTCGTCCAAAACCTACTGGTCTCATCAAAATACCAATCCTAGCTTCCTTAAAGAGGATCTCAAGAGGAAGATTTAAGAGGTAATTTCCTTCCCTCTTCTCCTTTAATTCCCTTTCAAGTTCATGTTCTTTTTTTAATCTCTCCCCCCTTTTTTCATTTAAATTGTATTTTAACTCCAGTATTATACATCTAATGGAATGTTATGATGATAATGGGATATTATATCACCCCACCCCCTTTCTCGCTTCCTTTTATTTTATTAAAGAGAACGTTGTTCATGAGGTGTTAATTTATCACCTTCAAAAACGACATGCTCTCTTCTTCCATTTATACCTTCAGATATGGTCATGAAACCATTTTTATGGTTGAACCAGAATATTTTATATGTATTATGTCCTATTTGAAGTTCTGGAACTGACTTATGAACATATTACTAAGGGATAAATTAAAATAAGTTCTTTGTGATCGAAAAACTGCTCAAATTAACCCACACAATCATCGTTTGATTCTTATCTAATGATTCATCCACATGGATATAATTTGATTCATTATAACATCATTCAATCTCCTGTAATATCATTAATGAAATGTAATATCATTTCTTTATGTTTACTCATGTTCTACCCAAGCCTCAATTTAAAAATACTAGTGAACCACCCAAGAAAAACCATAAAAACAAACAACCCCGAACAATGTTTTTAAACTATATAGGTCATCCAAAGGAACATAATATGACATAATGAAACCAGAATGAACCCTATTAAAGTACACATGGTTCTTTATTTCTAATTAATGAAAATAATGTCATTATACAGGACATTAAAGGAAAGGAATCATTCGGGGACAATGTAAGGGGAAATCTCGAACCCAATTTTCTTCCTTCGGGTTCTCCCACTTTCACTCCATTTTTGATATGGCTACTCCTCAAAGATAATGTTTTCATCATTGCCTATACTTTTCTGGGATATACATGTTTTTCACTGGTTTTTTTGTCCATCAAAATTTTTTCCAAAATAAATCTTCTTTCAATTACTCACCTTTTACCTCTCATTCAAGGTGGATGGTTCTTGTATCAAGTATGTTGTTCACTCTTTATTTTGGGAACCCAAATCTTATAAATGTGTTATTATGAGATGAAACCCATTCCTTTCCATGTGTTTTTTATGTACATGTTTGATATGTGTTCTATGTGGCAAGCATGATAATGATAATGTTGGGATGTGACGGGTGCGCCCAGAATTATATACCGCAATATGAATGTTTAAATGTGATTGGTGTGCCCGGAATTATATAGCGCTCCAATGCATTGGGTATAGTGATGAATCTCTTGAGTAAATGTGAAATGATTTGTGAACTCTATTCTACCTTGGTTCACAAGTATGTGTGGTAGTTAACCACTAGGACATGATGTTTCATTTTTATGCATTGCCACATTTCAAGTCTATTATTTATGCTCCTCTCATGTTCATGATCTTTTGCCTATGTTTTTATTATTCTCACCCCATGATGTATTGCACTTATCTATCCTCATACTGGGCTTTTAGATCAACCCTTTTGATGTATATCCTTAGGTGTCTACATGTACTAGCGAGAGGATAAGTGCCAATAATAATCTATATAAGAATAAAATAAATGAATGTTTATGCTTGATTTTGTATTTGTTATGTATGGTCCTAGTTTTCCCAAGACACTAAACCTCTAGATCCTATATGTGTAATACTATTATGTTTTTTATCTTTGAAATTATGTAATAGTAATGTAATAAAAATGCCGGGATGCTATAGTTTCTATCAGAGGAAAGGTTTAGTTAATTTTGGAATTAGGATTAGTGAAACCTAGAGAAAAATTATAGTATGAGATTAAGTAAAAATATGCACACAAGAACATTTACCTAGGGATCCCATATGTTATGTTTTTGGTATAATTGTATAAATGAATAAGTTATTCATGACTTTTTTACTTACATTTCGTTCTAACCTTTTCTATTTTAGAAAATGGTGGGAACCAAGACAAATCATGCCAACAACTCATGCGAGGGCCAATGCAATGATTGCCCGAACAACATCCCCAATGATCTGGGAGGTGGAGTTTAAAACATCATGGATATGCTTACCCAATTATCTCAGGTTATGAATAATAACCATAATAATGGGGAATTCCCTCCTTCACCAAAGAGGGAGCAACTAGCTATCAAATGTTTTATGTGGCAACGACCACGAACGTTTTATGGATATTTCGATCTACTAGTTGTAGAACAGTGGGTCAACTCAAGGGAGAAGATCTTTTCTATACTTCACTATTCTGAGACGGAGAAGGTGACTCTATCCATCTATCGTCTGTATGGAGAATCTGATCAATGATGGGCTTTGATTAAGAGCAACAATCCAAGAGAGGAAATTGAAGAGATGGAATGGGAAAACTTTAAGATAATGTTTCTTAATAAGTAATTCCCAAGAACTCTTCGCATGAAGATGGTGAGGGAATTTATAAAGCTCATGCAAAAAGAAGGAGAATCTATCAAAACCTATGAAGTGAATTTCACAAGGATCGCAAGGTATGCTTAGGGTTTTGTTATCAACAATGATATCAAAATTGATAGATTATTTGGTGGATTAAAACCACACCTTCAAAAGGCTCTTGCGATTTGTGACTTTGGGTGTTATGAAGAAGTTTTTCTGTGTGCTCTTAAAGTGGAGATGGAGTTTGGATAATCGTCCCATGGCTATGGGGATAAGAAAAGAAAGATGGAGTTTCAAGATAGTGGATCTAATGACAAAGGTGGGAAGAAAAATCAATGACCCACATGCCAAAAATGTGGGAAGTTTCCCAAAGGGAACTGCCTCAAAGGGAAGGGGAAATGCTTCAATTGTGGGAAAGAATGACACCATGCTCAAGAGTTTCAAAAAGACATGAAAAGTAAGGATAATGTAGTCTATGAATGGAGAGAACCACTCGTGGTTCAATGCTATAACTGTAGGGAGCTAGGGCACTATTCAAACAAGTGCACTAAACCTCGATCTCTCGAGGGTAATCGGTGCCAGCAACCACCAAAGCCGACAAAACAAGGGAAGGCTTATGACATCACTACTATGGAGGTGGAGCATGATAATGAAGTCATACAATGTACACATCCTATTAACTCAACAATGGAAAAAGTCTTATTTGATTCTGGTTGTACGCATTCCTTTATATCTTGCAGGTTTTCTAGAACTATAGAATCGAAGCCCCAAAACCTTAAATTAGAGATATCTGTAAAAACACCAAGTGGTGAAATCATTGAAACCCAAGTGTTTGACTCATCTCTTGTTGACATATGTGGGAATATTCTTATGGAAAATCTCGTAATACTTCCCTTGGTGGAATTCGACGCTATAATGGGAATGGATTGGATCTCGTTATATAGAGCACATATCAACTGTCGGGAAAAGGAAATATATTTTCATATTCTAAACCATCCCATGCTCTACTACAAATGCAAGTAAGATCATGAATCTCCTTTGAGAAATCCTTCAATGGTTTGGTTGTTTATTCCATATGAAGAAGCATACCTCGCCCAAATGGTTGAGTCGAAGGAAAGTTCCAACCATGAGGAAATTCCCATTATGAGGGAATACGACAATGTATTTCCCGAAGAGTTACGCGGAATTCCCCCGGATCGTGAGGTAGAATTATCAATTGAACTCATACCTGGAGCTACTCCTATCTCAAAGTGTCCCTATAGGATGGATCCTATCGAGATGGAGGAGTTAAAGAAGCAGCTGCAAGAGCATCTGGACAAAGGGTTCATATTCCCTAGTGCATCACCTTGGGGGCCTCCAGTGCTCTTTGTGAAGAAGATTGATGGAACAATGCGGTTGTGTATCGATTATTCGAAAATCAACAAGATCACCACAAAGAACAAGTATCCTCTCCCAAGGATTGATGAACTGTTCGACCAGTTAAGAGGAGCTCAATAATTCTCAAAGGTGGATCTTCGTTCTGGATATCATCAGGTAAAGGTGAAGAAGGAAGATATTCAGAAGACTGACTTCCGTACAAGGTATGGGCACTATGAGTTTTTGGTGATGCCCTTTGGACTTACTAATTCCCCTTCAATCTTCATGGATTTGATGAATAGAGTCGTTAGACATTACCTCAAAAACTTTTGGTAGTGTTTATCGATGATATTATCATCTACTCCAATAGAATGGAGGAACATGAAGAACATCTAAGACTTGTGTTGGAAAAATTGAGAAAGGATAAGTTGTACTCCAAGTTCAGCAAGTGTGACTTTTGGATGAATCAAGTCAAATTATTGGGACATGTGATCACAAATGAAGGAATTTCTGTGGATCCTTAAAAAACAAAGGCAATTGAGGAATGGCCCAGTCCCTCTAGTGTCACAGAAAACCATAGTTTTCTTGGATTAGCTAGGTACTATCGACGTTTTGTGAGAAAATTCTCATGATTGTCAAGCCCTCTAACTAAGTTAACAAGGAAAGGGGTAAAGTATGTCTGGACGGAAGAATGTGAGGGAATCTTCAAGGAGATAAAGAGAAGGCTAATCACTGCACCTGTACTTACACTACCAAAAAGTGGAGAAAGTTTTGTGATATACAGTGATGCTTCAAAGAAAGGCTTGGGTTGTGTACTCATTAAAAATGATAATGTGATAGCCTACGCCTCACAACAGTTGAAGATCCATGAGAAGAATTACAAGACACATGATCTAGAGCTGGCATCCATGATTTTTTCCTTGAAAATCTGGTGGCACTACCTTTATGGTGAGAAGTGTGACATATACACCGACCACAAGAGCCTAAAGTATATATTCACACAAAAGGATCTCAACATGCGTCAAATGATATGGTTAGAGCTAATCAAGGATTATGATTTCTCTATTCACTATCATCCTGGAAAGGCAAACAAGGTAGCTGATGCTCTAAGCAGAAAGAACCCACTACTCTATCCATGTTGAGGATTGAGAAAGACCCTATCTTCATGGATGCGCAACGGGTGGATTTGGGAATCGTAAGGGTAGGGGATACATCCTACCTTTCCCAAATGATTGCGCAACCATCCATCCAAGAGAAGATTAAGGAATAACAAAGGGATGATGTGGAGATACAAAAGAGGGTGAATGCAGTAAAGGAAGGGAACCTGTAAGAGTTCCATATCGGCGATGATGGTGTGATTCGGTTTGGAGCGCGGCTTTGTGTACATTCATCACCCGGGATAAAGAAAGAGCTATTGGATAATGCACATAGCTCAACTTTATCTATCCATAATGGGATTACCAAGATGTACTGTGATCTCTGAGAACACTTCTGGTGAGATAACATGAATAAGAAGATTACGGAATATATATCAAGGTGCTTGGTATATCAGAAAGTTAAAGCTAAGCGGAAGATTTCCAAAGGTATGATGAAGCCATTGCCTATACCAATGTGGAAATTGGAAAATGTTACTATGGCCTTTGTCACGGGTCTCCCGAAGAAGTCAAAGGGGAATAATGAGATATGGGTTGTGGTTGACCGACTCACCAAGACTGCCCATTTTATCGCTATTCGGGAAGACCTATCTCTTGAACAACTTGCAAAGATATATGTGAAGGAAGTGGTAAGACTGCACGGTATTACACTCTCAATTGTCTCTGACCGTGATCCAAGGTTCGCATCTATGTTCTGGAGGAGCCTTCAATAAGCTTTGAGTACTAATTAAATTTCAGCACGACCTATCACCCCCAAACTGATGGCCAGTCTGAAAGGACTATTCAGACGATCGAAGATATGCTAAGATCTTTCTATCTTGAATTAAAAGGTGGTTGGGATTAGCATCTCCCATTGGTTGAGTTCTCATACAACAGTATCTTCCACTTGAGTATTCAGATGGCTCCGTATGAAGCTCTTTATGGGAAGCGATGTAGAACTCCAACCTGTTGGGATGAAGTTCGAGAACAAAAGTGACTTGGTACTGATCTTGTTCAGGAGATGACAGAGAAGGTTCAATTCATCCAGAAACACATCAATGCTGCTCAAAGTTGGCAAAAGAGCTATTCTGACAACCATCGAAGGGACTTGGAGTTCGACGTTGCAGATAAAGTCTTCCATCGAAAATCTCCATGGAAGAGAGTCATGCGATTCGGGAAGAAAGGGAAGCTAAGCCCAAGGTACATTGGCCCCTTTGAGATCCTTGACCATATAGGAGTCGTGGCCTCTCGTCTGGAACTTCCACTGAATATGGCTCAAGTTCATGATGTGTTTCATGTATCACTACTGAGGAAGTACAAACCAGACCCCTCACATTTACTAAACTCAGAGGTGGTGCAGTTGGAAGATGATCTCTCTAATGAGGAGCAGCCAGTAAAGATTCTGGACCGAAGTTATAAGGTCCTACGAAACAAGACAACCCATCTGGTCAAAGTGTTGTGGAGGAACCATAAGTTTGAGGAAGCAACTTGGGAACCAGAAGAGGCAATGAAGGAGAAGTACCCTCACCTTTTTGTGTAAAGTAAAATTTCAGGGGCGAAATTTCTTAAGGGGGGAAGAATGTAACGACCCAATGTTTTTCAATTGAAAATTAACTTCTTATATTTTTGTCTAAAATAACATGAAAACACAAAATAAGGAACTACTAAGTGATAAGTGACATTTAAACACAAGTTTTTCACAACTATGTTTTGAATTTTGAAAATCTGACATACACGGTTGTGTTCAAGATGGTTTTTGGAGTCTAATGAAACAAATATAATTTCTGGTGAATAGTAACCTACCCTTATGAATATTAACTTACCCTTATGAATAGTAATATGACCCTTAATAATAGTAAATAAGAGTAACATTACCTATGAATAATAAAATAAAATTTAAAAATCTTAGAAAGTGACAATTTGACATTAGTAAACGTTTTTGGTATTTTATAAGTCATAAATAATTAATTATAATTAATTAATTAATTTAAAAGTATATTTATATCCCTGAAATGTATTCATAAATTATTTAATCAATGTTTAATAGTTTTTGGATAATTTTATAATAACCTACATAATTTTTTAAAGAATTATAAAATCAGTTTTAATCATAAAGACTATTTTTTAAGTAAATTGTGATTTTAATTAAATATTAAATTAAGAATACATAGATTTTTTTTTTGAAAAATGGACTTCATTTTTGGATTATCAACGTCGAAAAATGTTTGGGGTAATTTTTTGGGAATTTTCTGAGATACTTGAATTTTTGATGAATTGTAGAATCCGATAATTCATAATAAGTGCTAAATAAAGCATTAATTGAGTCATAGATGATGTTCTTATGATGTAAGCCCACTTGGTTCTGTATTACATTATAAAATTACTATTATTTGTTATTCAAGACTCATTATTCCTGGTCTTTTGGGGAAATATTAAACTAATTAATTTTATATTAATGAACCCCCTCTCCCCTCCACTATAAAACCCTCCCTTCACTCCCTCTTTTCCTCACACCTCTCAAGCTCCAAGACTTCTCTAAACTCTTCCCAAACACCTTCCCTAGCCCCTCCCCCACGTCCAAAAGATGCTGGTCTCATCAAAAGACCAATCCTAGCATCCTTACAGAGGATCTCAAGAGGAAGATTTAAGAGGTAATTTCCTTCCCTCTTCTCCTTTAATTCCCTTTCAATTTCAAGTTCCTTTCTTGATATTTCCCCATTTTTTTCATTTAAATTGTATTTTAACTCCAGTATTATACATCTTCTAGAATTTTATGATGATAATAGGATATTATATCACTCCACCCCTTTCTTACTTCCTTTTATTTTATTAAAGAGAACGTTGTTCAAGAGGTGTTAATTTATCACCTTCAAAAACGACATGCTCTCTTCTTCCATTTCAACCTTTATATCTGGTAATGAAACCATTTTTATTGTTGAACCAGAATATTTTATATTTATTATGTCCTATTTGATGTTCTGGAACTGACTTATGAACATATTACTAAGGGATAAATTAAAACTATTTTTTCATGATCGAAAAACTGCTCAAATTAACCCACACAATCTTCGTTTGATTATTATCTAATGATTCATCCACATTGATATAATGTGATTAATTATAAGATAATTCAAGCTCCTGTAATATCATTAATGACATGTAATATCATTTCTGTATGTTTACTCATGTTCTACCCAAACCTCAAGTTAAGATTACTAGTGAACCACCCAAGAAAAACCATAAAAACGAACATCCCCGAACAATGTTTTTAAACTCTATAAGTCATCCAAAGGAACATAATATGACATAATGAAACCAGAATGAACCATATTAATGTACAAAAGGTTTTTGATTTCTAATTAATGAATATAATTTCATTATAGAGGACATTAACGAGAAGGAAGCTTTCGGGTACAAGGTAAGGGGAAATCTCGAAACCAATTTTCTTCCTTCACGTTCTCCCTCTTTCACTCCATTTTTGATATGGTTACTCCTCAAAGATCATTTGTTCATCATTGCCTTTACTTTTATGGGATATAAATTTTATTCCCTGGTTTTTATGTCCATCAAAATGTTTTCCAAAAGAACTCTTCTTTCAAGAACTCACCTTTTACCTCTCATTCAAGGTTGATGGTTCTTGTATCAAATATTGTGTTCCCTCTTTCTTTTGGGAACCCAAAGCTTATGAATATGTTATTATGAGATGAAACCCATTAATTTCCATGGGTTGTTTGTTTAGATGTTTGATATGTGTTCTATGTGAAAATCATGATAATGATAATGTTATGATGTGACGTGTGCGCCTGGAATTATATAGCGCAATATGAATGTCTAAATGTGACGTGTGCGCCCAGAATTATATAGCGCTCCACTGCATTGGGTAAAGTGATTATTCTCATGAGTTAATGTGAAATGATTTGTGAACAAGATGTTATCTTGGTTCACAAGTATGTGTGGTAGTTAACCACTAAGACATGATGTTTCATTTTTATGCATTTCCACATTTCAAGTCTATTATTTATGCTCCTCTCATGTTCATGATCTTTTGCCTATGTTATGATTATGCTCACCCCATGATGTATTTATCTTATCTATCCTCTTACTGGGATTTTAGCTCACCCCTTTTGATGTATATCCTCATGTGGCTACATGTACTAATGAGAGGACAAGTGCCAATAAGAAGCTGTAGAAGAAGAAATTAAATGAATGTTTATGCTTGATGTTGTATTTGTTCTGTATGGACCTAGTTTTCCCAAGACACTAAAACATTGGATCCTCTAAGTGAAATAATATTATGTTGTTTATCTTTGAAATGATGAAATAGTTATGTAATAAAAGTCTGTGATGCTATAAAAATAACCCAAGTTAATACTTACGTATAATAAATCTCGGATAAAAATGAGATTGCAAAATTATCGCTTACCTTAGGTCCAATTTCTTCCTTATGTGTCCAAAACTCTGGTATAGTGGGTTTAAACATATTATTAACTTTTAACAGAACCGTAATATTATTTATGATATCATTTATGATTCACTTATGACTTTATATTACCCGTTCTTTTTTCAATTCCATGTTAAAGCAGCGTTTTGGGTAAAATTGTTTCATTTATCGTACGTGTTTGGACTCATTGTCCTTGATATTCATATTACTTATTTACTGATTTACATAATTTAAGAATTTAAGATATAATTTATATATAATATATATTAATCATATAAATATATATGATAGATCGATAAATGGAATGAAATACACCATTCAAAGAGACGATAGGCCGCACGTACGCATGAACGCTGTTTTTGTTTCCTTATTAACTTGAAGGGAATTAAGTAAATGAAACATATATGTACATAAATCTAGAATCAGTATTATTTAATATCTTTAATGAATATTATATATACTTTATAATCATACATGATTGGTTAATCATGGAAAATTATTCTCCTCGCGTTCGTGGAGACGGTAATCCGTACGTACGCACGAGCGATGATATCGTTCCCATAATTATTGAATAGAATTATAGTGGATGATATAATATCTCAGAATCAGAATGATGTTATAATAAACATATATAGTTATTATTTACACCATTATACCCATCCAACTAAGGTGGTTGTGGGAAAAATTATTACACCACGGCGTGAAGACGGTATTCCGTACGTACGCACGCGCGGTGATTTTGTTTTCTGTAGGATGGATAGAAGGTGAAATGGGGTTGATTCATATTTATAATATCATATAATTATATTATTGATACTTATTTTATTAAGTTACAATGAAACAACTAAATAAGAGGATGTCGAATAAGAAAGAAACTTGAAATAATCAGTAGAAGAGATTACCTCTTCTTCGACGCACCTTTTTTAGGCATCCTCTTAAGGGACTAGAGTTGGTTTTTTGAGAAGAACAGAACCTCCAGAATGTTTCTAGGGAAGTGGAGAAAAGAAGTGGGTAGGGTTTTTTTGATCATAAAGGCTCAAAGTGTTGTTAAGAAGAGAGGGAGGAGGTGCCCTTATATAGGAGAGGAGAGGGGCACTATTGGAAACCTCAAAAATATTAATTTATAATAAACTCAAACCCCATTTAAAAACTTCCAATGTGACTCAAATTTGTATATGAGGTAATATGGGGTTATAATCTCATCAAATAATCAAATTTATACATGTTGGGAAATTATTTTAAACCTTATCAATTTGATTTAACTTTCTTTAGTTGATTTAATCCTATTTGTGGTAACACTATTTTAAATTTTAAATTGTTATAAATAATTACTTATATGTTGTGAATTATATATAATTGGGTACTTTATGAAATTTTAGACCATATAATTTCAATTTATAATTTTTAAATATTTATGTGATTTTTAAACAATTTAATAATATGTTATTTTTATAAAATAACAATAGTGCTAATTTTGACACTATTCATTTATTTGAATTTAAATAAAATCCAAACAGAGGATATATTCGAAATAAAATGTTTAATAGATTTCAAAGATGTCATATTCATCTAAAAAATTTGTGTAGAACATTAATTAGTTCACATAATGTTTATTTTAATATTTATAATACCATTTATTTGATATTTCTGTAAATAAAACAATTACTACATCATTTTTTTATAATCATTTAATATACTTATTTGTTGAATAAAAATAAAAAAATAAAATCCTTCGATTCAGATAAATATAATACTTTTCATAATAATACTTTTACTCGAATTTTTCATCTTAAAATCACAATAGTTAAATTTTTATATTTATTAAATTATGAAGGTGGCATATTTGACATCATTTAAAATGAAATAATATTAATGTTCTAATATGTTTTATAAGGCTCTAAATGGCCCAAAAATCTACCCTTGGATGATTAGGGTATATGTACACATGTCCAATAATTTTTGTTCATGTTTCTGGTCCTTTGGATTGGTATTATTATTTTAATGAAAACTATATTATTGATTTTTCACTAAATAAATAATTTCTACATCATTAATGTATAAGGTATTAATTTAATTAAATATTTATTAAAAATTAAAAATAAATTACCATGATAAATAAAATCATTTTATCTTTCCAATGATTATTTATAATCTAATTTATATTCTGTATAACCTTATATTAAAAATAATCAAATTATTAAAGTTTGAGTGAGACATATTTCACTTTCCTTTAAATAAAATAAATAAAAGGTTTTAATCAAATACAAGTGAGTTCCATTAGATTCCATTTCGAACCAAGTATGATTTAGGGAGAAATATAATCATCTGATTATATTAAGACAAGTGTTATTGTAATTTTATAATATTATATTTACCCTTAATTACCTGATTTATCTTTAACTATGGTAAATAAAATTTACCGTAGTTACTATTCATAATGCCTAAAAATAAAAAGGTAGCGTATTAACATAATTTGGACCTAATGATTCCAAATATGGAATTAATTCTTCCAAATTCAAAACACAAAAGTTGTAGTATTTAATTTAAAATTAATTCCACTGTTGAGAAAATGGGTTTTAAAAGTTAAAACGTTGCAAAAGATTGAAAAGTTTTTACTTATCAATTCGGTGTAAAATAAATGCTAACTAATTTAATTATATTAAATGGTAAAAATATATTCAATTTATACTTTAAACCCATTCAATATTATAATTTAACCACATAAATTATCTCGATGAAAAAAGTTGTTTTTAATTAAAATTTAGCGTAATTTTACTATTCATCAAAATAAAAAACTTATCGGAAAAATATAAAATTTTTATCCAAAGTAAATTTTTATATCATGATTAAAAATAAGAATTTTATTTTGTAAAGTTGAACTTATAAACATGTCAAAAACTAAATTAAATGTGGGTGTGCCATCAAAAGGTGACAAAACTGCATTTTTTGAAAAATATTTATTTTACATGAAAAATTTATATTGTTCTCATACCATGTTCTATAAAATGTGTAAGATGAATTATAATGTCATAAAATTCAAAATTTAGTTACTACTATTCATAACGTCTAGTTCATAATAATCTTATAACAACATATCATTATTTAGTGAAACTCAGTATTGCGTACAACACACGCTATTGAGAAAGGTTTCTCTTGCGTGCAACACAAGCCAAGAATACTGTTTTCATATAATATAAGCTAATACGGTGTTGTGTATTTCAAAAGATAATTTTGGTGTAGCGTACAACACAAGACATCAATGAAATTAAAAGAATATTTTTCATAAAATCTCATGGTGTTACATTCTACCGCCCTTAAAATGAATTTCGCCCCAAAAATTCATCGGGGTTATAAATGGTTTACTACGTGAATGTTTCTTAAATTGAAACCCACATCGTAAAAATTAATACCAAAACATAACTATAAATAATAAATTATTAAACATAACGGTTACCCAAATTAACTAATCGTTGGGTTTCTACATAGGAGAACATAGGTGAAAATATGGATATGGAAGAGAAATGTAACCATTATATTCTGATGGAGAGTGGTAGAGAACATGGCTATGAAAAAGCCAACAATCACAAAGCCATAAATTTGTGATGATCTAAGGTACCATCTGATTCATCAGATATGAGGGCACTAGGACAACATTTTTGTTTTTCCAGATCATTTCACTAATGTTGAATAATTTTTGAATTAAAAGAAATACTTAATTGATTTTGGTACAATATTTCTGTTGTTTGTGACTTGAACAATTTACACATCATCTCTTAAAGAAATGAAGTTGAATTTGTCTTCCGTGAAGTGTTAGCAGATCATGCGAGAGAATGATTGATTATTTCATCTTTCTCAAACATAAGGTTAGCAAAAGTTATATACATAAGTCCATCTATGGTGAGATTAATCGTATAGGGTTCCTAAAATGGACTTATACTTCATTTATCATACATCTTAATAAAATAAAACTAGTTTCTACAAACCTGGGATATCCTGTAGGCCAGAGGTAAGCGATAAAGGCATGTCTCACTTCAGTTGTGGGTTCCGATTCCCGCAACCTTGTACGACGCGACGGGTTGTCGCCCATCTTGCAGGTTGCGATTTTTCTAAAACTACATTATTATAACATACCATCAATAATACAGAAAAATTTTATAGCCTTAAACAATAATAACTTATGTCCAACATAATCCATTCCAATATTTAGTCTTATCCAAAATACTTCTGTCCAAGCTCATAGTATAATGAAAACAATTACTAGAAATTTCATTTACTGAGCATCTAAATACCATGATTTATCCCCCATATATCATACGATATATCTTGTTGGTCACATTCCAAACATGTGAATACCTTAATCATGTATTCTATTGAAAAAATGAATACCAATTGAACCTTAGTGAAAACAAGAATGCTGTCTAAAGTTAACTCTTTCCACATAACAAAATCTGAAAATTTCTATATACTCAAACAATGATATAACTTTATCCTTATATCAGTCATGAGCTCATTTCATTTTCTATTCATCCCTTCATTATTTTCATATCATCTTTCTTACAAAAATATTTCAATAACTTTTCATGGTTATCGGTACCATATAATTATTAAAAACCAATACATATATATTCCAAAATTCCACGATACCATAAATGAGATTCCATGATACTATTTTGAAATCCCATTACATAAACACTTAATCATTACAAAATATTATTATCATACTCAACATCAAAAATAGTGATCACATGTGACTTCACTTTATCCTTTTCCTTAAGAGGTTACTCGCGTCGATCATCATTTACCCTTGGATTAGGGCATTGATTAGCATAATGCTCCCATTTCCTTGCACTTGAAGCATTGAAGTGTTGGGGGAGCATTCTCTGTAGTCTTTTCTCTATTCACATCATTAGCTACCTTTTTACCATTACTTCGACACTCAACTGATCTATTACCTTCTTTTCCACACTTAAAACATGTTCTAGTAACTTTTAGGCAATCTCCACCATACTTCTTTCCAAACATTCAGCATAAAGAAACATTCATCTTCTTTTCACCATTGTTCTGAGATTTTTCGTTGAACTCCATCTTTCGTTTCTTGTCAAAACCATTAGATGGATATGTAACACCAACTTCCATTTCTACCTTGATAGCACAACGCATAATTTCTTCATAGCTACGGAAGTCTCCTATAGCTAATGCCCTTAGAAGACTTGGTTTTAAGCCACTGAAGAATCGGTCAACTTTACATTCAGGTTGGATGATAAAGCTAGATGCATACCTTTCAAGCCTTGTAAAATTTGCTTCGTATATACCAAAAAATTCATCATCCTTTTGATTGAGCTCAAGTAACTCCTTTTCTATCTTTGTTCGAAGAATATGAGGGATGTACTTATTGAAAAACAAGGTCTTGAACTCGTCCCATTCCATTGATTCAATTTCATATTGGGGCCTTGTATTCTTAATTAGAGTCTACCACTGGTATGCTTCATATTCTAAACGGAAAATAGCCAGAATGACTTTTTCATGTTCTGAATAGGGAAGTATAGAGAAAATATTTTCAATGGTACTGATCCATTGTTCATCAACAAGTGGATCAAAAGACCCACATAAATAAGGTGGACGTTGCCTCATGAAGGACTCAATAGAATATTGTTCCCTTGTCTGCTCATTTGGAAGTCCATAATGATTCATAGCTTGTGTAAGTATAACGATAAGATTTTTACCTCCATCTCCAATAACATTGGTTTGTTCAGGAGGACAATCATTGCATTTTCCATTAAATTGATCAACTCGGTTCCTTCGGGTCCCATCCATTGTCTAATACTCTAAAAGAATAGTGTGAGAGGAAAAAATCATGATAGAGAAAAAAACATAATAAAGGGGAAGTACCTTCAATATCTAACATATTAGGTTTAATTCTAATATCATTATCATAATTCTAGGACTATAACCTATAATTATACTTAACCTTAGGGACATCCCTAGATATAGCTTAGAAATATCTCAAGGGATCTCACTAATGTTTCTCGGATCCTAGTTTCCAAAGGATAACTAAAACTTCCCTCTGATACCAACGGTAGAGACCCAAGATTGACATACAAAGACATTACATTAATTTTTAGGAATACATTACAAGAACCAACACTCAAGGACCGCAATAGTTTAGTGTCTTTGGAAACTCGGAACATAATCATCTAATCATGGTGAAAGATCTTCAACATCTCCCATAAAGATCTTCCCCTTTTGTTTTCATACCTAAAAACTTTATTTAAATCTTGGGGAAAAGAAAACATATAAAGGTTGAGCTCAAATTCTCTGTAAGGGTAACCATGGAGAAAATAAAACTAATCATATACATTTGAACTTAAAAACATGAACATAATGTTTAATCATCAAAATCTTGAGCAATGACATAAAACATGGAAGTACGTGAGGCATAGATCATAAAGAAGAAATAATAATGATAAAATAACTTGGGAATAAAACATTTAATTTTGTAAACCATTAACCACATGATATTATTTCCATAGTAGCCAAGGCATTTCTTCCAAGACCAATATAGTGGACAAAGTCCCTTTCTGAATCGAGTTTACTCCTCGTTCTAGTCCTGTATCACTAAACCAAATTAACTTTCTGGTCCAGCCATGTCTATATCATGAGATATAAATATTTACCTAATGAATTAGAGGGAGAAATAGGTCCCACACATCTCATAATTAAATACTTATAACTTGTGCCACAAAATAAACATAAATCATTTATCATAACCCCATGAATATAACGGGTTTCATAAACATCATCCCATCATAACATAATCCATATAAAACAAATGGATATCATTTCATAGTATGAAAAATCACACCATGTAAATAATAGAGACATTATTTTTCAAACATAAACATATTAAATACTGTCATTTTAGATGGAAAATGGTTTTGATAAAACACTTGAAATGCGTTCTTGAGGAAAATATCTTTTCTTCTTCAAAATCATTTTCTTTTCACAAAATGCCATGCAATATTAAAAGGAAAATGATTTTATTTAAAATAATCATGAAATTTTGTAGAGTAATATTCATGAAGAAAAGGCTATATGAAACCATAAAAATCCATTCATGCCATATAATTTAAAAAAACATTCTCCTCGTACTATTGCTGGAAAAGTCATAAAGTACCACATATGGTAGACAAAAGAAAGATTCATTCCATAACACAAAGTAAAAATAAACGTGGAGTAAAAATGTCTTTAAACATACATTTTAGAATATTAAACACCTTTTAAAAAAAATTATGTAAACGGATGAAAAATATAACCCCAGTAAATACTTACATATAAGAAATCTCGGATAAATATGAGATTGCAAAATTATCCCTTACCTTAGGTCCAATTTCTTCCAAACGTGTTTGAAACTCTTATATAGTGGGTTTAAAAATAATATTAACTTGTAATAGAACCATATTTATATTTATGATATCATATATGATTCACTTATGACTTTATATTACCCATTCTTTTGTCAATTCCATGTTAAAGCAGCATTTTGGGAAAATTTGTTTCATTTATAGTACATGTTTGGACTTGTTGTTCTTGATATTATTATTACTTATATCCTGATTTAATTAATTCCAAAATGTAAAAAATTATTTATATATAATATATAATCATCATATAAATATATATGATAGATCAATAAATGGAATGAAATACACCGTTCATGGAGACGGTAGGCCACACGTATGCATGAACGCTGTTTTCGTTTCCTTATTGAATTGAATGGTATTAAGTAAAAGAAACATATATGTACATAAATACAGTACCATTGTTATGTAATATCTTTCATTATTATTATAAATACTTTATAATCATACTTGAATGGTTAATCATGGAAAATTAATCTCAACGCGTTCGTGGAGACGGTAATCCGTACGTACGCACTAGCGATGATATCATTCCCATAGTTATTGAATAGAATTAGAGTGGATGATATAATATCTCAGAATAATTATGATGTTATAATAACCATATATAGTTATTATTTAAACCATTATACCCATACAAGTAAGGTGGTGGTGGAAAAACTAATTACACCACGGCGTGGTGACGGTATTCCATAAGTACGCACGCACGGTGATTTCCTTTTCCGTAGGATGGATAGAAGGTGAAATGGGGTTGCTTCATATTTATAATATCATATCAGTATATTAGGGATACTTATTTTATTACTTTACAAAGAAACAACTAAATAAGAGGATGTTGAAGAAGAGAGAAACATGAAAGAATCGGTAGAAGAGATTACCTCTTCTTCAACGCACCCCTTTGAAGCTTCGTTTTAAGGGACTAGAGTTGGTCTTTTGAGAAGACCAGAACCTCCAGAATGTTTCTAGGGAAGTGGATAAGGGAAATGGGCTGGGGTTGTCTGATATTGAAGGCTAAAAGTGTTTTGAAGAGGAGAGGGAGGAGGTTCCCTTATATAGGAGAGGTGAGGGGCACTTTTGGAAACCTCAAAAATATTAATTTATAATAAACTCAAACCCCACATAAAAACTTTCAAAGTGACTCAAATCCGGATATGAGGTAATATGGGTGTGTAATCTCATTATCCAATCAAATTTATACATTTTGAAAAATTATTTTAAACCTTATCAATTTTATTTAACCTTATTTTATTTATTTAATCTTATTTGTGGTAACAATATTTAAATTTTAAATTATTATAAATAATTACTTATCTGTTGTGAATTATCCATAATTTAGTAATTTATGAAATTTTAGACCTTATAAATTTATCTTTATAATTTTTAAATATTTATGTGATTTTTAAAGAATTTAATAATATGTTATTTTTATAAAATAACAATAGAGTTAATTTTGACACTATATATTTAGTTGAATTTAAATAAAATCCACACAGAGGATATATTCAAAGAAAAATGTTTAATAGATTCCTAACATTTTTTATTAATCTAGAAAATTTGTGTATAACATTAATTAGTTCCCATAAGGTTTATTTTAATATGTATAAAACCATTTATTTGATATTTGTCTTAATAAAACAATTTATTCATCATTTTTGCATAATCATTTAATATACTTATTATTTTCATAAAAATTAAAAATAGAATCCTATAATAAATATATATATAATAACATTCATAAAAATATTTTTAATCGAATTTATCATCTTAAAATAGCAACATTTAGATTGTTATATTTATTAAATTATGAAGGGGACATCTTTGACATCATTTTAAATAAAATAATATAAATGTCCTAATATGTTTTATAAGGCTCCAAATGGTACAAAAATATTCCCTTGGATGATTAGGGTATATATATACTGGAGAAGTAATTTTTGGTAAAGTTCATGGTCTTTTTAATAGGTATTATTATTTTAATAAAAACAATATTTTTTATTTTTCACTAAATAAATAATTTCTACATCATTAAGGTATAAGCTATTAAGGTAATTAAATATTTCATTAAAATTAAAAATAAATTATCATGATAAAGAAAAACATTACAGATTTCAAATTAGTATTTATAATTGAATTTATATTCTGTATAACCTTATATTAAAAATAATATAATTATTAAAGTTTTAGTGAGACATATTTCACTTTCCATTAAATAAAATAAATAAAAGGTCTTAATCAAATACAAGTGGGTTTCATTATATTCCATTTCCACCCAAGTATGATTTAGGGAAAAATTTAATCATCCAATTATAATAAGACAAGTGTTAGGGTAATTTTATAATATTATATTTACCCTTAATTACCCGATTTACCTTTAACTATGGTAAATAAAATCTACCGTAGTTACTATTCAAAATGCCTAAAAATAAAAAATAGCTTATTAACATAATTTGGACCTATTGATTCAAAATATGGAATCCATTTTTCCAAATTCAAAACACAAAAGTTGTTGTATTTAATTTAAAATTAATCCCGCTGTTGAGAAAACGGGTTTTAAAAGTTAAAACGTTGCAAAAGATTGAAATGTTTTTACTTATGAATTCGTTGTAAAATTAATGATAATGACTTACATTATATTATATGGTAAAAATATATTCTATTTATACTTTAAAACCATTCATTATTATAATTTAACCATATAAATTATCTTGATGAAAAAAAGTTGTTTTTAATTAAAATTTAGCGTATTTTTACTATTCATCAAAATAAGAAACTTATCAGAAAAATATCCAAAATTTATCCAAAGTAAATATTTATATCCTGATTCAAAAGAATAATTTTATTTTGTAAAATTGAACATATAAACATGTCAAAAACTAAATTTAATGTGTGTGCGCCATCAAAAGGAGACAAAACTGCATTTTTTGAAAAATACTTATTTTACATAAAAAATTTATTTTGTTCTCATAGAATTTTCTATAAAATGTTTATGATGAATTATAATTTCATAAAATAAAAAATGTAGTTACTACAATTCATAACGGCTAGTTCATAACAATATTATAATAATATATCATTGTTTAGTAAAACTTAGTGTTGCGTACAACACACGCTATTAAGGAAGGTTGCTCTTGCATTCAACACAAGCCAAGAATAGTGTTTATGTATAATATAAGATAATAAAGTGTTGTCTATAGCACAATCTAATTTTGGTGTAGCGTACAACACAAGACATCAATGAAATTAAAATAATATGTTTCATAAAATCTCTGGGTGTTATATTATTACTTCGAACAAAAATCATCTAACCATCCCTAATATGTCATATTAACATAGGAAATTAGTGGAATTCATAAAAAGTCCCAAATTACTTTTATTTGTATATTTATAATATCAATTAGTTTAATATTTCATTAATTTGGTAATTACTTCATCATCATTGTGTCATTAATAAATAAAATTATTTAATATCTAAAAAATATAAATAAGAGAAAATTATGTAGGAAATCTTTTCATCTTTCTAATGAATATTTATAGTCGAATTTATCTTATGTGTAACCCTATATTAAAAATGATTTAGTTATTAAACATTGATTTTAACTTTTTAACTATACTTTGAATTAAATTATAATAAATGTACTAATCTAATCCAAGTGGACCAAAGAGGTTCATATTTTATTACTAAGGTTGTTTTTGGTCTAACTATACTTATCCAATAGAATTAGAACATGTTTTAGGGTAATAATAATATCATTCTTTTCATTTAATTACCCTATTTACTTTTAAGCGTGGTAAATAAAAGATAAAATTTATTATTCACCAAAATTTATTTTTATCTTATTGAACCGAGATTTACTCCATGATTTTAACCGTGTCTTTCAGATTTTTGAAATTCAACTCACAGAAGTGGTAAAATTATGTTTTATGTAAATTTGCAAATGCTCCTAGGAGGTGGGTAAAAGACAGTGAAAAGTTCAGTAAAATTTTTATATATCTAAAATTATTATAAAATGACTCCAATAAATTACATTTAACATATATAGGTATTATGTATCTATTTTGACCTAAAATAAATTGAAATAAAATAAAAAATTATTTAAATAAAAAATTCGGTTTTAAACTATAACTCTGTGTTTTTTCACTATTCATCAAAAATTAAAAGTTTTCAAAAACATACCAAAAATTCTCCCTAAGATAATTTTGATATTCTGAATTAAAAAATGATGTCTATTTTACCAAATTCAAACCATATAAATTTCATTTATTATTTTAAGATTAATTCCCGTCGTCAAAACCAAAAAGAGTATTTTTATGAAATAATAACTACAAATGATTGACATTTGTTTATGACCAATTTCAAAGTGAAATTACTTCCAATGACCAACATTGGATTAAATGGTAAAAATATAATCTAATTATACATCTAAACCATTCATATGTATAGTTGAACACTATAAATTATTTTGATAAAGAAGTTTGTTTTTAGTTAAAATATATTATTCTTCACTATTCACCCAATTATGAAAGTTATTAGAAAAACACCAAAAATTTATTGAAAATAATTATTATATCCTGATACCAATGAAAAAGTTTATTCTATAAAATTCAATATATTCAAGTTTCAAATATTGAATTTAAAAAGGGTTCGCCCTTAAAGGGCGGTAAAATTGCATTTTTTTTAAAATACTTCTTTTATCTGAAAAAAATGAATTTGTCCTTACATTATGTCTAAGAAGTTCATAATATGGATTCTAAAATTATAAGGGTTATTTAATGTTCAAAATTTTGTTAATACTATTCATAACCTCTTTTGAATGACTAGTTTGGTAAGTCGTGGTGCGCTTGAACTCGATGTTGCGTCTAGTGTAAGTTATTGAATTACCATGATGAACTAACGTACTATAAAATCTTGGGGTGTTACAAAAAATCCCTACCCTAGTATGTTGAGTTGGGATTGGGATGTACATATATAAGGATCGGAAGATAGAGTAGGGATCCATTATGGGGGTTTTATTTTTGTTTTACATTGTGTTTTGATGAATTTCACTACATATATATCATGACATTTTTAATGTTGAATTAAGGTTTATACCTAGTTTGGGATATGGTTGACTTGTATGTTTTATAGTTATTGATATTATTCTTCTATTAATATTTTTTTCTTTTGTGGAATACACTGGTAAAGAGGGTATAGTCTCCCCACATGACTCATTAGACACTCACCACTAGTCTGAAACCTCTACCGTGTGGGGAGGTGCACTTCGGGCCATTTGACGACTTGACTTGGAGCACCGGTTTAGTGGATTCCGATTTGGGGATGTCACAAAAGTCATCACTAGAAGGATTAATTGATCTTTTTATAGAACCATCCTAAAAATATTATTACATGTTTAGGTTCCTCATCATAGATAATATGTAGCTATCTATTTTTACGTTAAAACAATAAGATGGTTATGAGAGGATCGAGTCATGAATGTTAAAGATTCATATTTTGTTATTATTTTGGCATTGCCTCTTAAGAGAATATGAATAGTTTTTATGAAAAACCATCATTTATTTGGATAAAAAAATTATTTTCCAATTTAAAATCTAGTTATAGTGGAAGCCTGCATCTTTCTCCAAGAGAGTAGTAAAAAAATTAGTTTCCTTTTATTGATTAGTTAAATAAAAGGGGTTTTATTTGTTGTTTTTGATTTTGAAAGAAAATGTAAAAACTATAGAGACATATATTAAATCATGATAGTGAGAATAATTACTTGTTTAGGATATGATTTTCACTTGAAATTCTATCTTCTCATTGAATATGGTGTAAATTATCTTCTTTTTAATTGATAAGTGATGGATTCCATCATAGATTCATCATAAACATTAAGTTGAATCTAAAAGTGTAAATTGATCAAATAGTGACTACTACTTGATCATCTCCCTTACTATGTGTGTGAAATGACCTGAAACTAATATTAAACAAATAATGGAAATCAAAATCAGGTGCATGTGTTCTTTTTAAGTTTGAAAGTAACTCACTTCCTTTACACATTGGTAGATAATTACAAGAAAATTATTCCCTATGAAATTATTCACTATTGAGATAATATGCACTAGGTAGAGAGATATTATTAATTATAAAATTAAATAATAATAGTTAATGAGTTAGAGACCTTAAATAAAATTTCATTCAATGAATAAAACATCCACTTTGTACCAAAATCAATTAGTAGGAATGATTTTTTATTTATTAAGCCATAAAAACCATGTATGATAAGAGGGAAACTTACCTTACCCAATCATATATAATATTACACTTCTATTACTAGGGTAAAAGATATTGATGGTGGAGAATAGTACATTACAAAAATGAGGGAAAAAATAAAGCTATAACAACAACAATGTATCTAGAAATCTGTCACAAATTCCTATTCATCCATAGGTATTCGATTCTTCTTGAAGACACAGAACATCCTCTTCTTAATACTAAAGTAAAGAATTTGAGATAATCACCTTATAAATTAAGAATGTTCCAATCATTATCACATCTTCAAATATTCCTGATCATTTCATTATAAAACTGAATAGATTCCATTATTTTGATCTTGATTGAAAATATCTTGTTTATTATATCGGAGGTGTATTCCTGATAATTGTTGTATGAAGGTAGTGACGACCACCAAATTATTCAACTTGAAGTATATATAAGTCCCATGAAGTTACATTTCTATAATCCTTTAGAAAATTTTCGTCAATGTAAATCATCATAGAAGGATTATTTTTTATAAAAAAAATTCACGAAAATTTATCTCCACCTTTATGAATTGCACTATGGTAATTTAAATTTCCCTTCCATATATTTTAAAGCATAAAATCTATTACACACCTTAAAAATATGTTATGATTGGTGAAATTACTTTAATAAGTTCTAAATCACATGAAATCATCTTAAACAATACAAATATTTATATTTTAGGTGGCTCGTGTATTTGAATTCATTTATAGGGGTTTCATCATAGGATAAATTATATTATGCACGGTAAAATGACTTTCCAATTTTCCATTCAACATAGAGTTCCCAACACTTATTAATATAAATTCCATACATAATTCAAAAAATACGGGCATACTAGAAAAACAACTAAACAATGAAAGGATCAATATATGCACTTAATTATAATAATTAAATATGGTAATTATTTTCATTATTTTGGCTATTTTAACAATATTTACTAAAAAACAAAATGATACCTTAATTCCAAAAATCCATATATATAAATAAAATAATAAATATTGGGGAATAATATTAAATGAATATCAATTAAAAATATGATGAACAAATTTTCCAAGTTAGTTATTGTCATTTTGATATGGGTATGGGAGTGAATGTCTCGCTTCACCCCCCATGGTTGTACTTCATTTCCTATAGAGATTATGCAGGGATGCTCTTGTAGTTGATGATATATTTATACATATTTCATAGATGTTTCACAAATATCTATCTCATCACATATATTTAATATATATATTTATATATATTTATTATTGTTTTGAAATATGAACCAGGTTATTACTCCCAAGACATCACCATTATATAGTGTTATTGAGTTATTTTACAAGGTAAATCAATCGAGATTTGTAGATTCTTTTGTTCTAGTAGAAGGGATGGAGTTAAGACAATCCTTTTTAGATTTCCTTGTTTTATAGTATTAATTATCATGTTGTGAAAATTTCTGAATCATTTATTATATATATACATATATATAAATCATAGTTGATTGGTGGTTTAATTTTAATTTCATGGATATATGAAGGTCATGCCACTCATTTTGTGATACAAACCCTTAGAAAAAGTTGTCAACATTTTACCAATTGGAGGTGGGCCCTAGAGGTCACACTTATTTCCACCACCAACCCAGAAGTACATTAAGTGGGTATAAGTAATGGTATTGTTTTATATTTAGGGATTTCATATTGTAGATGTGTTATATAAAGACCCTTTACAGGGGTATTCATGGTCCCAACACTTACATTGCATATCTTATCTATTTTACATGGTTTAGTAGAATCATGCCAACAAGGTTATGAGCTAGAACTTGTTAGGATGTAAATAATCTATAATGCTGACATGATAATTAGGCTCATCTTTGAAAATACGTTCTTTTACCTTGTTTATTTTCATGTCATTTTTTAGTTAGAACTACTCGAGTATTAACTCGATACGTGTTTGAGTACTATAATACTTTGATAGAGTAGCTTGAAATCATTTGGAGGAATTTAATAATTTAATAAACTATTTCATCTAAATATATTTTTATTCTATTCCATTATAAATAATTCAATATAGTGTATAAATTATATCGTGATATAGAATTTATAGTAAAATTTTAAATTAAAACTATCATAAAGTAGCTAATTCGAAATGAGCCTTGTATAATTATGTAGCCAGATTGAGACTAATTTGATCACACTCTTGAGATTTTAATTTTATAATTGATTGAGAAATGAGCCAATCCGGATCACTAAGTTCAAGTACCAAGGTTATTCCTGATCAGTGAGATACTCAACTCAGCTTGACTCAAATACACTGTTAATTTCGAGTCCCTACAACCATTCCCATTCCACCTATAATGTTTATGTCACTACATTACCTGAAGATAGTAGAGAAGAAAGAACTATATTTGATATCATTTAATTCATAATTAATTGATATGATGGATGATGTATAAAGTATAAATTACATTGGTTATCCATAGTTAACATAAATTATTTAGAATAGTTGGATTATGAGCCCTAGTACTACATGTAATAAACCTACCCAAGACTCCCCCAGATCAATTCCCCCAAGACAACCAATGACATACTTTATGTACACTTTTGAGCACCAGAGGCCTAAAAATAGTGATAAAGTTTCAAATAATAATCATTGTTATAGAGTTCACATTCAGGTAATAATAAATTGACCAATAATAATAAAAACAAAAAAATATAGTACACAACATAAATGAAATAATATAGATTATAAACAAGAAAATTATAAAATTAAGCATGATGACATAAAATCATCCCTAAATAAAATTATAATAAATACTAAAATAATATTTACCATCTCCATGTGACCACATGACGCCACTCCAAAATAAGGCTAAAGATCACAAGCATATTGAACACCCAACAAGAGGAAGACCAATGTGAAGAACATAAATGGAAAACATGTGGGATACATACACCTATGGTGCATGAAGGGTGTGAGAAAAACCCAAACCAGTTTGATCTCACCACAAATTTTGTGTTATTCATTTTTAAAATACTTCAAACTATGAATGATTATATTAAATTCATAAAATATTATTTCCCTTCATGTATATATATATAAACGAATATAATATCCCAAATAATTTTATAAATTTTATATTTTCCACATTAATTGAAAATAATCACTTTGAAAAAATTTATCTTAACAAAAAAACACTCTTATTAAAACACTAATTAAAAATTATCTTTTTAATACATTTTAGAATGACCATTTTCATATAAAATTTAAAAATTATTTAATAAAATAAAACAAAGAGTGAAAAATAAAATTACTAGGCACCACCTCAAAAATAAAATATTGTAATCAATTAATAACAATTTACCATGGTGACATAAGATCAAAAAAATAATAATTGAAACATAAGAAGTAGGAGTTAATTAAAAGTTCATTTAGTATATTGGTCACACACTAGGTCATAAGGTGAAAATGTCCTAGAATTTACCATAACCACAAGAAGAAGTGATGGACTATGTTGATCCCTAAACAACACAAGCCACCAGTCTACCATTTACAGGGAATCATCGAGGGAATTACCCTTCTAGATTTTATTCACACTAGAGGGGACACAAGAATTGTGAGATAATCTAGGGTAGTGAAAATATATAACTCTATCTCAATGCATAGTGAACCCATATAGTAATAAAAAAATCCGACAAATTAATCAAATACAATGATGTCCATATTAAAACATATCCTAAATCATTCCTTACATCCAACAGTCTTATAAGAAATTACACCAATAGTGTTATTTATCATAATGGTAAGTAATATCCCCTCAAGGGTCACACTCCATGTCAAAAAAGAGTTCAAGAGTGTCACAAACATACACCAAACTTTTTATATGACCATTTCTGTTACAAAAATAAATTCCTCAAAACCAAAATGCAATACCAATCAATTCACATTATTTAAAATTCATTTAAAAATCATTCATTATGTACACCTTTTAAAACATAATTCAAATCAACATTATATAATAACTCATTTTCATCCAAAATCATATAAGAAAACTAAAACCTTCAATATTCTTAATTCATGAAATTAATGGAATATAATAAATTTAAAATGAATACTTCACATGAAAAAGGTCATTGACTCCTTTTATTATAAATAATTGGATTGTGAACACTTGTTTAGAAAATAAAACCCTTTTAAACGATTTGTTATACCCAGTGAGGTATCACTTAAAAAAATTTAAAAATCTTTTTTTTATTCTATATATGTATAATTGTAATAATTAAACATTTGTAAATTTAAAAAACCCAAATACTTTACCAATTAAATGATATTTAAAAAAAAAACTTACCTAAAACACGTAGCGTATAAGCAGGAAGCCATCTCATTTAGTGGTTAGTGGGAAAAAATAATAAAAGGAACCTACTCAATACCCAATAGCGCAAATAAATAAAATAGGAATCCCTAGAAACCCTATTCTCATAATCACTCCCCTTACATGGTTTTTAGGGAAAATCCTAATCCAAATATGGACATAGGGAAGTGGAAATAAGTGGAACAAGAGAAATAAAATTATATATTCTTGAGAAGCCATGTAAATTCAAGGACAATAAGCATTGAAATAAAAGTGAGGGGATAAATCCCTTTATTCAATCCCCTTTATAGTTGAATGAGAGTGAGGTATAGGGAATGGTGAAGCCCTTTTAGATTGATAAATGAAAAAATAGAAAAACAAATTTTAACAAACTAGGAACATCACATGGTGACATAAGAATTTAGAAAACCATGTTACAACCTCGAAAAATAGATTTTTTAATATTATGGAATGCTTAAGATTATTTTTATATGGATACTACTACTAATGTGTAGCCGGTGTTCTATAAAATTCTCATAGAAAGAAATCCATGCCCGATCACTGTGAATTGTGCACCACCCATCCAGAATAACCATGAACGTTCAAAAATAAACTAGGAAGACCACTACATAAAGTTTCCATCACCGGTTACACTAAATTTCTCACATAATATTTTTCAACATTGGAGAAAAATGTAACATTAATTTATATAGTAACTACTAACCTTGTGGTGACCATATGAAAATACTGAACATATTGTTTTTTGCAAAACATCCAAATTTTTAATTACCAAACTTCTAATAATTTAAATCAATTTTAAATAAAATTAAATAAATAAAAACATAAAAAATTTGGTATTAAAATCTCCCCACCATGACACTTTCCACCTATAATTTCCTTCGTAATCTCATAGTATGAATAATTGGTGCGATTGTTGTCACACCTTAGAGCTTATGGCTAGTAGAAGGAAAACAAAATAGGGAAGTTCCTAAACAAGAAATCATCCAAATGATAACTATTTAAATTTATATTTAGAAAATACCCTAAAATATATTATGATATGTATTTTATTTTAAATTTTCATTTTAACTGCTATAGTCTTTTGAGAAATAGTGTATTTCATGTTTTATGGTAACTAAATGAAACTCTTTAAAATTTTAATTATCCATTCATATTCTAAAAAAATTTATAATATTGAGTGAAAACCCATTATAATTTCATACTGGAACAATCCTTTAAGAAATACTAAAAATCACATTCTAAATGGTTAGTAAAAGTAACACTTTACATTTTTTTAACTTCACATATCCAAAACGTTTTATGATATTAGGTGAAAGAACTTTAACTTACGCTTGGTATTATCATTTATCTATTATTTATGAAAATATATATGTTTAAAAAAACCCCAAACAGCCTCTTAAACACTATATTCATTTAAAAATATAATAATAAGATACAAAAACACTTTTTTTAGTAGATAAAATTTATATATTTTATTAGTAATATTAAACAAGAAAAATATTTTTTCATATCATATTTGATATTCTATGTTTTTGGAACCATTTCTTTTTTAAAATAATATTTTATTAAAATGTATCATTGATGGGTGGTGGGAACACATTCCATCATATTTTAAAGGATATTGGAATAATCACTTTTGTCCTGAATATAAATTATTTATCCATATATTCTTCTCAAACCCTATTATATATCTTGATGAATTATAAACCATGTTTATAAAATTCATCATATTGTGTTTTTTCATAACATATCTTTTTAATCAAACAACATATATTAATCTAAAAATGAATTTAGATAAAGACCCACGTATTTTATATAGATTTATGTGAGCATGATGAAATCCTTTATATTGATATTCCTAATGTAGTACCCATTTACTACATATCATGAATATAAACAATGATATCAATAAATTATTCATTTTTTTGAATCCTATATATTTAAAATTCAATTTAAAATAATCATTTAGTATCAGGTACCTTTCATAGTTGAAGAATTAATTTTAATAATATCCATAATAAACATGGACATTGGATGGATTATAACAAACCCTTTCTTGTATATCATCGATTATCTAGTCATATTGAATTATTATTATTCTCACACATAGAATATTTCATTTATAACTTCACTTAAATTACTAATTAGTTTGAAGAATAAACTTTTGTTTACAATAATTATAGTAAAATAAAATAATATTATCCTTATCAAAGAAGAATCATAATATGTATCATGATGTTAATGATGATATTATATACAATAAAATTTTTAATCTAATGAGTATCATGTTTTATTATCCATTATTATTACCTTTATTAAATGGGTCCCACTAAAATATGATCCCATTTTAAATTTCCACAATTTCTATTAGTGGGAAAAGATTAACTTGTAGTAATCATTGGGTGCCATCAGTATTTCTCATATTTGTTTAGCTATTTAGTTTCAGTATCATCAGAATAATATCATATGTGACTCTTATATAACCGAGTCGACCAGTATTATTCAGAACTATCATATGGTTAAACTCTAATGTAATCCACCAGAACTAAAATCCTATTAGGGTATCCAGGCTTCTGTGACAAAAAAATGACCATAAAAAAGCTACCAAGGTACAATCTAGGGTTATCCAGCTTCAAAATGTCCCACCCATTAGGATAATCTAGAGTAATATATTACTTGGTTTCCCTAAAAAAGATAATCATGTGGAACAAAACTTTACCATGACCTACCCGGTTGGATGATCATTGTCTTAACATGTGCTGATTAATGAGGAATATCACACATAGTATTTGAAGGGTATTTTAAAATCACCATATTATCTACAATGATTCCATTTTTGAATCCATTCTTCATGTAATTTATTTTGGAATCCTATTCCCACTAACAAACCTATATGTTCAAACCAAGTTGATGTGTAACTATTTACAAAACCCAAATGATTATGTTACTCCTTAAAATAGAAAAGTTGAGTATACTCACACATATCAAAATGCATCATATCCATAAGTATCATGAACAATTCATGTAAGGGTATTTAATTATATGATATTGAAAATATATTCATGACTAATCCTAGAGTGAAAGATAGAAAATAATATTCACTATCCTAGACAATGTATAAGCCTCCATGTAGGTAGGTAGTCTGAACCCATGTACGTTTACATAGGGATACTTTGTAACACATTGATATTTTATTAAATATATAAATTATTAATAAATTTAATTTATTTGATAGTTTTTTATACATAGAACATCGATTTTTAACAATCCACAACATACAATTAAAATTTTATTATTTTATATCGATGTTACCAGCCATCCATTTAAATAGAATCTAGGAATATAAAAAATAAATTATAAAAAATATGTGGTTTAAAATTGAATACAATAAATTAATTAGTTATGAATTTATTATAAATTTAATTTAAATAAATTTGTAAGTAAAAGATATATTTTTATAAAAAAGATGTTTTTATGCACCCAATACGATTTGTATTAATAAATTAAATTAATCTAAAATATTGAATGTTTTTAATTAAAATGATATATTATTTTCTCAATTATTTTTTTAACATTCATCGAATACTTTTCAGTGAATGAGATAAGAATGTATATTTGGTTTGAAGATTGAAAATGTATTTTTATAGAAATGGGATTCATCACGTTTTTCAAAAAAAATAATTAAATCATTATAAATAAATATAATTATGAAAATTGGATAATATTTTTAGATTTAGTATGTCCAAATATGGTTAAAAGGTCTCTTATTTTTAGGTATTATGAATAGTTACAATGGTAAAATTATTTACCAGAGTAATGGGTTAATTGGGATAACTTTGGTAAAAACAATATTTTTAGGTCTCTATTTTTCATATTAATTATTACAAGATTAAGGGAATTAGGCAATTTCCTCATTATAATAAAAATTTAATTTATTATGGGAAACATTCCAATGAAAAAGGCATATGCAATGTTTAAAGCAAAGAAAAATAAAAAATACCACTCTATTACTTTTAAATATATATTACATGGTCACGTAGGGACAAAAGAATGTTTTCAATGAATGATTGTGGTTATTTTTAGAATAATAAAAAAATTAATGGTAATTTATGTAATTTTTTTTATAATTATACATTTGCGTTAAATTCTTACGCAACACCGATACAATACTTTTTCTATAGATGTAAAAATAATCAAATTGATCTTAATAATGAAAAAAGTAATATAATTTGAGAGAGTTATTATATTCCATGAATTTTGTAAATAAAATTAACTGGATATTAATTTTTAAAATGATCATATTATAATTATATCTTCTTCCTGGAGTCTTTAAAGTCCAATTAAATTTATAGTTCCAAAATAAAAATTTAATATTTCATTAAATAATTTAAAATTCATATAAATTGTTTCAATATCCATTTGAGTGGAACATGAGTGAAATTTTAACCCCAATTTATTTATGATTCACTTCTTTCATTTTTAGAAACATTATTAACCCCTTATGATTGAAATATTTGTTACTATGGATTTGGTAAAAATGAGAAACTAAGGAGTTAAACAACAATACAAGGATTAAAAAACATATAAACCAGTAAAAGTTTTATTGGTTAATGGCATTTAAACCACATAAATCTGTAAATTTTAATATATGTTCATTTTTAATCATTTTTCAATTTAATTACATTATTTCTACTTTAAACTATTAATAAATTCTATGAGTACCCCTCCACTCACTAATAAAAGGAAACCCCTCATATATCTTCTTTACTCAACTTTTTGAATTCTAGATAAATAATACCCTACCAAATAATATTATAAAATTATTAAAAACATTATATATATTATTTTACCCAAAATACTACCAACCTCATGATCCTTTAAAGTATATCTAAAGGAGTTATTTTAAGGAAGTGTCAATCGCCTTAACATATCACATTTTTTCCCTATATTATTTTACCTTCAAACAATATATGTTATTTATCATAACATAATATATTTTCAATAATAAATATACTTAAATTTTATTATTATATTAAACTGCCTTTATTCACCTCTTACCCATCAAATTTGAAGATATAGTATTTTTCTTGTGTATGCATGACTTGCTGTCTCCATGTAGCAATAAAAATAATTTTTCAGCATCATATTTTATGGATTGGTATTATGAGGTGTTTAGTGTCTACATATGATATTTATGAAATTATTATTCTCGTATAATGATAATATCATATATAGCTTTTTAACTATAAATATTTTGGAAATTGATAACGTCACTCATGCATACGTATTGACAACCACATTCACACAGTGATGTGATTTGTTTTTCAGCACCATTGAACATAAAGGGTACTACAGATTAAATTTATGAATAAATAATATTTATATTATATAATATTAATTATATAAATTTTAATTATATTTCTGTTTTCCATCATTGGAAAAGTGAAAACAATGTTTATTCATACGTAAGACATCTAATATCCATGAACGGTATAATTTATTTCCCAATCTCTATAGTATAAAGTTAAGTATATATATGTATATATATAATGCATATATATTATATTTATATAATTATTAAAATTATTTAGGTTTTGAAAGCAAGATCAATGTATAGAATTTAGTTCTACAAAACCAAAATTCTTATGAAAAAACTAAAATGTTAACACTTGAACATGATGATTTTATTAAGGGATTATTAATAAATTGGTGTTGAACTATTATAAATTAGATTATATTTGATATTATATGTATTATAATGACATTATTATAGATTTATAATAAATTTTAAATTATTATATTGGAATTTTGAGTGATATCAACGAATGTGGAACTCAACAGATGAGTTTTATGATACAATTTCATTGTTTATCAAGATTTTTTTTATTATATTTATAATAATAGAAATTAATGATATAGGTATCAATAATCCCTTTTATTTTTATATAATATATTTTTTTATATATTATATTTGTTTTTATATCATTTTAATCTCTTTTGGCACTCTAGAGACCAAAAAAATGTTTTAAAAAATCGACATTATTACTATATTCGGCTAAAAAACCATTTTCTCTTATATAAATATTTGTAAGAGAATGTTTTAAAGAATTTTTTACTATTATTATTTTATTTTTAAAGTCATTTTTACCAAAAAAATTATACTTTTTTCAAAATGTTTTAAAATCAATAATCTTTTTATTTTCTGAATGTGTCAATTTTTTACCTTTTACAAAAAATAACAAAAAAGTCCTTATTTTAACATACCCGACATGAATTGAATTTTCATCCATGTAGACCACTCAATAAGTTGATGTCTAATATTCATTATTGCATGTTTATATTCAAATAAAATTTTTTCCGTAATATTTGGTAAATTTTAATATTTTAGATAAGTTATTTTAAAATGAAAAGTCTATTTTCCTCAATAAATAGTCCATATTTATATAAATGGTATTTTTTTAATGATGGAATCCTTTGAGGTTAGGTATGATTTATTGGGATATGATCCAATGATAACATCATATTTAATTTTTTGGATGAATTATTATGATGTATTTTAAGGATTATTCTCTGAAACCCTTTTCTTTTCCACTAGTCAATTAAGTTATAAAACCCATTTCCATTATATTGGTTATACTATGATGAAATATGAAATTAAATTTTAGAGATGATTACTTTTAACAATTTATGTTAATATGAATGATTTATTATCATTGGAACACATATATATTATTTTCATTAAGTGAATAGTGGTTCCCTAATTATGTTTCAGTCCAATGAATTGGGTAGAGGTGGATATCTCAAAATATAAATTGTACTATAATAGGGAGTTAACCTTGTTAATAAAGGGACTCATTCCACTATGATTGTCATGGGAGTGAACCCTTACTACTACGATAGTTTAGGGATTGAACCCAATCCACTATGTTAGTGTTCAAAGTAATCCTAAAATACTAATAAACAGATTTTCTATTATTATGTGTTTCAAAAAAACTGTTTAATATGACAATATTATGCTCCCATGAACCAGGTTATTTGACTACATTAAGTATCATTTCATGTGAAATTAAAATATATGTTCCAGGAATAAATATTATGATATTTGATATACATGGTATAGTTTTAAAATGTTTTGGTCTGGTTCGCATACCCTTATACTCATGTTAAGATTATGTGATCATTGATTTCTCCTTTGTTTTCCCTTGTTGGGAATTTAATCTCAACAATTCCTATGTTTCCCTTACCATGGTTATGAATAATGGTATTATGTATGGTATTTCTAATAAGTGTTTTATTTTATAAACATATTGAGAGATGTTTAAGATCAATTATGAACTGGTTTTTTATGTTTTCATGTTTTTAAATGCACTAGAAATAAAGCATTCTTGTGTGGATCATTATGTTTTTAATGAATATTCCTAATTTACAATGTGATATCTATCTATGAAATGTATTAGTCACTATAGTTGATGTCATGCTAATGATTAGTGATTCTTTGGAAACTAGGATGAGAAAACTTTATGAAGGACCCTTAGGATAAAATTATGTATAGAAGTTATCCTATGTAAAGGTAAATAAAAGACGTCTAATTTACCTTGAAAAACATCCCTATCTAGATTGTATGAACCCACATTAAAATGGTTGATAATTTTAACAAGACATTGAATATTTCAACATTGTAAGACAATTCACATTAAAATATATAAATCAAAATAAGGTTCTAGGTATTTGAACATCCAAACATGGGGTTTTCAAAAAATATTATGTTTGGAAGGAAGTACCAATGATTCAAGAATTAAACAGAGGAGGAATGGATAGACAGATCTACTGTAAGAGGCAATAAATCCAAATTTTCATCATCACTATGGTAATCTGATGTAAAAACATTTTTTGGATGTTACATATTTTATTAGGCTATAAAAATATAAAAAATGGGTCGAGTATTAGAAATTCATGATGTCAAGTTATGTTCCACACCAGGAAACATGCTGGGAAGGTCAAGTGAAGGCCTTTTTAAGAGAAATTTAGAATGAGATATCGATTTTAACATCCTAATTTCCATCTGGAAAATTTGAATAAGGATATATGGTTATATAATTACATAGAACATTTTATAATCTATTCCCTCAATCCCATCATGTGGAAACATGTGGGAATAGATATTTTGAATTACGAGATCTCTTTAGATCATGTCTGTAATCTGATTAGAGCACCATTCAATGTGATGGATTACACTTAGAGAATCCAAACCTATGTAATCTTGGAATGTTTTCAGTTCTCCTCAAAATCTACCATATAATTTGGTCATGGATTTATTCTTACAAATAAAGAAGATGAAAAATATTTCAGATCATCAAGGATTGGTCAAATGATGATGTAGTCTTCAATAAACATAAAAGAGTATATCTAATGTTTATGATCATATGCCATTGATGTTTGATGTGTCAATGGTATGTCATTGGGGTTTTTTTTTAATGATTAATGTTTATTTTAATAAATTCGTTTTTGTTATATTTCTCCATGATTTGGATTTTAAATGAAATGGATTTAGATGAATGATGTGGACCACCGATGAATGGCTGGTCACTATTTTGAATACGAGGAATTGTATGTTATATCATTTGGTAAGGTTGTATTTCTCCACAGGGCATGATGTTCAATTATATAATATAATTATTTATAATTTAATTATAATTAATTAATTTATGTTATTTTGAATTACATTTATAACTCATCACATTTATATATGGATTATAGACATATGTAATGAAGACCAGGACATGCGACCTTACTTAGCAAAGACTTATCGTCTTTTGAGGTAGGTAGTCTAGAAAAATTCCCATTTTATCAATTTCATTTTGTTATAGTAAATGAAATAAGTTTAACCATTATGAAATGATGTGTACAAGACCAAATGAAATTGGTAACCACTAACTAGATGAGAATTCATATACGTAGACCTCCCATAGACCCCGTTGAGTCCTTTGTACTAAGACATAGACTTGGAATGTTCCAAGGGAAGTGAAAACCAATGAAACTAGGCCGGATCCTGAGTCGAATAAACCAAGAGAACATTAAATAAATTCATATTAGTTATAATTTGGTTTAACCTTGTGTATTGTTCTAGGTTATCATTATATAACTTGCCTTGACATGAAGCTTACCTAATTTATAATTTTAAGGATTTTTTGGTGAATAGATAACCTATCTGAGAAGCGGTAACATGGAATGTAATTTAAATTAGTGCAAAGGCTTGTAAAACATAGATTTTATGATATTTGTAATGGTAATAGTGATCAAATTATAATGTGTAATAAAGATAGAGACATTTATTTTGATGATTGCTAATTTTGTTTAAATGATATTTTCCATACATTTGGATGATGTAATGTTGTTTGGATATTTAATGAACTGACTAATAAGGCCATGGAAACATGTTTTTATATTGGATTTTAACACAACAAGATATTATGAGATAGATTATTTTTAATTTTTTTGATATCTTGTGTTATACACTACAACATGATTATCTTGTGCTATACGCTACACTGTATTAGCTCACAGTATACGCAACATAATTCTTTGCTTGTGTGGTACATAATTTTATGATATTTTGATAGAATTAATTTCACGAAACAAAGATTATAGATATTTTTCAATTTATAATTGAACAATGTTTATATTATGTTATAAAAAATTCTAAAGGAACCTTGCACTACATGAAACACAGACTTCTCTTACATTACAATCAAGAGCGACCTTCCCCGATAGCTTGCATTGTAAGCAATACTGAGTTTCAATAAACAACGATATATTATTAAAATATTATTATTTAATAAGATATAAACTGGCCTTTATGAAAATTATTAATGACATTTTTAATTTTATATAACCTTAGCACTCATCTTACTAATTTTCTAAAACATGGTATGATAAGGAAATCAAATTTTTTGATAAAAGAAGTATTTTTTTAAAAAAATGCAGTTTCACCGCCCTTCGATGGTGCACCCATTTAAAATCTATTTTTGACACTTTTATAAGTTAAATTTGACAAGATAAACATATTATTTGGAATCAGGACATAAAAATATATTTTTTTTTGAATTTTTGTATTCTTATGTTAAAATTAAAATTTCACTGAATAGTGAAAAATACTGCATTTTAATTCAAAAAATCCATTTCATCTTATTTACATATATAGTTAGATTGTATATTTAATTGTTTTAAAGTGTAATTGAAATAATATTTTATCATTTAATACAATTTTTGTCAATATATATAATTTCACTTTTAAATTGGTCATAAACACATGGTATTATATATAAATTTATTACTTTTTAAAAACTCGCTTTTGGTTTGGACAAAGAGACTTAATTTAAAATTAATTACTGAAAATTCGGTGTTTTGAATTTAAAAAAATGGATTCCATATTTTTAATTACATTTTTCAAATTTTGAAAATATATACCTTTAATTTTTGGACATTATGAATAGTAACTTCAGAAATTATATTATTTACCATGGTTAAAGGGTAAATATGGTAAATAAGGGTAAAAAACATTTTATAATAATATTAAACTACCCTAAAACATTTCATAATCCTATATGAAAAGATATTTATGACCATGGGAATCATTTTATAAATTTCAGGACCCCTTGGATTTACTTGGATGTGAAAATGACATTTAATAAGAATTAATTTAATGTAATGATAATTATAACCTAAACATATATCTTTTACTAAATAGACTCTAATATAGGGTTTTATAACTGATATTTATTTAAATAAATATTCATTAGAAAGATAAAAATATATACTACAACATGGTATTTTATTCATAATTTTTAGACATTATGTTCATAAATTTAATAATGACACAATGATGATGTGGTGATTGATTAATTAATAAAGTATTCAAATAAATGATATTATAATAGTTAAAATAAATATAATTTGATTATTTTTATGTCATACAATAATTTTATGGATGAAAATGAAATGTGATATTTATTTAATGCCTTAGGTTTGAATGAATCAGGTTGTTATGAATTGAAAAAAAGTCACGTATAAATAGTATCCAAAATTGAAATAATTCATAATCTAAAATATAAAATAATTTATCAAATAATATGAAATTAATAAAAATCTAATATTAGGTTAAATGTTTAATATAAGTCCCCATATGACATAAATATCATTTTGTTGGTATTTTTACATTATATGGTAATTACATTAACCCAAAAGATGTAAATACAAAGATATCACATTAAGATTAAAATGGGAAAAATAAGGGTTAAACCAAAAAGATAAGGATAAAATATATATTCAAAAAATGTATTAAAATTATTTTTTAAGGGTATTAGAACTATAATTATCTTATCTTATTATTAAATAAGTTTTGGATCATTATTAATTGAAATCAGATTTATAATAAATTAATATTTTGAGAGTTTCCTTAAGTAATCCTCTCCTCTCTTATAAAAGGGGACCTCCTCCCTCTCCTCTTAACTCCATTTTGAGTCTTAATTCTCCACCAAAACCTGAATGTTTCTCTTATAAACATCCCTATTTACCTTTAAGTGGTTCTGGAATTTTCAAAAGACCAACTCTAGTGACCTAAGAAGAAATTTAAAGGAGGTGCGTTGAGGAAGAGGTAATCTCTTCTATCGATTCTTTCAAATTTATTTTTTCCGATACTTACCCTTATTTAGTTGTTTCATTTTAAAGTAGTAACAGAATTATCACTAATATAATTATATTTTTTATAAATATTAAACAACCATATTTCACCTTCTATCTATCCTATGAAAATTGAAATCACCACGCATGCGAACATACGACTTACCATCTCCATGCCATTGTGTAATCTATTTTTCACCACCACCATACATGGATTGGTATAATGGTGGAAATAATAACTATATATGATTATTATAATATGATTCTAATTCTTAGATTTTATATAATATCCAATTCAATACCCTTTAACTATTATAGAAATGATATCATGGATCATACGTACGTACGACAAACCGTCTCCACGACACGATGATATTCATTCCCCACATTAAGAATTCAAGAATGATTATATTATATATATATAATAAATAATAATGAAATATAATACATAATAATTCTACTGGATTTATGTACATATATGTTTCATTTACTAACTTCTATTCAATTCCATAAAGAATTGAAAACAACATTCATGCGTGCGTACGACCCACCGTCTGCATGAATGGTGTTTCCCATTTCATGTGTGTATCTATTTTATATATATAAATACACATAATGAATATATATGATATATATATATATATATAATTTTTTACATTCTAGATTTATTTAAATCAATATCTAAGTAATAATATTAAAAATTACATGTCCAAACACGTACGATAAATGAAACGATTATTACCCAAAACGTTTCTTTTACATGGAATTGACAAATGATTGGGTAATGTAAAGTTATAAGTGAATCATATATGATATCGTAAATATTATTTTGGTTATATTACAAGTTAATAATCTATTTAAACCCATTGTACAGAAGTTTTAGACACATATGGAAGAAATCATATCTATGGTAAGGGATAATTTTGTAATCTCATTTTTGTCTAAGGTTGTTTATATGTAACTATTTACTAGGGTTATATTTATCATCCATGAACATGTTTCCAGAAAATAATTTCATAAAAATTATATTGTTCTTCAATGTATGTTTGAAGTCATATTTATCCATTTTTATCATTTAATACATGTTATGGAAGGAATCTCTCTTTGGTCTTCCATACGAGGTAATTTTTTTAATTTTCCAGTAAATATACGAGGAGAATGTTTTTGTTTAACTTATACTACATGAATGGATTTTTTACGGTTTCAATATTCCTTATTTCCATGAAGCTTCCTCTACACTATTTATATTTCATTTACTACTAAATGATTTTGTTTTAAAATTTCTCATTATTTTGAGAAAGGAGAACATTTTTGAAGTAGAAAGGATATTTTACTTAGGAATTAAGTTCAAGTGTATTATCGAAATTATTCTCTATGTAAGATGATGCTCTTAAATAGGGTTATGTTTTTATCCCTATTATTATTATTATTTGATTTTCTTAATGATGGAATGATATTTTATATGGATTATGTTATGATATTTAGGAAATCCATTTTATTTATTAGGGTTATGCTATGATGAATGATTTATATTTTTATGTCACATAAAAGATTGATTTAATTATGTGATCGGTGGGACCAATATCTCCCTCCAATGAATTGGGTAAAGATTTATATCTCATTATATAGACATGTATGGATTGAAAAGTGAATCTAGTTCAATAATACTGGGAATAATGGTAGGTAAACATGGTTTAGTAATGGATTGTGTCCACTATAATGGTCTTGGAAGCACTTCCTTGGATACTATAGAAATCATATTATGTTCTTATTTGTTTTCCACAATTACAGCTTTTATACCAATTAAATTATATCTTGGTTAATGTTTTGTTATTATCAATTCCTTACATACTCCAAGATTTAATTCATGAATCATTATTTTGATGTTTAGACTTTATGTTCTTGTTTTTACATTCAAATATTAAAGGTTTGTTTTATGTTCTCCATGTTTACACTTACTAAGAATTTGAGGTTACCCATTTTATGTTTTATTTTACCAGGATGTAAAGGAATGTTTTAGGTAAGAAAAAAGGGGATGATATTTATGGGAGATGTTGAATATCCTTCACCAAGATTAGAATATTATGTTCCAAGTTTCTAAATGAACTAAAGTAATACAGATTTTGGGCATCTATTTGTGTCAAGTATTGTATAATCCCTTTTTCTGAACTAGACTAAAATAAAAATGTTTTTGAACTTCTTCATTTACTAAATCGGTAGTTTTTAAAACAGATATTTAAAACTTTATTTCAAGATTCAGAACAATTATTTGTGATGTTTTTGGTCATAGGTGAAGGCATGAGATGTTTCTTAAATGGGTTGAGAAGTTTCGGACCTGAAAAACTTCAAGTCTTAAATGATATTAGAGGGTTCACAGTTTTTGCACAGTCTGTGAAACTATACATCCCACTTTAGTAAACCATTAACCCCTATTTAAAAAGGGGGTGTGGCTTAGTACATAGGTTGGACACAGTTTCTTAATCCATGCGCCCAGCCTATGCAGGGTGCAACTTATAGGAAAAAGACTCTACACGGTTTGTGAATGGTTTGAAAACCCGTGTGTCTCATACCATACACGATGCACAGTTTTTTAGATTTAGATTTTTTTTAATTTTATTTAATTAAATTAAATTGAAAATAAAATAAAACTAAACCCTCATCCTCACCCTCTCTCAAATGTGACATACCAACCAAAGGGGGAACTCCCCTTCAATGCATGACCCTATCCTTCGGCCTCCTCTCGTATCGATGCTCATTCACTGTTTCCTCTGTTTTATTCTTTGATCCTCCAGGTTAAGGTTATATATTCCCTTCTCTACAATTTTTCTAGCCTCTCTTTGACCTAATCGGCACACTACGAGGTGTGGTAAAACCCTAGGTTTTGGGGTTAATATTTTTTCAGTTTTCTTTAGTTCTTATGTTGTTCAGATGGTCTCATGGGGCCTTAGGGATCACTTTCCAGCAACCACCGCTGAAGGTGAGGTAGTTTCGGTGGTCTTGGTATGCCGAAAATGACTCGGGGTAAGGTTTATAACTTCTCCATTATTTTGAACCACTTGAATAAATATATTTCTGTGTCCTTGACTCCCTATTAGTAAATTGGAAGGGTGTTGAGTTGTTCCGGGTAGTTTCACTTCATTTTGGTTCATCGCCAAAGTACACACATTCATTCCACCTTGAGGTTGGGTCGCTTTGAAAGTCATAAATCATTATAAATGCATTAGTAAAGATACAAACTACACTTTTATTATAAATTAATTCATACATTGAAGTATTATGCCAATTCCTCTTAAATGTTAATTTAGCATGTTTGATGTTTTATGTGTTAATAATGATAAATTATTTTTGTAGTAAAAAATATCATGTTTTTATAATAAAATCCCCCCAATTGAGGTGCGCTGCCTTCCAGCAAAAAAGTAGTGGTTAGACCCTTCTTGCTTGACTTTTCATGTTTATAATAATCACTCCTCTATGTTATGTTGATATATGGCATGCTTTGGACATGGCCCTAATGTCATTACAAACACTATTCTTCCCTTTTTAAAACGGTTAAAGGACCGAATCAATGTTTAAGTGTTTGGTCTAGTTTTGGATTTGAATTACCCATGTAGGTAATTTCCATTTTTATGAATACATAGAGCCCTTAAAATGGATTTTATGTGTTCTGGTAAATAGGATGAGTTGAGTTAAATGAATGGTTAATGCTTAATGATTGACCCTCAAAATAAGTTACCAAATAGTTTTCAAATGTTTTAAATACTAATAATAACTTGGGTGACATGTGGGTTCCGAAGTACGAATTCTATGATGGACTCAAATGGTTTATCATTATTATACTTTGAGAAATACCTGGATTATCATGTAAGAATTCCATGGATGGACCCGGGTCCATCATACAAGGAGTAGTTCCACATATGTGGAAACCCTTACCATGATAAGGGAAGGTAGCATTGTGGAACTTTCCCTTTTGAAAATGCCTTATTAGATTTTACAAAATGATTTCATTGCAACACAACCTTTCCAAACTAATGGAAGGAATGTCTTGAACCAATCAATGAGTGGATGCGATTCTACTTGGCCTATCCACACTATTGGCAGACAAGGCTAGGACCAATAAATAAATGGTTTCACCTCTACCTGGAATATCCAAACTAATGGAAGGAAATTCATGAACCAAATGAATTATTATGATTACAATTTCAAATATGAATGGACTAACTCGATCTCACCTATTATTCTAAGAGGAGAATATCTTGGGTCTTGGAATCCCCATCCCGATTCAAGGATACATTTTTTTTAGGTTGATACCCACCTAGACAACAGTTCTTGTCTATTACTTGGATTCCCAGTAAACTACTGTTGGGTCCCTTATTCTTATAGGATACCTCAGATACACTCCTTGAATACATCATTGACTAGTTGGTACCCTGGTTAAAACCCATCGGGACCTATCTTGCATAGCCCCATTTTACCTTGGTCGATCTCCTTGGACTCTGTAGGAAGATTATTTCTGAATTCCTTGGATTACACAATTTTGAGTAAACTCTTACCCCTTTTCTAGACTTAGATACTACAAAGTTAGATTTTGATGAGTTTATGTTACCTTGGTCTTTACCCTGGAACTTCGTCACTGGATATCTTTTCCAGGTTTCCTATTTACATATTGGAACCTTCACTAATTATACTATCGCATGATTCCTTGGATACATTCCTTGGGTCCAGTATTGAAATGTAGGTGCCATGGTTAAATCCCATCGGGACCGATCATTGATTAGACCTTTTTTTACCTTGGAGGAATCTTCTTGGACTCAGTAAAAAAATTATTCACATGTGACATGTAAATAAAATTGGAATACTCAATTAATGAACTGGTTACATGTCCACACACCAGCTGAGGGCTGAAGAAGGTACTTGGGTATCTAGTTATATTGTACATTTTACTATATTTTTGCATGTTTTCACCGTATTTAATTTATATTACATTATATATATTGGGTTAGAAAACAGTGGTGTCGACCAAATTAAATTTATATATCACACCATACTTCTACTTCCATTTCACTGGGGTACCCAAGTAGACCTTTATTGTTCACATGGCCTTGGACCTTATTTGTTGTTGTTTTCTTGTACCCGGGAGTTAGGAGAAAAGGGATGAGATAGAGCTTAAGATGCCAATGGAGATCACCTTTGGGAATTTAGATCTTTCTTTAATTGATTCTCATGTTTTAATGTTTCATATTTCCCATAATGTATCAATATCATGTCATGCATTCATCTATTGTATAAACTGGAGTAGGTATATTTTGTTCATTTATATAAAACCTATCTTTCATTGCTTTGTAAATTATGTATTACATCTTCCACTATTGATTATTATTTACTTTTTAATACTGATGTGAAACTCTAATAAGAGGGTATTGTCTCCCCACCAACAATCCATACACCATCTCTATTAGTTGGCAGCCTCTGGCATATGGGGATGCGCGTTTGAGTTCATGTGGTGACTGGTATAACCATTGTCTTAGTAGTGAGCTGGGTTAAGATGTTACAATGTGGAATTAGAGCTGGTTTTCCCTTTTGTCTTACTATTTTGGGTTGGTAGATAGGAGACTAGGAATGTGTCGGTTCTTGGCTAATGGTTGTGCTTGGGATTGATCACCCCATATATGGGAAATGACCAAGTGACCAGGGCTGGGATTTTTTATGTTATTTGATATTATAATTGATATGATTTCACTTAGTGTAACTAGTGTACATTCCATTTCATATGATTTGTAGAATTTTGGTAATTTTCCTTGGCCTGATATGGAAAAGAATTAGCATTACATGCACCATATTATGCACATAGAAATTCACATGCCATGCCTATATTCCATGCCATTTAGTTGCATTAGTAGGTTTCATTCTATGTATGATTTCTTGCCTTATTGATATTCTATGATTAGATGTTTACCTCTTTAGGTAATACATTATCATTCCTTCTATGCTTACATCTTTTTATAGCATATATATGTGATTAAAATGCCATGATTCTGGGATTTTAGTTTGTTCCTCCATGTTAGCTGCTTGTAGTGACATGAAATTCCTATTAAACTTGATATATGTAATTATAACGGGAAATATTTTTCATTTGTAAGGTGTATGGGAACTTTATAGCTAGGAAATGGTATACCATGTACCATTACGAAAAGGCCGCTAAAATAAATTGTTATATAAAGTTGGTTTTCACTTATGAGAGCCAAATACCAAACTGTAAAGTGTATCAATGCTTTTCAGGTTGGTAGATGGCCAACCATATATATTGGACCATTATTTTTTATTATTTTGAATTATGAACTGACATTGGTATCAATTATTGGGATCTAATTTTTGATCCATGAAGTGTATGGGCACTTCATGAATTGGGAAATATAAACCCAAATTAATTGAACTAGCCGGATGCATTGTGAATGATTATATGTGTAAAATATGTTTAATGTTGATCTAAAATTTAATTTTTTGATTTAAAAATGAAACTACCCTATGTAGGTCAGTTGGGGAAAGTTCATTATCATATGACGCGTTTGGGTGTTTAAAAGACTAATTTGTGCACTTTCAAATGGGTTGATTTATAGAGATCCCGATTTAGTTAAAATGGGACCCTCGTAGTTCGCCTTAGCTACTTAAAATGAATTTATTTTGATAAGTTTTTTAAAAATTATGGGATTTAAACAAATGTGAAATGTTTTTTAAAAATAATTTTTATAAAACTTGCTTGTTTTTCCCTTGGGGGATTAGTTAAAATCAATTACCTTGTCAATTTTTGGAAAAATGATACTTTTATGTTTTGATTAAATATTTTTATGATTAAAGATTAAATGTGATTATATATAATAGATTTGGAAATTGAAACTATAGTGGTGTCCATGGTTCGAAACCCTTGTGTGAGGGTGGTTCAGACTTCTATTTGAGTTGCCTTGGAACATAAGCGTGAGTACTTTCCTTTAGCAGTATTTCTCCATAGAAATTTCTTTATTAATGGATTTTGATCCTGAGGCCCTATTTGATTGACGTGACCCAGTTTTAGGGTTTAAACTTGTTCTTCATAAAGGGATAACCTGTTGTAGGTAGCACCTTAGAACTTAAATGCCTTTCTAGTGCAGCAATGTTTCTCACTCTTGGTGTCGTTGGGTGTCATTTTCCATAGCGGTACTCTTAGTTTTAAAGAAAATCCATTGTTTGGATCGGTGTTCATGTATTCATGATCTTTTTATGGGCTTTATCATAGGTTAATGCTCATTTTCAGCTAGTTAGATGTGACTCAGAAATGGTCGGCCCCTTTGTAGTTCTCCTGACTCCTTCTTCTTAGTGATGGACGATTTGGTATGGTGTCATCCAGGAAAATGGTCGTATGAGGAAATAAGGATCTGAGATAAATCATCTTGTATGGTTGAGTATGGTCTTGGGTCATCTTCATGTATAGTGTCTAGAGTGTTAAAGAATTAGTTTCATCCCAATACGCGGAATGGTTTTCGGAAGACATGCGTTTTTTGACAAGCTGATATCGTTGTTATAATACATCACAATTATGAGTGGTTTGTTTTCATTACCATTGTGGATAGGACACTCAAAAGGTGGGTAGTGTCATTTTGAACCTGGAAAATGTGTCCTTCCATGTAGAAGGATCACGACATATGGTGACCATTGGAAAATGGTCGGGTTATCATGAATGCATAGAGGCTTGCTGGTGTTGTTTTGTGTCAGGTCTTGCATGAAATCATAACATTGATCTGGTTCGACTGTTTTACCTTTAATTTTATGGGTGTGTTTGACTGGAAATCCCATCTTAAAGCCTCTTAGTGTACTCTTCTTAAGAGATGAGAATGTCCCTTATTGTGACATCATCCATGATGCACTAAGAGAACATCGATCTTACGATGTGATAAATCATTAAACGTTGTTGAACTTGTTGGATGATCTTTGTCAGTGTTACACACTGAATTGAATTTTCCATCAAGTCATGGTTTTTCTTTAGTGATTTTTGGGTTCCCATGAAGGAACACCTTGTTTGGATTCATGGACTCTATTTATGGTCATATAGGGCCATTTTAAATCATGTTTCCCAGTGAAGTAAAGTGTGGCCTCAAGGTTGGAAATGTATTCTATGAAAGCATTCTCAAATAGTTATGTTTGGTCAATTAGAATTCGACTATTTTCATTTTACAAAAATTTTCTAGGAGTTTTTTAAGAACACAAAGATTTATGCCTTAAACAAAAATTCCAATGGTGGAGGTATCATGGCTTGGAATTCTATGCTTCTTATGTTAAGACCTCTAGTGTAAAGTATCATTAGATGTGTATTATTAAGGGGGTGACATGATCTTGTCTCTATCTAAATAAGCTCATTTAAGCTCTCTTTATGTGTTTTAGTTGAACTTTTAGCGTTGGATCAGGTTGTAATGGCAGTAGTGTGGAATTCATAAGACATGCTTAAATGTGCATCAGGAATTAGTAAAATAATAAAACCTTTGGAATGAAACTTCACAACCCTTGTTGGTCTGGTGGTTTTTACGTTGATCCCACTGGCTTCTCAGGGACAAGAAGTTTTTATGGTGGGTATATTGTAGAACCCCATGTACTGAACTGGAAGAAAATATAGATGTTTTTTAACATCTTCATTTACTAAACCGGTCACTTTTAAAATTGAGATTTGAAACATAATTACATGAGTTTTAAGACTCCTATGTGATTTATTTTGGCATGTTATAAGGCCATAGAAGTTTCCCATGTGGCTTGAGAGGTTTTGGACCTGAAAAACATCATGTCTTAAATGATAAACAAGGGCACGCGGTTTTTGCATACTCTGCAAAACTGTGTGGCCCACATCAGTAGCCAGTGAGGCCCTATTTACAAAGGGGAAGTTACTTTGCACATGGTATGTTCACAGTTTTGTAAACCATGTGCCTATACTTTGTGGGTTGTGCCTTGGAGGTTGAAGACTTCACATGGTTTGCACACGTTTTGGAAAACCGTGTAGATTAAACGGTGCACAACACCCAGTTTTTAAATTTTGATTTTTTTAATTTAATTTAATTTAATTAAAATAAAAATAAAATAAAACTAAATCATAATCCTCACCCTCTCTCAAATGTGATCCACCAACCCAAGGGGGCTCTGCACTTCGATTCATGACCATCGCCTTAGTCCCCTCTCGGATTGATGTTTGTCCTCCGTTTCCTATGTTTTTTTCTTCGATCCTTGAGGGAAAGGTTATCTCCTTCCTTATACCCCCTTTTCCATCCTTTCATAAACTTAATTGGTGCCCAGAGAGGTGAGGCCAAACTGTAGCTTTTGTAGTTAATGTTTTTTCATTGTTCTTCGATTCTTAGGTTGTGCGGATAGTCTCACGGGGCCTTAGGTTTTGAGTTTCGGCAACTGAAGGCGAGACATTTCGAGTGGTCTCGGTCTGCCAAAAATGTCACGGGGTACATTTTATAAGTTATCCATTATTTAAAACATCTTAAATAAATTAATTTATGTTTCCATGACTCCCTTTTAGTAAATTATAAGGGTGTTCAGATGTTCCGTGTGGTTTTACATTGTTTTCGTTCATCACTGAAGTACATGTCTTTGTTCAACCATGAGGTAGGGTTTCTTTCAAAGTCATCAATCATTATAAATGCATTGAAAAAGTTACTTACTACAATTTTGTTATAAATTAATTCATAAAATGAATTATTATGATCAATTCATTTTAAATGTGAGTTTAGGATGTATCATGTTTGAAATGCTAAAGATGAAAAATGATTTGTTGATAAACAATATAATGTTTTTATAAGAAAATCCCTCCAACATAGGTGTGGTAACTTCTCACTAAAAAGTAGTGGTTAGGCTAGGATTTCTTTACTAGTCATGTTTACAATCGTAATTCCTCTATGTTATGTTGAGATACATCATGCTTAGGACATGTCCCTAATGAAATTAGAAACACCGAGTTTCCCATTTTTAAAATGGTTAAAGGACTGAAGCACCGTCTAAGTGTTTGGTCCAATTTTGGATTGGAATTACCAATGTAGGTAATTTCACATTTTAGGGATACTTGGATCCCTTTAAATTCAATTGACATATTCTGGTAAATGGGATAAGTTGAGTTAAATGAATGGTTAATGCTTAATGATTGACACTCAAAACTAGTTACCAAATTGTTTTCAAATGTTTTGAATAATAATAAAACCATGGGTGACATGTGGGTTCCCAAGTAGGAATTCCACGATGCACCCAATGGTTTTTTATGGTCATAAATTTGGAGATAAATCGATTACCATGTATGAATACCATGGATAAACCAAATTCATGACCCAAGGATTGGTTCTTCGTCTATGGAAACCCTTACCATGCTAAGGGAAGGTAGCAGTGTGGATGTTTCCCTTTGAAAATGAATTAATGGTATTTACTAAATGGTTTCAATGATAAATGACCTTTCCAAACTAATAGAAGGAAATTATTGAACTGATTAATGAATGGTTGTAATGCTACATTACTTATCCACACTAACTGAAGACATGGCTTGGAACAATAAATAATTGGTTCAAACTCTACTAGACCTATCCAAACTAATGCCAGTCAAGACTTGAACAGAATGAATTATTTTGATTACAATATCAAATAGGAATGGATAGACTTGAGCTCGTATATTATTCCTATAAGAGAATGACTTGGGTCTTGAGAACCCCATTACGATTCAAGGATACCATTTTCTTAGTTCGATACCCACCAAGAATTTGGTTCTTGTCCATTCCATGGATGCACGATTTTTTTTAAAGGTTGGGTCCGAAGCCTCAATTTATTATTAAAGAAAAGCCCTCTTTAGAGGGTAGAGGGAGACCCAATACATAGCCTGAAGTCCCAAGGCCATGTGGCCTGAATAAAAGACTTGAAAGCCCATTTTTTGGCCCAAAGGACCCCCTGTGAACAGTACTGCTATAGTAACTCGTGCAGCTACATTACCTGCTACAGTACCCGCCATCGCTACAGTATCCTGCAACAGTTCCTCTGCCACTACAGTTCCACCACTGCTACAGTACCCTGCTACAGTACCGTGAAATTCATCCCTGCCCGGATTTGAACCCGAGTCTTTTGGATGCCAAGCAGGAGCCCGTACCACTTGGGTACAGGCTCGTTGGCTGGATGCCCGATGTACTACCGTTAGGTCCTTTATTTTACAGGATACCTCATATAAACTCCTTGGATCTAGCACTAACTACCAGGTTCCATGGTTAAATCCCATTAAGCCCTATCTTGCGTATCCCTATTTTACCATAGATGATCACCTTGGACTAAATAGGAAAATTATTGTGGAATGCCTAGGATTACGCTCTTTGGATCACACACTTACCCCTTATCTAGACTCAGATACTACTATGTTAGTTTTTTGTGAGTTTACGTTACGTTGGTATTTACCCTAGAACTCCCTCACCGGATATTTGTTCTAGGTTTCCGTGTTATGTCGTGGAACCTTCACTACATATACGATCATAGGATGCCTTGGATACATTTTTTAGGTCCAACAATGACAAGTAGGTTCTATGGTTAAATGCATTCAGGCTCGGTCATTACATCACCCCATTTTACCTTAAATGAAACTCCTTGGACTTGGTAGGAAACTTATTCACATGTGAATTATATATAAAATGGTAATACTCGATTAATGAACATGTTAATTGCCCAGACACCAGACGAGGGACGAAGAGGCTACATGGGTTTCTAGGTATATTGTATTGTTTACTTTATTTATGCATTCTTTCTCACTGTTTAATTTATATTACACTTCTGGGATTGGTTTAGACACCAGTGTTGTCGGCCTACTGAGATTTGTATCTCACACCCGGCTCGGGCCACCATTGAACTAGGGTAACCGAGTAGAACATTCTTGTCTACAGGGCCTTGGTCCTTATTTGTTGTTGTTTTCTTGTACCCGGGATTTAGATGAAAAGGACTATGTTGGAGCTCAATATGATCATGGAGACAACCTTGGGGATTTTAGAACATTCATTACTTGAGTCTTATATAGTATTGTATTGAAAAGAATGTTGAATAGTTTACAGTTTTCTTTAATGTATTAATACCATGTCATGTATTAATCAATTGTATAAAATGGAATTTACCACTTTTGTTCATTTATATAAAATTTGTCTTCTGCTACTTTGTCAATTATGTATTACTACTTCCCTTGTTCGTTATTATTTACACTATAATACCATTTTGAAACTTTGATAAGAGGGTATACTCTCCCAAATGACTATACTTACACTGTCACATCTATTCAAAAGTCTCTAGCGTACGGGGAGGTGTGCCTGAGGTTATGTGGCTATCGGTCTAGACACCGTCTTAGTGGTGATCCAGGTTGACGTTACATGTATTTAGTATTCCTAAAAATAAATATAATATCCATGTACATAAATCTTGGGTCTCTATAATTGGTATCAGATAAAAGGAGGTAGGAATGAATCTGATTCTTGAGAACTCTCACTTGTGAATGTTGGACGAAGCATGGCTCTCTGCCCAAGGGATTAATGAGGAAATGGATGCCATTGGGGTTGGTGGTGTGTCCCACCCAGGGGTTGTAGCCTCCCATGGATTGATCTAATATGTGTCAAGTCTAGTACACTGTAAATAATTCCATACCATTAGAGTTGGTATCAGAACTATGTTTTTGTCAACCATTGGAAACTAGGAAATGAAAACTTTAGTGAGATCCTTAGAGATATTTCGAAGGCATATATAGAGATTTCCCCAAGGGTAAGCCTTCCTATATATTACTTTCCTATAATTACAGTATATCTCAATAATTAATTATGATTAATCCAAAGATGATAGATATTTAATATACTCCCCAATGATAATGTTTTTTCCTAGTATGATATTTTCCTCTCACACTGTTCTTTTTGGGTTTTCAATAATGGATATATCCCAAAAGAACCGTGTTAATGATCAACGCTCTGGGAAATGAAATGATTATACTCCTCAAAAACCAAATGATATGGGATATGTAACGAAAAATATTATTTCTATACTTACACAAGCTTTGAATCATTATGGACTTCCAAATGAGTAGAAAAGGGAACAACATTCTATTGATCCCTTCATGAGGAAATTTCCACCTTCTTTCAATGGGTCTTCTGATCCAATTGTCACTGAATAATGGATCAATACAATTTAAAAGATATTTTCTATCCTTAGTTGTTCAGAACATGAAAATGTTTTTTTGGATGCCTATCGTTTAGAAGGTAAAACAGACCAGTGGTGGACACTAATTAATAATACAAGGCTACAAGATGAAATTTAATCCATGGAATGGGGTGAGTTCAAGAACATGTTTTCCAATAAATACTTACCTTGTATTATTTGAACCAACATGAAAAAGGATTTCCATGAGCTAATGAATAAATCTAATGAATTTTTGGTACGTATGAGGAAAATTTTAAATGTTTTACAAGGTATGTTTTTGGATTTGTTATCCAAACTGAAGGTAAAGATGATCGATTATTTAGTGGCTTAAAACCAAGTCATCGAATGGAATTATCTATAAGAGACTTCAGTATCTAGGATGATATTTAGAATTATTCTATCAAGGTAGAACTGGAAGTTAGTGTTACATATCCATCTCATGGTTTTGACAAGAAATGAAAGATGATGTTCAGGGAAAAATCTCAAAAAAATGGTGAAAAGAAGTAGAATGTTTTCTTATTCTCAAAGTGTGGAAAGAATCATGGTGGAGATTGTCTTAAAAAAGAATAGCAATTGATTGATGTGTGGAAAAGATGGTCATCAATTAGTTGAGTTAGTATGTGATGGGAAAAGGGTTTCTAATGATGTGAATATAGAAATGACTATAGAAGAATTCACCATCAATGAAGTTTAGTATGAATATGAAGTTGTGGAATGATTAAGTGTTTATTTAATGGGATTCCATAATAGTGTTATGGAATCTCATTTTTAGTATTATGGAATATTAGAATATATATTTATTCGTTTATTACAGTTTTTCAATAATTATATGTTATCAGTAACCATGAAAACTTATTGAAATATTTTTAGAAAGCATATTATAACACATAATGAAGGGATAAAGAGATAATGAGATGATTGATAGTACTAATGAGCTCATGATTGATAAAAGGACAAGGTTATATCATGGTTTCAGTATATATAATATTTGGATTATTTGGTGCATGGAAAGTGTTAATTTTTATAGAATGCATGTTTTCACTGAGCTTCAACAGTAATTCATGTTATTTTCATGTTTCAAGAGAATATATGATTATGGTATTCACATATTTGGAATGGGACAATTAGGGACTGCCAAATGAGATATGGGAGACAAATGATACGTCGATTTAGGTCACATGCTTTTAAAATTTGTATATTTTTTATTTTTTAAAGGATTATACTATTATCAATTTATGCATAGTATAAATTATATTATGATTAATTTTTTTAGATTAAGGTATCATCTCACTATAGGTGGACTTATGCATATTCGATAACATGTTCTAACTTTTTTTTGAGACAGATGGAATTCCCTATCATTTTATCACATGATCTACTAACACTTTCAATAATGAAAATTTAGCATCCTTTCATTAACTTAAATAGATTAAGTGGAAATTGTTCAAGGTACGAACAATGATGAGACAATACTGAAATCAAGTAAGTATTTAATCTCATGAAAAATTCTTCAACTTTGGGAAAATGATCTTGAAAATAGAAAATGTTATCCTAGTACCCTCTTATCCGATGAATAATATGGTCCCTTAAATCATCACTTATTTATGGATTTTTGGTATTTAAATTTATCCCAACCTTATTCTCTATCACTATCCATTAGAACATGATTTATAGATTTCTCTTCCTTATCCATGTTTTCACCTACCATCGATGTTCTCCTACGTAGAAACCCAATGATGAGTTACATCAGGTAACCTATATATTTCTAAATTTTCTTTTTAAAATGACGTTTTAGTATCCCTTTTAATGATGTGGGCATCCATAAAAGAAACTTTCGAGTAGACAACCATTTATAACCTCGATAAATTTCGAGGGAGAAATTGAATTTAAGGGGGGTAGAATATAACACCCAAGTATTTAATGAGATAGATTCTAATTAATTTCATTGATGTATTGTGTTTTATAATACACTAAGATTATATTTACCTATTTGAAAAACCATATTATCTTATAGTATATGCAACACTATTCATGGCTTGTGTTGTACATAATTTCAATATCTTTTGATAGAATTCATTTCACGTAGCACTGAGTATATATTTTTTCAATTTATAAATGAAATGTGATTGGAATGTGTTACACGCTACTCCAAATGAATGACTAACTACACGCAACATGATGTTATCTTGTATTGCACACAAAAGTGGCCTTCCTTGACAGCTTGCGTTTTACGCAATACCAATTTTCACTAAACAACAATATATTATAAAAATATTATTATTTAATGGGATATAAACATTATTTTAAGAATAATATTAACCAAATTTTTAATTTTACATTACATTATCATTAATCTTACACATTTTCTATATCTTGGTATTAGAATAAAATGAATTTTTTTATAAAAGAAGTATTTTTCAAAAAAATGCAGTTTTACCACCTTTTGATGGAACACCAATTTTAAATCTAGTTATTTTTCAACTTTTTAAGTAAAATTTGAGAATATAAACTTCTTATTTATAAGAAAGAGATAAAAATTTTATTTTGTTCAATTTTTTGTATTTTTCTGATAAAATTTGAATTTTAATGAATAGTGAAAAATACTACATTTTAATTGTAAACTTTTATTTCATATAATATTTTAATATAGATAGATTACCTTTTTAATTAGTTTTGAAGTGTAATTGGATTATGTTTTTATCATTTTATCCAATTTTGGTCATTAGATGTAATTTTTTTTTTATATTTTACATAAGAACGTGACAATATTTTGTTAGTTATTACTTCTTAAAAGCCCACTTTTTGGTTTTGACAATGAGAATTAATTTTAAATTAATTAATGAAACTTCTATGTTTTGAATTTGGAAAAACATATTCCATATTTGGAATAATATTGTTTGAATTTTTTTAATACAAACCTTTTATTTTTGGACATTATGAACAATAACATCAATAATTAGTTTATTTACCATGATTAAAGGGTAAATATGGTAAATAAGGGTAATAATAGTAATATAATAATATTAATCTACCCTAACACATGTTCTAATACGATTTGATGAGATATTTCCAACCATGGTGACCCTTGGGTCGATTTTAGGACCTCAAGGATTCACTTGGATGTGAAAATGACAATTTATAACAATTAATTTAAAGTAAATATAATTATAACCTAAACGTATATCTTTTACTAAATCGATTTTAATATAGGGTTATATAACTGATATATAGGTCTATTAATAGTCATTAGAAATATAAATTTATTTCCTACATCATGATATTTTATTCATATTTTTTAGAAATTAAATTAAATATTTTAATAATGAAACAATGATGATGTAGTGATTACTTCATTAATAAAGGATTCAAATAAATGATATTAAAAAAGTTAAATTAAATGTAATTTGGTAATTTTTATGTAATACCAAAATTTTTTGGATTATATTGAAATATTATTGATTATTTTATTCCTTATTTTTGATGGAATTTGGTCGTTATGATTTAAAAAAAAGGCAAGTATGAATAGTATCCAAAATTGACATAATTCAAAACATAAGAAATAAAATAGTTTATCAAATGATATTAAATTCCTAAAAATCTAAAATAAGGAAAAATGGTTAATATTAGTTCAAAATGTCATAAATAACTTTTTTTGGGTCGTTTGACATGATATTGTATTTACATTAACCCACAATATGTAAATAACATGATATCACGATAATATTATCTAGGGTAAAATAAGGGTTAAATAAGAAAAGATAAGGAAAATATATATATTGAAAACTTGTTTTAATTTTTTTTAGGAAGGTTATTAAATCCAAAATAATCTTATATTATAATTGAATATTTTTTGGAGCATTTTTAATTGAAATTGAATGTATAATAAATTAATATTTTGAGAGTTTCCTAAAGTACCCCTACCCTCTCTTATAAAAGGGAACCTCATCACACTCATCATCAATCCATTTTGATTCTTCATGCTCATCAAAAAACTTCCCATTTCTATTCTAAAATTACCTAGTTACATTCTAGGGGTTTTGGTTTTCTCAAAATACCAGCTCTAGTTCCCTGAGAAGAATTTTAAATGAGGCACGTCGAGGAAGAGGTAATCTCTTCTACCGAATATTTAAAATTTATTTCTTCTTCTACTTCATCTTATTTAGTTATTTCATTATAAAGAAGTAACATAAGAATCACTAATATTATTATATGTCAGTATAAATATGAAACAACCATGTTTCACCTTATATCCATCCTACGAAAAACAAAATCATAGCGCGTGGATACGTACGGCTTATCATCTCCACGTCGTGGTGTAATCTATTTTTCACCACCACCTTACATGGATGTGTATAATGGTGTAAATAATAACTATATATTATTATTATAAAATGATACTAATTCTGAGATATTATACACCATCCAATTAAATATCGTTCAACAATTATTGGAACGATATCATCGCTCGTGCTTACGTACGGCTTACTATCTCCACGACACGATGAGATTCATTCTCCACATTAAGAATTCAAGAATGAATATAAAATATATATGAAAAATAATCATAAAATATATGAAATAGTAATTCTGCATGATTTATGTATATATATGGTTCATTTACTTACTTCCATTCAATTCAATATGGAAATGAAAACAATGTTCACGTGTACGAACGACCTACTGTCTCCATGAATAGTGTTTACAATTTCATTAATCTATCTATTATATATATGTATAAATAGTAAATATTTATGTTATTAAGCTCAAATTTTCATATATTTTATAATGTAAATAATTATTTATAATACCACCATAGCGTTATTGTATTGGTAATTCTCACATTTTAGGTCATAGTTGTAATTTGAGCTTAAATGCCAAAAGCGGTTAAATCTGGAATTTTGAGAGATTTTTATCATAGGGGTATTTTTGTCCTTTATCATAAAATATATGTCCAACGTTTTTTGATTTAAATTTTTTTATAATACTGATTTTATTTTCTTCAGGTTTTTCTTCTGGATTAGGAGTTGATTTGGCCATATAAAATGCTTAAAAATCAATTAAATTTATGATTTTACCGGGCAGACAATGTGGACCCCACCACAATAACGGAACCAAAAATTGGAATTCACACATCTTATTGAGGTATCTCTACCTGTTATAGCACGAGGACAGATATTTCCGGCTTTACTCAAAATTTGGTGGATTTTTGAAGTCATTAAAGCTACCATATGATGTTATATATTTGATGGAAGCTTCCTAGAAGCTGCGTCCAGAAACAGAAACCGCCAATTAAAAATTCCTAACTCGTTCATTCTGTTTCCAAATGAGATGATATTTTTAGGGTTAACGTCCAACATATTTATGATAATATTTTCATAAGGAGTCTAAGCGTGAAACTACCATTAATGGGACAACAATGCCCAATATTTCGGAGGACAGAATTCATCCTATAAAAGGAGGCCCTCACATCCTTCCCAAATCATCCCATTCTCCATAAAATCCATCAATTCACCAAGGAGTATATCACCACTATGGTAGGATTTCCACAAATCTTCCCCATTTTTTTTAAATTTATTTATTTTATTTATTTTTGTTTTAGTTTTTAATTTTAATTCTGATTTCAAGTAAATTCATGCATTGGTTTTATTATTGCGTCCACCCATCCACCCTATTTTCTTCTTCATATTTTAAAATTATTTTTCATTTTATTCTTCCCATATTATCCACCGTGAACTCTTACCCTAAAAATGAGGGGTTAACCCGAGACTTGGCCCGGAGGAGGTATGTGGAAATTTCATTTATTCTCTTCTTAAATTCCTATTTTTTATTATGTTTGTGATGAGAAAGTTAGATGTGCATGGGTGTGGAGATCATCCACCACGACACTGATATCAAACTCATTTCTATTTTTTTATTAAATTTTTTCCCTATATTATATTGGATATAGGCTCTTCATAAGATGGAGTTGAGAAATTCAGTGGTGGAAATGGCTTACGATGGAGCCAGGTATTGGAAGATGCCACACTCTCGATCGAGGTCTGACACCAACCTTGATTTTAGGAGGAGGTGAAGTTAAGATTGATAAATGCATTTAATATTTCACACCAATAAATAAAAAAATATTAATTCATGAATGAGATCTCATAATTGAATTATCAAAATTAATTTAAATACAATCAAGGAGAATGATGGAACCCACAAACAAACCCATAAAGTCCATGTTCTTTCTCAATTAATTTCATTTTGTCATTTCATGATAGTTTTATATTTTATTTAAATTAAATTGTGTTACATTCATAAATAAAAACAACCAAAAAGAATTAGTTTAGTTCAATTAGATTAAGTGAGTGAACGACTGAAAAAACTTCTCAAGAGAGACGACCATGGTTAGCCACTGTGCTGCACTAGAAAAAATTAAATTGCCTTTTCCACGTCCTACGACAGGCGTGTGTTAGAACTTGGAACCATTGTGGGGAGATAATTGGTTGTTAACTTTACTTTTTATATTTTAAAAATTTACATAGTTTTCATTTTTTTAAAAAAATATGAAAAAAAAATTTCCATGATGCATTCAAATTCAAATTATTCTGCATGGAACAATTACTCACAGGTGGAGGAGGAAGAAACATAATACACCGAGGAGGTCCTCCAAAGAAGAGATGATGCGCTGATGATAATGGTTAATCAGGTGGAAAGCAGCATAGCAACATGGATATCACTGGAAGATTTGATGGCGATGGTCAAAGAACTCCAAGTTGACTTAAAAAGATTCAAGACTAAGAAGTAAGTGCCACTAGTTATTTTTGGATTTCCCTGAAGACATCCATGAAGTCAAATCCAAACTCGGGGTGGAGGTGCTCGACTACCTACATCCATCCAGTGAAGATCGAATCCAAGAGGCACATTCAATTGAAAATGATATTAAAGTCAAACAGACTCAGGGAGATTATAAAATCTTAAAATCAAAATCTTTTAATTTTATTGAAAATAATTTGAGTATCACCCCTAATAGTTTTGAATTTTAAGATTCAGCCATATCATATTATTCCTTGGAAGATGATGAGGGAAAAAAATTGCACCTGTTGAAGAAAATTTAGAGCTCCCGAAACACACTAAATATTTACTGGAGGGAGCATAAGAAGGGAATGTGAATGTTGTAGAAGTATTAAAAATGAGGAGGAGGCTATTTACTTCATGCTACCCCACCATGAAAGTTGTACCACATTGAGAAGGGTGTGGATCTGGTGTACTCTATCCATGGATTCCTCCTCAACACGAACAAAGAAATGAAAGCTGGTAAGATCCACATGTAGTGGTTCAAATCAAAGGTGCTTCATCCACCGAAAAATTATGGATAAAAACGGGTACTGCCCTCTAGAGGCAGTTGAAGATTCCAGGGCCAACATGATGGTTTAAACCATGATTTATCTTTCTTTTCTTATTCATATTATATTTTAATTTCTTTTAATAAATTTACAATGTTATATTTTTACCTTTCTTAGGATATCAAAGAGAAATAATTAGGAGCCTAACTCAACATTGCATTGCTAATAAGTCAGTCTTAAATTGGTAGCTTCTAGGAGCATAACTCATGGAATCCAATTCAAAAATAATGTCAGGTTTTATCTTTCCTTCCAATAGATTTTCTACCTTTATATTTATTTATTGTTTTGAGTTGAAATGAGGGGTAGAAAAATTTATGTGTGGGGGTGTTTCAAGCTCCTTAGATCTTCTTGTGTGCTTTTCATTATTGTTTATCATATTTTTAGGATTTTTGAGCGTTAATGAACATTCTTATCACTTGTTACACATCAATTGATTTTGAAAGAGTTGAAATAATTTTTGAAATAATGGATTTTAAATGATTGTTGATATGAATTCGTTTCCCTTGAAATGGATTTTCAGACATTTTAATGATTTCGACTGAATTTTTAAATCCATGCCCATGAGACACTGACTGAATTTTTTTTCCAATCCTATGAGGTATTCTAAACCACATTTACATATTATTCCTAAAACCCACACTTTCTTGAGGGAAACTTGAATTTTTTGTGAGAAGCCGAATTTGTGAATATTCTCTTTCGAAGAATTGGATTTAATGGAATGTATTTGAAATTATTGAGGAATCTCTTTGGCAAGCCTCATTTTACCTTGAGACAACCTTTACATTTTTTCCTTCATAAGACCTTAGATGACATGAATTGCCTTATAGGTTTAAGCCACATTACAATCCAATTTTTCCTTACCTAAATGCACTTTTGGTATTTTTAATGGATATTTCAAGTTTGAGTGTGGGGGAAGGGCCTTACATGGTTGTTCATTGGTATGTGTATCATTTATGGGTAGTTAAATGTGTGTGTCAATATTTTGGGTAGTGGATAATAAGAGAATTGGGCATCAGTCATCATTTCATTGGGCATTATTTGATTCATCCATTTCTCCATCAAAAAAATGAAAAAATGGAGATGAACAGGAATCCCTCATTGTACATTATTTTATGACTCATGTCCCTCTCAAAAATCATGGTAATGAATTTTCATTCATTAATTGTATTTAGTTTTCATCTCATCCTCCATGAGAAAAAAGAAAAAAAAGAAAAATGGGACTTTCAGGATATTTGAAAAAAAGGATAACATTGATGATATCATTCATTATAATCACTAATTGTCTCATGTACCATATCATTAAGGAGGGGTGGTGTTTTTTTCACATTTTTAAGAGGGAATGAGTGAGAAATTTCTTTTGTTTTCACTTGAATTAATCATGAATTATACTCAAGAGTCTAACCTCCTCTTTATAGCCTAAAACATTATTTCAATCATTTTCCCACCAACCCTAAGCCATAGAATCATTTAAACCATTAATCAAATACCTCGTGATTAAATTAATTTTCATGTTTCACGCTATGGAGAAATGAAAATCTTTACAAACCTATGGTGATAGATGCAATTTCCAAGTACGAGCGTTACACTAGATTTAATTTCACTTAAGTGAAGAGTGGCATAAAATTTAGTGTGAGGTAGGTTGTGATTGGGACATGGATTGATTTATTAGGTTGAACAAATTTTAATTATTGAAATGAAAATAATAGATAAATCTTATTCGAAGATGATACATGAGGGAATTATATTTTAGATAAGATCATTGATATTTTCTCATTTATGATTGTTGTGTGGATTTTGATTTGGATATAAGATGATTGCCTAGGAGTGCAATTTTTAAGTGTGGGGGAGTGATTAAGCACTCCTTTTCATATATTTTATATTGTAAATAATTGTTTATAATCCCACCATAGTGGTATTTTATAGGTAATTGTCACATTTTTAGGTTATAGTGGTAATTTGAGCTTAAATGCAAAAAGTTGTTAAATCTGGAATTTTGCAGATTTTTATCCTAAGGTGTTTTTGTCCTTTATCATAAAATATATGTACAAAGTTTGTGATTTGAATTTTGTGTTTAATACTGATTTTATTTCCTTCAACTTTTTCTTCTGGACCAGGAGTTGATTCGGCCATATAAAGGGCTTAAAATCACTTATGTTTAGGATTTTTCCGGGCAGAAAACATGGACCCCACCATAGTAACTGAACTACAACTCGGCCTTCACACATCATATTGAGGTTTTTTCACTTGGTATAACACTAGGACACATATTTCAGGCTTTACAACAAATTTGGTGGATTTTTTAAGTCATTAAAGCTACCATTGGATGTTATATATTTGAAGGAAGCTTCCTAGAAGCTACATACAGAAATAGAAACCGCCAATTAAAAATTCATAATTTATTCATTCGGTGTCCAAAGGAGCTGACATTTTTAGGGTTAATGGCCAACATATTTATGATCAACATTGAAGGAGTACACACATAAAACTACCATTAATGGGTCAACAATGCAAAATCTTCAGAGGACAAAATTCAACCTATAAAAGGAGGCCCCCTCCTCCTTCCAAAATAATCCCATTCTACATCCATTCCTTGAAGGCACCAAGGAGGATATCTCCACAAAGGTAGTATGGCCACAAATATTCCCCACTTATTTTTAATTTATTTATTTTCTTAATTTTTGTTTTAGTTTTCAATTTTAATTTTGATTTCCTGTAAATTCATGCATTGTTTTTATTATTGTGTCCACCCATCGACAATGTTTTCTTCTCCATATTTTCAATATATTTTCTTGTTTTATTATTCTCATATTATCCATCGTGACCTCATACACTCAAAAATGATTGGTTAACCCGAGACTTGGACCAGGGGGGGTATGTAGAAATTCTATTTATTCTTTTCTTAAATTCCTATATTTTATTATGTTAGTGATGAGCAAGAGAGATGTGCACGGGTGTGGAAATCGTCCACCACGACACTGATATCAAACTCATTTATAATCCTTTATTAAATCTTTTCCCTCTCTTATACAGGATACAAGTGCTTCATATGATGGATTAGAGATATTCAGTGGTTGAAATGGCATACGATGGAGCCAGGTCTCGGAAGATGTCACACTCTCGATCGAGGTGTGCCATGAACATTGATTATAGAAGGTGGTGTAGTTATGATTGCTAAGTGAATTCAAGATTTCACGCCAATAAATAAAATAATAGTCATTCATGAATGAGATCTCATAATTGAATTATCAAACTTAATTTAAATACAAACAAGGAGAATGATGGAACCCACAAACCAACCCATAAAGGCCATGTTCCTTCTCAATTAATTGCATTTTTTCATTTCATGTTAGTTTTATCTATTACTTAAATTAATTTGAATTAAATTAATAAATAAAAACAACCAAAAATAATTGGTTTAGTTCAATTAGATTAAGTGAGTGAACGACTGAAAAAGATCCTCCAGAGAGACGACCCTGGTCAGCCACTGTGTTGCACTAGGAAAATTAAATTGATTTTTCCATTCCCTACGACAAGCGTGCATCAATATGATATATAAATCATTATTTAAATTCTGTAAGTAAGTAAATCATGATATATTTAATAATATCAAGAATAAAAATTCCAAACGCATATGATAAATAAAATGATTGTTACCCAAAACATTACTTTAACATGGAATTGACAAATGAACGGGTAACATAATGTCACAAGTGAATAATATATGATATCATAAATATTATTATAGTTCTTTTAATAGTTAATAATATGTTCAAACCCACTATATAAATGTTCTATATACATATGGAGGAAATCAGATCTATGTTAAAGGATAATTTTGCAACCTAATTTTTATTTGACATTGTTTATACATAAGTATTTACTAGGGTTATATTTATCATCAATGTACTTGTTTTCTAAAAATGAATTAAGAAAATTTTCACTATTAATTAATTTATGTTTAAAATAATTTTTACCAATTTTTGACATTTACTACATTTTATGGAAGGAATCATTCCTTGGTTTACCATACGAAGTACTTTTTTCACTTTTTTTGTAAAAGTACGAGGAGAATGTTTTTGTTTAACTTATATGTCTTGAATGGTTTTTTGCTATTTCATGATACCCTATTTCCATGAATCTTCATCAACACTATTTCAATTTTATTTAAAACTAAATTCTTTTCTTTTAAAATTGTGTGGTGTTTTGAGAAAAGAGATCATTTTTTAAGAAAAAAAGGATATTTTCCCTATAAATTAAGTTCATGTGTTTTATCAAAATTATTTTTAATCTAATATGATGTTGTTATATAAGTTTATGTTTCTATCCCAATTATTAATATGATTTATTTTTTTAATTATAGAATGACCCTTTATATGAATTAATATATTTTATTTATGAAAGACATTTTATTTCTTGGGTTATGCTATGATGAATGATTTATATTTTAGTGGCACATGTAAGAATGATTTCATTAAGAGATGGGTGAGACCTATGTCTCCCACTAATTAATGGGGTAATTATTTATATATCATGAGATATACAATGATAAAACAAAAAGTAAATATAGTTCAGAAATATATGCTTGGAATGATAGGTAAACTCGGTTCAGTAACTAAATATGTCCACTATGATGGTCCTGGAAGCAATGTCTTGGATACTATGAGAATAATATTACGTGCTTAATTGTTTTCCACAATTACATGTTTTATACAAATGTTATTCTATCAAGGTAATTTTCCTTTATTATCCATTTCTTATATACTACCATGATTTTTTTTCATGACTCAAGATTTTGATTTTTAAACATTATGATCATGTTTTTACGTTCAATTTTTTATGGTTTGTTTTATGTTCTCCATGTTTACCCTTACTGAGTATTTGAGAAGACCATTTTTATGTTTTCTTTTCCCAGGACATAAAGAAATGTTTTGGGTAGGAAAAAAAAAGTGGAAGATCATTATTTGAGATGTCGAAGATCATTCACCATTATTAGAAGATTATGTTCCATGTTTGAAAAGGTACTAAAGTAATTTAGACTTTAGGAGTCTATTTGTGTCATGTATTATGTATTTTTTCAAAAGAAATGTATTTCATATGTAAGTCAAGATTCTATCTCTACCTGGTGTGTGGTATTATAAATGTATTTCTTGTATTTTTTTTTCTTGTTATGACTCATTGGCTATGTTGTAATGCTTATTGGGATTGATATGATTATGTTGTAATTTGTATAAGGAATGGATATGTTATATTTTCATGATTTTAAGGATTGGTTTTGATATGATGTAATTATTATAGGGTGTGGTCTAGTTATGATTTATTTCTAATGGGGTTTGTTCCAAATATGTTGTAATACCTATAGGGATTGACTCGGTTATGATCTAATTCCTGTAGGGCTCTAACCCATTATTTTATGATGATTCAGTAAGTATACCCTAGGTTTGGTTAAGATATGGTTCTCATGGTTTTGTGACATTATTAGAGGTATCCTACATTATTCGGAAGTTGGTTTGGTTATGATTATAGTTTTTAAGGTTTTGTGACACGCCTAGATACATTCAAGACCATACCGAAACAAGATTGGTGATGGTTATGGTCTTCATGGTTCCATGATTTTTTTATAGATATATCGCATTGGGAAACATAATATTTTTTATGGATATAGTTTTCATTGTCTAGAGTAATGCTCAGAGATATTAAACATTGTTCTGATTTAGGTTTGGTTATGGTTATGGTTATGGTTTTCATGGTTTTATGACATATACAGAGATATCTGAAATCATGATAAAGGATGTTTGGTTGGCCCTATGTTCCAACCTGAAACCAGAGTGTCAGTGGGTATATTTTAATTGCTTCATTTATCCATTATTTAATAACCATGAAACCATTATATTTCTTTTTTATATAAAAATTCTTGATTTTTTAGACACCATTAGTGGGGGGATTCTATGTTTTACATATACCTTATCGGTCTCCCATTGCACATAGGTACCTGAGAAGCTCTTACATGTTTGTTGTGGTCATTTGGTTTAGATGAGTCTCAAGTTAGTATTTTTGAGTGAGATACCTTATTTTAAAAAAATTATCATATGATATGTTTTGGTTTGGAGATGTAGAGGAGACTTGTAAATTTTCAATTTATTTTTGTTTGGGTTTTTGACCATCCAAGTGGGAGCTCAAGGATTGTATGAATATATCATGTATTATTGTTGAATTTAAATTTATTCTTCATACATATATTATTTATTATCATGGATGATATTTTGGAAATTTATTCATTATGATTTACTCTGATATGGTGTTATAATCTCCCACCATACCATCTTAAACACCTTCTTCAAGTTAGTTTCCTATGGTTTATGAGGAGGCGCGCCTATGGTCCTATAAAAATTTAATAAAGCCACGTGTTATAGAGTGATATAGGGAGGGTCATGAAAAATTTGTATCACATGATTAATTTTTTCTCTTAAAATTTTCAGATATAGTAAAATGAATATTTAGGAATGTTTCCAAGACTATGGTGGACACTAGGATGGTGCACCAAGAACAAAAATTTTTAATGGAAGTATAAATTAACAGGGCATTGGGACACTATATTAATTTCATTTATTATAGTTGTATTTTCATGTAGTTTATTTAAATATTTATGTTGGGTTGATCTAGTAAATTCACATCAAGTATTCAGATATGTAATGTCTCAGATTTCTCCGTATTTTATTTTTAATACTATTTGAGAATTCATTCGAGACCATGCTCTGAGACGGTGTGCAGTTCCAAGGCCCACCGAGCCTAGAACAAATGTTTGAATTTAATTTCATAATTAAATTATGCGGTGAGTGGGTTTCCTGAAAAAATGGGAGAACTGCCGAACGGGTACTCATATCAGAAATCTGAGGACACCATTGCGTTCAGAACAACGATTTTACCTTAGGCGAGGCCTAACATCGGCTGGCATAGATCAGTGTTGAAGTCTAGTTTTTGGACGTAACCATAATAAAATATTTAATAAAAATATTTTATTAAATCTTATTGTAGTGGATATATCTTATCTTTTTAAATAATGATTTGTGCAGGGGTCCAGGGTTACCGAATTCATAACCCTGAAAACTTTGGAGGCTATGGAGGCTTTGGAGGAAACCCCAATGAGGAGATGACATTCTTGATGGGTTTCGTCGGTGACGACGACGCGACAACCAAATCATCTCCAACGAACGCCACAGATCCAGGTAGGGCATTTGATCTCTTTGTGATTCCTTCCCCATTCTTGAATCCTATGATGAACGCAGACTAATCTGTGAACCGATTAAACCGCAGATCAATCGTTTTTCGGGCGGGTGTGATTTGGGGTTTTATCGGGAGATCCAATGCTCGTAATTATAATCTGTTGATTATTTTGGTATTGATCTAACAACGAGGAACCCGGATCTTCACAAACAACGATCGTGGTTTTTCCCTCTTGTTCGATTTTGTGATTCTTTCCCCGCGTTCTTCTGGTGCGTTCTATGCGTTCTTCGTGGAGGTAAGAATGACAGATCGTTAAACATCTGTTGCATGACACAATGATCCCAATTTGCAGATCTAGCATCAGAACAACCCCATAGAGGTGCGACGACGGTTTCGGTGGACAGATCGAAGCGGATCAGAAGATATCGTTCTTCGAAAGATTTCCTCACGGGTGGCCAGAATCGGATTTTGGAGCCGATCGAAGGCCAGAAACCCACGGATTCGGCATCACTATGACGAGGAGACCCCCGATATTGAGTTTCTTGGAAAACAGACCATGGAAATAGAAACCGGAAGATCAGCCCAGGTGAGGAGGAAGAAGTCGGTTCTTGAAATTTCTCTACTACACGGCGTGTAGTATGGGCTACACGGCGTGTGTTCATCGGTGGGCCACCTGGTGTGTATTCCAGGAGTACACAAACTTGGGCTGGGTACACGGCCAAGGAAACAGTGTGTATTGCCTTCCCCGGCCAGATACACAGGGTACCCCGTGTACTGGTACACGGGCAGGCGACACTGACAAGGACCGTGTACTGTCACATGGCCAGTGTACACGGAGTGAAACCTAGGTGGTTGGACACGGCGTGTAATCCTACTACACTCTGTTTAGTTTCTTTTTATACGGAATTTCTAATGACATGAGACGTTTACACGGGCAGTACTCGGAGTCAAGGAACATGGCGTGTGATCCTTCTACATGCCGTGTAGTTGAGTTTTACACAGCTTGGACGGATGACACAGGCCGTTTACATGGGCAGTACCTAGAGTCAAGGAACACGGAGTATAAACATAATACACGCCAGGTAACCTATTTTACATTGCTTGATCCTTTTGTCCTCTGTTACTTGGACTAGATTTCTTAGGGTTCGTACCCCTGGTCTTTCCCCAGAAGGTTCCAGTATCATTTCCTGCATACAGGAGTATGATCCCTTCAGTAGGACATCATGAATAGAGTTGTTGAAATCCCCTCTGTGAGACTTATAGATGGATCCTCTATTCATTCCTGGCACCCTAAGTAGAGTTCTTGGTATCGACGTGACCCACTTTACCCAGGCGCCAATCCTCTTCTTAGCAGATTATCTCAGACTGAGTTTTTGGAATCACCCCATGGCTATTGGTTGTGATGCCCATCTGAGCATCATATTCTCAACTACATGTGGAGTGTGTTCTCCCAAAATTATTACTTCATATCTCTCTGTTCAGACCTAAGAGTGTTTTCTCCTTGTTACGTACTAAGTGGAATCTTCGAGCTGGATCTTAGTGGTGGTTTCGCGATGGTCGATCGTGTATGAGTATATCTAGATATTCTTGTTATATGTCCTGTAAACATATACTATGTAGAGCTAACTGTATCTTTACTTTATGGTATTTCCCTTTTTGTATTCCTTGGTGGTTTCAGGGTGTCCTACTGGGCATTGTTATTCTCACCCCTGCACGGGCTTTGCCTGCACGTGTCGTGTCTTGTGTAGATGAGCGATACTTTTAGAGGATTCTAGGAGGACCATGACCGGACGGTGCTCAATGAGATTAGACAGGATTAGGAGTGTTCCTATGGCTACTGATTGCAGTCACATTACCTTTATTTTCATGTTGGACATTGATACAGACTCTATTTTGGTGGGATTGTAATTTTGGCCCAAGGCTTTATATTATTGTACATTAATTTCCTATCGTACTCTATTGGTAGGGATTTTAGTGTACACATGCATTTCCATTTTTATTAGTTTTTACTTTTCAACTTTGTGTGCTTGGAGATGTGTGTGTGTGTGTGTACAGGTTTACAGGCAATGCCTCCGATGTTAGTAGCATGCCTACTCCGTGCTAGTCACCAGCCCCAGGCCTAATGGAGGCGGGCTTGGTGAGTTGTGGCCCAGGACCCACTGGGACAGGTCGTGTCTGATTGGTATCAGAGGTTTTTAGTTCTACCTTAGGACCTAGAGTCTGTGAGTTGGTTTGGGGAAACGATTTTAAGTGTTTCGAGTTTGGCTTTCAGGCTAGAGAATCCAGTGTTGGTACGGGTGACCGACGTATCCACACACTAGGACTCAGATAAATTGTTTTTCAACTAAGAACATGATAACACTAGTTGTAGGGGAAAATAATGGTACATGAATCATATAGGAATGGGTTGAGGTTTCCATTTCCTTCTTGTGTCAGCTCTCCAGATATACTCACTGACTGCGATACATCTTGTTACTTTATAGGATGCCTCCGTGACGCACACCTGCTAGGGTCCAGTAGCTCGATCACGAGGATGACCCCCTCTGTGATAAAGATTTGATACGGGGACCAGATCCCCCATTTTTACCATCAGGTGGTGTGCCAGTTATTACACCACTTGTGGAGCAGTGTTTAGTGCCTGCTATACCAGTAAAGGAGGAGCGCAGGCTGAGCGCACTCCATGAGTTTCAGAGATAGAGAGCCATCAGGTTTCGAGGTGAGCCTGACCCTCAGGAAGCAGAGGACTGGCTTGAGGTAGTGACCAGAGTCTTCCATTTGGTTCGGACACCAGCAGACCAGATGGTGATCCTGGCAGCGAGCCTTCTGCAGGGATCTGCATGGCGATGGTGGAGTTTGGTTATCTAGACTCACGACGAGAAGACTCTTTCATGGTCAGAGTCTAAGAATCTCTTCAGAGTGGAGTTGTCACCGGTTACCCTGAGAGCCGTACGTATACAGGAGCTTCTTCAGCTCCAGTAGGGAACCATGACGGTGGATGACAATTCATCGAGGTTTACCGATATCTCACGGTACTCGATGGATATGGTCAGTGATCAGTACTTCAGAGCTCGGAATTTTGAGCGGGGCTTGGGCAGAGACATCCGAGCTAGCATCATCCCTATGAGAATTCCTACTTATGATGGGGTGCTCAAGTGGACTTTGGTGGTAGAGAGCTTCTTGAAAAAGCAGAGACAGCCGGAAGTTGTTAGAAGTGAGTGAGCTGGAGCAGAGACCTCGGCAGCAGGGAGCCGATGTCAGGGACCTAGGAGTGGGAGATGTTTTCAGAGGAGATCCCAGGACAGAAGATCTGTTATACATGTTTTGCAGGGCACATCCATCCATCCTCAAGAGAGGTGATGCTACTCTTGTGATGGTAGGGGACATCTCGCTCGATATTGTCCGGCCCGCCATACTACTGACATTAGAGCGGTGGATGGGCCACTGAGGAAGAGGCAATGTGTGGAGAAGATATATCCACAGGGCGGTGAATGTGGTAGAGGAGTTGGGAGATCAGTTGGAGGTGGTTGGCGTTTTGACCTTTTACCACCACCACCCCCAAGAGGTCCACCCCAAGTTCAGGGAGCTGGTGGACAGAGGCATGGATAGCTGCAGGCTACAGAGGCTTATGACCCAGGTACTCCCAGAATGATTAGAGGTACAATCTGTTCCTTTTCTACTTTGGTTGTCGTACTGATAGACAGAGGTGCTAGTCATTATTTTCTGGCTACTTATCTTGTTCGGGACCTTGAGAATCCAGTTTTGTTGTTGACTCGACCCTTATGCATAGAAACATCGACATGAGAAGATTCAGAGATCACACACCTTTTCAGACTGTGTGACCTGACCCTTGGAGGTGAGAGTTTTGGTTGGAAGCTCTTGGTGGGAGTGTCGGGGCCTTACGATGTCATTCTTGGTATGGATTGGATATTCACCGTTCATGCCCATATTGACTATTTTAGGCGAAGGGTACGGTGTGTTCGCAGTGATGGAACGATGTTCTCCTTCGTCGGTGAAAAGGAGACCCGGGTAGCGTAGGATGGACTCGTGCGTAAGAAGGTACAACCAATTTCACATCAGTTGGATAGCCTAGCCCTTGGCGCAGTAGATGATATGAGTTTTCAGTTTCCAGCAGTAGGGGCTGAGTACGAGGACATCTTTCCGGATGATGTTCCCAGACTACCTCCCCGTCAGGTGATGTATTTCTGTATTGTGTTGCAACCCAAAATGACACCGATATTGGCATCAGAATATTGGATGTCTCCTATAGTGATTTGCGAGATGAGAGTGCAGTTGGAAGACTTGCAGAGGAAGGGTTTCGTGAGACCTAGTGTTTCACCCTGGGTGGCCCCAGTGTTGTTTTCCAAGAAGGCAGACTGGAGCCTGAGGCTGTGTGTGGATTACCGGCGCTTGAATCAGGTGACCATGAAGAACCGGTATCCACTACCGAGGATCGATGAACTCTTCGACCAGTTAAGGGGGGCACGATGGTTCTCGAAGGTTGATCTACGATTGGGATATTACCAGTTTCGGGTATGTGACGAGGATATATCGAATACTGCTTTCAGATGTCGCTACGGTCACTATGATTACTTGGTGATGCCCTTCTCCATGACGAATGCCCCGACAGTGTTTATGGGACTCATGAACCAGATATTTCAGCCCTATCTAGATTGGTTAGTAGTGGTCTTCATCGATGATATCCTTGCATACTCTGCATCCAAGGTGGAGCACGTGAGGCACCTAAGGATGGTTATGGACACACTCCGAGAGCACCAGTTGTACATGAAACTCTCGAGGTGTCAATTATGGATATAGGAGGTCCACTTTATGGGGCACATTATCTCAGCAGATGGTGTAGTAGTGGACCCAGCCAAGGTAGAGGTAGTGTTAGCATGGGAGACACCCCGGAGTGTGACGGTGGTGCGAAGTTTCCTTGGGTGGTCAGGCTACTATCAGAGAATAATTCTTGATTTCTCCCGGATTTCAGCACCCTAGACAGCTTTAACCCAAAAGGGGCATCCTTTCATATGGACCAAGAGATCCCAGAAGGTTTTTCAGTAGTTGAGACAGAGTCTGATGAGTGCCCTGATCATGAGACTACCAGAAGAGGGTGTCGAGTACGTGGTGTTCTGCGACGCATCATGAACCGGGCTTGGTTATGTTCTAATGCAGAGGCAAGCATCAATTTCCTATGCCTCACGTCAGTTGAGGCCACATGAGTATAACTATGTGACCCATGATCTTGAGTTGACAGTGGTAGTCTTTGTGTTGAAGATGTGAAGACACTACTTGATGGGTGAGCGTTTTACCATCTACTCTGATCACAAGAGTCTCAGATAAATCTTTTCTTAGAAGGATCTAAATTTGAGACAGAGGCGATGGCTTGAGTTCCTCTAGGATTACGACTTTGAGGTCATTTATACTCATGGGAAGGGGAACATTGTAGTGTATGCTTTCAGCATGAAATCCAGTTCATAGTTGCTGGATGAGGTGATGAGACAGTTGGCATGTTTACAGTCATCCTTCGTGGATAAAGATAAGATAGCTTACCATTAGTTGATGGTTGTTACCCCTACACTCTTATAGTGAGCCTGAGAATAACAGCTCGTGGATGCTATCTGTGAGACTTTACATGATCAGATATCCACAAGCGATGATGCTGATGGATATTCAAAAGTTGGGGAGCACGTTGTTCTTTTCAGAGGGCGCACAGTAGTACCAGTGACATTGTAGGAGGAGGTTTGGAGGGAGTTCTTTAAATCTCCTTTGGAGGTGCATCCAGGCATTGAAAAGATGTACCAGGACCTCCGACGTCAGTTCTGGTGGCCATGGATGAAGAAGAGTCTGGAAGAGTTTGTTTCTCGTTGCCTTCCTTGTCAGGAAGTAAAGGTTGAGCACTGGGTTCCAGTAGGTTTGACTCAACCCCTTTAGGTGCCAGAGTGGAAGTGGGATGGGATATCCATAGACTTTGTGACGAGTTTACCACGTAGGTCTAGGGGACACGATTCCATCTGGGTGAACATTGACCGACTCACCAAGTCGGCCCACTTCCTAGCCATATGAGAGCAGAGTTCAGTAGAGAGTTTGGGATGCCTCTACGTGTAGGAGATAGTTCGACTTCATGGAGTTCCCTCAAAGATCATCTCAGATCATGATGCTCATTTCACATACCTTTGTGGAGGGGATTGCAGGAAGGTTTTGGGACTCAGTTACGCTTGAGCACATCGTTTCATCCTCAGACTGATGGTCAGACAGAGAAGACCATCCATGTTCTGGAAGATATGATACGAGATTGCATACTTGAATTCGGTCGTCGCTGAGAGGATCACCTACCACTGGTGGAATTTTCTTATAACAACACTTAACATTCCACAATTGGTATGGCACCATTTTAGGCTTTGTACGGGCGACCTTGAAGGTCACCACTTTTCTGGACTGACCAAGGAAAGTCAGCACTCATGGGCCCAGAGATGGTGTAAGCTACTACAGAGAAGGTTCAGGTCATCCAAGAGCTGATGAAGACTGCACAATGATGGAAAACATCTTATGTCGAAATGATATAGAGGCCCTTGGAGTTCGAGGAGGGAGACCATGTGTTCCTTTGGGTCTCAAGTCGATAAGGACTGAAGAGATTTGTGTGAGGCGGCAAGCAATCTCCAAGGATCATCAACCCCATTCAGATTCTGAGTAGAGTTGGCGAGGTGGCATACCTCTTGGCTCTACCTCATCAGATGGACCGGGTACAGAACTTGTTCTATGTGTCGTAGCTACGGAGGTATGTGCATGATCCATCACACATTATCGACAGGGGAGAGCTGGACATCGATGATGGAGCGACCTTTGCTGAGTACCCATTGGAGATCAAGGATCAGTAAGAGATGATCCTTCGTGGGCGAGCTATTCCCTTGGTGCTTGTCCGGTGGAAGCATGTGAATCTCTAGGAGAGCACGTGGGAGCGGGAGGCTCAGATTCATGTGTAGTACCCACGTCTTTTTCAGTAGCCTTTTTTTGGATTTTCGGGGATGTAAATCCCTAAGGTGGGTGGGATGTAATGTCTTGGATTTCTCCATATTTTATTTTTAATATTATGTGGGAATTATTTCCAGACCAGGATCTGATATGGTGTGCAGTTCCGATGCCCGGTGAGCCCAGAACAAATGATTGAATTTAATTAAATCATTAAATTACACCCACGTGTGGTTTTCCTGAAAAATTGGAATAACTCCAGAACGGGTGCTCCGATCAGAAATACGAGGACACTATTGCGTTCAAAAGAGAGATTTTACCTTAGGCGAGGCCTAACATCGACTGTCGTAGGTCGGTGGTGAAATCTAGTTTTTGGACATAACCGTAATAAAATATTTGATAAAAATATTTTATTAAATCTTTTTTTAGTGGATATATTTTATCTTTTTAAATAGATATTTGTGCAGGGTTCCATGGTTACAAGCTTCATAACATTGAAACCATTGGTGGCTCTGGAGGCTTTGGAGGAAACCCCAATGAGGAGACGACGTTCTTGATGGGTTTTGCTGACGACGACAACACGACAACCGGATCTTCGCCAATGAGCGTCGTGGATCCAGGTAAGGCATTTGATCTCTTTGTGATTCCTTCCCCATTCGTGATTCCTATGACAAAGGAAGACTAATCCGCGAACCGATTAGCCTGCGGATTGATTGTTTTGCGGGCGGGTGTGATTTGGGGTTTTATTGAGAGATACAATGCTTGTAATTATAATATGGTGATTATTTTGGTTTTGATCTAATAGCGACGAACATGGATCATCACGAACAACGCTCGAGGTTCGCCCCTATTTTTCGATTTTGTGATTCATTCCTCGTGTTTTTCATGTGAATTTTACATGTTCTTCATGGAGGTATGAATGATGGATCGTTGTGCATCTGTTGCATTACAGAATGATCCCAAATTAAAGATCAAGCATCAAAACAACCCGATAGAGGTGCAACGACGGTTTCTATGGACGGATCGAAGTAGATCGGAAGATATCGTTATTCAAACAATTTTTGCATGGGTGGTCGGAATCAGATTACGGAGCCAATTGAAGGCCAGAATCCCACAGATTCGACATCACAGTGACGAGTTGACACCCGATCTTGAGTTTCATGTCAAATAGCCCATAGAAAAAGTAACCCAATATCGGTCGAGGCACTGAGGAAGAAGATAGTTCTAGAAATTTCCCGACTACACGGCGTGTAGTGTAGGCGACATGGCGTGTGTTCGTCGGCGGGCCACCTAGCGTGTACTCCGGGAGTACACAGACACAGGTTGGGTACATGGCCTACCCTTCCACAGCCAGATACATGGGGTAACCCATGTACTGGTACACCATCATGTGACATGGGCAGAGACCGTGTACGGGCACATGGCCAGTGTACACAGAGTGAACCCCACGTGCTCGGAAATGGCGTGTAATGCTACTACACACCGTGTAGTTTCTTTTTATACGGAATGCCTAATGACATGGGCCGTTTACACAGGCAGTACCCGGAGTCAAGGAACACATTGTGTGATTCTTCTATATGCCATGTAGTTGAGTTTTACACAGCTTGGACAGATGACACAGGTTGTTTACACAGGTAGTACCCGGAGTCAAGGAACATGGCGTGTAACCATACTACACGTCGTCTAATCTGTTTTACATGGCTTCATCCTTTTTTCATTCCATGACTTGGACTATATTTCTTAGGGTTCGTACCCCTGGTCTTTCCCCTAAAGGTTCTGGTATCATTTCATACGTACAAAAGTATGATCCCTTCCGTAGGACTTCCTGAATAGTGTTGTTGGAATCCCCTATGTGAGACTTAGATCCGGATCCACTATTCATTCATGGAACCCAAAGTAGAGTTCATGGTGTCCTACTGGGTATTTTTATACTCACTCATGCATGGGCTTTTCCTGCACGTGTCGTGTCTTGTAAAGACGAGCGAGCCTTTGACAGGATTCTAGGCGGACCGGGACTGAATGGTGCTCAGTGAGATCAAACAGGCCGTGGTGTGTTCCAACGGATACGGAATAAAGTCCCAGTACCTTTCCTTATAGGTTGGACATTGTTACAGACTCTTTTTATTGTGGGCTTGTATGTGACGACCCGTCCTCGGGGCTCGTGCCGTGACTACCCCAAGCCCGCCTTCCATAGGCCAGGGGCTGGCGACTAGCACCAAGACGTAAATCCTGATAGAAAGGGAAGGCATTTCCTTTGTAAAGTAAACCACACCACAGAGCAAGCAAGCAGTAGAAGTAGACACTATGTAAAAACTGATACAAAAGTAAGTGGGGAAAAGTAAGTGGGCCAGTATACAAACCCAAACTGAAAGTAAAGTACAACTGGAAAGGGAAAACAACAACTGAAAGTAAAGATGCAGCCTCGAGCCGTCCACTGGAAGTCCCACATGAAGGGTAAGTACAGATAACCTCCACAGCTCCTCGGGTCCAACCATCCACTCCAAGTACATCCCGCTCAGTGGTCCACCTCCAGGTACCGACCTGCTCCGCAGGCCTCAATCGCAATCAGCGCTGTCCGTCGTCTGCAACGAACATAATGTAGTGCAGGCATAGACCGTGCAGGGGTGAGTATAAGCTACTCAGTAGGGACCCCGAGACCCCTGAAGGTCTCCCAGAATCTACAAAGGATAATCCATAATGTAAAGATACAATCACGAAGTAACATCCGACACTGCTTAGGTATATGCCCATACATATACCTAAGTTATCAAAACCAGTTCAGATCCAACATCTGAGCCCAAGTACAACCCAATCCACACAGGAAAACGTAACCCGTTCCACATAGGAAATCGCAACCCAATCCACACAGGAAAGCATAACGTAATCCACACAGGATATCAAGTCAAGATTCAGCTCATATAGGTGCACTTCTTCGTATGACGATAGAGATGGTCTGATATATCCATTGATTCATCTATGTCGTCGTACCCACTAAGGATCGATAGTTACTAACCCCCGCAATGACCCACAAAGGATCTGACCCACAAAGGATCTGACCCACACATGATCGATAGGTAACTAACCCCCACAAAGACCCACACGGGATCCGACCCACACAGGATATGTAGGCGCTGGCCCACACAGGACCGCTGAGCGCTGACCCACACAAGATCTGACCCACACAGGATTGGTAGAACTGATCCACGTAGGATCGCTGAGTGCTGTAGTCGTCACCGTCGAATCCACTGAGGATCTCTGTACAGTCGTCGTCATCATTGCAGTAGCAGCCAGCTCTAGGGTTCCCGCACACAGCAAGCTCGTTCGGGAGGGTCTGCTCCACGAGCCGAGGGGCTGATACATCAACTGACACATAGTCTGGAGATGATGTATCCAAAAGTTTTGTATCGTCAACAGGAACTCATCGTCATAGACGGCGCGTCAATCAGACTCCCGGTCTGAGAGTTATTGGCTTTTTCGTCCTAGGGGCCCGGTTGGTTTTTAAGTCAAAACAAACCCGACCATACTCCACCTACTTCCAAACCTCAGACGGAGTAAGCCAGAAGATCCTTCTCACTTAGAGGAATCCATCAAAGTCGACGGAACGTCAATCATACGTCTGGAGCTCAAGTTATAAGTGTTTCTGCTTCGAGGGCCTTGTTGGTTTCGTGTCCGAACCAACCCGGCCTAACGCAAAGTTCTCCGAAACCTTGAGTGCGATATACAGAAACGACCGTCTCGATCCATGTATCGCATCGCAATTAACGGTGTATCGATCTGAGGCTCAAATCTCAAGGTATGGGCATCAGACTGAAAGAGGTTTGGTATTAGGCGGTTCGGGCCCAGTCCGACCCAGCCCGACACCCCCAGGGTCGGCCCGAACTGGGTCGACCCGAACTGGGTCTGGGTCCGGCCCACTTGGGTGCGTCCTGGCCTAGCATAGGCGCGGCCCGGCCCGGCCTGGGTGGCTCGGCCCAGCGCGCTGGCGCTGGCCGGGTGGCCAGGAGGCCGGCTCGACTGTTACGGCCTAGCCATGTGGGCGGGGGGCGCGCTGCCCCCGCGTGGAGAAACTGCAACCCCTTTATGGGGCCGCTCAGCTAGACGGTTGGGCGTTACGACCCCCGGAACCTTCCTATGACCGACCATCCCACCCCGTCCGGCCAGCTGCTACTGCCACGGGATCGGCAAGGGCCGGTCCCCTTGCTCCGACACCGGTGGCCCGGTCCCGGCCGCCAGTTCTGCTGCTTCGTCACGGCCCCGAACCAGCCGCGGCCTTGGTTCGTCTGGCGCGGCGCGACGGCGTCGTGCCCCTCCTCCGCGGCCCTGATCTGGCCGTGGTGCTTTAGTGGTTCTCTGGTGCGGCACGAAAAAGCCAAATCTTTGGTTCGTTATCAACGGCGCGACGCGACGGCACCACGTCTTGGTTCTTCTTCAACGGTGCGGCGCGACGGTGCCACTCTTCTCCCCCTTTCCTTATCAAAATTCTGCGCGGTGCTTCGACACCGTGTTGGCTTGCTCGCCGCAAAAATATCAACATCCAAAAAGGGGAGGAGTGTCGGCCATGTTCGTGCAGTCCGACCTCCTCCCGTTATCATGATAACAGACGGTTCAAAGAAAAGGAGAAAGCGATGGAAGATTTCACTGACTAACAAATAAAATAAAACCCTACCTCAACGTTGTCGTCGAACGAGCGTTCGTCGCGGAATTAACCATCATGGAAGAAGTTGATCACCGCGGAAGAAGAGGATCGCCACAGAAGGAACGTCATTGGCGTTAGGTGATATTCGAGGAAGGCGTCTCTTGTCGTCGTCTGCCGTCAGAGGTTGTCATTCTTCGTTGGTGGTGGTGCGTTCTTCGCGTTCTTCGTCGAAGAACGAAGAATCTCCTCTTTTTCTCCCAAAGGCTTCCACAACCAGAAAACCAACGAAAAAAATAAGTTCAACACTTATTTTATTATCATAACCTAGGCTTTTGAAATTAAAAAGATAAGAACGAACAATTAATTCAATGAATTAATTGTAACGATTTAACCGCCCAATTTAATGAGGCGTTTCTTAACAAAATAAACGTAAGGTTTGACTTTCATTAAAAGGGGTGTTGTGGGTGCGTTACATAGAAAGGAAGAAACGACGGGGCTCGTGCAGGTCCCACCATACAAATATCCTACCATGTGGGTAGGATATTGTGGGTCCCCCCTTATCCTCTTAACTTAGTTTAAGCCGCTTTATGTGAAATAAAATAAATTGTTGCACCACTTTATTTTATTTCTTAACGTAACCCCAAAAATTAAAACCACTCCTGACCAGACGCAACTTCGGAAAAGGTGTTTCTAAATAATTATCGGCGCTAAGATTCCATTGGTTCCCTCAGAATTTGATTCCGAGCACCGATTTAAAAGTTAGAAAAACTCTCTCATTCGTTCACTGAATGTACCTGAGTTAAAATTCAGAAAAAAGATTTCGGGCACACCGGGCTCAGAATTTGGTGCCGTCCGAAACTGCGTTCTTGTAAAATTACAAAGAAAATTAAGAAAAAAATTTCCTTGAATTTGACGGGTCTTTACATCACTCCCACCACAGGGATTTACGTCCCGGTACAGATACATCAAAAACTAGGGAAAAAAAAGTGGGTACTGAGCACGCATCTGAGCCTCCCGCTCCCAAGTTCTCTCCTGGAGGTTCCCGTGCTGCCATCTGATGCGCACTAGAGGAATCGACCGTCCACGTAGGACCCACTCCTATCGATCCTCAATCTACACCAGGACCTCTGCAAAAGTTTCCCAATCATCAACGTCCAGCTCCCAATGGTCAATGATATGCGTCGAGTCATGCACGTATCTCCTCAGTTGGGATACGTGGAAGACATCATGCACCTGATGCAACTGAGGTGGTAGAGCCAGGTGATAATCCACCTCGCCAATCCTACTGAGGACCTGGAATGGTCTGATGAAGCATGGAGACAACTTTCTGCCTCCGCCAAATCTCCGTAATCCACGTCGAGATGAGACCCGCAAGAAGACGTGGTCGCCATCCTCGAACTCCAGTGGCCTCCGCCTCCTGTCATCATAAGACTTCTGTCGGCTCTGAGCTATCCTCATCTGCTCCTGGATGATCTGGACCTTCTCTGTCGTGGCCTGGACCATCTCTAGTCCCACAAGTGCTGACTCCACAGGGTCTATCCATCACAGCGGTGATCTGCAAGGTCGGTTGTACAACGCCTCATATGGTGCCATCCCGATGGTGGAGTGGTAGCTGTTGTTGTACGCTAACTCCACCGAGGGTAGGTGGTCCTCCAAGCTATGACCAAAGTAGAGGAAACATGCGTGGAGCATGTCCTCGAGAGTCTGAATGGTCCTCTCCGTCTGACCATCCGTCTAAGGGTGGAAGGAGGTGCTCAGACGTAGCTGCGTCCCAAAAGCCTCCTTCAACCCCTTCCAAAGCCAAGAAGTAAAGCGTGCATCTCGATTGGAGACGATAGATGATGGCACACTGTAAAGTCGTACAATCTCCTGAATGTAGAGACATCCCATGCTCTCCACTGATCCCTGCTCTCTGATGGGTAAGAAGTGAGCCGACCTGGTGAGTCGGTCAACAATCACCCAAATGGAGTCGTGACCTATGGAAGTGCATGGAATTCTGGTCACGTAGTCCATAGATATCCCGTCCCACTTCCACTCCGGGACCTCCAAGGGATGTACCAAGCCTACTGGTAGCTGGTGCTCTGCCTTCACATACTGGAAGGAGAGGCATCGAGAAACGAACTCTGCCACAACCTTCTTCATGCCCGGCCACCAGTGTTGTCATCTGAGATCCTGGTACATCTTCCTCACTCCAAGATGTACCGCTAAAGGGGAAGTGTGAAACTCTCTCAGCACCTCCTCTCGTAAAGAAACTGGTACCAAGGTACATCCTCTAAAAATGACATCGTGCTCTGCTCCAAAGTAGAAACCATCAGGTGCCTGTCCTGAGGATATCTGTGCACGCTGCGTCTCACAGTCAATGTCCCCACGTTGTGCCTCTCTGACCTGCTGCAGTAGTGGAGGAGTGACTGTGAGAGACTGAAGAAAGGCTGTTCCATCTCTATCCACAAAGGATATATGCAAAGCAGCTAGCTTCTCTGTCACCTCCCCAAGTAGCTGAATGCCCTCCCTCCTGATGAGAGCATCAGCTACTACGTTTTCCTTCCCAGGAGTATAGACTATCTCAATGTCATAGTCCTAGAGGAACTCAAGCCATCGCCGCAGTCTCACGTTCAGGTCCTTCCGAGGGATGATGTACCTGAGACTCTGATGGTCAGAAAAGACTGTAAAGCACTCGCCCATCAGGTAGTGTCGCCACATCTTCAGAGCGAAGACCACTGCTGCTAACTCCAAGTCATGAGTAGCATAGTTCTACTCATGCAGCCTCAACTGGTGTGATCCATAGGTGATAATTTCCCACTCCTGCATCAGGACACACCCGAGTCCTGTCCCTGATGCATCACAGTAAACTACGTACCCTACTCCCTCCTCCGGCAACCTCAAGATAGGCGCGCTGGTCAATCTATCTCTCAGCTCCTGGAAGCTCTGCTGACATCTGTCTGACCACACAAAGGGTTTCCCCTTCTTCGTCAAATATGAGAGTTGTGCCACAACTCTAGAGAATTCTGGCACAAATCTCCAATAGTATCCAGCTAGTCCCAAGAAACTCCGCACCTCCATCACACTCTTGGGTGGATCCCAAGCTAGAACTTCCTCGATCTTCACAGGATCCACCGCAACTCCCGCCTCAGAGATTATGTGTCCCAAGAAGTGGACCACACGTATCCATAACTGATACTTTGAGAGATTTACATAAATCTGGTGCTCTTAGAGTTTGTCTAGTACAAGACACAAGTGGTAGGCGTGCTCATCCTCAGTCGTCGAGTACATCAAAATGTCGTCGATGAAGACCACGGAAAATCATTCGAGGTATGGCTGAAAGATCCTATTCATGAGTCACATGAACACTGCAGGAGAATTGGTTACGCCGAATTTCATAACCAAGAACTCATTGTGGCCATACCGACATCTGAAGGTCGTCTTCTGCACGTCCTCGTCCCGATCTCTGAGCTGATGATAGCCTGACCTGAGGTCTATCTTTGAGATCTATTGTGCTCCCTTGAGATGGTAGAAGAGGTCATCAATCCTTGGTAGTGGATACTTGTTCCTCACTTTCACCTAGTTCAGGAGACAATAGTCGACACAAAGTCGCAAGATCCCGTCCGCCTTCTTGGAGAACAATATTGGGGAATCCCAGGGTGAAACACTGGGTCAGATGAATCCCTTGCCCTACAAGTCCTCCAACTGTAACTGTAGCTCTCAAAGCTTGGAGGGAGCCATCTGATATGCTGGGGTGGATATCGGGGTTGTCTCAGGGTGCAGATCTATATAAAAGTCTACCTCTCTGGGAGGAGGTAGTCCTGGAACGTCGTCGGAGGAAATGTCCTCATACTGATCCACCACTGTAGGATAACCAGGACTATGCACGTCAACTGCACCTAGGATGAGGCTAGCCAACTGATGAGTGATGGGCTGTCCTCTCCTCTATGGGAGTCCATCCTATGCTGCGAAGGCTCCCTTCTCGCTGATGAAGATGAACCTGCTCCCGTTGGTGCGTACAAATCGCACCATGCGCCTAATACAGTCAATCTGAGCATGGACTATAGATAACCAATCCATGCCCAATATGACGTCGTGAGGCCTCGACGCCGCTACAAGAAGTTCCCAGCCGAAGCTCACACCTCCTAGAGTAAGCTCACACTGCCATCACCAGTGCGTAATCGTCGAGTCTTCTCCCGTAGGAGTCTCTAGCTGTAAGGATCGAGCCAACGGCTCTATCGGAATCTTCGAGCTCCGAACAAGGGAAGCGGCTATGAAAGAATGACTCGCTCTTATGTGTATAAGAACTGCAACAAGGGTGGAATAGACACAGATAGTACCTCGAATCATCTCGGGAACGCCGTGGTCATAGGCCTCCGCTGCCTGGAGCTGTGCCTGTCTCTACCCGCCAGCTCCCTGTAGTCAGGGTGGACCTCCTGGTGGTGGTGGTGATAGAGCCTCAAAGCGTCGCCCACCACCTACTGCTCGGCCAGCTCCTCTGCCTCATCCACCTGCTCCCTACGGACCGCCACGGTCGACCCTCTACCTCTGCCTCAGTGGCCCCTCAACCGTCTGATGCTCCTCGGCACAGCGGTTCGGGCAGTCACGAGCCATGTGGCCCTGCCCGCCGCATGCGTAGCACTGTCTGCCTCTCGAAAGACTGTCTCCATGCTGTGTGCCCCGCACTGCTGAGCCAGTGTCCTGAGGTCATCTGCCTGAGGTCCTGGTCTGCCTGGACCCATGAGTCATACGTCTACTTCCTGCTGCAGATGACTCTGCTACCTGCCGCCCTGTGGTAGGTCTCGCTGCTGATGTAGACTCAGCAAGAAATCTCTCGATCAAAAGGGCTCGGTCCAGTACTCCTTCCTGAGTCGGAATACTGAGGGAGATCAATGATGCCCTGATATCCTGCCTCAATCCCTTCTCAAAGGTCTGGGCCCAGAAGAATGGGTCTCGTACCATGTCTGTCGAGTAGCGTGAGAGATCGGTAAATCTAACCAAGTTCTGGGCAACCATCAAGCTGCCCTGCCGCAGCTGTAGAATCTCCTGGATGCGCACTGCACGGAGGGTGGCTGGGACGAACTCCGAGTGGAAGAGTCTCTCAAAGTCCGTCCAGAGGAGAGATGCCTCATCGTGCACCTAGAGAATCAAGCTCCACCATCTGCCTGCTGCCGCGTGAAGTAAGCTCGCTATGAGGATCACCATGAGGTCTGTTGGTGTCCTCACTAACTCGAAAACACATACCACTACCTCCAGCCAATCCTCTACTGCATGGGGGTTCATCTCCCCATAGAACCTGGGCGGTTGCTGGCGCTGAAACTCGTGCAGTGCACTAAGGCGACGTGTATCGTCAGCGGCTGGGGCTGGAAGCATCGGTCGCAGGCGGGTAGAGGTATCGCAGGTGCCTCAGCTGTCAAAGGGTCCTGTACCGAGGCCTCATCGCTCAGTGGGCTGTCGTCACGCACAAATCTTAGAACCCTAGCTGGCTACCGTCGTGGGGCCATCCTGAAAAGAGACAGGTGCACCACGGTCAGAACAGTATACCTCGTGATATGACACAAATTAATCATCAAGAAAACTTGAAACACACATGTAATCAATGCTTTCGTGCATTAAGTTGGACATCAGAAGTTAGGGTCCTGGTGTACGGATAAGTCGGCCGCCGCACCAACACTGGACTCCCTGGACTGATAACTACACCCAATACGCTTATCACTATTTCTTCACTTAGAAAAAGATCAGAGTACAAAGTTCTGTGGTAGAACCGAACTCCTCTAATACCAATTTGTCACGACCCGTCCTCGGGGCCCATGCCGTGACTACCCCAAGCCCGCCTTCCATAGGCCAGGGGATGGAGACTAGCACCAAGGCAAAAATCATGATAGAAAGGGAAGGCATTTCCATTGTAAAGTAAACAACACCACAGATCAAGAAAGCAGTAGAAGTAAACACTAAGTAAAAACAGATACAAAAGTAAGTGCAGAAAAGTAAGTGGGACAGTATACAAACCCAAACTGAAAGTAAAGTACAACTAGAAAGGGAAAACAGCAACTGAAAGTAAAGCCGCAGCCTCGAGCCGTCCACTGGAAGTCCCACCTGAAGGGTGAGTACAGATAGCCTCTATAGCTCCTCAGGTCCAGCCGTCCACTCCAAGTACATCCCGCCCAGTGGTCCACCTCCGGGTACCGACCGGCTCCGCAAGCCTCAATCGCGATCAGCACTGTCCGTCATCTGCAACCAACACAACGTAGTGCGGGAATAACCCGTGCATGGGTGAGTATAAGCTACTCAGTAGGGACCCCGAGACCCCCGAAGGTCTCCCAGAATCCACAAAGGATAATCCACAAAGGAAAGATACAATCACGAAGTAACATCTGACAATGCTTAGGTATATGCCCATAAATATACCTAAGTTATCAAAACCAGTTCAGCTCCAACATCCGAGCCGAAGTACAACCCAGTCCACACAGGAAAACGTAACCCATTCCGCATAGGAAATCGCAACCCAATCCACACAGGAAAGCATAACGTAATCCACACAGGATATCAAGTCAAGATTCAGCTCACACAGGTATACTTCTTCGTATTACGATAGAGATGGTCAGATATATCCATTAATTCATCTATTCCGTCAGACCCACAATGGATCGATAGGTACTGACCCCCACAATGACCCACAAAGGATATGATCCACACAGGATCGATAGGTAACTAACCCCCGCAAAGACCCACACAGGATCGGACCCACACAGGATCTGTAGGCACAAACCACACAGGACCGCTGAGCGCTGACCCACACAGGATCTGACCCATACAAGATCGGTAGCACTGATCCACATAAGATCGCTGAGTGATGTAGTCGTCGTCGTCGAATCCACTGAGGATCTCTGTATAGTCATCGTCGTCGTCGCAGTCGCAGCCAGCTCTAGGGTTCCCGCACACAATAAGCCCGTTCGGGAGGGTCCGCTCCATGAGCCAAGGGGATGATACATCAACTGACACATAGTCCGGACTTGATGTATCCAAAAGTTCCATATCGTCAACATGAACTCAACGTCACAGACGACGAGTCAATCGGACGCCCGGTCAGAAAGTTATTGGCCTTTTCGTCCCAGGGGCCCGGTTGGTTTTTATGTCAAAACCAACCCGACCGTACTCCACCTGCATCCAAACCCCGGGGAGAGTAAGCCAAAAGATCCATCTCACTTATAAGAATCCATCAAAGTCGACGGCACGTCAATCGGACGTCCGGAACTCATGTTATAAGCGTTTCCGCTTCGAGGGCCCAGTTGGTTTCTTGTACAACCCAACCCGGATGAACCCAAGGTTCTATGAAACCTTGAGTGCGATATACCAAAACGACCATCTCGATCCAAGGATCGCATCGCAACTGACGGTGCGTCGATTGGAGGCCCGTAGCTCAAGGTATGGGCATCAGACCGAAAGAGGTTCGGTATTAGGGGGTTCGGGCCCGGTCCGACATGGCCCGACACCCCAAGGGTCGGCACGAACCGGGTCGACCCGAACTAGGTCCAGGTCCGGCCCGCTTGGGTGTGGCCCGGCCCAAGCGGCGCGACCCGGCCCGGCCTGGGCAAGGCCCGGCCCGGCCTGGGTGGCTCGGCCCGGCGTGCTGGCGCTGGCCGGGTGGCCAGGCGGCCGGCTCGGCCGTTACGACCGAGCCCTATGGGCGGGGGGCGCGCTGCCCCCGCGTGGAGAAACCGCGGCCCCTTTATGGGGCCGCTCAGCTGGTCGGCCGGCCCGCACCAGCCAGTCGACTTCTACCGCCACGGGACCGGCAAGGGCCGGTCCCCTTGCTCCGATGCCGGAGGCCCAGTCCCGGCTACCGGTTCCGCTGCTCCTCAGTGGCCCGGAACCGGCTGCGACCTTGGTTCGTCCGGCGCGATGGCGCCGCACCCCTCCACCGCGGCCCCGCTCAAACAACGGTGCTTTAGTGGTTCTCTGGTGCGGCGTGACAGCGCCACATCATTGGTTCGTTATCAATAGCGCGGCGCGACGACGCCGCGTCTTGGTTCGTCTTCAATGGCGCGGGGCGACGGCGCCGCGCTTCTCCGCCTTTCCTTATAAAAATTCCGCGCGGTGCTTCGGCACCGCGTTGCCTTGCCCACCGCAACAATATCAACAACCAAAAGGGGAGGAGTGTCGGCCGTGTTCGTGCGGTCCGACCTCCTCCCATTATCATGATAACATGCAGTTCAAAGAAAAGGAGAAAGCGACAGAAGATTTCACGGACTAACAAATAAAAAAACCCTACCTCAACGTTGTCGTCGAACGAGCGTTCATCGCAGAATTAATCGTCGTGGAAGAAGAGGATCGCCGCGGAAGAAGAGGATCGCCGCGGAAGGAAAGTTATTGGCGTTAGGAGATCTCCGAGGAAGGCGTCTATCACCGTCGTCCGCCGTCGGAGGTTGGTGTTCTTCGTTGGCGGTGGTGGATTCTTCACGTTCTTCGTCGAAGAACGAAGAATATTCTCTTTTTCTCCCAAAGGCTTCCACAACTAGAAAACCAACAAAAAAAATAAGTTCCACACTTATTTTATTATCAAAACCAATGCTTTTGAAATTCAAAAGATAAGAAACTAACTATTAATTCAATGAATTAATTGTAACGATTTAACCGCCCAATTTAATGAGGCGTTTCTTAACCAAATAAACATAAGGTTTGACTTTCATTAAAAGGGGGGTTATGGGTGCGTTACTTAGAAAGGAAGAAACGGAGGGGCTCGTACGGGCCCCACCTCACAAATATCCTATCAAGTGGGTAGGATATTGTGGGTCCCAACTTATCCTCTTAACTTAGGTTAAGCCGCTTTAAGTGAAATAAAATAAATTGTCGAACCACTTTATTTTATTTCTTAACAGATCCCCAAAAATTAAAAACCACACCCAAGCAGACACAACTCCAGAAAAGGTGTTTCTAAACAATTACTGGCACTACAATTCCATTGGTGCTCTCGGAATTCGATTCCGAGCATCGGTTTAAAAGTTAGAAAAACCCGCTCGTTCGTTCACTGAACGTACCCGAGTTAAACTTAGGAAAAAAGATTCCGGGCACACTGGGCCTCGGAATCTAGTGCCGTCAGAAATTGTGTTCTTGTAAAATTCCAAAGAAAATTAAGAAAAAAATTTCCTGGAATTTTACGGGTCTTTACATTGTACTTTTGTCCTAGGGTTTGACATTACTGCACTTTACTTTCATGTCGTACTCTGTTGGTTGGGATTTTAGTGTATGCATGCATTTTCATTTTTAGTATTTTTTACGTTTCATCTTTGAGGGCTTGGATATGTGTTTGTGTGTGTATAGGTTTATTGCCAATGCCTCCCATGTTCGTAGCATGCCTACTCAGTGCTAGTCACCAGCCCCTAGCCTATTGGAGGCGAGCTTGGGGAGTTGCGGCTCGGACCCCACTGGGACGGGTCGTTACAAGTTATATAAGAAGTTTTATGGTGGGTATATTTTAATAATCCACATCCATAGAATTGAGAATTTTAGGGTGAGTTTGAATATTTCTTCACTGGTAGATTGGTATTTTTGAAATGTGGAAATGAGAATAAGGTTCTAAGTGTTTTAATGTCAAAATGTGTTGTTTTCAAAGATTTTATGTTCTGGTGGATGTCCAAGGGGATTGAGAAATAATCATAGGAGGAATGGGTTGATATAACTTCTATAAGAGGCAATAGAAGTCAATTTTTATCTTTAATATGGTATTCAAAATATAAATAGGTTTATGGGGTGTGGATAATATATTTTGAGAAAAGAAATATGAAAAAATGGGGATAGGATGATAAATTCACGATGTATGATGATGGTTCACACCATGAATCATGCAGACCAGACCTAGTGAAGGCCATTTTCCAAGGAATTCAACATGTGAAATCCCTTTTGACTTCCTCAATTCCATGTGGGAATATTTATGACGTTTTTATACTTATAGGTATTTATATAAACAATATAAAATCAATTCCCCAACCCCCTTGTGAAAAAACCAATGAGAATGGAGATTTTGGATTTTTGTAGGTCCTCCTACATTCTCTCTCCCCCAATTCATGATCATTATGTTGTGATGGGTTCCTCTTAGTGTGACCTATATATTTTATCGATAAATATTTCCAATTAACCAAAAAAATTCCCTCAAATTTGTTCATGTCTTAATTATGATTGAAAAATCTGGTGGTGAATCTTCCAAATCATGAATTTTTTTTTGAAAGAAAATGAGATCTCTGATCGACATGGAATGGAGATATCCCATGTTGATACACATAGAAAATTGATTTGAGTAAGGTCAATGGTATTTTTTAGGATTTATCTATTAAAGGATTCATTTTTTCGTTTATTAAATTGGTTCTTGTTATGTTTTTTTGAATATTTATATTACATAAAATGGAGTCCGAAGAATTTTTATACCACCCTTGAATGATTAGAAATTATTCCAACTAAGAGACATTGTTTGGTTAGTCATTCAATGTGGTTTTCATTATATATTGGGTACAATATTCCTTGTTATAATTTAATTAATTATAATTCAATTATAAATATTTTATTAAAGATCATTGGAATGATACCCATAACTCTTAGTGTTTATGGAAATATGGTGGACTTGGGTGATGTATACAAGGCTATTGGATATTCCTCAGAATTATGTTTCCTTATTTTGAGGTAATTATTCAATAAAAATTCATTTTTGTCAGTATTATTTGTTATATTGTATGAAATATGTTTAATAATGTGATAAATCCATGCATGAAACCAAATGAAAATTTTAACCACTTCCTGGATGAGTGTTCATATCCCTAGATCTCATGTAGACCCTATTAGGTCCTTGGTTTTGAGATTTGTACATGTAGCTGCCGAAGTGGTGTGGTAACCCTTTAACCTAGGTTGGATCATGAAAGAAAAAAAACTAGAGGCCCTTGAATAAATAAATATCTGTTATAATTTTTTTAAATGTGGATTTGTTTGGGTTGTGAATGTAGAATTGGGATGTACATGAATTTTTCCTAATTGGTATTTATGATGATGTTAGGAGAATAATATACCTGGATTAGTAGTGGTAACATATCTTGTAATTGGAATTAGTGTAAATTCTTGATGAAACATGGTTTTGATGACATTTTTAATTTTAATAGTGCACCAATGATAAAATGAAATGTAGATAGTAATATTTTTTGTGATGGATTGAAATTTGGTTTAATTAATATTTTCCTTATTTATAGTTGATGACATGTTGTAAAGATATTTAATGAGATTAATAATATGGATTTTAAAAAATATATTTCTATTTATGTTTTGTATTTTAAAATTCATTCCTAGAAAAAAAAATTATGATTCATTTGTTATACTATAATTATTATTTTGATTCTATTGGTTATCTTGTGATTCTTATAAGGCTAGACCTGGTTATGATGTAATGCTTATAGGGCTTGATTTTTATGATGAGGTAATTCTTATAGGGTCTTTCTTGGTTATTCTATAATACTTATAGATCTTGTTCCAAATGACCTATAATTATTATTGGATTTTGCCCAATTATACTACAATTCTTATAGGTCTATGCCTAGGTCTAATGTGATGATTGATTAGTTATACTGTTTGTTGGTTAAGGTTATAGTTTCCACGGTTCCGAGATATGATAAGAGACTTAAAGAATCATTCCAAAGGATGTTTGGTTATAGTGGTGATTTTCATGGTTCCATAACATTCTTATAGATATCAGGTATTGTCCCAAAGCAAGATTGGTTATAGTTTTTGTTTTAAAGCTTATATTCCATGCTCAAAGATATATAGAATTATTACAATGTAGTTTCAGTTATGGTTAAGTTTCTAATGGACCCATGATATGATCATAGATTTATGTAATTATGATTAAGAAGGTTTGGTTAAGGTAATAGCATTCATGGTTTCTTGACTTGTTAAGAGATATCTGGAATCATTTAAAAGTAGGTTTGGTGGGCCCCAATTGTCAACATGGATCTTAAGGATCAACAAGTTTATTTTATGTTAAGTATAAATATATTAATTAATAAGTGCACTATCATATGTTTTCATTCACTATATACACATATCAGATTTTTAGACACTGTTGGTTGTTCCATACTTGGTCTTACTCACCCAACTCAAGACGCCATTTCACATGGTCACCTAAGCATCCCTTACATGTTTGTCATAAGAACATGGTTAGGATGATAACTAGGTTAGTATAGTCATGTTAGAAGGATTTAATTAGTAATTGGATATTGGTATATGTTAAGGATTATAGATTAAGGGGGATCTTGTTTATGACATTATTTATTTTCTTCTGGATTTGTTATCAACCTAGTGTATGATAACCCCAATTTTACAATAGTTTAATATATGATTTGTTACATAAGGATACACTTAATACAGCCCCATAAGATAATGAGGACTAGTTTCTTAGGTCAATTATATACATAACATGACAACTAAAAATATAAATACAATAACCCCACTTAAAAACTATTTTGGATGCACTTATATTCCATGGAACTATTAAAACTACATAGAACAATATGTGGGTGTATATATGAAAGGGTTGATATATAAATCTAGGTAAGGGAATAAACAAAAAATATCATCAGGTAAAGAGGTAAACATGATTTAAGGGGCTCAAAAATGTATCACAAGAGGGTGCATAATAGTAATATTTAACAGTGAGGTGTGATATTACAAAATTACAAAATAGTAACATAATAATGTGTCCACAACATAAAATATGGCATCATAAAAAAATCATGTATAAACAAAAATAAAACATTAGATGGTGTTCTTAGTATAACCATCAATGAAATGTACGTGGAATATCATATGATAAAAACATTACCTAATGCATTAGATAACCATTCAATTCTGAAACTAGCCATCACATTCATATCGTGTACATGGAAAACTGTGCTAGATAGATCATACAACATAATGATGTGTTTCATTAATTTTTTCTCCATGACTATGGGGAATCGCTTAAATACTTATTTAAAACATATTAATGAATGACAGTTACAACTATGTTAATAACCTTGAGTGGAAATTGATACGGACATTCACTACACAAATGTTAATCAACGAAAATTATATGATAATTTCATCAACATAACTTGTGTACATAAAGGATTATAGAAGGGATGAATTAGAGTGAAAGGGGTATACCATTATTTGGGAATTATCAGGATAGTATTATGGATGTGTCAAAAAATATACCAACAAAATCAATCGGAAATCAAAAGGTATGATAATAATATGGTTCCTAAATAAAGAGGAACATGAGAGGATCCCTTACCTTGAGAGGGAACTTCTAAAAGCTTGGGAGGTGTTTTTTAATAGCTTTGTGGATCTATATGAGTTATTTAGAGAAGAAAGGGTAATGTAAATTCCTTATAATGGAGTTTTTAGTAAAGATTAATTTTAGGTTGGGTGGCCCTATATAGAAAGAGTGTGTAGAATAATTTTTTAATTTACAAATATATCTTTTGGAATCTATTTGATAATGTAATAAAAACTACAAACCCCATATTGGATTTTTCTGATGGTTTCCTGAAAATAGGGTAATTTTTCATTATGTTATAAGTATATCAGCCGAAATCATTAAAATATTTCCTTATGTTGTGTGGAAGTGATTCATGTTTATAAATAATTTATTTTAAAATATTAAAATATATTATTGTTTTTGGAAGATTCATTATGTTTTAATAAAATTAACCAATTCCCAAATAAAATATTTTAAAGGGAGAAAATTATTTTAGTCACAGATAATCTTTGTAGTATTTATTAAATCAATGTCATGATTTTATTATATCATTACATACACTATATATTTAAACCATATTTAACTTTGACAAAAATGATCAATTATCTCAGAAAATTATAAAAAATAACCCTTGAAATTTTTTGATGTTCTAATTTTAAAAATAATATTTATTTTATCCAAATTGTAATATATGTTCTATAATTTACAAATTTAAAAACAAATCATATCTATAATAAAATACTATTTTTACTTGAACTGTTTTATTACCCTTATAAAATTATTTTTGAGTTGGTAAAAGTTTATTTTCATTTATATTTAATGAATATTATTAAATAATAAAATTCAATTATAATTCACTTTATTTAAAAAGTTATTTAATTCATTAAAATAGAGTTTCTTGATTGAAACTATATATTTATCAAAAATCCAATTTTTGTTTCATCTTATCAAAATCTAAATTTTATCAAACATTGTGTTTAATATATATAACTTAAGAAAAAGAAAATATAATAATTATTTTTTAAAAAATAAAAAATATTGAAATTTATATTATTAGGTAATAGATACATGGCCTTTTTTAAGAATGAATTCCATAAGGGAAGGGGAGGGATAATGAGATCTTTGGGGGGTTCTATGAACATGGTTTGGGTCATGATCTCAATAAGTTTAAACTTCTTCTGTAAACAGTTTCACATATATTTTATTTTATTAATTTCATTTTTTTATTGTTCAAGGGGAAATCATACTGATGATATAACCATTGTATGCTCTAATAAATGGTATTTATAGGGTTTGATCCTAATTTTCACGGCCATCACTTCCTTTTTCTATGTAAAATATACATTTTCATAAATCTTAATATTCTAATCATAATGGTCATTGTATAATGGATATATTATAAATAATTATTGTGTATAATGATATTTAAAATTTTATAGTATACAAATTATAGTGTTCTAAAACAACCAAATTATTTCATGAATTTTATATTGATTCATCACTTAATAATTCATTTATTCATTTAAAATGGGGATTTCATTTAGAAATGCTAATGTCATTACATTCTTCCCTCCTTTAGAAAGTTCACCATATTTTTTTTTATTTCATGAAATAAAATAGATGAGGCTAAACTGGTTTTATTTATAATTATGGATCCCATGTGACTCCCTCATACTTTGGGTTCTTCCATAACTCTTTCATTGGGTGAGTTGTATTATTTTTCAAATCATTGTCTCAATGATCAAATATCTTCACCAGATTCATGTTATATGAAAGATTATTCTCCAACGGTACCACCTCCAGATTCATTCCATGTGAGTGGTCTGTTATACACTTCCTCAAGAGTGATATATGGGACACATCATGGAATTGAGATAGGTTAGGTGGTAGTTCTAGTCGATAGGTAACTACTCTGATGTGAGAAATCATATCAACGGTGATTATGATTCTAGGATAAAGAATTACTTTATTCAAAAACCCCATGAATTTCATTTATGGTGATATATAATGGATCAATTTATCTCCAACCTCAATCCTTAGGTATCATCATGGTTTTTATGAAATGATTTTATTTTTAATTCCATGGGGTGATGTGTACACACCGTTGTGTCTGCATTTATAGGGTATACACAAATGAAAAGAAATCAAACTTGAGGAAACAAGTTATTATTTATTATATAACATCTTCATCCTCAAGATTATGTTATTTAATGTAATTATCTAGGGAGATTGGTTTGTTACTTATCATGCCTATCTGGGCATCTAAAACCATAAAGTATCATTTACATCACTCATGGGAGATAGTTATCTTCACAAGGGTAAGTGGGATTTACCTGATGTAAAATCCAAACCAGAGCATCGTGGTCTAGGGGGAGTGACATACTAGATCAATTTACTTCATCTGGTGTAGTTTGGAATACATATGTATTATTTTTCTCTAGTGGTTCATCATTTTAGGGACATATTTTTTGGAAGATTTTTCTAGAACACCACAAGAGAGATGGGTATAGTTTACGATTGAGCTTGTTCTAGGTGTAGCTTGATTATTTATTCCTATATATAGGATGGAACTTACTAATCTATAATATCTCATTAGGTGGTTAGAGAAATTTTATTTATAGAGTTTTATTTGAACCAACACTTCATATTGTTGTTTACCCAAGCTTTTCAACAAGAAGCCCCATGATACCCCTAGTCTTTGTATGATATAATGATGGTTGAACAAAAATAAATTTAATTAATAATTTACATTCCCTAAAATAGATGATCTCTTTGACCAAATATGAGGATATAGAGTGTTCTCAATGATAGACATAAGATCAGGCTGTCATCAGGTGTGAGACTGGCCTCCAGACATACTGCATAAGGATTTATAAATTCAATACGATCTAAATGATTTCTTGGTTATTCTTTTTAGTGATTCAAATGGGCCAACTATTTTTATGGACTTGATGATAGGGTTTTACATCCCTACATGGATTCATTTGTCATTTTTTTTGGACAACATCTTGGTCAATTATCAAACTTGAAGATACCATTCCAAATAACATGATATCATTTTAAATACACCTAGAGAGAATCAGTTATATTCTATTCTATAAAAGTGACATTTTGGATAGAAATAGATCAATTATTTTGTCATATTATATCTAATGTAGAATTTGTAGTTGACCCAATGAAGGTGAGTGATGTGGTTTTCTATGATTATCCCAAGAAAATGTTTTATGTATGGAGTTTCCTACATTTTGATGGATATTAGAGGCAATTAATAAAGGGATTTTTATGCCTTTCATCACCTCATACTAGTCTGACTATGGATGGTGTGGAGTTATTGTGGCCTAAGTGTGTGAGATGACCATTCACAATTTTAAAGGAAGTCTTACATTAAATTGATTAAGATTATACCAAAGGTTGGAAGGGTGTATATAGTGGTCTACGATGCATCAGGCATCGATCTGGGGGCATTGTTGGTGAAGGAGGATGAAGTCATTGAATAAGGGTCTCTCTAGTTGATACATGATGAGTGTAATTACATGAAACATGGACTTGATATTTCACCAGTCATTCATGAATTTAATTATTAGATTCATTATCTAATGGGTGAGTTCATTTATGGTGTATAAAGGATATAATGGCCTCTAATATATTGTTACAAAACACTAAATGACTCTCAGATAGCGAATATTACAAGAATACCTTCATTAAATGAACTTTGAGATTGCCTATATACCTAGAAAAGAAACTATTATAGATAATGTGTTGAGTCAAAAAATTCATGCAAAAGACATTCATGAAGCCAATGATGAATGAAAATTGATGTATTTTTTTATATGCATATGGAGTTTTGAGAGAGATGTGAATGGCCTTTCAATGGATCCTTAATAGTTACAACTTCACTTAATGATATGATAATGAGTATGAAGTACTTATACCCAGAGGATTGTACCTAAGAGTAAGTATTTAAAATGAGGACTAGCCTCTATACTAGTCTATTGGTGGATATGAAATCCTACGTATAATTGGGAATATTTGGGTTCCTATAGACATGTGAGAGGAGATTATGTTATAATCACAATCTACTCGATGGGTAGTAAATATTGGTACCTCCATGATATATAATTATATTCATCACCAGTATTGGGGGACGATGAAGAAATGTTATATTTCATTTTTTATTATCAGGTTCTTAACCTATTAGTAGGTGAGGGAGGGTCACTAGAATTATAGATTATTAAAACCATTACTTGTCTGGGAATTTAAATGGGATGATGTGGAATTCTATTTTGTGGTTTTATTACTGAGGTATTCTAATGTTTTTTATTATATTCAGTTAGTCATGGATCAGTTGAAGATGTTATCCCACTGCCTTCTTATTTGGGATACATTCACAATAAATGATCTGGGAAGAATGAATGTCTATGATATTATTCGCCTACATAGGTTACCTCATGCTATCATTTAATATAGGTATTTTAATTTCAAATAAAGATTAAGTAAAGGGTAACATAAATATTTGGGTACATAGGATTTTCCACGAACAAACATTCACCCTCAAACTGATGGCATGTTAGAACAGACTATACATGTGTTCGAGGACGTGCTATGAGGATCCATCCTTGATTTCAATAATTAATAAGAGAATAATATTCCTTTAATTATGTTTTCCTTAAATAATAGCATTTAATAAGAACATCATATGGATCTTTATGAGGCCTTATATGTATATCCATTCTGTTAACCAATGGGCTCTCTAGAGTTAGGGGAGGTAGTGTTACTAGGTCCTTTTCTTGTGAAGATGACTTTAGAGGAGGTGTTTTTGATCAGAAATAATATGTGAACTACTCAGTATAGATAGAAATCATATACTGATCATCACCAACAACCTCTATAGTTTGTGGTCTGGGATCTTGTTTCCTTACGTGTATCATCCATACATGGGAATAGATAGATACAAAGGCAAGGGAAACTACCTCCTCATTCTTTTAGGCCTTTTGAGATACTGGATAGGTTCAGGAAAATATCCAATCATTTTCTATTACATTAGATACAACATTCCAAGAATGATGTATTCAATGTTTCAAATATTCTCTATTACCATGCCGAAACGTCTCATAATTTATATGTTAATGATGTTTAATTGGGTGTTGATGTTTTTTAGGAGTAACTTATACAATTTTTATATTGGAGAATGAAGGCTCTCTATGTCTTGTTTAGCCTTTAGTATGATTGCATGGTAGCATGACTATGTGAAAGACGATACTTGAGAGAGGTATGTCGATCTATGTGTTTAGAGGCAAGAGTTGTTCTTTGATAGAATTTTACCACCCATATAATGAAAACTCATTGACACATTATTTTTCGGGAGGATACTGTATAAGAAAGGGTTTTAATATGAGGTATTTATAATTTAATTATCGAATTAAATCTGTGGCTTTTTTCATAATATGATTTCCTAGTGAGGATATGGAAAGAAAAAGAGTGTTTGGATCTTGTTCGAAGCCCATAACCCCAACTGGTGTAAGGAAAAACTATGCCACATGGTCAGTAGAACCCATTCAGTCCAATCAGAATGGTTTCTCCTAACCATGTGAGGAGTTTTAGTGCTCATCTGTGGGATGGACGGTATTCCCTAACCATGTGACCCATGCTACAAAAACATGGTAATCACTTCAGTATTTAGAAGAGGAAATACACACAGTCTACCGAATAATTCCCAAAATGTGGACAGGAAAAATGAGGGAAAACTCTTTGGATAGTGAATGGAACACAATTGGAACATGGTTTTTAACACTATGAAACCAAACCAAGGGACCCCTATAAATTTGATAATATTACAATTTTTCTTAGGGTATTAAATTATTTAACCAATATTTATTATTTCATCCCCTAAAAAACATCCCACTATTTTCTCTCCCATTAATGCATCCTCAAGATTTTATATAGCTTCTTGTATTTATACTCAATACAATCTCAAAATCATGTTCAAATAGTCTCGTTAGATTCTGCTCATTGAGTGCTTCATCCATTAGTCTTGTCTTCTTGTTTGTCTTTCAATCGATGATGTTATTTTGATGGAGGCTTATATTCCCTATTTTCAGGGTTTTTGTTTGTTTCTCCATATTATATTTAGTTATAGGAATATGATGGTCGATACTAGACAAGCTATCTACTATAGTCATAATGTAGGTGTTATACAACTCTTCCCTTAATGTTTCACCTTCTATAAATTTATTCCATTGTACATATTCTGATTTCACAGAGAATTTCTACCAGAATTCCCTTAATTTTATTTGAATTTTCAAGATTGTACACTATAGGAATAATAATATCACTTGAAACTATTGTAGGATGACATCACAATGCAGACTACCCAATTATAGGGTACTAATTATTTATGCCTTGATGGAATATTTTGAGAATATATGAGGTGTCATTGGGGTGTAATTTACTTTTTCTTGGTATGGTAATTTTTCCATTATAATTAATTGAATCCTTAAATTGATAAATTGAATGTATATTTCTAGTTTTCCCTTAGCCTAATAGATAATCAATAATATTTATATTGGTTTCATATCCTTGAAACACCATGTTAGGTTTAAAGAAAGGTAAAGGAATTAAACTGTTACATATTTATTGTCATGAGTATTACATGAAATGTGACTACATATGATATAAATTGAATTATTTTAAGGTGTTTACTATTTTTTGGCAACTTTCATTTTAAGAATAATGCTTAGACTTGATCCAGCCATGGATTCTTGAGGGAATTCCTTGATAACTTAGAGAACACCATTCTGATTCATTGAGTTGATTTTCATGGGAGATATCCACCATATAATATGGTCTTTGTCTTAGTATATGAATGACTCAGAAAATTACCTAAATTTTAATTGAAAATTTAAAAAATATTATAATTCCTTGGATACACTTATTAGAGTCATCTTGATTTCATCAAACAGATGGTGCCCAAGATTTACCCAATTGGGCCCAGTCATGGATAGCTTAGGAATACTACGGCTGGGTTTTATGGACTAGTTGAGAAACATGTAAAGTGTAATTACTTGTGTTTACCCCTTGTATTATCCTCAATACAATTATAGCTAGAATTATTGTAGTATATTATGATATAGATCAACCACTGAGGTCAATGATTTATTAGTTACACCTTAGTTCCTCTATTAATATTACATCCAGTTACAATAGAATTTATACATATTATATATGATATCCTTATTATATATTGAATCAGAATTAAATAAATGAACACATGTTTACAGAAATTACTTTCTAACTCTATATTAAGTTGGGTTATATATCATTTCATCGATTATATTTTATATATATCTGCACAATATTAAATTTATATTTATAGACTCGATATGTATATACATCCTTGGTGTTGGCCAATTGATATTTATTTCACAGCATATCTGGGCCACCATTATTACTGGATCATATTATATGATCCCAGGTGTTGAAAAGTGGAAGCATCCCGCTTTGGACTCCTCACTTTCTCGCATTAGGATAGAAGCTAGGTAGTAGATGATATAGATGTTGTACAAGATGCTTGGTTAGTTTATATACTTTTCTATTCTTTTTTATATCTTCTATTTTATTTTCTACTTGTTTTAATGTATGAATGTTTCCCCTTTCTAAGATACATGGAATTATATCATAATTAAGTATATGATTATGATTTATTTTTCAAATATTTATTTACTTTTTGGACAGTTATATTCATTTTCACTTCATGTCGTATTCATTGTTATATTTTTCCACTATTTATCCATCTATTCTATAATATATATTGTTATCTAATACAAAAATATGTATGTGTCTCCCCATTATAACACCCTAGGACCTCGCTGCTAGTTAGAAGCCTATGGAATATGGGGATGCGTGCTTAAGGCTATGTTTCTGACTGGGTTCAACTACTTAGTATTGAGCTACATTTAGGATTCCACAAAACATTTACATTTCCATACTCATTTGAGAAAGATATAATTTATAATCAAGAAATAGTATGCATGATTTAGATTATTATACCAAAGGAGATTCATCCTGCTCCTTTCACATGTATATTATTGATGTATGATTTGTGATATGGAGGGATATGTCCATATTTCGACAATTTATGTTGGATCTATATAAGTAAATCATTATATACCAAGAATTACATGAAATTACACCAATGAGAGTATCAAAAGGATTTATAGTCAATTTATCCCAAAAATATGGATAGGGGGTGAGTTATATGTCTGGGATGCGACAATTGAATAATTTTTTTGTCTTCAATGATAACTCGACAAAAATGTTTTGAGGCAGCGTGTGAATATTGATATTAAACATGAATAGTATTAAATAATCTGTAGAGTGAAAATAAAATGGTACATTCTCTATCCTTTAATGAATAACGAGAATACCTATCGCCACTTATTTTATGAGATTTAACTCATTAGTTGTGATGGAAAATCCCTCCCTTTCGATTTAAGCCTTGGAGTTTTTTTTCGTCTGTTATCATAAAAAAACCCTTGTTTTAGGGAATTTCTTAAAATAGTGTCCTTACCACATACAATTAAAACATTAAACATCATTATTAAGGTTGAGCTGATCCTTCTATTTTCTAAAAAAATTACAAGTTTCTCCCATCGACAATCACTAGTATGGTTCCTGTCTATCCAACACCAAATTCATTTCCTTTCCTATAATAGGAAATATTTAGGATTCTTATTCCCACAATTTTTAAAAGTGGGATGTTTAAATTTTTGTCTCCCATGAGAGTTTTAATTCCACCTCAACTATTTAATTCCATTCCACACTTATTATCTCTATACTTGTGAGGCCCATGATATTTAGAAATATCCGTTTTTACTTTTAGAGAACAACATACCATTTCCTCATAGATATCAATGTATTCAATAGCCTATAATATTAATAGATTTGGATTATACCCCCAAATAAGTGGTAAAATTTAATTTTAGGGGGAATGAAAAATTCTATAGCTGTTATGTGAAAGTATTATGAAGCTATACTAATATTCCTAGATGGATGCGTCATCATTTCTATTAGGGTTATGAAAAAAACAGTTAATTTTATGTTGGAGTGTGTGAGAAAAATAACTATCAAAAAAATTCTATAATTCCTTCAACATTATTTCATTGATTTTCTCCTCAATATTTGTATATCTAAACAATGTGAACCAGTTATTTTCTTCTCCCTATATATGATAAAAAATTGATAAGACATTCTCTTTAATTGTTCATTGAAGAATGGAGATGATCTTATCAATATATTTGATCCTTTTCTCCATGAATAAGGGATAAGAATATCTATTTAAATCTTGATGCCTTTTTCACATAAAGGCCTAAATTGCAACATTATCTTTCTAAAGGAAAGTTAATAATTCCTCAAAATTTAGGGTTTTATTCAAAAATTTATTCAATTAAAAAATTATTATAAAAAATTCCACAAATACTTCTCCCATAAGATTTGTATCACATTTTGGTGGTCATCACATCACCTCCCACATTGGTTGTTGACTTGGTTTCTCTTATTTCAATGCATTGACTAAAAATTAAGTGTAAATTAGAGATTGTAAAATTTAATCTATTAATCACATAAATGGGAAACCATTAACATTAAAGGGATAACTCATAAATTACTTAAATTATTATCCTATGAATTTTTAGGTTTTGATTTAAGTTATCCATGATAAATTTACTAATATAAAATCTTATGGGAATTTTTATTCCTTTAATTAATTTTCATAAAGTGATTGTGAATTCACCAAAGAATATCCTCTGAGAGTGTTAAAAATGCTTATAGTATGGTTTGTTATCATTCGCTTTGTGATGATCGAGTTTAGGTTAAGGCACCCCTTTTGGTTTTATTACCAATAGGTAAACAATTTCTAGAGTCCCATTCACTTCTAATATCTATAAAGGGATGTAGATAGGTTGGAAAACACTTTCATTATACATTACCAGAATTTAGGGACTCATTTCTCGATTTTTTAGTTACCCTTAAGACATTAAATAGACTTTTTTAATGCTAATCAACATAATAAATAGACTTTCCCATGATACCAACTATGGAAAAACGTATTTTAACACATATTAATTGATGATTTATTACCTAAAGATACACTTAATAAAATTTTACATGATCTTGAGGCCTAGATTATTTTTATAATTTGGTAAACAAAAAACCAATAATATACATACAACAACATTATTTAAAAACTCTGTAGAATTTTTATATATTCCATGAATCATTTAAACCTACAAGGGATGTCTTGTGGATGTTAATAGAAAACTTGTGAGCTATAAAGATCAAAAATAGAATAGACCAAACATATAATAATGTAATGTTTTACATGTGTGCTAAGATGCATATCAACGTAACAAAATAGTGTTAAGAATAACAATCTTGAATAATGAGGAATACTATAACAAGATAACATAAAGGTAATATAGGAATGTGAAAAAAACAATAAACATGAAATGATAAACATAATTCAAAGATATTTTTTAAGAAAACATAACATTGTTTAATTATTATAAATTTATATGTGCCATTAATAGAATATCATGAGATTAAAATGTTTCGTATTGCATTGGAGGGCTATATAATAGTCCCACCAGTCACATTCATTTCATGTATATGTATAATGGTTCAACATAGATCATGTAAAAAAGGATTTATGTAATAAATTTTAAACCCATGATTAAGGTGTTAGGGTTATTAAATGTAAATCTATAGTCAATTAGCTATATGTATAACTTGGTTAATACCCTTGAGTGAAAATGGAGGCACTTATTCACTATACAAAAGATTGGCATTGAAAAAAAATATAATTTTGGCAGTATAATATGTGAATGTAAATGATTATATAAGGGGTGAATGATAATTAAATGGTTATCTCATTACATGGGAATTGAAATAAAAATATACCAACTTGATAAATTGGAAAAGAAACGTAATGGAATAAAGAAGGTTCCTGAATATATAGGAGAATAAGATGATCCCGTACATTAAGGGGGTGGTTCTAAAATATTGGGAGGAGCATCATAAGATCATGGGGGGACCTTGGGAGGGATCTATAGAGGTAAGGGATGAGAAAACTCATTACCCATTATTTTTTTAGTGTTGTAGAATGGTAGGTTTGTTTGGATTGTATAGACTAATAGAGGAAAATGCTTTATTAATTTCCCTAAATTGGTTTTGGACTCTATTTGATAATCTAAACAAAACAGAAAAACCTTCCCTGGGTTTTCCCCATGGTTTCCTTCTCATATATGTTCTTTTCATTATTTTATAAGTCTATGAAATGAAATAATTACAATAATACCATTGGATATGACTACTTGAGTAATGATTATAAATTATTGAGTTTAAAATTATAAAATAAAATATAGGTTTCGGAGGATTCAGTAAGGGTTTAAAAATTTAATCAAATAACCTAAAAATCACATTATTTAAAAGGGAAATCACAATTTTGGTCATATATACTATTTATATTATTTATGATATCACTTTGGTGCTTTTATGATGTTATAATAGACACAGTATATTTATACAGTAGTAAATTTTGTCCAAAAATCATGAGTGTCTCCAAAAATATATAAAATATTCCTATCGGATAATTAAAATGTGCATAATTAAAAAATAATAGTTATTTTTTCAAAAAAGAAATCTATAAGAATGAAAATTTTAACATTTAAATTAAAAATCTATATTTAATGTAAAATATTTGGATTTTGACAATAATATTTTTTGGACTCTTATTAAAATTGTTTTTTGACATTATGAAATTATATAATGTTTTAAATTTAATAAATTTTATTTAAAAATAATAATTTTTTAAAATATATTTTTTAAAAAAATCTTGAATTTATTAATATATTATGTATTTATGGAATCAATATATTTCCTCGAACTATAATTTGTGATACATCATATAGGAAATTATTTTTTATCTGGAATATTTTTTAATCATTTTAATGTGATAAAAGTTAAATATAGTAATTATTTTATTAAAAACTAAAATATCTATAAAAATTCATACTGTTAGGGGAAAGATACAGATCACTTTATTACAACAGTGAATGAAAAAAGTGTAAGGTGTGATATTGTGAGATTTTTATGGGGTGGTTCTCTGAAAATGGATTGGTTTCCGATATCAATGAGCTTAAACGTCACTCATAAATGTTTTCAATCATGATTTAGTTGTTGAATCTCAGCTTGATCTTTGTCAAAATCAAATCTCAGGGATTTTATCTCCCTTATAAGCTCTGATAAATGGGATTCATAGGGTATGATCCTACTAATCAAGGACATCACTTCCATTTTCAATCTCAAATGGGATTTATCATAACCCTTAAATATTCTAATCATAATTGTTATTATACAAAGGGTATATTATCAATAGTTATTATGTGTAATGATATTTTATATCTGACCAGATATAACATATAATGGTCTAAAATAATTTTATCAATGCATGTGTTTTATATACATTCATTACATTAAATTAATATTTTTATTTGAAAAGTGTATTTCATTTATAAATGTTCAGTTCATTACATAGTGTGAAATCAAGGTTTGGATGATTTGGATGTTTAAACCATTATCAATTTTCATGTATAATTATTTAATTTCTATTTATTCATTTTACCATATTATTTTTTATAATGGATGATACTTGGTTATTTATACATTATTTCACACTCTCATATGGGGTATAGTCTCCCAAAAGAACCATCTTAATCCCCCACAACTATTTTAAATCCTCTTTAATACTAGGAGTCAATATTAAGGTCATGTGTGATAACAATATGACTATTGGGTATGGAGTGAGCCAGGGTGGGATGTTACAAGATTCTACATGTTGAAATGGTTTTGAAAAAAATGAATCTACTAATAATACTCCCAAAAAGAGTCAGTCGAGTATATCTCTACCATCATTCTGGTGCATGGTGAGTGTTACATTATTGGAAACCCAATTTCAAACTCCTAGGGCATATGATTGCGTTATTTCACATTTTTATTATAAACCATTATGAATGATTTGAATAAATGGAAACCATTAATGAACAATGTTAAACCTGAAGTGTCATATAATGGAAATAAGGTTCCATGATATAGACATCCTTTAAATATTTTTTCATGATTATGTGATTTCCCAAAAGGATTATTTTTTTACACTACTCTTTTTGGTTTTATTAAATGTATAGAACCTAATATAATAATGTTAATGTTGAATGTGAAAGACAATGAAATTTTTTCCACCTGAGAAACCAAATTTTTTGGGATATAGAATAAAAAAATAGATTATATGCTTATTCAACTTTATGAAGATATGGATCATATTTAATTTCCAAATAAACAAAGACGGGAATAATGTTTTATAGAGTACCTTAGGAGGACACATCCACCTTCTTTTAGTGGGTTTTCGAATACATTAATTGATGAAAAATTGATTAGTATCACTGAAATGATATTTAATATTCAAAAGTGTTTCAGACATGAAAAAGTTATTTTGGATGTTTAGCATTTTGATGGATAATTATATAAATGAATAAATCTTTCCTATAAAATTAGAAAACAAGAATAAACTGACTCCTTAAAGTGGGATGTGTTTAGTATATTATTTTTCAATAAGTACTTTCGTCTTATTAATCATATGGAAATTGAGAAATAAATCCACGAGCTTAAATAAAATGATGATGAAAACATCAGTACCTATGTAAAACATTTTATAATATATTTAAGGTACACATCAGGTATTATAATACAATGTAGAGTGAAGGTAGATAGATTTTTTAGTTTCATAAACTAAGTCTTAAAATTGTATTATCCATAAGGTACATTAGTAGTTATGAAGAAATTGTTTCATGTGCTATCAAGGTGGTAATTGGAATTGAAGTTACCCATTAATATCATGGGTTTTATTAAAAACTAAATATTGAAATCTATGAATATTTGAATACCATAAATAGTATAAGATAATCATTCCTTCATTCATTATGTGTAAAAGGAAATATGGTGGACATTTTCATAAGGATTTATCAAAAAATTGAATAAGGTAGTATTTGGAAGAAATTAGTTTAATAAGTGAATTTAGAGAAATCTTCACAGAATACACCACCCATAATCCAGGGTTCAAACATATAGTGTATGAGAATTATGCTAACCAGTGAACAAATTTGAAGGTTAATGAGGTTGAATGATTCCAACAACCAATTAATCCCATAGAAAAAGGGAAATATCATGAAACTTTTTTTAATTTGGTGTATGATAGGGAATTGTTGATAGGTATAATTACCATCCACACAAGAAATTATAATTACTATATGATTTTGGATATACCCACTCTTTTATTTCTTAATATTGTGAAAATGTTATCAAAATTCCACCAGAGTAGTTAGTTTTTAAATTACCAATAAAAACCCTAATAGGATGATAATTTCATATGAAATATATGATTCTTATCTTATCAATTGTTTTGGGAATTTTATTCATGTAAATATCGAAAATATTTATTGGGTTTCATTTTATTTTTTATAGGAATGTACTGACATTATTTACATAAATCCCTTATGAATTTCCATGGTAGTTAAGACACATTTGATATTCTAAACCAAGATATTATATTCTATCAGTGCATCTACACATATGACAATATGAATTAAATTAAATAAATTATATGGTTTCTATTCATATTTAAAAGGGGTGTTTATCTTAGATGGTTAGAAAGAAACTGAACATCAAAGATATGAATATTTTGCAGGAGTTTGTAGATTTTTTGATAAAAGTGTTTCTAGTCTTCTATTAAATCTTGATGTTGATTTCTTAATATAACTCTTAAATGGTGCTACACCTATTTCAAAAAATCCATATAGAATGGACCAGATTGAGTTTCAATAATTAAATAACCCACTCTAGGAGAATTTAGAGAGTGGATTTATTCGGCCAAGTGTGTGATCATGGGGTGCACCCGATTTTTTTGGTAAAAAGAATAAAGGATCAATATAGTAGTGTATTTATTATTGGTATCATAACAAGATCATAATCTGAAATATGTATCCACCACACCATATTTATGTCCAGGTTTAACAACGACATAGATCGTAATTCTTTTACAAGATTTATCTTTATTATAGATATCTTTAATTGAGGGTAATGAAGGTATATATACCCAAGATAACATTTAGTAAAAGTTATGAAATATATGAATATATATTGATTCTATTTTGGTCATTCTAATTACCCTACTATCATTATGGATTTAGTGAGTAGAGTCTTTAGAGATTACCATTTTGTGTTTGTGGTTGTCTTTATAGATGATATTATTTTATATTCAATCTGTAAGGAAGATCATGGAGATCACTAGAGAATTATAATGATGACTAAAAAGATGGATATTTTTTATTTAAATTTTATAATATGTGAATTTGGTATACAAAGAATTTTATTTTTGGGTCATATAAATTCATGTGAAGTAACATCTATAAATCCATCATAGAATAATGTTATTAAACATCAGTATAGACCAAAAACTATTACTAAGATCTATAGTTTTCATAGTTTGTATTAATATAATTGGAACATTGTGGATAATTTCTCATAAAAATATAATCCACTCACTAGGTTAACTCGCAAGGGAGGAAACTACTTTTGTACTCGTGAATATAAGGAAATGTTCAAGGAACTAAATAGAAGGTTAGTTAGTGAAATTGTTCTTACGTTACCATATAGTGGTGAAGCTTTTGTCATATATATAGATGTGTTGATGAAGTCATAAGGATGTGTTTTCATGTCTAATGATATCCTAATAGATTATTCCTCATTGAAATTTATGGTTCATGAGAAGAATTACCCAAATCATGATTTGGTGTTATATGTGGTCATTTTTTCATTAATAATATAATGGTATTATCATTAAGGGTAAGATTATGAAATGTATAATTATAATAAAATTTTAATTTATATATTCACTTATAAATAATTTAATATTTTACAGAGAAAATGGTTGGACATGATTAATGATATAAATAGATTAATTAATTCCCACAAAGGGAAATAGAACATCGTATCTAATGCTATGAGTTGAAAGTATCATCCAAAAATATCAATGATGGTGTTCAAAAAATATCACATATTTTATTATTTGAAAAGGATGGATCTAGAAATATTGAAAGAGGATGAGAAATATTATCTTACCCAAATGAGTGTTCATCCATCTATCCATGTGAGGATTAAAGCACCATAGAACGAATATGTGGAATTATTGAAGAGCGTAAAAAATGTTCCTTTTTTCATCTTTTAGTTTAATGGAATGATACGGTTTATGAATATAAAATTAATTTCAGACATTTAGTATATGACAGAGTTTTTTATGAGGCTCAGAGTTCATAATTCAATATTCATCCTGGAAGTACAAATATGTATAGATAATTGAATTAATATTTATTGTGAGACCACTTAATGAGAGGTATTGGAAAGTATATATCGCAGTTCCTTATATGAAAAAAATTTAATACTGAGATAACTAAGTCTAATTTAATGTTACTACCATTACCCATAGCAGAATCTAAATGGAAAACATAAATGTTGAGTTTTTTTGTCAAACTCCCTAAATAATCTAAATTCCATAAAACTATTTGGGTTATAGCCGATCAAATTAAAAATTAAACATAATTCATTTATATTAGAGAATATTTGTATCTTTCCTTGATTAATATAATTTATTTTATTTTAGTGGTTATATTTAATGGATTTCCATTTTCTATTTTATCTGATTATTATCAATGGTTTTCCTTGATGTTTAAGGGAAGTGTTTAATAGGATCTGGATTCAAGTTTGAGTTTCCATATATATTTCCATCTCCAATGTGATGGGTAGTTTGATAGAATCATTTAAACCATAAATGAAAAGTTTGAATCTTGTTCTATTTATTTCAAATTATTTTGGAATCAATAGATTCCTCTAGACATGTTTTCATACAATAATAGATTTAACTCGATCATTAAGATAACTCTTTACAAAACCCATTATTTAAGGAAGTTTAAAATCTCAAAATAACTTGATAAAGTTATATAAATAATGATATAGGGATCTAAGACATGTGAGGAAATTGTAGAGAATGTTATACCTATTAATAAAACATCTAGGTATCTCAATGTCGGTAGAAAAGTTACGCAGATGATCGTTAAAGAAATCTGGAGTTGAAAGTTGGTGAGACGGTATTCTTTTGATGTTCATAATGGAAGAATGTTTTGTGATTTAAAAATAATGAAAAATTTGAGCTCTAGGTACATTGTACCATTCATGATTCTAGATCGAGTAGGCACGGAAACATATCTATTGTTCCTTCCACCAATCCTCCCTTGTTCTCAAGATGTGTTCCCTGTATATCTCGTGAGTAAGTACAGACCTAATCCTTCTCATCTACTAAACCTAGAGGTCCCATGAATGGATCAAGAACATTATTATTAAGAATGTACAACATAAATATGGGATCATAGAGATAAATTTCTACAGAACAAGACTAATGAAATGGTTAAATTTCTATATAGGAATCAAAAATTAGAATAAGTTATTTGGTAATTTGACCATTAAAATGAAAAAAAATTATCCTCATTTAATTGTTAAGAGTGGTAGAATATAGAGGTGTAAATTCATTTTTAGAGAGGGGGTAGATTTTATCACCCCAATAATTTTTTAAATATAATATTTTCAAATATATTTAATTTCATTGATACCTTACGGTACATATGACACCATGTTTAATAGAACTTTTATATAATATTAAAAAAATTAATTTTTAAGGTAATAATTATCACATATCTATTGTATTGATAGGTTTGAATAGTAATAAATAAATTATAACAAATATATTATTTTAACATTTATAAAATAAATTCAATAGTTATGAAATTATTATATATGAAAATAAATAAAAAATTATGTAAATGATTTTTTTTAAAATACATGTTTTTACAAGTGAAATGTGTTTTAGTCTTAAAAAACTAAAATGATCACTATTGGTGGGTTATTTAATGAAATTTATATATTATTTATTTAGTCATGTTTTTTAATATTCATTTAAAATTTTCATATAATGATATTATTATATAAATCAAGTTTAATAATTGAAAATTATTTTTATAAATATTATTTGACGTCACATTTGGGGAACTTATTTATGAAATGGATTTTTAAAACATATAGAAATTGAATTGAAAAAAATGGATTCCGTTTCAGAAATCATAATGTTCAATTTGGGAAAATATCACCCTTATATTTTTACACATTATATGTAGTAACTATGGAGAAATTTATCACCTTGGTAAAGTGAAAATCCCATTAACTTTGGTTAACAATAATAGTTAAGTTCACTAATTATCATATAAATTATAATTTTATTAATTTAATTCTACCATTACCAATTTAGGATAAATTTTTTACTTTCTTTTGATAATATATTCTAGGAAAATGACATATACAATAAATAAATAAGGAAAAGGTCAAAATGTCACTCAATTACTTTTATATACTATTATGTGATCACATTGTTAGAAATTTTTTTGATGAATATTAATTTTTATTTTTATAATATTGAAATTATTTCATGTTTACAATTTATTTTCATTTTTTATAAATATTATAATGAACATAAATTCATTATCATTAATTAAACCATAATTCTTCAATTAATTGGAAGATAATATAAATGAATTTAAAAATATGAAATATAAGATAACTTGAGTGATTTATTATTTTAATCTAATTGGGAAGATGAATATAATATATTAGTGTTTTTTAAAATTACTATTTCATAATTATATATTTTTCGTAGAGTATTTATTGTCAAATTAATTGAAGAGATACCTAATTGACATTAATTATATTTTATAATAAATAATATTTTATCAAAAGTTTTAAAATTGAAGAAAAAGACATTATCATCATCCAAGTGAATAAAAAATAGTGTAAAAAACAAATTTGAGTATATTTATAAGGTGATTTTAAATTTATTATACCATTAATTACCCTTTAAGATTCAAATAGTTGTTACTGTGGTTAAAGTGAAAAAAGATTATCTAAGGGTTTAAACCAAAAGATAATGTTTAAAACACAACCTAAACCAATATAAATTATATTGGGTTATGGTATCTAAAAAATACTACCTTAAGATTTAATAACTACCAATTTGGATTCATTTTCCTTGAAAATAGACTTTTTATATTTTAATCTACTAAGAAATCTCAAGAGTGCCCCTCCCCACAGTTATAAAAGGGAACCCATCCTTTCTATAATTTTCACTACCTTGAGCCTTATATCTCAACCAAAACATACCAAATTATCTTATATTTAACCTTATACAAATTATAGTGTTGTTTTATTTCCTAAAACACATATCATTGGATCTTTAAGTGGAGATCTAAATGGACTTAATCAAAAAATGGGTAATCAACTTAACCGATTACTTTATTCCTTAGTTATTATTCTAACTCCTATGAATCTACTATTTTTATCAGAAGATAAAAATATAATTATCCAAAAGATAATTAATTGTGATTATTCTATAAAACCACCTTTTTCTACACTTACTACCATCAAATAGAAACTGAAAGTATCACTTCTGTGTATGTTCATCTTACTGTCTCTACGTAGAGACACAATTCAATTCTCAACACAATATTTAATGAATGGGAATTGAAATGGTTTTAATATATATGTATGATATTTATGTCATAATAATTATTATTTAATAAACATATCTTCTCAAACTTTTTACCTTCCAATCCATTGGAAATCAATAACATTGCTTGTGCATACTTGTGGACTACCCCCCCCCCCCCCACGAAGAGATGTGATTAATTTTTCATCTACATTTTAGATAGATTGTAATATTTAAGGATTTCATATATATATATATACGAATTATATTATATAATAATTATTCTTGAAACATGAATTATTCTTACAATTGTTTTGATCAATCTGTTGAAAAGTGAAAATAACGTTCATACGTAATTACGACCTAAAGTCATAAGAAACGTTGTCATTAATTTATATATATCTAAATTTTATGGATGAATATAAATAAATAAATATATACATATATATATAATTGATATATATTATATTTTAATCATTTTTAATTTCATATAGAAGGAAAAACCATTATCAAAATACCTAGAGAAAAACTAGAAATTTGATATTCATATAAAAGATTGAAATAGTTAATAGGGGTTTAGTGTAACAATATAATTATTTATTAGGATTGTTTAGGATTATGTTTCTGATGATGAAATTTCTTGATATACCAATCAATTATATCATGTATTTTATTTTACTATAGTTATATTAATATAATATTTTTTTAATTTAATTATCATGTCTTTAAGTACCCAATAAAAAATAATGTTAAAAAATAGTGTTTATTTATCTCTTTGGTTAAACATTATTTTTATTGCGTGTATATATTTTTTCTAAATTACTTCCAAGAATTTTATAAAATTAATATATGATTAATTAATGTAATTTTTACACATGTTTTTCATTTTAAAAAGTGTTTCAAAATAAGCATTATTTTCATTTTCTGAATGTGGTAGTGTTTTATTTTTTTCATAAATGATGAAATGAATAAATATTTTAATGAAAACGGCATCAAAAGAATTTTCCACCACTATGGCCACTCAATGATTTGATGTTTTATTTATACGTTTGAAAAGAACTTTTAAAATAAAATATATTCCTTATTATTTGAGCAGTTTTTATATTTTAGAGAAGTAATTTTAAAATGATATGGTTATTTTAATGAAAAAATATTCGAGATATATTATTAATTTATTTTCATCGAAGATAAAATACATTAATGTTACATACTATTTATTGGAGAAATTATCTAATGATACCATAAAAATTCATTATTTTCATTATTTATGATGATTATTATTTATGGATTGTTCTATGAAAACCATTTATTTTAAATGGGTTAATTATGTTGTAAAACGAATTTATTTTACATGTGGTTTTCTAAAATGAAATTATGAAATTATAATGCAACCCATTTACCATTCAGAAGACATAATAATATAAATTATTTTTGATCTTGTGGGACACATATTTATTATTTTCATTATGTGATGAGTGAGCCCAAAATTAAAAATTCAACCAATGAATTTAGTAAAGGTGGAAATCTTAGAAGATAAACAAGACTTGAATGGGGAGTGAAACTAGTTCAATAAATGAATCTATTGACTATGATCGTATTTGGAGTGAAAATTGACTACAATTATTGGATTATTTCACAATTTATAAACCATTATTGTTTATTTATTTCGATTTATAAATAAAAACTTTTATTTCCATATTATAATAATTTATAAATAAATTGGTAATTATTTTTCAAATATTAATATTTAATGTTATAGAATTAAATAATTGATTTTTTTAAAATTAATTATGGACCATTACTCATCAATTAACTATTTTATTTATTTCTAATATATTTAATATTTCATAAATACCTTTTAGAGTGATTTATAAATAGTTTATAAACCATGAATACCATTTATGAATTTAAAAATAATTTTTAAAATAATATGTTTCCCTTACTTAGGATCCCATTCCTCTATAAGTTTATAGTTTCTTTAACCTTATAGATACACTCTACATAACGGTAGTGTACTTATAGATAACATTCATAAGGGTATATTTCCATGATTCTTACATATAATATGCTGAATAGGGGTATAAAAGGTCTTACCATTGTATAAACTATTCATGAAAGTGGAAGTAAAAATACACCTTTATATAAATCTTCTTGAATACTTGGATAAGGTTACTCCTTTAAAATAATTATCTTGTATATGGGTATGACCTTTATATAGCCTTTTAGATACACAATTAAATTTATGAGATATATTTCATAAAGTTAATACGTTGGATGTCTCTAAAACCCCAGAATTCTATGTAAGAGTATGTTTCAACGTACCTTTACAAAGAATTAGGAAAATTATGTTTATCATAATGTGATCCCTCTCACATTATGGTAATCCATGAGTTACCTTAACATCACTATTCAGGTATAGGTATCAGCTTGTTTACAATTATAAAAATGATCTGTGTAAGTTTAATGACTTGGTTAACATTGCACAACCCATATTGGTAAAGGTAACACCTATATTATCCTGATGTATCCCTTATATAAAATGGTAATCAATTTTGAGAAATGAATTTATTGATACTAAAAATTCTTCTATATTTTAATTTTATTCATCATTTTATCTAAATATTTCATATATGTAAATAATGGATGTCCTTTAATCCCACAGAAAGATTTTTTCAGAGTCTAAAAAAAATTTAGATGGGTAAAAATTCATTAGATCTATTGTATAAGGATCTTCATTAAACTGTATAAAATAATAAAATAATAAAACACAATAAATCTAAAATAAATTAAACTAACGAGTAACAAAATCAATCTTGATCTCTATTAGATGAGTTTTAGGGAGATCAAAAAAGTGAAAAAAAAAATAATCCCACCATTATAGGTATCTGTATGCTGATCTAAATCATTCTAAATTGTGATGGGTCTCACATTTTATCCATAGTATGATAGCACTCATACAAAAAAGAAGATGAAAGGGAGATTTTGGTTCCATGATTTAATGTATGAATATCAATCCACACTACTATAATATTGTAGTAGGGTTTATATAACAATAAACAATTACACAAAGGTGTATTATGCTTTAACTCATTCATTGAAATGATTGTATAAATTATATTGATGATTCATGAATTTTATAAAATTACTCTCTATATGTTATATATATATATATGAAACAATTTCATACACCGATACCTTAGGTTTGTGTAATGGTTTAGGTGTTTAGAAGACAAAAAATAAGATACCCAATGTTGGAAAATAAGAATTCACATGCAAGCCATTATACAACCCTTAAATATATCATATATAAATATAGACTTAGGTTATATATCCTTCGAAAACTAGGTCCTAACAAGATTCCATAATAGAATCTACCCAAATAACTAAACCAACTATCATCTTATGTTATATCTTAAATAATACAAGCCATTCAACTAGCTTGTTCCTAGCATCATTTGGAGGCATTCTACTTCTAGTACAATTTCACAACAGAGGAGAAAGTAGTATCCTGTGACTATCTATTGTAGCATAAATATTTACCTCTCACCCAATGTCTAGTAAACCCTTTAATGTTTCAAAATGAGGTGAAAAATCTATAGAACATCACCTAATCAATATAATAGAATATTATAAATGTCATTTGACCTCCAAAACCCTTACAATAAAAAACCCAATGATTTAATTCATCATAATTGAATATAATATACCCCAAAGTCTTAAAAATACATGCTAAAAAAGTAAAGCATATGGTCTCATACATAAAAACTACATAAATAACAATTTAAAAATAAAAAAAATTCTTGAAAATCTAGTAAATATATGAAGTCATTTACATTATTTGAAATGTTAAATCAAATGATTTTATTAGAAAAACCATTTAAAACCACATTTGAGACAACATTAATCATGAACCATAACCATAACCTTAAACATTTCTTGAAAAAAATAGGTTTAAATCCAATTACAATACCAAATTCAATTTAAATAAATCATTCAAACCATTGTAAATACACATCACACAATAACACATCTATAAAAAAGATTCACATTTGGAACACTCTTCACTCCAATTGAGGGATAAAATATAATCATTTATAAATTTTATATTAATATCATATATTGTAATAATTGAAAAAATAATATATTTGGGAATTAAAATAACCAAATGATATTCTAGAGAGAGGAAATGAAAAAAAAAACAATTACCTCAAACACAGGATGAAGAATATGAATGTTGTATCATTTGATGGTGAATGGTCAGACAAGTAATGAGGGTCATCCTAAATATCTAACTACCCAAATAAATAATAAAATGATCACCCTATAACCCAAATATAATCTAAATTCCCTTATTGGGTTCATGGGGGGAAATTAGAAGCTAAGAGATTCGTGTAATGAATTGGAAAAAATGAATAATATAAGAGGTGGGAGTATACCTTGAGACACTACTAAAAATCAAGGGAAATAATATTTGAAATCAAAATATGGGTAGGGAAAACTAAATTATCCTATAAAATTGGATTATGAAATGGTAATGAAGGATAATAATGTTGATACACCTTTAATTTGAGATTCAAAAAACATAATTTTTTAGGAAATGTGGAAGCTCACATGAGTCGGATAGTTCAGAACCAACAATAAAAAATGGATATGTTAAGATTGGAAAATAGTTTTAATGGATATTTCATTATTACAACTATCCATGTGAAACCCATGCATTAGAAAACACAGATGGAAATCTATCCTTGTATGTTCCACCAATACTGTGTGTGGCTGGTGAAAACTAACCATGAATGTTCAATAATGAACTAAAAGACACTTCTCTATATGAACCTTCATGGGTTTCATTAAATCATACACATAAAATCATGAAACATAGGAGCTCATTTTAAATTTCATCCACCCAATTAAAAATAAAAAATAACTAACCATTCAAAAATAATCCACGTAATAGAAATATTTCAATTATACAAATTATTACTCTCGAAACATCCAAAAATATAAATAGTTATTATATGAAATTATTTAAATAAAACATGAGTAACATGGAATATTACACAACATATAGTTACAATAATATCTTATGTAAAATGGAAATGGATTTCATGGTTTTGTAATAACTCTAGTCTCTATTAAATAAAACTTCTGTTTATTATAATTGAATGAATTATTTTTTATATGTTGTTTTTATTAGATTATCATTGCATATATCTGACCCCAAAGTGGATTTATATTTGACATGGTTTATTTGAAAGAATTTGTATCTTTGAATCATCATCCTATTGACGAGATATATCATAGCAATTTATTTAATGTTACAGCGGATGTTGAGCCCCAGTTCGAGGCACCACATTATGATGTGGGTAATGTAGACATTCCATTTGATAATATGGAACATAGGGATGATGTCTAGAATGATCATCCAAAATGATCCAAACATTCCTATAGTAGATGAGTAGTAACCTCTTTATAGACTTCATTCTATATCTCTTAATTATCCTAGAAATATTTCACATTAATTTTCTCTGACACAGGCTATACTGTTCGGGAATCAAGATGCTTTTTCTAGTGATTATCTTAATTATCCACTTAATTTTTCAGAGATAGATAAACTATTATATTTTGTCCATATTTAATTTATTATACCTTTATATGTATTGTTTATATTCTCATGGAAAATAGTCATTTACTTCCCACAATGGATATATTTTTAGACAACAATGTTATTATTTCCAAATGTGAGATATTTCTAGTCGACAACCATCTTCTTCCCGAGAATGACAAGGTACAAGGGAGGGGACTTTAGATCCACCATAGACCACACATGATGATTTATAGGTATATGTATTTGATGCTAAATGGGAGGAATATATTCTATACCATGATAAATGATAGAGACATCATGAGCGTACTATCTATACACCAGGATATGGCATAGATGACTGTCTGAAACAATGACATAGACATCTATGATACCTTTTCCATTTTTCATAAATTTTAAATTCAAAAATATGTTATATGATTGTAATTTTTCTTAAATTTTTTCTTATTAAAAAAATAATTTTATAATTATTTAATATAATTAATAGTTAAATACAACTACCATAATGAAAAAATAAATAAATTATAATTATAAATTAATTAAAAAGTTCATAATTAATTAATAAATTAATTACAGTAGTAAAAAACTAATAATATATTAAATTTATTAACAAAGAACTGAATTATTATTATAATTAGTAATTAATTAATAAAAGTAATTAAAAAATTGAAATTAATATTTAATAATAAAAATTAACAGCAATTAATTCAAATTGTTTATTTAATTTATAATTTTATTATAAATATAATTAATGATTATAGTAAAAAGTATAATCAGTAATGAAACTAATGATATTATGAATAATGAAATAAGTTAAAAATTATTGATTTTATATTTTATAATATATTAATAATATTAATAATATTATTAATTAATAATATTATATAAATTATTATTAATTGTTAAGAATTCCATCATCCTAGACAAAAAACATGGGTTCAAATTCAGGAAGAGGATAATTTCTATGATATTATAGAGACATTATAGTATTGTAATAAGGAAATAATTATAGGAATTACTATGAAATTGTACTATAAAAATGATTCTATTTATCAGAAAAGAGATTTCATGCCACAATTTGGGCATTCAATCCATCACTGAAATATCGGTCATGGCCTCTAGGTCACCATTTGAGGGCCTGTAGAAAATTGGAAGTAGCATCCAACGATGGATGCAATAATGTGTTGGTGTTAAATGATAATGTAAGAGGAATGATGTTCATTTGTGGGTCTGGTCACTGGTAGAAGAAAATAAAATTCAAAGAACACATAGTACCTCAAAATGGGGTAGAAGATAGAAGATTACTAACACAATATTGGATAACTTGGTTGGAAGATGAATGGATGACATGATGTGTTATTATAGATTTGGTCTTAATTCTTCTAGGACATCATCTGTTTTACTTCAAATCCTTTGCACCTCTCATTCATTGGGTCAGATAAGTTTTCCCCCTTAACCTAGATAAAAACATGGTTTATCCTATTAAATAAAAAATCTAATAGCCTTAGATCCATTGAAAATTATTAATTATATTATTAATTATTAAAAATATTATTATTTAATTATATTTTTAGATGTTATATACTTAAATTTTTAATGTTATTACGTATTAATTATAGGGTAGGTGTGGCTGGCAGGAATGCGGTTCTTGCAAAAATTGAAACCAGAAAGTGTGTATGGAGTGGATTCCAACCAAGACCCATTTTTTCCATTTTTCCCCTAGAACCTTTTTAGATTTTATTTTATAACCCACCAAAATCTCACTTTTCATCTATTTGATATATTTACATATAAATTCATTTTTAAAACACACTTATCACTGATTATTTATAGTTTATTCTAAATTTTTAATATTTATTACCATGAAGATGTAATAAACTATTTTATAAAATTTGAAGCTCTCTAAATTATAATTACAATTACATAAATCTTATTTTTCAATCATATTTCTACGCCTAAATATTATTAAGTTAAAAATATTAATAATTTATTTTTTTTAAATATAGTTATTATTTAATATTTTTATTATATATTTTTGAAATACTTCAATAAAATATTTTTACAAAAAATTTCATGTTTTCCTGATTTTTTAAATAAATATAAAATATTGGTATAAATTTTTTTTCAAGTCTGTTGGCTTAATCTAATTTTAAAAAATCAACCATATAGTTCAATAATTAAGTATTAAGTAGAAGTTAATCTACACCAAATTTTTGTAATGGTAGAGAATATATCTTTATGAAACTATTATTACACTGGCTGACACTCTAACTATATGGTTGAATATTAAGGATTTACACATTGATACAACTCATCCAATTTTAATTGTTAAAAAAATACTTCAATAATAAAATATTTAAGAAAATTTAATCCAGTAATATTTTTTGTAATGGTCCCATTAATATGAAAAAAATCCAACTAATATAGTTCATCATGTTAAATTAGTGTTGAATTCTTCTTATCTGTATTCCATATATCATTCAGTAAACCACACGGGAAGGGTGATATTATGTTTTATTCTCAATAGAAAAAATAACTTAACATTATAATATTAACATCAATTTTTTCATTAATGAAATTTAGTATGACATTATAAGATTTTAATGTGGGTATTTGGAAAAAAATGAAATTAAACGATAATAAGAATAAATTTCAACATCAGTTTTTATAAATAATCTCTTAAATTTTTTTAAAAAAGTAGTATAATTTACATATCCTTCACCTTAGTTTTTATGTGATCTTTCTAAAACCATCAACATCTTCATTGATGATGAAATATGACCCATGTGTCATCTTCTATGTTTGTTAAATGTTCATAGTTTTATTTCATTGTTTCTCTAAAATCTTCTATAGTTTTTCGTTATTATATGACCATTGATAGAATTTGGTTTGCGGGAACCCTAATATTCTTAAATCATTAACATAATATATGGTTCTTGTTCGATAGATTTTTTAATTTTTTGTTGGAAATGATTATCCTCAAACATGGATAATTTTTATGACTTCAAACACACACAAATGAATTCATTGGAAATAAATAGTTATAATCCATTATATTCCCCAATATTTTTTTTTAAATTTTGGAAGATTATTTAATTATATGTTAAATAAAAATTATATTCATTCATTTATTTTTTTGAATGTATATCATTGAAAATTATAAATTTTTATTATTAATATTATTTTAAGACTGATTTTTTTTGAGAATATAAATTATACGTGATCGTGTTTTTTCTTTAGTTTTATCTATTTGTATTTTCAATTATTTTTATTGAAAAATATGTTCTCATTATAATTTTTTTGATTTTAAAATATTTTTTCCATATTTTTTAATTTATGATTTTTATGTTGTTATAATTTGAGATGTAATTTAATTTTAGTGTATTATTTTTGGGATATTATATAAATTATTATCGAGACTACAAATTGAGAAGGTATATGAATCTCTAGCCTAGTGTTCCAAGAAAAAAAAGTTTGAAATATATTAAAAATATTAAATATCCCACATGTATAGTTTTCCATAAAAAAATAGAATAACTCCCAAATATAGGCCTGAATATGAACTCCAAAGTAATCTTTGAGTATAGAATCTTGGTTTTAGTCTTGGAATGAAATTTTATTTTTCTGTGTGGGCCTTTTGTGAGAAATTTTTTAGGGGCACTAAATTAATAAAATAAATTAAATAATGTAATTGTTTAGCCGAAAAAAGAGACTAGTTCCCCTATATGTGTATGGTTATGATGATTTTTTAGGGTTGTATTCTCAATCCCTATAGATGTAGTCAACCGTTAGAGTTCTTTCATGGAGAAGTATGACAGATTCAGACCATATCATCGGACACTGTGTTACCGAGTTTGTGGATATCATCAATGATGGGATCTTAACCATTCCTCATCAATGATCAATCCAAAATCTATGTAGGATGTTTGATTTTGTGCTTTCCTTCCTTTTTTAATCACCAATGAACATGAAATAATTCCATTAATAGAATTGATACACACATCATTAGTAGATTTAATTTTATTGAATTATTTGTTTTTATTGTGTTAATCCCTCTTTAGCACAATAGACCAAAAATGAGGGTATGGATCATGATGGAAGTTGAGTTTTGAGAGTCAATGGTGATAGAGGATGGATCAAGAGAGAACGTGACCTAATCATGTGTTCTTCATTTTTCTCAGGTGATAAGTGGAACAACTATGGATGGTTCAAGTTGAATTTTCCCAAGAAGATTTGAAGCTTAGATCTACAATATCTTGCGATGAGAGGATATGATGACTTCTTATCTAAAAATTATGGTGAAGAGGGTGTCTCCTTTGATGAGTTAGATGATTAAGAAGATAATAATGGTGTTTATAGAAAATATTTGGTTATATGTCGTGTAACTGAGAGAGGAAATCCATGTGGGACCCCAACCCTCTATGGTGCTAATGTTTTTTCACTGAGTAATGTATCACACACCGTGTGATAAGGTAAAATTTCATGTGAATCCACAATAATGGATCAACATGTACTTCAGGAAGTATGCAGACACGACCACAACTACATGGAAAGTGGCATACAGTTTACTCAGACATGGACACAACCATTTTTACATAAGACGATACACATATATGACCACTGGTACATGGACACAGCTAGAAACACAAATCAATGTTTCTAGTGATCCTAACATGTTATTTACCTATTCTATTTGCCATATATTCAGATATTAGCATGTCGGGTGAGGATTTACAATAATATAATACTAGGGGATAACTAGAAAATCTGTGTAACCCTAGGTACAAGTTGGGTTCCCCGTTTTTGTGTGTGTGTAACAATTTCGTTCCTTAGTCTGGACCATCATTGTTGAGTATATTCCCTTGGTCTATTACCTATATGGTATAGTGTGGAATTTCATCCACAACATAGGATTGTAACCCCCTCTGAAGGAAGATTCTTAGATAGAGTTTATGGACCCCCTCTTTGAGACTAGAGTGTGATCCTATATGATCTTTACACCCTAGGTGGTTTTTTGGAGTGGAAAAAACCCCCTAGATAAGGCTGCTAATTCTCTATCTATTAGGAAGTATCAGTAGGTTTTTCTATGTCATTGGAATATGACCCCCTATATTGTGTGTTTATCTATATTGGGGTTGTAATATCCCATTGTGGTTCATGTCATGAAACTATATCTACGTATCAGGATACTCTAAGAAGAATGGGTTATCATTGATGGGTCCTAATGATGTAGTAATATTTATTGATTGTCTCCGGTGATTTCACTGTTCATGGAGTGGATTATCTTAGAATGAGCATTTCATCTAGCAGAATCATGTGGCCAGATGTGGCTTATGACCACCTAGTTTCATAGTGTATTTCCCCATTATATCATGGTGTTTTTATTATTCATTGATTGTTCTGTCATTTTATTGAGTTTCATTTACCTGGTGATTTGTGTTTAGTGTTTTTGAGGTGTCATACAAGGTGTTTTTATAATCACCCTTGCAAGGGATATGCCTGTAAGTGTCTAATATTTTTCAAAATACAACCCTTTTGTGGTTTCCTTGGAGGATGTAGAGCTGGTGGAGCATTTCTTGAGTTTATCATACTGAGGTGATTGCTAGGAGCTTTCATTTTACTTTTGTTCTTTCCCTTGATGTTGTTTGGAATCTTTACAGTTTTTGGTTGGGCTTTTAGTTGGTCACTTTTTCAACATTAAGTACATTACTTCTACACTCTTATTGTTGGATTATAGTTATATGCCTTTATTTATTAAATTTTTTTTTCAATTCTACATTTTTTAGTATTGGGGATGTTTTCTAGTGTATAGGTACATTAGTGTAATTAATCCTATTTTGGGGATATTCCAAATTGAAAAATGATTCCAACCCTCGGAATACTGTAGGTGGGCCTTGGGTAGCCACAGGTCAGACCCCGGAGGGTGAAGACATGAAAAATTGGTATTAGATCAATCAGTTATACCTTAGTACTGTAGTTGTTGAGATTGGTTTTGGGAAACAAATTTTAGTGTTTTGAGTTCGCCTTTTAGGACTGGGACTCCATTATTAGTGTGGTGGCCAATGTATCAAAACACCAGGAATTGTATCACTAGTTTTTCGACATGCTATGTGTTGAAATTGGTTTCAAGAAAAATTTTGGTACATGGATCATATAGGAATGAGTTTTTTTTCATGTAATTATTGGCTCATCTACCCAAGTATACTCTTTTGATTGTAGTATACCTTGTTTTATTTCAGGATACCTCTACACAGAAATCTATTTAGGATTCCACTGCATCATTATGGGAATGATCTACCTAGTGATAGGGCTTCATTACAGGGTACTGTAATAGAGATAACACCTCAGGGTGGTTTACCAGCCAAACCAACACCACTTAAGATATATCTAGTTCTAGAAGTGATAGAAGAGGATTCACATTGGCTGTTTTCCCTACATGAATTCTATATTGAGAGGTCTCCTAGAATTCAAGATGTTTCAGGCCCTTAGGTGGCTGAGTACTGGCTAGAGGAATGTACACAAATTTTCCTCCTTGTGAGGAAGCCTATAAATTAAATGATTTTCCCCACAACATGTCTTCATTGGAGCTCTATTGGGTGATAGTGGATAATAGTGACCTAGTCACATGATGATATAACTCTCTCTTGGTTATAATTTCAGAATCTTTTCAATGTGGAGTTCTATCCAACCACATTAAAATATATACACATCTAAGAGCTTCTCCATATACATCAGGGTAGACTGGCTATGATAGAGTACTCAATGAAGCTTACTAATCAGTCATGTTACTTCATGAATATGGTTTGGTATCAGTTATTTATGGCTCAAAAATTTTAGTTGGGTTACAATAGGATATCATGGTTTTAGTGATATCCCTTTTAATTTCCACCAATACTGGGTGTGCGTGAGTGATCCATGGTGGTTGGGAGGTCCTTGTTAGAGAAGGCACCGACATTGGGTGATGTTAGTGGGTAGCCAGTAGATGATGCCTTGATAGTTGGAATCCAATGGAATTATTAGGTATCTAAGAGGGTTTGATGCATTAATAGGTGACCCCATGTCCCAGGGTCAGTGGTAGAGGTATCTAATGATGGCTTGAATTACCAAGGGAGATGTGTTGATTATCATATGATAGTCGAGATAATCTGGCTTAGAATTTTTATAGTCACTGTACAACTAAACATGAGATGGTTCAGGGACAACCGAGGCAGAGATAGATGTAGCAGTTGTGTGTTCCACCTGGCAATGGGTGAGGAAAAGGGACCGACAGAGAAGTATAAGGTGGTAGGTGGTCTGACCTATTACCCCCACCTTCAAGGTGGTCACACTAAGCTTCGAGAGATCATGGTAAGGGACACGTCCAAATACATGATATATAGTCTTATGACCTGAAGGCTATTGGGATGGATCAAGGTATAATATGAGTCCTTTATTCATTATTTTATTTACGGATAGACACATGTGTAAGAGATTACTTCGTTAAAACTTCTCTGGTTTGCGAAAAATAGAATCATGTTGAGGCCTTCAATCCACCCTTATAGTTGGAAACTTCGATAGGTGGTGAATTAGTGATTGCACAATTTTGCTGATAGTGAGATCTGAAACATATATGTGAGAGTTTTTTACGGTTTCTCTTTCTAAAACAATGAAGCCTTATTATATCACTGTATGTATGGACTATTTTTCCATGTTTCTTTCTGAAATTGACAATTTTATATAGAGAGCGAGGTTTATATCTAATGATGGGATAATTATTTCCCTTGTGTTTGAAAAGGAAAACATGGAAAAGTAAGATAAGATTAGGCATATGATATTTCATCTGATTAATCACTATTTATATTGCATGACTATTAGAGCATTTTTTGATTTGGGTTTTCAGTTTCCTATAGCGGTGGATCAGTACGAGGACATCTTCCCTAAAGACATAACATGTCATCCTCCCTGAAAGGAAACAGAATTATGTATTGACATGCATCTCAAGATGACCCTGATATATATACTAGCGTATCATATGTGTCATACATAGCTTTGATAGTTGAATTTAAAAACAGTGGACTTGTAGGAGAAGGGGATTGGGAGACCCTGTGTTTCCCCATTGCACCCACAGTGCTATTCACCAAACCGGAGGATGAGAGATTGTGGTTATGTATAGACCACCAATACTTGTACTAGGTGATGTTTAAGAGTATATATCGACTACCAAGGATCTAGGAAATCTTTGATCAATTGATAGGAGAGAAATGGTTCTCTAATATTAAAATCATATCAGTCTATCACCCTCTATGAGTAGATGATTATTGCATTCCGAAGATAAAATTTAGGTGGTTTATGGTCACTATGATTACTTGGTGATGTCATTATATAAGAAAAAAATCCCCAATAGTGTTCATGGGACTCATTAATATTCTCTGATGTGCCTTATTTGATCAGTTCGTGGTGGTTCTCATCAATGTAATCCATGTGCACTTGATATATAGGGAGGAGCACGTGAGACACTTAAGGAAGGTCGCAAACACACTTCAAGATCATAAAAATTATAGGAAGAATTGAAAGTGAAAAGATTAGATTCAATAAGTTCACATTATAGGATACATTATCTAGGAGGTAGGAGTAATAGTGGATATGGTGAAGATTTAGGTAGTGTATTCTTGGGAGCCACCCAAGATAGTGATTGAGGTACAGAGTTTTCATGGTTTAGAAGGGAACCATTAGAGATTTGTAATTGAATTCTAAAAAGTGAAAGCTCCCTTGACTACTTTTCCCTAAAATTGGTAGACTTTCAAGTGCATATAAAGGTTTAAGTAGTTCTTTTATTAGTTGAGGAGTTGTTTGATCTGTGTTCCCATATTGAGATTTCCATAGTATTGATTCGAGTATGTAGTGTTCTATGATGCACTGCGGATTAGAATTTTTTGTGTCTTAATGCATAGGCAGGAGTTCATTTTCTATGGTTTATATTATTTGAGACCACATGATATTAACTACACAACCAAGGATCTTGAATTGGCAATAGTAGTCATCACACTGATGTTTCAGAGACTCTATCTTATGGGAGAGTGATTTATCATTTAATCTGACCGCAAGAGTCTCTTTTATATCATAACTCAGAAGGAGATTAACTTGAGAAAGATTTTTTTTCTAGAATTATTCTATTAATATCATTTTATGTTTGTATATACTTCTATGAAGGTAAATGTAGTGGAATATTATCTTATCTTGAGATTTTTTTCTTAGTTGTTGATGGGGGTGTCAGAGTAGTTATCTTCTTTTATATTTTTCCTTGTGGACAAGGATTGTGCTTCATATCTATATTTTATGGTTGTTAATCCATTTATTTTACCGCGTGTTAGGGATTCTCAATGTGGAGACACTGAATGCATGACATTACACACTCATACATACCCTCAACATTCTCTTGAGTGATATTCTGATGTTGAAGAGAACTCTATACTTTCTAGATGATAGAGGAACATACTTCTGATGTTGTGGGATAAGGTGACATGGGTGTTTCATACATCCAATATAGGGGCACATCCATGAGTGGAAAAGATGCAACATAACATGAAACATCAGTTTTGAGGTTCACTCATAATGAATGGAGTTGTAGAGTTTTTCTATCAATGTCCCACTTCTCCGCAGCTGAAGACTGATCACCAATTTCTAGTGGTTTAGGTCAACACCTTGAGGTTCTAGAGTTGATTTGGGATGATATATCGATGAAATTATTGATGGGATTACAAAATACTTCTACAGTAAATTATACCATCTTGGTGATCATAGAATGACCACCATGTTGGCCCACTTCCTAGATATTGGAGAGAAGAGTTTAGTAGAGTGCATAGAACACCTCTACATGAAAGAGATATTTTGATCCCATGGATTCTATAAAAAATAATTTTATTCCACGAGGATCAATTCACATCATAATTATAGATATGTTTACATTTGGCCTGGGATACAAAATTATTCTTGAGCATGGTGATTCACCCCCAGACTGATGGTTAGACCAAGAAGTCCATTTTGGTATTGGAGAAAATGTTGCGAGCTTCCATGTTGGACATTTTCCATAGATGAGATGATCATATACCATTGGTGAAATTTTCATATAACAACCACAACCATTCCACCATTGGTATGGAACCATTTGAGGCTATGTATGAGAAAACATTGTGGTCACCACTTTGTCAGACTGATCCCGCTGAGTCAGCACTCATGGGCCCAAAGTTTGTGAGAGACACTATAGAGAAGGTGAAGATCATCAAGGAGCATATGAGGAATACATATATCCATAATAATTCTAATTTGTACCGATGATGAGGACCTATGGAGTTCTAGTATGGAGGTCCTCTGTTCCTGAGGTCCTCTGCTCAATGTGGACTGAAAAGATTTGGATATAATGATAATTTATCTCTAAGATTAACTGATCCGTTGTAGATACTTTGTAGTGAATTTGAGGTTAATTTCATATTACATCTATCAATTTAGTTTGAAATAGTGAATGATGTATTCTTTTGTTCACACCTGAGAAGGTACATGCATGAACCATCACATGTTATCTTCTGGGGTGAGCTGTATATCAAGGTTGAAGCCACCATAGTAGTGTACCTAGTGGATATCAAGGATTGGTAGGAGATGATACTTAGTGTGAGTTCAACTCCCCAAGTACATGTCCAAAGGAAATATGAGAATTTTTAAGATACAACCTCGGAGATAGTGACCCATATGTGATCCCAAAACCCTTATCTTTTCGAGTATTATTTTATATTTTTGGATTGAAAATCCCAAAGTATGGGAGAATATAATGACTCAAATTTTCAATGTACTATTTTTATAAATTATATGAATAATTTTGGAGACTATTTACTAAGACAACACATTATTCTGAGGCCACGTGTGTCTAGAAAAAATGTTTAGATAATATATAATATATTAAATATTACCCAAACACAAATTTATAGAAAAAGAGTAATAAAAACTGAATGGTGTCCTGAATTTGAAATCAAAAGGAACAATTGTTTTGGAAAGTTGGTTTTATCCTATGATTAACATCATATTTTTCATCAAGGTTCATTTTTAATAATTTTTAAGAGAACAAAAAATTAATGAAATAATTTATTTTACTTTATCTGACTTAGTGATCAGTTGTCCTATAAGAGTATGGTTATGATGATTTCCATAGGGTTTACCGCCCAGACCCTAGAGATCTAGATCACTATTGGAAAGCATTATTCATGAAAAATGACAGATTAAGACTGGATCATGGGTTGTTTCACCAGCAGAGTTCATAGATCTCATCAATGGTGGGAATGCATCCATTCATAATCAATTACATATACAGAATCTAGTTTATATATTTTATTTTGTGTTTTCATCCCATTTATTAATCCAAGATGAGAACGTATCAATTCAATGAACATAATTGACATGTTCATCATCGGTAGATTTAATTATACCGAATTATTATCTGTACATTGTGATTATCCCTCATCATTTTTCTTATTCTAAAATAGTTATTATATGATAACCAAACAATGGATTATTATAGTTTCTCACATTTTAGTCATTATTAATTTATACCATATATGTTTGTTTGATCATCATTGATAGTATCTTTTTATTATGGTTCTACCAACACCTGATATTAAATCATTGTGTGACTGTTCTTTGGCACAATTGATCGAAACCATGGTTAGCCTCCTGATGATAGTTGTATTTTGAGAATAGATGGTGATGGTGGATAGATGAAAGGAGAATGAGACAAAATCAATTATTCTTAATTTTTAACAAGCGACGCTCTACACGACTAATGAAGGTGAGACCGACTAATTCCCGAGTGGACTCAAAGACCTAATCTATGATATATAGAAACACAAGGATTGGATGGCCCAATATAAATAGATTTTAGTGAATATGGTGTCTCTAATGAAATGGACTACAAAATATAATAGAACCTGGGTTTGTAGAAAATTATAGGTTACCTAGCATGTAACATGATGAGGCACACTACGTGGGACCCCTGTGCAGTTCTAGGATTCAAACACCAAGATAAGTATAATAAAATGTGAAAACGTTTCCCACATCTTATGATCCGTATTAGATGGATTGATGTGCACTACACGAGTTAAAACTACATTGGAAAAAGTACACTTTTAGTGGAATGCTATGTACTAAGATACAGACAAGACCATGTGTATATCGGACAATACATGGACATGGACACTGGTATATAGACATAGCCAGTGGAACATAGGTAGGTGTTAGGTTATCTGTACATGATATGTACATTTCCTCTATGTAGTGTTTTCATATATTTACAAGTCATGTGATGCTTTAACACACATTCATATAAGGGGATATATGGACACTCCATGTTACCCTAGGTACATATTGTGAACCCAATTAAAGTTTGGGTATCTTTTCATTTCATTAGTAAGGACAATTCTTGGTTGAGTATTTCCTCTTGGTCCATTCCCTCGAGGGTACATTTTGACATTGCATCCCTATCACAAGATTGTGATCCCCTCAAGATGTCAAGTCTCAAATAGAGTTTTTGGTGATCCTAAATGATACTAGAGTATGATCATATATCATATTTACTCCTAAGGTAGAGTTTGTGGAATTGGACTAACCCAATTGATAAGGTGTTGATCCACTATATAACAGCCCGTATTGGATAGTTTTTTGGTATTTTTTGAAAATAATCCTCTATGCAGTGGTTTGATCAAGATTTGGTCTCTGGTGTCCCCTATTGGTTCTAGGCTTGACCCCCTGTCGATTTATTAAGATCATCATAGACTATTCAGATCTCTTGGGTTGTGCTGACTGATCTAGACCAGTACAATGAGTGTATCCTGGTATTACACAACTCATGGAGTGGATTCTACTATAATGATAACTAAATTGAGAATATTCCTATGGATGTAAATTTGATAAGATTTCTTATAAGAGAGGTGTCTTTCTAGTGTATTTTTTGTGTGTCTTTTATACATTGATTTTTATATTTGTTTATTATCCTGTGTGTAGATTTCTTTTTCTATTTAGTGTTATAGGGTGTCATATTGGGTATTTCTATACTCATCCATGCATGGGATATTCCTGCACATTTTGTGTATTTTCCGATGAGAACCCATTGTATGGTGTCCTTGGATTATGTGGATCTAGTGGAGCATAGCTTCTTCTTACTAGGATGATGTTTTAATGAGACCTTTCATTTGTATTTATTCCCCCCCTATGAGTAGGTTTGACTATTTAAAATTTTTGGTTGGGCTTGTATTTGGCCCCTTATTCAACTTTTGATACATTACTGTTATTGCTTAGTTGTGAGATTATGGAAGTATTCATGCATTTGTTTCATTTTTTACATTTCTACATTATGTGGGATTGAAGATGTGTGAATTTGTACAGGTAAATTATGATAATGCCTCCCATTTCTAGATAATTCCATTTTAATCTCATCTCCATCCCATGGCCCATATAAGGTTGTGTTGGGGTTGTCACGGGGTGGACATCAGTTTTTCATGATATGAAATAAATAATTTTGGATATAAATTATTTTTTGCTTGTAATTTAATTAGTTTTAATTTTTGTTTTCATATAAATTTTTTTTTCTTATATAAATTGTATGTTGAAAATTCATTAATGTTAATATAATTATATACTTATATTTTTTTAGTTCTATCAATTTATATATATGTATGAGTCTTTATAATTACTAATATATTTATCTTTTATATTGTGACTTTATGTAATTAATAGATTATGATTGGATAAATTCATGATGAAATAATTTTATTATGAGGTAGGGGTTGAAAAGTTAATCAAATTTTCTAAATGAAATCTTGGAAACACATATATGATTTTCTATCTGTTCATGAAGTGTCTGAATATGAGAAAATTAGGGTTATACAAATGAAATACAACTTAATTTTTTTGTGGTTTCAATTATCGATATACATGATGGATATAAATTTCTAAAAAAACATCGAATTCAAGATATATTGATGATAGAGGTGTGTATCGTGAGATATAGGATTGCTTTGAGGATCTAATTCATGATGTAGGTTTTGGAACCATATTTAAAAAATATTTTTTTTTTGATTTAATGTAATATGATACTAAGAAACCAATAAATTTATATGATAATCAGTTGTGTTGGGATTTGATAACATAAAATGAATAGATGGCTAGAGAGATATTAGTTACACTTAATTTATTGAAATTTTAAAAGGTCTACTCATTGAAGGTAACAAGATTGATATTCTAATTACATAGTAAAAAAAATTATATCTATTTGGATTGGGGTATAAAAAGAAAAATCATTACCCCAATGACTATGCATTCTATAAGAATGAAAATGAAAGTTTATTCGAATCTCGTAAATAATTGACATCATGATACAAAATGGATGAAAACCCCACCATTATTAATTCTAAATAATAGGAACCATAATTCATGCTAATATATTCTGATTCCTTCCAATATCCCCTCATTTGAATTGTCTCTTTGAAAATTCAAATTAGGCAAGGAGGAAAAGATGAAATAAAAATGATCACATATTTAATTTATACCTATGAAACAATAAAAATTCACCACAATGGAAGATATTTGATAAAAGAAGTGTTGTTTTGGAATTTATTATTTAATTATCATAATGGTATTCCACATAGATGTAATGAATCAATAAAGGATCCTCATTAGTTAATATATTTCATGGAATATTATATTATATTTCTATAACTTTTTACCTTATATATATATGAGAAGGAAATATTTTATGATAAGAATTGTGATTTTTGGATGAAAAGAGTCTGTAAATTATATTTAGGTTTATCTATCTCCATTGAATTATGATTTATACTTTATAATGGAGTCAATTGATACAGAATTTAATTTATACCATAATTTTTTTTGTTTTTCATTCTATGATAACGTTCACAATAAAAGACATTCATGTTTAAGGAAAATTATCTTGAGCCATTATTATGGGACATAATTCTTATCCAATTTACAAAAGGGGGACTTCATATAATTAATTAATGAATGGAAAGAAGATAGTGTTCGTGGGAAATTATAGAATTTTATGAATGTATTGCCCCTATCATAGATTAAAAAAGGGATTTTATGATATACTTGTGTTTTATTCCCCCCCCCCCAACAATTTTTATCTTAATTATATTACAACAAGGTAAAAAACAACAATGAAACATTCAAACAATAAAGTATGTTCTAGTCTTTGAAAAATTAAAGTAATAAATGGTACATTTTATTTGATATTCCATATTTTAAATATTTTAAGGTAAACCATAACATTGAAATTATTTAGTTTGGGAATTTGTTTTTGAAAATTTGATTATAACATTGTAAAACATGAAATAAAATCAAAATGATGGATTGCATACAAGACATGAATTAATATCCCAGGGAATATTCTTGAATTTATCATCCAAAATAATATAAAGTAGAAAAAAGTTTCCTCCATATTTTCAAAAATTAATATATCATGAGAAGAAATTTTTTAATCAATGTCTACATTGTATTACAGTATATAGTGGGTTTTACTCAAATGGAGAAAATTTAGTGTCATTGAATGATTTAATGTTATTTGGAATGAAATGTCACAACATATGTGTATTTATGAAACAATGTATACATGCTGAATTGTATTACATATTTTTAAATTATTTTATAAATTAAAACATCAGATTATGTTACAATTTCATTTCCATTTGTCGAAAATTTATATATTTAATTTTTTTTTGATTTGTTAATTAATGATGTTATTTACATACTTTTTAAACTAGAAATTTATTTTCCACCATCTTTTTTTATTTAATAGTTTCTATTTTGTTTCATTTTTTGTGAGAGATAAAAATATATTATTCTGTTTATTTTCATTTGATATTTTATTTTCAATGATATATGAAAATTTTGAAGGGATTTGTTATCAATCAAAATTGTCTTGTGACCTCAATATTTAAAAATAAATATGTTAAGTGGTGATTCAGTTCCATTCTTATTATTTTTCTGAAGTGGTTCATATTGGTCTCCCTATATATCATCATTTTATAGTGGATAATTAATCTAAACTGACCCAGGGATGAAAGGTAAATTTAATTCCACAAGATTATGTGATTCATATACATTTTTATATTTTAAATATTATAGGTGTTTCCCAACCATATAAATAATAACTTATTTCTACACTGAATTTATTATATCCAAGAAAAAATGAAATGTTTATTATGAATGAACTTAAAAAAATTGTTTCAAGCTTTATAGATAATGTCAACAAAAATTTATCTACCTCATAAAATTGAAATCATTTATCGAAAGAAAAGTATTAATGTGATCATGTGGTTTGGTTTTGGTATCAATGATTATAAATTTGATACAAAAAACATGTACACTAAGAGTACCACTGAAAAAGGATAAGTAATGGTAATTGTTGAAGCAATTCATTTCTTGTGTGAAAGAAAAAAAATTAATTTCTACAGAAAAAATATATTTGGAGATTTTGGGGGTGAATGATATACTGATTATGTTAATTTTTTGGTACCCATATTTTTGTGTAACTGGGTTGAAATTTATAGTCGATCGAAAATTAATGAGTTTGTATTTACACTAATTGATTTGAAAATATTTTATTTCGAATGAGAATCATAAATCTATGAAATTCATGAAAACAATATTATATATTGTTGAACCATCAAATGATCACATTTCCATTGATTTTAATGTGACAAAAATTCAATTGGGTGATGAGAATGTTGATGAAATTGAATACTTATATCAAATTTAATTATCTATTAAAAGAGTACCCAATGATAATGATGACATTTATGAGGATACATTCCATAAAACATGAAATGGTCATATATATGAAATATGGGAAGACAATCCACTACTCTCTTAATTAATGAACAAAATATAGGATTTTTGGGGAACCTACCACAATTAAATAAATTATATTTCAACATTGATAATAAAATATAAAGATATTAAACATTCAATCCATTTTTAATATATTTTTCTCCTTTATATTATGATAACCCTTTTTTGGTTGAAATTTTATTCCATCTTCATTTTTTTGATATATTTATATTCATTGTTTTTATGTATTTTCATTTACTAAACATTATGAGAAATTATCTTCCAACTATAAATAATGCAAATTTGAAATAGAGAATTCATTTATTTATAAAAAAAGTTGGTAAAAAATAAATATTTTTTAAAGATAATAATTATTTCAGTTTTGGTTAATTTCTATATTCATTAGTTTTTATTACATGATTTTTTGGTAGTAATATCAAAAATTAAATGTTTTTTATTATGAAAAAATAAAAAACAAATTTATTACTGTTGTTTAATTTTAATCATCTTATTATATAAAATGTTTTTTTTGAAGTTGAATACATATTTGTAAATAATAGTTATGGATTCTAGGTAACCAAGGTATGTAATTTTCTTTATATAAATGTATCTATAATAAAAAAAAATTAATGGAATTAAAATTATATTTCTTGAAATTATTTGAATCTCTTATTGTTCACTATAGTTGATGATATCTAAAGGTATAAGGTGTGAGATGAAATATTCACTAAAAAAATCACCTCCATTTGTAGAGCATTGGTTGATAATTTATTTTAATGATAATGACCTCCCCTTTAGCATATATATAATGTAGTTTAGGAGTTACATGTCTATAATGTTTCATTACAAGATAAGTATTTTATTTTATAGTGGAGGGGCATCAACGAGTTGGTGAAATATTAGTTATGGAAGTCCAAATCTATAAAATCGTTAAAGATACATATTTAGTTTTATAATGGTTTTTATATTATACATTTAATATGACTAATATTTATACTATTCAACTAATAATGACATATAACATTCAAGGGATGATATTTTTTTGAAAAAGTGTCCAACTTTTCTGGAATCTATATAGAGTGATTTTTGAAAAAATTTGACATCATTTAATATTGTTTTGGTTAAATGGAATAAAGATATATTCCATAAGTATGGTTTTCTAAAAACATAAACATGGTAAATGTTTTTCTCTAGTTAGTGAGAGGAAGAATTTATGGTCTTTTTTTATGTTTATAAAATTTATTTGTTAAATTAGATTTAATTTTTTGATCGAATATTTTGTTTTGTGACATGCATTTAGGATATCTCATAATGAAATATAGCCTCAAAATTATTAACCTCATACTGTGTCACATATTGGGTAACCTTTATTAGAGGAGAAAATGATTTCAATTTTTTTAATAAATTAACATCCATACTAAGTAGTAGCTCTGAAGTGGTTCAATACAAACAACTACCCCCCCACATCATGAAAAACGGAAAATGGGGGGAATGGAAAAAACGTGAAGTGTATTACTGATCCAAAAAAGAAGTAAATGATAAGATTTCAGTTATTCAATTATTCATTTTCTTCAATATTAATTTTTTTAAACTTATACCACTAATATTAAAATTGAAATTATTATTTCAGGACACCCTTCAAGAGAAAATGACACAAAAGTCCTTTATCCCTGAGGGTAGGATGTGTATTCTTATAACCGATTTAGAAAATATATAACACCAAGGATGTGACACAGGTTATATGATGGGTATATGTTTTAGAAAGGTCTATTTACACACCAATAATGTGGAAATAATGGATGAATAATACAATGGATAAATAACATCATTGAAGGCTGATCTATGATAACATAATGATTTGATATTAATATAAATAAATACTTTTTTGTAGTTATGCTTCCTGATGTGATGAGAAAGACACAAACTATGTAGAATGCTTATCCAAATCACAGACCTCCTCAGTCATACTGAATTATATACTATGAGTTTCATGCACAACATCCCCATAATCATATTATAGAATGCATACTTCTAAATTATATGTGGGATTATGTACTCCCTAATTTTATATATCCAAGTCATATAAGATTATTGGTAAATTATACTAGTGACATAATTTCTCTAGATCCACTGAAAACTAATGAGGTCTCCATAGTTGGAGAATTTATTGGTCATTTTTAACAATAGACAATTATTATTTGTCATCATTTAACATTTTCGGTGTTCATTATCATTAAATTTTTTTATTTTTTAATTATAATTCAATTATAATTTTCTATTACACTTTTCGTATATAGGTATTTCTAAAATAACCATAATAATAGTAAATGAAATGAAAATTTTATGAAATAGCATCTTTAGATACTCTTCATGATATTGATAGGATTGAAAAGTTAGTAAAATTCTTATTTTATATTATATGTTTTATACGTTTTCAGTGACTACTGATATTTTTAGAAGAGATTATAACTAAAATATATTTAAAAATGACATTATTAATTATATAAAGTGTGATCTACTCAAAATATGCATGTAACAATTGTTATCCATATATGTAAATTTCAATTATAATGAATATTTATTTATGTAGTGGTATATTATATTGACTTAATTTTATTCTTTTATAATTTGTTACACAAACACTATTTTAATAAAATATGATTTCAGTTATGTTTATAGTTTTATGGAATTGAATGAATTTCAAAAACATCAAAATACTTTAAAATTTATTTTATAATTGAATATATATGTATGGATGATTAAAAAACCCAAAGATTATATGTTGTTTTTTCCATTCTATGGCTGGTAAAAACACATATATAATTTTGCATCACGAGTAAATAAAATGTTGTTAATACCAGAATAATTATATTTTAGTAGGGAATTGGATTTTATTCATATTTTTTTAAAATTATTTCAATGTATATTATATTTACTCACTATTTCATGGGGTTTTAATAAGATTTAATATATTGTAAATAAAGTATGTATTATTCTAATATATTTATTCATTAATATTAATATTTTAATTTTACATATGTTTATATAATTTATATTTTAAATTAAAACATGTCATTGATTCACTTCATCGGAGCTCACAATTAAATATTGGACCAGAAAAATATGAATATGTTAATGGTCAAGTAGATCACTTTTATATCAATTAATAATTGTTTTTTCTTACATATACAATATTTATATTTTAAAAATAGTTTGTCATAAATATAGTTAAATAATTAATTATTTATCATTAATTGAGGATAATATTTTTTCACTATTGATTTATGAGATAATATGTTACAACCCAATGTTTATAAATGATATTTGCTTCTTGAAATGAACATGTATTATATACTATCATTCACATACAACACATAGAAAAAAACCAACAACATATTTTTTTCATTAATAAAAATTATTACATTATCCAATAGATATTCCTATTATAATTACAATTATTAAAAAGGAAAAAATAGAAAATATAATTCTTACAACTGGATAATATGGATCACCCAGATCCGCAAGAATAATCCCTCCCATGCACAACAATATAGAAAAGAAACAGAATTTTAGTTAGCCAATAGAAATTATAAAAAATAGAAATATATGACCTTGAGATTAATTGCGCTGAATAATGAATTAATGAATGAATATGTATTTATATAGGGCAATGTGGCCATTTGAATAGTCACCTGAGCATTGAGAATAATAACATATCTATTGGGAACAACAAATTGACTGTTGGAATAGTAATTTAATGTCAATATAATAAATAGTGATATAACTAAAAAATTTCATGAGTATTGTAAGTAAATTTCAAAATTATAATGTCAAAAAATAAATATAATGATTAAAAAATTTACTGAAAATAAATTATTCGTTTTAATAAATCTTATTTTAAATTATTTCATAAAAATCATATTTATTATATTATAAATTAAAAATACCTATGTGAAAATTTTATTTTGATAAAATTAAAATAATTTTTTAGATCATCACATCAAATTTATCCAAGTATTATTTTTTATTAGTTATTTGATATACTTTAATTTTCAAGATAATAATAAACATACAGTTTTTCACATAATCAAAAAATCATAACATACAACATTAATAATGTTATAATGAACTATTATTTCATAGAACTTGTGCATATGAAATGATATTTATTATTTTATTAATGAGAAAATAAAATATAGTAAGCTTAATTTCCTAACCTGTAAGTAGCATTCCAAAACCTAAACTCAAATGTGAATCCTTAAAATTAAAATTCATTATTTTCCACATTCATTTTTAATAAAATAATTATTTCAAATTATAAAGGGTATTTGAAGTTGTTAAAACATTATATTATATTTATATATGATTTATATTTCCATGAATCCACTGTTACATTTTTTACCTTTGATACAATATTTTATTCAATATTTTATTCTAGAAATACCCTTATAATAATGTATAAATAACCCTCTCCACCCCGTTGAAAAAACACTCATCATCCACTTTCTAGATCCTAAAATTGGACATGATCCATCCTATAAATCCCCTTATAATACATTAGGACGTTTAATATTATTCTAACTCTAAAAATCAATGGAGTTTTAGTGTCATTCAAGAGAAGCTACACAAAGGATTAAATAAGTTCTAAATAACTTGTTATTTAATCTCCTCGTTATTTTTTCACCACATAAAAAAAATAAAAAATTCATTTGGAATTAAGTTATAATTATATTAATTAGATAAACTTTTTATGTTTCTCATTTTCTATATATATAACTATTTCACAATATTCATTCCCTCTCGTTCGACAATGTCCCATTAAAGGTTGACTTAGCACCAATAGAGACATAGCCAAGTCAGTGGTTACAAATACCATCATGGATGGATTGTATTAATTATATATAATATATAAAAATTTAATAAAATGTATAATAATATTCTAGTGTTAATTATAATTATGTATAAATAAACATGATTGAAAATAGGGAAATCAAAAGAAAGTAGGAAAATTTAATGAAAACATGATATAAAAAAATTCTCGAGTGACATAAAATAGAATCCAATGGATAAATAGTGGAAAAAATGAAACAATTCACTTTTAAAAAAATGGTTCAATAAAATTATGTTTATTGTTATGGAGGAATACAATAGAATAAAACTTATTGAAGTAATGTAAGCAGATTCTCGAACTGAATTCTTTACTTTGGGTTATCCTGACATCCGAAGTATGAATTTTCATAATGTTTAATTTAAAAATCCTTTCTCTTTTAGTTAATAGATATTAATATTTTTACCATGAAAATTTTTTTTCTAAGGAAATCATTTTTTCATATTGAGTTCAATTTCTAATATACCATATTTTACACCCCTTGAAATTCTTCTTATCCACTCCAGTATAATGATGTTTTATATCAAAGTATGATTTAACTATTTAATTTGGGATTCAGAAGTATTATTAATGAATGTATTGTTTCGGAAATAATTATGAAACCCACTAATTTACTTGGTTATATATCATAACTTTTATTATTATACATTTTATGTGGGCTACATCGTTATTAGCATTTATGATGTGATAGGTGGGGCAAAGAATATATAGCCATCCAATGCATTGGGTAATATTAGGTATTTCATTAGATAATGTGTATTATGCATGTAAATTAGGCTACATTTTTAACAAAGTTGATGTTATGATTATTAATTTGTGTTGTGTGTGGATATGATGATATCTTTTTTCACAATTTTTCATGGCAATTGACCACTATGACATGATTTTTCATTTTTATGAATTTCCACATTCAATGACATTGTTACATGTTTCCCTTATTATGTTGATGATGATTCTTTGATTATTAAATTACTATATTGATTATTATTTCCCATTATATTTTTATTCATGTCCCTTATTCTTCCCCTTTCAAGGATTTTAGCTCACCACTTCCATTTATGTATATCCTCAAGTGATTACTTGTACTAAGGTGAACGTGAGGGACCCAAAGAGGATATAGAAGAAGGTATTAAATAATGTTTTTATATATTTTGTAAATGTTATTTTATTGACCCCAATTTAACCCTAATACAAATACTTTGGATCCTAGATACTAGTTCTATTATGTAATTTATTTCAAAAATGGCGTACCATTTATGTAAAGAATAATTCATGTTTCTATAGTTGGCATTAGATCATGGTTTTGTTAATATGGCATTTACGATTATATAAAAATATTGAAAGCCGTAATTATAAGTCTATATATATGTAAAAAATACTATAAGAATATTTTTAGAAAATTATAAATACATGTATCCAATAAGATAAAACATTATTTTTAAAAAGGAAAAGAATAAATTTTTCATGATCTATTGATAGAAAAGTTTTTCAAAAAATTTCTATTTTATAAAATAGTGGGAACCCGAAGAATCTAGTCGAACAACCCATGTGGGGGACAATGAAAGTACTATTCTAATGACATCCCTAATGCAATGATAGATGGTGTTTAAAACATTATGGTAATTCTTACCCATCAATCAAAGGTTATGAACAATAACCAGAATAATATTTAATTTATACAATATCCCAAGAAAGAGAACCATTGGGTTCTGTCCTTTATATGGAAATAACCATCAATGTTTAGTTTGAATTCCAATCCACTTATTATAGAATAAAATTTTAAAACCATGGAGAAGATATTTTCTATGATACAATTCCTTGAGAAAAATAAGGTGATTCTATCCATAAATAATTTATATGAAGAGGGCGATCAATGGTGGGAATTGATTATGATCACCAAGCCAATGGATGAAATAGAAGAGGTAGAGTATGAAGAAATTATTAAAATATTTATAAATATGTATTTCCCCCAGACTCTTATTTCATTGATGGTGAGAGAATTTATAGATTTAAAGAAAATGGAAGGTGATTTTTTCAATGATTAATATGGAATCATCACATGTCTTAAAATCTTGGCCTCAATATTTTTTTATCAACAATGATAGAAAGATAGATATATTCTATATCGATATAAAATTGAACCACTGAAAGGATCTAAATATTAGGGACTCTAGGAAATATTAAGAGGTTGTTTGATATTATCTCAAAGTAGAGATTGTGTTTGTAGATTGGTCCCCTTGTTAATGTAGATAAAAAATAATAATTTATTTTTAACATGTATCGTCATGTGTCAAATTTGGAAAGAGGATCTAACCACCCACGTGTAAAAAATGTGGTAAGAAGTAGCATGGGAATTTACTCAAATGGATGAGGAAATGATTCTTGTGTGTGAGAGAATTCCACCAAGATCATTAATGTCTAATAAACACGAATATGCTTACCAATGTGATAGAGAAGAGTAAAGTGCCACCCAGGGTTCATTTTTTCAACAGTTGGGAGAAAGGGAACTTTGAAATCATGTTCACTAAACCATGTGTCCTTGGTGATAATCAGCATTAGAAAAAGAAACTAATAAAAAATAAATAAAGGAGGGATTATTCCATCCCTACCACTGAAGTGGAGCATGAAAATAATATTGTATAAGCTAAACATCACATCCACTAAAAATGTAAAAAATTTATTTGATTCTTGATATACGTATTCATTTATATAATCCATGTTTTCTATTGTTTTTCAATTTAATGCATGATACCTCATAGTAGATATATATTTAAAAACAACTAGTGTTTTAATCAATGAAAATCAGGTGTTAGAATATTATTCTGTTAGCGTATATGAGAATATTCTCCCAGGTAATTTCATTATCCTTTGCCTTTTGGAATTCAATGCGGTGTTGGGAATGTATTGGATCTCATTTTATAGATCACAAATCAACTATTGGGAAGATGAAATTTTTTTCACATTCCACACCATATAATTATTCTATATTAATGCAAGAAATAATATGATTCTTTTTTCTAAAAACAACCAATGGTGTGGGTGTACATAACCTATAGAGGAGCATACCTAGCCCAAATGGTTGCATCAACATAAAGAATCAAACTTGAAAAAAATTTGAATTGTTAGTGAATACACATTTCTTTTTTTAAAATAGTTTCATGGACATCCCCCAGTTCTTGTGGTAGAGTTATCAATATAATTATATTTGTTACCACTCTTATCATTTTATTCCCATATAGGATGGCCCTGATCGAACTTGAGGGGGTAATGAAGTAACTGAAAGATCATTTGGAAAATGGATTTATCTTCCCAAGTGCATCACCTTGATGTGTACAAATTAAATTTATCTAGAAGAAATATCGATCAATATGGTTGTGTAACAATTATCAAGAGATTAAAAAGATCACCATAATGTCGAATTATCCCCTTCCAAGTACTAAGGACTTCTTCAATAAATAATTAGAAGCTAGGAACTAATCAAAGGAGGATAATCACTCCAGTTATCATTTGTTGAAGGTGAATAAGGAATATATTCAAAAGAGAGTATTTCATACTATGTGTGGAAACTATGAGTTCATAGTGATTCCTTTCAGATATAATAATTCCACATAAATCTATATGTATTTGAGGAATAAGCTCTTTAGTGGCAACCTCAACAAATTTATGGTATTGTTTATTTATGATTTTCTCATTTACTCAAAGAGGAATGAGGAACATTTAAAGAACATCAGGATTTTTCTGGCGATATTGATGAAGGATAAAATGTATGTTATGTTCAGAAAATGTGACATTGATATACAACAAGTCACATTCTTCTATCTCATGATCATAAGTGAGTGAATATCTAAATACCCTTACAAGACAATGGAAATTTAAGAATATCCCAAAAACAATAGTTTAATATAAATTCATAGTTTTCATAGATTATAAGGGTACTAATGATGTTTTTTGAGAAATTTATTTTGATTTTATATATTACTAACAAGGTAACACTTAATTGGGTAATGATTTTATGATCTGATGTATGTGAAGAAAACATTGTGGAGAATTAAAATAGGTTAATCACAAAACATATACACACAATACTAATAAGTTTAGAACGTTTTGTGATATAAAACAATGATTCAAAGAATTTTTTGGTTTGTATACACATAAAAAGTGAAAAAGTGATAACCTATGCCCCACAATAGAAGAATATATTGGAATAAAATGACTTGAAGAATGATATGGTGTTAGCAGATGTGATCTTCACCTTGATGATTTGGAGGAACATCCTCTATAGTGGGAATAATGAAATATATACTGATTGTAAGGGTATAATGTATATATTAACAATGATGGAGTTTAGCATCTGTTAAATAGGGTAGTTATAGATAATAACAGACTACAATTGATCTATTCAGTACTATGTCGGAATGTAAAATATGGTTACTAATGATGTTAACTAAAAAAACCTGCTACTCTATCCATGATGTTGACTGAGAAAGTCCCTATCATTATGGATATGAAAATGATGGATATAGAAATCATAATGGAATGAGATAAATCCTTCCATGAATTTCTTTTTCCTACCATATATCCAAGATAAGATAATGGAGGAAAAATGGTTGATAGGGAACTTCAAATGAAGATAAAACTAGTAATGGAAGGGAAGCTATAAGAGTTCCATATCAATGATGATGGTGTGATTCGTTTTGGATGTAGGATTTGTGTTCCTTCATCACATGAGATAAAGAATTATATATTGTATAATGTTCATAAATAATATTTATATATCAATCCTAGATATACCAAGATTTATTGTGACTCTCTAGTGTACATTAAGAGGGATTACATGATAAAGGATATTGTGGAGTATATATCATTGTATTTGGTTGGTTAAAATGTTAAAGAAGAGTGATAGAAGTAGAAAGGGATGATGAAACAATTTCCTATACCCATTTTGAAATGGAAGAATATAAACATGTACATTGTCATTGGATAGTCATAGATATCCAAAGGAAACATTGCAATATGGGTTTTACTGGACCGACTAACCAAAATTTCCTACTTCATCGCAAATTAGGATTTTTTTTCATTAGAAACCTTCCCAAGATAAACATCAAGGAAGTGGTGAGGCTCCATGGGGATCTACATTCGATCATATCTAATCATGATCCAATGTTTACATATAAATTTTATAGAATTATTCAACATACATTGAGTATAATTTTTTTTATACCATATCACCCCAAACTGATGTCCATTTTGAATGGATTATTCAAATATAGAAGGGTATTCTACAATAATATTTTAAGGATAATGTGATCAACATATCCCATAATTTTAGTTCTCATATAACAAAATATTCTTCTTGAGTTTTCATATGGATCCATATGACGCTCTGTATGGGAAACTATGTAAAAATCCTACAATAGGTGACAAAGTTAGAGAACAAAAGCTACATGCACCATAACACATGTGTGAGATGACAGACTAGGTTCATGGAATCCAAAAACGAATAAAAGATAATGAGATTTGGTAGAATATCTACGCATAAAAATAAATGGACTATGAGTTTGAATTTATTTTCAATTTTTACCTTCAAATATCACCACGGATGAGAGTCATGAAAATTGAAAAGAAAATGATGCTTAGCTTTAGGTATAATAAAACCTTTGAGAACTGTGATCACATATTATTAGTTTCCTTTCAGCTTAACCCTCCCCCAAATATGGATCATGTTCATGAATTATTCCACATATGACATCAAAGGAAGCACACACCTGACCACTCACATGTACTAAATTCATAAGTGGTACAATAAGAGAATAACCTCTCATATGAGGAGTAGTTGGTGAATATCTCGAATTGTAGATACAATGTTATATCAAAAAAGACAAATCACCTTTTCCACTTGTTGTGGAGGAACTACAAGTAAGAGGAGGCTATATGGGAACCAAAGGAAACTATGAAATAGAAGTACCCTCGCTTATTCTCAATGGAGAATATTATTTGAAATAATAGGGATTAAAATATTAAAGGGGGAATAATGTAATGACCCAGTGTTTGTGAATAATATGTAACTCTTGAAATAAATGTGTATTATATTTTATTATACACATAAAAAACATGGCAAAAAATCCTAAAACACATTATATCATTAATAAAAATTGATACATTAGTTAATAAATAAACCCATTAATATTCTAATTTTCACAAGGGGGAAATAGAAAAAAAATCACGACAATGGGTTAATATGGATCACCCTGATTAGCAAGAATCACCACTCCAATGAAAAATATAATATAAAAGAATCATAATATTACTATACTAATTGAAATTATAAAAAATTGAAATATATAAACTTGAGATGAATTGAGGTAAATAACGAGTGAATAAATGATGAGGTATTTATTGAAGTCTATGTAACCATTGGAATAGTAACATAACCATTTAAAATATTAACCTAATAGCAGGGAATAACATCCTCACCGTTGGAATAATAATTTCACTTTATATTAATAAATTGCGATATAAATAAAATTTTCTGCATTAATATAAGTGAATATAGAAATTTTAATTTTGGAAAATATATATCATGATCATAAATTTCAATGAAAATATAGTAATATTTTTAATAAATTTTATTTTATTATATTTCATAAATATAAAAAATATTATATTAAAAGTTATATTTTACTGTTTTTGATATTTTTTTTTGATAAAATCAATATCATTTTTTAAAATTATCATTTTTAAAATATCCAATGTATAACTTTTTTTAAATTTCTAAAAAACTTATATTTTTTGGTGAATATAAAAAATAACAGTTTTCACATAGGCATTGTATATAAAATTATATTATTCATGATTTAATAATGACTTCATGTTTTATATAACTTTATTTTCATCCATGATTTATTTTATTCCTTAAATAAATCATTAAAATACATTAAACAAAATTTCAAGACCTAATTTTTTTTCCGAAACCTAATGTCTTATGTGATACCTTAAAATAACCATTTTCCACCGTTAACTTTTAATAAAAATTTTATTTAAAGTTATAAAGGGTATTTAACAACATAAAATCATTATATTATATTTAAATAGTATTTATGCTTTAAAAGATTATATATTACTCAATTTACATTTAATACTACATTTTATTCAATAATATATTATACAAATACCCATATATTCTTGTATAATTAACCGCTGCCCCTCCCATCGGAAAACCACTCATACACCACTTTCCAAATCCTAACCATTGTTGATATCCTTCCACTAAAGTCCCTTTTAACACCTTGAGATATTTAGAGTAACCCCACTCCAAAAATCAAGGGAGTTTTAGTGTCGTAAAATAAATTCTACAATGATGATTTAGATTATTTCAATTATATATTCTATTTTTTCTTGTTCCGTTCACTTTTTCATCAATATTTTAAAAAAACCCATATAATATTAATTAGGTAGTAAATTAAATTTATATAAAGTATTTTAAAATATTGTAAGAATAATATTTACTATATATATATAAATATCAAAATCCTCTTTCTTGCACATTTGATAATGTACCATCAAAGATCGGTTAACCACCATTGGAGACATAGTCATGTCAATTATTAAAAACACCTTCATGGATGGAAAAGTATATAAATATTTAATTACATGTATTTTAGGTGTCTATATATAATTATACTACTATATAAATGAATTTTAAGGAGGATACAAAAATCGAGCCAAAATGGGAAAATATAAATAAAATCTGATATCAAAAGAAATAACAAGTGTTAAAAAATTTAATCCAATTGATTAATAGTGGAGAAAATTTACAAAATTATCATTTTTAATATTTTTTATAATAATATATTTATTATTTATGAGGTAGAAATGCGATGGAATTATGAAGGAATTAAGATAAGGGGATTCATGAACCCAATTCCATTATATTGGTTATCCTATCTTTCACAGTATGAATTTTCATATTATGTACTCAAAAAAACCATTACATTTTATTTTAGGGATATACATGTTGATACCTATGAAAAATTCTTTTACGAAAATCATTTTTTTAATTTGACATCAATTTCCAAAATAATGTATTTTACTCTTAATGAAATGCTTATTGTCTACACATGAATAACGATATTTTAGGTCCTAGTATGAATTATCTTAATCATTTTGGAACCAAAATGTTTATTAATAAAAAATTTATTTAAAAAATCATTATTAAACACATTACCTTACTTGGTAATATTACATAATAATGATTTTTTATGTGTTGTATATGGAATTCATGATTATTAGCCCTTATGATGTGATGGGTGGGACTAGAATTATATGTCCATCCAATTAATTAGGTATCATGATATATCTCATGATATTATTTTTACTATGCATGTAAAAGATTCTACATTTTCAATAAATGTCGATGTTATGATTTTTTACATATGTTATGTATGAACATGATGATGGGGTTTTTTATATCTTTTTGTGGCATTTGACCATTATGTTAATATGTTTCAATTTTATGCATTTCCACATTCCATGAAATTATCACCTGTTTCCAACAGATATTTTCAAGATCTGTTGTTAGTGCTTCAATCAGGTGTGCATGATCTGAGGGGGGAATCATCATCTCGAGTTGTGATCAGATCTAGTCGCATCTAGTTCTGCCAAAATTTTCCTAGATGCACAGGCTTCCAATATTTTTGGAGGATATCACATTGATGGTGAGGGATGATGGTAGCTGAGCTTCGATGGGATGTGGATGGAATTTGGCTTTGGTCTTGTGCAGTGATGGAAAGTCTTAATGGTTTTGGTCATCTGTATTGGCAGTTGGTGGGCCAGATGTGGTCCAGATCTGCGTTTTAAACAAGATTTGGTTGAATTTGGACTTTTCTGATGATCCTTGGGGGTGGTCACATCGTGTTGGCTTGGACAGAGGTGTCTAAGAATAATAATGACAACTTTTAAAGGTGCGATTCTTGAGGTGTCTATAGCGATTGACAATCAGACGTGGACCCCAGTGGCAGGACATGGAATGGCGATCCCAGATCTAGTCAGATCTGGTTACAGTAGTGATTTGTAGTGATGTTGTTTGCAGTGTGGTCAGATCTAGGAAGAGGATGGGATATGGTTGTGTTGTTGGTCAGATTTAGGTTTCGAGTGGTGGTGTTTCCATATTCAATGACTCGCGATGGCAGGCTGCACAGATCTAGTCCTGGTGGTGTGGTTGTAGGCAGAAGCTGGCTCATATTCTGAGCCTTGGGTCTCTGTTAAGAATTATTATTGATTCTACTGGACTTTGGGACATGTGATTTTCAATTTTTATGTGCCATTGTCCCTTAATACCATTGTATCATTAGGCCTATGTGGATTTGAGTTTTCATATTTCATTTAGGCTCTATCTTTTCCCACAAAAGGGATTTATGTGTTTTTTCTCTTTTTAAATAAATGATATCCCCTCTACATTCCTATTAATGTGACAAACACTAAGAGTATAAGGAATATGGAATTGAATAATGAATCATTTCTATTATTTAAAATTTATTTTTGAGCTTAATTTAATCAAGATATTAAACATTTGGATCTTGGATTGAGTCTCTATTATGCTTTTTATCTTAAAAATGATGTATGATTTATGTAATGAAAATGAAATTTCTCAATATAATCAGATATATATAATTTTTTAAAAGACTATATTTATTATTACACTTATAATTTTAAAATGTATGCCTTATTTTTAAATTTTGAGAACATTATTTCATTGTATTTTTATAATTCATTTGTGAATATGGAAAATGACATGGAACAGCTTAAAATTTTATTTTAAAACTATTTTCTATGTTTAATATTTTTTATATGTAGTTTCATTAAGATTTATATTTTTAATATATATTGTGAATGATTTCAATGAGTGTTTCTACCAATTGTTACACTATTTATTTCTACTCTTCGGTGATGCTATATGTGTTTATAGGTTATGTGTATTGTGTTTTAGAATTTTTTTAAACAAATGATTACCTTGGAATGTCTATCTAAGAAAAAAAATATTGAAATATTATCATCTCGCCCTTGGATGTTATTTTATCATAAATTTAATTTCAAAATATTTCTTGACATTAGATTTAGTAAAATGGGATGTGTAAATCCAAGTAAGATGTTGTTCAATAATTATTATTTTTTAAATGTTGAAATAGTTCTATATGTTAGTTTTTAGAATGGTTTTCATTGTATTTTTATAAAAATATGTGTTTAAGGTCCTATATTTGACATCATTAAAATAATTTTTTTAATAGGCATTTAAAGGCATAGATAACCACCTTTAAATGTATTTCTTTCGACAAGAACCTTACACTAATTTTGGATCTTATCCTCAGATTAAATCAATGTGGTTTGTAAATTTATCATAAATTCAATCCATTTTCAATATTATAAAATATTTTGAACACTATTATATTCCTATAATTATTCTAAACACCCCAAAATTTCAATAACTACAAATATTATACACAACGTCACAAATAAATGAAGTAAAAAGTCTACTATATATTTCCTATGTTGGTTAATTTTAAATAAATATTTTTATCATGAACACAATTATTTAAAAAATAATATTATTTCTTAATTATTACTCAAATCAAGAACAAAAGTATCATCATTCATTATAACAAATGGTATACCAGATTAAAAAAATTTCATATTTGATGAGAAAATGCAATAAATATCATATTTCATGTTATGATATGATTTAAACAATGATTTGACCAAATTGAGACCCTTTTATATATTAAAAATATGACCAAGGGAAACACTGTAAGATCATTTCCAGTAATTCATGGGATCACATCGATAATTGAAAGTAAAAATCTATCACACATACATATATGTGAGTCATTTCTCCAATAATCATGGATTGATATAAAAATAAAAGTGTGCTTGTTTGAGTTTTTAGGTGATTGAATTTTTATTTATGTTATTTGTTTCAGATTTAAGAGGAAAAATTGTTTTGATAGATACCAAATGTAGATATCTAGTAATTTTATCTATTTACTTTATAGGATTTAAGGGAACTATACATGGTTGAAGGATACGTTCAATCATGTTTAGGGATAAAATGTATCTTCTATAAAAACTATATTACATTTATTGTAATGTTTTTCATATTGAAGTTAATATTTTAATATTTTGGGTATAATGATTTAGGTTTTGAGGGGTTAGTTAATGGTGTAGATATTGGTTGACCAATGATTAAAACACTACAAAATTTAACAAAAAAAATATTGGTTAAGATGAAAGTGGCGTCGTTAAGGGTCATGGTCTATTGATAACAATCGTATAGATATTTCAATTTTAAGATAGAATATAGATAACATATTTTGTAAGAACATGAAATTGTTATTTCAGATTAGTTGTTAGATTCTAGAGGTGTCAATAATGACAGACACTAGAAAGGTGACTTGTTTTTGTTTTATACCTTATTTTTTGAAGAATTACATAAACATGTCATTGTTTTTTTAATGGAATAAAATGAACATAATATTTTTTTAAATTAAATTAGAATTTCCTAATGTATTTTATTGATGGGATATTAAGCAGAAAATAATTTTTTCATATATTTTTTATTATGGTAAACACATTATGGTGTAGCAGGAAGCATCATTTTATTTATGGAGTAAAATTAATAATATATAAAACCACCCATAACCTATACTATTTTATCAGAAATATTTTCTGGACCATGGAATAGTCCTTAGGATGAAAATGAATATACTTTCATGTTTTTAACATAAATTTAAAGACGTAAAAATTGCATTTAATTGATTAATGCTTCGATAAATGTTAAGTGAAATACTATATTTATTTCTTTTGATTACTCCATGAATCCTTCTATATTTTTGTTTGTCTTTAGGATTTGATTTATAAATTGATGGATCATGATTTTTTAATCATGAATATGTATTACTTATTTTATTTTATGATGTTAATGAATATTTTATGGTGGATTTGGACCTTGATTTGTAGGAGGAATATAATCCAACTATTCGCATGTTTATAGAAATTGTATAATCTCATTAATATGGTGATGGGTAATTTCATTTTTTTATATGAAAATTTAAATATATGAAAAGAATAATCGATTATATGTGTGGAATAATGAAATTTAATCAAAATTGAAATAATGAAATAACTGTATGTTTTGATTATTATCATAAATATTTTGGGTGATAATTTTTATTGTATAATGATGTGATTGATAAGATAAAAAAGAGTTTTATTTGAACATAAATAATGATACATGGTTTGAGTTTTTGTTTGTCATTATTCATGAAGATATTTTATATAAAACTTTGTTTAATAACCTTGTTTATTTAGTGTTATAATCACATGAAATGTTAAAAAAATGAAATAGTCAAACAGTTGATGTGAATGGTGGTTATGTTGATTTTCATATTTGGTAAGTTGGATATGTATCAAGGTTAACTACACAATGGTTGAAGTATGTTTCCCAAGAACATATTGATTCCATGGCCAAATATTTGAGATGATTGAATATATATATATATATATATATATATATGATTTTTTATGTCATATAATAATATTTGAATTTAGGGAATTATGTTTTGATTTTATAGCAATTAATGTTATTTATTTTTTATATTTATATATGAAATATTGATTTTTTGAAAGGAATTTTGACAAAATTTTATTCATATAATGATGATTTGATACAATTAGATGTGGTATTAATTAGAAATTATATGGTTTAGGGGGAGGTAGTATTCATTGATGTTGATGTTTTTTGAGAGATATTATATTCCCAACACAAGTATGGTTGTTGTTTTTGTTTTCCTAAAACTACACAGTTATTATTGTTGTAGCAGTACGGTCCTCATATATCGTTATTGTTTTTTTATTTATAATTATAGATAGTTGTTATGGTTAGAAATATACTATCATTAGTGGTATGAATAATGTTTTTAAGTGTTTTATATGGTTTTTTCTTGTGATTTAGTAGTGGTGATATTGATGGTGGAATGGATGATAATTAATAGCTTTAATGGGTTTGGTAGATGAAATATCATGTGGGTTTTCTTGAATTTAATTATTCTATTTATTGATGTTGTTCATAAACTAATTAAATTTAAATATTATATTCACTATGTAATTCTTATAATCATGCATTTTACACAAGATATTACGGAAGAAGAAGATAATAGTATACTTATATAAGCACTATAATATTATCGACCATTTTAAGTCACACTGAACCGATTTGAGGGTGGTTTTATTTGGTGTAAGTTTGGGCATGTGGGGTTCCAGATAAGAGTAATGAGAGTTGATTGTTCATGATTTTCCTTATAATGAGTGAATTATCTGTCTTTTATTTGTTAGAAATATGCTTGCATGTATTAATTGACAGATGATGTAGAGGTTTTATTTGTGTATTTAGAATGTGGTTGTTGGTTTTGATTAAATTTTATAAATTCTATCATAATTATGAAATCATAAATTTGGTGATAGTTGTCGCCTCATTCCCCAAAGTGGTGGGATTTGGGGGTTACTCCCAAACTCATTGTTGTCTATAGAGATGTCCTGATAAGATATAGGTATGGCAGGTCAGTATCTGAGTGATATTTCGTTGATGGTGTTTTGGAGTAGGAAGTTATGGAGATTTCATGGAATGGAAGGACTACTATATTACTTGAACATGGTATATGATTTTTGTTAGAAAAAATTTCAAAGGTTTTAGAGGGACTCTGTGATTATTATCATATACCTTGATTTCAGTTGGATCGTTTCTAAAGGAGTGGTGTATTTTAAGCATCTTATTTATATAGAAGTTGGTTTATGCATAATATATTACCAGGTAATGATGGTTGTATGAGTAGTTTATTAATTATTTTTTATAACTATACTTTACGTATCATAATTTGATATATCCACATTATTCTATTTATTATATTTTGGTTTGTTTATATTTATTTCACATGTGCTTCTAAATTGTAAGGTAAGGAAAAAGAAGGTGTAAGAAGCACTTGGTTTGAAATTCCTAAGTGAAATTCTAGGTTTAAACATTTTTTCTTTATGAACCATTATGAATAATTCAATTAGATGATGACCATAAATACCATATTCATATATTCAAAATAAATGTTCATGATTTAGAAAAAAAATAATTTTTTTTCATAATTATTATTTTTTGAATATGATTATTGTTTCCCAGACAATGGTGTTTGGTTTAAGTGAATGGGTGAAACCAAACCGAATCATGTTAAGGATAAATGTGATGGAAAATAAAATAATTTCCTTATAGAGAATCTAAATTTTATGAGAAATTGATTAATAAATCTTGTAGATATGCTTACAAAACTGTTTTAAGGCATGAATCATAATGAGCTTTAAAACTGGAAAAGCAGGGAATAGAATTATATTTAGTTTATTATAAGAAAACATCCACCTCCTTTTAGAGGGATTACTAATGGACCAGTTACTAATAAATGGATTAGTACAATTGGGGTGATATTTTCTATTCTCCAATGTTGATAACGTGATTTTTTTTCAGATCTTTATTATTTATATGGATATATAAATCAAGTTTGGACTCTTATAATGAAAATGTTACAACATGAAGAAATTTACTCCATGGAGTGTGATGATTTTGTAATAATAATTCTCAGTAAGTATATTACTCACATTCTTATAATTAAAATGTAGAATTAATTCCTTGAGGTTGAATTGAAGGTTGATAAATTCATTAGTATATTTTAGGGAAATTTCAGAGGACTAGAAATGTATACATATGGTATTATCATACTACATGAACGTAATTTTGATCCATTGGTTAGTGTATTAAAACCAAGTCAATAAAGGGTGTCTTCTAAAATGACATTAGTACCTATGAGTAATTCGTTCATTATCTATTAAGTTAGACATTAATATTGGAGTTACCCATAAATATCATGGTATTGATAAGAAATAAAATAAATAATTAAAAGGAAAATATAAAAACAATTGAGAGGAGAAGATTATATTTCCTTCATGGTTAATGTGTGGAGGAAAACAGTGATGAAATTATCTTAAGGGGAGTAGTAAATTTTTTAGGTGTGGAATGGAATTCCTTCAATTAGTAAAACATTGATTAGATGGTAAAAATATGTTTTATATTAGCTAATAAAAATAACCATAGAACACACCACCCACACATTAGTATTTCAAATAAAATGATTATGTGAATCATGAAAACTTGTGCTAAAATATGAAGGTTATTATAAATTAATTATATAAAAACCTATAATTTCTAGAGATAGATGAGAATATCACGTGATCACTATTACTAATGAGGGGTATGATAATGATGGGGTAAAGGTACACATACCATCCATTCTAGAACATATAATGTGCTAAAATATGAATGTTAATGGAGAGTAATTACATCAAAAACCTATAAATCATAGAGACAGAGGGGAATATCATGTTATCACTATTACTTACAAGGGGTATGATAATGATATGGGGAAAAGTACACATACCATGCATTCTATAATATATAATGTATCAATTGATTTTGTATTAGACAACTATTTTATTTATGAATAATTTTCATAGTGTATCACAATAAAACATCAACATGTAGATGTTAAATTAGTTGTGTAAACCCATCATGTTATGATGATCACATCTCAGGTCTCCAATTATTATATAATTGGAGTTTTTTAGAAAGTTATTTATATAAATCTAGCTATTTCCCCATTTCTTTAATTTGATGTTATCTTTGGAATGGAATAGATTTATTTACATAATTCCCATATCAATTTTTAAGGATGTGAGGTCAAATTTTATATTCTAGACAAAACTATGAGCTTTTATTACTGTGATGATAAATATGAACTTATAATGGAAATAAATTCCACCATATAGGTCTTGAAACCTATTGAATAGGTTTTTTCTATGATATTTAGGTAGAAACTCAACATTGAAGATATTCCAATTATTTGGAAGACTATTAATTACTGTCTAAAAAAGTTTTATAGTCTTCAAAAAAACCATAATAATGAGTTTTAAATAGAACTCATAAACCATGATAACACCATTTTGAAGGATAAATATATAATTATCCATATTGAGTTATATGAATTAATGAAGAAACACTTGGAGAATCATGAAAATGGACTCATTTGGCTATGTATGTTATCTTATGGTTTATCTTTTTTATTTGCTAAAATGAAATATGGATCAACTAGAATCAACATTTCTTATATGAAACATAAAAAAGATAACTATCTAGAACAATAATCCCATACCACATGTTGATGAATCTCTTCATCAACTGCACTGAGTGAAATGTTATTCCCTGAATAACTATCACTCTTAATATCATCCATTGAGTTTAATAGAGAATAATATATCTAAGATTGATTTATATAAAAGGTATGAACACTATGAATCTATAATACATTCATTTGGTCTTAAAAAGTACCCTTCTATATTCATAGAATTAATGAATAGATTCTTTTATATATTACTTTAATGCATTTTTTGTCTTTATTGATGATATTCATATATATCAAAAATCATGGATGAAATTGATGATTGATTGGGGATTTTGTGGAAATCCCTATGGAAACCGAAACTATATGAAAAATGTACCAAATAATATTTTCCCTATAAAATTTTTCATCTTAAGATCAGATAATCTCATGAAAAGATATATCTATATACCCATAAAAAATAGAAGATATTGAAAATTTCCCTAGACCCACTATAGTGACTGAGATCTATATTCTTCTTGGTTTGGAAGGATATTATCAGCACTCAGTGAAATATTTCTCATGGAAGTTTGATCTACTCACTAGATTAACTCAAAATGTTGCCATGTTCCATTGGACAGATTAATATGAGGAAAATTTCAAGGAACTGAAGAAAATATTAGCCAGTGAACCTGTTTTTTCACTAACCTATATTATAATTTTTTTTGATTAAAAAGTATGCATCAAATAAGGGTTTGGGATGATTCCTCATACAGAATTTTATGGTGATACAATATGACACATGTTAATTTAAAGATCATGAGTATAATTAACAAACACATTATTTGGAGTTATATTGGGTAATTTTTTCATTAATGATATAGAGAAATTAACTATATATAATAATTTTTGATATATATACTAATCCTAATAGTTTTAATTATATATACACATAGAAATCATTGAATACACTATAGAGAAGACAGTTTGAGTTGCTTAATTATTATGACTACTCAATACAATACCACCCAAGAATGAGAACAATGTGGCTGATGCTTTTAATTCATAAGACAATGTTATCTTGTCTATGAAGTGGATCACAAACGGTATTATATTTTTGAAATTTTAAAGTATTAATTTTTAAATATTGAATGATGTTGGGGGGAGAATATAATATTGATCAAATGTGTGTTCTACCATTTTTCTAGGAAAAGATTAAATATGCACCAAATTAAGTTTTAGAACTAAAAAAATATGGTGAGAAATGTTCCTGAGTTCAACTATTATTATGATGGAAGTATATTATTAGGAACCAAGTTTTTATCCTATAAATAACCAACTTGTGGAGGTATAAATTGGATGATTTATATAGCTTATTATTGTTTATTAATACATGAAGTACAATGATATATAGTGTTTTGAAATATTATTTTTGATGATACAACCTAAATAGATATATTATAGTGTATGCATGTCGGTTCTCTGTAATTATTCATTTAATGGTTGATTGAGATATGTATATTCAAATGGTTAAATAATTACCCACACAAGAATGGAAATGGAGAACCATCCCTATGGATATTTTTCATTGGACTCACCAAAACATCTAAGGGTCATAATAATATTTGGGTTGGCATTCATTACATTATGAATTCATCTCACTTCATTACTATCAGAGATTATTTATCTCTTGATCATCATCATATAATATAGATTAAAGAAGTGGTAAGGTTTCATGGAGTACCACATTCAATTATACATAATTAGGATCTATGGTTTAACTCTATGTTTTTGTGATTTAATTAGTAAGATCCGGACTTAGAATTGTATTTTTGTATATCATATCATTATCAACCAGATGGTCTGTCTAAGAGAAACATTCAAACCACGGAGAATATTTTTAAGTCTCATTTTATAAATTTAAATGATCTTTGAGATCAATAACTTCATTAAATAGAGTTTTCATACAACACTAACTTTCACTCGAGCATTTCGAAGGCTCCTTATGAAAATATCTTTGAATGTTAGTGAAGAACTACAATGTTCTAGGGTGAATTTGGTGAAAGAAAGAAATTAGGAAACAAGATCTCTGGGGAAATGGTAGATAATTTCATATCCATTCAACAACATATTAAGGCATATTGGATTTAATATAAAACTTATATTAACAATATTTAGTGAAATATGGAATTAAATGTTTGTGAGAAGGTGTTATAATAAATTTATCTATTAAAAATGTTATGATATTAAAAAATGGATATCTAAGAACATTGAATATTTTTACCATTCTAATTCATAAACAATTTTGGATGGTTACTTATTTCATGGTGCTTCCACTGGACCTCTCTCAATTTCATGGTGTGTTCTACATATCTCTCCTAAGGAAGTACATACCCGATCCTTTACACGTACTAAACATAGAGGAAGTACCACTAGGACATGACATTCCTCATGAATAACAACTTGAATAAATCATGGATATTTGAGATAAAGAGCTAAAAAACCAGACAACACAACTCGTTAATGTTCTATGAAGGAATAAAAAATTCAACAAAGTCACATGTGAATACAATGTTGTGAAGAAACATCAATATACTGATATTTTATATCATTGTAATATAATTTTTAAAGGTAAATTAATTTATATTGGAGTATAATGTAATACCATGATATTTTAATATATATATATATATATATATTAATTTCATTTATAACATGTTTTATATGAAACCCCATGTCTAAATGATCTTCAATATAATACATTGTTCATCCTAGATATTATATTATATGTATGAATAAAAATAACAATATTTTTAAAATATGTATAAAATTTTAAGATAAATAATGTATATTTATAAATAAGTAATCAATTTTTATTAAAATATTTACATACATAAAAAATAAAATTTTCTAAAAAATGGGGTTTAGAAGAGTTTTTTCAAAAAAAAATATAATAATTTTTTTAAATTTAGAAAATTATTCTGACAAAAATATCCAAAATTTTAGAATTAGTAAGCTAAAACTATCATTCAGTGAATTTTTGAGAAATTTAAAAAATATTTAGTATTAAATTAATAGTGGAAAATACTGCTTTTAAATATAAATATTTTTATGTTTAAATAAATTGAAAAGTTCTGTTTTTCATTTATATTATTTTAAAATTAAAATTATTTCATTAATGTTGTAACCAATCCAATTATTTCCATTGTAAATAATGTTATGTATTTTTTTGGAATAAAACTATTATGTAATTTAGAAAATATTTTTCCTTGAAAACTAATTTTCATTGCATTTTGGGAGATTATTTTGAAAGTAAATTTTTCCAATTTTAGAGAGATAATCTAATAAAATAGATTACATATTTTTAACTATTGTTTCTATGTATTAAAATGTTTTGAATTTCATGTTTTTCATATTGAATTTTTACATCAGAAAAATATTGATACTATAGTAAAGGATAAAATGACATTTCTGGGTAGGCTAAACAAAGAGGTATGGGTATATTTTCCAAATAAACATGTCTAAATAGTATTTTGAAACCATATTTAAACTATATTCTATCCCACCTTTGAAACTATATAAATTTTGAATCATTTTACTAGATAATGACTTTTTTATATTTTAATTTTTTAATAAATTCCTAGTGTTTCCTCTCCCCCACATATAAAAGGAACCCCACCATTCCCTTATTTAAACCACTATGATTCTTATATATTGAATAAATCTTACCTAAATATATTCTAAAATTATATATGACTTAATTATATATTTTTACCTTCTTGAAAGTATATTATATTGGTCGATAATAATGCATCTAAGGAAGGCCAACTAAAGGAGGGGTAATAATCTTACTCGACCTCTTCCAATTTATTTCTTTTTTTAAATTTCGTAAAATTTTGGAATTAAATATAAAATATTATATGATATATCCCTATTATACTTAAATGTTATTATGATTATGTAACCACCAATGTCCATATTTAATTCCATAAAATGTGATGTGGAAGTATTTCTCAAGGGTATTAGTGGATTACCCCCTCCACAAAGAGATTCAATTAATTTTACATCATCATCATTCATGGATTATTATTATTATCCTTAAAAAGTTTATATATAAAATTTATTAAATTATTAAAATTTTTATTTATAATATAACATATATATTCTTACTCTCCAATCTCTTGGAAAAAATAACATTTCTTAAGCATACTTATGAACAACCATCTATGAAAAGTGATGTGGTTTTTTTAATATATGATTAAAATGGATATTAATAAGGATATATTTAATTAATATAAAAGAAATATATCATTTATTTATGATTCTAGAAATGTTAATAGATATATACATTTCATTTTTTCAATTCGTCAAAAAATGAAAACAATGATCATCCGTATGTGTGTCTTACTTTCTCCATCAGTAGGCTTATTTATTTTTCAATATCTATACATTATTTAGGACTTTAAATATATAAATAATGAATATATTAGAGTTTTATATAATTATTTAATTTATATAAATTTTGTAACCATGATCAATGTACAAGTACATGTACTACAGAACAAAAAATATCATTAAAAATGAAATAGTTAACACCAAAAAATGATGATTTTAATATAGAATTATTAATAAGTGGGCGTTTAAATATTTTAAAGGGATAATATATAAAAAAAGGTAAATAAATAAGAAAAATAAAATGAAATTATATTAAATGTGAACAGAAAAGAAAAAATGCAAGAGAGTGAACATAGTAACACATAAAGACATGCCCACATCCAAAAAATAAGATTGCTGATAAAACAATGTTGGATCATTAACATATTCATAGGGAAAATCACTAGAATAATCAGAAGTTTCCCACTATAACATTGAATTAAAATGATTAATAATCCCATGAATCATGGACTTAGACCTTTGATGTCCCAGATTGAGCTCTATCATTGATTCTTTAGAAGATATAGTGAACACATTCCTTGGAATATTAGAGTAATCATTCCATGGACTTCTTTTTTGTGGAGTTAAATTGAATCATTAATTACTAAATATTTTCCTCATATAATTTTAAAAAACATTACTAAAATAAATAGGGTATCCATTACCCATATCTCATAGATGATTGGTGTCCAATAAAACCAACATCTTCTCTTTTCAAATTCCTTCATGGGAGAAATTAATCCATTTTCTAGATAGATATGAAGTCATGAATACTTTCGGAATCACTTGATAATAATCCATACTCTGATGAACAACTTCTTTAATTGGAACATGTCCTGAGAAGTCCATATCTAAAGGTTTCACAATACAACATTGGTCAACAGGATATAAAGGAGAAACCATTCACATACCACATTGGGTAACAACCTTAATGCCAACCAAATTTGTAACACAAGAGTGAGAGGATACCATAAGTACAAGGGAACCCACCTACTACTGTGATCGTAAATTTCATAAGGCCACATTTAAGATTCTATAATATTAAGAGAAATCATATCCACATACTACTGACAATTAACACCAGGATGATCAACACCCTGAGCCTGTCTAGAAGGAAGGAAAAGACATAGAGACTATCCAGAAGAATGAACGTGAATCATTGGGATAAACCCCCTTTCCTTTCCGATGACAATCCATTAGAAATTGTCCACACAAATAATAGGTGTCATAAGAAAAATTCCTTATATAGTGGGAACTATTATAACAAATCACCTTAAATTAAAAAATATTTTGATAATTTTTCATACACAATTAACAATTATAATTATTCCTTAAGAGATCAGTGTCAGAAATTATCCACAAGAGTTGTGTAGTGGTCAACATCTTCCGGTGCATATGCATAATGAAAAAATATTATATTCTCTATTTAAATATATTTTTTAGTCAGAATAAAAATAGAACGTAAATTTTAAAAATAATTATTAGGTTCTAAAAGATCCAATAAAGACTATTAATACTTACCCAGAATTGAACATAAGAATTATTGTGATCAGAAGGATTAACATTTCAATCCCATTAATGAATGTGTAGCCAGTATGACTTGATGTAAATGGATTCAAACCCCCAATACCTTTCCTTAAACACCTCAAAATAGAAAAATATATGGAAGAATCCACATATCATCGAGATAGATCTCAAGGATAGAAAACCTTAAACCGAGTATAAACAATGAACAAAGTCCTATTTCTTACATATAATAAAACCATATAGTAAAACAAATCAAGAAACAATATATTGTTTAACTAATTTCACATGTCCACAATGGCATCCTAATTGGAAATGATGTGAGAAATATTTATCTTCTTATGAACCTAGATTGAATAAATATCCATATATTAATAGAATATGAGACAAGAAACATCATATCCATTTCTTGTAGTAAAGCCAACCTAGACCCCAATCACAAGGATGGGTATCATAGCATCCTTTATCATACCTAGGAAAACCAGAACTTTATCCAAAGGGATATGGATAAAATCTGATACTTTCTTACATGTCACGACACCACACTACTTTGAAAAAGGTTTAAGAATAGAAGCCTAAGATGAATAACCTATAGATACAAGATCATTTCCATTATTCTATTTTAAGTATTCTTCAACAACACCCTACAAGGGATATAAAATCACACCTAATGTATCCTATGACAAATCCCATCTTGTAATAAGATGATTTCTCTTCATCCAAATCCGACTAGAATTGACATCCATGAAAACTGAATAAATGGAATAAATCCATGGTTAATGCACAGTTGGTTAAAAATCCCAAACAAAATACCCAATTATAATAATATTAAAGACAAATAAATTAGTAAATACCATGGTTGATGAGTAACCCCAGATGATTCTAGAAACACCAAGAGGAGGCTCCCTTAAACCAAATGGCATTGTTCCACCTTCAATATCTAAGGGGAAAATATATGACATTATAATTATAATCATAAAACAATTATATAATATAATAAATTAATTTTATAAACATGGTGAATGATTTATTTTGAATCATATCAGATTTTAGGTAAGGGATTTATGTAACAATCTCATTATTTATCAAGCTTATTTATGATGATGTTTCTGATGGTGGTATTTTTTGAATTATTTTTCACAAATTATACAATTTTTTCTATCATATTATTATTTTTATATATTAATGTTTTTTACCTTCTTTTTTATATCATTAGTAAATATTTAAATTGGGGGAATTTATTTAATGAAAATCGACTTTATTTCTCTCTTCGATCAAAAATCCATTTTCTTCCACACAAATTTATTTGAAATTTATTTCATGAGTATTCTAATTATCATTTATGATTATTTATATTCATTTTAGAGATGACATAATTTTTACAAAAATGTATGAAATGAATTTTATTGTCATACTCTGAATAGTGTAATTATGAATTTTTATCGAAACGTGTATGAAGTATTTGTTTTTTTACACTTGGCATGATTGGAATTTCCAACTATCATGAAAACTCGATTCATTGGATATTATTTTCAAAAATTATAATTTTATAATCAAATAATTTTTTTCATTAATATTTGGGTAATTTATATATTTTATTATGTGATTTAAAAATGAAATGGTTATCTTGCTAATAAAATATTCTAGGGATATTTTAATGGAAATTTTCATATTTGATGACATATTTTAAAAATACATAAGATATATATGTATATTAACAATTGATACCATCCATGTTCTTTATATTTATGCTTTATGATTATATTTGATTTATTTTTATGGAAACCATTTATATCCCAGGGGTTATGCTATGATTAAATAACTAAACATTTTATTAAACTCATTTCATTTACATATGCTATGACATGATGAATGTTTTTTTGATCTTTTGGAACAAACATATATATGATTTTATTTATGTTATTTGTGTGATAAGATTTATATAGACCTCTAATTCATTGGTTAAAGATTGATATCTCATGACATAATAATGATTATAATGGTTATTGATCCCAGTTTAGTAAGGGACTCTGTCCACTATGATAGTATTGAGAATATACCCTAACTGAGCATATGATAGAATGAGGTGTGAACCCAATCCAATGTGACAGTATTGTTAGCGGGCCTCTAATAAATAAATTTATTTCTATACATATTTTTATTCCAAAGAATTATGTCTTATTACAATGTTTTTCTTTAATAGATCCTTATCTTAGATTCCTTTCTAAATCATGTCTAATGATCAACCATGTCTTATGTCAAAACACAAGATTACTGTCTATGATATATAGGGTATGGTTTGGAATGGCTATTCTCACATTTCTCACACAATTATACTATTTCTATTCTTATGTGATCATTGATATCTCAATTTTTTACTCTTACTGAGCATTAGATATCACCCTTTCTTATGTTTCATATCCTCAAATTATGAAGAAAGTTTTGAAGTATGAATATTCAAAGAAGGGGGCAAGTTATGGATAACTTAGTGTAAGATGATGTGAATCTCTTATTAATAACTTTATTTCTGTATTTATGTTATCAAATACACTAGATTTATATGATTCTATCATGAATTGTAATATTATATATTGTGTATAAATATAATAATATGTAATACTTATTTATAAAAACCACTAGTCGTTATATCTCACTTATTGAACCCCTTATCATTAGAATAATCCAAAATACAAGATGTCATGATGTATAACCACCACCTTTATTATATTAATATCAACATCATGGGATTACATAGTACCTAACCATATCCCTTGTCATAGTCACATCAAATTATATATTGGAAAAATAAATAGTAACAAAAGGAATCAAGGGACCCACATCCCAACCCTTAACAATATATTGGAATTTCTCTTGTATCCCAAGTCTCAAAATTCAATACATACCCTCATCTAATATGTAAAGACCCGTATAATTCAAGGAAACGTTTTTCTTAATTTTCTTTGGGATTTTACAAGAGCGCAGTTTTGGACGGCACCTGATTCTGAGACCCGGAGTGCCCGACATTTCTATCCGAAGTTTAGCTCGGATACGTTCAGTGAACGAACTAGCGGGAATTCTATCTTTTGAAGCAGTGCTCAGAATTGAAATCCGATGGCACCGATGAACTCGCAACGCTGGTAATCGCTTAAGGGAACCTTTACCGTAGTTGCGTTTGGGCGGGAGAAGAAGTTAATTAATGGGGTTTAATTAAGAAGTAAATAAAATTGTTGGATCAATTTTATTTTCTTATCAAGGTGGTTAAATTCCCCCATGGGAAGTTGGTGGTGGGGCCCACATCCACCCAACTTCCCATATGTGGATAATTGAAAGGTGGGGCCCACACGATCCCCAACCTTTCACCACCCCCCTTTTTAACTCCTTAACCCCCCATTTAAGTTTTGCCAACTTATCACCTCTTTAATTTTATAACAACTCATGTTAATAACTTATGTGAGTTAAATGTGGGTTTTTGATTTCTCAAACTCTTGAATTCAAAAACCTATATTGGGTTAATAAAATAAGTGGGAGACTTATTTAACTTTGGGGGTTAGTCTTTCTTGTGGTGGAGACTTGGGAGAGAAAGGGGTAAGTGTTTGAGGAAGTCTTATTCTTCTTCAACTTTGATGAAGAACGTGAACAACACCTCGGACTCCGACGAAGAACCCTATTCTTCAACGAAGAACATCTCCGATGAAGAACGCGAAGATCTTCTCCAACGACGTTTCCTCTTTGGACGCACCTCGATGACAACGAAATAGACGTTCGTTTTCCGCGATGCCCGACTTCCGCGATGCTCGTCTTCCACGGCTCGTTGATGTGCACCGTTCTTGAAACCGAGGTAGGGGTTTTATTTATTTATTTGTTCGTGATTACCAACATGACGATCTTTGTGGATTAAAAAAATTATTATCAAATAACACGAGGGTGTCGGACCGCACAAACACAGCTGACCCTCCTCTTTATTTCATGATTGGTTCCTTTGTGGTTTGGTACGGGAAGGCGTGGTGTCGTCGCACCACGCGGAATCATGCGGAAGGAAATGCGCGGCTCCATCGAATCGCGCCATGGAAAGAAGTTCAAGGACGCGACATCATCGCGCCGCGTCGAAGAAAAACTAAGACGCCGCGGCCGGAGCGGGGCCGCGACAGAGCAAGGTGACCGGCAGCTGGACCAGGCCGCCGGCGTCCGAGCTAGAAGGGGACCGGCCATCGCCGGTCCCGTTGAACAGGAACCAGCTGGCCAGGTCGGGCCGGCCGGACAGGGAGGATCTGGGGGAATTAAATTCCCCCGGCCGGACATCCAAACGACCCCCTTAATTGGGGGGCCGCGGTTACACAAGGGGGGAAGGCGCCCCGCCCCCCCTGCCAACAGCTTGGCCTTCGGCCGAGCTGGCAGCGCGCTGGGCGCACTGTGCCCAGCCGGGCCGGGCCGCGCCGGGCCGGGCCGACCCGGACCGGGGCGGGTTGACCCGGTTTCGACCGACCGGGGGGTCCGGGCCGGGTCGGTCCGGGCCTGAAACCCCCGTTTTCGGACAGTTTGGGTTCAATTTCCCATGACTCGGGCTATGGACCTCCGATCGATGCGCCGTCAGCGGCGACACGATCCTTGGAACGAGACGGTCGTTTCAGTATATCTCACTCAAGGTTTCGGAATACTTTGAGTTCGTCCGGGTTGATTCGTTCACGAAACCAAACGGGCCCTCGGAGCGGAAACACTCGTATCTTGAGCTACGGACGTCCGATTGACGTGACACCGACTTTGTTGGTTTCCTCTTAATGAGATGGATCTTTTGGCATACTCCGCCCGAGGTTTGGATGTAGGTGGAGTACGATCGAGTTGGTTTTGCCTTAAAAACCAACCGGGCCCCTGGGACGAAAAAGCCAATAACTCTCAGACCGGGCATCCGATTGATGCGCCGTCTGCAATGTTGAGTTCCTATTGACAATACGGAACTTTTGGATACATCAACTCTGGACTATGTGTCAGTTGATGTATCAGCCTCTTGTCTCGTGGAGCGAACCCTCCCGAACGAGCTTTCTGTGTGTGAGAACCCTAGTGCTTGCTGCGACTGCTACTGTGACTGCGACGACGACTGTACATAGATCCTCAGTGGATTCGACGACGACGACTACAGCACTCAGCGATCCTATGTGGATCAGTGCTACCGATCCTGTGTGGGTCCGATCCTGTGTGGGTCAGCGCTCAGCGGTTCTGTGTGAGCCAGCGCCTACAGATCCTATGTGGGTCTGATCCTGTGTGGGTCTTTGCGGGGGTTAGTTTCCTACTGATCCTGTGTGGGTCATTGCGGGGGTTAGTACCTATCGATCCATTGTGGGTCCGACGAATTAGATGGATCAGTGATCATCTCTATCGTCTTTCGAAGAAGTATACCTGTGTGAACTGAATCAAGTTTTCTTTCCTGTGTGGATTGTGTTGTGCTATCCTCTGTGGATTTCGTTTTTCTTTCATGTGTGGAATACGTATGCTTTCCTGTGTGGACTGGGTTGTTCTTGGGCTCGGAGGTTGGAGCTTATTGGAATTGATGACTTAGGTATATGTATGGGCATATACCTAAGCAGGGTCGGTTGTTACTTCGTGATTGTAACTTTCCTTTGTGCTTTATCTTTTGTGGATTTTGGGAGACCTTCGGGGGTCTCGGGGTCCCTACTGAGTAGCTTCTACTCACCCCTTCACGGGCTATGCCCGCACTACGTAGTGTTGGTTGCAGATGACGGAAATCGTTGATCGTGGTTGAGGCTTGCAGAGCAGGACGGTACCTGGAGGTGGACCACTGGGCGGGACATACTCAGAGAGGACGGCGGGACCCGAGGAGCTGTGGAGCTATCTGTACCCGACCTTCAGGTGGGATTTCCAGTGGACAGCTTGGCGTAGCTGTTTTTACTTTTCAGTTGTTGTTTTCCCTTTCGAGTTGTACTTTACTTTCAATTTGGGTTTTTATACTGGCCCACTTACTTTCCGCACTTACAGTTGTACTCTGTTTTTACTTAGTGTTTAATTTTCTACTTGCTTACTCTGTGGTGCTTGTTTACTATACAAAGGCAATTCCTTCCCTTTTTACCGGGATTTACGCCTTAGTGCTAGTCGCCAGCCCCTAGCCTATGGAAGGCGGGCTTGGGGTAGTCACGACATGGGCCCCGAGGACGGGTCGTGACAAATTGGTATCAGAGGAGTTCAGTTCTACTGCAGACTCTGATATTTCTTCTATGTGAATCAATAGTGTTAAGCATATTAGGTGTGGTTATCAGTCCAGGGAGTCAAGTGTTGGTGCGGCATCCGATGTATCCGTACACCAGGACCCTGACTCCTAATTTCCGACTTAATGCACAAAAACATTGATTACATGTGTGATTCATGTTTTCTTTGTGATTACTTTGTATCAGCTCACCAGGTATACTGTTCTGACCGTGGCGCTCTTGTTTATTTTTAGGATGGCCCCACGACGGCAGCCAGCTAGGGTTCCGAGAGTCGAACGTGACGACAACCCACCGAGCGACGAGGCCTCGGTGCAGGGCCCTTTGTCAGCAGTGGCACCGGCAGTAGCCCTACCTGCCGAGCCACCGATGCTTCCAGCACCATCCGCTGATGATGCACGTCGCCTCAGTGCACTTCATGAGTTCCAGCGCCCGCGACCGCCTAGGTTCTGTGGGGAGATGGACCCCCTGGCAGCCAAGGGCTGGCTGGAGGCAGTGGTGAGAGTTGTTCGATTAGTGAGGACACCAGCAGACCTCATGGTGATCCTCGCAGCGAGTCTACTACACGAAGCAACGAGCCAATTGTGGAGCTTGATGCTCTAGGTGAACGATGAGTCATCTCTTCTTTGGATGGACTTTGAGAGGCTCTTCTGCTCAGAGTTCGTCCCAGCCACCCTCCGTGCGGTGCGCATTCAGGAGCTTCTTCAGCTGCGGCTGGGCAGCATGACGGTCGCCCAGTACTCAGCGAGATTTACCGATCTCTCGTGCTACTCGACCGACATGGTACGGGACCCATTCTTCCGGGCCCGGACCTTTGAGCAGGGATTGAGACACGAGATTAGGGCATCACTGATCTCCCTCAGCATTCCGACTCAGACAGGAGTACTGGAGAGAGACATTTTGATCGAGAGCTTTCTTGCTGAGTGTACACCAGCGCTGAGACCCACCGCGAGGTGGCACATAGAAAAGTCTTATGTAGCATGCAGTCGACGGATGACACATGGGTCTAGGCAGACCAGACCCTCAGGAAGACGACCTCCGGACACTGGCTCAGCAGTGAGGGGCACACAGCGCGGAGCCAGTCTTTCGAGAGGCAGGCAGTGCTACTCATGCGGTGGGCAGGGCCACATGGCTTGTGATTTCCCGACCCGTCGTGCCGAGGAGCAGCAGAAGGTTGAGGGACCACCGAGGCAGAGGCAGAGGGTCGACCGTGGTGGTCTGCAGGGAGCAGGCGGACGAGGCAGAGGAGATGGCCGAGCATCAGGTGGTGGGTGACGCTTTGAGACCCTACCACCACCACCACCAGGAGGTCCACCCCGACCACAGGGAGCTGGCGGGCAGAGACAGGCATAGCTCCAGGCAGTAGAGGCCTACGACCACGGCATGCCCGAGATGATTCGAGGTACTATTAGTGTCTATTCCACCCTTGCTTCAGTTCTTATAGACACAGGAGTGAGTCACTCTTTCATAGCTGTTTCCCTTGTTCGGAGCTCGGAGATTCCGACAGAGCCGTTGGCGCGATCCTTACGGCTAGAGACTCTTACGGGAGCAGACTCGACGATTACACACTGGTGTTGGCAGTGTGAGCTTACTCTGGGAGGTGAGAGCTTCGGCTGGGATCTTCTTGTAGCGGCGTCGAGGCCTTACGACGTCATCTTGGGGATGGATTGGTTATCTACAGTCCATGCATAGATTGACTGTATTAGGCACAAGGTGCGATGTGTACGCACCGATGGGAGCAGGTTCACCTTCACCAGTGATAAGGGAGCCTTTGCAGCACAGGATGGACTCTCACAGAGGAGAGGACAGCCCATCACTCATCAGTTGGCTAGCCTCATCCTAGGAGCAGTTGACGTGTAGAGTCCTGGTTTTCCTGCAGTGGTGGATCAGCTTGCGGACGTTTTTCCCAACGACGTTCCCGGGTTACCTCCTCGCAGAGAGGTAGAATTTTATATTGACCTGAACCCCAGGACAGCCTTGATATCGACTCCAGCATATCGGATGGCCCCCGCTGAGCTTCGAGAGCTACGGGTACAGTTGGAGGACTTACAAGGCAAGGGGTTTATCCGACCCAGTGTTTCACCCTGGACTACCCCGATATTGTTCGCCAAGAAGGCGGACGGGAGCTTGCGAATTTGTGTTGACTATCATCACCTGAACCAGGTGACAGTGAGGAACAAGTATCCGCTACCGAGGATTGATGACCTCTTTGATCCGCTCAAGGGAGCACGGTGGTTCTCAAAGATAGACCTCAGGTCAGGCTATCACCAGCTCAGAGTTCGAGATGAGGACGTGCAGAAGATGACATTTAGGTGTCGGTATGCCCACTATGAGTTCTTGGTTATGCCCTTCGGCATAACCAATGCTCCATCAGTGTTCATGGCCCTCATGAAAATGATCATTCATCCATACCTCGATCGATTTGTTGTGGACTTCATCGAAGAAATTTTGATTTACTCGACGACTGAGGAGGAGCACGCCTACCACTTACGGGTTATACTAGACACACTCCGAAAGCACCAGATTTATGGTAAGATCTCGATGTTCCATTTCTGGATACGCGAGGTCCACTTCTTGGGACACGTCATCTCTGAGGCGGGAGTTGTAGTGGATCCAGTAAAGATCGAGACAATGCTAGCTTAGGAGCCACCCAGGAGCGTGACGGAGGTGCGTAGTTTCTTGGGTCTAGCTGGATACTATCGGAGATTCATGCCACACTTCTCCATAGTTGAAGCACCACTCTCAGCTTTTACGAAGAAGGGGAAACCCTTCGTGTGGTCAGACAGATGTCAGCAGAGCTTTCAAGAGCTGAGACAGAGATTGACCAGCGCACCTATCTTGAGGTTTCCTGAGGAGGGAGTAGGGTACGTAGTCTAATGCAATGCATCAGGGACCAGACTCGGTTGTGTCCTGATGTAGGAGCGGGAAATTATTGCCTATGGATCACGTCAGTTGAGGCCGCATGAGCAGAACTACGCTACCCATGACCTGGAGTTAGCAGCAATGGTCTTCGCCCTGAAGACGTGGCGACACTATCTGATGGGCGAGCGGTTTACAGTCTTTTCTGACCATCATAGTCTCAGATACATCTTCTCTCAGAAGGATCTGAATCTAAGACATCGGCGACGACTCGAGTTCCTCTAGGACTATGACATTGAGATAGTCTATACTCCTGGAAAGGGGAACGTGGTAGCCGATGCCCTCAGCAGGAGGACGGGCATTCAGCTACTTGAGGAGGCGGCAGAGCAGCTAGCCTCTTTACAGATATCCTTTATGGATAGAGATGGAGCAGCCTTCCTTCAGTCTCTCACAGTCACTCCTCCACTAATATAGCAGGTCAGAGAGGCAAAGCGTGGGGACACTATTTGTGAGACAAGGTGTGCACAGATATCCTCAGGACAGGCACCTGATGGTTTCTCCTTTGGAGCAGATCACGACATCTTTTTCAGAGGATGTACCTTGGTACCAGTTGCTTTACAGGAATAGGTTCTGAGAGAGTTTCACACTTCTCCCTTGGCGGTACATCCCGGAGTGGTGAAGATGTACCAGGATCTGAGACGACAGCACTGGTGGCCAGGAATGAAGAAGGCTGTGGTAGAGTTCATTTCTCGATGCCTCACCTACCAGTAGGTGAACACAGAGCATCAGGTACCAGAAGGCTTGGTACAGCCCTTGGAGGTCCCAGAGTGGAAGTGGGACGAGATATCTATGGACTTAGTGACTGGACTTCCACGCACTTCCAGAGGTCATGACTCCATCTGGGTGATTGTCGACCGACTCACCAAGTCGGCTCACTTCTTACCCATTAGAGAGCAGGGCTCAGTGGAGAGCTTGGGACATCATTACGTTCAAGAGATTGTTCGGCTTCATGGTGTGACATCATCAATCATCTCCGATCGAGATGATCGTTTTACTTCCCGGTTATGGAAGGGATTACAGGAGGCGTTCAGGATGCAGCTCTCTCTGAGCACAACCTTTCACCCTCAGACGGATGGTTAGATGGAGAGGACCATTCAGACTCTCGAGGACATGCTCCGCGCATGCGTCCTCGACTTTGGTCGCAGCTGGGAGGACCACCTACCCTTGGTGGAGTTTGCGTACAACAACAGGTACCACTCCACCATCAAGATGGCACCATACGAGGCGTTGTACGGCCGACCTTGTAGATCTCCATTGTGCTGGACAGACCCTTGGGAGTAAGCACTTGTGGGACCGGAGATGGTCCAGGCCATGACAGAGAAGGTCCAGGTCATCCAGGAACAGATGAGGACAGCTCAGAGCCAGTAGAAGTGTTATGCTGACAGGAGGCGGAGGCCACTAGAGTTTGAGGATGGCGACCACGTCTTTTTTCTTTTCTCACCTCGACATGGATTACGGAGATTTGGCCAAGGCGGCAAGTTATCTCAGCACTTCATCGGACCCTTCCAGGTCCTCAGTAGGATTGGCGAGGTGGCTTATCACCTGGCTCTACCACCTCAGTTGTACCGGGTGCACGATGTTTTCCACGTATCTCAGCTGAGGAGATACGTGCACGACCCTATGCACATCATTGACCATGGGGAGCTTGAAGTTGATGATGGGGCGACGTTTAGGGAGGTTCTAGTGGAGATTGAGGATCGACAGGAGCGGGTATTACATGGACGGTCGGTTCCTATAGTGCGCATCAGATGGCAGCACGGGAACCTCCAGGAGAGCACTTGGGAGCGGGAGGCTCAGATGCGTGCTCAGTACCAATATTTGTTTCCCTAGTTTTCGATGTATCTTTATGGGGACGTAAAGCTCTAAGGTGGGAGTAATGTAAATACCCTTAAAATTCAATGGAAATTTTTTGTTAATTTTCTTTGTGATTTTACAAGAGCGCAGTTTCAGACGGCACCTGATTCCGAGACCCGGAGTGCCTGGAATTTCGATCCGAAGTTTATATCGGATACGTTCAGTGAACGAACGATTGGGAATTCTATCTTTTGAACCGGTGCTTGGAATTGAAATCCGTTGGAACCGATGAACTCGCAATGCTGGTAATCGCTTAAGGGAACCTTTACCATAGTTGCGTTTGTGTGGGAGAAGAAGTTAATTAATGGGGTTTAATTAAGAAGTAAATAAAATTGTTGGATCAATTTTATTTTTTTATCAAGGTGGTTAAATTATTCCATGGGAAGTTGGTGGTTGGGCCCACATCCACCCAACATCCCATATGTGGATAATTGAAATGTGGGGCCCACACGAGCCCCAACCTTTCACCTCACCCCTTTTTAACTCCTTAACCCCCCATTTAAGTTTTGGAAACTTATCACCTCTTTAATTTTATAACAACTCATGTTAATAACTTATGTGAGTTAAATGTGGGTTTTTGATTTTTCAAACTCTGGAATTCAAAAACCTATGTTGGGTTAATAAAATAAGTGGGAGACTTATTTTACATTGGGGGTTAGTCTTTCTTGTGGTGGAGACTTGGGAGAGAAAGGGGTAAGGGTTTGAGGAAGTCTTCTTCTTCTTCAACATTGACGAAGAACGTGAAGAACACCTCGGACTCCGAAAAAGAACACTGTTCTTCAACGAAGAACATCTCCGCCTAAGAACGTGAAGAACTTATCCAACGACGTTTCCTCTTTGGACGCACCTTGACGACAACGGAATAGACATTCGTTTTCCGCAACGCCAAACTTCCACGACACTCGTCTTCCATGGCTCGTTGACGTGCACCGTTCTTGAAACCGAGGTAGGGGTTTTATTTATTTATTCGTTCGTGAATACCAACTTGACGATCTTCGTTGATTAAAACCAATTGTTATCAAATAACGTGAGGGGGTCGGACCGCACAAACACGGCCGACCCTCCACCTTATTTCATGATTGGTTCCTTTGTGGTTTGGTACGGGAATGCGTGGTGCCGTCGCACCACGCAGAATCATGCAGAAGGAAATGTGTGGCACCGTCGCACCGCGCCGTGGAAAGAAGTTCAAGGACACGACGCTGTCGCGCCGCGTCAAAGAAAACCAAAGACGCCGCGGCTGGAGAGAGGTCGAGGCGGAGGGGCGCGGTGTCGTCGCCCCGTGCCAGACGACAAGGGTCGCGGCCAGTTCCGGGCCGCGGCGGAGCAAGGTGACCGGCGGCCGGACCGGGCTGCCGGCGTCGGAGCTGGAAGGGGACCGGCCATCGCCGGTCCCGTTGAACAGGAACCGGCCGGCCAGGTCGGGCCGGCCGAACAGGGAGGAGCCGGGGGAATTAAATTCCCCCAGCCGGACATCCAAATGGCCCCCTTAATTGGGGGTCACGGTTACACAAGGGGGGCAGGCGCCCCCCCTGCCAACGGCTCGGCCTTCGGTTGAGCTGGCAGCGCGCTGGGCGCGCTGTTTCCACCCAGGCCGGCCGCCTGGCCGGACCGCCAGGCCGGGCTGCGCCGGGCCGGGCTGACCCGTACCATGGCGGTTCGACCCAGTTCGGGCCGACCGGGGGGTCTCGGGCCGGGTCGGTCCGGGCCCGAAACCCCCATTTTCGGACCGTTTGGGTTCAATTGCACATAACTCGGGTTATGGACGTCCGATCGATGCGCCGTCAGCGGTGACACGATCCTTGGAACGATCCGGCCGTTTTGGTATATCGCACTCAAGGTTTCGGAATACTTTGTGTTCGGCCAGGTTGATTCGTGCACGAAACCAACCGGGCCCTCGGAGCGGAAACACTCATATCTTGAGCTACGGACGTCCGATTGACATGCCGTCAACTTTGTTGGTTTCCTCTTAATGAGACGTATCTTTTGGCATACTCGCCCGAGGTTTGGACGCAGGTGGAGTACGGTCGGGTTGGTTTTGCCTTAAAACACAACCGGACCCCTGGGACGAAAAAGCCAATAACTCTCAGACCGGGCGTCCGATTGACGCGCCGTCTGCGAAGTCGAGTTCCTGTTGACGATACAGAACTTTTGGATACATCAACTCTGGACTATGTGTCAGTTGATGTATCAGCCTCTCGGCTTGTGGAGCGGACCCTCCCGAACGAGCTTGTTGTGTGCGGGAACCCTAGTGCTGGTTGCGACTGCTACTGTGACTGCGACGACGACTGTACAGAGATCCTTAGTGGATTCGACGGTGACGACTACAACACTCAGCGATCCTATGTGGATCAGTGCTACCGATCTTGTGTGGGTCTGATCCTGTGTGGGTCAGCGCTCAGAGGTTCTGTGCGAGCCAGCGCCTACAGATCCTGTGTGGGTCCGATCCTGTGTGGGTCTTTGCAGGGGTTAGTTTCCTACCGATCCTGTGTGGGTCATTGCGGGGGTTAGTACTTATCGATCCTTTTTGGGTCCGACGACTTAGATGGATCAGTGATCATCTCTATCATCTTTCGAAGAAGTATACCTGTGTGAGCTGAATCCTGTTTGCTTTCCTGTGTGGATTGTGTTGTGCTATCCTGTGTGGATTTCTTTTTTCTTTCCTGTGTGGAATACGTATGCTTTCCTATGTGTACTGGGTTGTTCTTGGGCTCGGAGGTTGGAGCGTATTGGAATTTATGACTTAGGTATATGTATGGGCATATACATAAGCAGTGTTGGTTTTTACTTCGTGATTGTAACTTTCCTTTGTGGTTTATCCTTTGTGGATTTTGGGAGACCTTCAGGGGTCTCGGGGTCCCTACTGAGTAGCTTATACTCACCCCTGCACGGGCTATGCCCGCACTACGTTGTGTTGGTTGCAGATGACGGAGAGCGTTGATCGTGGTTGAGCCTTGCAGAGCAGGACGGTACCTGGAGGTGGACCACTGGGTGGGACGTACTTGGAGCGGACAGTGGGACCCGAGGAGCTGTAGAGCTATATGTACCCACCCTTCAGGTGGGATTTCCATTGGACAGCTCAGCGTAGCTGCTTTTACTTTTCAGTTTATGTTTTCCCTTTAGAGTTGTACTTTACTTTCAGTTTGGGTTTGTATACTGGCCCACTTACTTTCCGCCCTTACAGTTGTACTCTGTTTTTACTTAGTGTTTACTTTTCCGCTTGCTTAATCTGTGGTGCTTGTTTACTATACAAAGGCAATGCCTTCCCTTTTTACCGGGATTTACCCCTTGGTGCTAGTCTCCAGCCCCTGGCCTATAGAAGGCGGGCTTGGGGTAGTCACGGCACGGGCCCCGAGGACGGGTCGTGACATAAGACCTAAGAAATCCTAATAAACTAAAATTAGAGCTCATTTATCCCAATAATTACTCACTAAACTCACAATCCTGTCATATATTAACTAAATTGTCAATGATCATTAATTAATTATACCCATATCTTCACCCTCAAGCTATAAAAACATTGAACAATAGATTAGCTAGTCACATAATACAACAATTAGTTTCAGAACATTTTCATAATAACATAAATAGGGATTACATATTACCTATTGTCCACCTTTAATTTTTTGACACGCTAATTCCTTTGGTGTTCTATAACTATGTGGTCGATCCATTATTCCACTCTCTATAAACTATTCCTTTGAGCCATAATGAACCACACAATATTTGTCACAAACCATTACATGTTTCCCTTGAAATAATGGAGGTATGAACTAAATCCGCTGGTATATGATGTATGATGTCCATACCAAATTATAAAATATTATCATATTCTATTGTACAAAATTGATGGATTTAAGTAATTTCATATTCCAAATTTCAAAAAATATTTTAAATCATTCTATTTTTATAGCATGATACTAAATCTTAAATATGAATGATATGTGTTTTCATATTTTCAATCTCCGAAAATTTGTGATTATTTACTATTAAAATTATATTGGATGAAATTTTGAAAAAATAATAATACAATTTATATAATGAATTATTTGTTTAAAATGTTTAAAAAATATGTAAATGAATTAAATTTACTAATGTGTTTTAATGAATGATTAATTTATAGATTTTTGAGAAGCATCTTCATGAGATTATATACTGTGGAAATACCCTTGTGAATGGTGTGTAAACCACGTGGAATTCATGGGGTAATTTAATTGTCCCTAAAAAATCTAAATACATAGGGTTTGAATTATGGTATTACAATTATTTGTAATGACCCTCTCTAATTAAAATGTTACCTTGTAAATAGGAACAACTCCCACCCTTATATTTATTATGAAGAAATAATGAATGTAAAGTCAAGAAACATAATAAATTTTTACATGGTGCACCCAAAATGGGATGGTCTAGGGAAGAAAATGTGATAATGTACCCTAATTACTAATCACGTTACTTATTTTTAATTTTTTAGAGCATTCTTGTTGTCCCCTTAGATTAAAACCATTCACTTTGACAACTCGCTACTCCCGTAAAATTTAGTAACTCATTTCACCATCAACTGAATTATACATGTTTTTTATTATTATGATTATTTTGATATGCTTAAAAAAATATTTGTTACACTATAACATAAATATATTCATTCAACCAAAATGAAAATTCCACTATACCTTTAAAATTTGAAAATTTATTCTTATGTTCACCTAACCCTCTCAAATATTTTTCACATAAAACTGGTTCATTAAACATTGGTTCATATGACTTCCATTCTATGTGTATGTTTTGTTTGTGTTAAAAGCATACACCTAAGAAATTTGATCAATCATGTCATATTTGACTAAAAAGAGAATAGAAATTCCCATTTTATCCCTCAACATTAATGGAAAGATTAGTAGACTATTTATAAGAAGAAATAATACAACACACTACCATTTGTTCTCTTAAAAATAAAATCACCTCATTTTACACTAGTGTTCTAAAACTCCCTGTTTCCACCACAGTGCTTTATGAGGCAGTATTTTATGTATGAAAATATACCATATTTTCAAGAGAATCATTCCTTTTCATTAAATCACTATACAATCACCATGTATGGACTTCAAACTCTTATAAATCCATTCCTTTATAAATACTCCCTGGGATACTACATAATGGATATTTGTCGAAATGATCTATCAAAAAGAACATTAGAAAATATATATAAATCATCATCTTGAAGAAACACATTCCTCAAATACAAGGTATGAATTTCTAATGCCATTCTCCTCTCCATCCATCTGATTGTCAGTGGAATTGGGTAATTGTGGGATTCCATTGTGTCTAGAAGTTAATTGAGGGGATTATTGTTCTATTTGAATGACTGGAAATTATTTCTTAGAACATGCTCTCTAAATTCATGGAAATTACTCCCAATGTGATTCAAGGTGTGCTCTCTCATTTCTTCACTATCATCATGAGTATAAGGAGAAGAAATAAACTGTTACATTGATGATTCTATAAGAAAATATTCAATTATTTATAATGATACTAGGATGTTTTTGATCTCGATATGGATAAAAGAAGATCTGAAAAACTATACGCAAATGAGGAAATGTTCTTTTCTATAACACCATTTTTTCTATGGTGTCAACTATTTCAGTGATTACTTGAATCCATCTTGGCATGCTTATCTTATCCAAAATGGTTAAAACAATGTATACATGGGATCATGAAGCCTATGAATGATGTTTGATATTTTTAATTATATCAATAAACTCTATAAAATGGATGGGTAATGTATAAAAATTATTATATACCATTTAATGGTTTATTGGGGAACCACTCAATCCATTGGGAGTAGTGCCCCATGCATCTCATTATATAATCGCATTATTGACATCCATCTTAAAAAACAATATTAAATTCACTAGAATTCCCATGATTTAAAGATATGATTGTCATGAAACAAGAATAAAACACTTCTATTGATGGTATATGTAGTGACTCATGTATGACTTATAGGACATTATAATATTGATGAGAATATTTACCAAACTTGGTGTTGAATCAGCCAGAGAATCAGGGGCTAGGTGTACCTCAATGCAGTGATTTTAAAAATATTAAAAATATTTTTTCATGTTCTTATAGTTTTTACTGAAATGTGAATAAATCCCAATAAGAGTATCTGATTTGAAATTTGAGGCCTTGGTGGAGTCGAGAACATCTTTTTTACACTAGGCGTGACATAAATTTGTATGAGTTGGGAGTTCTGGTCGACGCAAAGCTGGCGGGGTGTTACCTTGGGGATTAATTAATTGAATGAATATTTTTTTAATTTTATAAAATCTTCTCCCTACCCCTCCCCCTCATGTTGGGTGCTTAGTGCGCAAGAGGATCCAATCCTCTCCACTCCCCTTTGGCAGTAGATGAACCTATGAAAAATCAACCCAATGAATCAATGTCGATCAATATTTTTGGCACTGATCATCATTAGATCGTGGAGAATCACATTCCTAGCATCGTTCTACACCTAAATATTCAGCATTCCACCCAATATGTAGGTAATTTTGAGTTTTCACCAAAATCCACATAGTTTTACAATATTTTGAGGTTGTAAAGCCCTATGAAAATTTCTAATGATCCTATCTATATTGATCTATTGGTTTTGCAGTAAAGTGGTGAAATTTTTCTATTTTACGGAAATCTGTGAATAAAATTATCATCTATATGATATATAGTCAAATAATACATGTCATGTATCTCTTCTTATTTAGAGAATATGTCATTTGGGGAATACACACCATGTATAGGAGTTACACTCTATGTAGTGACACCATATCATTTGGCCATAGTACATGGCCAATGTTGTCCATGTAATAGTATATTTTTCTATAAAAGTATCTTACCAAAGTATAGGAACATGGGGTGCATGACAAATGAATGAGAAAACCACTTTTCCAAGTGGCCATTTAGACTTAAAACGTTGTGTAGTATGGGATGAACGAAATTTAAGGTATAGGGATGGTCATGTCATGTGGAAGAAGAACTCGGCCAGATTCCTGGTGAAGAGAAATGCCAATAGTATGAGTAGTACATGTCGTGTACCACTACGTGTCATGGAAAACTATGAACAAAAGATACAAAACCAAGTTATCCAAGGGGGTTCACATGATGTGTGGTCCCCTGTTCAACCTATGTACACTATTGATATCTTTTTTAGATCTTCCACCATATGTATCACCTTCAATGGAAATCGTATATAGGAGTGATATTATTCTATACTAAGCAGTGTTTCTTTTAAAATACGATGGTGTACTATGTTTCATCCAATGGGATATGCAGTGTTGTAATTTTAGAATGTTGTTTTTGAACCAGTACTTAACATGGTCTTGTGATCATGGTGGATCACTGGGATGATGTCGGGCTTGGTATACATATCTATCTTCTTAGGATGTGGTTCCCTGGGACTCTACTGGATTATAGAGCGGTTCTATCCCATTGTTTAAGTGAACGGATCCCATACCTATAATAGTGTCTCAATATGAGTTATGATAATATAAATGATCCTTTCAAAGGCTCTTCACAATTTATATATATTAGTTTGCATTTTAAAGAGAGACACTAAGTCTATTTCCCCCTATGGAATTAGGTAATGGGTTTCTTTTAACTATATTTATTGATTGAGACAAGACTCCCCACGTTTTTTTGAACATTTTATATAACATTGGGTAGTTCTTTTGGGGTTTGTACTACCCTAATTGGTTAGAGTGTGGGTTCCCTGTATCATTCTTATAGTTATAGATAACAACCCCTTCATGTTTGGGTGTTCATTCTCTATATTCATTTTCCAGATAATTTAGTTACTCCCCTATTAGACCAGGGAGTGTGTTCTATATCCATGATTTTGGAACTCCCCTTCCATTTCAGGGCGTAGGTCCTCAAGACTTAATGTATAGATAGAGGGGGTACTCCCCTATCATGTTAGAGTGAAGGTCATATATCTTTGGAGCAGAAACTATTGTATTTTACTTGGGTGATGGTCCTCTATAAATTTTGTTACAAATGATTTGGTACTTACCTAATATAAAAAGGTGTAGGTCGTCTATCTTGGAGTTAGTACACCCCTATATTTTCAAGGAGCAGTTCTCATAGAGTAATTGAGTATGTAGAGTCTAATAACCTATCATAATGAGTCGTGGGTCCTCTACACACATAGTGGTACTCCCTTGTTGTAAGAGAGTGTAGTTCCTCACCTTATTATTAGTTATCCCTTGTATCTGAGAAGTAATGGGGAGTGGTTCATCCATTGAGGATATTGCTCCCCCATCTATTGAGTATAGTTGCAAGGAATGGGCCCCTCAACTAGATACATGTGGTACCTGATTGTGTGTTAGTTCTCCCATAATAAATTTAGGTGGGGGAGATTTCATTCAATAGAAATATATTTTTCAGAGCTAGATAGGATCTCGTACTCCATTGACTATAGGGTAGTTGTGATGTGTGGGTCCCTCTATTCTATATCTCAATAGAGGTTGCATCAATTGCATAGTGTGAAGTGATGCTCCTGAACCAATGTGTAGTGGTGAGGGGTATACAACTCTTTAGGGGTTATTATAGAATTGTTCACGGAACATGTTATTTATGGAAGGTCCTATGGTTCTGGGAACTATATATGGACATAATGGGTTGATCCCGATAGAGAATATATCATGGATGAGGGCCATCATTAATGGATGAGCACATTGAGTGTGTTATACTAGTCCTATTTAACCATTTGATCCATGAGTATAATTCTATTTCTGGTTATGATGAGGGATATTAACAAGACTTTGAGTATGAGATGATTATATCTTGGTGATTTTGGGAGTCAGTGAAGTGTTGTGACATATCTGGGTTGACACCCCTTATGGATAAGATAACTAGTCATGTATAATTGAGGATGGTTCTAGATGGATATTTTATACCAATTAGGTTCCCTCTGTCTAGGTCAATAAGACTATTTACTATCATTTTATCACCATTATTTTAGGTTTTTGGGGTTTCTGTTGAGTATTCATATACTCACATCTATTTGTAATTTTAATAGATGTATTGTGTCTTGAGAAATCCATTTGTTTATCGATGGAGTTCCTAGAGTACATGAGGCAGGAAGAGGTTATTAAGATAGACTGATTGATGTTTCTATTAGATCCAGGATGAGGATCTATCCCAATGTTTCCAATTCTAGTGATTCCATCCTTATTAGAAGGTAGGATGATTTTATAGTTTTATTTTTATCAGTGTGTGTTTTGTTCTTTTTGTTCTTTAAGTATAATTATTGTACCGTGGTTTGGGTAATATGCATTCACTTAATTTATTTTATAAATTTCTTATAACATTGCATTGTTTCATTGAGGTATTTATTGGTGTGTGCATATAGGTATTTTGGGAGAAGGCCTCCCATCTGTGTGATATGCCTTGTGAGCAGTAGTTTCCAGCCCCTAGAATATTTGAGGTAGTCCCAGGGTGTTGTGGCCCGGTCCCCATTGGGTGGGGTCTTGAATGAGTGGCATCATAGCTGATTACCAAATTGGGACCACAATGTCATAATCTTGGTTTTTGTTTCATAGAGACACTGTCATGCTTTTTTGAGTTCAAATCATAGGTCAGATGATTAAGTATTGGTGCAGCGGCTGATGTATCCATTAACTAGGACTATGATAACATTATTTTTTACTCAAAAAATTATGACACTAGTCTTAGGGAAATAATGGTACATGAAACATATATGACTAGGTTGTGGTTATTTACTTTTATTTCTTGATTTTTATCCCAAGATATAGTCCTCGACCATGTCTTTCCATGAATTCTATTTATGGATTCCACTTTGAAGACTACCAAACATGGGTCTACAGTGGGAGTGTAGTGACAACCCAACCTTTGGAGAGGCTTTAGTGAAATGCACTTGTCCTAATGTGGTACCTCATTGAGGTGTGATAACTAAACCACCACCAATTAAGAATCTAGTCATGCCAGATGTTTAGGTTGAGGAAGCATGTAGGTGTAAACCCTCAGATCATCGTTATTTCGTACAGGGATAAAAAAAATTTATATATTTATAAAACATTAATAAATTGATAAAAATATATTACTTTTCATATCCGACTATCGAACCCTCAAGGATGATCTATATGTTTTAAATTAATTAATGAAGTCAAAATTAAAATTGTTTGTTTGAATGGGAGGAATGAGAAATTATAGTAGAAAATATTGGTATATGAATCAATATTAGTGGTATGTTAGGTTTAGTGATTGTTTAGTTTGTGTGTTCTGGATTTAAATGAAAATAGATTTATTCAGTTTTGGTGTTAAAATTGGTATGTGAGGATCCTTGGTCTTGGTATTCTTCCCTAATTCGGTTATTGTACCATCGGGATGGGCATCTACTTGATGAATACACAAACCTAGTTAACCTAAAACCATATTTAAACATAAAAATCCTATAATTCATAATATTCATAGAAAACTAATCATACTAATTAATGAAATGAAAATATAACCCTCCAAAAAAATGGTAATTCAATATGAATTAAAAGAGATTTGGAATTGATGAATAATGTCTCTTAAATCCCAAACATGAATAATAAATGAAAACAACACATAAGAACACACCCACTATAATAATCTCACATGGAATAAATAGAAATAATCACCCATTATATACATGATGAGAATGAACAGCATGGGTACCCATAGATGAAAGGTAGTGAAGAATGGTAGAGAATTGGGACCCCATATCATCACTCCTTGTTTTGAAACCTCTGTTGGAGTCACTCCAGCTCCTCTCATCCTAGACTGTATTCAAATTGTGGCAAAGGGACTCTTTTTATAGGATAACCCATCAACTCCATCGCAATAGCTCATTAAATGTCGTATCGTGATTGTTTTTCTATTTCTTCCGTTATGATGATTTGGAAATAGGTTTCACTACATTCTATCCTCTGATCATCAGACATACTAAATCTCAGTATAATATTCTTCGAAATCTTGTCCCTAAAATTCTCATGACATCATGTTGGGATTGATGGCATGTATGTGTTTTTCAATGCATGAGATAATGTCATGACTTATACAATGAAGAAGATTCCATTTGAAAAATTCACAACATGTAAATGAGTAACACATCATGTAAATGAGTTACATGACAAGTAATCTTTCTACATAGGTTTTTCACCTCTGCATAATCTTAAAAAATTCATTGACATTCCCATTGGCTTCACTCATGGTGTGTACTATCCATTATGTTCACAATTTCTCACTTGTTTGTTCTATTTTCATAAATCTATTTAATCCTGACATAAAACACAAAACATGTCAATTCACTCCAAAATTTGAGATATTATTCTTTCAAAAAAAATATAGACACATTAAATTACTCAAAAATGTATGCATGAAATACAATTATCAGTAGGCTGAGTGTGCTACATGAATTACAGTGGTAGTGACCTCTTAAGAGCTAGGGTGATCCAAACCCCCAGGAAGCCAATAACTGGATTGATGAAGTCACACATGTTTTCCACCTAGTGAGGACACCTCCAGGCCAGATGGTTGTCCTAAAAGTGATCCTTCTGTAAGGTTTGGCTAGGAGATGGTGGTGGTTTGTGATGTGGTCCCATGATGAGAAACACTCACATAGCTATCATTTGAGATACTCTCTAGGGAATAGTTCTACCCATCCATGATGAGGTAATTGCATATCTAGGAACATTGGTAGCTTCTACATGGTAGAATGAATGTGGAATATTACTCAGTGAGGTTCAAATAACATCCATGATACTCCTTTTATATGGTTCAACACTTATTATTCAGAGCTCAGAACATTAAGAAGGGACTCAATAGAGACATCTGTTTTTTTGTTGTCTCCTTATGAATTCACTTTTATGTTGTGGTAATAGAGAGAGATATAGTGTTCGTGAGATTCCTAGAAGAGGAATTGTTAGATGTGGCCCTTAGTGGTGGTCATGAGGATGTGGATTTTGAAACATATGGTAGATGAAAGATGTCTATATCATGGCACAAGAGTAATACCCATGCCAAGCCTCAAGAACAAGGGCATGTAGAATAGGATTCACACCAGGCATTAGACCATCCTCAAGAGATGTAGTGTTGTGATTGTGATGACAGGGGATATATTGATAAAGATTATTTGACTTGACATGTAGTTTCGATTGATTTTTTCGATTAGGATCCATATAAGAGGCTGTATTTTGAGTAGGGATTTCCATAATATTGAAGATGCGGTGAAGGGGTGGGTAGAGTAGCAGGCAGTGGAATACGGTTCAAGGTGTTTCCACCAACATCCCAGGTGTTTTATGCCTACCTCAGGGTTCTAGATAATGAATGGAAGGACAAATTCAAGCTGTAGAGGCCTTAGGACCAAAATCTCTGAGAATGGATAGATGTATTCCCTTTGTCCTTTATACTTTCATAAGTTATAATGATTAGAAACTGTGAAACTTACTCTTTTCTTTCTGCTTCTTGTTTTAGGTTTAATAGGGATGACATGGGGCATCAATAGAACCATGTGTTGGTGTTGTTTGACATAGATTCATATTCTAGAGAAATTGGGCTCCTTCCCCACATTGATATTTTTTTTGTGAAGTGAGTAAAACTATGTGAGAAATTCAGTGCCACCCAAATTGGAGAGTATCAAGGGGTGGTGAATGATTCCATATGGATTCTTTGTTTTAGGCTTAGTGGAATGTGAGTGGTTGTGAAAAATGGACTAGTAAGACCCAATTTGAGCATTTTGTAAGCCCTTTGTTGATCTTTTGTACCCTGTTACTCTTGATGTCATCTTTTTATATGATAAACTCAAGGAGGATTTGGGAAAGTTTAGAATAAATTTGGACTAAGGAGGAAAATGGATACTTTCCCTCATATATAATTCATTATTTGGGAATATATTCTATTGAATTTTTTCATCACTATCTATATGGAAAATTTACCCATAATTGGAAAGTCATTATATCTCAAACGGAAATATTACTCTAGCTAGATCTATGAAATGAGGTGGCTACTTATTCTCATGATTCTTTAAATGATAATATTCATTGGATGTAACCTTGTCATATTTCATAAGTACACACATGTGTCTTTTTCATAAATAATATATTTATGTGATATATAATTCACCCATCAAAGGTATGGTTAATAAACATTCACTAAACACCTTTCTTTTCAACTTTATAAGGCATTTTCAACAGCCCATTATAAATATAAACATACCAACATTCCTTTTTTAACATTGGTGATGAGTTAGAAATTACTTTATGTTTTTTTAAAACAACCAATAATACACACATATATATATATATATATTAATGAATCTATTCTTAAATTTAATTATTACAGGATGTAGAAACATTTTTAATGACATTGTATTAATATGGTTAACAAATATTCCATCTATAATTAAAACACGTCCCACAAATTTCATTTTTATAACTAAAACACTCATTTATGGAGTACGGTATATAGTATATTGTTTCAAAGAGTTTTAGTTCAACACATAGGTTATCCATATGCACCTCATGAATTAATATTATATAGAATTATCATCAATAATTAAAATAATGAATTTATCAATGAAATCTATAATGTTTCAATTATTCTAGTCCACAAATGTCACATGTATATTTTCTTCTAAAAAGGAAATCTAATTAAACTCATATTTTTAAAAAATATTCTTGTAAAATAATTAAAATTAATTAAGTATTTACCATAAAATAAATATGACTAGATCAAAGGTCAAACATAGATAAATAATTGTGTTTTGTTAAGCTAGTTAAATAATCAGCAGTCCTTGTAAGAGGACAATTTTTCATGATAGTGATTCTATTGAGATCCTCATAGTTGATGGAAATCTATATATATCCACCAATTTTCATAAAAAATGGTATAGGTATAACAGAATGAGATATAATGGGTATAATATAACATATATTGAAGAGTTATTTAAATTTATTCTTTAGTTCCTTCAACTACACAAACTCTATACTATATAGAGTCTTCGATATAGGTCTGGATCCAAACCTAAGTTTGACTAAAAACTCCACCACTATATCTAGGGATTTCTGAATAGATCACCCTGGAGAAAATTATCATATTACAAAACAATAAGTACAATATATATCACCATATTCCCACTAAACTCACATATTTTACCCTATATCTTCATAAAATGTTCCATAGGAGTTAGTTATTGATTAGAATATGGTATAAATATTTATCAAATGAAAATTATTTCTCATTAACCACAAGTGATAACTATAATATAATATTATATAATTTTATTTCATAAGATTATTCAAAGAATTTTAAATTTTAATTTGGATTAAATAAAATTTTTAGTCTATAGGGTACATAATTACAATTAATTGGTGAAAGGATTAATTTAATTATTTTATAAAATATATTAATATTTTTATTTTTTTGGATTCATTCTTATGTTTGAATTGTGTTTTATTTGAAATGTAGAACTATGGATGATAAAACATGTTTCATGTGAGATTAAAAAAAGAAACAAACTATTTTACATGGGATTAAATTTCAATTACTAAATCTATTTGATGTCTAATACCAAGAAACAAGGATTGTGTGTGATTGAATCAAATAAAAAACAATCACATAAGAATCATCAAGTGTGGGCATGCATTATATTAAATGAAATGAATCACATTAAACCTCGTTTTAAAATAAATTATGATTATATGGATCTATTTCTTATTAACTTATATAAATAAAATGTGTTGTAAGGAAAAATACGACATATGGGTGATTATCTTGGCCACATAATATGCTATGTAGGAACCAATCAAAACCTTTCTATAAAAACAATGTCCTACATGACGTTACATAAGGTGAACATGGATGGGATTAATAGAACATGAAAATAAACCATAAAACTCCAAATCCATGTTAGAATAATTTATTCCCCCAACAAATTAACATCATGCACCATCTGAATATATATGATTATATAATATTTCATGCATTAAAAATCCCAATGAATGACCTATTAACATTTATGTATGGATTTATCAAAAAATTACATGATACATTATTTTTCACAAACCTAAACATGGATCACCACTAGAACTCAAGGAAATATTGAATTGTATTTGAATCATGTTGAAAGAGCTATATAGGATCAAGGATCTCTATTAAAGTCCATGGATTCATAAGATGTATTAGAATAAAATATCAAAGGTACAATAGATCAAGAAAATATTCCTAGTAGGGAATTCATAACCATTTAAAGAATAAAATTATGAATTCTGACCATATTTCAATAATTCATAAATAAGTAATCAAATGAATCTGTGGATATTGGAAGAATCTATTAGAGAAGAAGATAAAGATGATTTTCCATGTCTAAACTTCCTAAATGTTGGAGCCATTGATTGATTTTGTACCAAAACCTAGATTGATCTCATAATTCAAGGGAGTGATTGAGGGATTCTATGAAGATTTTAAAACAATAATATGGTAATGTTTTTCACATCCTAGATCCTCACAGATAATTGCGTAGTTATGAAAACTGTTACTACCGTATATATTTTTTATTTTCTTTTTTGGATGTCTATAGTGTGGTGATGGAGTGTTATAAATTTTTATAACACATTTATTAACACCTTTACAAAATTGGTTAATTGATAAAATTATTTGATATAAAGTGTTCCTACATTTTCAAATATTATTTTATCATGTATAGTTGGATTAGTGGTGATTTTTTGAGTTATGTGTGAATTTATTCTATAAGATCATTGATATATACAAAGATAGTGAGAGATTGAATGATGCGGAATTTAGATCAACTTTTTATCTATATGACTTTCCTCTTAGATATAATTACCAATTTAAATAAATAGTTTCCCGTCATTGATCAAATAATAAATATTGTGGATTGAGTTATTTGAGATAATATGGTAGTGTGAATGAATCTATGATTAGAAGAAACATTAATGTGAGTTGGAATACATCGTTGTGTGTGTTTCATGCATCCATTTCATTGAAATAAGAATGTTAGCATGAATAATGATACAAAATCTATCTAGTGAGTGAGTTAGGATAGAAATATTTTTATAGTGAAATATAAATATAATGTTCTATGATTTTTATTGATATATATTACATTTTTTGGGGAAAAATTATTACATTGAACAGACACAAACCTAAGGATTGTAAAGGTATTGTTACTTTAGAAATTTGGAAATATAAAAAACTGGTCCATAAGAGTCTAAGTCATCTGCCACATAGATCTTAATAACTAGAACCCTTATTAGATTTATCAAATATAATACCTTCCATTATAAAATGTGGGGTAAACAAATAAAAATGGGGATATTATATTTTTAGTAAAAGTAAAAAATAGAAATACAAAAAACATAAATTATATATAATGGTATGTGAACTTGATCATAACATATGAAAACAATACCATTACATAAATTATCTAGACCTTGAGTAATGGAATAAATAATTGGTAGTCAATAACAGATGGATCGTAGGGAAATTTAAACAACATCAGCCATTAGTTCAAAACATTGACATAATACTTGGAATTTTGTTATACAGACAAGAAAAATCATAAACAATGATAATGTAATATCAATCATTTTCCACATTGATTTTTTTTGAATATTAGTCCCTATAAAATAATAACCTAAAATATAAATTTTAACATCATAATAAAAAATCAATTGGTGATTTTACATTTAAAAGGCTCTAGAAATACACCTCATAGTAGAATATAGGTTCATAAGACCACTAATTTCTCAAATAAGGCAATTTGAGTCAGTATTGTATTGCCTTATGTCATGAATTCTTTTTTACATATTCTAGCCTATTGTATAATTAATATTAGTTTATTATAAATCAGTAATAGAACTATAATCTATTTTATAAGATCATTTGTGATTTTATTATTACCTTATATTACACATTTATTAACAATTAATTGTTAAAATTATTAGTCCAATAAGGTTAAATACCCTGGTAGAGGATGGGTGAGTTAGGGTATGAAAGATTAAAAAAACCACCCCATCAGATTGTGTTTCATTGTTACATAATATTATCTTCTATCCTTTTCCAATAGAAAAGTATGAATATAAATTAATGCATTCACGTGACACATCAATTATACATGGTTCACCCATCACTGGGCTACATCAAACGAACATAAAAAAAATGAGATGATGTACCAAATTCACATAAAGTGTCATTCTGTTTAAAATGTTTAGAGCAGATTCATTGTCCGTCCTAGTTTACAACCAATAAAAAAAATGAAATCTCACTGCTCTCTCAACCGAAGTGTTTTCATTTCTTCTTTAGAAAATACTAATTTGATTTCTTGAATCAATGTTTTTTACACAACATTTTGTGTATCATTGACTGCCACATTCATCCACTTAATGAATTATGATTTACCACATATGTACAGGGAAACCTAAATCATTTCTCACAAAATTAGGGTGAATTGCATGCATCATTTATGAATTGTCTGAAAGGTTTTCATTTTTTCACAAAAAACCAAATTTTGAACAACATACTACTTGAATGCAACACCCTTATTCCACACAACTCACTACTTTCATGTAACTCCCTTCTTGCTCAAAACTCACTATTTATGTGAAAAATCCCTACTTATGAGTAACCTATGACTAAAATGATCTAGAGAGACAATTTACTTTAACTGTTGGAGTGATCAAATTATGGATATAAACACCTATTTATCAGAATTTACAACTCTTCACGCAACTTCTCACAACTATTCATCGAGTGCATAAGTCTCTATCACAAAAACTCATGAAAACTCACCTTTCTGAAAATCCAAATCTTTTGAGGAATTCTATCCCTTAAAATATTTTGATGTAATGAACATGAAATATTTCTTACGTGCAACATTTAAAACATTCTTAAAAAATACATACATAATACTTTTCTATAAATACTTTTCCACATTCTTCATTTTTTGGACCCAAATGTTTTGAAAACACTCAGAACCAGAACCACTTCATAAATTATCTTTCTATAGGGCATCCAAAGTGTCCATTACATTTTCTCAGATATTTGTAAACATAGTTAGTCAAAAATATTTCTAGACCGTAATAAATGACATTGGAAATGTGCATTTTCAACAAACAGAATCAACCAAAAATTGCATCAATGTTCTATTGAGGTATGTTTTCTCAAAAAAAATCATATTTCGTACCATAAATGCTTTATGTTTTAATATGTTTTTATTTTTTATTTAATCCTATTAATTGGATATTTTTTATATAATATTAAATATTTTAATAATGAAAAATAAATAAAATATATATATTTTATATGTATTTATAATATGCATAAAAGATGGTAAAAAAATTGAAATACAAAATCTAGAGAGATAGTAGGTCGTATGTACGCATGAACGACGTTTCAATTTCCCCCACTAATGAATTGATAAAAAGGAAAACAATATATTAAATTTATAGATTAATTTTTATTTGATATATATTACATATATTCAATACATTTACCCACAATGTATTCTAGGAAAGTGTTAGAAAATAGAAAATAACATAGCTTTTCAAAGTGGCAGTCTTCCATAAACATCTACAATGTTATTGTTTTTCAACATGATGGAATGAAATATTTTACATTTTATATTTTAATTGAATATGTAAAATAATATCCTAAATATAATATATATTCAATATATCAAAAATTATATTTAGTTGTGAGAGGTGGTGATGGAATACAAATTACATCAGATCATGAGGTGGTAGTCTGCTATACAAATGAATGATGATTTAGAATCCCATTTGATGAAATTGGAGATGGATATAGGTTTTCCCATTTACATAATAAAATTTAATTATATACGAGATAACGGTGGTTTCATTTTATCATATTTGTAAATTATTTTACGGAGTTGGAAGAGGACGTAAAAAATGGATTGTTAAAAACATTACCTCTTCTTCAAAAAATATCTTTAGATTTGACATAAATAATCCATATATTGGAGTCATATTCAAAAAAATTATTCTATTTTTCTGTTAAAACTGTAAGAAATAAAAATTTAAGGGATTTTACAAACCAAAGGGGTATGTATGTGTGTATAGGAGAAGAGAGGGGTAGCCTTTTATATATGAGGTGAGTGAAACATTTATAATTTCTTAAAAAAAGATTTATCCATTTTCACATGCAATAAGAATAAAAATGGGACATTTTTGAACCATTTATGTGCTAAGGATGATATATGTCACAAATTAATTTTTTTTATAATTTTTGGGGAAATTTTACCCCTTGTATTTTTATTTAAACTCCTAGATAAACCCATTTTAACCATAACCAAATTGAATTACATTTACTATTTATTACTATTAAGTAGGATTAAAAGGTAACATAAAATAAATAGATAATATATTTTTTTTCTAAAAACAATCCATTTTTTTCAAATTCCAATCATGTTTGGGAAAAATTTTAATTTTAAATTAATCACAACACTCGATGAAAACATTATTTTTCAAAAATAAATGATTCAAATGTTTAACATGTATTTATATCAAATCTCAGAAATAAATAGATATAAATGAAATAAATTGTATTAATAAATCTATAATTTAACAAATTTCACTTTTTTTTTATTTTATATTTATTAAATGCATTAGATGAAATGAAAATTCTCAATTAAAACAAGAATTTTTCACAATTCATATAAACATTTTTCATTATAGAAAATTATCAAAAAATTTACACTAATTTTTTTGACACGAAAACCTATGAAATTAGTTTATTTTATAATATTAAATTTATAAATATTTAAAAAATAGGATTTAAAATCAATTTAAAAAAAGCTATTTTTTAGATAAAACCAACTTTTAAGTGTAAAATAGTATTTATTATAATATTTTGACTACAAAATACATAAACTGAATATAAAAAATTTACCTTAATATATAATATATAAATTTTATTAAAACAACCACCTAAACTTATTTTTTTAATTTATTTGTTTAAACCGATTAGTGTTTATAAAAATAGTTTTTCGTAAACAGTTTTTCTTTATGTCCATATAGTATTTATTTTCACTTCTAAATAATTTCTCACCAATTAATTAATTTTATATAAATTTTTGATCCATATATTTTCATAATATAGTTAATTTTACTAGTAAGTGACACTCTAGTATCTAGAAAGTCACTATCATTATAGCGACCCGACCTTTTCATACATTACTATTACATCATTACAAAGATAAACAACATAATAATATTACACATGGAGGATCCAAAGGTTTAGTGTCTTGGGAAAACTAGGACCACACATAACAAATACAACATCAACCATAAACATTTATTTAATTTCTTCTTCACTAGCTTCTTAGTGGAACTTGTCCTCTCTTTAGTACATATAGCCACATGAGGATATACATCAAAAGGGGTGAGCTAAAATCCCAGTAAGAAGATAGATAAGAACAATATAGCATGGGGTGAGAATAATCATGACATAGGAAGAAGATCATGAACATGAGAGGAGCATAAATAATAAACTTGAAATGTGGCAATGCATAAAAATGAAACATCATGTATTAGTGGTTAACTACCACACATACTTGTGAACAAATATAGCATCATGTTCACACATCATTTCACATTTACTCATGAGATTCATCACTTTACCCAATGAATTGGAGCGCAATATAATTCTGGGCGTACCCGTCACAGTTAAACATTCATATTGCGCTATATAATTCTGGGCGCACCCGTCACAACATAACATTATCATTATCATGATTGCCACATAGAACACATATCAAACATCTACATAAATCACCCATGGAAAGGAATGGGTTTTATCTCATAATAACACATTTATAAGGTTTGGGTTCCCAAAATAAAGAGGGAACAACATACTTGATACAAGAACCATCAACCTTGAATGAGAGGTAAAATGTGAGATCTTGAAAGAAGATTTCTTTTTGAAAACAATTTGATGGAAATAAAAACCATTGAAAAACATGTATATCCCAGAAAATTAAATGAAATGATGAAAAAATGATCTTTGAGGAGTAACCATATCAAAAATGGAGTGAATGAGGGAGAACCCGAAGGAAGAAAATTGGGTTCGAGATTTCCCCTTACCTTGTACTCGAATGCCTCCTTCTCTTTAATGTCCTGTATAATGACATTATATTCATTAATTAGAAATTCCAGAACCTTTTATACATTAATAAGGTTCATTCTGGTTTCATTATTTCATATGATGTTCCTTTGGATGACTTATAGAGTTTAAAAACATTGAACGGGGATGTTCGTTTTCATGGTTTTCTTGAGCGGTCCACTTGTATTCTTAATTTGATGTTTGGGTAGATCATGGATAATCATACAGAACTGATATTACATGTTATTAATGATATTAAAGAAGATCTAATGATTTTATAATGTGTTATATTATATCCAGTGGACAAATAATTAGATAAGAATTAAGTGAAGATTATTTTGGTTAATTTGAGCGGTTTTTTGATCACAATGAACTCATTTTAACTTTTCACTTAGTAATATGGCCATAGGTTATTTCTAGAACATAAAATAGAACATAATACATATAAAATATTCTGGTTCAACTATAAAAATGGTTTCATGACAAGATTGAAGGTAGAAATGGAAGAAGAGAGCATGTTGTTTTTGAAGGTGATAAATAATCACCACATGAACAACGTTCTGTTTAATGAAATAAAAGGAAGAGGTAAAGGGTGTGGGGTGATATAATATACCATTAGAATCATAAGATTACAGTATATGTATAATACTGGAGTTAAAAAACAGTTTGTATGAAGATAGGTAGGGAGAGATCAAGAAAGGAACTTGAACATGAAAGGAAATTAAAGGAGAAGAGGGAGAGAAATTACCTTTATAATCCTCCTCTTAAGAACCTCCTTAAAGGCCTATGCTTGGTCTTTTGATGAGACCAGGTGCTCCTGGACGTGGGGCAAAGGCTAGAGAAGGTTTTTGGGCAGAGTTTAGATAAGTCTTGGAGCTTTAGAGGTGTGAGGAAAAGAGGGAGTGAAGGGTGGATTTTATAGTGGAGGGGAGAGGGGTTTCCTTGATATAAAATTGATTAGTTTATTAATTTCACCAAAGAAAAGGAATAGTGAGTCTTGGATGACCAATAATAGTAATTTTTTAATGAAATCCCGGTCCAAGTGGGATTACATCAGCATAACCTCATCGATGACTCAATTAATACATTATTTAGCTTTTATTGTGAATTATCGGATTCCACTATTCATCAAAAATTCAAGTATCTCATAAAAATCTCAAATATTTACCCCAACCATTTTTCGACGTGTATAATCCAAAAATGAATTCCATGTTTAAAAAATAATTTTTTAAATATTATTAATTTAATATTTAATTAAAATCATATTTTACATAAAAAACAGTTTTAAGATTAAAACTGATTTTATAGTTCTTTCAAAAATTACGTAGGGTCTTATGAAATTATCTAAAAACATTTATTAATTGATTTAATAATTTATTAATACATTTTAGGGAATAAATATTCTTTTAAATTAATTATTTAATTATTTATGACTTATAAAACACAAAAAACGCTTACTAAGGTCAAATTGTCACTTTCTAAGATGTCTAAATTTTATTTTATTATTCATAGGTAATGTTCTTCTTATTTAATATTCATAAGGGTCATGTAACTATTCATAAGGGTATGTTACTATACATAAGGGTAGGTTACTATTCATAAGGGTAGGTTACTATTCACCAAAAAATTGTTTTTGTTTCATTAGACTCAAAAAACTATATTGAACACAACCGTGTATGTCGGATTTATAAAATTCCATCCATAGGGGTGACAAAATTATGTTTAATGGTCAATTATCACTTAGTAGTTCATTATTTTGTGTTTTTATGACATAAATATAAGAAGGTAATTTTCCATTGAAAAAATTTGGGTCGTTACATTCTTCCCCCATTAAGAAATTTCACCCCCAAAATTTCACTTTACACAAATAGGTGAGGGTACTTCTCCTTCATTGCCTCTTCTGATTCCCAAGTTGCTTCCTCAAACTTATGGTTCCTCCACAACAATTTGACAAGGCGGGTTGTCTTGTTGCGTAGAACCTTATCACTTCGGTCCATAATTTTTACAGGCTGCTCCTCATAGAAGAGATCATATTCCAGCTGTACCACCTCTGAGTTTAGTACATGTGAGGGGTATGGTATGAAATTTCTCAGTAGTGATACATGAAACACATCATGAACATGATCCATATTCAGTGGAAGTTCCAGACGATAGGCCACGACTCCTATACGATCAAGGATCTCAAAGGGGCCAATGTACCTTGGGCTTAGATTCCCTTTCTTCCCGAATCGCATGACTCTCTTTCATGGAGATATTCAAAGGAAGAATTTATCTCCAACATCGAACTCCAAGTCCCATCGACGGTTGTCAGCATAGCTATTTTGCCGACTTTGAGTAGCTTTGATGTGTTTCTGGATGACTTGAACCTTCTCTGTCATCTCCTGCACAAGATCGGGTCCAAGTAGCTTTGTTTCTCCAACTTTATCCCAACAGGTTGGAGTTCTACATCGCTTCCCATAAAAAGATTCATAAGCAGCCATCTGAATACTCGAGTGGAAGCTATTGTTGTATGAGAACTCAACCAATGGGAGGTGTTGATCCCATCCTCCTTTGAATTCTAGATAGCATGCTCTTAGCATATCTTCGAGAATCTGAATAGTCCTTTCAGACTGGCCATCGGTTTGGGGGTGATAGGTCGTGCTGAAATTTAATTTAGTACTCAAATCATGTTGAAGGCTCCTCCATAACTTAGATGTGAACCTTGGATCACGGTCAGAGAAAATTGAGAGTGGAACACTGTGCAGTCTCACCACTTCATTCACATATATCTTTGCAAGTTTTTCAAGCGATATGTCTTCCCAAATTGCGATAAAATGAGAAGTCTTGATGAGTCTGTCAACCACAACCCATATCGCATTATTCCCCTTTGACGTCTTCGGGAGACCCGTGACAAAGTCCATAGTAACATTTTCCCATTTCCACATGGGTATAGGCAATGGCTGCATCATACCTTTGGACTTTTGTTGCTCAGCTTTAACTTGATGACATACCAAGAACCTTGATATATATTCCGCAATCTCCTTCTTCATGTTATCCCACCAGAAGTGTTCTCGGAGATCACGATACATCTTGGTACTTCCATGATGGATAGAGAAAGTTGAGCTATGTGCATTATCCAATAGCTCCTTCTTTATCCTGGGTGATGAAGGCACACAAAGCCGCGTTCCAAACCGAATCACACCATCATCTCCGATATGGAACTCTTGCAGCTTCCCTTCCTTTACTGCATTCACCCTCTTTTGTATCTCCACATCATCCCTTTGTTCTTCCTTAATCTTCTGTTGGATGGATGGTTGCGCAATCATTTGGGCAAGGTAGGGTCTATCCCATGCCCTTACGATTCCCAAATCCATCCTTTGCATATCCAAGAAGATAGGGTCTTTCTCAATCCTCAACATGGATAGAGTAGCAGGTTCTTTTCTACATAGAGCATCAGCTACCTTGTTCGCCTTTCCAGGATGATTGTGAATAGAGCAATCGTAATCCATGATTAGCTCTAACCATATCCTTTGGCGCATGTTGAGATCCTTTTGTGTGAATATATACTTTAGGATCTTGTGGTCGGTGTATATGTCACACTTCTCGCCATAAAGGTAGTGCCATCAGATTTTCAAGGAAAAAATCATGGCTGCCAGCTCTAGATCATGTGTCGGGTAGTTCTGCTCATGGATCTTCAACTGTCGTGAGGCGTAGGCTATCACATTATCATTTTGCATGAGTACACAACCCAAGCCTTTCTTTGAAGCATCACTGTATATCACAAAACGTTCTCCACGTTTCGGTAGTGTGAGTACAGGTGCAGTGATCAGCCTTCCCTTTAGCTCCTTGAAGCTTCCATCACATTCGTCCATCCATACATACTTTACCCCTTTCCTTGTTAACTTAGTTAGCGGTCTTGACAATCGTGAGAAGTTTCTCACAAAACGTCGATAGTACCCAGCTAATCCAAGAAAACTACGGATTCTTGTGACACTAGAGGGCCTGGGCCATTCCTCAATCACCTTTTTCTTTGAAGGGTCCACAGAAATTCCCGTGCTTGTGATCACATGTCCCAAGAACGTGACTTGATTCATCCAAAAGTCACACTTTCTGAACTTGGCGTAAAACTTATCCTTTCTCAATGTCGCCAACACAAGTCTTGGATGTTCATCATGTTCCTCCTTTCTCTTGGAGTAGATGAGAATATCATCGATAAACACTACCACAAATTTGTGGAGGTAATGTCTAAAGACTATATTAATCAAATCCATGAAGATTTTAGGGTCATTAGTAAGTCCTAAGGGCATCACCAAAAACTCATAGTGCCCATACCTTGTATGGAAGGCAGTCTTCTGAATATCTTCTATCTTCACCTTTACTTGATGATATCCAGAACGAAGATCCACCTTTGAAAAGTATTGAACTCCTCTAAACTAGTCGAACAAGTCATCAATCCTTGGGAGAGGATACTTGTTATTTATGGTGATCTTGTTGAGTTTCGGATAATCGATACAATGCCGCATGGTTCCATCCTTCTTCTTTACAAAGAGCACTGACACACCCCAAGGTGATGCACTAGGGTGTATGAACCCTTTGTCCAGATGCTCTTGCAGCTGCTTCTTTATCTCCTCCAGTTCGATAGGAGCCATCCTATAGGGGCACTTCGAGATAGGAGTAGCTCTGGGTATGAGTTCAATTGAGAACTCTACCTCACGATCCGGGGGAATTCCGGGTAACTCTTCGGAAAATACATCACTGTATTCCCTCACGATGGGCACTTCCTTAAGGTTGGCACTTTCCTTCGACTCAACCATTTGGGCGAGGTATGCTTCTTCATAGGGAATCAACACCCACACCATTGAAGGATTTTTCAAAGGATATTCATGATCTTCCTTGAATTTGTAGAGGAGCATGGGATGGTTCAGAATATGATAATATATTTCCTTTTCCTAATAGTTGATATGCACTCTATATAAAGAGAGCCAATCCATTCCCATTATAGCGTTGAATTCCACCAAGGGAAGTATTACGAGATTTTCCAGAAGAATCTTCCCACATATGTCAACAGGAGAAGAATCAAACACTTGGGTTGTAATGATTGCACCACTTGGTGTTTTTACAGATATCTCTACATCAAGGTTTTGGGGCTTCGATTCTATAGTTCTAGAAAACTTGAAAGATATAAAGGAATGCGTAGAACCAGAATCAAATAAGAAATTTTCCATTATTGAGTGAATAGTATGTGTACCTTGTATGACTTCATTATCATGTTCCACCTCTGCAGTAGTGATGGCCTAAGCCTTCCCTTGTTCCTTTGTCTATAGTGGTTGTTGGCTCTAATTACCCTCAAGAGCTTGAGGTTTAGTGTACTGGTTTGAATAGTGCCCTAGCTCCCTACAATTGTAGCATTGAACCACGAGTGGTTCTCTCCTTTCATCAGCTACATTATCCTTCCTTTTCATATCTTTTCGACACTCGTGATCTTGGTGTCCTTCCTTCCCACATTTAAATCATTTTTCCGTACCTTTTAGGAATTTCCCATGGTGCAACATCCCACATTTTTGGCATGTCAGTCGATTTTTCCTCCAACCTTTGTCACTAGATCCACCAGCTTGAAACTCCATCTTTCTTTTCTTATCACCATATCCATGGGACCATTCTCCAAACCCCATATCCACTTTGAGAGCACACCGAACAACTTCTTCATAACTCCCAAAGTCTCGAATTGCAAGATCCTTTCGAAGATGTGGTTTTAATCCACTAAATAATCTATCAATTTTTCTATCATTGTTGATAACAAAACCTGAAGCATACCTTGTAAGCCTTGTCAGATTTGCTTCATAGTTTGTGACAGATTCTCCTTCTTTTTTCTTGAGCTCTATGAATTCTCTCTCCATCTTCATGCGAAGATTTCTTGGGAGGTACTTATTAAGAAACCTTATCTTAAAGTCTTCCCATTCCATCTCTTCAATTTCCTCCCTTGGCTTGGTGTTCTTAATCAAAGCCCACCATTGATCAGCTTCTCCACTAGATGATAAACGGCTAGAGTAAACTTCTCTTTCTCGGAACAGTGAAGAACAGAAAATATCTTCTCCATGGAGTTAACCCATTGTTCCACAACTAGTGGATCAGAAGATCCACAAAATGTCGGTGGTAGTTTCCGCATAAAACATTTGATAGCTAGTTGCTCCCTCTTTGGTGAAGGAGGTAGTTCCCCATTATTATGGTTATTATTCATAACATGAGATATTTGCGTAAGCATCACCATGAAGTTTTGAACTCCACCTCCCAAATCATTGGGGATGTTGTTCGGGCAATCGTTGCATTGGTCCTCGCAAGAGTTGTTGGCCTGATTTCTCCTGGTTCCCACCATTTCCTAAAATAGAAAAGGTTAGAACAAAAAATAAGTAAACAATTCATGAATAACTTATCCATTTAAACAATTATACCAAAAACATAACATATGGGATCCCTAGGTAAATATCCTTGTGTGCATATTTGTACTTAGTCTCATGTTGTAGGTTTTCTCTAGGGTTCACTAATCATAATCCCCAAATTAACTAAAACTTTCCTCTGATACCAACTATAGCGACCCAACCATTTCTTACATTACTATTACATCATTACAAATATAAACAACATAACAGTATTACACATGGAGGATCCAAAGGTTTAGTGTCTTGGGAAAACTAGGACCACACATAACAAATACAACATCAACCATAAACATTTATTTAATTTCATCTTCACTAGCTTCTTAGTGGCACTTGTACTCTCCTTAGTACATGTAGCCACATGAGGATATACATCAAAAGGGGTGAGCTAAAAGCCCAGTAAGAGGATAGATAAGACCAATATATCATGGGGTGAGCATAATCATGACATATGAAGAAGTTCATGAACATGAGAGGAGCATAAATAATAAACATGAAATGTGGAAATGCATAAAAATGAAACATCATGTCTTAGTGGTTAACTACCACACATACTTGTGAACAAAGATAGCATCATGTTCACACATCATTTCACATTTACTCATGAGATTCATAACTTTACCCAATGCATTGGAGCGCTATATAAATCTGGGCGCACTCGTCACATTTAAACATTTATATTGCGCTATATAATTCCGGGCGCACCCGTCACATCATAGCATTATCATTATCATGATTGCCACATAGAACACATATCAAACAGATACATAAATAACCCATGGAATGGAATGGGTTTCATCTCCTTATAACACATTCATAAGCTTTGGGTTCCCAAAATAAAGAGGGAACAACATACTTGATACAAGAACCATCAACCTTGAATGAGAGGTAAAATGTGAGATCTTGAAAGAAGAGTTATTTTGGAAAATAGTTTGATGGAAATAAAAACTAGTGACAAACATGTATATCCCAGAAAATTAACGGAAATGATGAAAAAATGATCTTTGAGGAGTAACCATATCAAAAATGGAGTGAATGAGGGAGAACCTGAAGGAAGAAAATTGGGTTCGAGATTTCCCCTTACCATGTACTCGAATGCCTCCTTCTCTTTAATGTCCTGTATAATGACATTATATTCATTAATTAGAAATTCCAGAACCTTTTATACATTAATAGGGTTCATTATGGTTTCATTATTTCATATTATGTTCCTTTGGATGACTTATAGAGTTTAAAAACATTGATCGGGGATGTTCGTTTTCATGGTTTTCTTGAGCGGTCCACTTGTATTCTTAATTTGATGTTTGGGTAGATCATGGTTAAACATCCAGAACTGATATTACATGTTATTAATTATATTACAGAAGCTCAAATGATTTTATAATGAGTTATATTAGATCCATGTGGACTAATCATTAGATAATAATTAAATGAAGATTATTTGGGTTAATTTGAGCGGTTTTTTGATCACAATGAACTCGTTTTAACTTTTCACTTAGTAATATGGCCATAGGTTACTTCCAGAACATAAAATAGAACATAATACATATAAAATATTCTGGTTCAACCATAAAAATGGTTTCATGACCAGATTGAAGGTAGAAATGGATGAAGAGAGCATGTTGTTTTTGAAGGTGATAAATTATCACCACATGAACAACGTTCTCTTTAATACAATAAAAGGAAGAGGGAAAGGGTGTGGGGTGATATAATATAGAATTAGAATCACAATATTATATTATATGTGTATACTAGAGTTACAAAATAGTTTGGATGAAGATAGTTAGGGAGAGATCAAGAAAGGAACTTGAACTTGAAAGGAAATTTAAGGAGAAGAGGGAGAGAAATTACCTTTAGAATCCTCCTCTTAAGAACCTCCTTAAAGGCCTATGCTTGGTCTTTTGATGAGACCAGGAGCTCTTGGACGTGGGGGAGAGGCTAGGGAAGGTTTATGGTCAGAGTTTAGTTAAGTCTTGGATCTTGAGAGGTGTGAGGAAAAGAGGGAGTGAAGGGTGGCTTTTATAGTGGAGGGGAGAGGGGTTTCCTTAATATAAAATTGATTAGTTTATTAATTTCACCAAAGACAAGGAATAGTGAGTCTTGGATGAGCAATAATAGTAATTTTATAATGTAATCCCGAACCAAGTGGGATTACATCAGCATAACATCGTCGATGACTCAATTAATACATTATTTAGCTTTTATTGTGAATTATCGGATTCCACTATTCATCAAAAATTCAAGTATCTCGGAAAAATCTCAAAAAATTACCCCAACCATTTTTCGACGTGTAGAATCCAAAAATGAAGTACGTTTTTAAAAAATAATTTTCTAAATATTATTAATTTAATATTTAATTAAAATCATAATTTACATAAAAAAAACCGTTTTAAGATTAAAACTGATTTTATAGTTCTTTAAAAAATTACCTAAGGTCTTATAAAATTATCTAAAAACTATTATTCATTGATTCAATAATTTATGAATACATTTTAGGGAATAAATATTATTTTAAATTAATTAATTATTTATTTATGACTTATAAAACAATAAAAACTCTTACTAAGGTCAAATTGTCACTTTCTAAGATGTCTAAATTTTATTTTATTATTCATAGGTAATGTTCTTCTTATTTACTATTCATAAGGGTCATGTTACTATTCATAAGGGTAGGTTACTATTCATAAGGGTAGGTTACTATTCATAAGGGTAGGTTACTATTCACCAAAAATTATTTTTGTTTCATTAAACTCCAAAAACCATCTTGAACACAACCTTGTATGTCGGATTTTTAAAATTCCAACCATAGGGGTGAAAAATTTATGATTAAAGGTCACTTATCACATAGTAGTTCATTATTTTGTGTTTTTATGACATAAATATAAGAAGATAATTTTCCATTGAAAATCTTTGGGTCGTTACAATCATATTAAATAATAATATTTTAAATGAATGCCACTCTTCGTTCAAACTTGGTGTTGGATGTAATGAAAGATAAACTCAGAGATCCATGTAAGATAAGATAAAATTATTGTTTTGTGTTATTCAATAAAAATTAAGTGTTTCATCTGATGTAAAATGTTGATAATATTAAATTTATTTTAAAATTATTTTACTAAATATATGGGTCTTACATTCTACCCCCCCCCCCCACTTAAAAATAATTTTTCTCTCATAATTAATCACATTAGTAAAAAAACAAAGGATAATTCTTCCTCATTAATCCTATCACTCCCACATTTCTTTCTCATTCAAGTGGTTTTATCAAAAAAAATTGACTAGGTGAGTGGTTCTATTTCAAAGAGATTTCTTTGTATCATTCAGAATCATCACTAGTTGTTCCTTATATGAATGATCATACTCCAGCAGTATGACCTCTATGTTTAGTTTCTGTTATGGATTTATTCTTTACATTCTTGTGAGAAAAAACAAAAAACACATTGTGATCCTGGGAGAGTTCTGAAGGATCCCCCAATTGATATTCTATGGTACCTATATGGCCAATAATTTGAAAGGTATCGATATTCCTAGGGAATAGTTTTTCATTAATTGTTACATAGAAAATTTTAAAGAAAAACCTCTCACTAGCATCAAATTATTTATGACATCGACAATAATCATGCTAACATTTTTATCTAATTTACACTTCCCATATGTGTGTCTAAATTGAACTAACCAACTCTTTCATTTTATCACCTACCTCAATCCCATTAAATCATTATTTTTATAACTTCATTCCAATACATTTGTGTTCCACAATTATTTCTAAAAAGGAATTCATAATCTGCCATCATAATTCTCGAGTCAAATCTATTGTTGTTAAAAAATATAACAATAGGAATATGTAGTTCTGAACCACCATTAAAATCCATAAAATATGATATTATCATATCCTTTGGCTTTTGAGTTCTTCTCTTAAAATTACAATATTAATGATGATAATACATAGTGATAAAATTTCAATCCATATCATGATCTTGATAAAGACATCAATAGAATATCCAGGTAATCCTTTAACCCATATAAGATACAATTAAATTTATTACACCATGAAACTTTACCACATTCTTAATATATCTTATCGAAATATGATCAAGAGAGGAATATTCTCTAATAGCGGTGATGTGTGTTGACATTATAATGTTATAGAATATAAACCATATATCATTGTACCTTTTAAATTTTCAAGGATTCCAGTGAAAAAATCCAGGGATACATTATCCGATTTCCGTTCTTATATCGAAAATGGTTGTAGTATCCCCTTAGACATTTCCATCTCATCATTAAATTGATAACATAACAAGTACCAAGATTCATACACAGAAATATATATATCTTCATGTTTTATAACTACAAATACACTTTCAGGTAGGCTAGTGGTAGGAACTAGACCCTTGTCATCCATCAGTTGTGGTTCAAGTCTCACAGTGTTGACAGATGCAATAGGCTATCACATGACATAAAGTTCCATTTTTCCCATAACTATGTTAATATATTTCTTGTAGTGTCCCCAAACTGAAATGACCTATAATAACCTCGAAATTATAGTTATTATCAACCATAATGGTTCCAAATACCATTAACTTATTTACAAAAAATTTAAATTCATTCCTTCTAAAATAACATTTCCACCAAAACATAAACAAAACTAAAGGGTTTAATTTCTACAAATGTCACCCAAAATATCCCTAATCTTTATAAAGTCATATCCCATAAAACCTAATGAGGGGTGACTATGAATTAAAACTTGTCATTAAATATAAACTTATAAACCCATGATGGTATCTATAATGATTATGTTGATCATATATGGAGACATATAAACTTCCAAAAGACAATTCACCCTTTATTAGTTAAATCAGATCTTATCTTATAAAAAAATCATTGGAAGTTTGGGTGATTACATGTATTGAAATAATATCAAATGTGATTTCATTATTTTGGAATCCATATTTAGGGACACAATTAATGCTCAAGAAAATATGAAATATCATTAAATTATGAAAAACCATATTTTATATCTTACCACTCATTAAAAATCAAACATAAAATTACCATCTACGGATGGGAGGATAAGTGTTCTCTAATTATCATGATTAACATTAACTATTTTTATTTCATAAGTATCCAATTATTCATTTTTTATTAGAGGTTTTTAGGTCTTATAATAAATATTTAAATTTTAATTAGGGGCACTAATTCACATAATACCAAAACTCCTTACACATGAATAACTAGAGTTTAGGTTGTTCATTCAGCAGATAATTATATATATTTGAATCAACAACTAACAAATTACAATCAATTTAGAATTAATATTCCTTAAGAACTTACACTCCACACATAAATAATTTAGTAACCCATTTAAGAATATTTCATCAGTTTTCCTTCCACACATTATGTATAAAGGTATTCTCATCATATTTTATATAGATTATTTTGATTTTCACTACAATTAAATAAAAATTTTATTTTCATATCTGTACAAATAATGGGTAAATAAAATCCCCATTTCATCCTTGATAGCATTAATAACTGTTTATACATAGATATCAATGTTACTTATGAACAACACCATTAGGATACTTGGTTTTATTATAATGAAAAATCAGTAAAAAACACATTCTGGTTGGATAATAAAACCATAACCGTACCTCACAAGTCTTTTTAAAATTTACTGATTGGTAAATATACATTCATCAAAATTTTGTTTTATCTCAATGAAATATTTTCAATTTTCACACAAATAATATGATGAAAGTACCTATTATTAAATAAGCTCATAAACACATCCCATTCCATTGATTAAAATTCATCCTGTTAAATTTTATTATGAATACGAGTCCACCATTTATCATCTTCTAATTCAAAAAATAGACAACATAAATTACTTTTTTAATCATTTATATATTATATAACATAAAATATCTATTTAGGGGTACTAATTAATTTTCCAATAATTTTTTGATCAAAAAACACTAAAATAATGTGAACATCACCAGATAAATTACTCAAGAGAATATTGTTACCTTCATTCCTCATTTATGTGTCCAACATTATTCAGATAATGATAATTTTTAGTGATAATTACAATTATCTTTTTCATTACATCTCCTATAATGATTTTTTTCATAGGAATGATATAATTTCATTGTATGTATTACTAAACATTAAGATGATTCATTTGGGTTCTATCCATTGACTATAACAGAATATAATAGTGTAACAATTAATAATGATGGTAGGTAACCACCCAATTAATAAAAATCAATTATAAGATTTATAAATCCTGAAACCTTATATTAATTATATGAAACCTATGGTTTAAACTAGGACACTTTGGGTCATTATTTAGACCCCATATAATGGTTCGTAATGAGATTCAAAATTTAGAAAACCCTATCAAACGACTATATCCAACTAGGTGTTTAGAGAGACCCATTTTTTGTGCACCAAGTTATGATTCAGTACATATCATTATACCCATTTTCAAATCTATTAAACCTAGGTACAAATGATCAAAATACACATCCATGTGTCTCTTCTAAACATATATTTAATTTTTTGGAAATTACTCACTATATCCACTACCAAAATTCCAAGACATTTTCCTATACATTGAATCATCCATAAACTTATCCATAGACATATCCTTAGACATATCCAAATCAATTTCCCTTAGGATATCAATAATGTTTTCTCATAATTATGTATGATGTTTTACGAAACCATTCCTATGACACCAACAATAGTTGTATGGAAATGTTTCTTGTGGAGAAAAATTGATACCAATCAGAACACTTCATGGGGCCTACACCTTCTGGGAGAGACACAACACCATCCCCAGTGGTAGACCGTTTTTATAAATCCCTTAGGTATAGATTTAGGCTTCTTCCAATACTAACTCATGAGATTTTCCAAGGGAAAGAAACATAAGAAATGATGGGATTATATTCATAGTAATGGTAAATGAGGTAAATATTATAACATAATATGTGAATAAGGATATGAAAACCTGATAAAAACATATCAAAACCTTAACCTAAATAACTAGGATATAAATATGTTTAATGGAATAAATATTGGAAGTTCATAAGTTATTAATCAAAATGAAATCATAGAAAATTATCTAGGAGAGCATAATATTGGCACAAGTCATAAACTTTTCGAGTGTACATAAGTATATTAATTCGTTTCAATAGTAGTTGGGGATAATTTCTAATGATATCGTAGTGGAATGTGTTCACTCCCAAAACCATTTTAGAGGTGATGGTCTAATCCCATTACTATAATAGTGTGGATATAATGATATTGAACCAAATTCAATCCCTATTCTAGTGATCTTTATCACATTAAATTTCATTCCTTTTATAATTCATTGAAGGCAGAAACAGGTTCCACCCATCACATAATGTAAATCATATATATTCATGCTAAAATATTATAAAACATTAATCCGATATAGACTCATGAAAAGAAATGGGTTTCATAAGTTTTATATCATATCATAGTCCATAAAAAATAAATGGGTTTCCAAAACATTTCATCATTTAATTAGATAATAACATGTGTAAAAATAAGCAGTTCTCCAATTTATTTTATAAAGCAATAGCCCATTACAAAGAAATTTGTTTCATAAAATTCTTTTCATTATAAATATTAACCATTTTTTGAAATAATAATAATGGTACCCTTGGATAATATCCCTATAAAATCATATGTAACCTTAAATGATGTAATATCAAATGGTAAATAATTTTCAAAAGGAACTTGGAATATTTCATGAGGAACATTAATTTTTTTTGGAAATCAAATAAAAAACATTTATAATTTTTTTAGAAATTATTTTATTGGAAAATAAAATTAAAACCCTATAAAGTGATATTTAAAAAATATAGTTTTAATGATGTTGAAAAATTCCTTATAATTAAAAAAAATATTCTATTCTCATTTTTGGTAAATCCAAATGAGCCTTGATTTGAAAAAAATGTGAATATTATATTTAAAATAATTTTTGGGAATATTCCAAAATTGGTAGAATGTATTTAATAAAAACTTTTACAAATGTTAACTTATTTGGAAATCATTTTTAGAAATCATTGATATTGAACAAAATGAGTTTTCGACTAAAAAGAGAAATAAAGTTGATTTTCTGTGAAAAAATTATTTAGTTATGTTGAGTACATAGAAAGTGGAAAATTATATGATTTTTTTCTTAAATAATGATATTATAATGAAATTCATGATGTTATTGTGAAATTTGTCATAACATTTCATTATTGGAAGAATAATCATAAACAATCTCAACAAATAAGGATATTGTAACATCCATCCACTACCACTGTGGAATCATTGGAATTATCGGCCCCATAAAATAATAACATAAAATGAATCATCTAATATCATTATATGAATTAGATTAATTTTATAATGTTTAATGGAAATTTAAATACACCACATATAAATAGATAGTTACATAACCAAACTTATGTTCCGAAGAAAGTAATTTCTGATAAAAAAACCATACCTCACATCTCATATTCCATTTTACATGTTATAAATTACATTATTATAATAATAAGTTTATTCTTGTTATACATTAAAACCATACTCAAATTTTTAATACCATATATTCTTTACCTATGACATTCTATTATCCTTCTTTTAAAAAAATCCTTGTTAAAATCACGTTTGAAGAAATAACTGGTTTGTTCTTCAAGTATATTTTAAATTCTTATTTTGGCTTCTCTTAAACAGGTCATGGTTCCATTCGCACCGTAATTTTAACCATGATATAAATATATTATATATTTATTATATCTGTGTTTATATAAATCCCTAAAATTTAGATATACAAAATGAAAATCACCAATCATGGAAATGGTAGGTTGTACGTACGCATAAATTCTGTTTCAATTTTATCTATGGTTAAAATAAAAGAAGGGTAAATAATATATCTAAAATAAAAAATCACATTTAGGTCGTATATATATCATGTATTCATTAAATTTACTGTAATTACCTTCCATGTATTGCATTAGTTAAAGGAAAATCATATCGCTTCACGAGGAACTAGTCATCAGTACAATCGTGCGATGTAATTATATTCCCACGAGATGGAATGTAAGAAGGGAAATGTCAAATTATAATTAAATAAATTGCCTAATATCATAAATATCATATATAAATAATAAATTACTCACTATATCCATCTGTTAGAGGTGGTGATGAATGGACATTGGTTCATGAGGTGGAAGTCTGTCATACACATGAATGATGATTTCATGTAATATTTTATGGAAGAATAGATAGATATAGTTATTTCATGAAAATAATAACACACATATATCTAAGATATACTAGTCTTATTCCATCCACACAAATGTGAGTGATTTAAAGGAGTTGAAAGTAGAATTAAAATATAAGTGCAAAGTTAATAACATTACCTATTCTTCAGAAAACCTCCTTAGGTTTAACTAAAATCCTTTACAGATTGGATTTATGACCTTTCAAAGTCCACTATGATGTAGACAGCTATGTAAGGAAGAAATTTTTGATGGTATTCTCTGATCTAATGGTTTTTTGAAATTTTAATTGGAGAGAAGAGGGTTGGCCATCAAAAGTGATGAGAGTGGCATACTTGTAGTTTTTGTATAGAAAAAGGTTTACCCAAGTTTTTACAATCTAGAAGAATAAAAATGGTAAATTATATACTATTATTTTTTATAAGGAATTATATGCCCATAAAATTTGTGTTTTAAATGATTCTATGTAATTTCATCCTTTGTCTATTTAGTGCAACACCATGATAAAACCATTTCATCATCAACCATAACAATTAACATTTATTTATTTTTTCTATTGAATTGGTCAAAAATTATTTTTAAATTATTAGATTATATTAAGTATGAAAATAAAAAATATTTAATCTTTTTTTACAAATTTCATTCAAATAATAAAAAATATTTAAATTAATGATTATATTGTAGACCTGATGAAAAATAGGGTTTGAAAAAGAAAAGTGTTAAAATTCTAAATGGATTTGTATCAAAATTAAAAATTAAATTTCATAAATATAACTAAATTTTATTAATAGGTTTATAATTTAATGTATTTTATTTTTGAAACCATATTATAATAATTCTTAGCTTTTTAAATTATTTAAAAGAAATAATAAGTCCAAGTAAAAAACATGTATTTTTTTAATTAATTGATACCGTTTTGTTTGCATAAAAATCTAAAAACATCACCCCATTATGGTTTAAAAATAATTATTAAAAAAAGTAGTTTCATTTCATATATTTTTTCTAAAAAATAATTAAAAATTAATTTTAAAATAATCTCACAGAAGGTGAAAAATATATTTTTATTAAAATTTATTTTTAAACATATAATTGGATTTATTCTTGTCCGTTATATTAAAAATTCATAAGATGACTGATAAATTTTTTTATTGAAAATATAATTTATAAATTTCATTAAATTACTCTATAAAATTTATTTGTTTAATTTATCTTGCTAAAATGTGTTTGTGGGAAAAATATTTTTCAAAAAAAAATTCCTTTATTTTCGAAATGTTTTTACTTTACCTTCTAATTAAATTCTTAGAAAAATAAATAATTTGACTTGGATGTGAAGACTATTTTTTTAATCATATAGTTAATCATATTTATAAATTACAATATATTGGCTTTTTGATAACTATCATAACAAATAATAATATCATAACAGTATGCCATTTTTTATTTAATCTCTGGTTTGCGTGTAATGAAATCCTACCTCATTGTAGTTTGTAACATATGATAAACCTAGTTTTACATGTAAATCATGATAAATTAGGTATTTCTTGTGACATAATATATTTAATACAAAACAATTATTTGAAAAATGTTTCAGAAAATCATAGGGTGTTAAAACGAATAAATGAATATGTTCTCTCATAGGATTCACAACCTCCCACCCTCACATTAATATTTTTTGGGGTTTTATTGATAATATAAAATCCATAAATAATTATATTTCTATTGTTTATTGCATTTAATTTAAAATAAGTCTAATTTTTTTTAAAATGATTCGTAAATATATTAAATTATCGTTGACACTCACAATGTAATTCCACTAGTCATCCCTATGCTAATTTATCATAGAACTATAAATTACCATTGATATAAGACTTATGATAGTACCATAAAAAACATTTCAATATTGTGGGGTATATCTCGATGTTATATTAGTGTTGTATGTACTTTCATTTTACCTCAATTTAATGGACACATAAAGTTGTTTTGGACTCATCATACCTAGAGGATATTGTTGCATTATTTGTTAAAAAACAATGACTATATTATGAATTTTAATAAGGGACCTTACAAAGAGTTTATTTGATACCTCATATTGGTTATAAAACCAAAAAATTTATAAAATTTGTCAAAATATCATATTTAGTATGAATTTTATTTTCTATAATTTAATACAAGGGAATTTGTGAAGCATTATACGATTCTCCCATCTTGTGATGAGGATATTGTGAATGTTGAATTACAATTAGAAATTCATATAATTATTATTCCACTGATATTTGTACAATAAGTTGTGTATTTCTATTAATAGTATCCAATTTATCCTTTATAGGAAGATTTTACAGTTCCCAATTCACATTATTTCATTTTCCTCAAAATGAAAATTCTTATCGACAATATCTTCTTTGAAAATGAAAAATAAATTTCTCGGTTACATGAATTTTATGATAATTATGAAGCCACAATAGATGGTTTATTTTTTAATAATGTATTTGAGACTCACTACCTAGAACATTATAGAGTTCTCTTCAGAGGGAATTTAACGCACAATTAGAGTTTGATGTTAGACTGCATGAGGGAGACTTGATGTTATGGTGGAATTACATAGGATAAGAAGGAATATACACTACATGAGATGTTCTATATTTGGGGATAATAGGGAGTTAATAGTTATGGTTTTGTTTGAAGAAACTATGCAAGATCAACTAGTTAAAGATTTATCCGTAGACTTTAAATTACTAATAACTGAAGAAAAGGAATTATCAGTTTTCACATTTAAGGGATATAGTTTAAATTTTAATCAATTTACACTAAATTTTACTTAATATTGTTTTTCTAATATGGTTTCCAGTGTATTAAAAAATATATATTGTTAAAAATACATACGATCTAGAAGAATTCAGAGATTATATTTTTGGAATGGTGTTCAAATAGGATGGGAATTTGAAAGATCTAAATGTGAGACCCACTAGTAAATACGAAAGGTATGGTTTTGAGATGAGTAAAAAAGGAAAATGAATTAATCTTTAATTAGAGAATAAAAAAAATATTTGTTATCACTAGTACACATTTAGTGGAATGCATCTCACTCACATTTTATGTTATAGAGGAGGATCTTCCCATTAACACATTTGGACACCAACTTTATAGAGACTAATTTTTAAAATCAGGGTTTGAAAACTAATATAAATCATGAAAGAACCTCTAAAAGAAGAAGTCTAAGGTTATGAAGAATAGAAGATAAATATATATGTGTTGGTTCAAATCAATGAAGTTATATCCACTACATGATTGGAGATGGTACATGGACTATCCAACTATAGAAATTAAATAACAGAAGCAAATAAGAGGGGGGGGGGGGTTAAACCCAAATTTTAGTCCCTTATATATTATTTTAATTTTTCTTACTTCATTATGTGTTGGATTTAATTTTTCCATGAATAAATTCCCCAAAAGAACCCCTCTTTATCTAAAAATTACAAAACATAGATGATGATCTCTAATGTCCACCTCTAGTTGTCTATAGTTTAATGAAAAACATGTATAGTATATCATACATGAAAATGGGAGGCATTTACCTGTAATATGTTTGTGTAAATAGATATAGGATAAGAAAACCAAGTAAATCCATCTTAGATAAAGGTAATAAAAAGAAACAACACATTCATATAAGGTCATGTAAACTGAAATACTAGAAGATGGAGTTTACAAGCACCAAAAGAATACCTAGTAACCCTAAAAACTCATTAATAACTCAATGATCTAGTAATATCTATCTAAATCACTGAACAACACATACATGAATCATAATAATTATAAATAGACATAGGTTGGGAATAACTTGAATACTCCATGGGACTATCCTCAAAGACTATCAGGTGAAAGACAAAGAGAGTATATGAAATCGTAGTGAATATTTAGGGAAACCGACTAGTGGCCAAATCATATATTATCTGATATCATTCTATCTATTGTTATCTCGCCAAAAATAAAATACTATTTTTATTTTATTATCCAATGTAATATAAAAGTAAAGATACCTCGCTACCACAGTCATATTAGTTTTCAACTCTCTCTATAATATCACATATCATAATGCATTCTACACTCTTAATAAGTCACATGTGTCAAAGGAAACTGTATTACACGAAGACACATTTTCATTACATAATTTCACCATCATCACCATGTCAAAAAAGTATCTAAGTAGTGTCTAGGATCCCTCACAACTCATGCATTATGAATTATTTCTCAAGAAATCACAACCCAGACAAAACCTAATTATAATAATCCTTAAGAAATTATATCCAAAGACACATGGTTGTGATTAACCACACGACATTAAAACTATCTAAACAAATATATATTGAAGTTAACCACCATGCATACAAACATATAATACATGAAGGAAAATGATTGTGGGAGAGGGGGATGTTAGCCATCCCTCCTCACCATCCAAGATGTTGGGGAATACATTCTCTAGATTCTACTTGTGTCAGTCTCCCAACCAGTATGCGTGGGGTAGAATATGATTTCAAAAAACATAAGGAATATTTATCAAAACTACACTAATTAAAAATAATTATCCTTTAACTAAAAAAATTATTATCTCATATTTGACACCCTAATAGCATTATGATTGACTAGATACACTATAATAACACAATAATTTAAACTAACAACTAATTCATTCCTTTGTTGAAAATGTAATTTTATGTAATTATAAACCAAATTCTATTCTCTATAGAAATAATCAAACATATTTAAAGTTTAAAAAATAATTATCAATGTTTCAACATCCTATAAAGCATTTAACAACATAGGTTAAATTATTTAACATTAACATTCTATAATTCTGTATACTATAGGACCCATTATAAGATACCCTAAAATATGGAAAACTATACCCATAAATCAATGATAATTAGTGGGTTAAATGAATGTTGAAATAAAAAAACAATCTAGCTTCAAAAGTTTATTTAATTATAAGAATGAAAACAATATTTAAAAAAATAATTTTGAAATCTCAAATTATGTATCTTCATTAGGCATGGTTTCGTCCATGACACCACTAGGAATTTCAAAATCCATCCTTAAACAATAAGCACCAACCACTTCCAAAAAACCTAGGAATCCACAACCATGTCTCACCAAACCATCATCCATCACAAGATTACATCAAATCACAAAAATATCCTTCTCTAGTAGAATGATATAATAAAAATAAAAAAAACAAAATTTTAATATAGAATAAGGGCTTTAGAACTAGGGCATCTGTCTTTCAAAGGAAAAAGACTTATGCTCACACAAAAAACTATTTATATTGAACGGAAAATTTATTTCAAACATTAATTAAGTAATTCATTTGAAATTGGTTACAACCACATGTACCAATAGGCATCGTCAATCCACTTCTATAATTTATTTAAACTTTATTGATGCATAAATTATATTTCCGTCAAACATATGGAATAATGATTATAATTAATCATTGTTATTTATGTATTAAACAAAATTAATCTATATAATTATGATTATTATCCAATTTTGAAACATTTAAAACCTGAAAACTCAAAAAATAAGAAAATAAAATACGCTACCTATCAAATCAAGATTCGAACAATTATTATGAAAAAAACACATAAAATCACTACAACATAAAACCAGTTCATTAATTATTTATGTTCTTGTAATAATTATGGAAAATTCCACTAATAAACAATGAGATAAGGTTTTATAAATTCAAAAAATTACTTCAATTAAAGAGAATAAATGATTCCCTAAACTCAAATTTTTAAAACATAATTTAAAATGGAAAAATAAACACAAATCTCTGGTAAACTCCCAAAAATGGAATTTATGGTTATTTTGGACCCCTCACCAAATATATGGAACTAACTATCAAAATAACTCTATGATAACATAGGATATCAACCGGAATATCAAAGGAAGGTATCTCTGGAGGAAAAAATGAATGGAGAAGAGAATTTAAGAATAACATGGAAAACAAAACTGGAGTAACCATTAATTGAACTTGAGATTTTGTGAATCAATGAGAAAAAAGGGATTTGAAACACATTATATGGTAACCCATTTCCTCTTTTATATATAGAGGATTAAATTGGTTTTGATAAATTAGATGTGGAAATAGACAATTTAATAGTTCCACTAGATGAAAAATCATGGTATGAATTTTTTAATAAGATTGTCAATGATCCAAGTTTATGGACCACTAAAAAACTAATCACCCATATCCTATAAATCAAGGATAAATTTGTGCCATGGAATACATGTTAATTTCGTGAATTGTTTGTTATATATTCACCAAAAAAGACCCCTCATTATTTCAAATAAGGATCTAATGGTTCACATAATGAATTGTAACCTATAAAACACCCTTACATAATCCATGAATCCTCATTTAGGCATGGATCTACTCACTCAAATAATTAAATAAGAAACACAACATGAAGTACAAAAACATAGAGATTCAAAATCCAAATATCCACTAAAAATTGAGCTTCACCCAAGCATCTCATAATTTAAAAATATAGAAAGTAATGGGATTAAAGGATCCTGGCCCTTATAGTTTTTCTATTTTCTCATGATGTTATGAAGTTATAGAACAACTTAAAAGTGATATAAATGAAAAATATTCTACTTCCAACATAAAAAATTAAATTATTATATTGTTATTATTTTTCATTTTATGAAAAACAATGTTGGTTATTAATATATTTAATAGTAATATGATTAATTCTTTCATAAATAAATAATGATTAAGATAAGAATAAATTGGATTCTCAATACATGAATAGGTATTATATACCCTTAAGACACTATTTTTTATACTTATCTATGTTATTACATGATTCGAAAAAAAATGATATTATTGAGTTTCATTGATGATAGTGGGTAATTAGTTGGGGGGGGGGGGTCCTCGGTGTTAGGAATGAAATTCTTACCATTTTTTGGGTTTATAATTTTTCATTTGTTTTATTAATTTTATGAACACATTGATTTTAAATTAAATATGTGATCACCTCTCAAAACTAAGTTATTTTTTATGGATAATATTTTTTGAAAAATGATTTCAAATGAGTATTAATATGGTTTATTTCTATAGAATGGTTATTTTCAAAGCATTATTTATAATTTGAAGAATATTTTTTACCCATTATGTCACGACCCATCCTCGGGGCCCATGTCGTGACTACCCTAAGCCCGCCTTCCATAGGCCAGGGGATGGTGACTAGCACCAAGGGTGTAAATCCTGATAAAAAGGGAAGGAATTTCTTTTATGATAATAAACATACACAACAGAGTACACAAGATGAAGTAGGCACAAAGTAACACTGAATACAAACTAAGTGCTGAAAGGTAAAGGGTCCAGAATACAATCCCAGCTGAAAAGTACAGTACAAATGAATGTCTAATACAACTGTAGTAAAGTAAAGAAGCATCCACTGAGTCCTCCTCTGAGAATCCCACCTAAAGGGTGGGTATTGGTAGTTTCCCTAGCACCACAGGTCTGTCTGTCTGCTCCATGTATGTCTCACCAAGTGGCCCACCTCCGGGTATCGTCCAGCTCCACAAGACTCTACCACAATCAGCGATGTCCGTCATCTGCATCCAACACAAAGTAGTGCGGGTATTTCCCGTGTAGGGGCAAGTATAACAATACTTAGTAGGGACTCCGAGACCCCCGAAGGTCTCCCAGAATCCACGAAGGATAAACCACAAAGGAAAGATAAAATCACGAAGTATCAACAAACTCTACTTAGGTATATGCCCATACATATACCAAAGTTGTCAATTCCAGTTCGGCTCCAACTCTCGAGCCCAAGAACAACCCAGTCTACACGAGAAAGAAGTAAATCACACTGATGGTAATGATTGAAAGTCAAGACACATCTCACAAAGGTATACATTTTTCGTATAGTGATAAATACAATCATATGCAGTCACCGATTCATCTAAGATGTCGGACCCACGTAGGATACTAGACCAGCTAAGCTGTCGGACCCACATAGGTTACTAGACTAGCTACTCTGTCGGACCCACGTAGGATACTAGAACAGAAGTCAAACTGTCAGACCCACTTAGGATACAAGTACAGTAGTCATCGCTGTCGAACCCACGGAGGAACCCAGTACTGAATTCATCATCATCGAACCCACAGAAGATTCCAGTATGGTAGACGTCGTCATCGAACCCATGGAAGATCCTAGTACGGTAGTCTTCGTCAACGAACCCATGGAGGATCCTATTACATTAGTCGCTATCATCGAACCCATGAAGGATCCTAGTACGATAGTCGTCATCGTCGAACCCATAGAGGATCCTAGTATGGTAGTAACTATCGTCGAACCCACGGAGGATCCTAGTACGATAGTCGTCACAGTCGCAGCCAGCTCTAGGTTTCTTGCACACAACACACTCGATTCTAGGAGGGTCTGCTCCTCAAGCAAAGGGGGTTGATACATCAACTATCACAAAGTCCATATTTTATGTATCCCAAGGTTCTGTCTCGTCAAAAGAGACCCAACGCGATAGACAACACGTCAACCGAACGTCCGTTCTGAGAGTCATTGGCTTTTCTGTTCCAGGGGCCCGGTTGGAATTACGCTCGTTCCAAAACCGACTGTACTCCAATATCATATGAATCCACCATATACTATGCCAAAAGAACTTTCTCATCAAAAGGAAACCAACATAGATGACGAAACGTCAATCGGACGTCCGATCCTTAAGTTATAAGTGTTTCCGCTCCTAGGGCCCGGTTGGTTTCGGTTTCGAACCATCCTAGCCATACCCAAGATTCTCCAAAACGTTGAGTATAATATACCAAAACGATCAGCTCAATCAGAGTAATCCTATGCAACTGACGGTTCTTTGATCGGTGGTCCGTAGCTCATGTTATGGGAAAATAACAGAAAAAGGTCCCAGAAAGGGGGGTCTGGGCCCAGTCCGACCCGGCCCAACCCACCCTGGGTCGGCCCGAATCGGGTCGAATGGACCTGGTTCCAGGTCTGACCTTGGTCCGGGTCCGACCCGGCTAACCGCACGGGGGGGAGACTTAATTCCTCTCCAGTTTATTTCCGGAACAACTCTGTCATTCCAATTCCACCCGCCGCCGCGGCTCAGCCACGACGACCTGTTCCGGCAGCGAGCCTACACTGCCGCTGCCTTCCACGGACCACCAGACATGCTCCGGTGGTACATTTCTCCCACCATCTATGCCTATGATCATCTCGGTATCTGAAATCATCTATGAAATCTCCAACTCACCATTTCGGTCCCATTTCATCATCGCCCATCAATCCGCGCACAGACGAACAACCAGCAGAGGGTTCAGACTTGTTCTTTGGCTCGAGCCCTTCGCATTAGAAGTTTTCAATCAAGATTAAAGTATTCAAACTAAAACCAAACCTGAACATAACCCCGCATCAGATTTGAATCCCAACCCATATGAACTACTGATCTGCAGATCAACCCAGTAGAGGTTGGTCTGCGCTCTTCGTTCTTTACTCAAAAAGGAAAGGATAAATTCAGTAAAATTCCCCTATGTCGATAATTGACGTCACCCGTCATCGAGCCACGGAAGATGAGCGTTGCGGTAGATGGCTTCGCGGAGGAAGGAGATCGATTCTGTGGATTTTGGGGTGCGTCCGAGGAGGATGCAGCCTCTCCTCACTTGTTGCGGAGAAGAGTAAAGAAGGCACATCCTCGTTCTTCAAATCGTAGAGCGTTTTTCATCGAGGGAAAAATCCATTCTTCTTTGGAGGCATTCTTCATTGAAGAGAGGAACACTTTTCTCAAGAGCTCTCCCAAGAATCTCCCAACACAACGAGAGCCAAAACTATAAATTTTAATAAGACTTCCCCCAATATTTTTAATAGATATTCCATGTCAATTCAAATTAATTCTAAAGAATCAATCCATTAATTAAGAGTGTTAGAAAATATTAATTGGATATAGGGAGGTGGAAAGGCTCCTCATATTAAATGAGGGAAGTGTTCAATGAATTAAATAAGGGAAAATTAATAGGGAGTTTAGGGAGAGTTATGGGGAGATGAAAAGGTTAGGATCGTGTGGGACCGACCTCATAAATATCCTCTCTAGAGGAATTAACCAACTTCCATAAATAAAATTGTGTTCCAAAAATATTATTTATTTCATTCTAAACTCCCTAATATTAACTCTCAACCCACATAAAATGAAACTGTAGTAAAGATCTCCTTAAGCGAATACCGGCGCTGCGAGTTCATCGGTACCCTCAGATTTCAATTCCGAGCAATGGTTCAAAAGATAAAACAACCCGCACATACGTTTAATGAACATACTTGAACAAAACATCAGAAATAGATTCCAGGCACACCAGGCCATGGAATCAAGTGTCGTCCGAAATCGCAGACTCATAAAATATCAAAGTATTTAAGAAAAAAAATTCCTTGAAATTTTCGGTTCTTTACATTACTCCCACCTCATGGTTTTACATCCCCGTAAAGCTACAACATCCACTAGGGAAACAAAAGGGGGTAATGAACTTGCATCTTTTCCTCCCGCTCCCATGTGCTCTCCTGGAGGTTCCTGTGCAGCCAGTGAATGGGCACTAGAGGAATCGAATATACACGTATGACCCACTCCTGTCGACCCTCGATCTCCACCTGGACCTCGGTGAATGTCACCCTGTCATTGATGTCCATCTCCCCTTGGTCAGTGATGTGGGATGGGTCATGCACGTATCTCCTTAGCTGAGATACGTAGAAGACATCATGCACCTGGTGCAACTGAGGTAGAAGGGTCAGGCAGTAAGCCACCTCGCCTACTCTGCATATGACCTGGAATGGTCCAATGAATTGTGGAGATAACATGCCGCTGGATCCAAATCTCTATATACCTAGTTGAGGTGAGACCCGTAGGAAAACGTGGTCGCCATCCTCGAACACATGTGGTATCCATCTCCTATCAGCATAGGACTTATGTCTGCTCTGTGCAGTCTTCATCCACTCCTGGATGATCTGCACCTTCTCTTTCGTAGCCTACATTCTCTATGACTTGCTGAGGTAGTGGAGGAGTGATTGTGAGGAATTACAGAAAGGCTGATCCATCTCTATCCACAATAGATATCTGCAACACGGTCAGCTGCTACGTCACCTCTCCTAGAAGCTGAATGCCTGATCTCCTACTGAGAGCATGTTCTACAACGTTCCCCTTCCTAGGAGTATAGACTATCTCGAAGTCATAGTTCTGGAGGAACTCAATCCAACATCACCATCACAGGTCTAGGTTCTTCTACGAGAAGACACACATGAAAATTTTGATATTAGAGTAAACTGTAAACTGTTCGCTGAACGAACTATGGGTGTGACTAGCCATTTGTAAAGAACTCGACTACACCTTTTTTTTCTTATGCCCTACAAGAGATGCTAATATTTCTCCTCTTCTGAAATGAGAAATCTGGTCTCATCCTCTAGATCAAGCATGTTCTTTGCCTAATACAGTCAATCCTGGAATGAACGGTACTACTTCATGCCATGGACGACATTGTAAGGCCTTGACGCTACTACCAAGAGATCCAACCATTACTCTCACCTCCAAGAGTCGAGTCACACTGTCAGCAGCAATGTGTGGTCACTGGGTCTCCTCCAGTAGGAACCTCGAATGTGTGGGTCATGTCAACGATTTTAACCGGAACCTCTCAGTATCAACCATACAAAAAAGTAGGGAAGAAAACATCATAAGAACAAGTGTCTTTAATTAATGCAGCTCAAACTACAAAGACACAATGCATCCACAAACAACAAAATCAACAAAGATAGAAGCATTATGAACAAAATATCCATGCCTTGAGATAGTCCTACTCCACTCCACCTTCTTTCGGAGCACTATGGTTGTAGGCCTTAGCTACCTGAAGCTGAGCTCTCCCCTTTCCACCCATTCCATATGGTTGGGGTGGTCCTCCTAGTGGTGGTGGTGGTGGTAGGGCCTCAAAACATCGTCCACCACCTAATGCTCGGCCAACTCCTCAGCCACGGCCGCCTGCTCCCAGTGGACCACCATGATCGAACCTCTGCTAGGTATATCCCTCAACTGCCTGCTGCTCATCTGCAGGGTGGGTCGGGCTGTCTAGAGCCATGTGACCTTGCTCGCTTGTAACACCCCAAGCTTCCACGGTACGTTTCCCTTCGAATAATGCGATAGCGTGTGTTGTACGCAACCTCGAGTTCTAACACACACCACAACTAATTAAACCAGCCGTTGTGGATAGTAATACCTACTTTTTGAAATCATATATATTTTATATTTCAAAATGGACTTCATTTTTGGATTCGGAATATTGAAATTATCCTAGGGTGAAATTTTGGTACTTTTCGGATGACTTTTATATTTTGATGAATAGTGAAAATTACTAAATTTTAATTAAAAACAATTTTTTTAATCAAAATAATTAATATTGATAAATTATGAATTTGAGTGGTTTTAAAGTATATTTAGAATATATGTTTACCATTTAATTTAATGTTTGTCATTGGATATAATTTCACAATTAAATCAGACATAAACAAGTGTCAATCTTTTGATAGTTATTATCTCTTAAAAACACGTTTTTTTATTTTAACAACGGGAATTAATTTTAAATTAATTTCTGCCACTTATGTGTTTTGAATTTGTAAAAATGGATTACATATTTGGAATCAGGATTTCCAAATTATGTAAATAGGTAACTTTTATTTTTACACATTTTGAATAATTACTGCGGTAAATATTTTATTTACCATGGTTAAAGGGTAAATCCGGTAAATAAGGGTTAAAAAATAATATTATAATAATACAAAATTACCCTAAAACGTGTCCTAACCTTATTGGTGGACACATACCCGACCATGGGCATCCTTGGGTCGATTTGGGGACCCCTTGGAGCCACTTGTATGTGGTAGGGACACATTATATTAATAAAGTTAAAATAAAAATAAAAATGGCATAAGCTTACATCTTTTAGAAGAACAATTTTTACATAGGGTTATACATGTTGGATTTTCGATTATAAATATTAATTAGAAAGATAAAAATATTTCCTACATAATGATATTTTATTTATAATTTTTAGACATCAAATAATATAAATTATTAATGACACAATAATGATGAAATGTTTACCTCATTAATAAATCATTTAAATAAATAAGATTATAATGATTAAAATATTATTTAAACCTGTCCAATTCTTATTGGATGATGTTATTTAGAATATGAGTCATCTTATATTCTACCTCAATGATTTTTTGACCATTATAAACCGAATATAATTATATTATAAAGTAATACTTTCACTCTTTCCTAAAGAGCCCCTCCTCTCCTTTATAAAAGGAGACCACTTCTACTCATTCCTCACACCTCTCAAGCCACTTGGATCATCCAAACCCTGCCCAAATACGCTCCCCACATCCCTATCCTCCTCCTTGAAGCTTACCTTTAGGAAGAAAGCATTTCAAGAAGTCCTTTGGTTCCAACCAAAGTGAGTTACCTAAATTAAAGGTAACAATTTCTCTTAAATTATTTTCATTTATTTTGCTTCTCCAACCCCCAAACTCTTTTTATTTCCTTTCTTTTGTAACAACACCAGTATCCAAAATATACTAGGATGTTGTTATAAGAAGGATTAAAACTACACATACACACAACTCCATCTAATGGATGATGAACATAATGTTTCTGTGGATGGCAAACTAACGCCTCACGAAACGATGATTGTTCAAATACATCTTACCGCCTATCATGGTGGCCATTATGATGGAACTGTAATTAAATATGATATTAATGATATATATTTTATATATAAGCTTCTGTAATTCCATTTTATTTCATACCATTATTCGTTTCATGTTGTATATACATACGATAATTTCATTTGAGGAAGTGCGGACTACCGCCCCCTTAAAATGATATGACTCGTTCATACCACACATGGAACGTATAAAGGATGGTGTTAATGAACTTAAGTAACATATATAAAATATTATATTATACTGTAATAGTAATATACGTATGTATCATTTGGATTCGATTCTTTTAAAATAAAAATTAAATGGAAGTAGTGTTCGTGCGTACGTACGGACTACCGTCTCCACGAACGCGATGAGATTCATTCTCCATCGTATCCATTCAAGTATTATTCTCATTTTAGGGTTAAAAATAATGTTAATATCATTCTTATTATGAATAAGATATAATATATCCATTACAAAAATGTCTTACGTAACCAAACATTTAAGAAGAACGAATCGATTATCACCCGAAACGACGATAATACTAAGATATTTTTAATAAAGCAATGTTAAAAGATCATATATGATATCATATTAATATATATGATTCTTGTATAATTTAATAATTATTATTTCACCATTATACAGGAGGTTAACCTACCCCAAAAAAGGAAAAGTACAAGGTAAGGATTTATTTCGCAATCTCTTCATTATCCGAGGTTGTTTATACATAATTATCTACTGGGACCTCGTTATCATCCACGTCCATGTTTCTTCAAAATGTATTTAAAAAAAAATTTAATATTTAAAAGAATATGGGTTAATGTCATTTATACCCTTGTTTGACTTTTTATAAGAGGTTTATAAGGGAATCTTTCTGTCATTTTCCAAACAAGGTGCTTTTTAACCTTTTCGACAGAATTAAGATAAGAATGTTTTTTTAACTTATACGGCGGGTGCGGTTATTTTCCGCCGTTATAAAATCGTCAAAGCTTCCCTTACAAGCTTATAAGAATATTTTCAAAGAAAATGTTTTATTTTATAACTATATGTCTCTTAAATGATTTCAAAATAGAAAGAGATATTTCTTTAAAAAGAGTTTTGATTTCATCTATGTCAACATCCTTTAATGGATTTTATGCTTATTTGAAGATGATATATTATGATACCAAACTTTTATATTGTATTGAAGGTTTTGTGATATGTTTTACTGTGGATGTGCTATTTTTTATATACCATTCATGGTTTATGGTGAAAGTTTTGACATTTCGTATGCTAGTTTTAATACGAATGTTTATGTTATGTTTAAACCTTTTCATATGGGAATGCATTGGACTTAATATGTGACGGGTGGAGCCCAATATAGCTCCTCGATGCATCGGTAGGTCTCATGAGACAAACTAGTGTCTTGGCACAAGGCCTTGACAAAATCTTATTTGTAGTCTTGGCACGAGGCCTTGACTATGTGGTTATGATAGTCTGGCATTATGCATTCCATCATTATGAAAGTGGTTATTGATTTTTCATGTGATTATTCGATTAGTAGAATAACCATGTGAATAAGTAAATGGAATTATTTCATTTTATTTATTCCATACTATGTTAAATGTTCAAGTTTAAAAGGCTTTTGTTTTAGTTATACATTGCCTTAAATGTTTATTCTTATTTATGAAAGTTTCCGCTATATTGTTATCCTTACTGGGCATTTGAGCTCACCCCTTTTCTATGTTTCATACTTCCCAGGAAGTGAAGAAGTAAATTATGAATGACCTGCAGGGATATTATGAGGGGATTATAGTGTGGACTGTGGAAACATTATGTTGTTGTAGTAGTTTTTCATTTTATGATGTAATGTAAAACTTATGAATATATCTAGTGTTTCCAAAGCTACTAAACCAATCGGTCTTTCGAGATTTGATCTTTCTTGTGATCATGCCAATGTTATATAATAATGCACCGACTCTGGGTAACGAGGGTCGGGGAGTTACAGTTGGTATCAGAGAAAGTTTAGTACAAACCTTGGAAGCTAGATTTAGATAAACTCTGATTAGAGCACGTAGACCTAAGATGAACTTTGAGGATTAGTATAGAAGAACTTCCTAGAATTTTGTTATTGTAGAGATTTTGTGAGTTTTCCGAGCAATACATCCCCGTCTGGATACGAGCAGGTAGAGGCGGCTCTGGCACATATGTACCTAGGGGTAAAACCCGAAAACACCACATTGAGCTAGACTCGAACGGGAACTGGTGCACGACAACGGGCCTTGCTGCACTCTTGGTTACGACACTCCCGGGGGATATGCTTAGGATAACTCTCATTTTATTTACAAATAATTATGAAGGGTTTATGAGTATATACTTCCTCAAAGAAAACATTTTTATGATTATGGATTATATCCATAAATAGTTCAATTTATGTTAAGTGTTTTATAAGTATGGGATTATGTATTTTGATTCATAAACTGATCTAGTTTATGCCATTGTTTAGAAATGGCGCCTAGTGGAAGAAATGGAAACCGTATCAATGCACACACTCTATGTAGGGATTGCCCTCCTGCTCAAGATAATTATAGTGGGGATGGTGATGCAACTGGTGCTGATCAGCTAATCACCATACTGGGACAACTTACTCAGGTTATGAATAATAACCTTACCCGTATGGAGCACCCTGATCTGCAGCGTGGAGGATCAATGTTAGATCGATTCATGAGGCAACAACCACTAACGTTCAATGGGAGTACAAATCCCTTAGTAGCCGAGCAGTGGATAAATTACCTAGAGAAAATATTTCAGGCTTTGGGGAGCAGTGAAAGGGAAAAAGTTATCATGGCAGTTTACCGCCTCACTGGAGATGCTGATCAATGGTGGTCATTGATTCAAAACATGAAGGAAGATGATGAAGTATCAAATATGGAATGGAGGGAGTTCAAAGATCAGTTTTTAGAAAAATACTTTCCTCGCGACCATCGAGAAGATATGGAAAGGCAATTTCTGAGTCTGAGACAAAAGGAGGATGAGAATGTCACAAAGTATGAGGCTAACTTTACAAGGTTAGCGAGGTATGCTGGAGATTATATTCGCAACCCAAGAAGTAAGATTGATCGTTTCTTTGATGGGTTAAAACCATTTCTCCGTCGAGCGTTAGTCTCACAATCCTTTTCATCGTACGAAGACATTGTCTCATGTGCTATCAAGACCGAAAAGGAATTCTCTAAGTCTTATGACTTTAAAGCAAAGCAAGAGAAGAAGAGGCCTGCTGATCAATCTGGGAATGGAAATAATGGGAAGAAAGGAAAGGTTGAATATCCATCATGTGGTAAATGTGGGAAGAAACACCCCGGTGCTTGCTTGAGGGGAATGGGAGTCTGTTACAAGTGTGGTGAAAAAGGCCACCAAGCTCGTGATTGCAAAGGGAAGAAGGAAGCCACCAATGTTCAGTGCTACAATTGCAGGGAGATGGGACATTATGCGAATGAATGTCCTAAGCGTCAGGAGAACTTACCTCAGAAAAGGCCAAGGGATCAAGGCCAGGCTTATGCTATCACTACTGCTGAGGTAGAAGCTCCGAAAGACGTGGTGGCAGGTAATTTAATGGTTTCCTCAAGTTTAGGAAATGCATTATTTGACTCTGGATCGTCGCATTGTTTCATATCTTCCCAGTTTACTAAGAAAATTAGATATTTCCAATTTGATTTAATAAGGGAGTTGTCAGTTAAAACTCCTAAGGGAAGTATCATTGCAACAAAGTTTTGTGAATCAGTCCCCATTAGAGCACATAAATTTTCTTTATCTGCTAATCTCATCGTCATACCTATGATTGAGTTTGATATAATCCTCGGTATGGACTGGCTTTCAGACTATGATGCAAAGATTTATTGTAAGAAGAAAGAGGTTACGATTCTTGATGATAATGATAAGGAACACCTTATTTTTAGAGCAGAATCGTCACCACCTAATTCTTATTTAGATCCACCCCCAGTAGCTCAACTTAATTCAATTATTGGGGAGGAAGAGAATGAAATAACTATCGGTGAGGAAAGGAATGTTCAAATAGAGGATGTACCTATTGTGAAAGAATTTGTAGATGTATTTCTGGAATATTTACCTGGACATCCTCCAGAACGAGAAGTTGAGTTTTCCATTGATTTGATTCCTGGATCAAGGCCTATATCGAAGACCCCTTATAGAATGGCCACTGTAGAATTAGTCGAACTAAAGAAACAACTAGAGGAATTGAGTAATAAGGGATTTATTCACCCTAGTGTTTCTCCATGGGGAGCCCCTGTTCTTTTTGTTAAAAAGAAAGATGGATCTATGAGGTTATGTATTGACTACAGGGAGATCAATGCTATAACGATAAAGAACAAGTATCCCCTACCTCGTATTGATGATTTATTTAACCAACTTCATGGAGCTCAATACTTTTCAAAGATTGACCTTCGATTTGGATACCATCAGTTGTGTGTGAAGAAGGAAGACATTCCGAAGACAGCATTTCGAACCAGGTACGGGCATTACGAGTTTACCGTAATGCCGTTTGGATTGACTAGGGCACCCTCTGTATTCATGGATCTGATGAATAGAGTTTTCAAGGAGTATCTCGATGAATTTGTGGTGGTATTTATTTATGATATCTTGGTATACTCCAAAACCTACTAAGATCATGAAAATCACTTGTGCATTATCTTGAAGACTCTGAGGAGGCATGAATTATATGGGAAGTTTAGAAAGTGTGAATTCTGGCTTCAGGATATTTCTTTTCTTGGCCATATTGTCTCTAAAGATGGAATCTCTGTTGATCCTTCTAAGACCAAGGAAATCCATGAATGGACAGCACCTACGAGTATAACTGAGGTACGTAGTTTTATTGGTTTGGTAGGTTATTATCGACGTTTCGTCCATAATTTTTCCCGATTGGCTAACCCATTAACGAAGCTCACACGTAAAGGGGTTAAATTTGTTTGGACAAAAGAGTGTGAAGAATTTTTCGAAGAACTGAAGAGAATATTAGTCAATGATCCTATATTGACTCTACCATCGGGGAATGATGGGTTCGTTATTTATAGTGATGCATCAAAGAAAGGACTTGGTTGTGTCCTTATGCAGAATGATAGAGTTATTGCCTATGCATCACGACAGATGAAAATTCATGAACAAAACTATCCTACTCATGATCTCGAGTTAGCAGCTGTGATCTTTGCTTTGAAGATATGGAGGCACTACCTCTATGGTGAAAAATGTGAAATTTATACTGATCACAAGAGTTTGAAGTATATTTTCTCACAAAAAGAACTCAACATGAGGCAAAGGAGATGGGTTGAATTACTCAAGGATTATGATTGCACGATACACTACCACCCGGGGAAAGCAAACAAGGTGGCAGATGCTTTGAGCAGAAAAGACCATGGAGTTTTGAACATGATGAGAATTGAAAGGGATCCAATTTTCATGGATCTAGTGAAGATGGACATGGGAATAACCAGGGAAGGTGAAACATCAATGCTTTTTCAAATGGTTTCCAAACCATCTTTACTAGAAAGTATTAAGAGTTCTCAGACCGATGATGAAGAATTTCAGAAGAAGATTAAAGTTGTGAATGATGGGAGATTGAGAGACTTTGTGTATGAAGATGGAATTTTGAAATTCGGGAAGAGACTTTGTGTTCCCGATTTACCTGATCTGAAAAGGGAATTGCTGGATGATGCTCATAGTTCCAATTTCTCTATACACCCTGGGAGCACCAAAATGTATAGAGATTTGAAGGAACATTTTTTGTGGGACAACATGAAGAGGGAGATTTCTGATTTTGTGTCAAGATGTATGGTTTGTCAACAAGTGAAAGCTGGAAGGCAACAGCCTGGAGGAGTCATGCAACCTCTTCCCATACCGGAGTGGAAATGGGAAAATATTACGATGGACTTTGTCATGGGGCTACCAAAGACTCCTAGAAGGAACGATGCAATATGGGTTATTATTGATCGTCTTACCAAGTCAGCACATTTTCTTGCTATAAGAGAAGATCTATCCCTGGAACGTCTAGCAAGACTATATATTAATGAAGTTGTGAGACTTCATGGAGTACCCTTATCAATTGTTTCTGATCGTGATCCCCGTTTTACTTTAAGATTTTGGAAAAGTCTTCAGAAATCCCCGGATACTGAACTTCATTTGAGCACTGCTTACCACCCTCAGACAGATGGACAATCAGAATGGACCATTCAGACCTTAGAAGACATGTTGAGATCTTGCTCACTTGACTTTCAGGGTGTGTGGGATCAATATTTACCTCTGGTAGAATTTTCCTATAACAATAGCTTCCATTCAAGTATTCATATGGCACCATATGAAGCGTTATACGAAAAGAGATGTCGTACACCAACCCGTTGGGATGACGTCGGTGAAAGAAAACTTGTAGGTCCATAACTGGTGGAGGAAACGATGGAAAAGGTGAAGGTAATCCAAAATCACATCAGAGCAGCTCAAAGTAGGCAGAAGAGCTATGCTGATAATCGAAGGAAGGATTTGGAAATTCAAGTCAGTGATCATGTTTTCCTGAAGGTATCTCCATGGAAGGGAGTCATAAGTTTTGGTAAGAAAGGTAAATTGAGTCCCAGGTACATCGCACCCTTCGAAATTCTAGAACGAATTGGGGTTGTAGCTTACCGATTGGCAATGCCGCCAAGTCTCTCCAAAGATCACGATGTGTTCCACGTATCTCTGTTGAGGAAATACATGCCTGACCCAACGCATGTACTCACCTATGAAGAATTAGAACTGGAACCCGATCTATCTTATTGCGAAGATCCCGTCAAGATTCTTGATACGAGAGAACAAGTGCTGAGAAACCAGACGACGCGTCTGGTAAAAGTTTTGTGGAGAAATCATAAGATGGAAGAGGCAACGTGGGAACCCGAGGAACTTATGATGAAGAACCACCCAAGTCTATTTATGCATTAATACCCTAGAAATTGCGAGGACGCAATTATTTGAAGGAGGGGAGAATGTAACACCCCAAGCTTCCACAGTACGTTTCCCTTCGAATAATGCGATAGCGTGTGTTGTACGCAACCTCGAGTTCTAACACACACCACAACTAATTAAACCAGCCGTTGTGAATAGTAATACCTACTTTTTGAAATCATATATATTTTATATTTCAAAATGGACTTCATTTTTGGATTCGGAATATTGAAATTATCCTAGGGTGAAATTTTGGTACTTTTCGGATAACTTTTATATTTTGATGAATAGTGAAAATTACTAAATTTTAATTAAAAACAACTTTTTTAATCAAAATAATTAATATTGATAAATTATGAATTTGAGTGATTTTAAAGTATATTTAGAATATATTTTTACCATTTAATTTAATGTTTGTCATTGGACATAATTTCACAATTAAATCAGACATAAACAAGTGTCAATCTTTTGATAGTTATTATCTCTTAAAAACACGCTTTTTTATTTTAACAACGGGAATTATTTTTAAATTAATTTCTGCCACTTCTGGGTTTTGAATTTGGAAAAATTTATTACATATTTGGAATCAGGATTTCCAAATTATGTAAATAGGTAAATTTTATTTTTACACATTTTGAATAATTACTGCAGTAAATATTTTATTTACCATGGTTAAAGGGTAAATCCGGTAAATAAGGGTTAAAAAATAATATTATAATAATACAAAATTACCCTAAAACGTGTCCTAACCTTATTGGTGGACACATACCCGACCATGGGCATCCTTGGGTCGATTTGGGGACCCCTTGGAGCCACTTGTATGTGGTAGGGACACATTATATTAATAAAGTTAAAATAAAAATAAAAATGGCATAAGCTTACATCTTTTAGAAGAACAATTTTTACATAGGGTTATACATGTTGTATTTTCGATTATAAATATTCATTAGAAATATAAAAGGATTTCCTACATAATGATATTTTATTTATAATTTTTAGACATCAAATAATTTAAATTATTAATGACACAATAATGATGCAATGTTTACCTCATTAATAAATCATTTAAATAAATAAGATTATAATGATTAAAATATTATCTAAAACCTATCCAATTATTATTGGTTGATGTTATTTAGAATATGAGTTATCTTATCTTCGACCTAAATGATTTTTGGACCATTATAAACCGAATATAATTATATTATAAAGTAATACTTTCACTCTTTCCTAAAGAGCCCCTCCTCTCCTTTATAAAAGGAGACCACTTCAACTCATTCCTCACACCTCTCAAGCCACTTGGCTCGTCCAAACCCTGCCCAAATAAGCTCCCCACATCCCTCTCCTCCTCCTTGAAGCTTCCCCTTAGGCAGAAAGCATTTCAAGAAGTCCTTTGGTTCCAACCAAAGTGAGTTACCTAAATTAAAGGTAACGATTTCTCTTAAATTATTTTTATTTATTTTGCTTCTCCAACCCCCAAACTCTTTTTATTTCCTTTCTTTTGTAACAACAACAGTATCTACAATATACTAGGATGTTTTTATAAGAAGTATTCAAACAACACATACACACAACTCCATCTAATGGATGATGAACATAATGTTTATGTGGATGGCAAACTAACGCCTCACGAAACGATGATTGTTCAAATACATCTTACCGCCTCTCATGGTGGCCATTATGATGGAACTGTAATTAAATATGATATTAATGATATATATTTTATATATAAGCTTCTGTAATTCCATTTTATTTCATACCATTATTCGTTTCATGTTGTATATACATACGATAATTTCATTTGAGGAAGTGCGGACTACCGCCCCCTTAAAATGATATGACTTGTTCATACCACACATGGAACGTATAAAGGATGGTGTTAATGAACTTAAGTAACATATATAAAATATTATATTATACTGTAATAGTAATATACCTATGTATCATTTGGATTCGATTCTTTTAAAATAAAAATTAAATGGAAGTAGCGTTCGTGCGTACGTACGGACTACCGTCTCCACGAACGCGATGAGATTCATTCTCCATCGTATCCATTCAAGTCTTATTCTCATTTTAGGGTTAAAAATAATGTTAATATCATTCTGATTATGAATAAGATATAATCTATCCATTACAAACATGTCCTACGTAACCAAACATTTAAGAAGAACGAATCGATTATCACCCGAAACGACGATAATACTAAGATATTATTAATAAAGCAATGTTAAAAGATCATATATGATATCATATTAATGTATATGATTCTTTTATAATTTAATAATTATTATTTAACCATTATACAGGAGGTTAACCTACCCCAACAAAGGAAAAGTACAAGGTAAGTATTTATTTCGCAATCTCTTCATTATCTGAGGTTGTTTATACATAATTATCTACTGGGACCTCGTTATCATCCACGTCCATGTTTCTTCAAAATGTATTTCAAAACATTTTTAATATTTAAAAGAATATGGGTTAAATTCATTTATACCCTTGTTTGAATTTTTATAAGAGGTTTATAAGGGAATATTTCCGTCGTTTTCCAAACAAGGTGCTTTTTAACCTTTTTGACAGAATTAAGATAAGAATGTTTTTTTAACTTATACGGCGGGTGCGGTTATTTTCCGCCGTTATAAAATCATCAAAGCTTCCCTTAAAAGCTTATAAGAATATTTTCAAAGAAAATGATTTATTTTATAACTATATGTCTCTTAAATGATTTCAAAATAGAAAGAGATATTTCTTTAAAAAGAGTTTTGATTTCATCTATGTCAACATCTTTTAATGGATTTTATGATTATTTGAGGATGATATATTATGATACAAAACTTTTATATTGTATTGAAGGTTTTGTGATATGTTTGACTGTGGATGTGCTATTTTTTATATACCATTCATGGTTTATGGTGAATGTATTGACATTTCGTATGCTAGTTTTAATACGAATGTTTATGTTATGTTTAAACCTTTTCATATGGGAATGCATTGGACTTAATATGTGACGGGTGGAGCCCGCTATAGCTCCTCGATGCATCGGTTGGTCTCATGAGACAAACTAGTGTCTTGGCACAAGGCCTTGACAAAATCTTATTTGTAGTCTTGGCACGAGGCCTCGACTATGTGGTTATGATAGTATGGCATTATGCATTCCATCATTATGAAAGTGGTTATTGATTTTGCATGTGATTATTCGATTAGTAGAATAACCATGTGAATAAGTAAATGGAATTATTTCATTTTATTTATGCCATACTATGTTAAATGTTCAATTTTAAAAGGATTTTGTTTTACTTATACATTTCCTTAAATGTTTATTCTTATTTATGAAATTTTCCTCTATATTGTTATCCTTACTGGGCATTTAAGCTCACCCATTTTCTATGTTTTATTCTTCCCAGGAAGTGAAGAAGTAAATTATGAATGACCTGCAGAGATATTATGAGGGGATTATAGTGTGGACTATGGAAACATTATGTTGTTGTAGTAGTTTTTCATTTTATGATGTAATGTAAAACTTATGAATATATCTAGTGTTTCCAAGGATACTAAACCAATCGGTATTTCGAGATTTGATCTTTCTTGTGATCATGCCAATGTTATGTAATAATGCACCAACTCTGGGTAACTAGGGTCGGGGCGTTACATCGCTGCATGCATAGCACTGCCTGCTCCTCGTATGGATTGCTCTGTTTCGTGTGCCCCGCACAACCAAACTTGTATCCTAGGATTTCTCAAAAGATGGCCTGGTCCACTTAGACCTCTACGTCAACTATCTACTTCCAGCTGCAAAAGAATCTTCTACGTTTCTTCCTATGGAGGGTATCACCGTTAGTGACTACTCAGCGAGAAAACTCTGCACTAGAAGAGCTCTCTCCAGCACCCCCTCATACATTGGGATGTTGAGGGAGATCATCGAAGCCCTAATCTCCTGTCTGAGTCACTGCTCAAAGGTCCGAGACCTAAAGAATAGGTCTCTCACCATATCCATGGAGTAGCACAAGAGGTCGGTAAACATCACTGAGTATTGAGCTACTGTCATGCTGCTCTGCCGTAGATGAAGTAACTCCTGAATCTGCACCGCACGAAGGGTGGTTGGAACAAACTCCGAATGAAAGAAACTCTCGAAGTCTGTCCAAGGTAGAGATGCCTCATCGTCCACCTGGAGTATCAAGATCCACCATCTACCTGCTACTGCATGAAGGAGACTCACTGCAAAGATCACCATAAGCTTAGCTGGTGTCCCTACCAATATGAAAACCCTGACGACAACCTCCATCCAATCCTTGGCTGTCTAAGGGTCCGTCTCTCCACGGAACCTAGGCGGCCTTTTTCACTGAAACTCATGTAATGCACTAAGGCGGTGTGCAATCTCTACTACTGGGAATGTTAGTATCGGTGGCTCAGCGGGTAGTGGTACCGCTGGTGCCTCCGCTATGATGGGGCCCTTCACCGAGGCCTCGTCACTCAGTGGGATACCATCTCGCACATAAATCGGAACCCTAGATGGATGCCTTCATGAGGCCATCCTGAAATGAAATAGCTGTGCCACGGTCAAAACAGTATACCTGGTTATCTGGCACAAAGTAATCACAACGAAAACCTTTTAAACACACATGTAATCAGTGTTTTCGTGCACTGAGTCAGAAATCAGGGGTCAGGGTCACGTTGTATGGATACGTCGGCCGCCGCACCAACACTATACTCCCTAAACTAAAAACCACACTCGATACTCTTAACACTATTGTTTCACAGAAAGGAAAGATCAGATTCCGGAGTTCTTTGGTAGAACCTAATACTCTGATACAAATTTTTCACGACCTTTCCTCCAGGAATCCCACCTGAAGGGTGGGTACATATAGTCTCCCCATCACCATGGTTCCATCCGTCTTCTCCGTGTACATCTCACTAAGTGGCCCACCTCTGGGTATCGTCAAGCTCTACAATCCTCTACCACGATTAGTGTTGTTCGTCATCTGCATCCAACAAAATGTTGTGCGGGCATTTCCCATGCAGGGGTGAGTATAACGACACTCAGTAGGGACCTCGAGACCTCTGAAGGTCTCCCAGAATCCACGAAGGATAAACCACAAAGGAAATATACAATAACGAAGTATCAACCAACTCTACATAGGTATATTCCAATACATATACCTAAGTTATCAGTTCCAGTTCGGCTCCAACTCTCAAGCCCAAGCACAACCCATTCCACACAGGAAAGAAGTCAATCACACTGATGGTAATGATTGAAAGTCAAGACTCATCTCATGTAGGTATAGATCATTTGTATAGTGATAAAGATGATCAGATGCAGTCACTGATTCATCTAAGCTGTTAGACCCACATAGGATACTAGACCATCTAAGATGTCAGACCCACATAGGATACTAGGCCAGTTACTCTGTCGGACCCACGTAGGATACTAGAATAGATGTCAAACTGTCAGACCCACTTAGGATACATGTACAATAGTCATCACTGTCGAACCCACGGAGGATCCCAGTACAGAAGTCATTGTCGTCGAACCCATGGAGGATTTCAGTATGGTAGACGTCATCATCGAACCCACGGAGGATCCAAGTACGGTAGTTTTTTTCTTCGAACCCACGGAGGATCCTAGTACGGTAGTCACTGTCGTCAAACCCACGGAGGATCCTAGTACGATAGTCATCGTTGTCGAACCCATGGTGGATCCTAGAATGGTAATCAGTATCGTGGAACCCATAGAGGATCCTAGTACAATAGTTGTCGTCATCGAACCCACGGAGGATCGTAGTATAGTAGTCGCTGTTGTCGAATCCACGGAGGATCCTAGTACGATAGTCGCCGCAGTCGCCGCAAGCTCTAGGGTTTTCGCACACAGCACGCTCAATTTTGGGAGGGTCTGCACCTCGAGCAAAAGGGTTCAATACATCAACTTTCACGAAGTCCAGAGTTGATGTATCCCAATGTTCCGTCTCGTCAAAAGAGACACAATGTGATAGACGGAGTGTCAATCGGACGCCCGGTCTGAGAGTTATTGGCTTTTCCATTCAAGGGGCCCAGTTGGAATTACACTCATGCCAAACCCGGCCATACTCCAATATCATCCAAATCCCGCATAGATTATTCCAAAAGAACCATCTCATCAAATGGAAACCAACGTAGTTGATGGCATGTCAATCGGACGTCTCATCCTTAAGTTATAAGTGTTTCCGCTCCGAGGGCCCGGTTGGTTTCAGTTTCGAACCAACCTCGACATACCCAAACCTCACCAAAACCTTGAGTGTAATATACTTAAACGACTATCTCGATCCTCGAAATCCTATTCAACTGATGACGCTTCGATTCGAGGTCCATAGCTCACGTCATGGGAAAATAACCGAAAAAGATCCCAAAAAGGGGGGTCTGGTCCCGGGCCCACCCACCCTGGGTCGGCTCGAACCGGGTCAACCCGACCCGCGTCCGGGTCTGGCCCAGCTGGGCATGGCCCGACCCGCGTCCAGGTCTGGCCCGGCTGGGCATGGCCCGAACCGGCGGACAATCGCGGCTTGGCCATCCTGCCCGAGCGAGGGGGGGGAGAGACGCGGCCCCCTGGACAGCTGGAGCGACTTAATCGCGCGCCTCTTTAATTCTGGAAGGGCTTTGTCGTTTTGGTTCCACCCGCCGCCATGGCTCAGCCACGACGGCCTGTTCCGGCGGTACGCCGCTGCCACCAGACTCTGGCATCACTGCTTCCTTCTGCGGACCACCGGGTGCACTCCGGTGGTCCGTTTCGCCCACCATCTGTGCATATGATCATCTCTGGACCTGAACACCTCGGCAAAAGCTCCAACACACCATTGCAGTCCCGTTTCATCATCGCTCCTCAATCCACGCATAGACGAACAACCAGCGGAGGGTTTTCACTTATTCTTCGGCCCGAGCCCTTTGAATTAGAAGTTTTCAATCAATATTAAAGTATTCAAACTAAAACCATACCCGAACATAACCCTGCATTAGATTTGAATCCCAACCAACATGAACGAGCGATCTGCAGATCAACTGGGCAGAGGTTGTTCCACGTTCATCATTATTTCCTCAAAAAGGAAAGGAGAAATTCCATATAATTCCCCTACCTCAATAATCGACTTCTCACGTTGTCAAGCTATGGAAGAAGAGCGTCGCGCTAGATGGCTTTGCGGAGGACGGACGTCAATTCTGTGGACGTTGGGGTGCGTCTGAGGAGGAAGCGGCGTCTCCTCACTTTTTGTGGAGAAGAGGAAGGAAGGCACATCATTGTTCTTCAAATATTAGAGCGTTATTCATTGAGGGATAAAGTCGTTCTTCGTCGTAGGTGTTCTTCATTGAAGAGATCTACACTTTTCTCAAGAGCTCTCCCAAGAATCTCCCAACACAACGAGAGCCAAAACTAAAAATTTTAATAAGACTTCCCCCTATATTTTAAATAGAAATTCTATGTCAATTCAAATTAATTCAAAAGAATCAATCCATTAATTAAGAGTGTTGGAAAATAATAATTGGAGAGAGGGAGGTGCAAAGGATCCTCATATTAAATGAGGGAAGTTGTCAAAGAATTAAATAAGGGGAAATTAATAGATAGTTTAGGGGGAGTTATGGGGAGAGGAAAAGGTTAGGCTCATGTGGGCCCCACCTCACAAATATCCACTCATGTGGAATTTACCAACTTCCATAAATAAAACTGTGTTCCACAAGTTTTATTTATTTCATTCTAAACTCCAAAATATTAACTCTCAACCCACATAGAACACGACTGCCGTAAAGATTCCCTTAAGCGAATATCGACGCTGCGAGTTCATCGATGCCCTCTGATTTCAATTCCGAGCACCGGTTCAAAAGATAGAAAAACCTTCATGTATTTTTACTGAATGTACCCAAACAAAACTTTAGAAATTTATTTCGGGCATACCGGGCCTCAGAATCAAGTGTCGTCAGAATCCACAGACTCGTAAAATTCTATAGTATTTAAGAAAAAAATTTCCTTGAAATTTCTGGGTCTTTACACAATATTCATTAGACATGTCCAAAATTAATTTTCTTATATAAATTGGTGCACAAAAAATATTTGTATTCATTATAATAGTACCATCTCTTAATTAGTGATGTAATACTATTTTGGTTTTATATAATGTGGTTTCATCTGTCACCATTTCTTTCGAAGAGGTGAGGTGTGATACTATAATTGAGATACCTATTTAGAGAAAAACCATTTATTATCCATTATATTTTCTTCTATTACATTTACCCCTATGAAGCACAAATTACTAGTGAAATACCTTATAGGTTATCGAAATAATATTCTTATCTTATCTGCGTACCCTATCTTTTAAATTCATTACATGGTAATTGTTTAAAATAAATGTGATGGAATCAAGTGCAATATATGTTGTTATGATGATGAGTGATATTTTACGAGAGGTTTTGGGTAGGTTTAAATCTAAATCAATGACTATAAGACATATTTAATATTTTAATTAATTTGATTCTTACTAAAAAAAGTAAAAAATATAAATAAATAAAATAGATATGACTTCTAAAAATTCATTGTATATGTTTTTACGACTCATGATAATCAATAAATTAAATTATTATATTTCATAATTCATTTTTTGTACATACATATCATCCCATAGTCTATAGGATTTTAAAATGTAAAAATAAATAAACTAAAAAAAATTAAAAAATCAAGAGAAGTTATGCTTCATTTTACTTATAAAGGCATTACTGGTAGAATTGTTTGTAAAAGGGTAAATTTTGTGAGCGATTCATGAATTGGTACTTTGAGTAAGGGAAATCCATTTTATTTGGAATTATTGATTATATTTCTTATTTATATACTAAAGCTTCCTGTTTACAGCCAATGAATTCAAAAAATCAAACCCAACATCCATTTTCCAAAATGAAAATGTTTTTAAAAACCACTTGAATGCCATTAATTTTTTTTCAATATCATGATGAGTTAGGGCGATACCAAGCTGATGTTATAAATTTCATTATGTTGACAATATTTTTTATATTATTCCAAATAAAGAGACGATTGAGGTGAATCCATTATGTGGTTGGTTTTGACATGTTACATATATGAATTATATATTTTAGTCAAATTTCTAAATGATAGAATAAGATAGAAGGAAAATTTATTCCTTAAATGAGAAAAATACAAATTCAATATTTATGATAATTTTTTAAATTATCCGTCCAATTATTTTCATGATGTTGGTTATGGATTTTTTATGTTTTTACTTTTATTCAAGAAGAATTAGGGTATAGGGGTGATAAGAACCATAATTTCATAAACATTCTTCATAATATCATATGATAATTCAATATATTTTAATTAACAGTTTCAAATAAATAAAATTTTATTGTTTAACACATACAATAAACAATAATAGGTAAATAAAATAATTTATTATTTTATTTGATATATTAATTTTGAGATTATTATAAACTCAAGGCTATTTTGAAATAATTTTTTACATAAATAAAAAGACTATAGATTATTAAACATGTTTTACATGATCTTAAAATTGGACAAATTGATATCACATATGATTATATTTTAATTCTGGTAGTTGAGTTAGTTTAACTCCCAATAAAATGGTTTTCAGGTGATTGAATCAAATAAAAACATCTCAATTAATAATAATTAATTTTGGATCCACACTACATCATATTAAATGTATTACAATAGAACCAACATTAGAATAAATCAACCCAAATATGGTATATGACATAGTAGACTTAGGATTTCAATGTTTTCATTTAATTAACTATGACCATCATGAATGATATAGATTATAACTAAGAATGAATATTTTATGCATCAGAATAAAAACGTAGAATGTGAAATCAGTAATGAATTAATATGATAGTATGTGAGCTACATTAAAATAACCTACAAAATTCTATAGTGGTTCCAAAAAATTCAATCCTACATCATACTCAACACATAATTTATCTTGATATATAAGGTTTTCCAATATTCCATGTATGAGTAACACCAAGGAAGGAATTACATTCATTTATGAGTAGATTTATTTAATATAGAATATGATACATGGTTTTTAGAACCTAAATCTGGGATGAACATAATATCTCAAAAAAACTATTCCTGGGAACATTTGAATACCCTGGAACGTTAATCATTGATTGAAATAGTCTACTAAATCCCTTTGATTCATCGCAACTACATGTGGACTCTATGAAATAAAAAATAGAAGAAGAAAATATTCAAAACACTAAATTTATTACAATTTTTGGAATATAATAATCAATTCATGCCATGATTCATGCATTCAAGTATAAGGAATGAAATACATGCAGGTATGTTTGTAGAATTTATTAGATTAATCATGGAAGAATATTTATAGTGCTTAAACCTCAAAGAAAATGGTGACCAGGATAGAGTCTATTCTCACATGTGTAATGATCCCATGATTCAAGAGAGATAATGAAAATATAAATATATCCATTAAAATAATTATAAGATAAATATTATTTGAGTTCATTTAATCCTATAGAAAATAAGATTTTAACACATTCAAAATATCATATAATTTTTCTTTCTATCTCATTTTCTTGGATGTTGGTAGTGTCAAGGTGATGTTTTTTTAAAATTTTAGTTAATGTAAAGAAACCATTGAAATCATAGTTTATGGAGCTACACATTATTTATGTGTTTTGTTTTATTTTTTATCATTCTTTTGTTTTTCACATTTCTTATAGCGGTGTGTTTTTTATCCAAGGGATAATGGATTCCACTAGATCATTAGATAATCCCATGATGATGAGAGTGTAAATGCTAAGGGGGAATGGCCCACTCTCCATATAAATCTACAACATTTTATATTTTGATACTAAATTAAACCACATGTTTCCACTCATCATGTAAATGACATAAAATCTTGAGTGAAGTGTTTGATATGAGAGTATAGTGGGAATATTTTAGAAGTAGGAGGATTCGTGAGTGTCCATTGGTATGAATGGTTATTTATTTTGTATGAATCCATTTAATTGACCATTTAATTTTATATAAAGTGTGAAAAACAATATATATTTAGAGTTAGTTAATAAAAACACCAATTCAATGTAGACTATGAATGAATGGATCTATAGTCTCTTATGTTCAACCAAATTTCACACTTTATTATTTATTTTTCTTCTTTTTCATTCATTTAAATATCAAAATGGTCCCTGTATCTTGATTAATTTTTTCAATTATTTTAAAAATAAATTTAAAAATAAGAAAATAATTTAGAATTAACTATGTTATTTATAATACTCACTGGGAGAAAACCCTTAATAACACTATTGTATAATCTTCGTGAATTATAAATTAACTTTGAATAGATCCATATATTAGGTTCTTTGTTAACCTGGAGCGATTTTTGAGGTGGTTCTGAAGATAAAATTAGGCCTTCTAGACATCCATTTTACCTTATATTATTTAAAATCAATTGGGTCAGAATCACTCTCTATGGATGAATCATTTACATAAGTTTAAATAAATTATAGAATATTTTAGGACATTTATTGAGGGTGATTTAAAGTAAAATATTGATGTCATTAAATAAGATATAAAACCAAAATGTTTGGAATCTTTTTCAAAAGAACATATTGAGTTATGAAATTTTATATATAATTTAATTTGGGAGAGTATTTGGAGCATGAAATAATTATTACTACATGTTATGGGGATGTTCTATTAGTTGAAGAACTCTTTTAAAATCTTCCAATACTTATACTAACAATAAGCTTACATGATGTTATGAATGAATAAAAGTGTTTCAAATTGAACCATAACAATGAGATTATACAAATAATGATTAAAATTGCATCCATTTTATTCACACTAAAATATTATGTGAATTTATTTTCTTTGACAATGATAAATCAATTTATTAGACACACGATTTTGGTGGTAATGTATAATCCAAGTAGGTGGTTTATTCTTTGACTAATGGACTCATTAAAAAAACAATAACATGATATTTTATAATGTTATTTCATGTGTAACAGGTATTTTAAAAATTATTACATAACAGATATTTGTTTTTATTGTGAAATAACCATGGATATTATTCATTCCATTTCATGGGAGAGGTTTTCATACAAGTTTTGATGAGGGAGGTGGTAAATATGATTTATTATAGGGAAAACAGTAATGGTCAACTATTTTATTCTTTATCAAATAAAATTATAAAAGCACCAATCAATGAATAACCATTAAATGATTATAATAATAACAGACAAAATTTTAATTTGAACCCATTAATTAATATTATTATAATAAAATTAGAGAATTTCCTTTCAATTTTGTTCATATAGTTAATTCAGTTATAATTGTATATTCCTTATTGGAAAATGTGAATGATTCCATTAAAAATATTATTCAAGATGAATAGAGGTTTGAAGAGAAATATATTAGTACTACTTGTGCATGAGGAAGATATGTTACTAGGAAAATTAATCAATAATACAAATATTATCAACAATAAGTATAAAATCCTCTCCATGGAATAAATAGTATACATCTAAAAGAATACATCTCACTGAAATTTGACATTTAGGAGGTGGGTTTCATTAAAACCTTGCAAAAAAAACTTTATAATATTTTTCAACTATATAGGGGTGGAATAGATATATAAAAACAAAATAACTTATAGAATAAGAATGAGGAAGATCTGAAGGACATTGTGGTTGGATATATTTTGGGGTTTAAACAATGATCTTAATCAATTACATGATTGTGTATGATATGTGGATTGTAAAACTCAAAACAATATAAATAATATCACCCAATGGGGTGGTATTAAATTAAAATTGAATTATTTTTTATCTTATTTATAATTTCATTTTGTTTAATAATAGCTCGATAAATTTATTTCATATGTTTTTATATAGTTTGGAAGGTGTAGAACCACACACAACTGATTGAAGTGGAACATATTCTATTGTACACATTTAAAAATAAACATTCAATTGGGTTTTAGTTATTATTTTTGGAAAATTAGTATTTGATTATTTTATATTTATAGTTAATAATTATATGATGTCATATTTTAAAAAAAAATTGTATTAAGGGAAGCATGCATGGGATGGACACATCACACTAAGGATAGGTTTCTCATTTCAGTACTTTTAGATTATACTTATTATTCCATTTTTATCATAACATTTACAAACATATTCTATATTTTTATTTAATATAGTGATAAATGAGTGGGGGGGGGAATGGTCTTCCATTTTTATTAGGTCATAAATTTTTAAGTTGGTTTTGGGTTTATTATTTTTTTCTTCTTTTTTCATTATTTTTAGGACCACATTTAACTTATGTGAAATATTTGATAACCTTTATTTTTTTTTCTTTTATAAGGAAAAATAATTAATTTATAATAAAATTAGTTCATATATGTGTTGAAATAAATAATTTTTGTTATATTAAATACATTCCTACAAGTGTGATTGATGTTTAAATCAATTGAATTTTTAAAATTTATGAATTATTTTATTTCTCTAAGAGGTAATTCAGACCCATTTTAAATATTCTTCCTGTTAATCCCTATTCATATGTTGACTCATGTATTGTTGGATATCTAGAACATTGTATTGTCCTTTAAAAATAAATTAGAATGAATGTGTTTGTAGATATCATTTAGGTACTTATTTTTAATAAACCCTTAGTTTATCCATTGTAAGATATACCATTAAATTTTCCCTTATTAGTCCCCTATTATACCTGAAATTAAAAATGATTTATCCAAATTAGAATATTATCTTCCCTCCCTACCCACAATTGTGAATTAATTACACTATTGTTGTTAAAAATGAGTTTTCACGAATCATATAATCTACGTATTGTTTGGTGGATGCGTGACACCATATGTGAGTTATGGGGTTGGTTATTAATTAATTGAAGGACTATAATCCCTATATCCTATTATGGTCTTTTTGATTCCCAATGAGAAAAGAAAAAAAATTAATTCCATGTAAATAGAGTAAGTTTTGTCAAATTAATTATATCCATTTTAATGAATCATGACCCTCATGAAATGATTGTGTGGTGTCTAAGAATTCATTTATTATAAAAACACAAAATATCACACTAAAATAAATAAGAAAAATGTATTTTCATATATTTTTTAAGGAATATAGAGGAACTATCCAATATTTTAGTTGATATTTCATCACCTGTGGTCATTTTTGAAAATGGGAGATTAAGTGACTATTTAATGTGTTGGAACTTTGAGTAAGGTATTATCATTTTTTTTTGAATGGATGGTAATTTTCTATATTTAAGGATCCAATCCTCACCTCTGTACCATAAATTTATAAAATATTAAACCCACAAACCCCTATAAATGATTAAAACCTATAAAAAATATTCATTGTTCTAACAGAATTATTTTGGTATTGTGTAAAGTATGTAGAAACTACTAATCCGAGGTTATTACATTCATGATATTAATATGGATATAAATTTTAATAATTTTCAGAAATTATATATTATTTAATTTTTTCATTGTGTGGTAAGTTACAATATATGAAATAGGTGAAATAATAAACATAAACGAATTTAAATATTATAAAAGGAAAAAATATAAATTGATTTTATAGATGAGACATGATGAATTCCTTCTTGAATATAATTTTTAAATTGTATCACCATTTATTATTTATGGGTTTCTATTCAAATATTAAGTTTTCCCCAAGAATCCAAAAATAATAAGTGATAGAGATTTCTAAAAACTATAATTTCATAAATTCTTACATAAGTTCATATAAAAAATCCAAACATTTTAAATATAAATTGAGTTAGAGTTATAAAATATTTACTGAAATTATCATAATTTATTTGTAAAATTATTAATTTAATTTTTTTTTCAATATATTCATTCTTATGTTATTCTATAATTAAAACTAAATAATATTATCAAATATATGAATTATGGGTTTATAAATGATTAAAAAGCTTTCACGTGAGATTAAAAAGGGAAGAAGCCATGTCTTGTGAAACTAAATATCAACTCTCGAAGCTGCATGAGGTGAGGTCCTTGGAAACAATACTTGCATCCAATTGTGTTAATTGAAAATGATCATGTAAAAATCATCAATCGTGGACCCATGTCATGTCTGTTTAAATGGGTCACATTGAACCTCATGTCAGAATAGATCTGGATGACATCAAGCTATGTTATATTATACTAATTATTTAAAAAGTAGCATTAGATAAACTATGTCTTAAAAAATGTTATATTTAAATGTCAACATTCCTTTTAAGGATAAATCATCAAAGAAGGAATTTAAACCCCTGATGCATGGCCTCTATTATTGTGATCTAGTACAAGATATTGGAAACCTTCTATTATGAAATAAAATTACAATGACCCATCATAATAATTCATACCCACATCATATTAAACATGCTCTTTAACTACAATTGATATGTTCTCCAATTTGATTCTTATAAATAACCCCATATAATTACCAGATTTTATCTATAACATGATTTATCATATTATTTATATGATTATCTATTTTCTCTACCAAAAACCAAGACCACCAAATGAACTTAAACAATATATAAAGAGGAACATTAGAATACTCAAGAAGTTCTATAAGTGATCGATAAATTGAACCAAAGCCTTTCAATTAATCATTAGTAAACATGGATTATATGAATGCAATTCCAGAATTAGAAAATATTACCAATATAGATTGTTAAAAAAATTTCAGAAAATATTTATGAAGTCAAGAACCATATTTGTAATACAGTATTAAGGAATCAAATTCAAATGGGGGTATTCAGTGAAGTGGTTAAAGGAGTAGGGAAATAATATTTTTGAAGTTGGAATCTCCTGGATTCTAGGGACATGGATTGAATTAGTACCTATATTTGGAGTGATCTCATTATTCAAGAGAGATATCTGGGTTATTGTAAATATTTTAGAAGAAGAAGATGTTCACTATGATCAAGGGTTATATTATCTCTAGTAATAGGTTAGTTTTACACAAGCCAATCAATTTCATTTTTTTATTTTTTATGGTGTTTGGGAGGGTAGAGGTAATGTGATATATATTTTTTATTATATTTATGGAAACATTAAAATGATTGGTCTATGGATTTTCTTATTTTATCAAGAGTTTTATTTTAGTTTTTTCTCTTATTTTTCATTTATAAATTGCACAGTAGATAGTTATAGAGTAAATGAAGATTGTAAATCACTATATCATCGAGAAATACCATTATGGTTAGAGTATTAGTTATGAAGAGGAAGGATCGACAATTAATTCATATTTTTATCCCTTCACATTTTATTCACTATTTAATCATTTAGGATCCCCTTTTTGAGAACACAACACATATAGTGAATCGAGTTGTGTGAGTTGAGATTATAGTGTGAAGGAATCATTTGTAATAGGAGACATGAGTGTGTGTTACAAAAGACACTCATGTGTGATGGATGCATATATTTATTTTATCAAAGAATTTTATTTGAAAAAATAGTACAAAATCAGGATAGCATGTGAGATAAAAAATAAATTCATAGTGTAATATGCCTGAATGGATCTTTTGTGAACCCAGTTTCCCCCCTCTCATGCTTACATAAAAAAATTATTTTATTTTCCTTATACTTTCAAGTCCATGTCTATCAAATTACTAGTTTGAGTTATTCTATTTTTTACTATGTTTTTTAAATTTTATAGATCCATATTTTTTTGGTTTGAAGTGTCTTATAGGATTTTTAGAAGTTATCATTGCATTTTGGTCATTAATAGTTCTATCACAACATTTTTGTTGGTGTGGTAGTGGTCGTTTTGCGGAATTGTTCACCATAGGGAGAGAAATATCTAGGGATGACCTTTTTGATAAGTCATCCTAGTCTCACACTCTAATGTAAAATGATAATTTTATTTTATTTACAAACTACCTTTGAAATGATGTGACATTGATCTTTATAAAAATACATATATTTAAAATAATTTTTATATCATAAAAATTAAATCTAAAATAATCTCACAATACCCAGAATAGAAAAATTTGTGTATTTGAGGACATTTATATAAGAAATAAATTTTACAATACTCGAAAACATTTCTCCATAAATAAATCAGATTGGACCCCCTTCTGGAATCCTCGTAGGTTAAATTCATATTCATGATAGATGGAATGGAAACCTAGGAATGGGTGAGAAAAAATGATCCATAAGGTAAAGAATATTATCAGATCATCAAAGGTTATATAATTTGAATATGATCAAACATGAATAGGGGAGAAATAATTGAATGTAATGAAAATTTAATAGTATGTGTTCTCTTTAAGTGGAGATAAAAGAAAAATTAATCATAAATAAACAACATATACCTTCTAGATAGATTGTGGATCCATGAGATAATAAGATGATTCATGGATAATAATCGTAATAATATGGAATAATAATGTAATATACCCATTAAAAATAGTGTAATATTTAACCTTATCACAAATATAAGAATAGGTAATGTCACCTCCATGAGTAACTACTTGAACACACATTTATAAGACATCATAATTGTACTCTCATATACATCACCATCGTTAGTCACACAAAATCTCCCATGATATTGAGAAAACAAAATTGTAACCATGTATACATAACCATTATGATTAAATTACTCATACTAATTCTTGGAAATAAACTCAATCATGTTTAGAAATTATTCATCACATTTAAGAGTCCCTAGATACACTCATGTTAGGAGGAAACATTTATTTACAACCTCATATACATGTCTCATGAGTAATAAAATTCCAACCAATTCATTTGATAAAGATATAGGAACCCACACTTATATAATTAATACATTTTTTCACCACATGACAATAATAATTCATCATATTATAAGGAACCCTTGTAAATGAGAAACCATTTTCATAACATTTTGAGATAGTATCACAAAAATTGACATTATGAATGTAAACTATTGATGTCTAAAATAAAATCAACCCAAAATATTGTTTAGTTTTAACATTCAAAGAGATATTAATGAGAAATATTTTCCTTTTAAACAAATTCTTTTGTCGTATTGAAAAATGGATGTTAAATTAAAAAAAAAATTTAGAAAATTATTTTAACGTTGCCATAAAAGATTATATTATTGTTACTATGATAAGGTATTTTTAAAAAGTGTAGTGAAATTTTTTTAAATATATTTATTATAAAATTGAATTTTAATTTTAGATATTTTTAAATTCAATAAATACTATCTCAAAGAGATTTATGGTGGATGATAATACAAAAAAGGTGTAAGTAAAACCTTTAATATTTTTAAATTACATTTTTTGGAATCCAAATTTTACAAAGGGTATTAAAACGTTAGTTTGTGAAGATAATACTGAAAAAAAATATACCACTAACAATAACATTTATTTGAATTTTAAAATTATTATATTAGAAAATTGAGAGAATAAGAAACATTTATACAGATGAAAATGAGTGTATTTGGGAAGGATATAAATTATTCTCAACAATAATATACGTATATTAGAATGAATTTAACAATAGAAATGGAATTTAAATTAAAAAAATCATTTTTTTCTTGACTGGAAGATAAAATACCATATAATAGGATTTAATTGTATAATAATCCTATCATGGATGACAATCATACATGTTGAAACATAGTAAATCAAATGAAGGTGGTTCAGTTAACAAAATTTCTTACAGCATCATTATCTTTTGAATTAGAAATAAATTAACGTTATTAATTTGAATGATTTTTAAATCCCATGAATTTAATGAAGAAAATGAAAAAAAACATTCCTAGTCTGTATAAATATCAAAGGAAATTAAAAAATGGTATATGAGTCATGCATCTTAATGGAAAAAATTAGATGATAAAATCTAATATTAATTACCAAATTTGAAAACAATTATTTAACATCATGTATAAAAAGTAACCATCATAGTAAATTTTTTAAATAAATATTGATTCATATGACCTTATATAAAATTTATTTAAAATAATTCATTTCAAATATATGGTTTATAATTTATTTTCATTATTAGTTGTTATTAGTTTTGATTGTTTTTTTTTCATATTTCATAATGACAACATCAATTCATATTTGTAGATTAAATGTTACTCATTCTGATATTATTATAGGTCATGTAATAAATATATTATAATGATTTATGATGTTTTATATAAATTTAATAATTAATTTAATTATGATTTGTGAAGATAATTTCATTTTACGAGATAGTTTAAGACATATATGATGATTGAAATGGTTGTACATAAAAAATGAGTTAAAAATTATTTAAAATTATATAATAATAGAAAAAAATTATATTTCAATAATTTAATATAAAATAATTGAATTGAATTCCCTATATATTCATGACATAAATTTATAGCATTGTTCATATAGGAGGTTAAACTGACCTAAACAGAACATGAATTAATTTATGTGAGATCATGGTTAAGAAACTTATTCCTTTAACATAGTAATATTATAAAAAAATTAATGATATTTTTTTTAATTTTTTTTCAGGTGGTGTGTTATATTTTAAGAAATATTTACCATGTTAATATTTTTAGATGAATAAAATATGATGCTATGTTGGGGGGACATTCTGTAATAAGACATGAGCGACGTTTATGTATTAAATAAAGTTAAAGAAAGGTATGAATGGGTCTATAATTTTTATAATATTTATACTCCTAAAAATATCATAATAATATATTAAATAACCAATTTAAACAATCCTTTATAGGAGGATATGTAAAACTAATCATGTAAAATAATGTGGACGTAGTATGAAGGAAACACATGTGTCATTTTTACTTTTCTAATTGTTGAGGGGAGAGTAAAAACCATACTCTGAGGAAAATTATAACATTTTAGTGTTGTTATGATACTATGGTAATTATTTAAAGATGGTTAGATTATATGAATTGGAGAAAAAATAATAAATAAATAGAATAGAAAGAAAACAGAGTAATTGAGAATCATGCTATACTTTTTAGATGTTCTCTATTGAAAATTAGATTAAAGCTATGAGATGTGGTATTTTAAAAATAATAAAAATAAAGGATATATATGGGTTTTTTGTGTTGAAATTTTTAATTTTTTAGGTCAAATACAAGTGGATTTGTGTGTGAGGAAAAATGGGGTGGTGATGGATAATTTTATATGTGAGATGAGTGACATTTTTATAATAATTTTAAAGGAAATGTGTTTATTGAAAGGTTAGGTGGATTAGAAATTTTTTTAATCATTGAGTGGAATAATGGGTAATTTCATTAAATCATTGAAAATATATTTTAACACATTTTTAAACTTATTTGAATGAAATTTACTCATATTTTTTTTTAACATTTATGATTTTCAGAATTAATATTAGTCACTAATTTTTTTGAATATATTTTGCATTTAATACCTTAAAATATCATGTAACTTAATAAATAATTTAGACATAATTATTCAATATTATAATATATTTTTTTGAAATAAAATTTATTATGGTGATAAAAAATATCTTTTTTATCATCACACATAACTGGTAAAACAAGTTTTTACGAAGTCAATTTTTATTCATAATAATTATAATTAAGATAAAATAAAAATCTTTGGTAAATTATATGGAATTAATTGGTTTATTATTAACCCAATACAATTTCTGTGTCTTCAAATGTATTCAAAATTTGAATTCAACCTTATGAAAACATTATTAAAATAAAAACATGAAATATGGTTTTTGTTAGAAAAAAAGATTCCCAATTTTTCAAAATTTTAAACAAGGTATTTCTATGTTAGACTAAGTATTTTTAAATGAAAAGTTTTACTCCTATAAAATAGTAACAGACATAACATTTTTTTGTAATTTTTTTTCATTCGTAGATAATTGTAATGTAAAAAACCTCATGATATTAAGAAAAATATATGTCTCACTATTCAGTTGAAAGTCAAATATTTCTAATAAATCACAATAATATACCATAATATAGTATTGAAAATATGAATTAAAAAAATATTGTTAATTTATAAGATTAAAAATATAAAATTAAAAATTTGTAAAATTTACAATTTTAAATAATGATAAAAAATAAAAAAACAATATTATGGAAATGAAAAATGACATTTTTATGTGTTATAACTATTATTCCATATCAATTTATAATGTAAATAATCTTAATATAATAGCTGATATGTAATTATATTTTTAAAGTATTCAATTTAATTTATTAGGATAAAATCTACCATATTTCAAAGAAAAATTATTTTAGAAAGGCTAAAAACATTAATTATTTATCCTTTAAATGTAATATATATTAATCATGTAAAATAATTTTATTTAAAAGAGGTTTATTATTATTATTATTGTTTTATTATTATGAAAATTCATTTAATATGTTTCATGACATTTTGTTTTGGTTTTTGTGGGGAAAATTTTAAATCCTTATAGATTTATTTAATGGAAAGACATATAGTAAAATATTTGGGTGTCATATTCACCCCCTCAAGTAAATTATATTCTTAAAATTTTAATTTCTAATCATTATTGAAAAAGTTATTGGTGTAAATAAGATTGACAAAAATCAACAACTTATTTCTATTGTTGTATCATTAATATTAACTTTGGTAAGACATGGAATCTGATCAATTCTTTTACAATAAAGATATAAAAATATTGATTTTCTCCTGAACCATTTCAGTTAAATACTCCACAGAATTTGGTGTTAACTAATATCCAGAAAATTCAATTTTTTAAGAGAGTTTATAGTCATATTTTCAGTGATAAGTTTTTATATGTTTATTTGAGATATGATATCTGATGTCCTTAGTTTTTTAAAATGGAATCCATTTGGAGTATGAAGAACCTGGCCCAAATACCCTATCAAAGAGGAAATTCACACGAATTTTAACATATCCCATGGGCCTTCCTGAACCCCATGACCAAACAAACTGCACTCGGGCATAAAAAAATGTCCACAATCTCACAGAAAATAATTAAACAACATGGAATGCAGACACACACATATATATATTAGAGATAATCATAAATAGAGATACATATATACCATAATTGAGAGAAGGTAGAGAAAATTATATATCTAAAATGCATTAAAAATACCAAAGTACTGGTCCAAATATAAGAGGATACTATAACAAGGACCAACTAATCCATGTGATTGCATGGGAAAAATCCCAACGCCTCACCACCTACTACCTATATAGAACTGACATAAAACCTTACCAATACACTATGGACCCTTTCCTTACCTTACATCAAATGAAATAAAATTTTCCATATATCCACAGAGGGGTGCATAGGGTGTCATCTAATAGGCTTATTAGGATTCCACACACATGTTACATAATATTCCTTGGTACAATAATCTAAACAATACCGTAGTTTAATGAAAACTAGGAATGATAAAAAATTTAAATATTGAATATCAAATTCTTGGAAATAATTTCAATATTCCTATTTGTCATATTTCCCAATAATTATAGGTAAAATAGTTTTAAATATTTTCTATAAATAATTAAATTATGATATATTAATTCCAATAAAATCATGTGCCACATATCATTTTAAATACATGGTAAGAAATAGATTAATCCAAAAGCAATGGTAACATCACACTATGAATCACACATAGATTAGGATTTCTAGAACATTTGTACCCCTATCATCGGTGATCATGAACATCGACCTTATAGATATATGATTTAAATCTAGAACATATAGGTACACCCTAGAAACTTTACGTCTAGAAAAGTCTATCCAATCCAAATAAAAAATGACTTTGGAGAATAAGAACACACCATGATTGGACCCCCCTTATAGTGTAAATGAATGAGGTTATTAATAATTCATTCACCTAAGAAACTATATATTCTCATGCAATAGATTTTATAAGCCATTTTAGAAAAACCATTCATTGAAACCATTCATAAAACAATTTCAAAATACCTTGAAAATAATTTTTCTTTTTCCAATACCAAGTAAAACCATATTTCATCCAAACCCATTTTGATAGACAAAAAATTCCATCCATTAGTGATACCATTTATTTTAAAATTAATAAAAATAAATTATTAGTTTATTTTATCGAATTCATGAATGTGACATTACCACCCACCCAAAAACATAGGCCACACACACCCAAAATGGGATCTATTTCAAGAATGAATGAAATGATGATAACTGAGGAACTAGAATCAATCCTCACATCATATAATTCAATTGTTTTACTGGAATGGTTATAAAATAGGAATGATTAAAACCTACATCAATGAAACATACCCACCACAACACAACCAACATAAGTAATAGTATATATAGGAATATTATATTATGGATCTACAATGAAATAATAAGACTCATCATCATATATCAAAAATTTCAATAACATTTCAAAACAATTCTTCTATGATAAAATGTTTAAAAATTTGTTGGGCTACTTGCCTGGAACAAACCATCACAACTACAATGATAGTCAATCGCCGAATAAAATGATTTGGAAGGGTTATAGGTCTCAAAAATCATCCCTAGGATCCTATATGATGAGAAAAAAAATCACGTTGATGAATTAAATAATATATTAATCATATGAACCCGAAAAAAACAACCCATGTTGATTAAAAATCATGGAATCAATTTTTACAATGAGTAATCTATGAAACCCAAATACACCCAATAACCTATAACATTTTTATTAAAACCATTTTTTACCAATACATGGTGTGAACTAAATAGATTGCATGTAATCCTTTCATGATGTGTACCAAACTCATAACATCTTCCAGGATGCCATTACATGATTTTTATTTCCCCTGCATGTCGCAAAAAGTCTAGTTTTTAGCAGAATACTCAAAACCCATTCTTGTGTTCTAGGAACTCAAGGAAAATATCATTTAACAAATTTATAACTGAACTCAAATAATTCAAAAAAAAGATTACATACCTAAACATTAGATAATTTATCTGAACAATTTATCCTCATACTCGACTGTCCCAGCACGCATCCAAATAAAGGGGAAAATGAATAAATAGAAAGGTATTACCTGAAATATGGAAACAGGATGTTAAAAATGAACCAACTTTAGACTTTCATCCAATGGAATTCATGTAGAAAAATTATGTTTGGTAAATAGGTGGGTCCATTTCCCCCTCATCAATGACATTTTCTCCCATGTCATTTTAGAATCTTATCTATAATGTCATAAAACTCAGAATAATAGAATCGACTTCCCATCCAGGACTTTCACTCAAGAGTCAATGATCTCCACCAGCTTCTCTACAATATATTCAAATAGATTTAACTCATTCTAATCCCAAAATAAAATGTTAGAGGGATCATTATGAATTTACTAAGTTGAGATATGAGGGAAACATCATGAATATCTGTTAAATGATCTAATATTTCCAACTGATTGACAACTTGTCCAAGCTATTATGTGACCTCAAACTATCCAACATATCTCAGAGCCAATATAACCTCTTTTCGTAGATAACAGTGAAACGACGAAGGATAAACATTGATGAAAAACTAATCACATAAAAAACTATAAAAAAGGTTCCAATGATCCTCATAAGATATCTATCAACATTTATCTGTAAAAATATGATGAAATGTTTACTAAATCATCACCGATGTGTCCTGAACAAGACTCAGTTGCACAAATGTTTCTTCACCCACCACTTTCCATAAAAATGGTGACATACATTAGTGTCCAAAAAATCATTTAAGAAAACCATTATGATCAATGATAGAAAATATTTGTTATAAGAAAACTCCACAGGTCCCTAATAACTTTCCAAAGATTCCCCAAAATCGAGATATAGTCATAGAGCATATCCTCAATGATTTTAATAGTAAATCCATCGAATTATATGGATGTGGATTATATGAAAACTAAACATGATCTGAGCCCCCTTTTCAACATGGATAATTCTTTAGAACCTTAATGTAATCAATTTATCCCTTTCTAATATCATGGCATAAGTAAGACCATATAACAAAACAACTTCCAATACATATAAATTAACAATATTTTCAACTAGTGTTGTGTTCCTAATTCGATTAAATGAGATGGCTTTTTCAAATTATCCATCACTACCCAGATAGAATTAATCCTTTAGGGAGTCCATGGAAACTTAACAACAATATCCATGGACACCTCTTCCCATTTCCAAACTAACACTTGAAGAGGTTGGAGTGGACCAGATGATTTCAGATGCTTTTGACTTTTTTTATTGGATAGTGTAATAGTGGGACACATAATTAACCATGGTAGACTTCATACCTGGGAACCAGAATCACCGTCCCATTCCATAATAAATATTCAATGTTCCCAGATGAATGAACCATTAACAACTACGATATTCAAACGAAACTAAGATCCTCAAAAAATGTTGGGGAGGCAAAAAGTATCCCAAATAGAGTAAACCATTTTAAGAGAGATACCATCTCAAAGTGGTCTCCCAATCATAAATGGTGTATTTAATTCTTAGGGATTCAATATACAACTATTGAATCTATAGAACATCTTCAAGGCGAGATGATGATAACTAAATGCTTGTCATAACCATTCAAAAAATATCCTCTTGAGCATCTTGGTGCATCTAATAAAAAAACCCATAAGGTTTTATTTCTGTTTTTATTTAGAAACATTATGTAAAGGTCCATTCTTACTAACAGAATCTACAAAAATAATTCAATTCCCCAGTTATAGGTTATATTGATGTCAAAATTCTAAATTTATTTCACCCACCAACTTTATCAATGATTTTAGTCCTCATGAGATAAGATAGATATCAGAGTCTTATGTTCAGAAAAGTCTATAAGCCTCTACACGAAAATATAATTCCTCTAAAACATAAACATATTCATAACCATTTCAATATCTAAATCATGAGTGGGTAATTATTCTCTTTAGTTAGAATCCTAATATAGCCTTATTCTATCCCATGCTAATCCTACATAATCATACAACGCAATGTAACACCATAAGAATCATAGAAAACCACGAAACCTATACCATTATGAGTTAATAATATAATAAAATCTGATTTCATAGTCCCTTTTATATTTTCAAAAACTGAATTAAACTTTTCATCCCATATGACGATCACACCTTTCAGGGTATTATAATTCAATGATGAGGCTAAATTTGATAAATCTTTAATGAATCGTTAATAATAGAAAGTGGGGTCAGGGAATATTTATATCTTAATGAAACTTTTTGGGTCTTATAATGTCAATATAGCATTCAACTTCTTAGTAAAAATAGATAATCCATGATCAGAAATCGCATTTCGTAAGACAACACTTCTAAGACATGGAAATTAATTTCTGAAAGATTCCCATCCATTCAGTGACCTCTCAGGATATCTAGAAACATACCCAAATAGTGATCATGATCATGCTCTAATATTGAAGAAACCAAAATATTATACATGAACAATACCATGAATGTTTTGACATTCAAATGTAATATCCATTCATCAAATACATAAAAACTAATAGAGCATTATTTAGAAAAAACAACATCACTATATATTTGGAATGTATATACCTTTTCATGATATTATTCATCTATATTTCAGATTCCCAAAATCTAAGATATTGATGACTTGGATGAATATCAATTTTTGGAAGAAAAAAAACTTTTACCCCATTAACTGATTAAAAAATCATCTACATGAGGTGTATGATACAAATTCACAACAATAACACTATTCAACTTCAGATTATCCATTAATAATTACAGTGACACATCTTCATTCTTGTAAAATAGCATAGGGGATTCTCCAGGTGAAAACATAGGGTAAAAAAACCTTTCACAATCAAGTCATCCAACTGAATTATTATCTCTTTTAACTCTTCCTGTTCAATATGGTTAGAATGTATTGAAATTATTTGCATACATTGATCCTGACTAATTGTAAACTTTACTTCTCTCTCTAGAAAAAATCAATTGAAACCATTTACAAAAACATCATGAAAATCCGAAATAGAATTGGGAAGATCAAAAAAATATGAAAATATATCATACTCAAATGATACAGCAGACAACAAACTTATAAATACTAGTATAGAAGGTCCTACATGACTGGAAATTTTATAACACTCTTCCTAAAACACCCATGAGATCCCATGAGACATAATAAATGAGACACACTAATGTTAATAGTAAAACTTAACATAATTACCATCAATATAATCTAAATCCATCAGGACGTTAAACATATCCTATCCAAGAAAAAGAAAATTTCAGACCACTCCTCATCAGTTATTGATAATGAAAAAAAAGTCACTAAAACCAAACTCTATCCCCTTCCTAATAGGTACCACTAAATCCATTAAAAATACCTAATCTATATTACAATTCTAATCATATAAAAAATAGCTAGAAATAAATTATTTGGAATCACCATTATCAATTAATTAAATTTTAATAGAAGGAGAAATAAATATGGAACCTCTCCCTATTAGAGGACCCACATCTACCTCCACTGGAAACTCATCTATAATGTAAAGGTGTGTCAATCATCAGGCATTTGGATGAATCCCAATTGTTTTTAAAGAACATGAAAAAAATTTAGTAGCCTTTGGAAAAAATGATCACTGACCACATCTAGAAACATACATAGCCTAAGAAAAATGATACAGATGACCATAACACAGAAATCTATTGCACATATTTTTTGGTGATGGAACAGAATGTAGGGTGTTTCCAACGTATCTATACTAATAGATTGTTATTATCACTCTTCAAGTTGTAAATATATTTTTAGAGGAGAACAACCACTGTGAACCACCTCTATCACTCCTATGATTAACGTGTAACTTCTGCTTATTCCCCCTTTACGCCACTAATGTTTCCACCTGGTTGAGTGAAGGAGTAGAATAATGAATACTGCCTTCAATATTGATCACATCTGACATTTTTTTATCTACCATATCTATATAGGTCGAATGATTAATTATAAATTCCTATGATATAATATCTGGAAACAAAATCTATAGGTAATTCTGAAGTTTTAACATAGAATTATTTAATACCATTGGAGAATAATAGACTATCTCTGCAAACTAATTGGTGTATGCAGACACTAAAAACTCTCCAACCCCTAATTCGATAAATTTGAAATAATTCTATAACATTAGAAACTATATTGAAAAAATATTTAGAAAAGAGAGTCTTGAAACAATTATGGTTTTAGGAAACATGCCTATATTTATGTACCATGGAATACCAAAATCACTCTCTAGGAAACTCAAGCCTAAAATCAACAAAATTTTCATTGAAACTTTCATATTTATCTAATAAGTTAATGATAGGATCGATATTTTTTACTTAGTCCCCTGACTCATGAGGTTCATTTTTACCCTTAATGAATGGCTGCTTCTTTTTTAAAAACACTCATGGCCCATGTCTTTCTTCTAAAACTACAGGATGTACCTCAAGGAATACATGTTGGACTTCTAGTACATCATTTTATACCATTTTCTACCCATTATATAGCCTCAAAAACATTCTGATCAATAGAGTGTTTCTTTAGAGGGTCATTCGATGCACCCAACCGAGGATCCCATGAAACTTGTCTTGGAGGCACACTAATACAAGACAAAATAGAATTAATGGCCATATAATATATAAATCTCAGTATAAACAAGAAAATCATAAGAAACACTAATATTATGATCAGTAACCCAAAATAAGAGACACACATCCAAACATCCTAGGGTCACATGACTCTCATCATGGAAATACTTGGCCTCACACTAAACCAAACATACCTATCAAGTCTGAAACATCCTATCTTCATACTACTAAACATCACAAGATAAGGAATATAGATGAATGATAACCTTTGATACCAAACTACAAATTTCTTAACCTCCATACCCTCTAATACTGGCAACTAACTCAAATTTCAAGATATCCTAAGGGAGTTGTTAATACCCAAGGGATGGAAATTATCACATGGGAATCAAAAAAACAAAATGTGGGAATGATTTAATGCAACATTATGAAAAAAAAATTGCATGAATAAATATATATAACATTGAAAAAAACATAATAGTGACATGTAAGCAATAACTAAAAGAATATTGGGGAAATTATAATACTCAAAAGTTGAAAAAACTTTCAAAGTAGCGGTCCAAACAAAAAAAGTTAAATGGAAACTAGAAACCAAGTACACTTTGTGATAGCATGAGAAAAAATCCCACTAATTCACCACCAGATTCGAAAACATAGGTGATAGGAATCCTTTCCACCTCAATGAATTATCATTATTTTCCATGCATAAAAATTCATTCAATGGTCGATGCACAGCTGAATTGGTGAATAGGGTGTGACCTAACATGCTATGTATGATCCCACCTAGGTGTACGATAATTTTTATTTCTACAATAATCTATACAATTATCATCATTAAAGGAAAAAATAATGATAAATATTTCACTGTTTTACTATAAAAATCATTGAAAAAAATTTAATTTTTATTTTTACCATAGATCCCAATATGGTCAGGTAATAAAAATTCCAATAATTTCATATTCATATATAAATTAAGATATACCAAATCATATCAAATCATGAATTGCCTATCTCATTAAATACATGTAAGTATAAAATACAATACAACACCAAATCACAAGTAACATCAATACAATGATAACAATAGTCCATGATATCTGCGACACTCGTACCCCCAACATAGTCATCCTTTCCAAATATGACTCTAGATAAATCTATAGGATCTTGAAGTTAGAGAAATAACTCATAATGTGGACTTCCCAAAAAGACTATAACGTCTCTAAAACAACATGCATAGGGAGTATAAGAACACGACAACAGTGGTCCCTTAGATAGTATCAAAAATTTAGGCATGTTACTACCCTATTAACCTAAGGTCCCAAGGATTCCCTTATGCCACATTTTCCAAACCATTGCATCAAATACATTCTTTGAAAAACACTCTTAAATCCATTTCAAATATCTTTAAAAGTACATTTTATTTTACAAAAATAAGAGAGAAACTATATTTAATCAAAATCCTATTTCCACAGACATAAAAATCAATCAATTATTCCATTTAAAATTTAAAATAATTATAAAAAACAATTCAACGCATTTCATCCAATCCCAAAAAGAGATGGAACCACTTACCTAAAAATATGGTTCACACACACCTGTAATGAGACCCCAAAACAATTATGAAAACATAGGCCTTAGAACCAATTCCCACATCTCATAATTATTTCAATTTAGAAAGAGGGTCCAAAATGTTAAAACATCACAACATACCTAAAAAAATTACATGTCGCACCACAAGCAACATAAGGGTTAGCCTATAGAGGAAATTCACACAGTAGATATTTAAGGAGATAAGAAGAATCATCATAACAAAAAAATGGATCAAATAACACAATGAAATATAGCTTCCAAATCCAATGGAAATTCTTATTTTGAAATATTTTATACCCTAAGAAGCACCAAAATCACAATAATGATCAATTACCAAAAAGAGACTTTGAAGGTTCATAGGTATCTGAAATCACCCATGAGAGACTATCAGTCAAAATAAAGGAATCCTATAGATGAATAAAAAAATAAATTACATTTAATTAAGCTTAAAAAATGTGTCCCAAGATTATTACATGGTATTCAATTAATTTTAATATTGTGAAATAATTGAAAACCAAATTCTTCGAAGACCCCGTCAAATATTTAATAAAAACAGATTTTTATAAATACATAGCCCAAAAAAATAAATGATTATTAATCCATTCAAACTATTTACTACACTCACAGCATCCTTATTATATCAATTACATGGTTTATAAACACATTACACAACATGTATTTCCACATCAAAATGTAAAAAGTCAATTTTCCAGCATAAAGCTCCAAAAACACTATAAATTTTATTAAAATCGAGGAGGACCCTATAATTCCTTTATCATGATTGTACATGAATACCATTAACTTAGACAAACCTATATCCTAGAAAATTTGGTAAATTCCAAAAAAAAAATTATCTCCATCATCAAGAGTCCTATGATGCACCCAAAGAAATGAAAGAATGAATTAAAATAAGGAAACAAATTGAATGATTGTAATTAAATTTTACATGTAGATGTCCAATAAATTTATAAAATCTCATGAAATTCATTAATGTTTTACTTGATGTGTATTTATATAAACAAAATCGTGGGATATAATAGTTACATAAATAGAGGTTTTTGGTTCCTATTATCCTTATTATCCCTTAGATTATTTAATAGAACTAATTAAATCCCAAATTCATATCTTTTGAATCAATAAGTGGGGGTGGATCATTAGATGGGATCTTTTGAATTTCTATTGTATTAGATGACATCTTCACCTATCTTCATAATTCATGAGCTTGGTGGATATTCTATACATACTTGAAACATTTTCATGCTCCATTGAGTCATTACATGGAGGGTATCTTCAAATATTGTTAATAGGTATGAAATTTAATATTAATTCCATCTTGATCCTATCCAATTTAACTTTTATGAAACTCTATATTTCTATTCTTCATTTTGTTTGGAGGTACATCCAGACTCATGTGATAAATCATAATAGGAGAAATTTGGTGGTTAATACTGATAATATTTTCAAGACTATGTTATCTCCAAGTTGTTTCCTTATTTGGAAAACTAACTCATTTTACATCACATACATTTTTATCTCGATTCCATCTGACTCCATATGTTACTAAAGAAAAAAGGGTTAACATGATTAATAACATCAAATAAGAAATATATAAAATAAAAATAAGATAATATATCCTAAAAATGTCTTATTATAAAACAAAATTATGTCAAAATATCAGTTTTTAGTTCAAACCATATCACTAATGATTACAATATAGTTACCGTAACATGACTTATAAAATAGGTATTAAAATAATTCTGTAAAATAATATATCCTTATTAGTGGTTCATAAAGATAATGTGATTTAACAAATAATATTCACTTGGAGTGTATATATATGTGTATAGTGTAATGAAGACTCATTATACACCAAGCGAAAATCGAGTCAATACTCAACCATCCTTTTTAGGGTATTAACCCTAGGTTCTTATCTTCTATAATGAATCCATGTTCCATTATACAAATAGGGATTCAATTTTTAGGAATCCAAAAAATACATTTTTTAAAAAAATCTTATTATATTGTCCTAGACAACGGTATATCTCTGTGGTTTTCAATTAAGATAACTTATCATAGTAATAAAAAGGAAAAAATATTCCTAAAAATAACTAAATGACACTTTGATACTAATTGAGGTTCTCTATAAACACACTGAAAAGTCTTGTTGAAAAAAAAGTTCTTTAAAAACTTGTTTTTATGTAAGGGGATATGAACAAAGATAAACATACAATTACTTTTCATCCCTTCAATATCATAAATATTACATATCTTAAAAAACTCTCGATCCCAATAACAAATGGTTTAAAATAATTTATGGCTATATTCAATTTATTTTACAAAAATTTTGAACAATTTTCTATAATTGAATCAAACTTATCACCCTTCTATAATCCTCACATGTTAATGTAATAATGATCACCCAAGGAATAAAAACATATGAAAGGGTTAGATCAAATTTTCAGTAAGGGAAAATGTTTCATCATTTCATAAAGGGTTAAATCATAAACATTTGTGGAAAGAGTATCATGGGAGAAATATATAACTAAAATGAACATGAGAAGATTTGAGTTGTCTAGAACTCATGAAATATGTTAATGGATTTTTAAATGAAAGAAATATACCAAGAAAAAATAATGATAAATAATGAGTTAAAATACATGATCCATAGAGAATAATCCTAAAAATATTACCTAGAAACATAAAATTTCATTTGAATAGAGAGTATCAATGATCATTGAAACAAACATATGAATAAGTAACACCAATATTTTATGTTAGTAATTGTACCCTTACTTGTGAGATAACTGAATTGTACCCATGTATACATCAACATTGTGAGTAAACCAATGGAATCCACACTTTTGATACAATTCCATTGTAACTTTTTATACATCACCATTATAATATAGTTACTTGTGGTCACTCTTAAAAAAATATCTCAATAATGTATTATAATGAGTCATTTCCTTTGTGAGTCACTACTCGCACTCATTCAGGGAGGTTGAATTTAATTCCATCTATGTATACATATCTCATGACATATGAAAATTTAAACAATTAATTGGAGGTAGATATTGGACACCAATAATTAATAATACATAAATATATGTTCTAATTGAAAACAATCATTAATCAATATATAAATAACAACTAAAATGAAAAAATGGGTTTTATAAAAATTTTGGACAATATTAGATAATTTTTTTTAAAAATATTTAAAGAGTTGAATCCCCGAATTAAATCACAAAAAATGAATATTATTTAATTTAATTTAGATCATCATACATATATTAAAAATCCATATGATTTATATTTTTAGGGATAAAGAGTAGGGTGGAAGTTAAAAATGCATTTTATTTGGAAGAATATGTTATCATTTTCTTAATATAAAGATGTTATGATTGACTTTCAAAATAATTTTCTTTAAAGGAATAGTGATTTTTGTAAAATGTTATGTTAAAAAATGACATATAATGGAGAAATGGATATGAAATTAAGTTTATACAGATAAAATTGGGAGTGAAGTATAAATCATATGAATGTAACAATGAATCTCATTTTATTATTTTGATAATACCATTATTGGTACCCAAATTATAAAGAGATAGATAAATATGTAATTATAAAATATGTAATGAAAAATGTTAAGATCACTATAAAAAAATGTTATGGAATTTAAAATTATAAAGTAGAATATTGGTGGGAGTATTAATTATGGATACAGAAGAGTAATAGCTCATTTAGAGACAATGTAAATTATTAATGACATCGTTAAATTTTATGAAAAAAGAAATGTATTAATATAATTTTTAATAAAATAATTTGTAAAGAGAATATAATATTAACATATAATATAAGAAATAAATATCATATATCAACAATCAAAGAGGAATCATTATTACCTAGAAAAATAAGATGAGTTATGAAAACCCCTTATGAATTAAGGAATGATTTAATAAAGAAACCTTGGTAGATAGAGCTCAAAAATAACCTTTTGATACCATGAATAAATTATAAATAATGATATTATATAAATAATATGAATTATAAAATCCATTTTAATGAAATTAGTTTCATTAAAAACTTTTCTCAATGAAAGGAAATTTATATGGGAAGTTCCCAGTGGATTGGTGTAAACACATGAGATGGGGAGAGAGTTACATGTTACCCAATTTTTACTAATTCACATCTTTATTGAATACCAATTATAATTTAAACAATACTTATAGTTACTGAATATGAATCTATTTATTATTATCTCTATAATCATAAACATCATCCAATACAAATAAAGAGGTAAAGAATAAAAAAATATTTTCACATGATTTGGTATAAATTCACACTATTTGTGTTGATGGGAAGATCACTCTAATCATGTATTATCCACTAAAATATGGCGATTATTACAAAATATGAGGTTTCCCTCTCCAACAATTTGTCACCCATTTTTTACAATTCTCGAATCTCCCATTTTTTACAATGCTCGAATCTCCCATTGTTTACATTGCTTGATTCTCACAAGGAAACTTTTTTTAGAATTTAAATGACCTAACAAACCAAATTCACACTATTGAATGTATGTTACACAGTCATAACCCTCCATACCATGATTTTAAAATTTTCATAGAGTCTCATCATATATATGCAAGACTTATTCTTAAGTCACTATTTGAATGTATATCAACAGACCTGGTCATTGATTGATCTATGTACATGTATTAATAATCATCCCTTAATTAAGTGTATTTGACATTCATCTGGTTCATAAAATAAAATTAATACATCTCAGTCATTGAATAACGACTAATATTCAAATATATTTAATAGAGTAGTTCAGCGGGCATGCCCAACTAAAAATTAATCTCTCTAAATCTATTCATATAATAGTGGTTGAGTCCTCTAATTCTTTTTCCCTACAGATTTCATTACATGCCACATATTTTTCTATGAAATTTTATCAAATATATCATAGAATATCAGATATTATAATATCAATATATAACTTAAAAAGTATTAGAGGTTACATATGTTTTTTTATTCCTATATGATCTCATCAATTTATCTCTCACATGTTTGGATTAAGTTTTTATAGATAAATAATATCCATCAAAAGAAAAAACTTAAATGATATATCAAAGAGAACATCCAACTTCTAGCTATAAAGTTCCATTATATATTACTGATTATAAGTTCTCACAATTACATGTACATGACAAATTCAATTAAAATGATATTCTAAAAATATACTCATTTAGTTATTCATCTCTTTTAATATTCTTGAAAAAGATATTCATAAACATATATAGAATGAATGCATTATTCTTCCTCAAAATTCCTTCACCTAATATCGTAATAATAATATCTATAAAACTATTGATAGATCATATAAAAACACATATGTGGTATGGAGGTAATTTTGTAGAGAGAGAGATTCCATGAAAAACCATGCAATTGTCATATCATATCTATAAAAAATAATATCTCAACTTCACTTTCAATAATTTATCATTTTTAATCACATAGAATTACATATTTTTAGTATAATACTTGAATGAATTTAGATTATTTAGTTTACAAAATAAGGATTAACATCTAAAAAATCGATGGTTATTCAATTATATTATTCTTGATAAATCTTGAAACAAAATTTCAACATCAAATAATACCTTCAATAGTTCATATAATATTTTATATTATTCACTCTAATCTCGATTATCATCAACTCAGGCTTGAATCATGATTTCTCTATGGTTTATAACGTTTTAAACATGGAAGCACAAAAGTAACATCTAAAGGTTGGTATTTTACTCCATATTAAATAATAATAGAAAATATTATATTAATCATTATTCAAACATCATTTTAAATGCATGAAGATCAACTTATATTTCTTTTTAATACTGAATAACTCACTATTACAAGTGTTTGTGGTGTTTTACCATGAAGGAACAACTATTTCAAAATTCCACCGTATTTTCATATTTAGATTCAAAATATAGAAACAAAATTTTTCATATAGATGATCATTTTTTAAACTGTAGAAGTCTTACACTACAGACATGAAAGACTTATTATTTAAAATCCTTATGATATATAGTTACATTTTCCTTTGTGAAATTCCATTTTATCAAGTATATTTCATAAAATTTCACTATGTCATGAAGCATTAATCTCATCTAAAGTATAACATTGGGGACTTCCAATTCTAACATTCTATACGTTTTATGATAGAGGCTTCGGATCATTACTCTTAAGACATAACCTACATTAGTTCAAAGTCACGTTTTTTAGTAAAATCACATGGTGGGATCAATGAATTACGATAATGTCTTATGATTATAACAAATATTATGGAAGAATTCAAGTGGTCATGGCATTTTTAAATCTTTAGAAAACATCGAATCCATTAGTTTAATGAGTGAAGTCTTATATTTAGAGTGAAATATTATGATCAGTAAGAAAATTCTTAATCTCATTATGTAGAAATGTTTCATGAACTCTAAATTCTATATTTGTATAATAACCTTCAAAAGAACATCACATTTATTATTTCGTTTCTCAAATATTTTAAATTCTTATCAGATCATCTTAAAAGTATTCTAAATTATTAGAATAATATTAACTTCCATTTAAATTATTTTTAGGTGTTGAGTTCTATAAAATATTAATATAAGAATATTTTGGTGAGTTCATATATTAGGTCATGTGAGTGTATAATCAAGTCATTCATGATACATTTATATCCACATTATCATTTATCTAGGAGATATATAACAATGATGGAATCCTGAATCTTTATTTTTTCTCCTCAGATGGGTTCTCTTCATGAATCTAGCATCACCTTCATGATTTGAACCTATATTAAAATCATTATTCACCACCATCCAAGCTATCTAGTAGAGGTGGATGTCATCTTTTTTTATTAAATTATCAACTTATGAAAATACTTATAAAATCCAATGGTATCAAACTATAGTATTATATATACATGATTTATGGTAATCCTATTTTCCATATATTTTATGGATACTCAAATCCATCACCAATTCCCCCGACACATGTATTGACAAGTACATTCAATAGAAATAAATTCATTAATCCAAATTTTTCTTCAATATATCCCTTTAGAATTATTTCAATAATTTAATCTTAGAAACAAATTTTATGTATGTTTATTACAAGTAAACATTCACCTTTTCTATTCCCACTAATTATAATAAACACCAACGGAGGAGATGTTTATATCCACCTCAATATATGGGCTCTCACATCCACTTGAAGTGAAAAATAATCAATCCATAATATTTTATTAATCTCATAGAGGGTAGGATCCAAAAATATTAGCATTGATCCATTACTTAATCACTCTAAATATACATGGGAAGCCTGACTATAGAAAAGATATGATTATAACATATACACCATAAATATCCATTATATTTCTTACTATATTGATAAATCAAATTTTACAATACTTCGGGGATTTAAAATAATACATTTATAAATGAAAATTATCTTACAAGCATATAAATATGAACTTCAGAAATATTATGTTCACTTATTTTATTGATTTTTTTTTTGAAAAGACAACCCCTTAATGATTGTAATAATTTATAATCATAAAAGGATGGGTAGAGTAAGTTTTATACCATATAAAACCACAGTTATGGGGCCATATAAATTTATAGACTCTAAGAATATAAGACATCTCTGGAAGCCTATACATAGTGTGTTTACCCCCCATTATGTGATAAATTTTATGATCAATAACCATGTATGTTTTCTTAAATAGATATGTTCCATGAAGTAATCATACTTGTCTCAAGTGATACTAATTTTAAATGTATACTAATTTTATTTTCAGTTCTCCATTATTTTATCCTTCAATGGTTTATGGGTATCACAACCATCCTACATTCTTCAACATTATTACTTATCATTGAAACATAAAAACTATTGACTTTGGAACAATGTGTACCTTCCCACTACCCACATATGCAAAATTGGGGTAGATACATTCTTATCAACCCAGATGAATTTATCATTGAGGATGTGAAATTTCTAGCAATCCTCATGCTTCCATCTTCTTTCAATTTCTAAATACGAATCTATTAAGGAAGCATGGTCATCTTTGATTGAGGTAGAATTTTGGTTCCTGTCATTATTTAATTCACCAACATCCTTACATTTTGGAGCTAATTGGGCCATATAGGAAAGATATCTATTGTCTCACTATCATATTTAACATTTGACACATACTACTTATATTTAGTAATCAATATATTAAAAAATACTAATGGTTCTTCCCTACTTCACAATTATTATCTTTATGACCTGGTAACCAAGTCATGCAATTGTTTTGTACATGGATTACCCTATTTCGGCTTCCACATCAACCTTTATCAATCATTTCAACAACAATTGTGGTTATATTTTTACTATCATCATTAGATGTTACATTTCCATTCAAATCATATTGTTCATATTTTTTATTTACTTTTTTCTTACTTCAAACATGAATTCATTTCCAATTTTATTTTCAATGGGTTTTTTTCATTAAAAGATAGTTCATCCTCTCTATACAAAATAGAATAATATTCTTCTATCTTGTGTGAATGTTTTTTATTATTTCATCATTAAATTAATACAATTTGTTTTGTTAAATATTGTATTTTTGATTACTCATCATGGAGGTCATAGTTTTTTCATCTTTATCATGTATTTTTTACATCTTCTATCATATAGATGGGAGTTATGTTGGATTGATGGATAATAAAATTGTTCATATGGGTTTCCATAAATGTATCAAGTTTGATATAACATTACAATATGATCAAAAAAATTATAAGATAAAATATTAATCTACTACATATTTTCAACAAATATATTCTTACTTTTTTTCTGCTCCCCATACATATACAATTTTACCATTTCTATAAGTTGAAACATTATGATCAAAATCTATGTCCATTTTCCAAATAACAATTAATAGAAAAAAAAATAACAAAAGTTTTTTCTTATTTAATGTTGACGTAATTTAGCCATATTTTCATATATAATAGTCATTCTATATATTTTTTGATTGAAATCATTTTTAAGATAGGATTTGGGGAAAAAATTCCCCCATTTTATCACAAAGTTTCTTGATTATATGGTAGGGTTATTATTATTTTTAATAACCTATATTTTTATAGAATTATTTCCCTATCCATTATTATTTGAAAAAATACATTCAGTGAATGCATGTCCATTTGAACTATGTATGTCCTTATTCTATATGTTCGATTTGGAAGAATCTCCAACAATTTCCGATCACTCTTTACCACTTACATGAGTATTATTTAATGATTTGTAAACCATGATATAAGAGTGGTATCACACATTATTACCTATCATTGATAATGATCACATATAATTGAATCTAAATTTTTCATTTTCTTCTTTTTTTCAAGATATCGGGTTGAGTGAGTACTATTCATTCAGAATATATCAGAACCTAACATCATAGTCACTATTCATATTCTTTTCTATTCATCATGATTGATTCTAATTTTTTTAGTGAGCTATCAATTTATATAATTATATTTCTTGTAACTTCCAATTGTGAATCTATTATGTTAACTATGAATTTACATAACATCTTTAATCAATTGAAACTGTTATTAACAACAACCTCAAACCCACAACTCTCAAAAAGTATATGTTAAAAATTTTCATTTGATTGAGAATATTTTTCATTTCATAGAGAGACAATTTCATCCTTTACGTTTACCATATTTGTGAGGATTTTTCATCATCCAACCGATTTATCAAATGAATTCTCACTGAGATCATCTTATCCCTCTATTTTTTTTTCAAAAAATAATTCTTTTTTGAAAGAAAGTATGTAATAAGTAACATCATCATGAAAATTCATTAGAAATTTTTTCATATATGAGTATCATTTAATCAAAGATTTAATATCTTCATGTTATTTATTCCTTGAACTGTTATAATAAAAAACCCTTTATCAATTGATTAAATAGATGCGTGCTTAAAATTATAAGTAACATTAGGTACTGGTTGAACCCTTTTCATATTCACACTCTTTAATTACTTAATTTCCTCCTTTATTATAGTTTTTATAGGATTGGAAGGAACTTTTTAAACCCCACTAAAAATAGTGGAACTAGGCTTATCTGTCTGAGTAAGCTCGTTTTAAATAATATCTTCAAATATGAACTTTGTTAATCCAAATGAAATTTACCAGGTCATCAAAATATATCCAATTCAAGGGACCTTTTCTCTTATAGAATATGAAATTACCAATCTATGGGTTCAGATACCCAGGGGTGAATTATGTGCTTTATAATTTTTCTAAATTCCACACACTCTTGTAACGTTTTTAGAATTTATATTAAATTTTTTATTCCATTAGAGTCCTATATACATTTTACTTTGTGTTTAGTTTTTTTAATTTTAGTTTTTAAGGGATTTATGGAGTCAAGGTTCCACAATTTGGATCTTTTTGGAGGAACAATATTGGTTAACAGTCTTCAAATAGTTAGTTACATTCATATTGTAACAGTGTGAGTTCGATCTATTGGTTCTAGTAACATTTTGTATAGATTGACAATATTTTTTCTAATAGTATGAGTGATCATGAAAAATGTAAAATTGGACAGGTTATTTCAAAAAGTTGTTTCATGTCCTTCACATGGTTTTTCCATCCATGTTACTATTCCTGGGTAACCATGCACTTTTTATTTAAAGAGTAAGCAGCCAATGCATGGTTTGTCTGTCCATGTGGCCTAATTATGCCACCCATATGGAATACTAAAAAATATAAGATTAAAAAGATATAATTTACAATTTTGTCATATAATTTTTACTTAATATCACATTAGCTCGACTCATCCATTCATTGACACTCTAGGAGCTTCTACCCTTGGTCTCCTAGTAAATATCATTCGATCTTGGTAGATCTGTTTTATGTATACTCTTATTTCAACCTTCATTCTCCTTAAGTTTCTTCATATTTCAAATATATCCATTTTCTATATTGTGTTGAACCTCTAAAGAGAATATATAGATGTTTTATAGGAAATTTATTATGTTTTTTTCATGGCTTGATTAGACTGGATAATTTCTTTTATAGTCACCATTTTTTTAATATGACTATGTTTACACCATTATAAAGGTAGGTGTTTAAATACAATGATTCATCCCATGGAAATAAATGTTGTTCTTGTATTTTCTTTTGGGTGGGATTTTAAAAATGGTTAATTAGAAATATATTTTATATATAATATTTGAATACAAAATTTTTCAATAAAATTAGTTTTTAAAGAGGGGTTACCTTAAAATAGTTTGACTCGTAACATGTGTTCAATGAAATTCCTCCACTATAGTTTCGGTCAAATGGGTTTTCAATCATGTAGGATATAATTTTTTTAATATGGAATTTATTTATTAAAGTTTGACCATGGTTTAATTGATTTTATATGAAAAAATATCATATTTCAAACCTTTGGTGCATTAGGTTATGAATACAGGAAATCGTTATTATGTGTGGAACCATGAGGGATTATGGGTATGTTCTCGTTATGTTGTGGTAGATGATGGGTTATTTCTAATAATGAAAATTGTTTTTGGAATTTGTACCATAAAAATATCATTATTCCATATTAGTTGTCCTTTTATGTCCAATATACATTGTCCCATAACCTAGAGCCCATTTTGGGCTTTGTGATGTGTGATTAGTTTTATTCATTATTTTATTGATTCATTATTTGGATGCACACATGTTTATCATTTCATATATGATTTTTTGATTACATCCTTCTATGTTATTATTGATTTTTATTTCCGCAACATATTTTATTTGGATATTGATTTTTTAGACATGAAATTCCAAAATTTTTTATGTAATATATTTTTTAAATGGAATAGATTTATGAAAATTATTTATTTTTCTAAATATATAAGTAATGGTATCATGATGATATACATTATATTTATTCTTAGTGGTATCCCACAATATATTTTCCTAAAACCCTGCACATTTCTTGGGGAATATGATGTTTTATTTTTACAGGAAACAAGTAAATGGAAGAGGATGATGTTTCTTTAATACTTCTATTGGTTGGGGTCACTTTTGTATTGGTCCTGGATGTTGGTAGAATATGGTCACATGTATACATGGATTTATCCCTTGTCTATTCTATTTATATAATTATCCTTTTCGAATTTATTTTTTTTATCATGGTTATATACATATTATTCAAAAAAGTAGAATGATTTTTATTTATATCTTATTATACGTGAGATATGATATGTTATAATTTTAGGGAGATATAATACCCAGGGATTTCATATTGATACCCTGGAGATTGATTCCTGCTCATGGGTAATAGGGAAATACATTGGGCCTTGGGGTGGGATATATTTTTGAATGAGTTAGGTGAACCTGATTTGGTTGTTATAAAATAGAATCAGAGTCAAAAGTTGGTTACTAGGTTTAGATGGTGGACTAGAGTAGGACAATAAGAACATGGATGGTATGTTCTGAATGGATCAAAGAAAGATCACATTTGTATCTGACCTTGAGTTTTCTTGATTTTCTATAAATTTTTTTATTTATATTTTCCATGATTTTTGGGTTATCTAGATAAATATAATTTTGGTTCTATTTAGATATAAATTTTCATTTTTTTGGTTTTAGTTGTTTGCATCTCCCAATCATTGAATTTTTTGTTGAATTGAATTCTTACTATTTAAGGGATTAAATATGGATTCATAAAGTTTATGTTTTTTTTTGCACTTTTATTCCTGTGATAAATATTTTTTAAATTTTCTATTTAATATTCAATGCCTCATAAAATTTAAATCTTTGAACTAGAGGTGAGGAACTACATGGAAATTCCAAAAGGAAACACCTCTAGTAGATCCTATATCAGTGGAAAAGCTTTTGCAAACTATTAAATCATGGGGTAAAGTGGTCAATGGAATCATGTAACTTATAAGATATCGAGATATAGATTTTTATAAAAAAATCACAAAACTTTTTTTGTGATAAAGGAACCCAATAACTAGAGGAATAATTTAAGATAATGGAGTAGATTTTAAATATTTTGAAGACTCCATTACAATAAAAGGTAGATTTTTTCACTTAATCTCAAAGGACTCATAATGCATTTGTGGGATTATATCGTCAAATAAAATGTTCATAATAAATTTACATAGATATACTCTATAAATTCATTCAATTATAAATTCAATTTAAAAATGTTTCATGTGTTGACTTCTCTTGATTTCATAAATTTGGATCAAGGAAACTGTTCTTTAAAAGACTTGACTTCTTGTTTCTCTAATTTGGATCATCTATCTCATGAACATATCAATAATTAATAGTCAAGGCTAGTTTTTTTTAAACAGGATTATAACTATAGTTGTGATTTAAAATTATTCCCATGGTAATATTGAAATTTTCTTATGTTGTTGATAAAGAGACTATGGCCTTGTTAGTCAGAGCTAAAAAATGGGCCACAATGGAATTTTATTGAGAGTTGGTGGTATATGAAGTATGTCATTTGGCCATAAAAGAAAATTCAAGTAATGGTGCAAGGAAAACATTGAGACTAGATTTATCACCTTCTTTTGGTCAGCACCAGGTAGTTTCCTACTAGTGTGTGAGGCATATCCATACATGATCTTTGGAACCCATGAATTTTCATCATTATTTAAAATATAGTTATCTTAATCATTTTCAATAAGATATCCTAGATCAAAAGAGCTATATCCAACCTTTCCAAAATATATCTTGTTTATTAGGATAAATAAAAGTTAGTGATTTTATTTATCTATAGATAGATACACTTATGATTTAATGGAATATCTGGGAGGATTTGAGGCTATACATCATCATGTGGAGGATTATTCACCTGAGGAACATAAAGAGAGACAATTAATATAATATTTCTGTTGTTTTTTTTAATCTTTAATTCTAAATTATTAGTTTAATTTAGGTGCATTTAATTATTTTATAACATAAATATTGATTAAAATATTGGGATTATACTCAAATATTCTGTCATTCATGATAGATATTTCAACTCCCTTGAGAAAAATTAAGTAACACTGAAATACATGTTTCAAATATTAATTTATGATCAGTAAACATAATGTTGTTTGGTATTTTCATGGTTGTGATCTTGATATCTTTTAACCTTGTCATTTAAATGGATTAGATGGTTTTTCATAGCCCATATTGATTGTTATCATTCCTGTGTAAAATTTATATCTCTTAATTGGGTTAATCAAATTTTTTAGTGTGAGGGGTATCTTAGATCATGGAGAGTAAGGTGTATTATTTCTAAGCCCAAAATTATCTAATTAAAATTTTCCAAGATGATTCATGTAACATGCAAATATCATTTATGTGGTTTGATTCATGGTATTTTGAATAAGTAACATTAAGACTTTACCAATGTTTTTTCTATGATGAAACCCATATGAGAGGTTATGTATACTTTTATCTTGCTCATAGGGATGAGTTCTATCTCCATTAAATCATATCTTAAGGAATCCAATGAGTAAAAAGGTCAAAAAATTCCAATTTTTGATCATCAAGATAATATATTTATTCAAAGAATCATGTAATGATGTGATTTACCAATTCTCCTAAAAACAACGATGATGGATCAATTTGACATTAAAAATATTAATAGAAACATATTCTTGTTATTATTAATATAAATTATCAATTTTATAGGATTTATGAAGTCATTAATCAATTCAAGGTAGTCTAATGATTTCATATGTTTGACTTTATTTCTAGGTACCATCAATAATGAGTCTGATGGGAGGATATTATGGAGAATAAATTATAGAAAATGTTATAGAAAAAATGGGTAATTGTCCAATCAATCATGTTTTAATAATATTCCTGTAGTTTTTTTAGAATTTATGAATCTAATATTTTATTTGTTCTTTTACTCTTTCATCATTGTTTTTGTATATGTCACTTTAGTGGATTAAATGATAGAGGATAACGATAGGGATCATATACATATTTCTCTCAAAAATAATGAATAAATTATTCTATGTGGAATGATATCTACATATTAGTTTTGGATCGAATAATTTATGATTTTTTTCCTTGATATATCTAAAAGAGGAATTTTATTGAATCTTTAAAAGTTTTTTGAGTTGTTTGTCATGTGAGAAACCCATGAATGTGTTTAATATTTAGATCCCCATATAACTGAATGGTTATTACAGAATTGTTTTTAGATATTTCTCCAAGATAAAATATACACTGATCAATTTAACCTGAATGGGTTTCATGTTCAAATGGAATGATATGTGATCAATATCATTTTATGGTCTGATGTTGAGATTGAATTCAACTGAAATTATGATTCTATAGAATAAAGTACATGTTATGTCAATTTTTTAGAACTCATTTGGTATGTGAATTGAATATGTTCTAATTTAGAGGAATCTTGTGATGAAGTCTGGATCATACCAACTATTCCCACATGAAAAAAATTATTACACCCATGATCTCAAGATAGATGAGGTAATCTGGGATCATCAGATATGGATTTACAACCTCTTAGGTGAGTATTTTACTATGTGTTTGGATCATAATAGAATGAAAATTATTTTTCCTTATAGATACCACAACTTATGACATATATTCTGCGATGAATATATTCATAATTTTGATTTTGATGGTGCATAGACACCTGAAAATGGGAATGTTGTCACATGTGCATTATTCCATAAGTTACCAAATCAAAACATATAGGAATTAGTGGAGTATTTTTATTTTATGTGTATATTCACTAAGATGTGTTTGGATATGGAATTAGATGATGGATAGGATTTATTATCTTATGTAAAAGATAATTCATCATTTTATGATCAAATTTAGCTTATATAAGAATCATACACTAATTGTGAATATATTTTTGAAATCCTTTATAGTGGGGATACCTCAGAAAGATGGTTTATATCCCTTTATTGTATATTATGCTACCAATGATGGTTGGAAATTTAAATATCTCAACGGAAGATTCTGATGGATTGTGAACATTCGTTTAGTTTGTTAGTGAACCCTAGGAATACCATGATGTATCATGATTTGATACCATGACATTAGTGGTCAGGTATTAGGTAATTTATTTCATACATCATGTAATGAAGACTAAAATTAAATAAGATTAATTTAGAGCACCATATACCATCTATTTTAGTGAAAACTTTACCCTTTCTTGTTATAATGTAGGATGATATATCTAGGGACTATCTAGTGGGTTTACTATGGATTCATATTTGAGAGAATGTGATTTTGGTGATCCTAGATCAATTATTGAAATAAGTTCATTTTCTTCCAATGGTTGAGATGATAAGGGTCGATGACATTTGAAATATTTATATCATAGATATTATGAATCTATATAGGTAGAATTCAATTAATGTTTCTAAAAAAGATCAATGATATATATCTTGGTTATGGAAAGGATTAAAAGAAGATATGGGAACCCAATTAATGTTACAACAACATATATCCCTCTGAATGAATAATGGACAGAGCATAGCATAAAAATTCATGAGGATATTATTTAGGCATGAATGATTGATTTAAGTTGTTCTTGGAAAAATCACCATGTACGAGTTATCTAATAAAATTAGTTATACTAAATTGATTAAAATATTGTATTTAGAAATTTTTTCATTGGGAATACACATACGCCTCCACTATGTTGGGAAATATTAGGGGAATGTTATTTTAATGGGATAAATCTTTTACAATACATAAAATAAATAGCGAATTTGATCCAAAAGTGGTTAGAGACATCATAGTGTCAACCAAATTTATATACAGACCATCACTTTCAACCACTAGAGTTTATGAAGGTGATGAGGGTTTTATCAATGATTCATCTCATTTAGTAAAATATTTTATAGGCACACAAGGATAGATGGTATCATGGTTTGTTATCCCTTTTTATATAATTAAGAAACTTAGAAATTTTATGTATTAGTAAGAAAATCCATCTATCCTGACATTATTTGATTATGTGTTTTATGTATCCGAATTGAGGAGGTATCAACCAAACCATTCACATGTGATATGGAGTGAATATATTGATATTGAGAATAGTAAATTAGTATTTGAGAAACATGTATGGATGTTAGATCATCATAAAAATTCTTTACATGGTAAAATGATTCATTTGATCCATGTCATGTGGTAGTGTTAGAGGGATATTCATTAGATATGGGACCATGAAGTGTTGATGTTGAAACAAAGAAATTTTCAATTTTTGGTCAAAAATATCATATTCTTTGGGGGGACATAAATTGTCATGGTGGTGATAATTGTGACGAACTTTGAGTGATAAACTTGTTTTATTTTGGCATTATTCAATATTTTTGAGTATCTATGGGTTTTGGGGAGTCCAATGTTGAGAATATTATGTTTTGAGAGAAATATGTTTTACACATGACCTGTGTGTGTTTACCAATAACTGTGTGGTGATAATGTTAAATTGATGAATTGGTCCCAGTAGTATTTTTCATGATTGGTCTAGTCACCCAAGGGAGGATGAAATTTATACAAGTGGATGTCTTGTGATTAAATCCTATTACAAAACATTTTCAGGATTTTTCTAACCATGCATCTATTCCAAGTTAACCATGAATTTCATTTTTCAATGAGACGTATCTACTATACTATTATAACATGGTTTATCTAACCATTCATCGAAACAATGTGATCCATTTGAAATTGTAAATAATATAAAATTACTAGGATAAACATGATATTTTTTACCTATAATCTCTTCCTAATATTATTTTACAATGGACCAACCATTCCTTGATGATCTAGGAGGTCATACACTTGGTCTCTTAGTGATTCTCCTTCAATATTGGTTGATCACTTCATGGTATATTTTGATTTACATATGATTTATCCTATTCATATCATATATCACCCCTCTCCGTCTTCTCCATAATGTGTTATTCCAATTAAGGGTTGTGATGGATTGTTGTAAATGTTTTTAAGCAGAATTTATTATATTTCTTATGGATCTATGTTGTGAGGATGCGATATATTTATTATCAATTACCATTTTTTATAGTGAGTACATTTATTTAGAGACCTCGATTTTCCTTATATTACTTCCAAAATTTAATACAAATATTTTCTAAGTAAAGATCTCAGATTAATTGTGATTCTAAGTCCCAATGTGGACCAGATTTATTTTATTAAAATATTTCATATATCTTGTATTATGCACACACTAATTCTTAAGGAAAACTGTATAACCTTAAATGGGGTCTCATATCTAAAATATGAGTCAATTATTGAGTATGGAAATCAATTTAAACCCTAGTATATACAGAAAGTATGTCAACATGGGTCATTTAGATATCTCAACTTCTGGCGGTACACTTAGATGGTTAGTTAATTAATTAATATAATAAATTTATTTACTAAAAAAATGAAATATCTATAAAATCACCATATGGATAATTCTACAAGGTCAACCACATAAACTATGGGATAATCTTGATTGTTTTTCTCCTCCTTTTGTAGAAAAATTGAATCAGATGGTGACAAATGTATAGATAAGAGTAGATTAAAACATAGTGAATGTAATGGCACTTCTCAATTGTTGGAAGGTGTTATTTTTTATGAACAATGATCCAATCATCATTTAGGACTTGATATATTTTGAAATATTCCCTTTTTAAAAAAATTGGTTAAGAATGATAATACCTTCTTATGGTCAGAACCAATTTCTATATTTTTCATGCACCTATGTACAGATATTACATTAATTATTCATTGTTTTCTACCCCCAAAATCCCAATTCTGTTTTTTTGAAAAAAAATCTTGGAAATGATTGTTTAACCCTTTTTCATATTAATTTCTCCAAAAATCTATTTGTAGTTTTAATCATTGGTACATGGGGATACAATTCATCATTCATTGTTGGGATATATCCTGTTCAGACCCACAAATTTTCTACCATTTTGTGACTGATGAAGGGAAGAATGATCAATGATGGATTTGTGAGTGAATAATGGAAATAATATTAATTATTCATCAATTATTTGATATTCTTGACTAATGTGAGCTATTTGGGATAATGGGGGGTTGTGAGACCTTTGACTGATTGAAAGAAATTGTTTTTTCAGACACCAGATGAAGGAAAATGGTGAACGATGGCTAGATCCACCTATTTCGGGAAAGGAAATGGATATACTTTAGGGTAGGACAACTGAATATGGAAACATGAGGATAGATCTGATGTTATATGAATAAAATTAGCATATGATATATTTCATGACGAATACATGGCGTGTAGCCCCTATGCTATAAAGGACAGGGTTTCAGTAATTTATAATTATCATATGTCATGTGGGATCCATAAATACCATGTGACATTCTCTTTGTAACACAATATTTACTATGGGAGTAAATAGATATAGAAATTGACTGGCACATGAATTGTTATTGAGTACATGAACACCGAAATAGACACCAGTGGAAACCCATTCAGGTGGACATATAGGGTAAAAAATTACTCACATAAAAGGTTGGTACATAGACACAACCATGGAGCACATGTAGAACCCTTAGTGGCTAAAACTCACAGTGTATACCCCCCAACATGTTGTGTATCCCTACATAAGAATAAAAATATGGAAATTTTAGGGACATGTTCAATTACTTGTGAGGTATAACACTCTATGTAGGTCTCTTCACACATTGTGTACCCCATGGTTTGATTTTATGAATCCTAAAAATATTGTATCTTTTTACATGGACATGGATTTTGGCTCATGAGAAGCCTATAAAGGGTTTCATTCCACAAATAAATAAATATTCCCTTCTGTTGTAGATTTTGGAATATGATGTGATTTTTTTCGAACATAATTTTTATTTAGCTGATTCTCGACCACAAAAGTGATGAAGAAGGATCACCTGAAGCATCTACAGTGAAACCCACCATCAATTTGGGGGCTATTCCTCTATCTACGGAGTGGTAACCCCTATCAGATAGGGTTTAAGTCCTTATGAAACTGCAATGGAACCCTCTAGAAATTTAATGGTGTGGTAACTATACATATAGAGTGGAACCCCCATAAATATGGGTGTGGGTATTCTACATACTAAGTGGGACCCTCAATAAGATAGGGTGCATGTCCTCATGAAACCAGAGTAGAACCCCCCACCCCCCGAAGGATCAGGGCATCAGTCCGAAAAATATAGAGTGAAACCCTATTAGCATAGATGTGGGTCCTCTACCTACCCAATGGAACTCCCATTTAGGTAGGGAACAGGTCGACATGACACTTTAGTGTAACAACCCCAATAGATTAGGGCATGGGTCTTCATGAAATAGAGTGGAACCCCACTAACACATCAGTGCACATGTCCTATAAATATACATATAAAGTATAACACCCCTAATTCACTAGGTAATTGGTCCTCAATTTGGATTTTATTCCACCTCAACTATCCAAAACACTTGTGATGTGTGGTAATCAACATGATTACATTTGGGAAGACACATGAGATGCATGGAATGGTTTATAGACATTTGGAACTTTTAGAAACTCCTTTATTGGAATGAGTTTTGTGATAAAGATATAATTTATCTTTCATTTGGGATTCTTTTAAATAATAATACATATATTTATATGTATTTATGTTGATAAATTTTTCTTCTCTATTTATATTGGTGGTAGAGATGCAACAAGTATTCTACATAGATAACACATTGTGCTCCTTATGATTGGAAGATGATTCATACATTATTTTGGTTAATCTATTCACCATTTATTATCTCCTATCATTAAATTCTTATTATCTCTCTTAATTATACTCCATTCAGTTTATAGGGTGTCTTACTTGGTATGCATGTACTCACTCCTTCTTGGGATTTTCCTGCATGTGTCATGTCTTGTGTTGATGACGGATAGGTTAGTTGTGATATAAAAGGTTCTTAGGGATACATGATATTTGGACTATGTACGTTGGTTTTTTCTTGGGAATCTATAGATTATATTTCTCAGCATTTTAGTTTCTAGTTTTTATAGGTTGTGTGTGTATATTTCTCTTTATTTTTTAGCTTGTACTATCATACTCTTGTATAACCTATAAATATTGAAATCATAGTTTATATTCTTGTTGCTGTATATTTTTATTATTATTTCTAGTAATTTATACATTTATATGTCCTGGTGTGTGTGTGGTACATTGTCAAAAAGCTTACTATTGAGAATATGCATTTTGGAACTTCTCACCACCCCACAGACATTGGAGTCGGCATTGGGTTATTGTGGATTGAGACCCAAAGAGAGTTTTTTTATGAATGATTAGTATTTTTTGTTCATTCGTTGGGGTTTTTTTTATTTTTATACCCTTATGATGATTTGGTTACTTGTTAGGGAATCATTTTCAGTGTGGCTCTTAGGATTGGTAATCCTGTGATGGTACGGGCAGTTCACATATCCATTCACTCTGGCCTTGACTACCTACTTGTCAACTAGGAATACCAAGACATTATTGTGATGGGATCAATAATACATGCATCGTATATGATTTAGTCTATTCCTTTAATTCTTGACCTATCTCTCTATTGTATATATATATATATATTATCTTGTGATCATGGTACATGTTCGTTAAAGTTTCTTGATACCTCTACAATGACATATATCAAGGATACCAGTTATGGATCATGACAATGTTCTAATTAGTGATGGGGCCTCAGTTAATGACTAATCATGTGAGTTTCTTACTCTATTTGGATAGGTAGGATCACCTTCACTTGTTGATAATGAGATTATACTAGTAGGTCATGCTAAGGATGTGTGTAGATTTAAAACATTTTGTGAGTTCCAACTCTAGAGGCTTTTTTGGTTTGGCGTTAATTTGTATCCCCAAGAATAAGGGGACTATTTAGATTTGGTGGTCTGAATCTTAAATATCATCTGGGAATCAATAGATCAGGTGGTTGTACTAGTTTCTAAACTATTCCATGGAGTATCTCGGCACTGGTGGAGTATTATAACCTATATTTAGTATGAGTCATCACTATCATTTCCCAACTTCCACTCGATATTTTGTGTGGGGTAATACCCATCCCATTTGTTCTAAGATCAAATTAAAGAGATTACATATCCTAATGAGGGAGGAACTATAGTGTTTGAGTATGCTGTGAGGCTCAAAACATTACCTGATACTTTCTTGACATTATCTGATATGTATAGTTCTGGGAATGGAAACATGAACATAGACACTGTGGAGAGATCTATTCCAGTGTGGTCCCTTGTGGATCCCAACCTATGTCAGGGTGTTATAGAGGGAATTGGGGAAATAGATATTCATGTCATAGGGACATCAGGTATCTGGAGATGATAGTGAACATTATAGGGATGGGTCATATACAATATCTTACAATCACCATTCAATAGGATTTCAATACAGGAGTCCTCTTCATTATCAAACACAAGAACGCTTGCAGGGAAATAAGAGAGGACTAGAGTAGCTGATATATGGGATCATATATGTTTATGATGGGTGAGGTCACATATCACACAACATCCCACCATATATGTGTTGAGGATCGCACATCAATAAAAAAATAGTCTACCAGGACATAGAATGTTTCATAATCAGGGATATCCTATAAAAGGTGACATATTCTTCTTGGTATGTTGTTCTTGAAGATAAGAATGAGGTTTTGTGGGCGGTGGAGGACATTATGAGATCATTTTATCCCCCACCATTATTCAGTCCATGTTAGGCTCATGGATATACTGGTGGGGGTCATAGATAGCTTCAGGATATGGAGGGTAATGGCCCCACGACACACAAGATGATCATATGTATGATTTTTGTTTTATCTACACTATCATCATTATTATTAGTCATTGGTTCCATTCATTCCTTTATCTTTATAAATTTATTGCAAGTTTTAGAGATCCAAGTTTAGGCACTATCCCATCGACTTCATCTTGAGGCCCTTATAGGGAATTCTTATTATTTTATATTTGTTGTATGGTAGTGAGTGATATCACTTGGTAGAGATATGTTCATGTGGGATATTTTGGCCATCACTATGAAACCATATAACATCATCTTGTGTATGGACTACGTTTCCATGGTCTTATCCCAAATTTATTTTTACCATACTTGAGTCTGATTAAATTAGATGGATGAGATGATATTCACATTTGTGGTAGGGAGAGATCTTAGTTAGTGATGAGTAGATTTTTCAAGTAGGAGGCTATAGCCCATCACCCATTATTTCCTGAGTTTATCCCTTTTTGTATCAGGATCATCAGACATATGGATTACCTTAACAGTGGAGGATTTCATGGATTTATTCTCCAAGAACACTACAAGACAACATATGTGGTGGGATATAGGAGTTTGTATTGACATACAACATTTGACCCCATCCAATACCATTCTAGGTGTGTCAGATTTACCAATCGAAGCTCCAAGAGCTGTGATTGTAATTGGAATACCTTCAGGGTAAGGGGTTCATCAGGCCTACAGTGTCCCTCAGAGCGGTACAAGTGTTATTCACGAATAAGGTATAAGGGATTTTATGGATTTTTCTGTATTATATTCTCCTAATACATTCCCTAATAAAAAATAGTACATATTTCCCAAAATTAATGTCCTATTTGATCATTTTCGAGCCACATGATTATTATTGATTCATGTGGTTCAATTTATTAGGAATTTCAGTTATGTGCATGGTTTCTCCATGGATCCATCATAGATTGATGTAATGATTTCATAGGATCCAAAAAAAAGTGTCTTAGAGGTGAAGAATCTTCATGTATTTGTGGGTTACAACATGAGGTTTATGGTGGACTTATCTAGGGTTGTTTCCCCTTTTACCAATGGAAATTATAAAGAGAAAATTTACCAAGACATAGTAGTGCCATAGGAACTTCGAGGAGTTGAGGATATGTTTCCTGAGTGATCAGGAGTTGAGAGTACTAGAGGATGGTGTGGAGTACATTGTGTATTTCATTGCCCTGGGAGGTGGGATCAATGTTGTTTTCATTTGGTGGAAATTATTTGTTTTATATGGGTTGAATTAGTTTAGACACTATGATCAGAACAATGTGATTCAATACATAAGGATGGTAGTGGTAGTCTTCACCCTTAGGATGTGGTGGAATTAACTTTGGGAGAGTGCTTTGTGGTTTACTCATACTATCAGGGTATCAAGTATTTCTCCACAAATGGAGACTTTAATATGAGATAATAGTGATGGTTGGATTTTCTAAAATGAAACTAATTTATGATAGTATAAACTAAAGGAAAGTGAAATGCATTAGACAGTTTCCTTAGAAAATTGTTCCAGGTTTCTCAGGGCAATATATTTTGATCAGTTGCCTTTCATGAAACTGAACCATGAAGAATAGGTGGTCTAAACTTATCTTCAATCAAAGGAGATGAAACCACCTACTCGTAAGTTCTTTTGATATTTCCATCTAAAATAATCTACTAGGACATCGTTCATGACTAAATATCTATAAGGTATTGAACAGACCGATATTCTAATGGAGGAATCTGATCATTACTATCCAGTGACGAACGTTTGTCCCAATCATTATGTGGGAGTAGATAATGTGAGTGTTCAACACTTCTCCATTAGAAGTACATCCCAATTTGGGTAATATGTACATAGACCTTCAATGCTAGTTTTGTTTATTCAGAATGAGATATATGATAGATGATTTTATCTCTCGATGCCTCACCTATCAAGAGGTAAAGGCTGAGTACAAGGTTCTAGAAGGAATTTTGAATCCCATTGAGATCCCTGAGTGGATGTGGGATGAAATATACATGGAAATTGTGATAGTGATACTTTGAATAGTGAAGGTCCATGATGTCATATGAGTGATTTTTACCATCTCATAATGTCTCCATACTTCCATGTTATCATGGAGAAGATATTTGTAGATATTTTATGGAAGATGAAATTGTTAGGGATTTTTCTCCTTTACGAGGTTATATTAATTATTTTCTCATATCATGATGTGTGGTTCGTGTCATAATTCAAGAGATTCCTATAATTTTAATTCAAGAAAAATTGAGGATCAATATATCCTTTAAAACCAAGAAATAAGGGAATACCAAGCGCATTGTCCCAAAATTGGAGGATATGCTAAGGGATTGAATATTATACTTTGTTCTGGAGTTGGGAGGATCACTTGACCTTAGTAGAGTTTGCCTACAAAAATTGATAAAACTCTACTATAAGAATGAAAATTTTTTGAGGATCTGTATGAGAGGCCATACATGACACTCTTGTAATGGACATAGATTAGTGAGGCATTCATTTTCAGCCTAGAGACAGTAGAGGTGACATAGGACAAGTTCCATGTCATCCCTGGGAAGATGAGGATGGGCTGGAGCACATAGAAATATTTCACAGATCACAATCATAGGCCATTATAGTTAAATCAAGGGGACCACGTTTTCCAACGAGTATCCCCATGATGAGGATTTTTGAGATTCAACTGGGGAGGAAAACTATCCCCAAGATTCATCAACCCATTTGATATCTTTCTTAGAATTTTTGAGTATTATTACCAAATATTTTACAATCATTGTCAGCACAGGTTCATGAAGCATTCCATGTTTTGTAGTTGAGGAGAAACATGCATGACCACTAACACATTATCAAATATGGGAATATGGACAATCAATATGGATCCACTCTTGTAAATCTCTCTATAGCGATTGAGGATAGACATGAGAGGACCATCTGTGGATTGACTAGTCCATAGGATCACATGTACTAGTAGTATGAGGACATGTGCGAGAGCACCTGGAAGTGGGAGAGTAAAATGAGGGCTCATTATCCCGAGATGTTTGTTTAGGTTTTATAATCAGGTATGAATGTCCAAAAATATTTAATGATGTAGAGATCCTATTTTTTAGTATAATCCATTGAAATATTAATACATATATTTTCATAGCTATGTACTGAGACGATGTGTGATTATAAGACCCGATGTTTCCATAATTTGTTTCAAAAAAATATTAAATAATATTACATTACACACACATGGTTTATTAAACAAAATTTGATAACTCTTAAATAAGGGATTTTATTAGAAATCAGATAACCTAGTTGAGTCTATAACATTATTTTTACCCTATGTGTGATTTAAAATATGTTGGTTCAGGGTGTTTAGATAACTCAGAAATCAACAGTTCAATTTTATTTGTTAATTAATTAATTCATTATTTTTATTGTTGATACTATGTGAAATATATATAAATTCCACACTATATAAAATAAGTCATGGTTATCTGCATAAAAACTAGGATAATCTACAGCATTCTTTTAATCCTTCCATTAGTAAATCATATCAGACTACAACAATTCTCTGGATCAGAGAATATTTAAGAACATCCAAAAACGTGAATCCTCCAAATCATTTTAAGGAATGTTCTTCAAAGAAGAATGATCAAATATTCATGTAGGAATCCTCAAATTGAAAATTAATCCCTTTTTGATTAATTTTATTGATTAGGATCATCCCTTTTATTATATGCACCAATTTTGGAGATTTTCACGCACACATGTACTGAGATTAATTATATTATTATTTCTTTTCTAACTAGGATATCCAAATCCTGTTTATTGGATAAGAACTATTGGAAAAAAATTTACCCCATTTCTTGTTACTTTCTACCACAAATTTTTCATGGTTGTTATCATTGGACCATGACGTCATGAATGGTCATTTTCAGGTGAGAGTGAGCTTGATCATTCCCTTAAACTCCCATTATTTTAGTGAGTGACAAATAGATCAGTGATCAAGGATGGATTTGCTGATGAATACAGTATATAATAGTAAATGTTTATATTTTAGTTTATATCTGAGGTCTATGGTATTCATCCATGATTGAGATTGTTCATGTGGCCTATGATCTGTTCAACAGAATTTGTTTTCTATAAATATGATCGCCAAAAATGGTGAACAACGACTAGAGCCACCAATATATGTTGAATAAGATGCCTTATTTTATGGCAGGACAACTGGATATTGATTCCCAAGAATATATATGATTTTCTATGGAAAACCTATCTACATGGTGTGCATCATGAATAACACACAATTTTTAGTTCCTTTATTATTGATTATAGGTTATTAAAAATTTATAAGTATCACATGTTTTGTGGGATCCCCACATTCTAAGTGACTTTATTCTGGTAGCCTAGAAAGTACTATGTGAGTATACTACTATGGGCATGGATAGAAACATTCCATGTTCTTAGTTACATATAAATGCACACATACATTTATGGAAACCTGTATGGTTGGACACAACGTGTACTAGAGTACACATATATGGGATGTGTAGATAGACATGGGCATAAAGAACCAGTTGGACAACAATTGGATTTGATACACTATGTATACCCCTACACCCCATGTATATGTACATGGAGAGTGAAACACTAAACCCAAGGGACATGAGTTTGTGATGGAGTGGGGTGACACACCTCACTATCCACTAACATGTTGTATACCACTTGGTTCATTTTTTGGAATCTAAAAAATCCCATATATCCTTTTTTTCAACTCACATTTTTACCTAAGAGTAGACTATACTATGTGTTTTTCCATTTAGAATGTGATTGAGACCTCCGTTGTGCATTTTAGAATATGATGTGAGATGTTATAAGATTGATATATATTTAGTTGATGCTTAATGATAACAGTGATCATGATGTATCACTAGAGTCTTGTAGAGTGGTACCCCCAATTAGATTGGGTGCGGGTCCTCTACCTTGATTGTGGAACCGCATTGTAGATATAGAATATGTCCTTATGATAGTAGATCGGAAACCCTTATGGGATTAAGTTGTTGTTCCTTGAAATATAGAGTGTAACCAGCTTAGGTGTGGGTCTTTTTCCTAGAAATTGAACCCCCATATCATATAGGGTGGGAGTCCTTAGGAAACTAGAGTGTAACGCCCTAGACAGATCAGTGTGTGTGTTCTTGACCTATATGGTGTACCCCCCATCCCCATTGGAATATTTCCACTACCTATATAGTGTAATCCCTATAAAATAGGGTGTATATACTTATAACACTGAATTGGAACCCCCATGATGGATCTTAGAGTGGTGCCTCAACCTATAGAGCGGTACCCCCCCCCCCCAACAGATCAGGGTGTGGGTCCCCCACAAATACATATAGAGTGGAATCCACTAAATCACAAGGTCATGGGTCATCTACATTTAGATTATGTCCCCTAGAATATGCAACACAGTTGTAAGGCATGGGCCTCTTCATAATTTCATCTGGAAGGACTCGTGAGATTCTAGGCATCATTGATATACTTTTGGAACATTAAAAAAATATTTTCCTTGGATGATCTATGAGATGAAGATAACCTTAATATATTGTATGGGTTTACACAAATGTATATATATATATATATCCATGTTGATGAATTTTACTACTCTCTTACTATGGGAGAAAGAGACAGGGTTTTTAGTCCACCTAAGCTATGTGTTGAGATCTTTGTTGTTGGACGTGTTTTCTTACTTGCATTAGAAAAATATGTTCACTATTTAAAGTATAGATAAATTTAGTTACAATTATGTTTATTAAATATTAGAATTTTAGATTTTAGGGTGTCGTTATTTATATTCATATTCTTAACCTACACAGGTTTTTTCTGCACGTGTCATGTCTTATACTGTTGACATACTTGTTGTAAATGATTTTAGAGGAGCATAGGGATATTAGGCCTATTTGACCGCATGAAATGAGAATATATTGGATATGGATCTCTTGGATCTCTTGGTGTTTTAAATTGAAGTCATTTTTGGATTGTCTTGTATTTTTTACCTTTTCTAATCAGTTTTTAATGTTGTAATCTTGTAGACCATAGATGTTTTTGATGGTTGGTTTATATTCTAACAATTTCACCTTTTTATTATTATTCCTATTAACTTATGACTTGATATGGTTTGGTGCATTCATACATTTATATTAAGAAATGGAATCCCATTTGGGATATGACTTTCTATGCATGTTACCACCAATATCCTTTGGAGTCAGGATTGTTGTTTTTATAGCTCGAGTCAAGGATAGGTTTTGGGTCATGAATGCTTCCCAATTAGAGAGGTATTCATGTTAATACAATGACTTATTATAATGGTATACATTATTATTATTGTATTTTTTCAATTGTATGGTTTGGAAAAATGATTGATTTAAAATTTATAAGGGGTATCATTGGAAAATTCATATTTTTGGAAATAATAATTCCATTTAAAGAGTTTTTTAAATAATTTTTTTTATTTGCATCTTATGAGTGATGAAATTATTCAATCATGGGTTAGTCTCAAAAATGTGTTTTTAATCATGGGAGTAGTAATTATATTAATAGATAAATGTCATAATAATTTCAGAATGATTTTTTTGATTTTTTTGAATAAAATATTGGGATTTGGGAACCATGGGTGAATTGGGTGCTTTGGGATACAGATATATGAAAACCATAGTGAGTGTGGAACCAACGGAGATTATGGATAGGTTGTCATTATTATGTTCATGATAATGGGATTTCTATGTACTAACATTCCATTGAAGGACTAAGTATCATTAGAATCATGTTATGGCATATTTGTATTCTTTGAATGTCTAATTTATGTATTCATGTAGTCTAAGGTTTATTTTTCACGTTGTTATTTTTTATTGGTTTATTCATGATGATAATATTTCATTCATTTATTTCTCACATGTTTATTAATTGAGAAATTATTCATTTTAATTAATTCCCCCAATGTTATTATTTATAATGATTTCCAAATAATTGTGGATTTGGATAAGGATTTTTTGAATGGAAAAACGAAAAAAAATTTATGTAAGAAAAATTCAAAATTAATTTCATTATTAATCATGAATTATTTTTAATAATTAACTTCTAGTATCATGGTGAACATAATTATATAGATTCATTAATTTATCCTACTAAATTTTTTCCTCATACCATGAATATTCTTTATGGCGTTATAGAATTGATTTTTTGGCATACATATAAAGGGATGTGAGTCATGTATCTGGATTACATCTCTTGGATGGTGTCTCTTCATAGTTTCTAGGGATAATTGTGATGGATTATCACATAGAGAAATAGTTTTGGGCATGGCTTTCTTTTTTATAGTATTATCATTAAATAATTTTTTTCTATGTCTCAGGGTTATGTACTAATTATTCCACTATGTACACTTATTTGTTTATTAATATATTTTTATATAAAAGACATGATGTTCTATGATTTTGGGGTGAATAAATACACTTGATTCGTTTGATGAATCCTGGTTATTTTTTTATAGATTGTGGTGATCAAGATCTCAAATAAGGCCTTTTTGGGAATAAATCTGGTGATGAGTATAGTCGACAAGGTTGGATTGTGTCATATGATGTTCGTTAGTTTATAAAAATCTATTTTAAATTTAACCATGAAATATTCAAATGCATGAAATTAAAAAAGAAAATTAATGACGGACACAATATGATTAAAATGACTAGTTTTAGGTTCTACTCATTTCCTTGATTTGTATTTCTCATTGATTAAGGATTTCCAATCATTATTTGATTTTAATTGTAATGGTCAATTTTTATTATACAAAATGTACATCTTATAGTTATTATAATTCTTGAATATCATAATACTTCTTTTTCTAGAGTCTCATTATACGTATCTGAATAGACTCAAACAACTATCATTGAATCACACAATGATCTCCCGGCATACCCTAAGTCGGTTAGGTTCTACAGAGTACCACAGTATATAAACAGGTGTTATTATAAATATATTCATCCAAAGTAGTTTAATAAATATAATCAATAATGACACTACATACATGTTTTGATTTTCATCCCTAAAATTTGAGTATTCAGTGGTGATATAGTTCTCCAACTAAAATTCCAACTACAAGATCTCATAATAATTCCCAGTTTCATAGCTCATTTGTAGATCTATTCTTCTCACATTCTAACACATAACATCATCTATCCCAAACTAATATCAAAATAATGGTTGAATCATCATCATCTTCTTTTTTACTATATATATCATGTGAATCGTTTTTTTCTTCTATAGATGATCAAATATATAATAGTAACTTACCTATCATAAAATCAATTTATAAACACCCGTGAAAAATAAATAAACTTATAACATTATATACTTTTCCTCCATGCTCTACATGAAAGGATTAAGTTAAGAGAATTATTCAGATTCCAATAAATAAACATAAATCATATGTCAAGTGATAATTATAAATAACAATCATAACAATAAATTATAGAATATAATGTTTGGGATACCATAAATACATGATTTCTTCATGTTCAATTAAATGGATATTCAAGGAATACTATAAATATAATAATTAATATTTTTGAAACTAAGCCTAATATATCTTCAAAAAAACTACAGATTTTGTGACTTCTTGTTGATAAAAATATATCCACTCAATTTATAATTTTTTTAATATGAATCATACAGTAAACACACATACAACATGTAAATCATTTTTTAGCTTTGTAAATTTCATGAAAAATCATACAACCTTTAATATCATATATTTCAAAAATATTAACATAGTTATATCCTTAATATATTAGTCCTGGGTAAATTACCTGACATCTTCATAGTCCTTATAAAATATTCAAATAGACACAAGTCAAGGGATGCATAAAATGATGAAAAGTATCATAAGAATAAATTCATAATTATCTATATTTTTATTTAAATGCATGGAGATCATTTTTAGAATTAAATAATATAGGAAATTGGTCTTATATATTTTATATTATTCACTCTTTATATGAATATCGATAACAAAGGATTGAATCATTTCATCCCAATGCATGATGATGTTTCAGTGATGAAAGAAAAACATCAAGATCAACTAATTTGGGTTTTCCCTAGAATTAAATAATTATATAAAATATTTTCGTTATTTTTTGAAATTCATTTTCTATGGATAAAGATAAAACTAAAATTATTACTATTATTGTATTTATTACTATTCCAAGTGTTTTTTATGGTTTTACCATGAAGTAATCTCACCTTCATTATCCAATGTTATTTTCTTTTCCATATTCAAAACCTAAAAACATGATTTTTCTTCATTATTCTTAATAAATGTTTTGAAAAGTACAGAATTCATATGTTGAGGATTTCAATGTAATACATTGACAAATACATATGATGAATCTATTTTTTTCCCTAGTGATTTAATTTTCATTCATTAACATTCTAAAAATTTGTCTATGTGTTAGAGCTTTATGATCATTCAATGGTTTACACAGGTAAATTTATACTCTTATATTGTTAAATTATTATGATGGTTTATTATAGTAATTTTTTCAAATATTTACTGTCTATTAGTTCATAGTTGTAATTTTTAGCAAAGTCATATGTTGGAAATAATAACATTATATAAAGTACTACAATCAAAAATTATGTTTATGATGAAGTAATACCTTCATGAATATTTTAACATCATGTTTAATACAATTCCATATGTTTTTTCTTAATGTATTTTGTTTACATAGATGTCTTATGATTAGTCGAAAAATCCTTATACAGAGGAATTTGCCATTTTTTTCATGAACAAAAAAATATGGATTTTACAATAATATTGATAACTAAATCCGATTTCTTATATATATTTTATAACCTCTTTTAATAAAATCATATATTCTTGATGAATTAATATGATTAAATAATATTTATTGAAAACAATAGTGATAAATTAATAAAAATTTATATATATAACCATTTTCTAACTATAACTAAAGAAATATTTTATTATTAACATCTAATAAAACCATTAGATACTTTTCCACATCCAAAGATGAAAAAAAATTTATAACATTGATCACATAGGTTGTAAAACCAACCTAAACAAGAAAAAAATATAACACATATGTGAGTATGGTTAGGAAAGTGATTACCATTATATAATTTCGTTATTAAAAAATTATTATCATATTTTTTAGATTTTTTAATGTTATTTAGACATATTTTTTGTTATTTTATAAAAACTAAAATGTTTAGAATAAAAAATAAATATGTTTCTTCATATAAGTAGAAGTCAATAAGTATACATAAGTGATGTTATCAACTCCCTAAAAACATAAATAATATATTATTTGGTTTTTATTTTAATTATATTATTAATGTTTTGAATTTCATATTTTTTCATTAAATATACCATTTAAACCAACTATTTATGGTTGTTAAAAAATGATAATGTATTTATGGAGGCGGTAGTTTGAATGTAACATAAGCGCAAATTTGTTTTTCAAATAGTTTGGAAAAAGGAAAAATGGTTATAGAATAAAAATTTCAAAATTAAATTATAAATATTATACTATTTTAATTTAATCAATTTGTGTATATTTTTCTAAGGAGGTTTAATAATAAATAAAATAAGAGAAAAAATTATGATTTGAACATTTTACTATACTCCTTGGAACAAAACCTTTGAAATTTTGATTATGCCTTTGAACAATTTTGTTTTAAGAAGAATACTACATATACGATGTTTGTAGGAGTGATTGGGTTTATGTTTTATGATTTTTTTTGAATCAAATAGGTTTGGTGTTCGAGGAGAAGTTTGGTGGTGATGAAACATTTTATAAGAGAGAGGAGGGGAAATCTTGTAACAATATAAAATGTACTGTCAGTATTCAAAGGTCAAGTGGATCTAATTTTATAAAATAATTTAATGTGGGAAATGTTAATGTAATTAAATCATCATCCATAAATTTTACAATAGGTTTTTAAGCATTCTATTTTTATATTTTCACTTATACCATTTTTTGTTTTATTAAAGGTAAATAATTTACTATTGATTAATATATTTTTTGAATTATTACATAGTTTGGTTCCAATGATTCAAAGTCTAAAAAATAAAATGATATATATATTTTCTTTAAAAATTAATTTCATTTTTATCGCATATAATCCGTAAAAAACATAATTATAAAATATATAATTTTTTGATAATAAATTAGGATGAAGAAAAAAATATCAATCTTGTTTATTTCAATGTTATTAAATATATTTATTATTATATAAATAAAAGATAAATATATTTTAATGTAATGTTAAATATTCCTTTTCATTATGATAACATAATTAAAATAAAATTATGAAAACCAATTTTATTTATATATTTGGTCCTTGGGGTATAACTACACTCAAATACACATAGACACACCCTCCACACACACAGAATAGAAAGGCATGCCACAGCCCCAACCACAAGGGGATTTCCCAAGCATCAAGACATTGTTGTATTTATTATATGTCCCTTAGGCCCAGTGGTAATGAATACCATAACATGGATTGAAAACCAGTGTCGTATCATGACGACATCATCCTAATAGCATCCCCAAGCATGCATCAAGCCTACTTCATTGCCTATTTTTTATTAGAAACAAATATTACAAAAGACTAAAATGGTAAAGATGATTTTTATATATTCAAAATATCATTTTTAAATTAATAATATTTATCCTTAATATCATTAATAGAAATAAGTTTTTTAATGATTCATGTCATTTTTAGATCATGATAATTTCCAAATTTCTAAAGTATTAATAAAAATCATCTTTTTCTCTGATCAACTAAAAATATACAATTTTATAAAAATAAAAAAATATTATTCCTAAGATAAATTTGACATGATGAATTCCAAAATGATGTTAATTTTATAAAATTAAAATTTAGAAATGGGAATATTTATTTTTTAACTAAAAATAAAAAATATAAGGAAATATTTTAAATAAAAATGTCATTTTTAACTATTTATAATATGACTTCATACCAATTTATAATTTTAATAATTTTAATGTATTAGTTTATATAGAATATTTTTCTAAAATAGATTAATTAAATTTATTATGTTAAAATAAATAATTCTTTAATAAATTATAATTTGAGAAAGAATAATATTATTAACTATTTATCCAGTATATTTATGAAATTTTATTTGAGTAATAGATTTTTATTTACTAGTGTTATTATTATTCATATAATTTTTATAGTAATATTTATCAAATATTTTACGTATTTTTTCTTCTATTTTTTGTAAGGCAGTGTCTATCGACCAAATTATATTTTTTTAAAGGTATGATGTAGGGAATATCATGGGGAGTTACATCAATTGGAATTTTTTATGGTGTATTTCACATATGTAAAATGGGATAATGAAACACCATACATAAAAGAATTTTGTATAGTATAGTGTGTGAAAAAATTAACGGTATTCATGCTATGTTGGTGGGTATGGTCTAATACATTTTATCATTATGGGAATAGTGAGTTGGAATGGGAAAAGACACACCCACATTATAGGTTTTCCCTTTTTCATAAGAGTGGTAAGTGGTGGGGTTTCTTTGTGGGAGATAGGAGGACCAACACACTATTTAAATAGTCATAGTGTACATATCATGTTGGGATAAACCATTCGGAAGTGGGTTTTTGATAGAACTTGAGAGAATAAACTATGTGTTTGTCCAAGACACGGTGTGTTTATAAATGGCCAAGGGAGAGACATCACACTATACTCTAATCTTTGGTTTTATTTATCTCATATTTTTAAATGGATGACTCAATCTATGAATCTTTGGGGGGGGTGGTTTTATGGAAAGTCATCCGCTATAATATTTTGGACATAAATCATTTTTTTATGTTTTTAAAAGAATTGTTTTTTTCTGCGATCTAGACATGGGAATGGGATTTGTGAATGATCATAGAATTCATTTATGAGAAATAGTTTTTTTTAAATGGTTTTTTGTGCCAAGGATGATGGAACATGAAATTTCATTACCATTTGACGGTATGGGATAAGAAGATTTGGCTCTTTGTGAGTTTTTCCAAATAAGAGATCCTATACAGTGAGAGTTTCATTATGTTTTTTCAATGATATTTATGGTGGGACATTTTAGGTATTACATGGGTTATTCTAACATCTAATCATTCATATATATGTAACTTATGCTTTTAATAATATATTGCCCCCAATTTTTATAATATATAATTTTGAGATAACATGTTATTTCCCTTATGTTAAGTTTGGGAAGTATCTGGATGATTTTTTTCTTTGTTATAAACTAACCCCCTTGTATATGGACATTGGTGCCTACATAGAGGTTTTTATCACTATATAATTTGGGGAAAGATCTATTATTTTTCTATAAGAGCACCATTATTTAGTTATCACTAATTATATAGGATGGCTGTTATATAGGACTTATTAAATAGATTGGTGTAGTACCACAGTGGTATGATAATTGTATTTGTATTATATAGAGTTTTATGGACACATTTTTTGAACTTATTGTACTATATCTAAAACTTTTTTCATATAATTTCTCATTAATGTTTGTTAGTTTTATTTCATGCATCCTATTTTTTATGTATATATGGATGTCTGTTGTGGTTTGTGTCTTTTATAGGGTTAAATAACCCACTAACGATATTTAATTCCATTGGAATTTATTTCCATCCATTGCGATTTGTGGGATACACTTATGATTAGGAAAACACCAGTTTTACCCTTGTATATGGGTTAGAAAAATGATATTACAAATTTTATTAGTTAGGAATGGTCCATGTGTGGGGATATTATGAGTAGATAGAACATGTTTCAATAAATGAAATGTAATGTATAAAATGGTGTATCTAACCACATAATAATAAACATCATGTTAGTGTTCTAATCATAAAATTTTTCATAAACAATTCCTGGTTTTTCATCCCCTCATCAACATGGGTTTGACCAATGTGAGAAATATATCATGCATTAGTATGTGATATCCCACTAGTACTCAATCTTTCATATAATATTTTCTGATCATGTTTTCCATCTGATATATGGTGAGATATGTGGTTAGAGTGGTTTTGGTGACTGAGTGGTCATTTATTTCTAATACTATAAGAAAATTACAACATTTTGGGTATTTAAAATAAAGAGGGAACCGCTGATAATGATGTTCATCCTAAAATAAATATAAATCAAGGGCACAAGAAAATAATTATAGAAGACTCTTTGGCTGTATAAATGTTAAGAAAGACTAATTAATCATGTTATATATATAATTCATTTTAATTCCAAAAGAAAAACCCATTAAAAATTTTGGGAGACTTAGGTCCCAATAAAGCTATTAGTTGGTTTGTTTAGGTTATATAAATTTTCAATTTCAATAGCACTTTAACATTGATTAATATGAATCATGAAATGTATATTTTTGAGGATTCTGTTGATCGTGGTGGTACCTAGTGGACCAGGATAACATTGATCATGATCGTACATGGGACAGATTCAAGTAATTTTTTAAGAAAAAATTATATACTTAAACAGTACATTTATTATGAATGCTTTTTTTGTCCTAATGATAGGGTAAATATATGTCATGGAGTAAAATAATCCAATTACATAACACGGCCTATTGGAACCAAAATTATATATGATTGAAACCATCAAATATAATATGTTCATGTGGTGGAAATGTCTTGAAATTAAATATATGATACCTATGATTTTTTTTGGAAATTTATAAAAATATAGTGAATAATGAAAAGGTGGATGAAAAGTTAATTGTATTGATTATCACTAGAGGAGAAAATATTTTCCATCCGAGAAAACATTTTCCATTTGAGAAAATGTGGAAACAAATATCATGGGAATAATAATATAATATAAAGCTACTCCTAGGGTTCCAGAGAAATTTTTAATAATTCCAAATTATATTATACTCAATCTAAGAGTAGAAACTAGATATATTTCGTATGATTGGGCTCTTTGGACCATATTAAAAGGGATTGTATGGTGACACCTAAGGAGTGTTAAAATTATAACCTCATGGGTCATATTAAATGATCTAAAAGAATTATATAATGTTGAATAATAGAGTTTCTTGTTTTATAAATTAGGTATCAATTTATCCACCTAGATAATATCATCAATGTGTCTCTCTTACTATACATTGACCTATGATTCATGCTAAAATTTACCCAAAATAAGAAGGTAGGACGGTCCTTGTAGTCTAACTTGGGTTGTCAAATCCTCAGAGACCTAAGAAGTACCTACAGACACATACATTCTATGGATTATTTTTGGCTATGGAGTGGAAAATTGGGTTGAATTAATATGGTTTTAAAGGATCACTAATATATTTATGTTAATTAAAATTAAGGTAATGAGTTGATCCAAGGTTATCGCTCGGGGTGGATAGGATGAATTCATTTTTTAATGATTTCAATTTCTTATATTTGAGATGGGTTCATTTAATAAGATGAAACAAAACCATCACTTATTGGTTTGATGCCTAAACACCCTAATACTAATCACCTATACACTTTAAGGATCAAAGTTTTGAGCACTTCAAGGTAAAGGTTCGTATTAGCACATGAAATGTGTGACCTTAAATTCAATAAGGATGAAGAGGTTTTAAAATCATCAAATAAAAATCTCATTTAAAAGAATTTAATAGACATTAATGGAGTAATAATTACCATAAAATACATCCCTTTTATACTCCCTTGGATCAACCCATAAAATTTTTTTCCCTCCATTGATGACATGTCTTTAACGGAAGCAGGAAGTAGACATACGAAGGTGGAATTGATGAAGTAAAAAGAACAACAAAAATTGATAACTCCACCACTGTCTGATAAATAACACAATTTATGGTGTTAATAAATTCAAGCATCGAACCAATGTTATCAATGTGATATGTATAATAATAGAATAAGTGTAAAGGAAGTACATTTATTAATAAACTAAGGTGAATTATACAACTTACATGAGAAAGAAATGTGATTACAAACACAAAGCGGCAGCATAACACTACAATGAAACCAAGCACAAAATATCATCAACTTCTCCACCACCACTACATTAAATAGACATTTCTTAATCCTTGGGTATAAACCCAAATATTTCAAGTATCCTCAATTAATTGTGGTAGGCCATAGGTGGGTGGAAAGTAAGGGAGAGTTGATTTTTCCACTATTGACCCGAGGTGGCAGCCATCTTTCATCCACTGGATAATCGCATCTGTATGGACTTCTTGATGGAAGAAATGGAGTGGTCCATACAATAATAAAATGGATCCCCGGATATTCCCTAACCTTATGTAAAGTTTCAGCCCAAAATAGTTTATTTTTAATGCGATATGTGTAATATAGTGGGCTGTTTTTTTGGGCCGCAGAATGGGGCCCAGAATTTTATCTTCAACTTGGGCCACATGAATGACCACAATGTATGCTGAATTATCACTAGATCTTGAAGATTGATTTTTTCCTTTATATGTCTTATAAAACACCACCAAATTTGGGCTTCATTGGGCCTGTGGTTTGGGCACCACATTCAAATCATTGTGCGGGTGTCTAATATGCCTTCTCTAGAATTGGTTCCATTCATCTCCAAATATTCCAATCATCCTTTATGAATCCTTCATTGATCCCTGAGTCAAAAATGCTCATATTTAATTGTAGATACATTTCAAAAAATATTAAATTAAAATATAAAAAATTAAATTCCTTAAAATCAGATGAATCATTGGGCCTAAATTGGTGTACATTATGCATGAAGTTCACAAATGATAAGAATGGATTATCAAAATTAAAATCCACTAACTCAGGCCCATATGTTCAAAAATATACATTTAATACCAATAAAATGAAATTAAAATATATATTTTTATTGGAAAATCACACCCCCAACTTGAGATTTTCTAGTCCCGATAAAAATGTATCTCAACAATTTAAAATTCAAATTCCCTTTTCCAAAAACATTTTAATACACAATGATCACCAAAAACCCTTGTACCAAAATATCATGAAACCCATAAAAAAATTTTAATACATGATATTTTCATAAGCATATCCCAATCTCAATCCCATTCCTTTGTTCAAATTAATCGCAATATTTCATCCAATATCAATTAAGAGTGACGATTTGTTGTGCATCGCATTAGACATGGGGGATCATCTTTATTCATGATGGAAATGATGGAAGCACTAGGTGGAATCACATTTCAATATTAAGATGAGCATAAATTTTTTTTTATTATTGTATTATTATTTTTTTGCAATTTTTCTATGGTAATTGAAATTACACTCAAAAGAGTCAACCCATGTAGCGAGACTTTCCCGATGACTCCCAGGCTCAAAGACCATGGGGCACCAAGTGAATCCCACATACTCGGGCATCATATAATGTTAAATTAGTCAAATTCAAATTCAAATTACCAAAAATAGATATAAAATTACTAACTTTGGGCTAGACATCTATAGATTCATGATCCCAAAGTGTCGAAAGCCATGCATTAGGTCATTTCATTGCTCTACGCGCAAATTTATTGTTTTTCTTTTTTTTTAATTTTTTTTATTGAATACTCATATTAAAACTAAAATGATCACTAAACCTATGCTATTTATTTTGGGGATCCCATGAACTCAAACTAATACCCTGCTATCCAAAGGACGTGCATTGTGATCTTTTTTTATTTGGATGAAGATATAAATGATTAAATATCACATTGGACAACCACACATTCCAAAATAGATGCTCATGAAATTATACATGGATTAAAATCAGAATCAGGGCATGCTAAGTTATTTGATATTCAGTTTCAAAGTGTGCAATGTGTATTAACTTTTTCAAATTTAAAGGAATTTTTCCTACCATTTACAGAATATTTTTTTCAAATCATTCAATTTTTTTTGACACAAAATTATTTGTTATTTTATCCCCCCCCCAACATTAAATAACATTATCCCCTATGTTTTAAGAAATGAAAATTTAGAAGGATTAGAGGCAGATAAGGGAATTTCAAAAAGGAAACTGAAATACGAGGATCATGGAATGAAGTCACATGGTGGTTGAAGTTGAAGTTCTTGCTACTCCAATTTACTCCCTTGATCTTCATGTCACTTGGAGTGTTCCCTAGTGGATAAAAGAAAAACACAAATATAAATATATATATTTATATTATAAATAAAGTAAAATATATGTATATATAATAAATTTATATAATAAGGATGTACAGAAAGACGTAGTTCAATGGTATGTGTGTTCCCCTATCTCCCTTCGGTCCCGGGTTCGAATCCCCATGGTTTTGCCGGTTGTAACAGGGTTTGACCCAAAACCCAGGACGTTTCCCTTTTTATTTTTATTATTATTGTATTATTATTTATTTATTTTAATTTTTTTAACCTACAAACACATAAAATAAACTTATGATACATTTTCTTATTTTTAAATTTATGGGTAAGGTATTACTCAAGGATCACCCCATGTGACACGAATGAATATGGTTCTCCTATTTTGTACCCATCTATACTCATAATAGAAGAACAGGTCAACAATATATTTATTTTTTAAAAAATAATATCAAAATTATTCATTAATCCTATTTAAAAAAATGATCCGCAAAGATGAAAATCACAGGTTGCCTCCCGTGCAATGCTTTGGTTTAATGTCGCTAGCTCGACTTAGACCTTTAATTATTTAAGTATTTTCCTCATCTAAGTTTGGTTCAGTCAAGTTTTCATAAACTTCATTTTTTTGGAATGGTTCAATGAATGGTTTGACTCTGTGACCATTAAATTTAAAGGTTTGACCATTGGTGGGATCTGGAATTTCTACAGCCCTATGGGGGTGCACCTTATGCACTATATATGGACCTGACCATCTTGACCTCCACATTCCCAGGTGTAAATGAAGTTTAGAACTATACAAAAGAATAGGTTTACCTGCTACAATGTTTTTGGTTTTATGATTTCCATATTGGTAGGCTTTTACTTTAGCTTTATTGATCCGTGAATATTCATAAGCCTCCATCCTAAGTTCCTCAAGTTCATTGAGATCTAATTTCCTTTTTGGTTTTGGCCAATGAGAGGTCATAATTCATTTTCATAATTCCCCAAATAGCCTTTTGTTAAATCTCCACTGGAAAATGGCATGATTTACCACAAACCATCCTATATGGGGTCATTCCAAAAATGGTTTTATATGCTGTATTATATGCCCACAAAGCATCCAAGAGTTTCTTGGACAAATCTTTCCTAAAAGGATTGATAGTTTTTCAGGAATATTCAGAATCTCCCTATTTGACAACTCATCTTGACCATTGGTTTTAGGATGGTACGCAGTGGAAAAATTGTGAGAAATCCCATACTTAGACAAGAGTGAAGAGAATGGAAGGTTGTAGAAATGGGTTCCTCGGTCACTAATTATAGCCCTAGGAATTCTAAATCGAGAAAATATGTTCTCTCTTAGAAATCAAATCACAACATGATGATCAATAGACTTTGTGGGAATGGACTCAACCCATTTTGAGACATAATCAACAACTAAGAGTATGTAGAGGTATCCCTTAGAGTTTGAGAAGGGACCCATCGAATCAATTCCCCAATAGTCAATGATTTCAACCACTAATATGGGAGTGAGTGGAATTTGATTCTTTTTTGGAATGGACCCTACTTGTTGAAACATAATATATCTTTGAAATTCTTTTAAGAGTCCCTTGAGATTGTGGTCTAGAAGAGGCCACACTGAAGAACCATAGAAGATGTTTTCCTAGAGGAAAAGTGACCTCCACATGCCTCACTATGATAGAATTTAAGGATAGACTCTTGTTCAGATTTTGGGACACACCTCCCAATGACTTGGTCAAGGCAGAACATATATAGGTATAGATCATCAAACACATAGTTCTTAACATCATAAATGAATTTCCTTTGAGCTTGAGTCCATATAGACTTTGGAATTACTCCCTTAACAAATAAATTCTCTATGTAAGCATACCAAGGGCAGTCACTCACAGTGTATAGGTGTTCATCAGAAAACTAATCAGACACAGAAATGTGATTTGAGTTTCCTTTGAATTCCATCCTAGAGAGGTTATCAGCTACAAAATTATAAACACCCTTTTTCCCCATGATTGTGAGGTCAAATTCAAGTAAGAGAAGGACCCACATAATTAGTCTAGCCTTGGCATCATTTTTTTGGAAGAGGTATTTTAGTGAAGAATGGTCAGTGAACACAATGATGGGGGATCATAAGAGGTAGGACCTAAACATTTCTAAGGAAAAAAACAATAGCATGTAACTCCTTTTAAGTGGTGGTGTAGTTTATTTGGGCATCATTTAAGGATTTTCTTTCATAAGTAATGACATAAGTAGTTTTATCCCAACGTTGTCCTAACGCAGCTCCTACAGAAAAGTCTCTTGAATCACACATAAGTTAGAAATGAAGGTTCAAATTTGGATATTTCATAATGGGAGGAGAGGTGAGAGAGGATTTGAGGGTTGATAATGAACCCTCACAACTTTCTGTTCAAACAAATGGAGCATCATTTACTTTGATAGCACAAAGGGGACGAGATATTGAACTAATGTCTTTGATGAATCTTCTCTATAAACCAGCATTTCCTTGGAAAGACCTCACTTCCTTGAGAGTTTTGGGTGATGTAAGGTGACGAATGATGTAAACCTTTCTTTATCAACTTCAATCCCCCTACTCAAGACTAGATGGCCAAGGACTAGTCCCTCTTTAACCATGAAATGGCATTTTTTCCAGTTTAAGACCAGATTCTTTTCTTCAAATCTTGACAAGACCCTCTATACATTCCGTAGACATAACTCAAATGTATCCCCAAACACAGAGAATTAATCCATGATAACCTCTATAAAATACCCTACCTTGTCTGAGAAGATTCCCATCATGCACCACTGGAAGGTTCCAGGTGCATTTCATAAACCAAAGGGTATGCGTTTGAAGGAAAAGGTGTCAAATGGACATGTGAATGTATTCTTCCCTTGATCCTCTAGGGATACCTCAATTTGATTTTACCCCAAGTACCCATCTATGAAACAATATAAGGCATGAACTGCCACTCTCTCAAGGACTTGTTCAATGAATGGTAAGGGGAAATGGTCCTTCTTAGTAAATGAGTTTAGCTTCCTATAGTCGATGCAGACTCTCCAGCCACTACTCACCCTTGTAGTAAGAATATACCCATCCTCATTGGTTATCACTCTGATTCCAGCCTTTTTTGGAACCACATGGATTGGGATCACCCTCTCACTCTCAGATACGGGATAGATGATACTATATTTTAACAATTTCAGAAGTTCTTTTCTAAAAACTTCCATGAGATTAGGATTGAGTCACCATTGAGGTTGATGACATGGCTTCAAACCAGATTCCAGAACAATATTATGTGTTCTGATAAGTGGGATAATCCCAGGAATATCAGATAGGGTCCAACCAATGGCTTTTTTATGTTTCTTAAGGACATCTAGAATCATCCTCTCATGATTGGATGGAGGAGATGAAGAAATGGCAATACTATGTGGTTTATTGTCCCCTAGTAAGGAATACTTGAGTGTAGCGGGATGTTCCTTCAATTCAAGATTAGGTTGGTTCAGAATTTCAGTAGAAGATTGGGATGATGGATCAAGTTAATGTTTGTTTCTTATAGTATTTGATAGGATTTATTCCCCACATATATAAGATTAATCTAGAAGATTAGTTTGATTAGATATAGGGAAGAAAGTTTTATTGGTCACCATGAAATTAGTTTCCTGAAAGTTTTCACTGATTGTTGGACCTAAGACATCATCATAAGAGAAATTTGAAAATGATTCAAACCAAGGAGATAAACTTATGACATGTGAACAAAGGAAATCAGTCTCATCCTTACTTAAACATCCGTCAAATATTCCTTGGAGTTCTATGGATTCATTATCAATGCTTCCTATCATGTTTACATCATGAATGTCCTCATCATTCCCTATTTGTGAGGTTCCATTATAGATGGTCAAGTCTAGACTCATGTTTCCAAAGGTGATGGTCTTGTTCCCATTTCAAACTCGGATAACAGAGTTGATCGTTACAACTAAAGGATGACCAAGGATGATTGGGGTTTGTTCCTTATTTTCTAATTTTTAATGGTTTTCACGGAAAATGAATTCATCAGAGTATATTCATTTTTTAACCTTTACCATAACATCCTTTAAAATCCCCTTTGGAACCCTAATTCTACGATCAGTAATTTGAAGTGTGATAGATGTGGTTCGGAGCTCTTCAAGGCCTAACTAGAAGTAAACAACATAGGGGATGAGATTGACACTAGCACCTAGGTCACACAAGGCCTTGACAACATTGCTCTCTCCTAGTTCAACATTGATGTAAGGGAAACCCAAGTCATTCAACTTAGGAGGAATGTTTCCTTGAATGGTGGTATTCAAATTATCACCCAAAGGACTTTGTTTTAATGTGAAAATTTTCTTTTAAAGGTGAAAAAGTCCTAAGGTACTTTGAGTAGGAAGGTATGGTTTGTATGGAATCGAGAATGGGAATGTTTAACATGACTTTTGAGAATATTTCCCTCAATTTTTTCACTCAATTCAGGCTTGGTGTTCCCCCTCATACATTGAGGAAGTGGTGAAGGTTGTGGGGTTGTTTGTTGAAGAGTTGTTTCTTTGAAAATGTTATCGTGTTTTTTAGTTTTCCCATTTTTTTCATTTGAATATTCATCCAAGTTTGAATCTTTGGGTGGGTTCTGAATTAGTTGTTCATATCTCTCAATTGATTTCCCACTTCTTAAAATAGTCACAACCATTGGTCATTCATGAGTTGTTTGAGTACAACTTGAATCTCCCCGTGAAGTTGAGGATGGTGCTGCCTGAGTAGGAATGGGTTCCTTTCTAGTTTTTATGGTTTTACGTTCTTGTTTAAGGGAAGAGACTTCATATTTCATCATTTCCATTTGTTTGCATAGTTGTTCTAGTAGGCTTTGTGGAACTGTTTGGGTTGGTTCTTGAGAATATTGGTTTATCCCAGTGGGATATTTTGGAGGTGGGATGGTTTGTTGAAAATGGACTGGTGGTTGTTGGTGTTTGATAGGTTGGGTTTGGAACTGGTTATGGGTTTGGTAGTTCTGATGGGGGTAATGATTTTGTCCCTGCGGTTGGCTAGTTTGTTGGTTATCTTTCCAGCAGAAGTGTGGGTGGTCATTATACCTAGGGTTGATGTTGTTTTGGTATTGAGGATTTTGAAAGTTCAAAGTATTTACATACACTAGGGGTCCTCCTAAAATAAAATCCTTGATGGATGGAGTGGTTGGGTAATTGTCTATCTTATGGTCATGTTTTTCACAAATTGTGCAAACAGGGTCGCAATTTTGGATTTCATGGACTTTCCTAAGGTCTATCTCTTCAACCTTTCTAGGGAGTGCTGCGATTTTTTCCCTAAGTCATTCCTCTTATCTAAGTGTATGAATTCTAGTAGTTCATTGTGGCTTTTCAGAAGAAGGTCAAGTTCCCCATGTTTGGTTTTTTTCAGAAAGGCTTTCTAGATACTCTTAAGAATAATTTGGGTTTTTGTTTTTAAAGGTTCCATTACACATCATGTCAATTAATTGTTTGTTCCCGGACCCAACCCTTCATAGAAAATTCTCGCTTGTTCAGAAATAGACAAACCATGGTGTGGAACCATGTTTAGAGTTTCTTTGAACCTCTCCCATTTTTCATAGAATGACTCTCCCTCTTTTTAATTTTTTTTTATACTCTTATTAAGTGCAATTGTTTTGTGGTGGGGAAAGTATTTCTTGTATAATTATCTTTGTAGTTGGTCCCAAGAGTTGATGGATGATGGTCACAAATTTTTTATCCAATTTTATCTTGATCCTTTATATAAAAAGGAAATAGCCTCATCTTAGATGATTCTAGTTGATGTGGGGGACACATGGTTTCTACAATGTCATTGAACTCCTTAATGTGAAGGTAGGGCATCTCGGACTACATTCCATGGAATGTGGGATGATTGTTTGGGAAATGGGATTTGAAGATGTAGTTGGAATCTCTTAGGGATCTGTGTCTAATGCATGAGTGTAAATTGGTCCAGGAAGGAGTGAGGTAGTCATTAATGGTTTGATCAACTGCATTCCCCATGTTTGGGGCTGCCTCATTTGGATTTCCAATTTGGTTTCCACCCAGGTTTATGAATTGGTTTCTTTGAAGTCTTTCCATTGAAATAGGCTCAAATTTAGACTCTAGGGTATCAAGAGGATTAGGATCTAATGTAAACAATCCCCTAGTATCACTTGACTCCCCTATCCTATTACTTTCCACCCTAACTAGTCTATTTGAATTATCAGGGGTGTAGGCGGACATGCACCAAAAGGAAAAAAAAGCGAGAAAGGGAAAAGATAAGAGATCTTGGGTGAGAATAGAAAAATGGGGGTGAAGAAAGAAGTGTTTGATCTATGTTACTTACTTGGCTCCCCAAAAACGGCACCCAAATTTGATTCATGCTCAAATTTACCCAAAAGAAGATGGTAGGACGGTCCTTGTAGTCTAACATGGGTTGTCGAATCCTCAGAGACCTAAGAAGTACCTATAGAAATGTAAATTATATGGATTATTTTTTTCTATGAAGTGGCCAACATGGGTTGATTTATGATGTCTTTAAAGGATCAATAGCATATTTAAGTTAATTAAAATTAAAGTAATGAGTTGATCCTAGTTTATCACTCGGGGTGGATAGGATGAATTCCTTTTTTAATGAGTTCAATTTCTTATATTTGATATGGGTTCATTTAAGAAGATCAAACAAAATCATCACTTAATGGTTTGAGGCCTACACACCCTAATACTAATCACCTATACACTTTAAGGATCAATGTTTTGATCACTCCAAGTTAATGGTACGTATTATCACTTGAAATGTGTGTCCTTAAATTGAATAAGGATGAGGAGGTTTTATAATCATCAAATAAAAATCGTATTTAACAAAAGTGATTAGCCATTAATGGAGTGAGAATTAACATCCAATCCAGACCCTTTATAATACCTTTGATTAACCCATAATAGAGTTATATCTCCATTGATGACATGTCTTCAACAGAAGCGGGAAGTTGACTTACGAAAGAGGAATTGAAGATGTAAAAACAACAACAAAAATTGATCACTCCAACATTGTGTGATAAATATCACAAATTATGGTGTGAATAAATGGACACCATGAACCAAAGATATCAACTTGATGTGTAGAAGAACGGAATATGATAAAGGAAGAACTTTTTTTAAGAAACTAAGGTGAATTAAACAACTTACATGAGAAGGAAATGTGATTACTGACACAAAGAGGTAGCATAACACTACAATGAAACTGAGCACCAAATATCATCAAATCCTCTATCACCAATGCCATAAATATGAATTTTTGAAGCCTTGGATAGAGCCTCCAATATTCCATGTCTCCTCAATTAATTTTGGTAGTCCATAGGTTGTTGAAAAGTAAGGGAGAGTTGATTTTTCCACCCTTGACCAGATGTGGCCGCCATCTTTCATCCACTGGACAAACGCATCTGAATTTCCTTCTAGATATCCTAACTGGAGTGGGCCATAGAAGGATAAAATGGAGGCCCAGATTTCCCCTAACCTTCTGTAACGTTACTGCCCAAAATAGTGTATTTTTAACGAGATATGTGTAAAATGGTGGGATGTTTTTCTGGGCTGCAGAATCTGGCCCAGAATTTTTTCTTCATCATTGGCCGCATGAATAACCATAATGGATGCCAAATTAGCACGAGATCCTAAATATTTATTTGTTACTATATATTTCTTCTAGAATACCACCATATGTCGTCTTTATTGGGCTTTTATTTAGGGCCCCACATTCTATCCATTGGGATGGTTTCCAATCTACCTTCTTTAGAATTGCTTCCATTCATCTCCAAATATCCCCATCATCCTTTATGAATCCTCCATTGATCCTTGAATGAAAAATGTTCATATTAAAGTGTAGATAAATTTGAAAAAATATCAAATTAAAATATGAAAAATTAAATTCCTTAAAATCAGATGAATCATTGAGCCTAAATTGGTGAACATTAGGCATGAAGTGCACAAATGATAAGAATGGATGTTCAAAATTATAATCCACTAACTCAGGACCATAAGATAAAAAATGAACATTTAATACCATTAAAATGTAATTAAAATATGTATTTTTTTTGGCTAATAATCCTACAAAACATGATTCTAGAAATTACCATATTTCTTAGCCAGATCAAACTATATAGGGGAGCATGAGTAATTCTATAAGAGATTATCAAAAACTTTATATAGGTATATAGGCCATGGGTAATGGAGATTCAGGCCCCTTGATAGTGTGAGAAAAGATTATTCTTAGTTATACTTCAATTCATGTCGTTTCTGAAACTAATACCACCAATTATTTTACTACGTTGCATATAGTGACTATAAATGGTTTACATGTGGAGGTTATGCCTCATGTCATGAGACTCAATAAAACTATATGTATAAGGAGCTATAGGGTATTTATGTGCATTATATGTTATGCCGCTATTTATAATATACAGTCCCTTTAAGAGCTAACTATCTTAGAAATTGATTGGTTTTATTTAATAATGGGGATGTATTGGTTGGTATCATTCAAGGATCTATTGAATATTACACATGGTGAGCCTCTTTTACATATAATGAAGAGAATTTTATAATTCTCAAGGGGTATTGATACATGAATGGTGAATTATCGGGCCTTATAAGGAAAAAAGTGGGTACCGTCTCCTATAAGTTCACAGCCCTATCATTAGGAGTAATGTATGTGATAGAGAGTATAGATATCCTTGTCATTATTGATAAATTCCATAATTCCTTTCCCAATCATTTCTCAAGATTAGAACCCAAAAAATTAATATAATTCTCTATCGATTAACATATAGGGATAGTCTTACTTTTCTTCCATTATAATGGATGGCGTAGAGATAACTGCATGAACTGAAATTCGAGTTGGTTGACTTGGAAAGTAAGGGATTTATTAGAATGAGGATGTTATCTTTCATAACTGTGGTATTATTTGGAATGGGGTAATATGGTAATATTATACAAAATGATGATTATAATAATAATTTTTACATTATTAAATGAATATACATCAACTTGATCAAATTGAGAACATGTTTGATCTATTGGAGGGTGAAAAATAGATCCTAAATATTGATATATGATCACTGCACCGCCTAATCTCGGTTATGAAGGAGAATATTGTAATGAAATATAATCTATGTTTTTACAAAAAATATTTGGAAAAATTATTTCCTTGTGGTCTTAAGAATGTTCCAAAATATTTTAGTGCATTGATCAATCGTATTTTTAGAAAAACTAGAATTCTTTTTCTCTAGTGTTTTTGGAAGACATATTGGTGTAATCTCATTCTAAAATTGATCAGTGAATGAAAATGGAGGTTTTGATAGGCCTGTTTAAATGTCATAATTTCTATTAATAATTCATTATTTGTGACATTCAAAAATAATAATTTTCATTTGTTTGAAATGATATTTTTGAAAAGTTCATACTCATGGACTCTGAGATAGTTGAAGATAATGTTACTTAGAAACCTATATAGAATTAATTTTTGGTATAAATTTTTTTGGTATATAGTATACTATCCTTTCTTCATAAAATATTTATCATGTTTATCTTCATCGATGAATATATTAAAAAAGTATTCATTTTCATTTAATAAATGACAACCAAAAATATTTTAGAATATTAGTGATTAAATTATTTTAGAACCAATTATATTTTTTTAAGAACTATGTGGGGGATACATTGTCTATTGTAATTCATCCAGATAAGGATTGGGTTGTGTTCACATGAATATTGACCAAGACACATCCTATAAATCCAGAAAACATTGGGAATGTGAAAAAATTTATTTACTAAATTATCTAGAATTGTCTTCCATTATCCATTTATTATAAATATGAAACCACATTCACATTGGGGAGCTTTTGAAAATGTTCACTAATTATGAATACGTGAAGAACATCATTATATAATGTGACATAAAACTATGGAAAAAATTTAGATGGAGTATCCATGAATGTTTATATTTTTCATGGATTGTACACCCAAAAAATAAAACCATTAATGAATTCTTTATGTATCAAATTATATAACTAGTTGGTCAGTGATGTCAAAAATACATGGGTAGTAATTGTATATTTTTCATCATGAATTTGTATTATATGAAAAAAATAATTCCCTCAGTTTCATTCATTCCCACATATTACTAACATGCTACAGAATGTAAGGGAAGATTAACGGGTAGACCCTAAATTCCATACAATTTGGTCAAACAATAATGGTGGGGATCAAGTTGATGGATTAAAATTTGATGATAATTAATTGTTCCATTTTCAAGACTAGATTTTAGTTAATTATTCTTATTATGGACAATATTTTCTTTATAGTTATCATTATTCTATTTGGGGTGTCCACTCAGGAATCCTAAATATGTATCATGCAATGAAGGAACATTTTCATTGTTTGGACAAGTAGTGATGGGTGGGTGATTATGTGGGAATATTTCTGAATTATCCGAAAGTGACAGATGAACGTCAAAAACTAGATAATATGTTGTAATGGATAGAAAAAGCTATATGAAAATAGGATTAGATTACATATCCGTATGTTTGAGTGAATGTTGAATCACATACCATGTTAGTGAAATTTATTCCAATTGGTGAAATGAATTTAGATGGATATTTTAAAAAGAGGTATAGAATAGAGGTCGTGAGGTTTCAAGGGTGGCTAAATTATATTATATCAAACTAAAACCCAATATTTACATCATGAAATATGTGGTCTATATAATAGGTCCCTAGAACCGAGTTGGTCATTATCATGACTTATCACCCTCAAACCGATTTCTAGGCTAAGTGTACCATACATAATTTAGAGGATATTCTCATAAATTTGGTTGTGGAAATTAGTGGTTAATGTAATGACCATTTTCCATTAGGGGATTTATCATATGATAATAGTTTTATATATTTGATACATATCAATCCATTTTAGGTATTGTATGATAGTCCAGATAATTCTCAATTTTTAAGAGTAAATACTAATGAGACATCACTAATTTTACATAGTATTTCCCACGAGATTAGTAAAAAATATAGAAAAATAGAAAATATATCATAATTTCCTAGAGACATTAGAAACCTTATGTCGAAGATCATAATAAATTATTATCATTTTATTTTGATAAAAAATCATTCCTAAAAGAATATTCAATGTTATGAAATCGTCATCTAGAAATGTAGGTAAATATAGCATTATGGTATGTGGGACCATTTGAGAATTTTTGCACCTTGTTTGAGTTTATTTTCATGAAAATATTCCATCATGATTCAACTTAGTATATAATATGTTTCACAAATAACAAATAAATATATAATATTTGGATCAAGATCATGCTATTAGTTGGTACTATTTAACATTTTTTCTATACCACTAATTTATTCCCCACCCAATTCACATTTTGAATAGAAAATTTATAGCCTTGTGGGGTATACACATATCCTCATTGTACATGTTTTGAAATTACCTCCAAATACTAGAGGAGAAAAAGGTATGTGAGAAGATTATACAAAATAAATGGATGGATTATTTCCAATTCACCACCAACTTAAGTATTTTTAAGATAGAAATAACAATGGAGTGGTGATTGTGAGACCCTTAGTATGAGGTCCATTATTATTTTCTTTAATATTACCACATTTTATGATTCATTTTTCATATGTTTGGATGAATTATGGTAGTTGGACATGAGTTTTGGTGAGTTTTTTCCATTAATTAGTTCACCATGACATAGTATCATGTCTTGTGGTTTCAAGATAAGGCATTCTGAGCCACATTAAAGGAAATGGATAAATTAGTCATTTAAATATTGTTTTTCATGGTATTATACACCTATAAAAAATGTTTGGTATGAAATTATATTGTATATGGTTTTTTAGAATGTTTCGATTATCAAAATATGGATGGAATTTATGCCATAGTTGATGGTTTTGTCCAGTTCATTTTGAAGCATACTTATTACAACATATAACAAAACCATGATAGGACTGAATAGGAATAGTGTCTTTAGAAACTGGGAAACCTAAACAACTGGTTTATAAGTCATCTACATTGTCTCCCGTTTATTTCATCATATCTAGTGTCCCTTTTGGAAAATTCTACTTAGTACCCTTCTTGCTGACCTTTGGAAAAGAAAACATACAAAAGGGTGAGCTCAAATTCCCAGTAATGGTAAACAAAAGAAATATTAACCATTTCATATTCATAAGAACATAACATTTTCAAAATCATAACCTTCAAAAGAGATCATAATATCATAACATCGGATAAATCATAGTAGTGAAATGTAATCCCAATAATCATAACTTGAAACATGAAAAATTGTTTCATACACACATAATCATAAAATATCATTTCATTTTAGTCAAGACACTTTTCCAAGACTATCATAGCGGAAAAATTCCATTACTAAACCGAGTTCACTCCTCGTTCCAGTCCTGTGTCACTAAACTGAATTAACTTTCTGTTCCAGCCATTTCTATCTCATGAGATATAAATCTTTACCCAATGTATTTGAGGTAGATATATGTCCTGCCCATTTCTTAATGAAACCATTCTTATGTGTTCCACAAAATCATAAATCATAGCATAACCCATGTAATAAAAATGGGATTCTTAAACATCATGACATTATAACATAATCCATATAAGATAAAAGCACATAATAAAATTAATTCAATCATAAAATAATCAAATCAATGTGAAAATAGGTATAGAAACAGAACCATATATTATCTTAGATAGAAAATAATTTTTATAAAACACTTGAACTCCATTCTTAAGGAAAATATCCTTTCTACTTCAAAAATATTTTTCCTTACTTAAAATGTCATAAAATTTTAAACTAAAAGAAGTTGATTAAAAATAAACATGAAAACTTGTAAAGGAAGATTCATGGAAATAATTTTCTATGAAATCATAAAAATCCATTCATGATGTACAAGTTAAAAAAAATTCTTCTCGTACTTTGGCCGGAAAAGTCAAAAAGTACCTCGTACTAAAAACGACAAAAGATTCATTTCATATATTTTACTAAAAACTCACCAATGGGTAAAATTGGATTTAAACAATTTTAGGATGATATAAATAATATTACATATTGAGGAAACATGTATGTGGATGATAAATAATCCCATGTAAATTCGGAAGAATAATTAATCTCGGATAAAAATGAGATTGTGAGATTTTCCCTTACCATAGGTCTGATTTGCTTCGTACGTATCCGAAACTCATATATAATGATTTAAATAATGTCATTGACTTATTAAAGAATCATATTAATTTTTATGATATCATATATGGTCATGTTCTTATCTTCTTTATTAGTAATATTTCATTTCTACTTGTTTTTCGGGTGTTCATTGCTTAATGCATGTTTTGTCAAATAAATTCTTATTCTTATTTTTAGGTTATAGATACCTCATTTCCAGAATATTATTAGTGTAATATATGTCATATTTATTAATTAAATTCATTTATAAAATCATTCTTCATTGAAGATCATGTAGAACGAGTCGCATCACATCGTGGAGACGGTAGGTCGTACGTACGCATGAGCGATGATATCGTTCCCATGATCGTGGAATTGTATTGAACTGTATGTATACAATTTAAGAATCAATAACAATTTATAATAATCATATATATTTATTCTTTAAACCATTATACCCATCCAATAAAGGTGGTGGTGGAAACCAAATTACACCACGGCGTGGAGACGGTATTCCGTACGTACGCACGCACGATGATTTCATTTTTCGTAGGATGGATAGAAGGTGACATAGAGTTGTTTCATATTTATAATAACATATTATTATATTTGTGATACTGATATTATTACTTCAATATTAAACAATTAATTAATATAAAGTAGAAGGAGAAATAAATTCGAAATAATCGTTAATGAATATTACGTCTTCTTCGACATGCCTCTTTGAAACCTCCTTTTAGGGAACTAATATTGGTCTTTGAAGAAATCCAAAACCTCCAGTATGTTTCTAGGGAAGCTGAGAAGGGGAATGGGAAGGGATTGGTTGAGCCTTTAGGCTCAAAATCTTGTGAGGATGAGAGGGGGGAGGTGCCCTTTTATAAGGGAGGAGAGGGGAATCTTTGGAAAAACCTAAAATATTATTTTATAATAAACACATATTCGGTTTATAATAGCTCAAAATTTATTTATTTAGAATATAAAGGGGATTTGGGTCTAAATTATCTGAAACAATAGTTTCTAGACAAGTTTAGGTTACTATTTTAACCTTATCATTTAGATTTAACTCTAAGATAAATAATTGAACTTTTACCGTGTCTTCTTGTTTTCTTACACTATATGGTTAATAAACATACTATATCAAGAAAAACGAACCCCAAGTGGTTCATTATTAATATATATAACCATATATATGTCATTTTCCCAAACCATATATTTTTAGGAATAGAATAACAATTAATAATATAATATTTGTTTTAAAAACAATTTTATGTCAATTTTGAAACTATTTGGTAAATGATTTTTGTAAAAATTATAACAGCATGATTAGTTCGAAAAAAGTTAATTAAATAAATAATAACATGTTATTATAACCTATAAAATTAGTGTAATTCATAAAAAGTATCAAATTACATTTATTTTGGTATATATAACATCAATTATGTTAATATTTCATTAATAAGGTAGTTATTGCATCATCATTGTGTCATAAATAGATTAAATTATTTAATGTATAAAAATTATAAATAAAATACTATTATGTAGAAAATATTTTTATATTTCTAATGAATATTTATAGTCTAATTTAACTTATGTATAACCCTACATTAAAAATGATTTCAGTTATTAAACTTTGATTTTAACTATTTTAACACTTCTTTAAATAAAATAATAATAAATGTCCTAATCTAATCCAAGTGGACCTAAAGTGTAATAATTTATTCCTAAGGTTTTTTTCATCGAATTACACTTATCCAATAGAATCAAGACATTTTTAGGGTAATAATAATATCATTTTTACCCCTAATTTCCCTATTTACTTTCAACCGTGGTAAATAAAAGTAAAAAGTTACTACTCACTGAAAATTATTTTTATCTTATTGAACCAAATTTTACTCCTTGATATTAACCATGTATCTCTAATTTTTGAAATTCCCCTCATAGAAGCGGAAAAATTATGTTTTATTTACATTTTCAAATTCTCATTGTAGGTGGGTAAAAGACGGTGAAAAGTTCAATAAAATTTTTATATATCTAAAATTATTATAAAATGAATCCAATGAATTGAATTGAACTTATATTGGTATTATGTATCAATTTTTACCTAAATTTGTTTTAAATAAAATAAATAATAAAAAGTCTTTTTTTAAAATGTAACCCAGTGTTTTCACTATTCATCAAAAATTAAAAGCTTTCAGAAAAATACCAAAATTTCCCCTAGGCTAATTTCGATATTCCGAATCCAAAAATGAAGTCTATTTTAAAAGATAAAATTTATAAAATTTAAAAAAGTGGGTATTACTATTCATAACGGCTAGTTTATATAATATTTTAATTGCATATCATTGTTTAGTGAAACCCGGTATTGCGTACAACACACGCTATCATGGACGGTCGTGATTGCATGTAAAGCAAGCCAAGCTAGTGTTGTGTGTAGTGAAATATTCCTTTGATATTTTGTATAACATACGACATAAATAATATATATATACTTCTCATAAACTATTAGGGTGTTACATTCTACCCCCCTTAAAATGAATTTCACCCTCGAAATTCATCACTTTGTAAAAAACATATAAGGATACCTCTCCCTCATCATATCCTAAAGCTCCCATGTAGCTTCTTATAATTTTTGGTTCCTCCATAAAACTTTCACCAAGTGAGTGGTCTTGTTCCGTAGAACTTTTTCACTACAATCCAGAATCACAATCGGCTGTTTTTCATAAGAAAGATCATTCTCCAGCGGAACAACTTCTGAGCTTAGTATATGTGAAGGATCTGGTATTTACTTTCTCAGGAGAGATACATGGAACTCTTTGTGAACTTGAGAGAGATTCGGTGGAAGCGCCAATCAGTAAGATACCTTCCCAAAACGATCGAGTATTTTAAAAGGACCGATATACCTAGGGCTGAACTTTCCCTTCTTTCTAAATCTCATTACTCTATTCCAATGAGATATTTGTAAGAACACTTTATCACCCACTTCAAACTCTAGGTCTTTTCTTCGGTTTTCGGCACAACTTTTTTGTCGACTCTGAGTTTCTCTTTTGTATTGTTGAATAGATCTGACCTTTTCTGCTATCTCATCCACAAGATCAGGTCCTAATAGCTTTCTTTCCCTAACTTCATCACAAAAAGTTGGAGCCCTGCATTTATTTTCATAGAGAGCTTCATAAGGAGCCATCTGAATACTGGAGTGAAAGTTATTATTATATGAAAAATCCACCAAAGGTAGGTGTTGATCCCAACCACCTTTGAAATTCATAGAGAAATCTCTTAACATATCTTCTAGAGTTTGAATTGTTCTCTCAGACTGACCGTCTGTCTAAGGATGATAAGGAGTGCTGAAACTCAACTCTGTACCTATATTATGCTGAAGACTTCCCTTAAACATCGAGGTAAACCTCAGATCCCGATCAGATATAATGGAAAGTGGTAATCTATACAATATTACCACTTCCTTTACATATATCCTCGCAAGCTGATCCAGAGAGAAATATTCTCTAATAGAAATGATGTGTGCCGAATTCTTAGGATGATCAACTATAACCCAGATAGCATTATTTCCTTTGGATGTTATAGGAATTATGGTGACAAATTCCATAGTGATGTTTTCCCATTTCCATTCGGGTATGGGTAATGGTTAGAACATCCCATTAGACTTCTGTCTCTCAGCTTTAACTTACTGACAAACCAAGCATCGAGAGACATATTCAGCAACATCTCTTTTCATGCCATCCCACTAGAAGTAATATTTCAGGTCCCTATACATCTTCATGCTTCTAGGATGAATAGAGAATGAAGAACTATGAGCCTCATCTAGCAGCTCCTTCTTTAATTCTGGGATGGGAGGAATAGAAACCCGATTCCTAAACCTTATTATTTCGTCACAATCAATATGAAATTCCAGAACATTTCTCACCCTCTTTTTTTAACTCTACATCTTCTTTTTCTACCCCTTTAATCTTCACACGTATAGATGGTTGAACATTCATTTGAGAAAGATAAGATTTTTCCCCTTCCATTATAATTCCAAGATTCATCCTTTGTAAATCCATAAATATTGGATCTTTTTTTATCCTCATCATGGATAAGATAACATGGTCTTGTCGGCTTAATGCATCTGCCACCTTGTTTTCTTTTCCAGGGTGATAATGAATTGAGCAGTCGTAATCCTTAATTAGATCCAACCATCTTCTTTGGCGCATATTTAGCTCCTTTTGTGTGAAAATATACTTTAAACTTTTATTATCATTATAAATATTACACCTTTCACCATAAAGAAAATGCCTCCAAATATTTAATGCAAAGATTACCGCAGCTAACTCCAAATCATGAGTTGGGTAATTTTGCTTATTGACTGTTAACTATCGTGATGCTTAAGCTATCACCATATCATTTCTCATGAGAACACACCCCGGTTTCTTCTTGGATTCATCACTGTAGATCACAAACCTTTCTCCACTACACAGAAGTGTGAGCACAGGTTCACTGGATAACCTTCGTTTTAACTATTTGAAATTCTCTTCACACTCCTCCATCCAAACGAACAAAACTCTTTTTCGAGTCAACCGGGTGATTGGATTCGATAACCTTGAAAAATCTTTCACAAAACGTCGATAATATCCAACCAGACCAAGAAAACTTCGGATCTCAGTTATTGTTGTTGGTCTCGACCATTTATCGATAGCCTCTGTTTTTGCTGGATCCACATATATCCCCTCTTTTGAGATTATGTGACCCAACAATGAAACTTTTTGAAGCCAAAATTCACACTTGGTAAATTTGGAATAAATCTTCTCCTTTCTTAGGGTCTTCAATAAAATTCTCAAGTGATATTCATGTTCTTCCTTACTCTTTGAATTGAAAAGAATATCATCTATAAAGACTACCACAAACTTATCAAGATAGTCTCTAAAGACACTATTCATTAGATCCATGAAGATAGCAGGGACATTAGTAAGACCAAAAGGCATCACTATAAATTCATAGTGTTCATACCTTGTACGGATAGCCGTCTTTGGTATATCCTTCTTTTTGACCCTCAATTAATGATACCCTAATCAAAGATCAATCTTTGAAAAGTATTGACCTCCACATAGTTGGTCAAGTAAGTCATCAATGCGTGGGAGAGGATATTTTTTCTTGATATTTATCTTGTTATGTTCTCAATAATCAATACAAAGTCTCATTGATCCATCTTTCTTCTTAACAAATAGAACAGTTGCTACCCAAGGTGACGCACTAGGGTATATGAATCCTTTATCAAGATTGTCTTGGAGTTTCTTCTTCAATTCCTGCAACTCAATTGGGGCCATTCTATATGGTTTCATTGAAATAGGTATAGCACCTGGTATGAGTTCTATTGAAAACTCAACTTCATGATTTTGTAGAAAACCTGGAAATTCCTCCGGAAAGACATCATCAAACTCCCGTAAAATGGGAATATTATTAATCGTGAGTTTCTCTCCATCCATTTGAGATAAATAACTTTCATTTATTGGAATCAAGACCCATAAGATGGAATAAATTTCCACTAGAAGTTTATATTAATCCTTTCATTGATAGATGATAGTAGATTAATCGGGAATATTAAATGTGATTTCCCTTCTTTGGAAATTGATATGTGCTCCATATAAAAAAGCCAATCCATTCCAAGAATCACATCAAATTCCACAATAGGAAGGATCACAAGATTTGCATGAAGCACTTTCCCACGAACTTCAATCGGATAATAATTGTAAACTTTTGATGCGACTGTTGTGCCATTAGGGGTTGTCACAGCTAAATCAATATCTAACTACTGAGGTAATATGGAGATACCCTTAGAAATTTCTTCATAAATAAAAGAGTGGGTGGATCCATAATCAAATAAAACATTTTCTACTTTAGAGTGGATGGTAAGTGTACCTTTCACCACTTCGTTATCATACTCCACATCGCCGATAAAAATTGAATGTGAATTTCCTTTGTCATTGGCCTTAAGAGTTTGTTGATGTCGATCATCATCAACAACCCTTGGATTAGGGCATTGATTGGCATAATGCCCCATTTCCTTGCACTTGAAATATTGAAGTGTAGGAGGTGAATTCAATGTATCCCATTCTTTGTTCACATCATTAGACATCTTCTCCCCATTATTTTGACATTCAACTGCCCGATGACCTTCTTTTACACACTTAAAACATTTACTTGTCCCTTTAAGAAAATTTTATCCATGTTTTTTTCCACACTTTGAGCATAAGGGAAAACTCATCTTAATTTTAGTGTGGTCTTTAGATTTTCCTTTGAATTCCATTTCCCTCTTCTTATCAAACTCATATGATTGATGGGTTACTCCAATATCCATCTCAACCTTGAGAGCATATCAAAAAAATTTCTCATAGCTATTGAAGTCCCGTATGGCTAACGCCCTTCGAAGACTTAGTTGTAAGCCACTAAAGAATCGATCGATTTTACTCTCAGGTTGGATAATAATTCTGGAAGCGTACCTTGAAATTCTTGTAAAATTTTCTTCATAGGTACCAACCGATTCATCATCCTTTTTCTTCAGTTCAAGAAACTCCTTCTCCATTTTTTTTAAAGGTTGCGGCCAAAGCCTCATTTTTATTATTAAATCAAAGCAATGACCTCTTTTAACTAGGTAGAGGGAAACCCATTACATAGCCCAAAGTCCTAGTGTGATTATAGCCCATTACAAAGCCCGTAGGCCCAAAGTTTGGCCCAATTCACGTTTTGTGAATAGTAAACTGCCTCCTACAGTACCGTACATTACCGATTCCGCTATAGTGCCCTGCCGCCGCAACAGTACCCGCTGATGAACAGTGCCGCTGCTGCTACAGTTACGCTACAGTGCTGCTACAGTACCTGCACCCAATGGGTTTTGAACCCCCATTTTTATTTAGGATTACATGGTGCTTACCACTAAGCCAAACCCCAACTACAAGAAACTCCTTCTCCATCTTTGTTTGTAGAATACGAGGGAAGTACTTATTCAAAAATAAGTTCTTGAACTCGTCCCATTCCATGGACTCAATTTCATCCCTTTTCCTCATATTCTTAATAAGATTCAACCATTGATCAGCTTCACCTTCCAAACGATATACTGCTAAGATGACTATATCCTGTTCAGAACATTTCAGGACTAAAAATATCTTTTTAGTGGTACTAATCCATTATTAATCCACTAATGGATCAGAAGACCCGCTGATTTAAGGTGGACGCTACCTCATGAAGGATTCAAAAGAATTTTGCTCCTTCCTTTGCTCGTTTGGAATTCCTGCATGATTCATAGCTTGAGAAAGTTGTGTGAGTATGGCTATAAGATTTTTCATTCCAGCTCCCATAATATTTTCTTGCTCAGGGGGACATTCATTGCATTGCTCGTCGCATTTAGTATTAACACGGTTCCTTCGGGTTCTATCCATTGACTAAAACCAATAAGCATAGTGTGAGAAACACTAATCATAATAGGAAAACCACATTATCAAGAATAAAATTTTTTGCTTAAGGTCTTATCATAGGTTATTCATGGACATTTATAAAACAATAATATTGTGTTCTATTCTTAGACAAATCCTTAGAGTTCTTACTAAGGCTTTCACATCCTAGTTTCCAAAGGTTGACTATACCTTTCCTCTGGAACCAACTATAATGACCCATACATTACATACATGGTTATTACTTCAGAATTGATGCATACTTATTACAACATATAACAAAACCATGATAGGACCGTATAGGTATAGTGTCTTTAGAAACTGGGAAACATAAACAACTGGTTCATAAATCACCTACATTGTCTCCCGTTTATTTCATCATATCTAGAGTAACTTTCGGCATATTCTACTTAGTACCCTTCTTCCTGGCCTGGGGAAAAGAAAACATACAAAAGGGTGATCTCAAATGCTCAGTAAGGGTAAAAAAAATATCAATCATATCATATTCATAGGAACATAACATTTTGAAAATCTTAATCTATGAAAGAGATCATAATATCATAACATGGGATAAATCATCGTAGTGAAATTTAATCCCAATAATCATAACTTGAAACATGAAACAGTGTGGCATAAAAACATAATCATATAAAATCATTTCATATTAGTCAAGAATCATTGCTAATACAATCATAGCAGACAAATTCCATTACTGAACCGATTTCACACCTCGTTCCAGTCCTGTGTCACTGAACGAGATTAATTTTCCGTTCCAGCCATGTCTATCTCATGAGATATAAATCTTAACCCAATGCATTGGAGGGAGATATAGGTCCCACCCATCTCATAATGAAACCATTTTTATGTGTGCCTCAAAATCATAAATCATAGCATAACCCTTGTAAAAAAATTGAGATTCTTAAACATCATGCCATTATAACATAATCCATATAAGATAAAAGGATATCATAAAATTCATTCCATCATAAAATAATAAAATAAATGTAAAAATAGGGATAGAAACAGAACCGTATATTATCTTAGATGGAAAATAATTTTTATAAAACACATGAACTCTATTGTTGAGGAAAATATCCTTTATACTTCAAAAATATTTTTCCTTTCACAACAGGTCATACAATTTTAAACTAAAATAAATTGATTAAAAATAAACTTGAAAACATGTAAAATAAGCTTCATATAAATAATGTTCTATGAAATCATAAAAATCCATTCATTCCATATAAGTTAAAAAAACATTCTTCTCATACTTTGGATGGAAAGGTCAAAAAGTACCTCGTACTAAAAACGACAAAAGATTCCTTTCATATCTTTTAATAAAAACTCACCAATGGGTAAAATTGGATTTAAAAAATTGTAGGAGGATAGAAATAATATTACATATTTAGGAAACATGGATGTGGATGATAAATATTCCCAAGTTAATTCTGATGTATAAACAATCTCAGATAAAAATGAGATTGTGAGATTTTCCCTTCCCATAGGGCTGATTTAATTCGTACGTATCTGAACCTCCTGTATAATGATTTAAATAATGACATTGACTTATTAAAATATCATATTAATTGTTATGATATCATAAATGGTCATATTCTTATCTTCTTATTAGTAATATTCCATTGCTACTTGTTATTCGGGTGTTCATTGCTTAATGCATGTTTTGTCGAATAAATTATTATTATTCTTATTAAGTTATAGATACCTAATTTTTATAATGTCATTAGTGTAATATATATCATATTTATTCATTCAATTCATTTATATAATCATTATTCAATTAAGATCATGTAAAACGAGTCACCTCACATTGTGGAGAGGGTAGGCCGTACGTACGCACGAGCGATGATATCATTCTCATGAATCGTGGAATTGTATTGAAGTGTATGTATACTATTTAAGAATAAATATCAAATTATAATAATCATATATAGTTATTCTTTACACCATTATACCCATCCATGTAAGGTGGTGGTGGAAAACAGATTACACCACAGCGTGGAGACGATATTCCGTACATATGCACGCACGGTGATTTCATTTTCTATAGGATGGATATAAGGTGAAATAAGGTTGTTTCATATTTATAATAACATATAAGTATATGAGTGATACTAATGTTATTACTTTATAATGAAACAACTAAATAAGTGTATGTAGAAGAAGAAATAAATTTGAAAGAATCGGTAACGGATATTACATCTTATTCGAGACGCCTCTTTGAAACCTCCTTTTAGGGAACTAAAATTGGTCATTGAAGAATACCAGGACCACTAGTATGTTTCTAGGGAAGTTTAGAAGGTAAATGGGAAGGGTTTGGCCGAGCTTTAAGGCTCAAAACTGTGTGAGGAGGAGAGGGAGGAGGTGCCCTTTTATAAGGGAGGAGAGGGGCACCTTAGGAAAAACGTAAAATATTATTTTATAATAAAGTCATATTCGGTTTATAATAGCTCCTAATTAATTTATCTCTAAAATAAAGTGGTTATGGGTCTAAATTATATAAACCAATAGGTTTTAGGAAAGTTTAGGCTACTATTTTAACCTTATCATTTAGATTTTACTCTAAGTTAAATAATTTAGCTCTTACCGTGTCTTCTTGTTTTCTTACACTATATGGTTAATAAACATACTATAACAAGACAAACGAACCCCTAGTGGTTCATTATTAATATATATAACCTTATCTAAGATATTTAGCCGAACCATATATTTTTAGGAATAGAATAACAATTAATAATATAATATATGTTTTAAAAACTATTTTATGTCAATTTTGCAATTATTTGGTTATTGAATTTTGTGAAAATCATAATAGCATGATTAGTTCTAAAAAAGTTAATTAAATCAATACTAACATGTCATTTTAATGTATAAAATTAGTGTAATTCATAAATAGTCTCAAATTACATTTATTTTGGTATTTATAACATCAATTATGTTAATATTTCATTAATAAGGTAATTACTACATCATCATTGTGTCATAAATAAATTAAATTATTTAATGTCTAAAAATAATAAATAAAATAAAATTATGTAGGGATGATTTTTATATTTTTATGGAATATTTATTTTCTAATTTAGCTTATGTATGACCCTACATTAAAAATGTTTTTAGTTATTAATCTTTGATTTTAACTATTTTAACACATATTTAAATAAAATAATAATAAATGTTCTTATCTAAACCAAGTGGACCTAAAGGGTAATATTTTATTCCTAAGGTTGTTATTGTTCGAATTACACTTATCCAATAGAATTAGGACATGTGTTAGGGTAATGATAATACCAGTTTTACCCTTAATTGACCTATTTACTTTTAACCATGGTAAATAAAAGTAAAAAGTTACGATTCACCAAAAAAATATTTTAATCTTATTGAACCACATTTTACTCCTTGATATTAACTATGTCTCTTGTATTTTTAAAATTCCACTCAAAGAAGTGGTAAAATTAAGTTTTATGTACATTTCAAAATTCTATTAGGAGGTGGGTAAAAGACGGTGAAAAGTTCAATAAAATTTTTATATATCTAAAATTATTATAAAATGACTCCAATGAATTACATTAAACTTATATAGGAATTATGTATCAATTTTTACCTAAAAACAATTTAAATAAAATAAATAATAAAAAGTCGGCTTTTAAATAGTAACCCAGTGTTTTCACTATTCATCCATAATTGAATGTTTTCAGAAAAATACCAAAATTTCACCCTAGGATAATTTTGATATTACAAATCCCAAAACGAAGTCCATTTTGAAAGATAAAACTTATAAAATTTCAAAAAGTTGTTATTACTATTCCTAATGGCTAGTTTATATAATATTTTAATAGCATATCGTTGTTTAGTCAAACTCGGTATTGCGTACAACACACGCTATCGTGGAAGGTTGCAATTGTGTGTAAAGCAATCAAAGATGGTGTTGTGTGTAGTGAAAGATTCCTTTGATGTTGCATATAACATAAGACATAAAAAACATATATTCATCTCTGAAACTATTAGGGTGTTATATTTATGTATCTTCCCTCAGTTTCTAAAATGTTCAAATCATCCGTTGAAACATGGGGAGAGTTATGAACCATTATGGGAAATAATCAACGATAATTGGGAGTGGGGGTGTATCTTCAATCTATTTTTTAATAAATAATCTCTAAAACCGTTCATTATTTCTATCATGGGTAGGGTTCTCTAACTAAATGATTCTAATGGTATATTTTTTACAACTATATCTATATAGCTTGATCATTTCAATAATATTATATATGAATTCATTAGAGGTAGTTTTCATCCCTCTTAATATACACTTATTAGTACTTAATGAATGAACATGGGGATTTGTGTAATAGTGATTTAAATATATTTTAAATCCTAGATTTTATATTAATGTTAAAATAACTTAATATATAATAAATTTGTCCATATTTTCGTAGGAATAAAATTCAAATTGATTTATGCTTGAATATAAAAAACAAATTAAACACAAATCAGTACAGTATTTTTTGGAAAATTCCACTATGATATTCTCAAAATTATTTCGTTAAATATTTAATTTTCCATACCAGATATCATATAGATCATCTAAACATGAACCAAAAACATTTATTATATTTCATCATTTCCCATATTATTTTGTTGGAAATTTCAGTGTTTTACAATTTCACTTGGATCGGGTGAAAAACTGGTGATCCATGCATGAGGGGGAATAATCAGGAATTATTCTTCCCTCAGTTTATATCTACAAAACCCATAATATAAGGGGGGAGAAATAGGGTAAATATTAACTCACCCATGGTTATGCTAAAATAAATTTATATGCTTAAGTATAAGTTTCCAAAAAATGCATTTAGTCCCCTATTAAAAACTAGCCTTAAAAAATTCCCAAGAAACTACAGTTAGAAAATTTTTAACTAGAAAAAGGAATCATAACTAATATATAACTATCCTTTTTCTTTAATAAAAAGTGTCATGAAAAATTTAAAACCATTTTCATAGCTCCTAATCTCTTCAAATAATTTGAATAACAAAGAACATGTTATATTTGTTCAATAAATTATATTTTTTAGTATTCAATTATATAATTAAATAACATATGAATACCTTGATAATTAAATTCCATAATTATATTTATGAATATGAATAAAACCACTGAATTATTTTACAGGTGATCGTTCACACTCGATTGTTCATCGACCCTCACACATGCGATCCACTTTGTCATAAACTATTATTCATCTGAATATTTGGAAAGTATTGCCAAATGTAATGTGTGTTACTCTATGTAATTATCTCCAACATAGTGATTGTAACTCATATAAAATGATAATATTATAGAAACCCTTCAGGGACCCTTAAGAGAAAAGGAATGTCAAAAGTATGACATCCTCCTCTGAATAGATTCCAATGAATATAATCTATTTTTATTATGAGATATAATAAAATAGGATTCACACTCTATGTCATTATCCATTATTTATTTATTTATTCATTTACCTTACTAGACATGATTACATTCAATCACCATATACATTGATTTAAAAAAGGTACTATCATCGTATTTAATAGTTCTTGAGATATCTCTTCCTTTCAAAAATATAAAATCATTACATGATCATTAAACCAATTCCATTCCATTTTTCACCATAACATTAGTACCTTAGTTTTTATCACATGTTAATGCATGTGATAAAATGGTAAACAATGACAATTAACTTTTGACAAGAGACAAGTATAGAATCCAAATGGTAGGAACAAAAAAATTAAACATGATACTTTTGTTGTTACTATTGGTAGGAGAATCATTATGATAATGTCTTATAGAGATCACAATGTGTGAACTACATGAGAATAAGTCCAAATGCTTATAATACAGTATCAATTGAGAATCAGACACTATCTACGTCAAATTATTATGATGTATCGTGACCATAAGTAATGTTTATAAGATTAATTTCATAGTATTTCATTGTTCTCAATTAAGATATGAACAAATATAACCTTATGATAAGACATATAATCTATGAACATTACCACACAAATATCATATGAAGAAGAAAAATAATTTTTATGTAAATAGAAAAACATGAATATATATCAAACTATATATGTTAAATGCTAAAAAATCAACATATTTGTGTTGGTTCCTGGTAACCCATTGAAAATACACCCACTAAAACAACATAAATATCTAAAATCATTAAACATTCTATCTCTAACAAGAGAAAATAATTATAATGAGATATGGATTTAGTCATGGTGAATGAATCATTATCCTCTATGTACACTCTTCCAACCATGGATTCACCTCTTGAAGTAAAATCCCTTAATATATGACACATTAAAATTATATGTTTCATCAACTAGTGAAACATGGATTCCAAGGAATTAACCACTATTGTACTATTATCTTAACAAACAATAACTTGATCAACAAAACATGGCACCACACCATGTTCTGAGGGAATGAAACATATCCAGAATACTTATAAACAAAATATCATCTATATACAGATATTCCTCTATATAATCATTTAATATTGACAACATCAAGATTATCCATCACACAATACCACTATTCATGAAAAATACATAGCTTGACTATGATATCTGGTCATATTGATCTATTTGGAAGATAATATCAATATACATTGACTAGACTAGCTCAACATTTCATCAATAAATCAGTAAAATATCCTTTATTTATCCTATGTTCATAAGGATAGTTTTTATAGTTTCACAATGTATATATACTTGAAAGACTTAATATCATCCCACCATGCTTATTATAAAGGAATCAAAAAACTAATTACATATCACATAATTTATGATGGATCAAAATTTCTATGAAAAATAAATTTTACTAATTATTTCAATGTAATTATGTGTACGTGGACATATTTTCCTCAAGTGATTCATACCATGCGTATGATTCAAGTGTCATCTATTAAAAATTTTCCTATTTATAACTTTTGAATACTCTGTAAATATATATTCACTAAATTAGACCAATCATCCTTTCATATATATCTCGATAGATCTTAATACCTAGAATGAATGATACTCAACCTAAGAATTTAAATTATAAACATTCCAATAACTATGGCTTCACTAAATGCAAGACTTTCAATTCATTTCCAATGATTAATATGTTATAAACTTATAAAATTAGGAAAATGAGAAAATTCTCAATAACATTCATATATACACATGGTTCAAATTCATTTTTATTGAAAAAAATAGCATATAACCTCATCTAAATAGCTACTCCATAATATTTATGCCTATTTAAATACCTAAATGGATAATTCTAGATTTTATAACATATTACCATTCTTTGAAATAATAAACCCTTCAAGTTATGTCAAATTTACTTATTTAACATAAATTCCATTTAGAAAAGTAGTTTTGAGAGAAATATTCCAAATTTACTAATCATGGAAGGTTGTTATAAAATGTAATATTCATATGAACATCAGCATCACCAGGGGTGGAAAGGTTTCATTGTGGTCAATTAATTTATGTAACTTATATCCATTCACAAATAATAGTTCTATATAGGTACATACATTACTCTATATGTATTGATTTTTTGGAATATCTATTTACACCAATATTTTTTCACATCAGCTGGGGGATCAACAAAAACAAAAATGTGATTTTGGAACATATTATCCATCTCATAAATAATTTCTTCTTGTAGTTTAACAACATACTTTCAATCTACTAGTTCAACGTAGGTTAGAGGATTATTATTCTCAAGGGGTAATTTATCTAACTCAATGTTATGAAAACCATACCACTATAGTTATCTAACATCCCTAAAAGATCTATGTATTAGTTCTGTCTTAAGAATATAATAAACTCCCAATGGATATTCTAGAGATCATTCTTGTACCAAATTCTCTTCATTTAGAGCATAAAATTAATCAATGTCAACAGTTATCCCATATTTTCAATTAAAAATTTGTTATGTGTCAAAAAATGTGTATTCTATTGTACAACCAAATTTATATATGAAGTATTATATTTGTAATATATTTTCATTTCATTAGGATAAACTATTAATATTCACTTAATTATTTAAGGTCCTATTATGTACTTAAGTATAGTTTGAAAAATTCATTGCATCCTCATACACCTATATGTGAAAAAAAGAGTTTCTTTCTATACTATTACTCATAGAAAATCCCATGTTCTTAATTTAGTTGGTACTCATTTAATTGTATATTCCATATTCTACCAGGAATATCCACAATAAGATAATGGTATACATTCGTGACTCATCATCATTCTAACCACGTCATGAAAGGTATGATTTCTACTCTCATTAACACGATTACATTGTTTTTTAAAAGGATTAGTGAGTGGGGAGATTATCCCCTACTCCATTATAGGATTGATAAATTCTTGGATCAGATACTCTTTACCATGGTCAATGTAGAGCTTCGTTATCCTCTTACCAACTTGTTTTTATACTTCATTTTTGTTTTTCGAAAGAATTTTAATGGAATGTGACATAAAACTAACTAACTAGATATTTCCATACCAACTGTATTCATTAGTAAATGAGATGAAATATGAGAATCCACCACTAGCTTTTACTTGACTTAGCCCACATAGATTAGTATAAATAAACTCCAGTAGGTTTATGTTTTTTATCCCTTCCCAATGAAAGTTTCATTGGTCTATTTACCAATAAAAATAAATGAAATAAATCCAGGGGTTTCAACGTAATTGATTCTAAATACTCTTCGTGTTGATGTTCTCTTAAATAATTTTAATTTCCATGAAATAGAATAAAGATCCATAGGTCATTAGTTTATGATTTCATTGCATCAGACTTGTTATTAATGGCCAAAATATTATTTCATGGTCATGTATATACAACCCATTGTTAAGATGTACCACACAATAAAATATGTTATCCTTATAAATGTGAAAACATTTATTTACATAATGGAAAGAAAATAATATACTCTCTAAACATTAAAATTAGGTTATGTCTCTCATAATAATATTTACCTAATAAAAATTATTAAATACAATTACTAAATTACGTGGAACAATGAGATAATAATCCCCCACTACTTTGGATGCCTGTACTACACTATATTTTTCACGAAGATCCACTTCACCCATTTCAATCATCTATAATATCCTTTATTCAATAATTTTAACACAGATACGAGAGATAAATTACATATCCAAAACCCAACATGTTTATATAGATATATTGTATTGAATAAATAATATACATAATGTAGAGGAAAAACCTTTCTTCCACTTCCTAGTTGTGAAATACATATTATAGTTACCATTCAAGTTATATGAAATAATAATACCTCATTTTTTTTACTCATCCTTCATATTTGTAGCTTATTTAAGGGGTGGTTTTTCATTTCCATTAAACTTGTCTTATAATTTGATACATAAACCTTTTATTTCATTTTCTAGTTCCCCTTATGGATACACAAGAAGAAATTATTCATTTCCATATCAGTTTTGTGGGAAAGATAAAAAATATTTGATTAAAATAATCATGTTTTTAATATGGTAGTTAATGAAGATATTCATGAATATAGGTGGTAAAGATGATATAATTATATCAATTAATATATCTTAGTTCAATTTGAACCCATGGTTATCTAGTAATTAAATTAACCATATCATTTTGAGTATATGTTGTCTTTTCTGATTCCTTTATGCTATATTTCATGAATACACATCACTTAATATCTATATATTTCATTTTAGTATCACTCATAGTATTACTTTTAGAAATGATTCATAATATTTTGGTCATCATCACCCCATTTAAAATGTTTTATATTACATGACATATAATTAAAACATAATATAATTGACATCTAATGCATCATCCTCATGCTACTAATATTTACCCTTAATAACCTTACTTTCTCCCTAAGGTGGTTCAATTAGAATTTGGCATTCCAACACATAATTTTTTTTCCTAACGTCATACAATGCATAATTTACTATACACTTCTTGGATGTTATTTCATCCCATGATATTTACATTATCTAATATTTATTGCATTGATGTAGTATTAGTGGCTGTGATAGTCGTTTGATCAAAAAATAAACTTTATATGTTTTTTACATTATATAGATTACCAAATTAAATTTTCAAATTTTCAAATTTTCTATTTGTCCCAATATTTTATCAAAATATAGTATCCTTGAACAAATAAAATTATAATATCCATCCACTTCAACAATCTAGTCGAATGGATCCTTTATTACATATCAATGTAGTCTATGAAATTTATATACCAATACATAGGGAGCTTCATCATATGACTTTTTATTGATAACTATATTAACTCAAAAATATTTGATTTGTTTAGTAGAGTCCCACATCCAAAAAATCATTGCCTTTTTTAACTCAATGATTTTACACTAAAATTAAAAAATTCATGATTTGGATGTTTCTTTGATTCAAATTATAATTAATTATATCCAAAAATATTATTTTAAATCCACAATATGAGGATATTATATGAAATAGGGTGGATGAGAAACACACAATCTTAATTTTTTCTAACTCATTTGATGGAATGTAATAGTGAATTATTAAATCATTGAGTGATTTTAGTGTATTTTGATAAATTAAATACATTAATAATAATAATTCTTTCTCTAAGTTATCTAAATCAAATTTATATTTTCATTAATTTAAATCATTAATCATACATTTTCTTATTTTTTTTCTATTAATGGTTATTAATTATTACACAATATAATAGTGTAAGAGATCATTTAAAATATATTAACCCATGAAAATAATAATAATAATAATAATAAATAATGGCATGATCTTGAGATAATAACTATGGATAAATCTATTGAGTGATTAATTATTCACTAAAACATATGGTAATTCGATTCTGATAATTCTGAACTCGAATTATATGACCCAAAAATTCCAAAAAAATCACTTATTTGGATTCATGGAAATTATTGACTCGAATCACACCACCTGATTAGTCACTGAAAGTGGCTAAAATTCATTTTTAAGTTCTTAATATTAATGTGTTTAAAAGTTCAAAAACATCAATTTTAGTCCAATTCAGAAATTGAACTTCATTTCCCATCATTGTGCAATTCATGCTTAAAATGTCAATTTGGGCCCACTCAATAATTTGCTTGTGGAAATTACAATATTCATCATTTTAATTTTAAATTTTTGTATATTATTTATCACTTTGTTTGGAACATTTTATCTTTTAGGTCCGATGGATAAATCCCAAAGGAAGATGGAGAATTTTGCGCCTGAAGGCAGAAACTTGCTGGAAAAAGCATAATGGGCCTAAGGCCCATCAAACAAATGTGGTGCCCAGAAACCAAGACCAATGAAGCTCAAATTTATACAGTAGAAAGATAACAATATTAGGATCATTTTATTCAACTGTGGCTGGAGATAATTCTGATGTTTTCATGATGATAAAGGGATCCGAAGTTTAGATTTAAATGGAGGACTCGTCATTAATGCACAGAAATTAGTCCCACCATTTCGACCATAACTTTCAAACGGCTGAGACAAATGTCCTAAAATATTGAGAGATTCTAGAAGACACATGTACGAAGATAGTTGATAATTAAGACACCTTCGGATTTGGCCACATAAAGTGTCAAACGCACACGTCCAAATGGAGGACGAATCTGGACAGTTTTCCGTGTCAAATTCAAAACATCAATTTCCTTTTGATTATTCACCCTCTATTAATTGTTGGGGGGTGAATTAATTGTTGGGGGATGTACCTAAGGCTCCTAATATGCCTATATAAGGAGCTATTGGTGAAGGGAATGGGTGGTGAAAATTTTTCTTATCATCTTGGATGCTTTGTTTCATTGTAATGTTTTGCTTCCAAATTTCCATTGTAATGTTTTCCATTTCCATGTAAGTTTCTTTTTTCTATCTTTATGTTCTTAATCAACTTATTTCTCTTATATATTTTCCATTTCATTTATTAAAACTTTATAATCACAAAGCACAGTGATATCTCTGTGTTGTTGTGAATTAGTTCACACATAGGTGTGAATTTCATTCACACACACGGAGGAGTGCTCGTTATTTCCGCGGTTTTAATTTCTTAAATCCAATTATTGTTAGCCATCTTCCACCCACCATTGAGATTATATCATCAATGTAGGGCTAAACCCTTAATGGGTTGATCTTAGGAGGATTCAAAGGCTGGATTTAATGTTATTTTATGAACGAATTGTTGTTAATTGGATAATTAATTTAAGACATCCATTCTTCAGTTATTTCTACTCTTCATCTTTACTGTGTTTGAGAAGAATAAATTCAATTACTAAATGACCATATACCTCGGAGAGATCATGAATTTGGTTCTCTAAGTGTATAGGGGATTATTAATTGTGTTTAGTAAGTACCAAACCAGAAAATGATGATGGTAGTGTTATTTTTGAATAATGGATTCATCAAGAATTAATAAAACCAAAATTGTTTAAAGAAGTAAAATTCATTCAATCCACCCCGAGCATAATCCTAGATCAACCCATTTTCATTGAATTGAATTCACGTAGGTTTCTTAGTGTTATTTAAAACCATCCAAAATCAAAACCAAAGTTGGCTACTTCATTGCCCATCCTTCACCAAATCATAGCGTCTCAAGGTTACTTCTTCGGTCCCTGTGGACTCGACCCCTACATGTACTACATCGATCGCTTTTACCCGTAGGGTAAATTTGGGCACAACCAAATTTTGGCGCCGTTTCCGGGGACCCAAGTAAGTTTTCTTAGACACTCGTCTTCTTTTCTCACCCCAAATTCTCTATTCTCACCCTAATTTCTCTTCTCTTTTCCCCTTTCTGTTTCTGTGTGTCCAATGAATCCCAAAAATAACATTCAATAAACTCCAATGGACTGTCTTCAACAATATCCATTAATATACCAAGGCTATAATCAACTTGAAAATCAATATTTTGAGTCACCTCAGATAGAAAATTGCATTGACCAAACCATGATTGAATACACCACACCAGATGAGATGTACAATCAATGGGATGCTGATTGTTTAAAGGATCAATTTCCATACCTCTCGAGGATGATTGAAGAGATCAAACATAATGAAGTTCATGATGTCCAAACATCTATCAATCCTAATTCTGAAAAAATTCTTGAACATTTGTGTGAAAAAATGGATAAAATGAATTCAGAGGTTTCATCTTTAAGAGTAGAACTACAAAGCATTGAAATGGTTGTGGAACCCTTTCCCACTCAGGTTGTCTCTTCCTCGTCACTAATACAAGAATCTTGTCTCCCACAAACCTCAAATGAACTTATTGAAGAACCAACCATTGGATTTGGGATAGTTGAAGATAATCAAGGAATTTTTGATGGGTGATTAAATCAAGAGGGAAACTTGACATTATGGATGGAGAGTCCTGAATATTTCTCCATTGATGATTTTTCAAAAACACAAATCACTGAACAATTGGGAGAAATACCAAACATTGAGCCCATAACCACACCTCAGATTCAACTAGACACTTTTGGGGATGAATCATATTTTAAAATGGAACCAATTCTTTCTAATTGTTTTGGAGAAGACACCGAATTTCATTCAAATTGCCAATCTTCATTAGGAAATTGCAGTCAACCAAAACTCAAAATCATCATACTTCATTCCCCACACAAGAATTACATCATAGGTGATACCCACGACCATAAATTATTTATTCATTCTTCTCATGAAAGAAATAATGTTAGATTGAACCTTGAAGTCTTAGGCAAGACAAAAAATTCAACTAGATCATCCATTTCTGACATTCCTTGTATCTTCAGATTTATTTTAGAACATGGATTTATAAAAGAAAAATATTCTAAAAAAATAATCAATCTCAATCTTATTGAAGTGGAAAAAGATAGGTTAATTAAAATGATGAAAGTTGGAATTGGATAAGTTGGGGGGTTCAAGTCGAGCTAACGACGTTAAAAAAAAGCGCTGCATGGGAGGCAACCCATGGTTTTCATGTTTTCTAATTATTTTGAATCATTTTATTTTTCAAATAATAAATTACCATAAGTTGTTGACCTGTTCTTATTTTATGAGAAAGGATTGGTATGAACGGGGAGCGCCATATTCATCCGTGTCACGTGGTGTGATCTCTGAGTAATACCTTACCCAGAAAATATAAAGAAGACAATGTATCATCAGTTTATTTTGTTTTGTTTTATTTTTTTATAGGTTAAAAAAAATAAAAGGACATGTTGAAATCCATAAGGAAAATCCATTCACCACCATCCAAGCTGCTGAGACTCAAATCCAGGATTGAAGGGAGACTATGGCATGCGCTATCACCATCAACCACCAGGTGACTTCATTCCATGATTTTCATTTTAAATTTCTTCATTGAACTCCTCTCCTACCCCCTTCTAACTTTTCTTTTCTTTAAACACTGGGGACAGTGTTATTCTAAGTTGGGGGGGATAAAAAATGATTTTTTTTTTGAATAAAAACATGCATGAAAAGAAAAATTCCATTAACCTTAAACATGATAAACACACATTGCAAACTCTAAAATTGGATATCAAATAAATTTTTCATTCCTTGATTCTGATTTTAATGCAAGTTTAAGTTCATGAGCATAGTTTTTGGAAAGTGCGGTTGTCCGATGTGATTTTTCAATGTTTACATTTTCATCCTCTTAATAAAAATGCCACAATGCACGTCTACTGGATCGTGGGTGTAAATTTGAGTTCTTAGGTCCCTTTCATTATAGCATAGGGTTCTGGGGTCACTTTTAGATTAATTTGAGTATCCAAAAAAAACACAAAAAAAAACAAAAAAAAACAAAAAAATGACCACATAGAGAAATGTTTTGTCCAAATGCGTGGCGTCCGGCACTTGGGGATCGTGACTCCATAGTTTTCTTGCCCAGAGTTAGGCTTTATATCTCTATTGTAGAGCATGAAATTGATAATATGTGTGGCGTCCGGCACTTGGGGATCGTGACTCCATAGTTGTCTTGCCCAGAGTTAGTCTTTTCATATCTATTGTGGATAAAAAATCATCAAAAAAATCAAAAAAAAATGGATACTAGTATTAAGGTTTAATGTGATTCCCACCTATCGCTTCCATTTTTTCCCCTTGAACAATAAAATGGGCCCCATATCTTTTATGATGCACAACACTTTATCATGCTTAATTGGAATTGGATGAAATGTGGCAATGAATTTGAACAAAGGAATGGGCTTGGGCTTGGGATATGCTTATGGACCTATATTGTTTTAAATGATTTTTATGGGTTCCATAATTTTTTTGATATGAGGTCTTTTGAGTGAGCAATGTGTATTTAAATGTTTTTGGAAAAGGGGATTTGGATTTCATATTTGTAATTTATTTTGCTCGGGACTAGCAAAACTCAAGTTGGGGGTGTGATTAGTCACTGAAAGTGGCTAATATTCATTGTTAATTTCTTAATATTAATGTGTTTAAAATTTCATAAACATCAATTTTAGTCCAATTCAGAAATTGAACTTCATTTCCCATCATTGTGCAATTCATGCTTAAAATGTCAATTTGGACCCACTCAATAATTTGCTTGTGGAAATTACAATATTCATCATTTTAATTTTAAATTTTGGGATATTATTTATCTCTTTGTTTGGAACATTTTATCTTTTAGGTCCGATGGATGAATCCCAAAGAAAGATGGAGAATTTTGCGTCTAAAGGCAGAAACTTGCTGGAAAAAGCATAATGGGCCTAAGGCCAATCAAACAAATGTGGGGCCCAGAAACCAAGCCCAATGAAGCTCAAATTTATACATTAGAAAGATGAAAATATGAGGATCATTTTATTCAACTGTGGCCGGAGCTAATTCGGATGTTTTCATGATAATAAAGGGATCCGAAATTGAGATTTAAATGGAGGACTCGTCATTAATGCACAGAAATTAGTCCCACCATTTCGAACATAACTTTCAAACTGCTAAGCCAAATGTCCTAAAATATTTAGAGCTTCTAGAAGACACATATACGAAGATATTTTATATTTAAGAAACCTTCGGATTCGGCCATATGAAGTGTCAAACGCACACGTCAAAATGGAGGACGAATCTGGACAGTTTTCCGGGTCAAATTCAAAACATCAATTTCCTTTTGATTATTCACCCTCTATTAATTGTTGGGGGGTGAATTAATTGTTGGGGGATGTACCTAAGGCTCCTAATATGCCTATATAATGAGCTATTGGTGAAGGGAATGGGTGGTGAAATTTTTTCTTATCATCTTGGATGCTTTATTTCATTGTAATGTTTTGCTTCCAAATTTCCATTGTAATGTTTTCCATTTCCATGTAAGTTTCTTTTTTCTATATTTATGTTCTTAATCAACTTATTTCTCTTATATATTTTCCATTTCATTTATTAAAACTTTATAATCACAAAGCACAGTGATATCTCTGTGTTGTTGTGAATTAGTTCACACATAGGTGTGAATTTCATTCACACACACAGAGGAGTGCTCGTTATTTCCGCAGTTTTAATTTTTTTCAATCCAATTATTGTTATCCATCTTCCGCCCACCATTGAGAGTATATCATCAATGGAGGGATAAACCCTTAATGGGTTGATCTTAGGATGATGAAAAGGCTGGATTGAATGTTATTTTATGAACGAATTGTTGTTAATTGGATAATTAATTTAAGACATTCATTCTTCAGTTATTTCTACTCTTCATCTTTACTGTGTTTGAGCAGAATAAATTCAATTACTAAATGACCATATACCTCGGAGAGATCGTGAATTTGGTTCTCTAAGTGTATAGGGGATTATTAATTGTGTTTAGTAAGCACCAAACGAGAAAATTATGAAGGTAGTGTTATTTTTGAAAAATGGATTCATCAAGAATTAATAAAACCAAAATTGTTTAAAGAAGTAAAATTCATTCAATCCACCCCGAGCATAATCCTAGATCAACCCATTTTCATTGAATTGAATTCACGTAGGATTCTTAGTGTTATTTAAAACCATCCAAAATCAAAACCAAAGTTGGCTACTTCATTTCCCATCCTTCACCAAATCATAGCGTCTCAAGGTTACTTCTTCGGTCCCTGTGGACTCGACCCCTACATGTACTACATCGATCGCTTTTACCCGTAGGGTAAATTTGGGCGCAACCACCACCTCTAACTCCTATAATTTTTTTATAGTACCCACACACATAAGTGAAGGGAACATGGTTCTAAAAATTGAATTTCATCACTAAAATATTGTAACATAAATTATTATAAGATATATATCAATAAAATGATATATAAATCATAATAAAATAAATTAATCATTCTTTTTAAAATATATAATAACATAATTAATTAAATTAACTTTAATCAAAACATGCATGTGTCAGTCAAAGATCATGATCAATGATCATGATTTTATTCTTTTTGTATATAATTAATATCTAAAAATTATAATTTCCGATATATTTAATGCATATAAATAATTTAAATAAAGATGTCGATATAACCCAAAGAAAAAAAATAATTTAACTATATTTTAGAGAATTAAATTTAATATTCAAATTTTCAAGATATTATTCAGCTATGTTCAGAACCACAATGAGCCAATTGGATATTAATATATATGAGTGAAGTGTTTCTTTTAGGTCGAGAAGGTTTGATTCAGACCAACCCAACTCGATCTAGTTCAGGGTGTCCTGGTATAATCTCTGTTCAAGGTAGGTGTCATGCCCAAAATGGGGCATCTTAAGCCTATATAGGGACACCTAAATTGGGTATCTAGTAAAATATATCCAAAAAATGATTATATAGTTGTATATCCCACCCAAGTAGGTTGAATATATGCATATTATATAATAAATGGCGGTGAAAAATTTCTCCCCCACACACTATCATAAATAAGGGACTAATTCCAGTTATCTATAACAATAGAAAGTGTTTTTATTAATATATTAATGTGAACTATAAATTTAATTTTTTTCCACCATAACCACATGCCCCATCTCCAAGAAGACATCCTCTATAAGAATCATACATCTCCATAAACCAAGACTTGTTGTCCAATCACAGACACTCTAATTTTGCATAAATTATTGGTATATAAATGCAGCATATTTAAATATATACCAATTTAAGTATTGAGTTTTTATATAACTAATCAATATTTTATAGATACGATCTTTGATGTATGAACATTGATTGAGGCACCTAAAATTACATTTAGACTATATGGAAAGCTTATTTTAAAAAAATCAATATTTAAATTAAAATATAATTTTTTTCTCTTAATTAATTGTACACTCTCCGTAATACTAATTGAAAGAACCTAGAGCATTAAAAAAGTTTATTTTAAAGGTATTTTAAATGTATGGGTTTATATAAATGTTAAAATACTATGTGATCAAAAATGATTTATTGAATTTCTTATGGACTACATGGAAATAAATTAAATGATTAAGATCAAAATTAAAAGAAACTGTAATTGATACCATGTTTGTTTGAATATTACAATATGATTTTATCATGATAAACTTGTCTTAACTTGTAAAAACTAAAAAAACAACCACTAAATTTTCAAAACATTCACCGTATCTTCATGATTTTCATTCACCGATTCTTGGGTTTTGTTGTGAGAAACATATGTTCCCTATAATGTCCTTTTATTATGTGATGATTTGTTTATCGATTTATTAGGGGAAATAGATCATGAGATTTGCTTATTTTTTTTATATCTGTATACATTTAAATATGAATTAGGGGAGAGCTCCAAAATTCATGAAAAAGGGTAATTATACCATTTGGATAAAATATATTTGAACTATTTGGGTATTGTTTCCTTAATTGGGGTTTAGGACCCTATGGAGGATTATCCTTAAAAAATGTCATAAATAGTGTAACAAGCTAGTTTAATAGTTATAATATTTTTAAATGTATTATCATTATCTTGTGACAATATTAACACGTCATGTTTAAAAATGAAAACCATTTCCTCGATTCATAATCTCTCCTAAAAAATTAAGGATCATCAAGCACGTTAAGTTCGTTATTTTTTTCATATTCACTTATATAGTTAAATAAATTTTGAATAACATGAGAAAGAAATTAAATATTATTATTCTAAACTTGAATAATATAATGGAATTAAATTACATGTGATTATTCACTCTAATATTTTTATTGTTCATCGCATGTAGAGCCCACATCATCCTAAACTATTATTCAACCAAATATGTAGAACTTGTGGATGCACATAGTGTGAGAACCTCTATGGACGTATCTCAAAATAAGTGATCACAACTCATAGACTATTATTGGATTCTAGAAACTCGTCAAGGATCCTATGAATATATGGATTGTAATAAAAGAGGAAACCACCTATTAGCACGCACAACCTAATGTAATATCTTTTTCTCATGATATCACATAATGAAAGATTCACACATTGTATCATCATACATTATTGTTACATTTATTGACTTTACTCACTTGATATACTTACCATCAACCACCACTTTCCTAGATTTAATAGCTGGTATTGTCATCCTAATCTACTGAGATTGTGATATCTCTTCATTTTAGAAGATAGATATATTTTCATGATTGTTCATAAAATTCTATAATACTAATGACATTCCTAATAATGAATTAAACATCATAAATTCAATTCTATATTTTTTAAGGCATAAATATTTTCAATAAAATGATACAAATTGATAATGATCACAAACTTATATTCTAACACACATACTCATAGATAGGAACAACTAATTTCATGCATAACATTTGGTTTTCCTATTGGAATGTTGTTCCTCGTGATCACCTCTACTCATGATCACCAAATGTGAACATCATGAGAAGGCGTCTCAATGGTTATGCTCCAAAAAAATTAATAGTTAGGAATCATATATCTCTAGTGATTATCATTTATATAAACCATATGAAATGCATTATATATTACTATCGTAGAATCTTGAGGTTCTCATTTTAGATCGGAACTATTATTAGCTTTTGAAAAAAATATTAATATAAAGAAATTATTTTTATAATTTTAAATACATATGAAAATTTAATATGATGGTAGTGAAACAAATATACATGTATCAAACTACATACATGTAGGTTAATAAAATTAGATACATTGGTTGGTTAAAGGCAATCCACTCTCAAAACATGAAAGATTGTGGTATCTAATGTAATTTTTTTCATGAGGAAGAAATAAATTGAAAAAATTCTATTGAAATCATTGAATTATTCTTTTTTGTTTTTAAAAACAAAATATTTCACTTTGTTTTAATTGTTCATCATCACATGATTGGGGTGAATTCAAGATATACATGTATGGGGCTTTTGGATTGGAATTGGTTTTCAATTATATTGTTGGAAGAATGTAAAATTACTACTCATTGTGATATATTAGGTCATGTTAATGGTTATAATTGCCATTATTTCCCTCTAGGGGATACCATATAGTGTTTGTTGCATTTTTTCAGGTCATGGAATTCATGGTTTGAATTGTTCTTCATTTCAGGGGTTATTTTCATTTGTTTGATTACATAGAAATGAAAATTATGGTTTACACATTCTTTCCCACTATATTCTATATATTAGCTGAGAGATAACTATTTCTTATCCACTTGGGGCCTAAATAATGTCTCTTTTGGACTACTTACTAGGTCGTATTCTTTAACCATGCACAATCACCTTGGTGTAAATGTATACCTTTTTATCATAAAATAGAGAAGGGAAATGTATCTTAATTTTATTGTAGAGAAAAAATAATATTAGTCATTATTACTTGAGGATGGTGGATTGATGGGCCATGTTATAGAAATTTGTGTAGTGTTATATTTTTATGAGATTTATCTTTAAAAAAATATGTGTTTTATGGACACATTGTTTATAATTATTACACCACATGTTTTACTATTTTCATGTAATTTTATAATAACTTTGGTTAATGTTTTATCATGAATCATATATTTTTACAACTTTATGGATTTGTTTGTTGTTTGTGTCAAGTATGAGGGTAAATAGTCCCATATTGAAATTATATACCCTTAAAATTTATTTCCATGCTTTTTGGGACTGAGGGATCCATTTGACATTTGTAAAACATTCATTCTAATGAATCTATTGTGTTAGGACTAGGTTATTATAATAATTTTATCTACATAATTTTCATCAAATTATTTAATAAAAAAATGAAAAAATTGAAAATAATCTAGAAATAATTAATTTATCATTGATCCTAAATGAAAGATAACCTTGTTCTGACCTATACTAAATTCCATTATAACAATGAGTTACTTTTTATAAGTGCCTTGGAATAGTAACCTTATAAACATATAAAGAATAAAATTATTTCATTATATTTTATAATCAGTATTGATGTCATACTTTAGGGGATAAACTGGTATTTTTTTATATAAAAATATACCATATGTATAGACACTTTCATTTAAATAATATTTTACCCATGGGAAAAAATATTTTTTTAATTGACTGAGGACATTTGTTTCTGAGTAGAGGCTTCCAAAGACATTCGGAATTGTTAAAACCATGAATGCAGGAATTGACCTTTAGCAGAGAAGCAGGGTTTCAGCATGCCAATGATTTGGAAACTTATGTGGGACAACCATTGGTGGTTCCTTATATAAAATTTTGAAGTGACGGTTCATCTTCCCAAAGAGATCCTATGGTGGAAACACCCTTGATCAGGTCTGACAATAGAGATGATAGTCGAAGAAGGAATTTGGTGTGATCCGATCTTTTGAGGGATTTTAAGATAAAAATTCAGATTGAAGACAAAGTGATTCTGAAAAACGTTCTTATAAAAGATAAAAATATCAACATGTAAAAAGTTGATAACGAAAATATAAAGAAAGAAACATACCTTCCTGAAAGCTAGGGAAAAATAGTAATAAGGAAAATTCTTCATAAATAACTTCATATTTCGGAAAAATCTTAAGTATTTTTTTTTAATTCGTAGCTTTTAGACTATATAAAATAAATTTGACTATTAAAATTTTGAATATAAAATTTTTTATTATGAAAAAATGATTACAAAAATTTTTATTACAAAAATTTGATTATAATAAATTTTATTAAATAAATGATTAAAAAAATATTGATTACCAAAATTTTATTACGATAATTTTGATTATAAAAATTTGATTACAAAAATTTTGATTACAATAAATTTGATTACATAAATTTTGATTAATAAAATTTGATTAAGAAAATTATGATTACAGAAATTTTATTACATAAATTTTGATTACAATAAAATTTGATTACGAGAATTTTCACTAAGAAAATGATTTTGAAAATTTTTTATTACCAAGATGATGTACCCCCCCCCCCTTTGAAAAATATTTTCATACTGTAAGGAGTTATGTTTGAACAAGAAGTTAATATAAAATATTACCTTACACTTATCATTCATAAATTCTGTTTAATGTATTCAAATCTATCAGAGGGTCTGAATTTTGTAAAAATATCAGCAATTGGATCTTGTGTTCCAATAAATTGACGAATGATATCTTTTTTTTTGTGTAATCCATAAGAAAGTGATGCATAATATCTATGTGTTTTTCATGAGAGTTATTTGAATGGTTTTTACGTAGGGAAATGGAATTAGTGTTATCACACAATATTTGTATTTTGGTAAAACTCATATAATAGTATGTGACTGTGTGTTTCATCAACAACACTTGGGCACAACAACATCCTGTAGCTACATATTCAGTTTCAGTAGTGGAAAGTGCTACTGAATGTTTTTTTCATGACCAAGAATATAATGAATCTCCTAAGAAATGAAAAGTTCAGTATGTACTTTTTTTATCCATTCTATATCCTCTAAAGTCAATATCTTACTTTTTTGTAAAACAAAATCATTTCGAGAAGTATAAAAGAGTCAAAAATCCATGGTTCCCTTTAAATAGTGAAAAATTATTTTCACTCCTTTTAAATTAGATTCCATTGGATTGGATTGATATCTTGCACATAAACACAGTGAAAACATTAAGTCTGGACAACAAGCGTTAATGTATTGTAATCTTTTTATCATACCTCTAAATGATGTTTGATCTACTAGTTTCCCAGCTTCATCAAGATCAAGAGAAATTGAGGTACCCATGGGAGTATTTATACTCATAGTGTTGTCATATCCATTATTTTTAAGATGATATTTGATATAATTATGCTCAGATATATAAGTTCCTTCTAGTTTTTGAGAAATTTGAAAAACTAGGAAAAAAGTTAACTCGCCAATCATATTATCTTAAACTGTGATTTCATTTGATTTTAAAATGAACCGCTTAATGGTTGATGAGTTGAACCAAATGTAATGTCATCAACATAAATTTGAACAATCAAAATATATTTATTATATTACATTATAAAAACGGTTGTATCATAAGTTCCATTAACATAATTATTTTGTAACAAAAATCATGTAGTTCTATCATACCAGGCTCTATGAGCTTGTTAAAGTACATATATCATTTTGGTTAGTTTGAAAACATGTTCAGGATGTTTTTTGTTTTCAAAATTTGGAGATTGTTCCACAAAAACATCCCCTTAAACATAGAAATTAAGGGGAGCACATTTTACACCTATTTGAAAAAGTTTAAAGTTAATGAATTATGCAAAGGAAATTAAAATATGAATAGATTCAAGTCATGATACTGGAGCATATGATTATTCATAGTCTATTCCTTATTATGGATTATATACTTTAGTAACTAATATATCCTTATTTGTTTTTCAATGATTCCATTTTTATCACCCGTGTTTCTGAAAAACCATTTTACTCCAATAATATAAGATTCCTTAGGTATTTCAACCATGATGTAGACTTTATTCCTAATGAATTATTTTAGATTATATTGCATGTAATTAACCCAATCACCATCACCTAAAGCTTCATAGGGGGGTTTATTAAGAAAAGTTCTAATCAAAACTCGATTTATAGTATAACAAGCATTACTTACAACTTCATCCCAATAGTGTTTAGCAATCGAATATTCACTCAATAGGTTCTAGTTATCTATTTATGAATTAGATTTCTTCTTTAAACAACACCATATTTTTTAGTAGTTCATGGAGAAGAGAGTTATGAGTAATACTTTTTCTACTACAAAAAGTTTCAAAATCTAAATTTTGAAATTCTCATCCATGATCACTATGAATAAGTATCAATGGAAGCATTTTCTCATTTTTTGACTTGGGATATAAAACTTTTGAAATAAGAAAAAGCTTCATATTTCATTTCTAAAAAATAAACCCAAATTAATCTAGTATAATCATCAACATAGAAAAATACATAATATTTGCTTCAAATTCTTCCAGTTTGTGTTGGCCCAAAAAGATCCATATGAACTAACTATAATTCATCATATGTTGAGATTTCACTGATTTATTTAAAATATGATTTATGTCTCTTTCTATATTGAAAAGAATCTAAATCTTTTGAATAATAAAATCCATGCTCCGGTATATCTCTAACATGTCTTTTCTTAGAGATTTTACATTGGTTCTTAAGTTTACGGTGTCCTAAACTTCTATTCTGTAACCAAGATTGATATTACATTGCACTAAGGCATGGACGATCTTGGATCCTGTGGTCTTAAATGTTTAGTGTGTATAAATTCACTTACCTATGGGTAGAAAGAATAAACTCATCCTTGGAATTGTGTACTGTGAACTTATCATTACTTAAATTTACATGGTAACCTTCATCACATAATAGAGTCATACTGATGAGGTTGTTCTTAACACCATTTACAAATAAAAAGTTTTAAATCATTTTTTTTTCAAAAATAACAATGTACCCTATACTAATAATTTCTTTTTGAGTGTTATCTCCAAAAGATACTTTTCCTCTTTTTGACTTGATAATCATTTCAATGTAGTTTTTGTTATAAGTAATATGTTGGGAACATCCACTATGCATGTACTATGTATTGATGTTGGTAATATATTTATTTACCTGAAAATAAGAGTATAAGTCTTTTATAATCCATATATTCATGATTCTGAAAATTTCAGAAAGAAATATTTTAGGTATCCACATTTTCATAGAAAAATAAGATTTATGAAAACCTAATGACTGGGTTTTATTTAAAGAACAATTTTTTCCCCAATTTCCCCCACACTAACATTTTGTGTAGAATGGATCACTTTGAAAGACAAAATAGTTATTACTAAAAATTGTTGTAGATATAGTATAACCTAATCTAGAACTATTCTTTAGAGGTCGAATTTGGGAATACATATTGTCAATGTTTTCATTACCATAGTTAATTTTTTAAAAACACTTCCCCAGGGAAAATATTTCTGAAATTATTTTTATAATATAGTTTTTATCCTCAAAATCAATACTTTTATAACTAGAGTTAGTCTCTAAATGTTTTTCTTAGAAATTACATTTTCAAGATCCTTAGAATTTTTATCCTTCTCAGAATTAACATCCTCAAGGTTTTTTTAAATACTTTAAAAATAAAAAAATTTCTTATCAAGATCATTTGAATGATATGATACTTCTTTAGTTCAAATAGAAATTCTAGAATTTTCTTTATCAAGATTTTTCTTGAGTTTAGAATTTTCATTCTCAAGAAGTTTAGGAACCCTAGACACTTCTTCGTAAGAAGGTAATGTATTATCTTCAGCAGAAAGAAAATTATTCAACTAAAGAATTATGGTATTTATTATCATTATAATATTCATTAAAAGATAAATTAGTGATAGATTAGACATTGTGTACATTGGACATTAGACAATGATTTTTAATGGGTAGCTTGGTTAGTAGACCAAGATTCTTCTAACCAAGAGATTCAGGCTTTGAGGATTAATCAGAAGAGTCTCCACTATCTGCACTCCTGGTGTCATTGGAAATCAAAAAATTCTTATCTTTATCCTTTTAGTAAATATTTTTATTCCTCTCAGAATGCCTTTCCTTTAAATACTTTTTCATAAGAATAGGACAAACCAGTCTAATATTCCCTACTCTTTTACATTCATAACAAGTGACTTCTATGTTTTTCTTGTCTTTTCATTATTTCATATTATATCTATACTGAAAGTCTTTATTTCCAACCATCTTGTTCATCATTCGAGAAATATTAGCTAGCTCATTCTCATAATATTCACTTTCACTAGATTCAGATAATACACTAACTTTCTTTCAGTTGGATCTTATAACCCTTTCAGGAGTCTTTGCATTAAAAGTAGTAAAGGATACACATCCTTTTCCATTATTATTTTTATTCAAATCATCATCTATTTTCATTCTTTTATCATATTAAATAAAATTTCCAAAAACCTCATCAAGTTTTATTTGAGATACTTTTATATTCTCATAAACTGATGTTCTCCTAGATTCCCACTCATTAGTCCTGATATCAATAATCTTGTCCACAAAAGCTTCATCATCTAAAAATTATCACCCATTAATTGAAGGCTATTATCAATATTCATAAACCTTTGTTTTAGTTTACACACTAGTTCTCCATATGGAAATTTAAATCCGTGATATTATGTTAAAAGAATAGATCTTATATTTTCTATATCTTTGGACGTACCAAAATGTGTAACTTCAAATTTCATCCAAATACAATTTTCATCTTCCTGGAAACAAATATGACTATATATATTCCTATTCATAGAACACAAAAATTTATTACATACCTTGTAGTTTAGTAGATATTATAACTTTACTTTATTGGTAAAGCTTTTTACTTCTATGTTAGAAATATTTTGATATCTAGTAAGCATAAAAAAATTGTCCACTCCAGTGTTGATAACAAAATTCTTTGTATTATCTCTATAGTATTCATAATAATTCCCATAAAATATAGGTGGTATATTAGAATTTAGATTGTCAATAGAACCAATATTAATTCCATTCATTCTAGGGGAAAATATATTTCCACAAAAACGTGTTTATAGTAAAAGGTTGTAAACAAAGATAAAAATTCCTAAGCAAATATAAATTAAGGACAATGAAAACTTGAACAAGAAAACTTATATCTGAATATAAGTATTTCAGATATCTCCTCTGGTACCAAGTGTTAGATTGAAGAATGAATGTTTATTCTCAATTACATGAGGGGGTAAATTGAAAGTTTAAAAACATCCATTTTTAACCATATGGAAAACTATGTTTAACAAAGTTAAAAAAAGGTGAATTGATATGACTAATTTTAGTTCTACAAACCTCATAGGTTCTAGAAATATTTTTCGGGAAATAAAAATTAAAAAAAAAATTCCAAGGAATATATTCTACCTTAAAGCATATAGAATATTACATATCAAAGTATAAAAACGAATAAGAAAGTATAAGAAGATTGTACTTTCTTCCATTATCAAAATACAATGGATATAAGCATGAAAAAATTAACATGTATGAAATCATTTAACCTAAAGAGAAGGGTATCCAATAACATTGGATAATGGTCCCTTGATTTATACTTTTAAGAAGTTTTATCTTACCCCCATTAGGGTAAGTCCTTGATTGGAATATCAGAATTTGTCTTTCTATCACCGGAAGCTCTCGAACTTTAAGGGAGTCAAAACCTTTGTCTTCTTATCATTGAAAGTCCTTGAAATTTAAGGCAGTCGACACCTCTGTCTTCCTATCCACGGAAGTCCTCGATTGGTGACAACAACAATCAGAGTCTCCTGAAGCAATCTGAACATTATGTTCAGTACGCACAAGGCATGATTTTATCTCTCTCTAGAAATCACCTCTGAAACATGCAATCTCTAGAGTGATCAATAGATATTGAGCTCATTTAAATGAGTTCCTATTTATAGGCACTTCTACGATGGTAGGCTCCCTCCTCCAATAGTCTTATTTTTTCCTGATTCTTAGAGGTACCTGAACATGTGTCACTAAAACAATATTTAATTAGAAAAAAAATTTATTACATCATTTTATAACTACAAAAAGTGTAAGAAAAATGTGGTTTCTTAACCAAATCTAATTTTCAAAGTCTAAGGAAAAATAATGTTCGGAGTCTAACCAAATAAACATTTAGAGACTATAACTAATGGAAATTCAATTTCTATTTTTCAAGGAATTTGAAACTTGAATTATAAAGATTTTAGAGTCAAAATTCCAATGAATTCAGAATCTAAATTCTGAAGAATTCGGTGTCTGAATTATAAAGAATCTGAAGTCTTAATTCTATGGAATTCAGAGTCTGGATTCTAAGGAATATGGTGTCCGAATTATTAAGAATCTGAATTCTGAATTATCAGATATTAAGTGTCTGAATTATAGGGAATTCAGATTCTAAGTTCTAAGGAATTCAGAGTCCGAATTTTGAGGAATTCGGAGCATAAATTATGAGGAATTCGGAGTCTGAATTATAGAGAAATCATTGTATAAATTTCAGAGAATTAGGCGTCAAAATTTCCAAAAATTTAGAGTTTGAATTACATAAAATTCAGAGTCGGAATTTCAGAGAATTTGTAGTATGAATTTTAGATAATTCAGAGTCTGAATTCCAGAAAAATCAGATTGTGAATTTCAAAGAATTCAGAGTCTGAATTTCAGAGAATTCAGATCTGATATTAAGAGAATTTAGATTATGATATTCAGATAATATGTATCCTAAAAATAGAATACTCTATAACTGAGGATTTGTTGGATTCCAAAGTTTTAGATGTGAAACTGATTTTTTGAAAAAGAAATAAAATGAGTTACATTTAGAGAGACAATAAAATGAACAAAAAAAACACAGTTAAGTATAAAATTTTCATATAGAATGAATATTTTTATCATTAATGTAAATATTCGGTAAAATATAATTTTCCTGAAGATAGATTGTTTGTGATTTTCAAAACATAGAGGAATGGAAAAGTCATAAGGAAACTATATTGACTCAACATATCACACATAAATTTCATATATATTATATTTTATATAGTATTCATTCAGGTATGTTACTATAAATTGTTCAAATATTTAAATTATATAATCTTACTCTAGATAGAAAAAATCTGAATTTATATTTAAACTACATAAATTTCATACTCTCTTGATAGGGACAATAACCATCAATACTTATTTCTACTTAGTATATTATATTTTTCGAATTTAATTACATGAGACAGTATAATAATCATATTCAATGTATTATATATTTTCTATAACATCAATGGTAATTATATAATCTATAGACAACATTAGGTTTTTTAGGTTTGAACGGTGATCATTATTAACTTTTTTTCTACTTCCTTTTTTTGAACACGTAGTTTCTTTAAAACTAGGTTGTGAGACATTTTTTTACATGTATTGTTAAAGGTTTGATGATTGATTAGGAATAATGGAAGGTTGTTTGATTAAAAATATTCATTTTATTCTTTATATATATCTCAAGAATAATATAAATTAAATCGAAAATCTAAAAATGGATCATTTTGGATAATTTATAATTAAATATTAATTTAAAAATAATTACCTTACACTATTTTTTTATCTTATTCCAACTCAATGTTACTAGGTGTGATAAGATCATTGTTTGAGTAGATATTTTAATTTATCAATGAACAAAAACCGGTGATCCTATAGCTATCTTTATACATTATATAAAAACCATTATATTTAAATTGTGATTCCATAAGACCATGTATAATGAAACAATATCATTATTATGTTTTATTTTTCATAATAGGTGAATATTTAATATGATTCTCTCTAGATACCTCGTGGACTGGGAGATATACCATTTTTTTTATTAAACACGATTGAAAGAGTTTCTGGATTACCCTTAATGGAACAGTTATGTAAAATTATATCTCTAGTGTTTAGTTTAAGGAAAATTCAAATAGGAAAATTTTATTTCTGGATATAAAAAACTATCTCATTTACCTTTTACATTATATATCACCAAATAAACGATAAAAATTATTTATATGATACATAAATAAATATCACGTTAATTAGTTTTATTCAATATGTCTCCACATAATAATGATAATACATATGTGATGCATTAAGAAAATCCCAAGTAAGTAATTATTTAAAAAATAAAATAATTTCATTTATATTGACCAATAACTAGGAATTTTCTCTCTGAAATAAATATTCACTCACCCTCACAATGAAAAAATATGAATATAAAATGATAAAAATAATATCTCACTTTTTTCAAGAAAATGTAAATTCGGATTGAATTATGACTATTATAACATTAATAAATTTCAATCCAAAATTTGAGGACAATTTTCTTTCAATACATAGATGTACTAAATATTATTATTTTCATTATACGCTTGGTCAATGTCCCCTTATCCATTTCTATGCAGCATGGAATTGTAACCCAAACCATGAGAGATTTCCAAAAAACACAGCATGAAACCCAGATAAAAATAAAAAATTTATAACAATTATACTTATATTCGAAATCCATAATAAAAGATTGGTATCTCATATAGAGGGTTGTATAAATGTATAGTAATCTCTTAATTATTAATCTAGCATTCTATGACATACAATGATAAAATTTCTTGAAAATATCATATCTTGAATTTTACTCTAGAAAATTAAATTTAAAACAATGTTCGCAATATATATTATTAGATAATTCAAAATGAAAAACATTATAGATCATTATATTAACATGATTTCAATAAAAAAATACATATACATTAACATGATCATACATTTCATTGATTTCTATATGAATCAACATGAAATACGATGAATTAATAATAATAATGATATTAAATACCAGGAATAATACACAGATTAGAAAATAGGAATATCTAATTAAAAATATATTATTTCAACTTCTTATTAGGTATTCAACCATCATGATCTCTTATTTATAGAGGATATAAATGAAAAACATCAAGAGTGGTAGTAGTAATCAATGTTTTTCAACAAAAACTTATAGTTTTGAAACATATGTATCCTTAAATAATGATTTTAAAGACTATAAGACTCGGTTTAAAGAATAATGTAATGGAATTACTAGTTTCCCATTATAGTGTGGATTTTTATAAACAATTGAATGGAAAAATATTCTATGTATGTTTTATGTTCATGTGCATAGTTAAATTATTAATATGTAATAATAATAAAAACACCCACATATATATATGTAATACATATTTTAGTAATAAATTTGAATTAATATAATGTAATTTCATTTGAACAAACTATAATGGACTCCCAATTTCACTAAAAAATACTACCAATCAAAATCCCACTATATCTCATGTGATACTCATTATTCTAATGGGAAATAGATTCAGTCAACGAATTATCCACTCTATCATATAAGGATATAGTGCTATAGAAAAATTCACATATTTTAGTAACATTCATCAAGATATGAACTTTAAAAACTATATACTTTTTGTCGTAGTGTGTTTTTTAATAATTTGAATGAACCATTTCTACAATGTTATCATAATGAAATTAAATTCCTTACAGACTTCTAGGAACTAAACATATCTCATATGTAATTTTTTGGATCAAACCTTCTTCTTTATCTTTATTATAATCCACAGTATACTCAAAATGTTCTATATTTTATTTGACCCCAAATTTATTTGAGCTGCAGTACCTAACATCATTACAATATAGTGTAAATAATAGTGTGTCTATGATTTTAAATCCCCATGATTTTTTTGGATGTTGAAATATGTGCATCCCTTTAATACAGCATCATTATCTCCTATAAATATGTGGAAAGAAAATCATTCATATGTCTCATCTAATTTAGAAGATTTTAAAATGCTAACAAGTACACTGTTTAGTGATATTTTTATATTTACATTACATGATCATGGTGTAAATATTAGTTGGACTATTATATATGATGACATACCAGAATGATTCATCATGTAATCAATACAATATTATACTCATGTAGTTTCTATGAAACTAAGTTTTAGGAAACATTTTTTTGATGATATTTTCGACATATGATATAAGTAGTTATAAAATCATGGGTTACACCATTATTAATATTTTTAATACCATTTAATTTTACAGTCCTTGACATATTCAAGGAATCATCTTAGGTCTATCTCGGTATATTATGATCCATAACACACAGGTTTGGTAATTAATGATCATCATTGAAATGAGTTCATTTTAGAAGGTATAATTTATGTATATATATAGGGATACTATCTCATTTTCCATTAATAAAACGTAATTGACAAATATTACTTCGAAATGAATGAAACTCTTGATAACCATCTCACATACACATGGATGACTTTGATTCTAAGTAAAAAAACTCTTATGAACCCATTAAAATGAAAATTCCATTTTCTCAAGGCCCAATTTAATATATAAATTGATCTATATATCTAGAATAATATAATATCATGATTTTATATAAAAAATCCATAGGGACATGTTAAATTGATATATATCAAAAGTGGTCCATTTATTAAGGTTGTTTTGATATTCGACTATCAAATACCATAATTCTAGTGAGTTTATATACAATATAGATTTATATATGATTTTATCATAGATATTGAGGAAAAGGTTTCATCATAGTATATTCCATCATGTTAGTTAAAATATTTATATACATATAACACCATATGTGAAATAAAAATTCTATATATGCCATGTTTATTCGTGAATCCCAATTATTACCCAATGAGATTTATTCCGACTAATCGTTTCACCAATGAATAATGTTTATTTTAATAAAAGGAATCCATTTTTATATTCTTGGTTTCCTTAAATTTACATCTTATTATTTTTATAATACATCCTTATATGATATGGGTTAATCCTACTCCATGAATATCAATTCACCTTCTTCTTTGACTAGTAAACTACATCAATTTGCTTCTAAAACATCATTTATTCACCAATGAAATTATTATATAAAATAACATAATTATAAGGTATATAATATATTTATCCTACTCTATAATTTTTTAACTCCCAAATAATAAACCTTGAATTCATTGAATTATATCACCCTCCCACAACCTTTTATAGATTTCTAATTTGTTACTAGAAATATTTCTCATCATTAAACTTTAATGCCTCTCTATGATTGATTATATATGTAATATCAATTTATTTACTCATTAATATATATAAATATTCACTTCATTACTCAGGATAATTTTTTTGCAATGATTATCCTCAATTAATACTTTATACCCCAAAAAATGAATTTTTGAAAAAGGGTGTATCTTCTCAAAACATAACATATATTGTTTCACACCTAAGTTCATCAGTAAATGAACTTATGTATCATATATTTCTATCCTATCATCCATCCTAAGTCCGCCTAAGTCTCCATGAATTTATGTGGCTTTGTAAGTTGTTTTGAGGGGAGATAGAGGGTGCATGGTTTGCCGAACTGTGCACACAAACTGTGTGCCCATGTCTGGTAGATTAAAAATTAGTTAAAATGGCCACTTTTCCCCGCCAAGATTTATCCTAACTCGGCCATTTCTTCCCCCATTTGACCATTTCTACCATGGAAGCCCTCCATGTAGCTCAAACCCTTTTTGGAACCCCATTTTGAAGGGGGATTTGGTGGAGGTACTTCAAACAATCTCATTTATGGTTCTTGGCCTCTTATTTCCTCCCATTTCCATGATGTTTCTTCAAATTTTTAATGATTTTCCACGTTACCATTGGGTATGGTTTCGAAAATAGGGTATAAACATGGGTTTTCTTGTTCCAATATTCTGTTTTTAGGCTTGATCTACCATCCTTGAGGTGCGACAGTGGTGCGTTTGAGTTTTTGCACAAAGAATTCAAGAGTTTTCATCACATAGGTAGGTGATTCCAATGTTTATGCAATCCATGATATGTAGAGGTTTTCTTATGAAATTTTGATATTTATTTAATTTGATTATTTCTGTAAAAATTGATTTAGAGGTGTTTGTAATGCAAGTGAATTTTGAGTGAAAATTTTATGTGAAATTGGGGGTTTTCGTATAAATATTTTATTGGTTTTTTTGGGAATGACCTATAATTTCTTAATTTATTATATTTAAATTTATTAGGTTTTAAAATAATGTTTTCAATGGATAATATCTTTGGTTGTTTTTGTGAATGTTTTTTAAAATGGTGTTTCTGAAGCCAATGGACTTTACGTGCCATGTTAGTGTGAAAATGGGTGGTTTCAAAAGATATAACTTCTTGGTTCATATAAGGATGCCCAGTAACTGAATTTTTGGTTTCATTAATTTTTATTAAACTAAATTTTTGTTTTAGTGACTTAAAAGTGTCCACATAGTGTAGAAAATGGATATTTCAAAGAGTTTTGGGTGCAGAACAATGTGACATTTTGAGAAGTTGTTTTATTGAAAATAAAAATATTTTGTTCTATGTTTTATGTTGTATAATGTGTGTATAGATACTATATTGTTTTTATGTGACCAATAGTGGTGTCTTTATGTGAAAATTAAGGTTTTTAGGATGTTGAAATTGTTTGATCACAAAAGGGGAGGCCCAGGTACCAAGGTGGGTGGATATGTACTAGTACGACTATTGACATGGATGGGAGTTGTCCTTAGATCCCTGAGAAAATGGATTAAGTAAACTCTATATAATCTATATGGATGATTATGGGGGACCACTAGGTTATGGGTATGTTCCCTAATAGTGTATCATGAACAAGAAAAAAATTTCTTTTGTTACATTCCATCGAGGTACGAGGTGCATAGGGCTAGAGACTAACAAGTTTCCTAGGTGTGTTCCTTGTTTTGGTTCTCATTGGATTTGTGTTATTTACTATTATATTAGGGGTTATTTGTATTTACATTACTGTATCTAACTTATCTTATTTAAATGTTTTTACATTATGAATGATTTAGTATGTATATTTCTTTCATTCGAAAGCTGAATTGCATGGAATTTATCACTGCTTTTCATTAAATATTAAATATATTTTATTTTTTCACCATGTATTTCAATCTATTTGGAATATTTTGGGTGGGATACTATTGGTATTATGATCACACTATACTCACATTCCTTGGGTGTATGTAGACTTTGTTATGTTTGACTCAGGTAAAGGCAATTCCTTAGGTGAAGGTGGTTCGGGTTGTTAGTCCCCTCTCGGTGTGGTGTTGTGGAGATGGCTCGGGGGTGACAAACCCTTGTCATTTGGAGTCATTGTGGCTGACATTCTACTATTTTTATTATTATTTGGACCTCCTGTACTTTGTTTAAAACCATGTATTCAGTTCTTTTTTTCTTTATGTCTTGTTTGGCTTTGATATTTCAGATTCTCATTATTAGTTGTTTTTAATATTTTGTGATTTTATACATGGGTAAGTCGTTACCAGATCTGATTTATTGATACCTGGTCACCTATGCCATCCCTTGGGAATTTTGAATGCTCTTCAGGCCTTGTCATTGGCTGGATTTGGTTCCAGTAATCATGGAGACAAGATTCGATTTGTGACAAAATGGTATCCGAGGAGGCCAATATTTTTGGGTTATATTAATATTTTGGGATGAGTCGGGATAGACAGGAGCTAGGAATATTGGGGAATAGGGTATTGGTTGTGAGTAGGGTGATTGGACCACACCTCTTGTGAATAACCTTGAGTCACTAGGGGACATTAGAATTGTATGATTGACTTAACTTCTAGATGAGACGAGTGGGCTACAGACCACACGTGGACATCAGGTAGGGGTGGAGTTATTGTTTCTTTAATTTCATTAATGTGTTTAGATTATTAATATTTGATCTATTTGAATAAAATTTTTATGAATTGATGTATTGAATATTTTTTTATGACAGATTCATTCTTTTGAAACATGCCTCCCTAGAAATATTCCTTGTGCCCACTGGAGGAATCCAAAGAGTTTTCTCCCCCACCAATTGATCAGAGGATTGTCGAGGTAGTGGTCTGGGCTGTCCATGTTCTAGGAAAATGACCATCTTTTTTCCAACTCTTGTTTGAAAGGATGAGACTGGTCCTCGAAAGGACAAGGCCTAAGGGTTCCTAAAAAATTAGCCTCCACCTTTCAAGGCAGCATAGAACCCCAGGAAGAAGGGGAATGTCTTGAGAAGATCGAGAACATGTTCAAGTTCTATGATACACATGAGGATTTTAGGCTGAAGTGTGCCTACTTTTTATTAGAGGGTCCCATCCACTGGTTGTGGTAATTGGTTCTTCAAACTAGGATGAATGAGCAGATGCGCTGGGGGGATTTCAAGGTTATCTTCAATGAGAAATATTTCTTTGAGGTCCTAGAATATGAAATGTCTTGAGTGTTCATGGATTATGTTCAAGGGAATCTTTCTATCATAGAGTATGCCAGCCATTTCGCTGAGTTGGTTTGGAATGCCCCAGAAAACATCTCCAATGAGAAAGCTAATTCCCATGAGTTTGAGAAAGGATGGCAACTAGAGATATACTCTCAGGTGTTCTAGTTTAAGCTGAAGACCTATTCTAAAGTTGTTGATTGGTCTTGCATGTTTGAGATTGAATGTGAAGGCAGGGTTGGTTTCTCTGGATCAGTATCAATTGTGTGAATTAGAAGCTCTTCAGAGAATAAAATGAAGTAGGAGGAACATGTGAAGAAAGAAGGTGGTAGTTCAGGACACTCCTCCAGGCAGTTTTTTCGGTGGTTTTTTATGTGAGATTGATCATGTGCCACCGGTGTGGTAATATGGGGCACATATGACTAGAATAACCTCTTCCTCCAAGGACTTCTTACCTGTGCGGATGTATGGAGAATTTGTAGCACTTCTGTGGGGTGTCACGTCCACTTCTGAGTGGGGTAGGATCAGCAGCTTCAAGAGGAGTTCCAGCACATTCTTATCCATCGAGGATGAGGGGATGTTGATTTGGTGGCTGCAGTGGTAGGGATGGGTCATATTTTGGACATATCCAATCTAGGGCACAACCACAGACTATCATTCGTCCTCAGGCAGAGACAGAACATTGCCATGGGGTGGATCAGGAACCAGCAGAATCAGAGGTGAGACCGTCGACAGTTCAAGGTACTGTTTTGATCGCATCTTATGTAGTTGCTACTATTTTTGACACTGGGGCTTCTTTTTCGTTCATTTATTCCCATTTCATGGACATAATGAATTTATCAACTGGGTTTTTGTCTTTTGTGATGGAGTTGGTGACACTGTTGGGAAAGAAGAGGGGTCAGGGTCTTTGGTGCCCATCTTGTGTGCTCTCCGTGTTTGGGATTGAGATGGAGTGGTACCTATTGGTAATAGATATGGATCTTTTTGATTTGATACATGGAATGGAATGGATAGTACACTTATAGAAACACATTGATTGCTACAGATGATGAGTGAGTTTCATGGTACCTAATGGGAGTCGTCAGGTTTTTCGAGGAGAATGAGATCCTCAGTCAGATCACACTGGACCTCCACTTCTAGTGTTAGGAATTCTTATCTTCATGTTATCGTCGCTCATGCTAGAGGATGATGGTCCCTTCCTTGAAGTTTTACTACCTCATGTACTGAATAATTTTCCAGAGGTATTCAAGGATGAATTTTCTGGTTTTCCCTCAGAGCGGGATGTGGAGTTCTTAATTGATCTGGAGATAGGAACCAAACCAATATCTCTTCTCTCATATCAAATGTCCCCTATCGAGATGAGGGAATTAATGAAACATCTAGAAACCATGGAATCCAAAGGACTCTTTCTCTTGAGCATCTTTCCCAGGGCCGCTCCTGTGTTGTTTGAGAAAAAGCCTAACGGATTCTTCTTACATTGCATTGACTACCAGAAGTTGAATAAGGTAACAATTGAGAACAAATACCATTTTCCATGAATAAATGATTTGTTCGATCAGTTGAAGGGGTAAAAGTGGTTCTCAAAAATAGACTTCTGTTTGGGATACCATCAACTCAGGGTGATAGTGGCAGATATCTCGAAGACAGCCTTCCGAATAAGGTAAGGCCACATTTAGTATTTGGTCATGGCCTTTGAAATATCCAATTCTCCTGCAGTCTTTATGGAACTCATGAACTGGTTGTTTCATCAGTATCTTGTTTCATTCATTTTGGTGTTCATGTATGACATTCTTGTATACTCTGGCTCTGAGGAGGAATAGGAACATCACTTGAGGATGATTCTGGGAACTTTGCGGGATCACTTCCTCTTCGCAAAGATGTCAATGGGCACTATCTGGATCAGAGAAGTTAGATTTTTGGGGCATGTGATCTCGGATTAGGGGATTTCAGTGGGCCTTGATAAGATCAGTGCGGTCAAGTCATAGGAGCAAACAAAGAATATATTTGAGATCAGGAAATTTCCTTGGCCTTGATGGTTATTACAAGAGGGTTGATCGGGATTTCTCTTGGCATGCTTCACCGATGACCGTGCTCACCCAGAAATAGGTGATGTTTGTATGGGGCCCAGAATGTCTGGAATCTATTTATGAGCTGAAGCGATGGTTGACTACCGCCCCCATGCTAATTTTCATGAGGCTGGGAAGGGTTATTTGGTCTATTGTGATGCTTTAGGTATGGTTTTTGAGTGCATTCTTATGAATTAATATCACATGGTGGAATATGGCTCTCGCCTACTCTGACCACACAAAAAAAATTACACAAACCATGACATGGAGTTGGTGTAGGTGATTAATTCGTTGAAGACATGGCATCACTATCTCTTTGGGGATATGTTTCTGGTATACTATGATCACAAAATCTTGTCCTATATCATCTCATATAAGGACCTCAACTTGAGGCAGCATCACTAGATTGAGTACTTGGAGGGGTTCGACATTGACATTTTCTACCCCCCCAAGCTTGGGTAATGTCATGGCCAATTCCTTGAGTAGAAGAGTTCCAGTGAAGGCTTTGAGGATGTCTAGTGATGAGTGGACTTTGATGGGAATCTTTCCTCATATGAATGTGGAGACCAGGGAGTACAATGGATGAGTGTTCTTGGCCAGTGTTCAGTTGTCTCCTTCTCTATTGGAGTTGATTCAGTGTAAAAAACCTAGAGATGAGCTTGGTTAGTGTTCAAGGAATTTTCTTCATGGGTGGGATATATCCTATGATTTTTTGTCGTCTCTTGAGGGCATATTGTGCTTCAAGGGATGATCACTAGTGTCGCCATCTCTATAGAAGGTGGCGGTGGGGGATAACCACCAGTATTAGTGGGTTTTCCATCAGTGTTCCACAAAGATGTATTATGATGTGAGATGAACATTTTGGAGTCCAGGTATGTGATGGTACATAGAGAACATTGTGTCGAGATCATACACATGACAGTAGGTGAAAGAAGAGCATCAGAGGCCCTTCGTTTTCCCCCAGCCATAACCCATTCCCACCTAAAATTTGGACAAGGTTTCCATGGACATTATTGTTTTATTTCCTCGAACACTTTGGAATAATAATTACATTTGAGTGTGGATTGATAATCTGACCAAATCATCCCACTTCATTGTGATTAGAGATACAACTAAAGTGGATGAGTTGAGCATTCAATATCTTCAAAAGTACATAGGGATCACTGGTGTTCAATTAGAAGTTGTCTCAGATAGAGACCCCCCCATTTCAATTCTCGTTTCGGGGAAGGCCTTGAGAGGGACTTGGGGTCTCATATTAAGATTACCGCATCATACCACCCTCAGACGTATAGTCAAATAGAGTGGGAAAATCAGATTTAGGAGGGTATGATCTGCACATGTGTCCTGAACATTGGAGTTTCCTAGGATATCCATTATTGATTGGTTGACTTTTCTTATAATAATAGTTACCAATACTTGATTCGAATGGATCCTTTTGATGCGCTCTATGGTTGGACTTGTTGGTCCACATATGTTGGGACGAGGTAGGTGAGATATCAATTATGGGGCTATGTCTAGTGCAGGAGACGTCTAAGAAGGTCAAGTTGATTAGGTAGAGTTTATTGATAGCTCAGAGTCACCATAAATCATATGATGATCAGAGGATTCAAGACTTGTGTAACATCCCAGTTCTATAAGCCACCCAGAGGCACCCCGTACTCGGTTGCTCACATGGCCTCAAGATAATTTCCCCAAATGGTAGAGGCTTCCGACTAGTAGTGAGGGCTTTGGAAGTTATAGTGGGGAAACTATTCCCTTATTGGCAGAGTTAACATCGGATGTAAAAAAACATGCAATAGCGGAAGCAGTAAATATCCAACAAAAATAAAAAGCAGATGACTAAAACAATCTAAAACTGGAGCACATATTTATATATGAAATGATGCATGATACATATATCGGAAAACTGCCAAACAGGTCACAATGATGGAAATACAAACAGTACCAAAACAAGTACAAATGAAAAGATAAACAGCTCTGCAGCATCGCAAGACTAAGCTTGGTCCCATGCTCTCCTTCTCCAAATCAATAAAGTACCTGAAGTTGAAGGGTGATTTCCCTTGTCTATACCTGTAACAATATAGTCATTTTGGGCCCAAAAACATGGCCAAAACAGGGTGTGAGTCTAAATCTCAATAGGTAACCACCCAAAGATATGTGCCTAACAGTCTGTGAGTATATGGCAGGTAATTGTAGAGTAAGCCGTGAACAGTAATAGTAAACAACATGCAGCAATCAGTATGCAGTAACAGGATGATATACAATAGTAATCAATCCACAGAACAACAAGCAATAGTGAAGAAAACAGCTAACCACAATAGGAACCCCTCTGGGAAGTACTCGCAGCCAACCCCACTGGTCCTATCCAAGAAGTACCAACAACTCTCTAGGAAGTGCAATCAGCCTAACCCCTCTGGTTTGGTCATACAAAATTATAAGACTCTCTAGGGAAGCTCGCTCGGTCAATTCCCCTTATAGTCAATGGTAGTTAGGGACTCTCTGAGAAAGATTGTGCGGTCTAACCCTATTATGGCCCCAAGGTCTAGAAACTCTCTGAGGAGCTCACTCGGTCAATCCTCCTATAGTCTCAGGTCTATCACAGAATCTATGAGGAAGCTCTCTCTATCAATTCCTCCTCTAGATCAGAAAAAGGTATAAGGAAATTCAAACAAGTAAAGACTCTCTAAGGAAGTGCACTCGGTCTACCCTCCTGTAGTCTATAAAATCCAAGACTCTCTTGGAAGCTCACTTAGTCTATCCCCTATACTATATAATGTACAAGACTCTTTGAGGAATCTCACTCGGTCTACCCTCCTATAGTCTATAATATCCAAGACTCTCTTGGAAGCTCACTCGGTCTATCCCTTATAGTCTATAGCACCATCTTCTCATGGTCTCATGCCAGTCAGTGCATAATAATGCTATAAGGCCAAAGTACACCTATATAGCTACTTGGCTAACCAGTCTACATAAAAACAAGCATGTCAAGAATATCACTCCATCCTATGGTCACAAGGCATGGAAACAGGCATAATGGGCAAAGGCTAAACAATACCCAAATGTGGTAAACTGAACAAGGCATGGGAAAAACATCCAAGCATAATAAAATCTTCTCATACATGATCAAATTACCTCTACACAAGCATAAAATAAGGGACGGAAAACTACAGGGGAAAAACAGTAAACACGCAATACCCCATTCATGGGTATTGGTGGAAATTTGCCCATAAAACTCAAATGCATCGAATGGTAAGGTAAAAACAACCTACCTGGATGCTAAGAGATTAATATACTTGAACCACGAGTCTTGATTCTCCTTATAACGACATAGATCTATGAAAACACACAAAACATTCAACACATGATAACATAATAAAGAGGTAAAATCATGGAATGAAACTCATGAAGAAGGAAGAGCTCAGTGCCGTACTTCCAATGCAATCGACGACGGTCGATTAAGAAAACAGATGGAGGTTTGGGGGCTCAGAGGGTGTTCATGGTCGTACGGATGCTCCCAGTCGAAGAACCTGGAGAAGAATGTGTTTTCATCTATTAGGCGTGACCCAGGTTTGTTTAATGAAAAAAAATAAACTACACGGCATGTACTTCTGGGGTATATGGTGTGTACTTAGCTTTTTCGTACTCTGTTTAAAGTGCGCTCCACATCACCCATACACACCGTGTGGGTGGCCCGAACATGGCCAACACACGGCCTTGCACTGCATCAAAGTACACGGCGTGTACTTATAAAGGACACATCGTGTACTTATAAAGTACACAGCGTGTACTTATAAAGTACACGACATGTGCTTAAAAAATTTCGAGATTTCCTCTTTTTCTTAAAAATGACCAGAAAACAAAAAATATACCTGAAACGAAGATCCGAGTTCTTACATACTTCCTCCCTTAAAGAAATTTGTCTCTTCATTTCCTTAGTGAGTCATAGAAGAAGAAACCCCGAACAGCTCAGGCCACTGCGATCGTACATCGGCCTCCCTCTCCCAAGTCTCGTCATGTACTCGCTGGTGCTGCCATAGCACCCTTACCAGAGGAACAGACCGGCCACAGAGAACCTTCGTACTGCGATCGAAAATCTGGATAGGATGCTCCTCAAATGACTCATCTTCTTCAAGCTGAACCTCCTCAGGTTGAAATACATGACATGGGTCTAAAAAGTAATGTCAGAGCTGAGAAATGTGGAAGAAGTCGTGCATAGCCCGGTACCTCTAAGGTAACTACAACTGATAGGAAACTGGTCCAACTCTCTCCAACACCTCAAAGGGCCCGATGTACCATGGTGAAATCTTACATTATCTATGAATCCTCTTGTGTCCCAACCTCAGTTCAACATGTAGGAAAACCTAATCCCCGACCTTGAACTCCATAGGTCATCTCCGCTGATCAGCATAAGACTTCTGTCGAGACTGTGCTGTAGCCAACCTTTTCTGAATCAACTCTATCTGCTCTGAGGTCTCCTGAACAAGACGAGGTCCCAGCAAAGCTTCCTCTCCTACCTCCAGCCAGCACAAAGGTGATCGGCATGGCCTACCATAAAAATCCTCGTAAGGTTCCATCTGATTGGCCGCCTAATATCTGTTGTTATAGGAGAACTCCACAAGAGGAATATGTTTCTCCCAATAACCGCCAAAGTGTATAATTCAAGATCAGAGCATATACTCAAGCACCTAGATCATACGCTCGAATTGGCCATCTGTCTGGGGATGGTATGTTGTACTCAAAAGTACCTGTGTACCCAATGATTTCTGAAGCCCCTGCAAGAACTGAGAAGTAAAATGTGCATCCCTGTAGGAAACAATGGAGTGTTGAACTCCATGCAGATGTACAATCTCTAGGATGTACAACCATCCCAGCTCATCAACACTGAAGGTCTCCTTGATCGGAAAGAAGTGAGAAACCTTCATAAGACTGTTGATGACAACACAAATAGCATCACTCCCTCGAGGAGACCTCGGTAACCCGGTCACGAAGTGCATCGCAACATCGTTCCACTTTCACTTGGGAATGGGTAACTACTGTAAAATCCCTGATGGTCTCTGATGCCCTGCTTTCACCTGCTGAAAAGTAAAACATATCATGATGAACCTAGCAACATCTCTCTTAATACCTGGCCAACAATACTGGCGGTGTAGATCACGATACATCTTGGTGATTCCAGGATGAACTTCCCAAACTGAAGAATGAAAATCCTGCATCAGCTCCTCGTGTATGTCTGCTGGCACCCATACGCGTCCATGGAAATGCAAGATCTCATCCTCGCCCACTGTCCATCCTGGAAGAGGGTCCTCTCATGACACACTCTCTCGCAGGACTAGGCCTTTTGAGTCTGATAGCGGCCTAATCTGTACCCGATCAAGAAGGGTAGAGGTAACAGCTACAGAAGAAAGAAAAGTTTTTCTCTGTCTGTCTTTCACCTCCAAATGCATCTCAGAGAACAGGACCATAAGCTACCACTCACTGTTGGCCTCCTGAACATCCTGAATCTGAGTTCTCCTACTCAACGCATCTGCCACTACATTTCCCTTTCTCGGCGTATAGGCAAGCTCAAAGTCGAAAGACTGCAGATACTTGACCAACCTGCACTATCTCAGATTCAGATCACGCTGAGTGAAGATATACTTGTGACTATTGTTGTCGGTAAACACCACAAAGTGCACTCCAAGAAGGTAATGTCTCCAATATCTTAAGGCATGAACAACAAATGCCAACTCCAGATCGTGCATCGGGTAGTTCCTCTCGTGTGGCCTCAACTGCCGAGACCCGTACACAACGACTCCATCTCACTGCATAAGAACAACTCCCAGTCTGACACCTAAAGCATCAAAGTAGATTGTATATCTCTTTACAGGCTCTGTAAAGACTAGTATCGATGTTGAAGTCAACCTCCCTTTCAACTCTTGAAAGGCTGTCTCACAAGAACCTGGCAATAAGAACTTCGCACCCTTCTTGGTCAGACCTGTTAGCGGTGCTGCATGGCGTGAAAAGTCATGTATGAAATTCCTGTAGTGTCCATCCAGCCCTAGAAAATGCCTCACCTCAAAAACATTCTTCAGCTTCTCCCAGGAAACTACAGCTCTCGCTTTCTCTAGGTCTACTGATACCCCTGTCTCTAAGATAACGTGACCCAAGAAGTGAATCTAATCCATACAAAAGTGGCATTTTTAAAGCTTAACATATAACTGATTCTCTCTCAGTATACCCATAAAGATCTCAATATGGGTATCATGGTCATGTAGAGTGTGAGAGTACACCAATATGTCTTCCATGAAAACCACCACGAAGGAATCCAAGAATGGATGAACACTCGGTTCATTAGTTCCATAAAAAATGTTGGCGCATTCGTAAGACCGAATGGCATGACTGTATACTCTAATAGACCATACCTTCTCTTGAAGGCTGTAAGAGGTATATCTGATGGTCTAACGCGCAACTGATGATAACTGGATCTCAAGTAAATCTTCGAGAACACTCGGTCTCATCGAAGCTGATCAAAGAGTTCATCGATCCTCAGCAAGGGATATTGGTTCTTGAATGTCAACTAGTTCAACTTCTGATAATCCACATAAAGCCCAAGGGTTTTGTCTTCCTTCTTCGCAAATAGGACAGGAAACCCACAAGGAGAAGTACTGGTTTAGTTGAAACCCTTAGCTTTCAACTCCTCAAAATGATTCTTGAGCTCCTGCAACTCAGGTGTAGCTATCCTATAAGGAGGAATGGACACTGGTGCTACTCCTGGCATGATCTCAATAGAGAAGTCTACCTCATGCTCTGGAGGAAAACCTGAAAAGTCCTCTGGAAAGACATCCTTGAAAAGATCCACCACTGGGGGAAAGTCTAACTACGATGTCCCTTGGTCATCCAAATAAAGACTGGCAATCTGGGCTATAAATCCTCCTAGCCCATGATGCTCTGGTCCAGCTCTACCCGCCTGGACATCCAAATCACCACTATGAAGAAAAGAAACACCCTCTAGTGATACGAAACTCATCCTACGATGATAAAAATTGATGAATGCCTGAAAGGGAACTAGCCAGTTCATATCAAGAATTAAATCATAGCCTGTCATCTCTAGGACATAAGGGTCCCATAAGAAGGGACACCCTGCAACCTCAAGAGGGAAATCTCTGCACTGACATATGCTATATTTCCTTATTCCCAACGGTGTATCAAGAGTCAACATGTCGATAGATGAAAATATACAGAGCTCAAGGCTCTCCACAACATCAACAGAGATAAAACAATGCAAAGCACCAGTATCGAAAAGAGATGAAGATAAAACTGAGGCTACTAAGATCGTACCTCGAACTGTGGAAGGGTCGTGATCCTTCTCCTGATAGGTCTGCTCCACGGTGAATGTCTGGCCTATACCGCAGCCATGCGCCCCTAGTTGACCACTCTAAGATGATCCACTTAGTTGTCGCTGGTAACCTGGTGACTGACCACCGCGGTCGTGACCTCTACCTTGGCCCGAATGGCTGGAAGAACTCCAGTTCCTAGACTGGTGAGAAACTGGTGATACATCTCTTACACGCGGGGTCATAGAAGAACCCCTACCACCTGTTGTAGGTGAGAAGATCTGACAAAAATGTTGAATATGGCCCATCATTTCGCAAGATCGGAACTCTATTGGGTCCCTCTGACACTGAGGCCAAGTATGCCAACTCCTACTGCATTGGTAGCATACAACCTGGCTTCCCGATGATACATTCCACCTACCCTGATCTCCTCGACAAGACTCCCTGCGGTGCTTCCTGCTATCAGTCAGAGGAACACTGACTATGGATGTCAAACCGCCCTGGCTCACTACTCCAGAATCTCTCATATTACGCTCAGTGATCAGTGCCTGGTTGACGATAGAGGATATCAAAGTCAACCTGAAGATATTCACTTGGGAATGGATATCCTTCCTAAGATCGTCCTCAAACTTCCTTACAAGGAACAACTAATCGCCTACTGGAATCGGCGTGAAGCGCTATAGCTCGGTAAAAAGAGACGAGTACTCCATGACAGAAAGAGTACCCTACTCGAGAATCATAAAATCTCGGGCCCGATCGGCCATCAAAGTCTCTGTGTAGAACAAATAATAGAAGATGCACCGGAACTCATTCCAAGACATACTCTGTTGGTGCCCTGCCTGTGAGATCACATCCCACCACCTCTTGGTGGTTTCTCGGAGCATATAAGTTTCCAGTTTTAACCTTTTCACTGGAGGTATCTCCAGATTCTCAAAGATCATCAGCGTGGCCTCTAGCCACGACTCTATAGCCTAGGGTCCTCCATCCCCTGAGGAAGTAGAAGGATGATGCTACTGGAAAACCCGCGTCAACTCATCCATCGACGGGGCAGGAGGCGGCGCTGCCGGGAAGGTCTACATTATCCTCAGGAAGTCCCGCCTAAACTGTGCATCGGCACCTGCAATGGGTATAACTGATGGTGCCAAGGCTGGCACATCAGGAGGATCTGCAGAAGGTACCTGATCGGCTATATCAAGTGTCTGGTCACTGTCTGTTAGCTAACGTAAAACCGGAGGACATCTCGGATTCATATATTTGAAAGATAAAAAAGCACACCTTAGATCAGGACCATCAAAGACAGAGAACACAAGAGTACACAATAGGAACAAGAGAACAAAACTTTCACGTTTTACAAAACACGACTACACTGCGTCTATAAAAACTACATGGTGTGTTCTCTAGAGCAAGTCACATGGGCCTGTACATTTTCCACAACTGGTCATGTAACACCCCAAACTACACGGCGTCTTATACCCACACACGACATGTACTTGAACTCTATTCCCCTACCCGAGTCTCTTTACATGGCTAACCCACACGGTCCTCTCAACCCAAGACTACATGGTGTGTTCACTATGGACACGGCGTGTACTAGACAAGGTTTCAGAGACCCGTGTTGTTAGTCACACAGCCGGCTACACGGCTGACCCTTACACAGCGATTTCTGAACAAACATGGCATGTATAGGAGAAGATAACATCGACCCATGTTTTTTGTGACACAGCTAGGTACATAAAACAAGGATACATGGCTTGTTTGTACCATACACGACATGTACTACACGAATTTCCCCGACCGTGTTGTTAGTGACAGGGCCGAATACACGGCTCACTACTACACGACGTGTACCTACCTTACATGGCGTGTTCATGAAGACTTTTCACAACCCCGTGTTTCTGATCACATAGTCAGTGACACAGTTTAAAAACTACATGGCGTCTAGTCATAAATTACACACTGTGTATTCTGGGTTTTTCCAGGAAGTAGCTCAGAAACTACACCAAAGCCCATTAAACACTGAAAAACAAGCATGGAGGTTCCAAATTCCGATCCGTGAGGGCCCATACTCCCTGCGAATCAAATCTTGGCATCTAATATAAGTCATATAGATGAGAAACAGGTTAACGATCCATCATGTTTTGATTCATGAGGGCCTATAACACCTCAAGAACCAAAATTTGGCATTCATTTAGGCAAGGTAGAAAACATCCAAATTATCTATTAAACAGCAGGGATTCTATCAAGCATTTATCTCAAAAACATTCATAATTTACACAACGTCTATCACAACAACATTAAATCGTTAATGCACCCATGGCATGGCAAGAATGCATGGCATGTGATTTCTAACAAGTGTCTATATGATGCTTGAGATGGAATACCCTCATCTCATCGGGTTGCGACAGAAATAGAACTGCAAAAGAAATAACAATAACAATGCAAGGCATGTGAATAACTCCAGGGGAAATCATTTCAATTGTAAAATCTCAAAACCAGAATACTTCAATAAATGAGGTAGATTGAATTTTCCCTGTACACGGGTCAACTACTCCCGAGCACATCTTATTACTAAGTACCGAATCTGTCCTATCCCTGGCTAAAGGCTTTAAATAGTATTTCAAGAGAAAATAATTCCTCTGATACCACTTTGTGATGTCCTGGTTCCAGAAGCCACCCAGAGGTGCCTCGTACCTGTTTGGTCATATGGCCTCAAGAAAATTTCCCCAAATGCCAGAGGTTTTAGACTAGCAGTGAGGGATTTGGGTGTGATAGTGGAGAAACTATGCACTCATTGGAAGAGTACGTAGCGAAAGTAAACAAAACATGCAATAGTGAAAGTTGTAAATATCCAACAATAATAAATAGCGGAAGACTAAAACAATCAAAAACTGGAGCGCATATGTATATATGAAATTATTCATGAAACATATCTAGGAAATCAGGCAAACAAGTCACAATGATGGAAATACAAATAGTACCAAAACAAGTACAAAAGAAAAGATAAAAAGCTCCACAACATCGCAAGCCTAAGCTTGGTCCCATGCTCTCCTGCTCCAAAGAAATCATGTACCTGAAGTCGAAGGGTCCTTTCCCTTGTCTATACCTACAACAACATAGTCTGTTTGGGCCAAAAAACATGGCCCAAATAAGGTGTGATACTAAATCCCAATAGGCAAACACCTGAATATCTATGCCTAACAGTCAGTGAGCATATGGCAGGTAATAGTACAGTAAGTGGTAAACAGTAACAGTAAACAGCAGGCAGTAATCAGTAAGAAATAATAGTATGATATATAACAGTAATCAATCCACATAATAACAAGCAATAGTGAAGCAAATAGCTAACCCCAACAGGAACCCCTCTGGGAAGTACTCGCAGCCAACCCCTCTGGTCCTATCAAAGAAGTACCAATAACCCTCTAGGCAGTACACTCAGCCTAACCCCTCTGGTTTTTTCATACAAAATTATAAGACTCTCTGGATAAGCTCACTCGTTCAATTCCCCTTATAGTCTAAGGTAGTCAGGGACTCTCTAAGGAAGATCATGTGGTCTAACCCTCTTATAACCCCAAGGTTAAGAAACTCTCTGAGGAGCTCAATCAGTCAATCCTCATATAGTATTAGGTCTATCACAAACTCTCTGAGGAAGCTCACTCATTCAATTCCTCCTCTAGCCTGGAAAAATTTTTAAGGAAATTAAAACAAGTAAAGACTCTCTGAGGAAGCGCACTCGGTCTACCATCCTGTAGTATATAATATCCAAGACTCTCTGGGAAGATCACTCGGTCTGTCCCTTGTAGTTTATAATGTCCATGACTCTCTGAGAAAGCTCACACGGTCTACCCTCCTATAGTCTATAATATCCAAGACTCTCTGGGATGCTCACTCGGTCTATCCCTTATAGTCTGTAGCACCAGTTTCTCACGGTCCCATGCTAGTGAGTGCATAATAAAGATATAAGTACAAAGTACATCTACATATCTACTTGGCTAACCAGTCTATAGCAAAACAAGCATGTCAAGAATATCACTACATCCTACGGTCACAAGGCATAGAAACAGGCATAACGGCCAAAGGCTAAACATGACCCAAAGGTCATAAAAAGAACAAGGCACGGGAGAAACATCCAAGCACAAAAAAATCTCCTCATAAATGATAAAATTACCTCTACAAAAGCATACAAGCATGGAAGAAAAACAACAGGGAAAAAGTGTAGACACGCAATACGCCGTTCATGAGTATTGGTGGAAATTAGCACATAAAACTCAAAGACTTAGAACGGTAAGGCACAAACCCACTACCTTGATTCTAGGAGATCAATATACTTGAACCACGAGGCTATATTATCCTTAGAATGGTGTAGATATATGAAAATGCACAAAACACTCAACCCATGACAACTTGAGAAAGAGGGAAAATCATGGAATGAAAATCAAGAAGAAGGAAGAGCTCACCGTTGCGGTTCCAACGCAGTTGATGACGGTCAATTCGGAAAATAGACGTAGACTCGGGGGCTTGGAGGGTGTTCTTGGCTGTACGGATACTCTCGGTCGAAGAACCTAGAGAAGATGGTGTTTTCGTCGATTAGGCACGACCCCAGTCTGTTTAATGAAAAAAAAAATAAACTACACGGCGTGTAATTCTAGGGTACACAGAATTTACATAGATTTTCCATACTCCACATAATGCGGCCTCCACATCACCCTAACACACTATGTGTGTGGCTCGGACACGACTAGCACACGGCCTTGCGCTGCATCAAGGTACACGACGTGTACTTTGAAAATTTATAGATTTTACTCTTTTTCTTAAAAATGACTAGAAAAGGAAAAACATACCTGAAACAAAGATCTAGGTTCTTACAACTTGGAGTTTTTTTTGTGACTGGGTATTCCTAAAAGTCTCCCCTCATATAGGCCATCATTGATTAAGAAAGTTGGGGAAGCCGACATCATTATATGTCAGACCTTTTGAGATCACCGAGCTTATTGGAAAGGTGGAATACACGTTGGATTTACCTTCCCAGTTTACATCCATCCATAAAATCTTCAATGTATCCCAGTTGAAAAATACAACTCGGATCCGTCCCATGTGCTGAGGTGGGAAGAACTGCAGATAGAGACTGACTAGTTAGTTTTTGAACAGCCAGTGAAAATAGTAGACTCTTATGAGAGGGTTCATTGAGGGATGCCTATTCCACTGGTCCAAGTTCATTGGCAGCATGGTAATGATACAGATGATACATGGGAAAATGGTATGAATTCTTATTTTCCTATTAGGCCTCTAGTCTACTTTCTGGGAGGGAAAGAATTCATGGTGGGGAGATTTTTTACACCCATGTTCTTCATTAAAGTTACTTATGTTTCATATATTTTTTTCTAAAAATCCCCCCATATGGCCCCCTAATCTTCCATGATTTTTTTTTCTTTTTATGTTGTTTTTAGGGGAGAAAGGAGGGTGCATAGTTTTCCAAACCGTGCACAGAAACTATGTGCCCATATCCATCTCATCAAAAATGAGTTAAAATGAGCTCTTTTCCCTCTTGGGATTTATCCAAACTCATCCCTTTATTCCCCCATTCGGCCATTTCATCCATTTAATCCCTCCAAGTCACTCAAACCCTCATTGGAACCCCATTTTGAAGGAGGATTTGGTAGAATAACTTCAAAAAATATCAAGTAAGTTTATTCCTCTCTTTGTTCCTATCATTTCCATGTTCTTTCGTCAAATATTTCTTGAAGTCCAAAATAAACAGAGGGTAGGGTTTCAAATCTAGGTTATAAAACTGTGTTTTCTTGGTCAAATATTTTATTTTTAGGGTTGATATATCCTCCATGAGGTGCAGTGGTGGTTCGTTTGAGTTTTTCCACAAAGGAATCAAGGGTTTCAATTAATTTGGTAGATGATACCAATGTTCAATAAATCCTTGTGACCTAGCTAATATGTTTATGATATTATCATGTTTCTTTCATGTCATTATTGCTGCAAAAATTGTATTTTGTCGTGTTCGTAATGCAAGTGAATTTAGAGTGCAAATTTTATGTGAAATTGGGGGTTCTCTTATAAATTGTTTATTATTTTATTTGGGGTTGCCCTATAATTAATTAGTTCATTTTATTTAACATTATTAGGGTTGAAAATCATGTTTTTAATGGTTACTCTCTTTGGTTTTTTCTACGAATGTTTCTTTAAATGGTGTTTATGAAGAAAATGGTCTTTTAGTGTCATGTTAGTGTGATAATGGGGGTTTTTCAAAGATATAACTTCTTGGTTCGTATGGGGATTCCCCAGAAAAAATGTTCAGTTTCATTGAAAGTTATTGAACAACCATTTTTTGGTGACTTAAAAGTTCTCACATAGTGTGCAAAGTGGATATTTCAACGATTTTTGGGTGCAAAATTATTGGAAATTTTGAGAAGTCGTTTTATTGAATCAAAATGTTTTGTTCTATGTTTTAAGTGTTATAAAGTGTGTATAGATACTGTATTGTTTGTATGTGATGATTAGTGGTGTTTGTATGTGAAAATGGATGTTTTTAGAAATCTGAAATTTTAAGAGAAAAAAGGGGAAACCCAGGTACCTAGGTGTGCAGATAAGTACTAGTACGACTAGTGAACCAGAAGGGTGTTGTCCCAGTTTCACTGAGAAAATTGATAAAGACAACTCTAAATAAACTATATAGATGATTATAGGAGACCAATAGGTTATGGGTATGTTCTCTTCTAGTGGCTCGTGCATGATAACTTATTTTTCTATGGTTACTTTTCACTGAGGTATGAGGTGCATAGGGCCCGAGACTAACAAGTTGCCTAAGGGTGTTCCTATTTCAGGTGATCCCTAGATTTTTAGTATTTACCCTTATCGTAGGGTGTGTTCGGATGTAAATTGTAGTATCTAACATATACTATTTAAATGTGTTAACATTCTGAATGTTTTTAGTATGAAAAACAGTTTTCAATAGAAAGTTTCATTTCTTGGAATTTATTAATGTTTTTCTTTACATATTCAAATAGTTTGATTTTCCACCTTGTATTGTATACTGATTGAAATAATTGGGTGGTATCTTATTGGGACTAGGATCAAACCCTACTTACACCCACTGTGAGTAAGTATAATTGGTTATGTTTGACTCGGGTAAAGGAAAAGCCTCAGGTGAAGGTAGTTCGGGTTTTTAGTCCACTCTCAGTGTGGTGTTGTTGAGATGGATTAGGGGTCACGACCCCTTATCATGTGGAGTCATTGTGCCTGACCTGCTATTGTTCTTATTATTATTTGGACCTCTTTTACATTGCTTAAAACAATATATTCTATTCTATTTTTTGGTTAAGTCTTGCTTGGCATGGACATTTTAGATTCTCATTATTATATGTTTGTAATGTTTTGTGCATTTATTCTCGGGTAAATCTTTGAAAAACTAGATTTATTGATTCTTCTGCACTTGTGCCAGCCCGTGGGGATAACGAACACCCTTCAGGTCTTGTCATCTTCTAGATTTGGTGCTGGTAAAATTGGTGACCAGATCCAGTTCGTGGCATATTGGGTTTCTTCTAGAACCATATTTAGGACATGGGTATGTGTTTATACAGAAAAATGAAAAAATTATACCCAAAGTGATATTATAATATCGTCATGAATTTTTTTTAATATCATTAAATTCAACATGGTTTGGTGTTCCTTTCACTGAAAACATTAAACTATATTTATAAGGATGGGTTAGTTGATATTATATCCTACATTCATTCTTATGACTGTGACGCCCCGAACATGTGTATTTTTTTAATAATAATATTTTTTCAATCATTATTAGTATAATTATTTTTTTTTTCTTATTAATGGTGCCATCCAAAATAAATAATTGCAGAATAAAAATAAGACATGTTTAATTCAATAGAAATGTTCAAAACTTACATTTTCTTTAATGCCAAAAGACCCTCACTAACATAGAGTACCTACATGAAGACATATCAGGATCATTGGAAGACCACTAATCACAACAAATAGACCCATGAAAATAGTAAAAATCATTAAGATCAATCAAAATGGAAAACATTATGGATAGAAAAATTTCAACCGTACTAAGCATCAAGGGTATGTAGAGCACCATATTCATTGAATTAGTTTTTGAATTATAGAATGCCTAAAGATGAATTTATAAGGACTTGAAGTTAAATATGACCGTTGATTGTCGTTTGGGTCTTTAGATGACCACGAGTTTTTGTAATGGTCATAAAATTTTAAAATAGTTTGATATTTTAAGTATTTTTATTATTTAAAGTATACTTAGTATTTAAGTATATTAAGAATTTCAAAATTTTTTAAATGAATTAAATTTATTAAATTATTTAAATTAATTGAAATAACATATGGTTGTAAATTTAAGATGTAGTTCATATTTTGATTTCAAAAATATAACACTATTAAAAATGGTGTTTATTTTAAAATGAGTTAAAATGAATACAAATGTTTTCATTAAAGTTGAAATTAAGATTTTGAAATTTAATGTTTTGAAACTAAAAATTAATAAAAACATATTAAAATAATTTCATTTGGTAAAAGAAAGAATATATGTACATATATTCCATAACATATAAGATCAGTTTTTTAAAAATATGTGTTGTCCTTTATTTGGTTTCTACAAAAAAAAAATGTCCCTTGGATGGCAAAGCCAACTAGCTAGCTCGTGGAGGCAGCATGCACCACTATTGAGGGGGGATGTAGATCCTTGTCACCCTATCTATCTAGCATAGTCTATTCATGTAGAGAGCTAGTGCACGCCCATAGGGCCCACTCAAGGAATAACTAAAGTGGTGCCACCTTGCGGGGCTGCATTGTGGAAAAGGGTGGGCACAATGCGCACCTGCAAGGGAACTGGACCGGGGAGGTACCACGGAGGGAGAAGGAAGTTAATTAGAATGTGGTTGAGAGGTTGAGTTATATAAGGCAGTCTCAAAACCACTTCTGTTTTGATGTGGGATTTGTTTTTTTTTCTGGAAATCTAATCTGAGCCATTGAATAGGGACACAGTTGATCATGGCTAGTAATCTTTTTTAAAACTCATGGATTCCCCCAAACCATCTGATAATTCCAAGATATAATCTCAACCATTCATCTTTTTTTAAATCCATGGAACTACCCTCATACATCTAATCAAAATTGGTTGATCTGAACCATTCGTTCTTTTCCACATCTTCTTCCTTTATTCTTCTTCCTACTCATGCAGAACTAGTTTCCAATGCCAACCCCTCCACTGTGTGTTCCTCACCTATGAGTCATTTTATCTCTCTCCATGCCTAGTTCTCTATTTTATTCATTCCTCAAGTCTCTAAGGGTTTTATTATTTTAATATAAACCCAACTAGTTTCCATTCATGTTTTATATAATATATATATATATATATATATATATATATATATATATTATCAAATGATCGATCCCTTTAATATTTTCACAAACTATGGTTTTTGTTTTTTCTAAGTAGTTAGATCTGTTTCTATTGGTATATTTGTTTTTTATGTCTAATCGTTGAATATATAAAATATATATAAATAGTTTATATAACATTTTTATTTCAACCTTATTTTTCACCATAACCCTATCATGTTTTCTCCTTCCAACTCCTCTCCAACCTCTTCTCATCTCAACCCTACCTTTGAAGTTAGTTAAGTTCTTATTTTGTATTATTTTTGATTAAACCATATATATTTATATGTATATATGTGTATTTATTAAACAAACCAATTCTTGTTTTTATGAATTTTGAATGATGGAAATTTGTTTTTTAATGATCTACTTAATTCTTGTAAATCATGTAAGGGTTGTTTATTCAGTCTTGTGTTGAATCGATTAACCTATATATACACATAAGTGAAGATATGTGTGCAATAAGTTCCAAACATGTTCTGTTTTATAGATTTTTGAATTTACATATTTTTCTTAATTCACATAATTCATAAAAGATCTATTTTTGCTTCAATTTTGATAAACAAAACATATTTATACACCATGGGTATATACAGTATTGTGTATATCAATATATAGAATTTAATTTGAAACTGATTTATGTTTTCATAAATCTGATTTTAGTGATTAAATAGTGTTTTCAAATTTTATGAACCTTATAAGGATTTATCAAACCTTGTTTTCGTTTTGAGAATCCCATGTATAAACTTTATGTTTACACGGTTTTAAATAATATTCAAAACCTAATGTTTTTGGGATTTTTCAAGTGACAATTATCAGTAATTAACTAATGGTGTTATTCATGTATTCCTTGTATATTGGTTTAATAATAGTGGATTTGGGTTACAAAACTAATACATATATGTATAAGTATATATAGATATGTATAATGTTTTTAATCAAAATTCAATTAAGTATCATTTCATATGAAATTAATTTTTAATGTTGATCCATATCATTATACTTATCCTTTTCATTCTTATTTTCAAACCCATGGGTATTTATGTAGGTATCAAAAATACAATTAGATATTAGAAAACATAAACAAAACATTTTTTTGTTAATGTGTGCCTAAAAAGTTTTAAAGAAGTCATCACCTTGTTATTTCAATTGACATTACTTGCATCTAAATTTTATAATTTTAGGATAAATAGTTGGAAGTATCTTTTGATTAATATATATACACATACATGCATAGTGAAGTATGATTAATTGTTTATGCATCATTCCCTCACATGTAATAAATGTTTTGAATCAGGAAATATTATTTCTTAATTCATGCTAAATCATTAACAAAACAATATTAATTATTAATGTTTATGTTAATTTAAACCTTCATTTCTCGGAGTATGGTTTGAACATGAATGATAACTACCTTAAATTGACAAAAATTTATTATTATTTTATTTGTTAATTTCATGAAAGAAGGGTTTTTGAATTTAAGAGTTATTATTTCATGTGACAAACCCAAAAAATCTATTATCACTTTTGATAATTTATGGATTATGATTTTTATTATTCAAAGTTGTATGGGACACATTGAATAAGATGCATAATTTAATTACTCAAAGTGGTATGGGATAATTTTTTTAAGAGACAAAATTTAATTATTCATGGTGGTATGAGACTATTTGAATATGAGACATAATTTAAAAAATAAAATTGATATGGGACACATTTATTTTATGAAATTTAGGCATATGAAGAAATAATTAGACTAATTATGTAATGGGTGTGGCCCCCTATATCATATTGATTCATAAGAATGTCTTCTGAGACAAACTAGGTCATAGAACGTGGCCTTAATGGAATGATTATGTATGGACTTGTCATGAGGCATCAACATAATGTTTTAGAATGTACGAAATAATAATTGTCCTCAATATGAAATTAATATTTTGACCATGTGATTATTCTACCAGTATAATATCTTTGGTTAAAAATATTTTACTTATGATAATGGTAATAAATACACATTTCATAAGGATGTATATACAGGGAAAGTCACATATAAAGAAAATGTATCACTTATTTTCAGAACATTGATGTAGAAGTTAGTAATACATCTATCATTTCTACAATTTAATTTTAAGTGTTAATTGAATCATGATAGTGTTACTATTATTATTATTAGAATGTATTGTTTCATGTATAAATTTCTACATGTATTCTTACATGAAACTCATCAATTATTTTGATAAAATTCTATATATTATGAAGCATTCCATGATTTTTTTGTATGAGTGTGCGTACTCTGATATGGGTTTTATCTCAATCTTTTGAATAAATGTATTAATTCACCGGTAAGATATTTCCCTAAAATAGATTTTTAATAACCTTTAAAAATTGATGATGACATGCTATAATAAAAATTGTTTTCTTTTTAGAAAATGTATTATAATTATTTCATAAGGTTGTTTTTAAAGGGAATTTCATTAATTCATTTTGAAACCACTTACTGGGTATCTTAAATTCTCACCCTACATTTTAATTTATTTTTTTCATAGGATTAGTAGATTTATAAATTTTGAGTTCTGTTATGTATTGGCTGCTTTATGAAGATTATCTTGTTCTGTTTTGGAGAAAATAATCAGTTGTATTGAGTTTTCTAGAACCAAGACCGATAAGATTTTATGTGATGGAATGAGATGTGTAATTGTATCATCATGTTTTTATAAAAAAAAATATTACACTCCATTTTTTAGGAACCGACTCCGGCCTTATGGGGTCAGGTCATCACACTTGGAATCAGATGAACGATCTAGACAACTCTAGAAAATTAGAACAAAATTGAAAAAAAAATTGATATGCCTTGTTAAGTAGAATATTTTCTTAAAATTTTCAGACGAAATGAGAGGGTTCACCAACAAACCAATTGTCTCTCCCTACCAAATTACATGAGAATATAATTTTCATGTCATTTTTAGAAACATATCAGCATCTTTTGAACCTTCATTTAAACTAAAAACACCTCTACCGGGTTTCAAACAGCCCAAATATCCTTTGATTTTACCAAGGACCATGTCATGTCTACTACCTTATGTTGCAAGTGTAACTTGTATATTATGAAAAAAAATTAAAGTTACTATAAAGGAATATTTTAGTGTTTCTTCTTATCTGAGACTTATCTATCTCTAGATATGTTCTGAGATGCTATAGAGGTGGGTGACCCCATTCAACCTATCTATTCCATGTTTTGAGCTTTAGCAAGTATGGGAGACTTTATAATATCTAGTTTTGAGAAAAACATGTTGTTCTACTGGTCTATCAGAACCATGTTCATTTTGATATTTTTTATCTCTACATATCCCATACCACCCTCTTGAGGACCCACTGCTGCTCGCATGAGTTCGACTCAAGTTGTGCGAGGGGTATATTGGAAAATGAAATTGGAGAGTTTAAAAATGTTTTGGGTATCAACCTAATAGGAAGAGCATACCAGGAATGTCACCAATGGTGATAGACCAGTTGAAGGTATAATTTTTTTTCAATCAATATTATAATTTAATAATAATTAAATCATATAATGTAAGGAAATCGAAGTTGATTTTAGGATTTGGTGTTGTGGATGTCTATTAATACAATGGATTTTTTAGGAAACAATTTTTTTAGGGGGGTGATAATGTGATTCCCCATATAATTTTATTTTTGTAATAATATTATTTAGTCAATCATTAGCATTATCATTATTTTTTTTTTTTAATAATGGTTCCAACCAAAATAAATACTTTTAGAATAAAAATAAGACATGTTTTAGTGAATAGAAATTATGAAACATTGCATTTTCCATATGTCCAAATGACCATCACTAACCTAGAATACAAACTAGAAGACCAGTCTAGATAATCAGAAGAACACCATACATAACATACAGACCCAGAAAATTGTGAATGTTCTTTGGGTTTGTCACAAAGAAAAACATTAGAGAAAAAATAATGGAAACCATACTAAGCATCATGGGGAAGTAGAGCATCATCTTCACCAAATATCATATTGATGTTAGGAACACCCTAAAAATGTATTCATAATCCCTTGATGTTAAATATTATAGTTGTTGGCCATTATATTCTTTAGATGACTATTGATTTTTTCAATGGTCATAACATTTTATAACCGTGAGGTATTTTATGTATTTTGATTTTTTAATTTAGAGTATATATTTATGTATATTAAGAATTTATTTTATATGTTTAAAATTTATAAAAGAATTATATTTAGTTGAAATAATATAGGGTTATAAATTGAAGACGTATGTTCTTTTTGGATTTAAAAAATATAACAGTAATATCCATGGTGTTTCTTCTAAAACAAGTTAAGATGAATAAAAAAATTTTAATTGAATATTAAATTTAGATTTTTAAATTTAACGTTTTAAAATTAAAATGGATAATAAAATATTAAAATAATGGAATTTGGGAAAATAATTAATATATTTATATATATTCATTAATATATAATTTATATTTTTTTAAAATAACTATTGTGTTTTTTTTTGGTTTCTACAAAAAAATTCCCTTGGCTGGACAATACAAATAGCTTGTTGGGGGAGGCAGCACACACCCCTATTGAGTGGGCTGACTGAGCCTTGACTCCCTAGTCAATCGTCATAGTCAAGGTCTGTAGAGTGCTTGTGCACACCCACATGGGGGGCCAAGAAGAACCAAGGCATCAGCACCGTGTGGGGCAGCATGATGGAAAAGGGTGGGCTAAGAGTGCACCTGTAATGGAACCGATACGTGGTGGTACTAGGGAGGGAAAATAGAGTTGATTTGAATGTGGATGAGATATTGAGGAATATAAGGCATTCTCGAAACTAATTCTATTTTGTTGTGGGATGTGGTTTTTTTGGAAATCTAATCAGAGTTGTTGAATTGAGATGCGGTTGATCTTGGTCGCTCTTCCTTTTTAGAACTCATGGTTTCCCATTAACCATTTGATCATGGAAATATATAATATTGATTGTTCATCTTTTTTTAAAATAGAAAAATCCCATTAGTCGTTCTGATTAGGCTTGGTCAATCTGAACCATTCATTATTTTCCACATATTCTTCTTTTCTACTTCTTCTTCCTCACACCGCACCAGTAGCCATCACCACCTCCCACTGTGTCTTCCTCGCACGTGAGTCCTTCGATCCCTCTCGGCATCAATATGCCAACTTTCTTCTTTCCTCAAGTCTCCAAGGGTGTTTTATTTTAATACCAACCCAACTTGTTTCCATTCGTGTTTTCTATAATATATATATATTTTACCCAATTATCGATCCCTTTATGATTTTTCACATACTAAGTTTTTTTGTTTTGTCTAAATAGATAGATCTAGTTCTTTGGGTCTATTTATTTTTTTATGTTAAACCATTATATATATAACATATAAAATCAGTTTATATAACCCATTTATATAAACCTTCTTTATCACCATAACCATATGGGTATTTGTCCCCCCAACTCCTCTCCAACCTCCACTTAGCTCCACCCTAACATTGAAGTTAGGTATGGTCTTATATTGTTTATTATTGATTAAAATATATATATATATATACTTATATATGCATATACATGTATTTATGAAAGAAAAATATTCTTATTTTTATGATTTTTTAATAATGAATATTTGTTTTTTAATGTTTTTACTAATTCATGTAAATAATATAAGGGTTGTTCATTTAGTTTTTTACTGAATCGATTAACCCATATATACACATAAGTGTATATATGTTTATAATAAATAAAAAACATGTCCTGTTTTATGGATTTTGGTATTTAAATTTGGTTCTTAATTCACATAATTCATGTATGAGTTATTATAGATTCGATTTTGATAAAAAAACTTATTTATACACCTCAGGTATATGTGATTATATATTTATATATATAGAATTTAATTCTAAACTGGTTTATGTTTCATAAATCAGATTTTAGTTATTTATCAATTTTTTTGATATGTATGAAACTTATATGGATTTATCAAACCATGTTTTGGTTATGCAAATCCCATGTATACACTTTTTGTATACACAGTTTTATATAATCTTCCAAAACTAATAAATTTTTGGATTTTCCAAGTTACAATTATCAGCAATTTACAATTGATCTTGTTAATGTATTACTTGTAAAATTGTATACTAAGACTGTATTTGGGTTCATAAACAAATACATACATGTATAAGTATCTGTACATATTTATAATGTTTTTAATCTTAATCCAATTAAGTTTCATTTATTAAGAAATTATTTTTTAATGGTGATCCCTATCCTTATAATTATCTTTCTCATTCTAATTTTCAAACCCACATTAATTTATATAGGTATCAAAAATAGAATTTGATATTGGAAAATAATAAAAAAAACATTATTTTGTTATTTTGTGCCTCAAAATTATGAAAGAGGTCATTTCCTTGTTATTTCAATTGACATTACATGCATCTCAATTTTATAATATTTTGGATAAATAGTTCGATGTATCATTTTTTTAATACATATACACATACATGCATAGTGAAGGGTTTTTAATTGTTTATGAATCATTATTTCACATTTAATAAATGTTATATATGTACAAATATTATATCTTAATTCATGGGGAATCTTCTACAAACCAAAATTAATTATTGATGTTTATGTTTAACCTACACCTCTATTTATCAAATTATGGTTTCACCATAAATGAAAAATATCTTAATTTCAAAAACATGTATTTATATAAATATTAATGTTTTATTTCATGAACAAAGGATTTTTTAATTTAAGATATATTATTTCATGTGACAAACCCAAACAATTATTATCACATATAATAATTTATGGATTAAGAATTTAATTATTCAAAGTGGTATGGGACACTTTGAATAAGTGCCATAATATAATTATTCAACGTGGTATGAGACACTTTGAATAATATACATAATTAAATTATTCAAGGTGTATGAGACACTTTGAATAATATTAGTAATTTAATAAACCAGTTTAGTATGGGACACTTTTAGGATAACACATTTAGACATATGAGGATTGCATTGGACTGGTTATGTGATGGGTGAGGCATGTTATAGCATCTCGATGCATCGACTAGTCTCATCAGACAGAATAGGTCATAACATGAGGCCTTGACAGAATGATTGTGTATGATCTTGGAACGAGGCCTCAAGAGAATTTTTTAGAATGTCTGACATATGAATTTTCCTCAATACATGATTAACATTTAAAACATGTGATTATTCAATTGGAAAAATATCTTTAGTTAAGAATATTTTACTTATTAAAATATTAATAAACAAACATGGAATAATGATGTATATACTTGGTAAGTCAATTATGAAGAAAGCGTAGCACCTATTTTCAGAACTATGATGCAAAAGTTTGTAATACATCTTTCATTTCTTGAATTTCATTTTATGGGTTATGTGAATCATGATATAGTTACTATTAAAATTCTAAGTAATTATTTTTTTCATGGATGAATTTTTACATTCATCCTTACATGCCACCTTAAATTAGTTAGATGAGTATCTGGATACTGTGTAGCATTCCAAGAAATTTAGTACAAGTATTGTACTCTGATATGTGTTTTATCTATTGATTTTAAATAACTATTTAAAAAATTTTGTAATAAGTTTCCATAAAAATTATTTTAAGTAACCTTTGAAAATTGATGATGATGTGCTTTATGAAATGTTGTTTTATTTTTAGGAAATGTTTAAAAATTATTTAAGAAGGTTGATTTTTGAAATTAATTTCATTAATTTGTTTTAAAACCCCTTACTGATCATTTTAAATGATCACTATATATATTGAATTTATTTTTTCCACATGATTTTTTTAGATTTTTCACCTTGGAGTTATGCTATGTGGTGGCTAATTTATAATCTTTATATAATTAAGTTTTAAAGAAAATAATAATATGTATTTTTTTTTCTAGAACATAGACATGGAATATTCTTTATGATGGAATGTGACGTGTAATTTTATCAGCATGCTTAAAAAAATTACACACCATCTTTTAGGCACCGACTACAGTCTTCTCAGGTCGGTTCGTCACATTGATCACCACAATCCTTGGTTGGAACATGGGTAAGTTTGTCTTCCAGTACATATAACGTACACCCCTATAAGAATAATGGTTGATTAATATATCTTATCATTGATCTCACTATATCAACAAATGTGAAGTTGTTCCTTTCAATAATAACATTAAATCAAGGAATAGAATTGTGAGTTATTTGATATAATATCCAATATTCATTCATATGATCAATGAAATCCTTGTTAATATATTACCATAATTTATTATATTAGTGGTTCACTATATTATTATCTGGTCTATTATTTAATTTATTTTTATATTCATTAAATTAACCAATGAAATTTGGCTTATAACTCAAACTGTAGAAATATCCATATTTTTTAGTACAATCAATAAAAATGATGAAGTAAAAGAATAATAAAATATGATCTGTAAGAAATTTATTTTATATAATGGTTTGTGAAATTATTTTAGTATCCCTATGGTACCACAAAAGAGTTTAGATTCAAACCACCTATCATAGAAATAATTCTGTGGAATATTTCTTAGCTTCAAATGGAATTCAATAGGTTCCATTGATTGATTATCCAAGTGTCATATCACTCCCAAGGGATTCATAGGATGTTATTTTTTATGCTAATCTCATGATTCATCACTTTATCCCCTTTGTTTCTGATGTTAGAATTTTTTCTTTTCATGATTTATAGTTTAATAATTATATAATTCAAATTATTAATCAAGAAGATCTATAGTTATTTCTATATAATAACAAAAGAAATCAATTGTATTTTTTTCGTATAAATAAAAATTTCATATATCCAAGTGTTGAAACTCAAAATAATATGATCACCTTCATTTTGAATATTTTTCAAATGCTTTGTTTCTTTACAAACAATTTGATAATACCATCAATTGGTATCATATGAAACAAATATATTTTTATTTTCATTATTAACCAGAAAAATTTAATTCATGAATATATAATCAAATATTAAATATTAAATTCAGTAACATATGAAGTAGTTATAAAAGTAATGATTCTATTATAGAAAATTATATCGAAGCCTAATTTTTTATAATCATTAAAAATGACATTATTAGTAAAAAATGGAACATAATAATGTTTATCCCTTGAATAATTTTGGATTAAACGACAAGATTGAATTAAATAAAAAATGGGGGATCTGAGAATACCTCCATTGAGTTTGGATGATACTATATTAACCATAATAGTCAAGGATATATAACTAAAACATATCATTCAATTTAGTTGTGTGGTGCTTAGAAACTCTAACTCTAAAATGATACTACTAATATTTTATTTAATTGATACATTTACTTTTTTTGATGATTTTTTGTCTTATTTTTTTTCTACATGATCATGGTAGAGTTAAATGATGATTAGATTTGTTCCTGGTGGAAAGGAATGAATAAATTAAGTGTTGAAATAAACCATTCCACATTTTTCATCAAATAACTACCGGGTAGTTTAAAAAGATAAACAATGAATGATTATGAGGAAAGTAAAAACTTTTAATAGTTTTCTTCCAATTTGGGGTAAAGGATAACGATGGGAATGATAATCCTATTCAATATTTTCTCCACTAAATATTGAAATATTTTAATAAATGTTATTCTTTATATTATCTATGGTTCGAAATAATGATGGGTGAATGAACACATATCCTAAGGAGAATTAAATGGGAATATATTATATAATTGTTTAATATAAAATAAAAACCTTCCCTTATTAAAGCATTAATTGTCATGTAATTGATCATTTTATACAAGATTATAGTAAAATTAGTAAGGGTAAATAGAATAATGACTTATTGGATGTTAAGGATATACTCATTTAGAGAAAAATGACTAATAAAAGTAAACTATAAATGATATGTTTTAATTTTTCATTGATCATGATTTGATAAAATAGACCATACTGTAGCTGACTCTAACCTTGCTTTTTTTCTTCCTTTTTGGGTAGTGTATATTTTATATAATATTATAACAAATCATGGTATAGCTAAACCAATTATTCAAATAAACCTCTAGGTATATTTATGGATAATTTTGAGAATCTGAGAAATAATGTTCACTTGATCCCATCACAGAGGCACTTGAAAAGGAATATGAATGATTTATAAACTTATTGACAATCACATTAAAGATAATTATATATTATGTATATGAATATATTCTATAAATTTAATTTATTCATTTTAATAATGAAATTAAAATATTTAGATATGAAATATATATATTGTACACAAAGTAATATCCATTAAAAAGGTGCTTTTGATCCTTCTAAAGAACATCATGTTTATTGTTTGTTATCAAACCCTACAATTGATTATTTTTATTAATTGATCCAATGATATTACAAGATTAAAAATAATATCATTTTTGTGTTTGAAATTGATATGATCAATAATTCACCCCTCTCATTATAGACATACATCTCCTAAATTAAGCCTATATTTTGGATCAAATGATTATATATTCTTACTGAACATAATATTTGGTTAATACTATACATTCCATATGAGATTATATTAAGTGATACATTTTCTATAATATTTATGGAACTGTGTTTATTCAATTCTCAATAAAATTATTTAAATTACAAATTACATTATATTATGAATTTAATCTTTAACTAGGGTGATCCCTTGATTGAAAGATAATGATTTAATATATTGATAAAGAGAATGGATTCATAACTTCTATCATCTACTATTGAAATAATAAATATAACCATGACATTTATAAATATTTCTGCTCTTTAAAAAACTATTACTTTTAAAAATAATATAAATGTAAAAGATATTTTGTGAGTATAAAATGTTTTGTTCTCAGACATTTACAAAAACAATTGAAAAACTCATGAGATATAACAAAATGAATTAAATTTAGTTAATGACACATGGTATTCAAAAAAATTATAAAGATATGAAGAATCCATTAGCAAAAAAATATCATTCCCAATTAGAATATATTTATATTAGAAAAAAAATCTGTTTTTGATTTCTTTATTTATGATAAAAAAAATTGAGAGAGCTCTAATAATTTAATGAAATATTTATAAAGAATCTACCATTTTTATGAAATAGATGAGTGTTTTATAGATAGGTTTGATGTAAAAAAAAAGAATTATATTATTATCATTGTTTTTTATTTTACCATTGATATGTTTAATAATAATTTGGTTGATTATGAGAATAATATTTTGACATTCAAGATGAGGATGTGTAAAATAAACTAGAGTGTTTTTATAAATATTCCAAATCACTAAGAAACTATTAGTATGAAGGGTATTCTATGGAATAATTAAAAGGTAACTATTATTTCTTTAATTTAAATGAGTTCATGTCATTTTTATATAAATTAATATTACAATTAAAGGACTATATAAAGGAAAAATAAATTTTATTTGTTTTCAACAATGGTGAGATAGGAAATTTTCAAATAGTTTCTTTAATAATCAATGAAGTTTTGATGAAAAATATTAATTTAAAAACCATATTGGTGAAAAATTAAATGTAAAATTCTTAAAAAAATTATATTTTAACAGAAATCATGAAATAACATCTTGTGATGAAAAATGTGATAGAGGATAAGAAGCATTATAGGTTGAAGTATTTTATGATTTATGGAAAAATAAAAATTTACAAATGGATCCTCTAGAGAAGTAAAAAAGTAGTAAAAGTGTTTAATGTAATGATGGGGATACACAAAAAGAATTTAAATTAAGAAAATATCTCAGGGTATATTTGAAATAAAATAGTATTTCTTGATGAGGTTTGAAATATTTGACAAATGGGAATGAGTAATTTAAAATATATTTTGATAAATCAAATTTTAGCAAGATTATTAAAGAAAAAATTGATTACACAATAAATATTGTTAACCTTAATGAAATTCTTCTTAAAATAGATAAAATTATTTGAATTACAATAAAAATCATTTAAAATAATGTAGTGGTAAGAAACTTTATTAAAATTCACGTAACCCAAAATAGTCTTTCACAACATTTTCATTTATGTTTTAAAATTGTATAATGTAAACTAGAGATTCATATAATGAAGGAAAAAATATTCTTTTATATATTTATAATAAAAGGGGTATCAATTATTTATTCACCAAAGAATGATGAAATTATTATTTCTAACTTACATAGAATTTCTAATATTAAAAAAACCAAAATGTTGGGTAAGAATAACATTTTTTTCATAATTCCTATATCTGTATTACCATTTATTAATTTTAACGATATTCATGGATATACTGAATTAAAAATGTGTTATTAATAAGGGAGAAATTAAATCAACGATTTTGGGGAATTATTGTTTTTTCATGAATAGAGATTTCAGTATGAATGAAGTTATTGGTGAAATGGATTGTATGGATAAAAAAAAAAAATTCAATTAAAACATTCCACTTCCTTTATTAAAGAGAAATAACTAATTGGGGGTGAGAAAAATTAAATATATGTGGTGGAAAATTAAAAAACATATAAGAGAGAAGATAAAGTTGAATAATCATTTTGATTATCTTGATTAAAATTTTGGGTTGTGTTATTAACATGGAAAACTTCAAAAAAGTGGGTAATGATACTGTTATATTAATTAATAAAGAGTGAAAACTATAACTCATATTATTGTGTGAGTAATCAAGTGAAATAACTGATGATTATAGTGTGTTAAAAAAAATTAATGGTGAAAATAAAAGGGAATTGGATAGTGATTTCACGTAAAAAATGACTGGAAATAAAAAAGAATCATTCAAGGATATATAATGTTATAAATGAGGAGTGATTAGTCTTATAATTTTTTGATCAATCAATAAGAAACATGTTGGAATCTTAAATATTTATGAATGGACGTTTGAATCAAATACATTTCCATTTTTTGATGGGCAAAGGCACATTGTCTAGTGTTTTTAATGACATTATAAAGAAGATAATAAGAATTTATTTGGAATTAATTAATGTCTTATTATAATAATTATTTATGACACAATAATCATGGTCAGTAAAAAGAAAAAAAATTATTCGAGAATTTCAATAGGAAAAAATCATGTTGATTGAGTGTATGTAATAGCAATATAAATTGAAAATATTTAATGGTCCATTTTTAAGATCCTAATTTTTATGTGAAATAAAATGGGAAAATATATTTATATCATGGGGGGAACCATGATTATTTGTAATTGATGAAATAACACTATCACCAATTGATTTAACATGTTTCCATGAAAATTAATTCGAGATATTTCTAGGATACTTGATATTTTGATATTATTGATTCTTCATGAAATGAAAAGATGAAATTGGGTTAAGAATTCCTAAATTAGAATTTTTTTAATATATAGTTACTATTAAACAAAATAGATAGATAAAACTCAAAAAAATATTTGAATAAATGGTTCTCTATTTATATACTCTCACATTACGATATTACAATATATATTGTTTTGAGGTGATTAATTCAAAATATTTGTGGATGATTTATTATTTTATATATTTTCAACATGATGAATGATGATTTGGGGGATAATTTGAGATGATATTGAAACAATGTAATGAATATATAAAAAGGTGACCAAAAATAGAAAATAGTTTTAATGAACACACCCTGAATAATGTTAAGAAAATAAATAATTATTGATTAATGTAAAATAAAATATTTTATTTGTCCTAATTTTATTCATTTCATTTTTATAACCATAAGGATATTATATTACATTGTTGTTTTGTATACTATGTCTTATTTTAAAATGGAAATTCATATTTTAGGAACTATTAATATTATTGAAGAATGGATAGGGATTTGAAGATTGTCCATGATGCTATATGAAATAGAAATAGAGCATACCATGGATAAATAATTAATTCATTTATTTTATACTCAAGGGGGAAATCATCTTGAATATAATTGTGAAATTTTGGTGTTATTTCAACTATGAGTTTTTTTTTACCAATATTAAGTTGTGGTGGATGATAAAGATATAATTTTATGGGAAGAAGTGTAGTTTATTAAACATGGAATGTAAGAGATATTTTTCCCAAATCATTGGATCTATCGTAAACCATATTTACAATACAATGGTTGACTATAAAAAAATAATTATTTTTAAAATAAAATTTTTATATCATGTGATATTGTGAGAAAGGTGACATAATTTGAAGTAAATATACAAAAAAATCACAGTAAAAATAGTGATATTCCTAGATGGGTTCTTGAAGAAAACAATACTAAACTCATGACCCAATTATAGTGTCACTTGAGGAGGATTTTTTATGTTAGATCAAAATGTTGACACTCATTTTGAAGATTCATGTACTTTTACTTTAGTAATATCTTTGTACCCAATTAATTGTAATTTTAAAATTTGATTAGAATATATAAAATAGTATTTAAAACATTGGATACCAAATATTTACATGAATATGAATAATTATATGCTAACACTATAAAAAAATAGGTTATTTCATGTGTGTTTTATATCACTATACATCTCAAATAATCACATTTTTATTTCTCTCATCAACCCATCAGTCTAACTAAAATTGGATATCATTATTTTGAGTGCTTAGACTTTTTGTGAAAAATGGTTCGCCCCATATTAGTGTTATTGTATTTATCATATGAGGCTTATCAAATAATTATTATTGAATACTAGAGTCATCATATTGGGAAATTTGATATGGAATTGACCAATAGATAGTGTATAATTCCATGATTTCTTAACATCTAAAATATTTAAATCACATATATTAATATTCATAAATCAATATAGGTATAATATTTATATAAAAAATTATTTAAAATCTATATTATGTACCAAATAAATATAAAATGATAGATTATACACAATGTTGAATGTACCTAATGATTCCACATTTTTCCATTCACAAAATTATAGGTATTCTTTTAGTGTCCCTTTTTGACACATTACATGTATATAGACTCGTTGTCATCTAATTGAATCTATATTATTTTCATATTTGAAGAAAGTTTCATTGATTTGTTTTTATTTTTACACTAATTTAACCATTATGTTATTCTCATATCTATTTTCACCATAAGGAAAAAATAAATACCATTTGATAACTCCACATTATATTATAAAACCATATAAAAATGTTATATAAATTAATTAATTATACTATTAATGTTAAAATAAACAATAGAAAATAATAATTTAGGTGATTTAGAAGATATTACGTGGTCTGAATATTTTTCCTTATAAAAATTTAATTTCTATTTGTCTAGTTGATCAATATACACAATAATTTTGTTCAGATGTATACCAACATGGATTAATTATCTAATATCTCTAAATATGTGTTCATTTAATATCTCATTCCATTCTTACACACATTTATCTAAATTAAAATTTTAGACTTTATAAAACAATGTATATAAATTGTTTTCCTTGAAAAAAATTTATTCATAAAACATAATTTATTATAATGAAATAAATTGAATATCCGATGAACCATAAATGTGACTCCCTATGATTCCTTATGAATAATATTTAATATATAAGGGAGATCAACTATAAAGAGGTTTTCTAACCCATATAATATTCTTTTTATCAGTGTATTTCGTACAATAACTTATAATACACGCAAAATTTTTAATTGGTTAGGATATTTTTTATCTTAAATTAAGTAACACTGATAGTGAACAATTTAATTTATTTTCAATATAAAACATAATTAAACTGAAAATTAATATTGTATCAAGATTTTAATAAAAAATATTAGTAATTAATCAATAATATGCTCTAATTATTTCATAAAATATTTACAACCTCACTATTGGATTAGGAATAGATATTTTTTAGTTATTTATTTGGGAAAAGGTCCCCATTTCCCTTCTAATAATTAAAAAAAATAAAGATACAATATAAGGTATTTATGAATTAAATACTCTTGTCATCCATATTATGTCTCAATTTATTTTTGACTCATCAATTCAAATATTTATATTCTTGGATTTAAAATAGTTATTAAAGTAAATTTTTAATGTTATAAAAAAATAATTTTATGATTGATTGTCATCCTCAAAAATTATTCAATTTAAAAATTAAACGTACAAACAAGATTACCATCACTATAGAAATAAAAATGATATAGCCCAAGAAGTAACACCCACTATAACGAATTCAATGTTCTTTTAACAAAATTGTACACATTATCACCTCACACAACGAACCACCTCTTATAGAGTTAGAGGTGAAAGATTAGAATATCATCAATACTGTGGAACATATCCAGCAAAATTATTAAAATTAAAAAATTACATGAGAAATGTCCATAGAAAAACACCATTGATGTTGTGGACTAATCAAAAAATAATAATGTTCACTGACCATCTATAAGAACCAGTAGCAATACATCAACCATAAAAAATATACAAAGAACCATCTGGGAAACAGCAGAACCAAAAATTAGGTACCGCGATGAACATCATCTACAAGATTACACCTCTTGGAATGCTAACTACCACACGAATCAAACATCAATAAAACATTGTGAGATCCAAGATATAATAATTACTTAGAGGGGTGGTTATATAAATACAATAATGTTCATATTTTTTCATAGATATTTCTATAATAAGGATACTCAACCAAGGGAAATGAAAATAGTGTAACAAAACTAGGACCAGAAAATTTTAAAAATGACCACTTTGTTGAAACATCCATAAATTAAACAAACAATCATTTTTCATAATCACTGAAGAAGGAACCAAAAACACTATCAAAATGTACAATACTACTATAAACCATTATAGTAGAAAAATACCATCTAAAAATAAACTTATAAATCTATGAAAACTCCAATGAATATTAAAAACATTCACAATCACCTTTATAAAACTCTAATTCTTGGTGTTTAATAATGGGATGTGTAGAAAGAGTATATGTAACATCCTAAAATTTTAAAATATGAACAATATAATAATGTGCAAATGTTATAGAAAAACACCAAGAATAGAAATAAATATGACATCGTAATACTATATGAAACATTTAGTATTTAAAAAAATCAGTCTATTTTATAAACTACAATGAACACAAGAAAATGTTATCTTTCATTACATGAAATGATGAATTTCATTGATCAGATTCATTATAAGGATGGATTATTTTTACTAAATAATACTATTATTTTTCTTTAAAATAAAAATTATATAATAAATATTAAATTTTAGGTTATTAATAAGATTAAATATCATATGAAAAAGTTATCATTGAATTCATTAGTTACAAATAAATTAATATTAAAACGAATTGAATATAATGGAAATGTTTTTTTAGAGAACTATTTTTTCAGAAAAGGAATTTTATGTTGATAAAGTATATTAAATAATATTATTGGGTGATATTAATATAATTTCAATATAATATATTTAATATAAATTTTTATATTAATTGAATACATATGATATTCATAAGATAATAACTTCTAAATCATATGCATAGATGATATATATTTCAAAATGCATTTTTTTGAATTTTAATTGAGAACATGTTTTCAAAATAAATTTTCACACTTTTTAAATTTTTTTTGAAAAAATTATCATTATTATAAATTTAGGAATTCAAAAATTATCTTAGGGTGGGTTTTTTTTATTATGGTGAGACTTTTGTTTTTTGAAGAATCATTAAAAATGTTGAATTTTAATACAAAACTCGCTTTTCATCTAAAAAACTAATAATGATAAATTGTGTTTGAAATTAGTTTTAAAGTAAAATTAGATAAATTATGCATCTATTTACCCATAATATTCCATTATTCTCAACATTATATTGTATTTGGATATAATAATTTTAAAACCTGTTAAACATTTTAAATTTAAAATTCCTCTTTCTTGTCCAGTCTGCATGAATAATTTTAAAGAAATTTCTGGAAGTTTTATCGATTTAATTTGAAAACATATATTCCATATTATAATTTTAAGAACCCGGTTTTTTCTGCGAAAGGCTTTGGAATATTCTGGATGTTATTCCAGAGCAGCGCCTTCAGACGGTGTGCGATTTCGATCCCCAGAGTGGCCGGAATTAAATTTTCAGTGCGTTCACACTGGAAACGCCAAATAAATGTGATAACTTCTGAACGGTGCTTCATATCAGAGATCCGAGTGTACAGATGGTTCTGGAATAGGGTTTTTACCCTAGGAAAGACATAAAACATGTCGGTGCGGGATGTTTGGACCCCTCGCTCGCTTCTGGAACGTTAAACGGATTAAATAAATTAATTAATTCATTTAATGTTGAAACACAGGTATCTCTTAAACGGTGGCTCGGATTGGAAACCTGAGGGCACCGTTGAGTTTGGAGCATTCCTTTTACCCTAGGAGGGGTGTAAGTTTTGCAGGCGCGGCCCGTCTGTGAAAAATGGCCCTAGGGGCGTTTTCGTTATTTGGCGGCCTCAGACGCTAAGTTTAAAAACTTTTTAACGGTGTATCGGATTAAAATTCTGAGACCACTGTTGTGCTCGAGAGGTGGTTTTTACCCCAGGGGAGGCTTAACCTCGACCCTGCTGAGGGTTCGGGTTCGGGCCGACGGGCGGGTGGTTAAGTGTTTTCTATTTAAACGCTTAACTCACCCCTCCCTCTTCTTCTACCCGACCTAGATAGCCGTAGGAGGCAGCCTCCCCTCTCCTCCTCCACTCCAGAGAGGCAGCTATAGCAAGGCGATGGTGCGGCGGCGGATCGCCCGTGAAGCTTTGGGCAACGCCCCTGCAGGTAGGATTGTTGCGGTTTCAATTTTTATTCCCGCACCTACTTTGAGTTCAATTTTACACATCGATTTACTATTAAAACATAGAAAAAATCCCATGGACGCGTAGTATATATTTTTATCTCTCCAATTCATCTTTCGGAATCAAAATCTGAGCTCGGAAGAGGATGGGGTTGATCACCGAAGATTTGCGCGTTTTTGAAGGTGATCCCGGCCGGTTTGGGTGCTCTGGCGGTCCGAGGCGAGGCGGCGGCAGTTCCCTTGGCGGCGGCGGCCTCTCTTCCAGGCGGCGGGCGCTCGGCTTCAGTGGGGCGCGGCGTCTGTCGGTGAGGCACGGCGTCTTTCGGTGGGGAGAGACAGAAAACACAGGGGTTCCGCAGAGGAGGTCGGCGCGCCGGTCGCGTCCAGCGGAGGAGGAAAGACCCGTGCAGCGCGGGTCTTCCTGGGGTCAACGAGGACCGGCTTCGGCCGGTCTATTTCAAAGGAGGCAAGGACCCGCATGAGGTAGGTCCTACGATGCAATAGGAGACTGGTCATTTGGCCGGTCGGTTGTGGAGGGCCGGACCCGCTCGGGTCCGACGGTTTGAGGCGGGCCGGCGGCTCGGACAGGGCTGGTCGGGGTGGACCGGCCCGGATAGGCCCCCTTGCATTCGGGGGGCCGTAACTCTTAAACGGCGTGTCCGATTGACGCGCCCTCTACGGCTGTGAGTCTGCGTTGACAAGGCAGTCCCTTTAAATTGGGTCTAGGGGTTTTTCGGCTATGAACCCGAAGGCGGGTGACCAAAGAGTTTTAATTTAATGATATTAATTTATTATTAAAGTTGCGACGGACGTGGCTCGCGAGCCAGACATCCGTTTGAAGTGCCGTCAGAGGCGTTGTGGCCCTGAGGCTGAGATGGTCCTTCCAATGTGGTTCGGAACCTTTGCGGGTTGGTTTCGTTGCTCTGCGGCATGAAACACAATGTGAATAATTAATTAATTAATTAATTAATTAGTTATTCTTGCGTCAGACCTAACTCCTGCTTGGGATGTCTGATTGATGCGCCTTCAGCAGAAGCACGATCCCAGTCCTCGTGCAGAATTTTTGAGGAGCTTTTCAAAGCGTTCGGGTTAGAGACGAGGTGTGGGCCCCACATGTCCTAGTTCGCACGTATTACAGTGAAACACTACTTTTTCACCCGACATCCGTTTAAGGTGTTTGAGCAGTCGATTTGGGGTGTTTTTCCGAGGGCATGGTGTTTACGCAGTCTGCCCACTCTAATTCTACATGATGGTGCGGGGCCCAGGAGGGCCGTTTGGGCGTCGACGGTGATTTTCCATCTTAATCACCGGGCGACCGATTTGGACAAGTGAATAGTCCATCTTGTGTGATTTTTCGAGAGGATCGCAGTGGTGTGATCTGTTCGTTTTGTTTTGGGACTGGGTTACGGGTCCCACGAAGCACCGCTCGTGTGCGGTGAGCCGGAATGCACCTTTTTCTCCGGATATCCATTGCACTCATGTGAGTAGTTCTTTTGACATGTTTTCCCGAGGGGATCGCAATGGTGCAACGTGCCCGACTGTTTTCGGGGCCGAGGCTCAGGATCACGGGACATCGTTCGGGCATGAGGTGGTGTTGGTGACTTTTCCATCGGATATTCGTTGGGGGCGAGTAAGTAGTCGATCTCACCTGTTTTTTCGAGAGGATTATAACGGTGCGATCCGTTTGGTTGTGTGTAGCCTCTCGCCCGATCTTATTAAATGTGAAAGGCACTTTGATGGTGGTTCTTCTTGCCGTGTTTGCAGAGAACCATTGGCGTGTGATCGTGTGCGCTCCCGTGTGAGTGAAGAGATGTGGTTGGTTGTGCCTCAGCTGTTGAGGTGGCATGTTGGAGTTTTTATGTCACGCCTTCGCGTTGACGTTGGGTGTCGTGTGCATGATAGCCTTTGTGTTGGAACGTGGTATGCTCTGGGAGTATACGAGAATGCTTGGAGGTACATGTTGTTGTTGTACCTGAGGATGTTTTTGAGCTCAGTTGGGGTTGACTTGGGGCCACACGTCGTGTGGGCCCCATGTTCCAGTCGTGTTCTGCTTTACGTAATTTGACCTCTTGCGACGCAGAGGGTCCCTCTGCGCTCATTTGTTTGACCAGTAGGGTGGATTTTCCCCTGTCCTGGTGCTCTTTTATCGGACCAACAGGGTTAAGTGGTCTCCCCATGATCTTGTTCTCGATGGTTTGGCCGGCAGAGATGGTTTGGTTCCTCTGTTTCTTTAGCTGTGATGGGTTTCAGTACCTTTCCCCTTTCACTGGACTGCGACACCATTTGTGACTATGGGTGTTCGTACAGTGTGGGTGTTTACCCCACTTTCTGGGGTGAGTTGACTCGGTCTGCTTCAATAGTGACTCAGCGGATTGGAGTGGGATCGCCTTGGGAGGCCTGGGGAGTTTCTCCCATCACTCCATGTTTCCCTGGTAGAGTTCTTTTGGATTCGGTGTGACCAACACTTTACGCAGGCACTGATCCTCTACCCAGGATGTTGGTACCAGCAGGGCTGAGGTTGTTTCCAGCAGGGCTGAGGTTGTTTCAAGGAGGGCTCGCCAGTGGGATACCATCCAGCATGGATGACCAGTACAACAGTGTTCACCGAGCAGTACCACTACCAGGGATGGCCATAGCAGTTCCTGGCATACCTCCAGCTGGGCTAGGTAGTGGTCCCCAATGTCGGGCTTACCTCCATCGGGGCTGGGCAGTGGTCCCCTATGTCGGGCTTACCCCCAGCAGGGCTGGGCAGTGGTCCCCGATGCCGGGCTTACCTCCAGTGGGGCTGGGCAGTGGTCCCCGATGTCGGGTTACCTCCAGCTGGGCTGGGCAGTGGTCCCATCGCCGACTTTAGCCGGGTCGCCCTCCAGTGGATTACCCTGTTACAGGACTGGGCAGTGTGGCACCCATCGACTTTTTGGGTCTCCCTATAGTGGGTACCCGTTGACTTCCAGGGACCCTCCAACGGGGCTGGGTAGGGGGTCGGCTGTCGACTTTGAGCAGACCTCTCGACTGCGGGGCTGTGACGAGTTGTGGTTGACGTTCACCCAGAACTCTCAAGTATGAGGGGAACTTTCCCCCACCAAGATGCATCCTTGTGACGCGACCTAAAACCGTGTGGGCGAGTCAGTTCTGCCCAAATCGGATAGTGTTGAGGTGTGGTGATTGATCCCTTGGATTGCAGGTTGGGGCAGACGTTCGGGATGCTGGGAATCGATGGTGTTTACTTCAGGAACTGTTGGCTACTCTTTTCTTGGGCTGAGCTACGGGACAGAGATCCCCTTACGACTTTTTCGGGCTTCTTGGTTGAGCATCAGGATAAGTATATACCTTCTTCCAGAACCCACTTCTTGGGTTTGGTTACTCTCCTTCCAGGAGAGGCGAAGACGCGCGGGGTATGCCACGTGCTTTCCGTGTCTAGCTTCTCGTGGTTGGACGAGTCTACTCTCTTGCTATAGGTAGCGAAGACTCAATGGGAAGTTATTCTTCTCAACATTTGCATCTCCTTGTCTCTGGATGATTCTACCTTCTTTCCTTTTGTTGGGTTGATCTAGACTCTTTATGGCACTCTCTGTTGTAGTCCCTTTGCTTTCCCCTGTATGCTCTACTGTTCACCCTTCGGTACCTCCTTTTGTTGTTCCCTTGAGCCTTCGGGGTATCCTACTGAGTATTTTTATACTCACCCCTACTTGGGCTTTTCCTGCACTTGCTGTGACCTTGCAGATGACAGACAGGTTGGTCGTGACTTCAGTGGAGCATAGGAGCATGGGATCTTGGACTGCGTATGGTGGTCTTGGCAGGGTTCCAGGTGGGAGACAGTCAGCTGTCTCTTTTTGTTTACATGTTGCCGGGTTGTGGCACTTTTTGGTTGGGCGCGTGTTTTTTCCCTTTTCTTTTCAGCTTGTACTTTGTACTATTAGAGGTCGATGAACATTATGGTTTATATATAGTAGTTGTCCTTTACTTTTCTTGTCTTTTCTTTTACTCTGCATTTTTGCATTGAGTTTTCTGTGTGTGTGTGTGTACAGGTACTTAGGCAAAGGCCTCCCCAATTTGTTGTTCCTTCGGCGCTAGTCTCTAGCCCCTGGACTATGGAGGCGGTCTTGGGGTAGTTGCGGCTCGAGCCCGGGTAGGGTCAGGTCATGACAAAGTGGTATCAGAGGTGGTTCGTTCCTTGGGACGTTGTGCGGATATCCCTAAAAGAGGAATTGGTTGGGATTTAGGGAAATAGTGTCAATGTGTCTCGAGAGCGGCTCTCAGGCCAGGGAGTCCAGTGATGGTGCGACGGCCGACGTATCCATTCACTAGGACCTTGATAACCCGCTTGTCGACTGGGCATGCTGAGACACTTTTTGCAGGGAAAACATGTTTGTGCATCACAGAGGACTGAGTCTTGACTGTCCTTCTTGAGTCAACTCCCCATCGTTGTAGTTGTTGGTATATACATTATGCGCATCTGACCGCGACACTGCTTGATAATGTTCATGATGTCTCCACGAAGACAGCCATCCTAGATACCAGCTTTGGATAATGATGACGACACTGTGAGCTATGAGGCCACATTCCAGGACCCATCATGCGAGTCCCTTTCTCCGGGTGGGCCGGTAGCAGCACCCCCACCTGTTTAGCAGTAGTGAGTTTCAACAGAGAAGGCTGAGCTTGAGCGCAGGATGAGCGCGCTCCGTGAGTTCCAGCGGCAGAGACCGCTAAGGTTTAGTGGTCAGCCAGACCCTCAGGCAGCAGAGGTTTGGCTCGAGGTAGTGGTCTTCCTTTTCAGGCTTGTGCAGACGCCGACAAATCAGAGAGCGGCCTTGGCCGCCACCCTTTTTCGTGGAGCATCTTGGTGTTGGTGGAGTCTGGTGACTTAGTTTCTTGACGAGTCGTCGCTTTCGTGGGGCGAATTTCAGTTGTTGTTCTGTGAGGAGTTTTTCCCCTCCTGCTTGCGCTCCGTTCGGATTCAGGAGCTCATGAAGTTTCAGCAGGGAGGGATGACGGTGGCCGAGTATGCGGCTAGTTTTGTAGACCATGCACGCTTTTACCCGGACATGGTCCATGATGATAACATCTGAGCGTGGAAGTTTGAGCAGGGTCTCCGTCGAGATATTCGTGATGTCATAGTACCCTTGGGCATTTCCACATATGTCGGGGTGCTAGATCAGGCGCTGGTGACAGAGGGCTTCCTGTCACGTTCTATTGTTGGTGGTGGCAGCAGGAATGTTGGAGCTGAGACGTCTGCTGCAACTAGCGGGCGTCGGCAAGCAGAACCTCGACGCAGGTGGATTTCTGACAACCGGACTCAGGGGTATGGTCAAACAACACAGTGGCTCCGGAGGGCACCAGTGCAACCCAAATAGATTCGGTGCTATGCTTGTGATGAGCGAGGTCACCTGGCACGGGATTGCCCGATCAGGCATGCAGAGAGCTTCAGGCAGGCGGCAGGTGCACCACCACGACAGAGGCAGTGCTGTGATCAGATTAGTAACCAGAGAGGTGGTTCTAGAAGAGGAGCGGGAGGAGATGGTAGTGGGGGATGGCTTTATGAGGTCTTCCCATCACCACTAGGCAGTCCACGTCAGGCTCCGGGAGCTGACAGTTGGGACCACGGACAGCCGCGAGCTTTGGATGTCTACGATCCTTCAGAGTATGAGGTGATAAGAGGTACACTCTCCAGCTCTTCTATTTTTTGCAGTAGAATTGTTAGACTCTGCCTGTGACATGCTTTCATCCCTACTCCTTGCTTTAGGTGTTACCAGGGTGACACAGGGCATCGGTGTAACCCTGTGTCGGTAAGGTAAAAGGTGTGGGACCTTTTCTCTTTAGTCGATGGTGTTGACTCATTCGCTCTCCGAGCGTGTAAGAGTGTCTTGGTTGCGAGACATCGACTATGAAATCTTGTGTGATCATATATCCTTGGGTGTTTCATCATATGGATATTCTGAAGGAGGGAATCACCGGGCCTTGTTCCAGGTGCGGGCGGTGATTCTAGTCGCGACGTGCGACATAAGGGTTCGGTCGGGGAGGTGAGTTACCCCCGAGGTCCTTCAGACCATTTGAGACCATGCAGAGGGATGGAGAGGTTACCTACCACCTTTTAATAACCCAAAAAGGTTGTTTTGGGTCTGTGACGTCTCCCATGTGACTCACCTGAGAAGAAGTGTGTGTGTTCCTATGCACGACATCGTTAAGGGCTGACCTCGCGTGAACGGATCAATCCTTTGGTCTATGTGCGGTGACGCAGAGTTGTGCGTGGGTTCTTCTGGGTATGGGAAAGCCAGGTGTGGGATTAGTACCCTGTGTTGCTCCCTAGTTTTTCTTTTCAGAGACGAAAATCTTGATGGAGGGAATAATGTAAGAACCCGGCTTTTTTGCGAAAGACTTTGGAATATTCTTGATGTTATTCCAGAGCACTGCCTTCAGACGGCATGTGATTTCGATCCCCGGAGTGGCCGGAATTAAATTTTCAGTGCGTTCACACTAGAAACGCCAAATAAATTTCATAACTTCTAAACGGTGCTTCAGATCAGAGATCCGAGTGTACTGATGGGTCCAGAATAGGGTTTTTACCCTAGAAACGACATAAAACTTGTCGGCGCGGGATGTTTGGACCCCTCGCTCGCTTGTGGAATGTTAAACAGATTAAATAAATTAATTTATTCGTTTAATGTTGAAACACATTTATCTCTAAAACGCTGACTCATATTGGAAAACTGATGGCACCGTTGAGTTCGGAGCGTGCCGTTTACCATAGTAGGGGTGTAAGTTTTGCGGGCGAAGCCCGTCTGTGAAAAATGGCCCTATGGGCGTTTTCATAATTTGGCCGCTTTGGATGCTAAGTTTAATATCTTTTGATCAGGGTCTCGGATTAACATTCTGAGACCACTGTTGTGCTCGGGAGGTGGTTTTTACCCCAGGGGAGGCTTAACCTCAGCCCTACTGAGGGTTTGGGTTCGGGCTGACGGGCGGGTGGTTAAGCGTTTTCTATTTAAACGCTTAACTCACCCCTCCCTCTTCTTCTTCCACACCTGGACAGCCACAGGAGGCAGCCTCCCCTCTCATCCTCCACTCCGGTGAGGCAGCTTCAGCAAGGCGATGGCGTGGCGGAGGATCTCCCGTGAAGCTTCGGGCAACTCCCCTGCAGGTAGGATTGTTGTGGTTTCAATTTTTATTCTCTCACTTAATTTGAGTTCAATTTTACGCATTGATTTTCTGTTAAAACTTTGAAAAAATCCCTTAGATGCGTAGAATACATTTTTATCTCTCCAACGCATCTTTCGAAATCAAAATCCGAGCTCGGAGGAGGCCTGGGTTGATCACCGAAGTGTGCGGGTTTTTGAAGGTGATCCCAGCTGGTTTGGGTGCTCTGGCGGTCCGAGGCGAGGCGACGGTGGTTTCCTTGGCGGCGGCGGGTGCTCGGCTTCAGCGGGGCATGGTGTCTCTCGGCGGGGCGCAGCGTCTGTCGGCCGGGTGAGGCAGAAAACGCCAGGGTGCCGCGGAGGAGGCCGGCGCACCGGTCGCGTCAAGCGGAGGAGGAAAGACCCACGCAGCGCAGGTCTTCCTAGGGTCAACGAGGACCGGCTTCGGCCGGTCTGTTTCAGAGGAGGCAAGGACCCGCATGAGGCGGGTCCTGCGTTGCAACAGGAGACCAGCCATTTGGTCGGTCGGTTGAGGAGGGCCAGACCCACTCGGCTCCGGCGGTTTGAGGCGGGTCGCGGCTAGCGGGCCGGCGGCTCGGACCGGGCCGGCCGGGGTGGACTGTCCCGGATAGGCCCCCTTGCATTCGGGGGGCCGTAACTCTTAAACGGCGTGTTCGAATGTTGCGCCATCTGCGGTTGTGCATCCGTGTTGATCAGGCGGTCCCTTTAAAGTGGGTCTAGGGATTTTTTCAGCTACGCACCCGAAGGCGGGTGACCCGAGAGTTTTAATTTAATAATATTAATTTATTATTAAGGTTGCGACGGACATGGCTTGCGAGCCAGATGTCCGTTTGAAGCACCGTCAGAGGCGCTGTGGTCCTGAGTCTGATACAGTCCTTCCAATGTGGTTCGGAACCTTTTCAGGTTGGTTTCATTTCTCTGCGGCACGAAACACAATGTGAATAATTAATTAATTATTTTATTAATTAATTATTCTTGCGTCGGACCTAACTCCCTCTTGGGATGTCTGATTGACGCGCCGTCAGCGGCAGCACGATCCCAGTCCTCGTGCAGACTTTTTGAAAAGCTTTCCAAAGCATTCGGGTTGGAGACGTGGTGCAGGCCCCACGGGGCCTAGTTCGCACGTATTACGGTGAAACGCTACTTTTTCACCCGACATCCGTTTGAGGAGTTTGAGCAGTCGATTTTGGGTGTTTTTTCGAGGGCATCGCGTTGGCACAGTCTGCCCACTGTAATTACGCACGATGGAGTGGGGCCCATGAGGGCCGTTTGACTGTTGATGGTGATTTTCCATCTTAATCACTGGGTGACCGTTTTGGACAAGTGAATAGTCCATCTTGTGTGCTTTTTCGAGAGGATCGCAGTGGCGCGATCCATTCGTTGTGTTTCGGGACCTGGTTGCGGGTCCCATGAAGCACCACTCATGTGCAGTGCATCGGAATGCACCTTTTTCTCTGGATATCCGTTGCACTCATGTGAGTAGTGCTTTTGACGTGTTTTCCCAAGGGGATCGCAACGGTGTGACGTGCCCGACTGTTTTCGAGGCCGAGGCTCGGGATCATGGGACGTCGTTCGGGCGTGAGGCAGTGTTGGTGACTTTTTTGTCGGATATCCGTTAGGGGCGAGTAATTAGTTGATCTTGCGTGTTTTTTCGAGAGGATTATAATGGTGCGATCCGTTTGGTTTTGTGGAGCCTCTCACGCAATCTTATTAAATGTGAAAGGCACTCTGATGGCGGTTCTTCTCGCCGTGTTTGTATAGAACCCTTGGCGTGTGATCGTGTGCGCTCCCGTGTGAGTGAAGAGATGTGGTTGGTTGTGCCTCAGCCGTTGAGGTGGCAGGTTGGAGTTGTTACGTCACGCCTTCGCGTTGACGTTGGGTGCCTTCTGCATGATAGCCTTTGGGCTGGAACGTGGTTTGCTCTGGGAGTATACAAGAATGCTTGGAGGTACATGTGGTTGTTGTTCCTGAGGATGTTTGTGCGCTCAGTTGGTGTAGACTTGGGGCCACACGTCGTGTGGGCCCCATGTGCGTTCCGTGTTCTTCTTTACGTACTTTGACCTCTTGCGACACAGAGGGTCTCTCTGCGCTCATTCGTTTTACTAGAAGGGTGGATTTTCCCCTGGCCTGGTGCTCTTTTGTCTAACCAGAAGGGTTGATTAGTCTCCCCCTAGTCTTGTTCTCGATGGTTTGGCGGGTAGAGATGGTTTGGTTCCTCTGTTTCTTTAGCTGTGAGGGGTTTCAGTACCATGCCCCTTTCACTGGACTGCGACACCGTTTGTGACTACTGGTGTTCTTACAGTGTGGGTGTTTTCCCCACTTACTAGGGTGACTGGACTCAGTCTACTTCGATAGTGACTCAACGGATTGGAGCTGGATTGCCTTGTGAGGCTTGGGGAGTTTCTCCCATCACTCCGTGTTTCCCGGGTAGAGTTCTTGTGGATTCGGTGTGACCAACACTTTACGCGGGCACCGATCCTCTACCCATGTGGTTGTTACTAGCAGGGCTGAGGTTGTTTCCAGCAGGGCTGAGGTTGTTTCCAGCAGGGCTCGCCAGTGGGTTACCATCCAACAGGGATGGCCAGTACAGTGGTGTTCACCGAGCAGTACCATCCAGTAGGGATGGCCAGAGCAGTTCCAGGCTTACCTCCAGCTGGGCTGGACAGTGGTCCCCGATGTCGGGCTTACCTCCAGTGGGGCTGGGCAGTGGTCTTTGATGCCGGGTTTACCTCTAGCGGGGCTGGGCAGTGGTCCCCTATGCCCGGCTTACCTCCAGTAGGGCTGGGAAGTGGTCCCCAATGTCGGGTTACCTCCATCTGGGCTGGGCAGTGGTCCCGTCGCCGACTTTAGCCGAGTCACCCTCCTGTGGATTACCCTATTACGGGACTGGGCAGTGTGGAACCCTTCAACTTTCCAGGTCTCCCTGTAGTGGGTACCCATTGACTTCCAGGGACACTCCAGCGGGGCTGGGCCAGGGGTCGCCTGTCGACTTTGAGCAGACCTCTCGATTGTGGGGTAGTGACAAGTTGTGGTTGACGTTCCCCCAAAACCCTCAAGTACGAGGGGCGCTTTCCCCCACCAAGACGCATCCTTGTGATGTGACCTAAAACCATGCGGGCGAGTCAGTGCCGCCCAAAGCGGATAGTGTCGAGGTGTGGTGATTGAGCCCTTGGCTTGCGGTTCGAGGAAGACGTGCGGGATGCTGGGCATCGATGTTGTTTACTTCTGGGACTGTTGGCTACTCTTTTCTTGGGCTGATCTACGGGATGGAGATCCCCTTACGATGTTGTTCGGGCTTCTTGGTTGAGCATCAGGATAAGTATATACCTTGTTCAAGAACCCACTTCTTGGGTTTGGTTACTCTCCTTCCAGGAAAGGCGAAGACACGCGGGGTTTGCCACATGGTTTCTATGTCTAGCTTCTCGTGGTTGGACGAGTCTACTCTCCTGCTATAGGTAGAGAAGACTCAACGGTAAGTTCATCTTCTCACCATTTCCAGCTCCTTGTGTCTAGACGAGTCTACATTATTTCTTTTTTTGGGTTGAGCTGGACTCTTTACAGCACTCTCTGTTGTACTCCCATTGCTTTCCCCTATTCTCTCTACTGCTCACCCTTCGGTACCTCCTTTTCTTTCTCCCTCGAGCCTTCGGGGTATCCTACTGAGTATTTTTATACTCACTCCTGCTTGGGCTTTACCCGCACTTGGTTTTCCCTTACAGACGATGGACAGGTTGGTCGTGACTTCAGTGGAGCATAGGAGATTGGGAGCTTGGACCGTGTGTGGTGGTCATGGACGGGTTCCAGGTGGGAGACCCTCAGCTATCTCTTTTTGTTTACCTATTGTCGGGTTGTGGCACTTTTTGGTTGGGCGGGTGTTTTGTCCGTTTTCTTTTCAGCTTGTACTTTGTGCTATTAGAGGTCGATGCACAGTGTGGTTTATATATAGCAGTTTCCATTTACTTTTCTTGTATTTACTTTTCCTCTGTACTGTTGCATTGAGTTTGCTGCGTGTGTGTGTACAGGTACTTAGGCAAAGGCCTCCCCGAGTTGTTGTGCCTTCGGCGCTAGTCGCCAGCCCTTTGCCTATGGAGGCGGGCTTGGGGTAGTTCCGGCTCGAGCCCGGTTAGGGTCGGGTCGTGACATCAATAACCATAATTTATAAGTTATTATTAATATAACAAAATATTTTTACAAATATTATTAGTCAATGAAGTTAAAATTAATTAAATCATTAGGATAAAAATAAGTTTTCAAGGGGACTAAACATAAGCAAACAAATGGCATGTAAAATTGACAAAACAAATTATATGTACATATTTAGAATATATAAATCCTAGGATATATTTTTTTAAATTATTGTAGCTAATTTAAATTTAAAAAATATGGGCGTAATTCACTCATTCAATAAATTACAAGTATGTAACTCACCCAACTTATTAAATAGAACCCCATATCCCCTACTGTTTACAACATCAAAACCAATTGGATTGGATAATACCTTATAAAATAACATATAAACATTCCTAATCTTACACTATAGTCTTTATTTTGTGAATAATTCCATCTTAGTAAGGAATTAGTGAAATCCTTTAGAAGATACCTAAAGAAGAATAAATGTTTTTCTAAAACCATTTTTATTTCATTTTTTTCAACACATACTTAAATTATTCTAATATAATTATTATATAATAACCTAAGCATATAAATTATATGGATATTTTTTTTGTTATGGTTATGACTTAAAATAATAGACACTTACATCAAATGGGTTATGAAATCATCATTCATGTGTACAAAAAAACTACTCCCTTGCAAACCGATGTCGATAGTTTTTCCATTACCACTTATCACGAATAGAGAAAATATTGGGAAAACAATTAATATATTTTTTATTTTTTATTTCTTTATTTATTTTTCGTAGTTATTTTATAACATATACCATCATGATTTCCCTTTTTTGGGAATATGATAATGTTGCTCGTGTGTATGGATGGCCATCACCTCATGAAGTGATGTGATTCATTGACGCTTTACATGAAATGTATTAAGGATGTGTTCAATAAAAAAATGACATTTATATTATATTAAAATGATACTTTATTTAAAATATTAATATATATCATTTAATTTTATTTCTCTAAATATGATTATAATATGGAAACTAAATTCATACTTACGTACAACCTACCGTCTCCTTAAATAGTGGATTTCATTTCCATTCATCAAATTTAAGTGATTACCCATATTAAATATATATTCAATAAATAAGATATTTAAATTTTTCAAAATTCTATGTGTTATTAAATAATTTTATATTTAATAAAAATAATAAATAAAAAGTCAAGGCATACTCAAAAAAAGCAAGTTATCACGCTAAATTTTGAAAATAATGTAAGATTATTAATGAACAAGTAATGATATGTTATAAATGGATAATATTTAATATAATAAATATTTATATAGATAATTAATAAATTAATAACATGTTTTAAGATTCTTTATATGAGGTTAAATCAATAACAACCACAAGGAAACTGTGAGGTAAGGGCTTTCATCTCAATTTAATTTCATTAAGGCATGTTGTATTAAAATGAACCAAATTTCATTTATATGGTACATATACTGACCACATGATCTGTAATGCCATTAATAATTCAGTATTCATGGGGTTTAATGTTTTACATTGAATTAATTCATATACGGATGTTTGATTTAATAGTTACCAAGTGAAATAGAATTTAATATCTCTATTTCTATTCATTGGGATAATCATTCACTTCATTGATTATGATATTCTATGATTATGTGTATATTAAAATTTTGAAATAAATTGATTTATTTAAACTTGTTTTATTTTTATTATAAGATTCTAATAATAATAAATTCATTAATTAATTACCACGTAAACATTATGATTTATAAAGGTATAATTTACAATATCATTCTAATTGATATTATTTAATCTTGAGATTCCATTGAACTAAATTATATTATAGTTTTTTAATAAAATCATATTTTTCATCCGATATTTATTCACTATAAATTTCAGGAAATAATATATTTTTACACTCGTTGATAATCAATTATTTTAGAAAATGTTTTTAAGATAACCAGATATCATTTCATTTTTCGATCAGAAGTCCCTTTTATTCCAAAATAATGATTTCTAAATTTTTTCCAAATTTGTTTTATCATTTTAAAAATTATTTATTGAATACAGTTTTATATAATTTTACTTTTTACCATATTTTTGGAAATTATTATTCTATTCATTTTCCAAACAAGACACTTTTATGACCTTTTTACAACAACAACAAAAAGAATATTTTTTTTACCATCTACGACATGTAAATAATAACCCTCCATCATTTGAATGATGATAAATTCTCAATCTCAAAAGGATATATTAAAATAAAATTTATTTAAATGTAACTTTCAAATATAAATATTTCAAAAAAATCTCTTTTTTTAAATGAAGTGGAATTTTTCCAAAATAAAATTTTTAAATATATTATTTATTTCATCAATAGAAACATCCTTAATTTATACTATAATAGGTATATATCATATAGATCCCATACTTATTATCTATATTTGTGGAATTTCATTATTTAATCCAAATATAGTAATGAAATTAAATTCCATGAATCATTTCTATGTATTCATTAACATCTCCAAGAGTTGTTCATTTTTCAGTGTCCATCAAACTTTAAATTTCCCATAAATATCCCCGTTATTTATTGTAGATGTGATTTTTTCTAAGACACATTTAATTTTTTACATATGTATTTCATATTGATATTAATTTTATTATATGGATACATATTTTTAATTATGTATTTTTACTCAATTAAGATATTTGATAAGACATGTTTCCTATGAAATAAATCAAATATTTGTTATAATAGTAATGGATAAGAATAGTTTTAAAATGTTTGGGGGATATTTAATATACTCACATTGAACCATCAGTATAATAATTTAACGAATATTTTGGGTAGAATCGGCTTAATGTGTAACTACCCAGTAGTTTTAAACAGTATTGTGAAAGGTCATGATGGTAATGGTTCTAGGGATCTAAGAAGCATTGAATCCAATATTTCTAATTGACATTTATTCATAATTAGTTATTATTATCCATGATATTTTTAATATGATAATGTATGTGGATGTATTTAATTATAATATTATAAATTAAATGAAATGGTTTTTAGTCATTTATCATGACATATTGATTATTCTTTATTGAATTATCGAAATAAAATATGGTATCATTTATTTACCTCTCTATATTGATTATGATTTTTCGTATTATTAAAATGGAACGTGTGTTGAATTATTTACCATTCTATATTGATTATTAGTTATTGATTCATGATATAATCCATTTTTACTAACACGTACTAATTTTATGAGATCACCATTATTTTGATTCATTTTCCATTTAATCCATGATGATTACTATGACTGATATGAATGGATTCTCTACATGGAAAAAAATATTTCCAAAAAAATATATTTTTTAATTTTTGTATTCAAATATAATGTAAGGCTCAGTTATATTATCATTTTACCTAGACTTATAAACTATTCGGTCATTTTGGGTGTGATTCTTTTTATCATAATGAAATTTAATGGTAGAAAGAACGCAATATAATATTATTTTGTTTGGGGCACTAGGGATTGTATCATAAGAAGTTTAATAGAAATCATGGGAACTAGATTTATGAAAACATAGATTAGGGAACACAACCCAATTATAGAATTTGAGGAAAATCACAGATGGACATCGAAATTTATTGATAAAGTATATATTATTTTGGTATTCCTAGAAACACATTATTTTATAGAAAATACATGTTGAAATGGATTTTTTATAGATATACCTAGGGGTAAAAAATATTAAAAGGTCATTTAGAGCATGAATCATGAATTACCTGGTATAAAGCAACAGACCCTACTACATAAATGGTTTAACACTTCCAGGGTATTTAATTTGTATAATTATTATTTCCACTACAAAACATTAATTTGGTATTTTATAGATGATGAAGATGAGTAACATAGATAAATACTATTTTTTTATATTGATGATAAGGTTTCATTGTTTAGACATCGTATAATTTATTTTTCAGTGTTCTCACATTTATTATTTTTGCTGACACTATTATATTTGGTTTTAGTCAAAGGATAGAATGATAAATAGTCGTGTTAAAATTGAACATGAGTGAAAAACGGTTATAATGAGAAACCATATGAGATATTGATATGAGTGAATGGAATAATCATTATTCCAAATATTTTTTACAGAAATATGAAAAACTAATCCCTAAAAAACTATTGGACTCGTGTAATAAGAGAATGATGGAGTTTTCTTATATCATGAGTGGTGGATACCATGGATAATATATGGTCTAACTTACATAATTTAATAAATATGAAATGAAACTCCTAGTAATGTGTATCAATAAAATGGAAAAATGCCATATATATGGAAAATAAAGCCATAATAAAAATAATTTTTATAACAAAATAAAGATTGTGATGAAACTAAATAAACCTCATCATGAGTATCCATTTATAGTACATTTATGTAAATTTGGGTGACATGGGAATTACTCGAGTCAATTACTTATTTTAAAGGTTAAACTCTAGACAAAGGTAGGATCTATATAGAAATTTAATGGATGTGGTATTTATGTACTAGGGTTATATTGAATATCATATCAAAAATGGTATTTAATAATTAAATTTTATGGATTTACCTCACATCTAGTTTTTAATTCATATTAATATATTTTATAAAAAATAAAATGACCATTTTGGGTGATAACCCATCAAGTCTATCAAGGCATTGGGGCTTGAACCGTTGACTGAAGGATGATAAGGTTTTGAACCTACCATTGGACTTTGTGATGTCCTAATTAATATGTTTTGATTTTTAGTTAAAAATAAAACAAAAAGATATTAATGATGAAAAAAATATATTATTTATAAGGATTATAGAATAATTTATTAACAATATTAGTTTTAGAAAATAGATTGCGATAGATGGAATAAATTTTCACTTTTTATGAATCTTATGATATGTTAAAAATAAATATTATTTCTTAGGTCTTAAATTCATTTCACATAATAAGTGATGAATTTGATCAATGAAAAACCAAAGAATAAAAATTTTCTTATCAAGTAAAAAATTATCAAGTTAGTATATATCCTTATACTCATATATATTAAATGATTAACTCAGCTATGAAAAAGAACATTGAAATAAAATTTTATCTATATAATATCATTTTCGATGATATCCATGATCTTTTCACATCTATAAGATTTTAGTTTTTGAGTACATCTATATTCCACTGATCATTAAATTTCTTATTTTAAATGACCTCAATCTCTCCCTATTTTAAATAAACTTTTAATCCATGTCTAAGTCTTCACTATGAACTAATGTTATCGTACTTGGTAATCATGCTATTTGTTCATTAATATGACCATTGTATTCCCCATTATATATATATATAAGATTATGTTTCTATAATAATTATTATATTCTGGTTTTCAAATGACTGAATTTTAAAATATCATTATTTTATTTCCAATATCATGTTTAAATTGTTAGGATTCAATTCTTTAAGGTGGGGATAATATAAGTCTCTAAATTGTTAAAATAATAAAATATATTTCAATTTTGTATGTGAAAAGAAACCCAAAGAATACAAAGGAATATATAATCCCAAGAAATTATGATATTTTTAATATTTTAAATTAATTAAATATATTCTATATCTTGTACTGAACCTAACATAGAGTAATCATGCATTTCATGCAACAATGAATTGTTGATGGCTTGTATACAAATTTTATCCTAAAAACTAATTTTTTTTTAATATTATTAAGATTATCTATCTTATGAAAAAATATTTTTTAATTCATTTGATACAAATGTATGAATATAAATTCCAATTGTATATAACAGATATGTTTTTATAAAAAAAATTATGTGCTAAAGGAATTTTATGTTAATAAATGATGTTTATTATTATTATATTATATTATTAATGAAATATAGAGATTATATACTCAGTAAAATATTTTTACACTTATTTATTAGATTTATTAGAAATGGGAAATAAGAAAATTTAATTTTCCAGAAACAATATTATTTTTCTAAATGATAATTTTCACCTATTATTGGTGCACATGATTCAAAAATAATTTCTAATAGTTTAATGAATTATATTTGAAAATTTTATGTTCTATTTTTAATTTTATGGCATAGATTTTATTAGGATGAGTTTTTTTCTTTTCTGAGAAGATTAATTTTTTGATGAATAGTTAAAATAGAAAATTTTAATTTAAAATAATATTCTCATCTAAATAATATATATTATTAATTTATTTTGGAAATTTATTTTCAAGTAAAATTAAATAAATAATATATCAACTAATATAATTTCTGTCATGGTAATTATTTTTAATTTTTATTTATATATAAAAATATAGTAAACATTCGGACATTATAACTTTTAGTGTATAATTTCTCATCCCATCCGGGATTAATTTTAAATTATTTATTTCACTTATTTAGAATGAATTTGGAAAAATAGTTACATATTTTGAATAATTATACGATTAAATTTATAAAATTTCATATTAATTTCTAACAAATGTGATATATTAATGAAATAAGATTTATTCACAGTGATTAAAAGAACAACAAGTTTACGAATGGATAACAATTTAAACTACATAGTGGGGTGGACTTGAAATGTGTAAAAATATTTATATATTTATATATAATTTATAAATTATATTATATAGTTAATTTTATTATTTATTACACATGACATGTATAAAATGTGGGTTTAATTAACTCAATTCAAAATTTAAAATGATTCTACACACCCAAATAAGAAAAGAGACATTAATATCCCCTAATCTACACACCTTAACTAGAATTTTATTCATAAAATCCCTACCCAATTAACTTCTACACTTCCTCTATTCATATTATAATACATATATTGGTGAGGAATCCATCTTATGAAAGAAATAGTGCAAACCTATTGAGGATACCCAAAGAATATGTATGGTTTTTCTAAAAGTATTTTTATTTTATTTTATTATCTAATTCATCAATTATTCATATATAATGATTATATAATATCATAATTATATTAAATATATTGATCTATTTTATGTTAATGTTTCAAAATTCCACCAAAGAAACAACCATCAAATCGGTATAAAATCATCGTTCATGTGTACGGTGGACTACCACCTCATGAACTGATGACATTCATTTTTACATTACCACCTTTCATTGTTGGTAATAATAATAAGATACTATTTTTATTATATTTTTTAATTTTTTATGTTATATAAAAAATATATAAGATATACATTCATTCATTACATATTGTGGTAATATGATAACGTTTCTCTTGTGTGGAACGGACTAACCATCACGAAGCGATATGATTCTTTAATGATTTACAAGGAATGTGTTTAGGATGGGTTGAATGGACATGGGTGATGTATATTACATATATTAATAGTATAAAGATAATATATATATATATATCATTTTATTTTCATTCATCAACAATACATGGAAATGGAAACAATGATCATTTGTACATACAACCTACCATCTATATAAACTGTGAATTTTATTTCTTATTGACATATTTTTTGGATTAATATAAATAAATTTAAAATGAATAAATTTGATATTTATGTATTTTCTTACATTGTGTAATGAATAAATTATGAGGAAATAAATATAAATAAAATTAAAATTCAGAACATACTTGAAAAACAATAAATGTTATTACCTGAAACGATGAAAATAGTGATTAATTATAAATGAATAAGTAATAATATTTTATAAAAGGATCATATATGTTATTTTGAAAAATAATATGGTTTCTAAATATTTTAATAATATTTTAAAACCAATATACATGATTTTTAATAAATTATGACAAAAACGAAATCATGATGTAAAAGATTTCATCTCAATTTCAATTCACTGAAGCATATTGTATTATTAAGAACCTAATATTCTATATGTTGTATATATATATATCCCATTTTACATATAATATAATAAATAATTAATTCTTTATGGTATTTTTTCAAATTTGAATAAATTATTCTAAGTGTGTCTTAATTAAGAGTTTCCAAGTGGTATATAATTTCATAACTCAATTTTTGTTAATTTTTTTTAAACTTGAAGATTAGTGATAATAATATTACATGGTTATGTGTATAATGAATTTTGAAAATATATTTATTTATCTCAAATTTTTTTGGATTTATAGTTAATACACAAAACTAATTCATCGATTAAATTTACACATCAATGTAATGATAATTTTAAGGGTTCATTCCACATTTTCATTATAATTAATATTGTTTATCATTGAATATACATTAAAGTGAATTATATTATAAATATTTAATAAACCACTAAATTTTAATTTAATGTGGTTATCCATGATCTCTCTCTTGTAATATAACCATTTTTCTACTCTTTGGAAATTAATATGTTTAAGAAAATGATTTTATGAAAACCCAACTTCATTTATCTCTTCAGTTAGATACCTATTTTATTCCCAAACCATGCTTCCTATGGTTTCAAAAAAGATTTAATCCTTTTTAAAATTGGTTTATTAATGATAATTTTACTCATTTTTAAATTTTATATTTTTTTTGAATGTAATGTTCTTTTCTCTTCCAAGAAAGTAATTTTTTTACCCATTTTTTAATGCAAATGAAATTCTATTTTCTACATTATAAACCGTGTAAAAATTTAACCATCATCATTTATTTAAAAATTACATAGCATGTCCAAGAATAAATGTTTCAATAAAATGTTTTGATATTTTATTATAGAAAAGTATTTAATTTTTTTATCTTAATGGAAATGATATTTTCATGAAAAATGTGTTTAAATATCGTTTTTATGTTATAAAATTCAACAAGTCGTATTCATACACCAATGGGTATATTTTTTATTTATACCATTTTTATTATCCGTATGGATGGAATATTCATATTTTTACCCAGTATACTATTGAAATTGGGATCCTTGAATCATTTTTTGTAGTCATTAATTTCCCCTTGTGTTACTCACATTTTGGTGGGTAGTAAACATTAAATATCCCTTCAATATCCAACTTATTAATCATGGATTTGATTATCTCTTAAATTGTATACCTCTTATAATTGAGGTGTTTAATTTGATAGTTATTTTATTATCTAGTGAAATATTGATAAATCCACATTCTTTAATCAATATGAATATTTGATTTGGTACATTGTATAGGAGTTCAATCATTTATCGGATGTATGGGGAATGCTCTGGACTAGTATGACATGGGTTGTGGTATATTTAAAAGTAATCTTACTAATGCATAAGTAGTATGATGGGGTGAATTATATGGAAAACCATGTTTAAATGAGTATCTACACATTAGATTTAAACTAAATTGTGGTCGTTTTTAATGGTAAAGGTTCTACATACCTGGAATACCTTTCATCTGGTATTTATGAAATTCGGTCTTTCAGATTCTATAATTTTTATCCATGACCTTATCACTAAAAAATATATATGGGTGAATTTCATTCTCATTTAATTTATAACATTTTATGGTTTTATTATTTTTACCTTTCTCTTTTGATTATTTATTATGTGGTTATTTAAATCCCATGTGTTTTCTATTATTTAAATTTCCATATTTATTATTTATTATTATGTAATTTAAATTACATGCATAATCTGTTATTTATCTTTCTATAATGATTATACATTAATGTTATGTAACATCTTATTTTTTACTTAACGCATCATGATAATTTGATCTCAAACTTATTTTTTCTAATACCTTATAATCCTCTAAGATTACTATGATAAACATGTATTTATTTTCTAGACGAAATAATGTTTTTAAAAAAATAATGTTGTAATTTGTATATTGAATATTACTATAAGACCCATGTATATATGTAGTTTACCATGACTACTAAATTATTGGTTACTTTGTTATGTGATAGATTGTATCTTATTGTAATGTGATTGTAATAGGAACTAGATCTTGGGTTCTAGTATTGGGGTTACTTCAATAGAGGAGGCTAAATGGCACGATAAAGAAGTCATGTTATTAATCACTACCTATACAATTCATTCCCATCATGTATCCTTTACAAAAATTTATATAGTGTTTATCACAATGTGTATGTGATATGTGTGGTGGTAGTAGTGGTCATTTTACATGATATGGAATGAAATTCCCAATTGAAATATAATATGACGAAGCCAAATTAAATGATATAATAAAATGGAGATGAAGAGTTAGATCACAATATATGATGAAGAAGATGAATATAAGATAGATATAGCATAAATAGCATTTATAGACTGCATTATATGGGGAAAAGAATGAGTGCAGATATTGATATGATGGAAATAAAGAGAATGTTGAAATCTTATACCATCATTTGGTAATGAACTATAGAGGGAAATATTGAGTTCCACCAATAACGATAAAGCCAATCTATACCCCTATGATAGATTTTCTATGATTATAATGTTTGGTCATACATGGATGTTGATGAAGAGAATGTCAATAATATATAAACCTTCATTTATATGAGGGAGATATATATTTGAAATAGTATCCAGTTATTTTCATTTATACACCATCAAATAATAGTAATAACATGATTTTTGAATCCAATTTTCACCATGGATAGTATTTCCTTTATAAATAATTTGTATATTGTTGTGTTGAAGCATCACCTTCATTAGAACTCCTTGAAACAAGTATGATTCATTGAATAATGACAAAAAAATACCTTAATCTATTTTTAAGAACTAGTTTAGATGATGGAAGGCTTGTTGTGTCTTATTAATATCTTTAATATTTTTTTTATTCAACATATGAACATTATATTTTACATGGAATCCTTTTCAACAATTTTTATTTAGGTATTCTATAAAAAATCAACCTATAATAATAAACTGTATCTTATATCTATCAATAAAATTATATATAAAGAGTCTTCTTAATAATTATCAAATATGTGAATACATAATTAAATATTTATAAATTAAATGATAAAATATTCAAAAATTGATCACAAACTATAGCCTATTGGTTGAATTATTGAGTCGTTATAAAATAATATATATCTATAAAGAATAACACATTGAGTCTTCCTTGAATTGATTTAATACATTTTCATTCATTATATAATTCCATTTTTTGATAAATTTTTTCTTATTTCTTAAATTACATCCTTTTTGGATATCCACGTTTTAATATAATACCTAAATATAATAAAGGGGATCTTTTGGTATGGGGATTAATAAATAATTTTTTTTAAATATACATCATAAAAGTGACTGGTTTTAGTTTGATAACATAATTATTTAATACTGTAATTTCAATAATATTATAATATAATATCATAATTAAATATTAATGAAATAAAAAAAATAAAAAATATATATAGTTTGATCTTTCACATTACCAGTCATTTTTTAATTATGTATTTACAATGAGTTGTGTAATAAATAAAAAATTGGTTATACGGTTTCATTATAAAAATTATATAAATATATTATAACTGTAAATTTATTATTGATTGTGTTCTATGTAGAAATACATTTAAAAACCATGTTTTAACAATTTTCTTAAATTAAATTTACACATGATTATTCTTTCCTTAACATAAAATATTATATGTCATGTACCATGAATGAGAAGCCATATCTATTGAGTATGTAACCTATTTTGATCAACATGTTTTACATGAAATGTTTCAAAAAGGAAATAGTGTGTGATATTTAAAAATTATAAACCACATAAAGTTAAACATTTTTTGTTTAATATATTGTATTCTATATTACATGCAATACACTATAAGATACTCAAGTTTTACATCATGTTTGATGAAATTTTTATCTGACATTCTAAGTGGATTTTATTTCATGCACCACATATATTTTTCTCAATCAACACAATTTTCAAAATTTACGTCAGTCATTACATTCTCAAAGCTATATTACTTGGAATCGAAAATTGAACACCATTTAATTATGATGGAAACACACTTAAATGGAACCATTTTGGTTTTTAATAGTGATTTTCCCAACTTTTAGTCATAGGAAATCTTACCCATTCATTACATTAACCATTGATTTCGCAATGAAACCCATCATATTAGTTATAGAAAATAATATAAAATTAAATAATTAGATTTACTTCAATATTAACAACCATTTTACCACAAGAAGGATCCTAGAATAATATAACAATCTTGAAGAGAAGAGAGAGTTACAATTTAAATCTAATTTCTAATATTGTTCTCCAGAATTTGAAATTTTTTCCAAATTTTAGAACTAGTGGGATTTGAATATTTCATATATTGATATTAATTTCAAAATAATTACTATTATATGTTTATTTATTATTTGATTTCAACTATTCAATTCCTTAATCAACTAAATATTTGATCAAATTGGCATTATTTTATTCCACTTGAATTATATGTAGATTTTCGATATATATATATATATTCTATAATTATCCAAATATTAGTCCCCGTTTTTCATAACTAGAATAAATAAACACGAAAATTTTGAATATTGTCATTTATCACACATTAATCACTTGATAGTTTCAATATATACATCCAGCCCAATGGGAGAGTGATCTATTTTTTCAATACATGGAAAATAATGGTCTCAGCTAACTCTAATTGGTATAGATAAATACCATTTTACCTCTATGGTTTAGTTCAAAAAAAATTCATAGATTCCCCTTTCTATTTATACATATAAATAGACACCTAAAGAAATTAAACCTTTCAATTAAAATATAACTAAATATATAATCACCATTATTTAAATAATAACTAAATAAGTCACTATGTGTTTTTTAAAAACATCACTTACTAAATAAACAATTATTTAACTTGAAGATCCTAAATTAATCCTATCCAACTATTATGTAAGAAATTTTAAAAATCCATGGATATAGATAACTAATTATTCCATATATTTCCCCTGTAAATATTAAGTTTCCCTCTCTAGTATAACATGTGAATATTAAAGTAATAAAAATCTAAATAACCTACTTCAATCAAGAATAATTTTTTATTTATAACTAATAAAAATAAAATAGATAGTATTCAATCCTAAAATTTTGAATTAATATATTGTAATACCCAAATCAATTAAATCATATAAGATTTTAGATAAACATGGTCTGTGACCCTTATGATAGAATTATCAATGATATCCTTTTTTTAAAAACTAAGACTGATTTATAACAATACATTATAGCCCCCATAGTGGAATGTAAGATTCATCTAAATGATTACAATTATACATATACTAAAAAATTAATGTATTTCTCATGTAAATTAATATCTCATTATGTAGGGGACCTAATTTGGTCGTCATATATTAAGGATTAATTTTCCATTATTTTATTCATACAAATAAATTTTATATAAATACAACTTCTATGGTGTTTTCTTATTCATGTCTATTTTTTAAATTTAATTTGTATATATTCTCCCCTAATTTAAACGGTTTATGTCAAATCTTAATAATTTGATTGATATTATTTTTATCAAAATAAACATTATAAAAAACATCACATGATCATGTATGTAATGGGTTTGATCACATTTATGAGAATAAAATTCCCAATATAAATTATTAATTTTCTTAATTCTAAGGACCGATACACAAAATATCATATAAAAATATCAACATCGACATTTTTTAAATAAAATTCATATTAGAGGGTCAATACAATTGATCTCATATTATTAGAGATCTCTATGTGTGAGTTTCATGAGAGGAAGTCAAAATGTTTACAATACCCCAACACCTTATAATCATAATTTATATTTTTCATTTTGTAATGAAGTTTCTAAAATATATATTTTTTTAAAATTATTCATGTATTTTTATTCAGAAATTATAGAAGTATGTACTATAAATTATTAGTTAAAATATAATTCTATTGAAGCTACAAAATAGTTTATATAAAAGAAAATATAAATACAATAAATGACTATAAAAATATATATAATAATGAATTTATGATTCTGTACTAAAAATATTAATAATATAACGTTTGTTATAGGGTATTAAGTCCAGTTAAACCTTATTTACACTAATTTAGTTTATTATATTCAATTTTTTCAAGGGGTATTATAAATCAAATTTATATATTCCTAATGAATCCTTTATCGTTTTTTCATATTAAAGTATATATTCCATATAATCTATTGAATTGAAAGCATAAATTATAAGATTAATTTTACCTTTTCAGATATTGTTGTGAAGTGTATATTAGTGTGGAAAGAAATGTAATGTATACTAATGAAGTAAGACCAAGAATCATCAGTTCAATTTTTCATTAAGTAAAAATAGTATGGAAAGGATGTTTAAATTGGGTATAGATTATGGTTATAATATATATTAGATATAGAAACATCATTGATGAAAATAATAGAACCAGTGAAATGTGGTCAATTATGTAACTCATACAAGTATAGAATGATAAGTAAAATAATGAAGTAGACATATGAGTACCACATAATTAGTTAGGAATGATCAGTATAGAGTTATCATTTTTTATAGGATTAGTTAAAAACATTGTTTGAGAAGAGTTTAGAATGATCTAGTGCTACAACTATATTAGAACATTTTTCTTTATATCATCTCACTCAAATTCGCATAATGTAGTATCTATTGATTTTGACTCATTTACATAGTTGTTTTGGTGGTATATTTTAATATTTTTTTTCCAATAATATTTGTGAGTGATGAAACCTTGGTTTCTTTCACTTTATAAAGGTTAATATTTATGTTATTTTTCTCTAATTTTTTAGATTTCATAGGAATGTTTAATGATTTTTTTTGTTTTTTATATAACCTTGCTATATTAGAAGTGGTGATATGTTTTTAAGGATGAAAATTTTTATTGGTATTTTATATGTAATCACCCATAAAATTTGTTGATTGTAGTTTGTGAAATTTTGAAGGAAATTTATTTATTTTTTACAGATAGGAGAAGATTTTATCATTCATTAAGAAAATAAATTGTTATCAAAAAATAAATTCCATCATTAATATTAGAAATAATTTTCTGACTAATTGGTGAGTTACATAAAATTATTACATAATTAGTTTCGTACTAATATTCTGGAATGATTTAATTGTGTTTCTATATTTCAAATAGAACGGTGTGTTAATTTTTACCATTCTCTATATTTTATTCATCAAACCTTTGAAGCCATTTTTATATCTTCATACTTATCTAGGTGTGATTATTAACCTCCTGAATTTACATCGGGAAATATAACATTCAATTTATTAAATTTCTATAAATTATTTTTGTTTTTCTCAAAACACATGACTTACATTAATATTAAAATAATTGATTATTACTTATATAATATGAAATAAATTCACTATTTTTTATCGTAATTATATAATGTTTTAAAGTATTTACCCAAGAAGATCAGGAGACAGGCTAGCCTGCTCCCATTAAAATTAATTAAAAAGTAAAAAATACAAAGAGCGTTCAGGAAGACGGTCTACAGAGACGAATGTAGTACTCACCACGATAATCAGCCTGAACAAGGCTATTACAAAACTTAGGTGATATGAAAGACCAACACGAACTCACCTCTTGAATTTATCTTTTGGAGAGAGCATCCGCAACATGATTAGCCTCACGGTATACATGAAGAACTTCAAGGGAAATCATCTCCACAAGTCAGAGGCAATCAACCCAAGTAGGTAACATCTTCCAAGGCACATTCCTTGATCGTTCTCTGAGGATCTGAACTGCAATAGACGAATCTGACTCAAGCCATAATCCATTCCATCCGTATTGGACAGCATATCTAATTGCCTTTATCATAGCCCAAAGCTCCGCCTCAATTGCAAATCCATTTCCAATGAAATGGAAGAAGCATCCTTTGACAAAACCTCTATGATTACGGATGACTCCACCACATCCGGAGGGACCAGGCGCCCCAGCAGCCACTCCATCAATGTTAACATTCAACCAGCAAGAAATGGGTTGAATCCATCTAATAGATTTCGTCATCAATGGTTTCTTTTCCCTGTTAATAACACCAAGATATCTCAATAGCACATGATCAGAAACATCATTATTCATAGTTCCAGTGTGGATCCTGGAAGCAGTGCGAACCGCACGATGAATGGCCGTTACACCATCATGAACAGAGGGTATTATATTGTTGAACATCAAAGAATTTATTGCCTTCCATAAAAAAGAAATCAAGCATGTCTAGGCTTCCAATAATAGTCCCTGAACCTACACACTGCACTTGGTTTGGCATATGGTGTGTAAAAGCTCCCCAACTAAAACAGAACTAAGGCAGCAGTTGAAGATTCCCTGGATGTAATTCCATAACCCGCATGAAAATTTACAAGAGACAAAGATATGGGAGGATGTTTCATCCGCCTCCACACAGAAAGCACAAACCGCTGCAAGCTGGAGACCAGTGCGCTGCAACATAGCCTGCAGTGGGAGTTTGCCTTTCCATATTCTCCATATCAGCACTGAAGATGATGGAGGAATGAAGGTTCATCTAAACCCTGTTACCCAGACCGGAGGTTCCATGGTATCACCAGAAATAGATCGATAATATTCCTTCGTGTTGAAGATACCATTCAGGTTTTTAGTCCATAGCAGCGTGTCACAGTCGCTATAGCAGTACCTTGAGATTTCATTGACAATTTGGGTAGGAACTGCCTCACAGTGTGATGAACTGTTGAAATCAGCAATGGTCATCCACCGTAGTAGAGGAGGAATGGCCACATCATCACAAATAGATCGAGACAGCCATGAGGTGTTCCAGAAATTGAGCAGGGAATTCTTACAGACAATCCATTTCGAATTGGCCATCAATTCCTTGTAATACTGCTTTCAAGAAGGCCAAACAGATGAGTGAATGTAGTTGGAGTATCTAGTATGTAGTTTCTCAACAAAACGATCTTGAAGAAATTCCAAGGATTCATCTGACTTTGAAGTTAAGTTCTAGGTAAAATTGCTAATCAAAGTGTCATTGAATAGCCTTATGTCTTTGACACCCATTCCGCCCATTTGGTTTGGTTTCACACACTCTTTTCACGCAATTGTGACCAATTTCCTCTCATGAATCGAACCAGTCCAAATAAAGTTTCTGACTTTTCCGGTAAGATCCTTAATGAGAGCACGAGGCCACCGATACAAAGAAAAAGAGTAGACAAACATCGAAGTAATCACAGAGTTGACCAAACAAATCCTTCCTGCCTGTGACATATTTTTTCCCTTCCAGCTTGCTAATTGATTTGTAATTTTCAGAGCAATGTTTTCAAGATAGCATCTTTTAACCCTACCCTAAAAGAGAGGCACTCCAAGATAGATGAAAGGGATAGCACCCCTTTTGAAACAAAATTTCAAGGCAATTCTATTTTCCTTCGAAGCAGAGAGTCCTCCGCCAAACATGACCGAGGACTTCCCCCAATTTATAACCTGTCCAGCAACCTTTTCATAGTGTGAAAAAATGCCTTTTATGGAGGATATGGCTCCTTTATCATCTTTCCCAAAAAGCAAAATGTCATCAGCATAGAAGTGGTGTGAGGGAGCATAAACCTGTCTTACATTCATCCTTTGGTTCCATCCAAAATTTGCAAGGTCTGTAAGGCACCAACTTAAGTAGTCCTCTGCAATAGAAAAAAGAATCCCAGATAGAGGATCCTCTTGCCTGACTCCCCATGAGAATTTTAAGAAGGCCCTGGGAGATCCATTAATGAGAATTGAGAGTCTAGCACTAGAAAGAATGGATCCAATCAGGTCAACAACTCTTTGTGAAAACCCGTGCATTTTTAGAATGGTAAACAAGAAGTTCCATCGGATAGTGTTGAAAGCTTTGGATATGTAAATCTTTAAGGCCATGGTCCCATCCTTCGCTCGTGTTTTCATAGCATTGACACACTCAGATGTAGTGAAAAGACAGCTCTGAATACTCCGACCTGGAATAAAACCATATTGATTTTTTGAGATGAGGTCCTTTGCAAGATATCCCAACCTGTGCGTCATGATCTTACTAATCATCCTTGGTACAGTATTACCAATAGCAACCGGTCGGAAGTCTTTGATATTAATGGTATTCTATTTCTTAGTAATCAAAGCAACAAAGTTCGAATTCATACCAAAAGGGGTGTAGGATGATCTGAAGAATTCACTTATGGAATTTGCAACATCAATGTGTAAAATGTCCCAGTAATACATGAACCTGCCACACTGTCAATGTTTAATGAGAATAAGGCATCATGTATCTCTTTTGCTGTGGGAGTGTCAACCATCATTTTGTTTTGATCATCCTGAATTGATGAGTCAAAACAATGAATGATCCTATCAGAGTAGTCCTCATCATGATCTGAGTAAATTTTCTCAAATAACATATGGTAGCATTTGCAATATCATTTTCAGATGAGAAGATGTTATCCTCATTACTCAGGGCTTGAAGACTTCTCTTGATCCTTTTCTTCCAATTCAAACAATGAAACAACCTTGAGTTCCTATCCCCATCTTTCAGCCATCTAATGTTAAACTGATTTCGTGCCAGATTTTCTTTCAAATATAGCAGTTTATCTAGATTTGCAGCAGCCTGAATTTCATCTTGTGCTGGGAAATCCTGATGTATATTCTGTTCCTGACAATTTACTAATGCAATTTCATCCTCTTTGATGTTCTTATATATATATATATTTTTTCTAATATAAATAAATATTTTATTGTAATATATAATCATACAAAAATTTTAAAATTATAAAAAACACATTATAAGTATGGTGATGATTAGGTCAATAATATGATATCATGTTTCAAATAAAATATTAGATGAATCATAGTTCAGGTACATGTTCAGGTATATTATTCTTTTCTCAATATTTCATTTGATGGTAATTATTATGTTATTTTCTTATTTTATTATTCATGTATCCTGATGAATTTCAGATAACATGATATATATTAATATATTAAAAATTACTCTAATTTATTTAATCATTAATATATTAACTTAATTTATTTTGGCTAAATTTTATTTCAAAATTTTCATATTTTTATCCAATAATTATCTTCACATATTCACTATTTGGTCAATATATCATTTATTTCATAGTGGAAAAATATGGAAAATAAATATGTGGAATCCTATTTCTTATAAAATCAGAAATCTGTATTTTTATTTTCTTGCATCATTTTAAATGATCATGAAATAAATTTTTTATAAGGAAACTACAAAAAACAAGAACATCTAGAGAGAACATGGTTCATCAAATATAATGCTTCATTACAAGTCCAATGAAATGATCCCACATTTTTAAAAAAAATGATATATAATAAGTGGGGGAGGATGGAGAATATAAATATATAATTAGTAGCATCCACCTCCTAAATTCTCAAATATTCTTATTTTAATTTGTTATACTAATTATTCATTGTGTAATATCTCAAACAGAAGTAACTATTGTTATAAAGTGTAAGTAGACATCCCTATCACTACACAGTATCCAACACAATTATTCTCATAGAACACCTGAGTTATATATATATATATATATAGTATAATTGATATCGATGAAATAATAAGTGAGTCCAGAAACAGATTTCTACAATCATTGTCTCTACAAAACTAAATGCCTATATTACTCCATTAACCCTCTTTTCTATCAAAACTGCATGTATGTAATAACAAAAATCACAACTTTTATGATATTTGTAACAAATTTTGATGAGATGGCCAAAATTTATATAGCTATTTTAACACCACTTATGCCCTAATATTTACCTCCATTTTTTGTTAATGAAAAAATTTATATATCATTTTTTTATTAATTTTTGGTTACATAGTTACATAATTAAACAATTTGACGTGTAATTATGTTTTTTATTTATAATTTATAAATGGGGGAAAAGTAAAGAACATAATTAATTGTGGGAAGGGAACTACATACATGATGGAATGATACTCAATACCTAATGGTGTCACCAAGACTTATGGGATCCCTTGGGATTTGTATTTTTTTAATTTCTATGTTGCGCACATGGGGGCCAAAGGGTGGCCAGTGGACCCCCACATGGACCCCATTTTGAAGTAGAGTTGGTTTTATTAAATTAATGGTTAATGTTGTTTATAAACCTATTTATATTGGTTTTAGATTTCTATATTTCAAATCCAAGGCCTCTGAGCATTAGCTTTTCCCTCAGCCTGCAGCTCTAGGGATTCCTCTCGGTTCGTCTCCTCCCATACTCCGAAGCGGCTCAGAGTTTCTTGGCGGCTGTCATCATCCTCCTCGAATATCAGTTGGCGTTGGTGTGAGGATGTTGCTTGGGTCTCGGTTTGGTCGTCACATGACATCACGTGCGACACTGACTTCGGCATACAGTGTAGCCTTTTCTCAGATCCTGGAACTTCACTGCATGTGGTGCTAGCTTGGTCCTCCCTGGAGTTATTTTGGCTTTAGCGGCTTCCTCGGCTGTGGTGTCCTGGTTCGGTTCGGAGTAGGCTTTTGGCATTGTCATCATCCTCCTCGGATTCAGTTTTCATCAGCGTGCGGAGGTTCTCTGGTCTCAGTTCGGTCCACGGCTTGGATTTGCATGCGACACTCAATTCACATCGGTGTATGGTGTGGTCCTGGTTCAGATTTTGGATCACCTTCACATATGGTGTAGGCTTCGTCCTCCCTAGAGCACAATCGGCGTCGACGACATCCATAGACGGCTTGGACCCCGGTGTTGACTCTGAGTGTCCGGAGGGGGGAGGATCATGTTCTTTGATTTTGATTTTGAAGGCTGTGTTGTGGTGGCGATATGGTCTGGTGATGATATTGGTCTTATTGCCGCTGAACCTCTCCCAATACCCACGTGGGATACTACCGCTATGGGGGTGGTGGGAATGAAGTTAATCTATGTTTCTAGAATGTAAAATGGCTCGTGAATGCTTCTAGATTTGATGAATCCTTTTAATGCATGGAATCCTTTGTGTGGCGTGTTAGATTTTTGTTTTATTTTCTCATGCTTTCTTCTAGAATTTGTTTCAAATGAATAATTAGAGTAGGATTACCTCACCATTCATGGCTATTTAGAATAGGAATATTGAGAGGGTATGCCATAGAAATTGGTACTGGGCCCATAAATTTCTATATGAGACAGTTTGCTGAGCAGTCACGCACAGGTGGTTATGCCATATTGACGTTGATACTGGGGTGGGGTATCTTTGTGGAGTCTGTTCTGGGATGAATAAAACACAGGGGCATTGCTTTTTTATTTCTTGAAGTCATGTGAGGTTTCTCACCTTTTCTCTTAAAAGGGGGATTATCCAAAAATCAATAAAAATTTCGGTCTTCGCCACTTCTCAACGATGCGCTGGCTTCTTCCACTTTCATCTTAGATTGAACTTCGATTTCCATATGCAGAGGGATAATCCGACTATGGTGGTTTGGGTAAGTTTTCCCGCTCTCCTACTCCCCTTCCAAACCCCATCAATTTTATTCCCGCTCGGGAATATGGTTGGTTGATATTTGTGTTCTGATTCCAACACTGAAGCATTGTGCCATCCTGTTTTCCCCTGTATCTGTGTGGAGGTGGTCGTATCCAAGCCACCAGTGGATTTGGTGTGGATTTCCGATGGACAGGAATTTCGGTGGAGGCAGGTGGTTCAGTTTGAATCGTGGGAGTATTTTTGTACATCTTGCAATCTACTTGGACATTTAGTATCGATCTGTTGTAGTGGGTCTCTCAATAGGAAGGTGACGGAGCTGCAGTTTGATAAATTTGGCCTAAGTGATGGCTCTGCTGTGGATCACCTGAAGCCACATGGGAAGGACTCCCTTGAGGGACCAATGCAGAAGGACCAAGGAGTGATTCCCCAGTCCCGAACAGTGACTGTCATGAGTCATGGTGGCACTGGCGAGGGATCTTGTCCAGTGAGTTTAAGTGATGTTGGTATGCAGAAAAATCCTTTGGGGCTACCTCTGGAGCCAAAGGACAGTGATATTTTTTCCAGGCTGATGTGGGATCTGAGGGCTATCACTCCTCCTGGAGTGCGACCAGGATTGAGGGGAGATGATAATAGAACTTGCAATGGTTCTGATGTTTCTCTTCAGGCTGTCGGGGATGTTCGAGATACTCCTATGGTGCTTGAGGGATCTCCTATTGTGTAAGGCCCTCAAAAGGAAGATGAAAATTCGGATATGCAGGTAGCTTTGGATGGATAGGTTGGGGAATCTTTGTAGGGAAAGCAGGTCTTAGGTTCCTTTATTGTCACAGGTGTGCATGGGACAAATGATGCATCCACTGCAGCTCTAGACATAGGTTAAATGGTTGATATGGTGAACCAAGTAGTTGAATTTGCTGAGAATAATGATATAGAGAGGGACAAACCTGTTAAGGGTGTGCAAGGATGTGATTCACTGGAGTAAAATAGTGGGTGGGTGAATTTTTCAACTAGGTTACAGACACACCTTGAGAAGCAGACAGACCGGATTGAACTTGGGAACTATTTTGCGGGTCTGGTGAATGATGAAGTGGAACCGGTCCCGGATCGGGCTGTGTTGGTGACTTCTCAAGCTACCTCATCTCCTAGCCGGGTGTCGATTGAAGCTACTGATGAACTGGATGAGAGTAGGCTTCTGATTTTGGGAAAGAAGTGTACTCAAAGTGACAGTAGGAATGGCCAGTTGCAAGAGCAGGCTGCTGGAAACTGTTTTCTGGAATTAAAGATTGGGAGGCATGGTGATAAGGAGCATATGGAGCATTCACACTTTTTATTAATGGTTGATGTTAACAATCACTATGAGCAAGAACATGGGATTCATGATGGTTACCAGAAGGTGGATATCCCTGGAAATTGGGGGGATATCTCTGATAGTGACAAGGAGAATGCTGGAGGCAGGGTGCAGACCTCTTATGGTGACATTGTTCAGGGTGGAAGGAAGATTGTGTTAGGGAAGGAAGAATCTATGACCGCTCCACCAAAAAGAAGGCAAAGGAAAGACTATTCTAGTATACCGAAGTCGATGCCCACCTGGTCCTCTGTCCGCAAAGGGAAAGGTGCGCTGCCCTTTGAGGAGTTTTTATATTGGGAAAAATTGAATCTCAGAAGGAAGTATGTTAAGATGTTGAATCAATATGACATCTCAGAATGGGAGTCGGCCACTATGGATGAATCAAACGGTTATGGAGATGGTGACGGGTATGGAACTTATGATATGTTGTTGTTTTCTATGTTCTATGTTGCTTGCTCGTTGTACTTTTCCTTTATTTTAATAAATGGTCAACGAATTTGCCTATGACTAAGATTTCTGGTAATAAAACTGTCCCTTATTCATATTAGTGCATTAATGAAATGAAAATTTCAAATAAATTTTTTTAGAAGTCTCAACCCCATTATTGTAACCTACTCCTTATAGTGCACCTTTTTAAACCATTAAATCAATTTTGTTCTAGTGTAGCATAATCAATTACATAGGGGTAAAATGGTATCTTTTTCTACCTAGGGTTCATACATATCCTTCAAAAATTACACAATATCTTGCATGATACAATTCGATTAGAATAATATGATAATTATCTATTTAGAATCGGGGTTGCTGAAAAACATTATTGATGATCTTACTCTCAATCCTACAAGATAAAAAAATTATATTAATACATATTCCTATTATTTAATATCATTTTACCTGAAAAAATGTAATGACTAGTTTGAATGGATCATAAAATATGGATATAGATGATGGTATATTTTTAAATTTTACCTACAGTCTCACTTCAATAAATAATTATGCTTCATCGTTTTTTATACACATGTTATGGATTCAGTGATTGTTTTTCAAAATATTTATCAATATTAGCTTCTCAAAATCTCCCCCAAATAATCCCAATTATTTAAGAATAACTAAATAATATATAATTGATTCAATTATTTAAATAATTTATAGGTATGTATTCAAGGGAATTCCTATAACAAATTTGGAATAAATTATTAATTCTTATGTTAAGAAAAATATCATTTCATGTAAGTATAAGCACAAGTTCAAGTTATATTTTCATCCTCATTTAACTATTTCATATATTAAAATAAAAAAACTACCCTTCCTCATATATAATTGTTAAATAATAACCACTTGAGAAGTACATTGTAGTATGGATCCCAACAAAGTTATTATAATTACTATAGAGAAAATACTCTTTCCACATTCACTATTATAATAACTGAAACTGAATGATGTCTCTACAAATGTTCAAGTTCTGTCTTTCGACATATGATGTTATAAAAATTATTATTGAAATTTGATTTTCTTTTCAGTTATTATAATTATAATGAAAAACTATAGTTTTAGTATCAACCATATTCAAGTGTCTTTCTGACATAATATTTGTAAAATAAAAGATAATGGAGTGACATTGATGTAATGTCACGAGGAAAGAAAGAAATAAATCCTATATAAATGTTATAAAAAATTAATTCCTATAAGTGATTAGATATTATCAGTAAATAAAATATGTTGAACTATTTAAAAAAACAAATTAAAATGAAAGAATTTTTATGAATGTCCATTAATATCTCCATAAACCAATTTTTAATCAATACTAAATTTGGATCAATCCACGATCACAAAGACCTTTCCCTTACATGAAGTATAAAAACCATGTTTTTACATCCTCAAATTTATATGTGAATTGTGTGAGTAAGAAATTTTTTAGGAAGTCACCAAAAAAATCCCTTAAATATTCCACATTTAACCAGCATGAGTGCTTTTACAACATCAAATTAAATTACCTGACACCCATCCTATATAAACAAAATCTTTGATCAAATAACATGAGTAATATCAACCAAAAGGAATCGTAGAATGATAATTAAAACACCTCAATAAATAATACATATCAATAAGCAGATGATGAAAATTGAGATTTTAAATAACAGGTGGTGGGGAGACTGTTCTATATATATCATCACATTAAATAACATAAAAATAACTAAATAAATAAATGGAATAATATAAATCATAATGAATTGATGTTAATTGATAACCATAAAAAAGTGATAATATCAACATGATTTAATATAATAGAACCCCCCTCCAATATATGTATAATAAAAATGATTTGTTCTATCAACGATCATATATAAAATAAACTTAAGGAAATATATGTGAGATGAAAATATAAAATTCATATCCCTATTGAGAATAGTCTCCCAAATCCTCATAATGATACTCTATCTTGATCTCCTATACAACATAACAACTTAATGTAAATATCAAATACCTTCACACACACTACGACTTCCATAAATTTTATGACAAATAATCTCAATAGGGAACCACCAAACAAATTCCTTATATATGTGAAAATATGTAATGTGTGTATGAATAAAAATAAATTACTACACATAATCATACACGCCAAGTCATTCTGTGGCAATAGATACATCATCATTCATGACCTCACCCATTTAATCCAATTTCATTTTTAGAGTTCATATCATAATGCAACCAGGCTATGAATCTACCACATAGAGTTAGGACATTCAATAGGCCTCAACCACTACCCTCTCACTTTGGTAAGGGTCTTATACCACATATCGATCTCATGTGTTTTCACATACCACCACCCACTCAAATAGGGTGAGGTTATGTATAATATATCAAATCAACCACAAGCCTATCACTCAGGGTGATGAAACATCACACATCTCAGACACCTCATTACCATAAGTGTGGGGTCACACGTCACATCTTGACCACCAACCCAATACATAGGGTGAGGATTGACATTGTATATCTATCATGACCCCAATAAAATAGGCTGAAGTAATGCATCACATCCAAACCAAAAAATTATCACCCATGGTGGGGTCCCACATAACATCTTTACCAAAACCCAATAACTCAAAGATAGGTTATACATAACATCTTGAAAACCTATTTAACATTTCACGAGTGGTCAAAAATCAAATATCAAACAATGGACTATAAATCTACATTGTTTCCAATAACAAATTTAAACCACCACCCAATCCATGGATGCTTCAAAATTAAAATTTTTAATAAAACCAAAATAAACACAACTAGAAATAAATAATAGATATGGGAGAGAATGTTATACAGAAAACATGAATCCCCTCAAACCCATGTAACACAGTAAACAAAAAGATTAAGAATGCATGAATATACCATTAACCATAATATGGGATACGTTTAATGGTGATAAGATCATCCTCCATGATTCCTCTCTCCATCAGGAATAATAAATAACTCATGAAGAGGAATGGATTTTAAATTTTAGATTCTATAAATAATATACCATTTTCAATCCTATTTTAATTATTATAGTTCAATATAATGTGGTAATCTTACTCTCACTCAAATAAGAAATATCTATGACACATACAAAGGTCGATCCCCTAAATCATTACAGGGGATGTAGAATCAAATTAATATCCCTAAAAAAAGAATGAAATGATGGATACAATGAAAGACTCATGAGATTACCAGATGATTCCACCACTATGAATAAATACTTGATAATAAGATCCATCCAAATTATGTTTCAAACCTTGATAGAGCGTATTCCATTTAACCCGGACCCATATCTCACATCTGTTGATTAAAGTATAATCACTTGTGAGAAATATGGAAGAAGGGATCATGCAGTGATTTAGAAAAACCATTTCAATTAGATTTCATAAATATATAATACAATAGGTCCATTAATTTGGTATGGAAGAACTAGAGGTCCAGATAAATATCCATGTGAGTGATGAAATTGAGAGTGTCCTATAGGCCCAAACAGTCTGTAGAAATGAAAATAATATTGAAATACACCAAATCATGTGCTTGAACCAAGAAATTCTAGATAAATTAGAGAAATTTATCCAAAAAATTAGAAATTACATGTTAAACATTATGGAATCAATGAGTTTTCTAGAAATATGTGACCAAGTCACTCTTGAATAATTGGTGAAACATGGTATCAACGGTTTCATAAATAAAACATTTGAATTGTTTATTCCACATGAATTATGATCCAGTATTTTTTTTGATCAGATGGAATATATAATTTATCAATACTCTAAAAAGGGAAATTCAGTTTTGGGGAAATATCCATTCACCATGTTCTGTCTCAGAACCATTCCAAAATTTTGGGGGACAGATCTTATTGTGGGACCTGATAGAGGTTAGATTTATAGAAGGGGATAATTTGATGAATCATAGATATGAACCATTAGAAAAATTAATGTTGATAAATAGATATATTTTTACCTATTAAGAAAAAAATAATGAATTTTATATGAGAGTGTGATTTTCTGAGAATAATTTCTTGAATAAGGATCTCTGGAATGTAAAGGTGGTGAGTGGCCTAATGTTTCATCTAGAAAGATAAATAACCACACACTATAACATCATATGATGTCACAATTAACATATTTAAAATCACCCCTCACTCAAGGAGAGGTCCCAATTCGTCTCTTGTCATTATATATCACTTCATAATTATGGTGAAGACACACATCAATATTCTTGAATCATTATACACAACCCTAGTCACGGAACAAAAAAAATCAACGTTCATCGCAACATAAGAGATTACCTCAAAACACATATCATCATCCTCTTCCAAGACTGTTCACATTGTTCTGAGTGATAAACCTCATAGATATAGCTACAGAACAAACCATTATATTTTTCAAACACTTCAAGCTAAACCAGCTACAACCTGAATCATTGATCACATTGATCTTCACCTTTGGATGACACCCCCCTTGAAACTCATCAAATATATAAGGAACTATTAAACCAAACACATGGTCCTAGTTACTTTTTTATATCCAAATAACACTATATGTTGTCACTAATCCCCCACACAAATTATCATATATCCGTTTAACTAAGACTCAAAACCACTAAGGGCTGTCAAATAATCACTTCCAAGGATAATCTCATCGTATATGAAACATTATTCAATTTAAGATGTTTCCATTCCATATGGATTAAAAATCCAAAAGATACATCATGAAAAACCTCGTTCAAGGACATCCTCTAATCAACACTCATAAAAAAGACCAAAATAGAGGAAAAATGATAACCCCCTTATAGTGTAAGACATTTTATAATAAAAAAAATCTAAAAGAGGCACTATTACAATTATATCCCAAATATCTGCCAGTAAACAAATATAGAGGAGTTTTAGGATCTATAATAAATTTCGGACCTTTTTAACCAACCATACCCAAATCACAAAAAATAAAATAATCACAATAGAATTCTCCCATCTCACAAGATACTATAATAAATATCATCTAAACACAATCTAGGTTATTCATCACTAACTATCTAATTTCCCCTCATGATGGATTTTATTATAGATTATTTAAAAATTCAAGTCATGGAGGAATAAACTATGTGCCTCTCCAAATATTACCAACGATGTGCAATGCACTTAATTCCCACCAACAATGGCATGCCATTTACAGAAATACACTCATTGATTGAAACCCAAACTTTTTAGAAAAATATGACTATGAAAACTAGAAACATGGGTTCACAACATAGATAAACACTTGAAATATTATGCTATATTATGGTAATCACATTCCATATGATTAAATAAGATAACATAATCAATATTGTTGCTTGGCTTTTTCTTTTTCTCTTAGAATTAAATAATCAGGAAAACATGCCCAAAGAATAGGTTTATGATAAAAAATTAATAAAAGAAAAACTTAATGATAAAAAATATAGGTATTACATTATTATTTTTTTATCAATTCCTCCAACATTATAATACATATTTATCCACTAAGATATATTGATCAAGGTGAAATTAGAGCAAAGAGGGATAGGGATAAATCAAGTGGAGATTGGTTTGGGAACTAGGGGTTTTGTGGTTAAAAAGGGAGAGTAGAATCATTATTTAAATAATCAAAAAAATATGAAACAAAAAAATATTACACAGTGGTTTGAATATGTACAATGTGGAATAGTTATAACACTATGGGATCATTACGATATGGCCAATAGTTTATTTTGGTAATGATATCCCAAATTAAGTACATGGAATGTCCCAACCGCCCACTATAGCATAGTCAAGTCCCATAAGGCTCAAAAATGCTGATGGAAGAAGCCTGATACATCTTCGAATTGCCCACCATGATAAAACCCCTATTCATTAGGTTAGAATTCATTAATAAGAAAAAAAATCACATATAGTGTAAATCCATGACTACTATGTGGTTTTAACAGATTCTAGAAAATATAATCTTACACATCACATCATGATGAAATTTTATAGTGTATTGATAATTCATATAACTCCCAATGATAATATCACATGTATCTTCTCCACACAACAACATTCCATCATTATAACATTATTAGACAACTATAAAAAAATCCTCTGATCTCAACGTCTATGTTCAACAGTGCTCTCTCGATACGCATGAAAACCATAAAGTGACCCTATTATGAATAAAACATAGTTTAATGATGTTTAAACTTTTTATTACATGATCTAAACCTCATTTAAAAACAATCACTACCCCTTCTTAAAAAAATTAAAATTCTCTTTGAAAATAACGACTCTAAATTGGTGGGTTTTTTAAATTTTAACCTCATAGAGATTGTAATATCTATGAGGGATCCTAAATAATTAGGTATATTGTATTACACTTGATAAAAAAAATTCCATCATTTGGTCCTAACACTACACTACATTGTTTTCTAAAAACAATCATACCATTCCACAAACAAAATATTTTTTCCAAAACCCCCTAATAATATTATTTACATGACTCAATCATTAAAAATTGATATATCTTATAAAAATCAAATATACCCAATGACTATCTCAAAAATATGTTCCATCATTCTCTGACACAAACCATGTTTCACCGTAACCTGAATCGTATGGTTTAGGTCAAAGGTACCATAAGGTTTCATGCATGCCTCCCTATACACTTGAGGCTTCTGACTAGTGGTGAGGACCTAAGAAGCTGAGTGGGTGGAATATCGAATTCTTATTAGATAAACATAAGATTAATGAAATATTTGAAATAAAATAAATGAAATAAATTACATAAGATACAATTGAGAATAAAATAAAGATATAATCACATTTTATATTCATAATTTTATACAAATTATATAAAATTTATTCAAAAGGTTTCTACACAAGTGGTGGTTCTATATAATAAATATCTGAATGAAAATATAAATATGAGGTATGGAAAATAAATCATCATGATGTAACTCTCAAAATTGAATAAATTCATCACACACCACCTGCTAAATAGCATATTGAAGGGAACTTTCTCATATATTGAACTTAGACCATAATATCTAAATTTACACTGAGGTGACTATATAAAATTTTCGTATAATAGTATTATTAATCCAATAACATATATGAAAAATAATTGAATCAGTTATATAAAACATTATGTGAATATTTAAAATAAAAAAATAATTAATTACACAACCTAAAGGGTCATTATGAACTAACCAGGCTTTTACAAACCCATAAAATTCTATTCATGACTAAATAATGGAAGGATAATTCATAACCTGTTACCACATGTCCTCTATAATCTTATTTATTCTTAATAAATGGGTACTCACATAATCTTACCCCAAAACAACCATCTACATAATTGTATAATTGATCACCACAATAAGACAAAACCACATCACTCATATACACAGATAACCCTACTAGTAATACTTGTAAAAGGAAAACGTTGAAAAATTTGAAGGAATAAAAGTCACACTCTGCCTTTAAGGGACCAAATATAATTATACAGACCTCACCAAATACATTGATACTCAAAAGAAGATCTCTTGTAGGGATACAAATGCACCCATAAGGAAATCACAACATAAAATTCCATATAAGTGTTATATCATTGTAATGACTTCCTACCTCAATCATTATGATGAAAAATTTACACTAATCATATCCCAAAATAATTATGAATAAGTGTTTCAATAAATCATCACTATTAAACTCATAGTATCATTTAAAATAGAAAATTTAAATAACACAAAGAAATGATTTTTGGAATGTGTGTGGTTATAAATACCATTAGAAATCAATCTGATCGAATAAAACATTGATCTGATAAAAAATGATCTTATAGAAGATCCCCATATACAAATCACTTCATTTTCAACAAAAATTTTTTTTTGGATGTGATGGGGAAGGATACAAGAGGCTTCTGGGTGAGTATTCTATTTTAAAATGCCTAAAAAATTTGAATGAATAGTTCACAGAATGAACCAATTGTCCTCAACATGAAAGTGTTTTTGAATCACCCCATGATTCTTCAAACAATGTTCTACAACATGAATCCATAGTTAATTTTTTGATCCTATTTTATTATAGCCTCCAGACTATAACCCTTACACTTCATCCATACTAACCACCGAAACCACTTCCAGCAACTCTAATAATCGAGACTTATAAAAAGTACACTATATTATTGATATTATTATCTATAATACACCTTTAATTTGAATTTATGTTATAAAAACCAAATATAATGGTTTCTATACAAAAAGATGTGTCTCTAGTGGTCTCCAATGAAAAAAATGACTGATAATTCCAAACATACAACTTCAACTTCCTAGACTCTCCCAATAGATTTTTGTTCTTTGACAACACCTAAATTCAATAATACACACTAGATACTCCACAAAATACATTTCTATCCCAACTTTATCTCTATAACTATGATTCTCCCCATGATTCTCTGATTAAATATGGTCAGGAGCTATGTTCTATTCTATTATCTATGAAACAAATCATGATTCACTATATGAATCACCTTGTGACCACATTACACCACAAGAAAAACCTTTTAAATGGTCAATGCCTCACACCATTAATTTTTATCAATATTTCACACTAAGTCCCTTATAATAGATACCTGTTGACGGGTATCTCTCATTCATCAATAATTCATGTTCTATTTCAAAAACATTTTATTATAAACTACCTCTACCTAAATTGGATAACATTTCAGACCCCCGGTAGATCCAACTCCAATCCCACATTCATATATATATTAGAAATATTACTGTATGAAATACCCTAAAACCTTGTCGAATGCCCCATCATTCTCCCTCAAACTACCCAATCCTTTAGGCGTAACCACTTAAACCTCATATGAAATAATCTCTTCACATACCCATAACACCATAACCCCTGATGGTTCCCGATTCATTTGATATGCATTTTGGGATAATGGAAATCTCAGTTTTTGTCAGATTCAATGTATAATTGTTTTATTCCTGTAGATGTAAATGTAGTGAAAAATATAATTTTTCAATATAATATTCGAAAATATGGCCTCCATAACTAAAATAATTTCATTTCATATAAAAATAATAGTTGAATTAATAAAATGAAAAAATACCACAATATTGAGTTCTTTCTTTGATTCATGTGTTGATCCTTTAAAGACTATTTAGTATTTGTTTCATTATGATGTTGAGTAATCATAGTAGAGGAACTCTATTTTGGATCCACATATCCTCCAATGATCCCAATAATATAACTATTGGTTCTTCGGGTGTTGGTGAAGTGATAACATTTTTCATAATTTGGGTTATTGATTGAAACCATGATCCCATCAGTCTAAATGAATCATCTTGTGATGACACTAGCTTATGAGAAATTCACGAATTTAGAATATAATAATTTTGAGAGAAACAACTTTGGATGTTACTTATTAAGAACAAATTCTCTAGGGAGGAAAATATTTTGTGCAATGACTATTATGTCCTAATTCTAGAAATATTCTATTTATAAAACTACTATCAGGGTTACATATAAATTAATTTCAGAAAGTGTGTTAATAATATTTTAATCCCAAAAGGAACCAAATTATAGGTAGTGAAATATTATCATTATTTTATTGAATGGAATGATCTAATAGGATCAATGATAAATAATATTTTACGGTCCTGAAAATTAATAATTATCACAAGACATAGTCTTATATTTTTCACCCTTCGTGACATTTATCAGATACCCAAAAAAAATTTATTTTTAAAATATTTATTCATATCATAAACATATAAATAGTCTAGTTATAACACCCCAATATTTCAAAGTATGTTATTTCTTCAAAATAATTCAATAACTTGCACTACATGCAACACCGAGTTCAAGCGCACCACATCTAACCAAACTAGCCGTTCAAAAGCGGTTATAAATAGTAATAACTAAATTTTGAACTATATATAATCATTATAATTTTAAAATCCATATTATGAGTTTCTTATACATAATGTAATAACTAATTGATTTTTTCAAATAAAAGAAGTATTTTTCAAAAAATGCACTTTTACAGCCTTTTAATGGTGAACCCTTTTTAAATCCAATATTTGAAACTTTAATATAATAAATTTGACAAAATAAACTTCTTCTTTAGAATTGGGACATAATAATTTAGTTTCAATAAATTTTTGGTATTTTTCTGATAACGTTCATATTTGGGTAAATAGTGAAAAATACTATATTTTAACTGAAAAGAACTTTTTTTTAAAAAATAATCTATATTGTTAAATTATAGATTATAATGGTTTGTAAGTTTAAATAGATTATGTTTTTACCATTTAATCCAAGTAATTTCACTTTGAGATTAGACATAAAGAAGTGTCAATCATTTGATAGATATTGTTTCTTAAAAATACGCCTTTTGGTTTTGTCAACCGAAATTAATTTTAAATTTTTAAATGACACTTATATGTTTTTAATTTGGTAAAATAGACTTCATTTTTGGATTCGGAATATCAAAGTTATCCTACGGTGAATTTTTGGTGTTTTTCTGAAAACGTTCAATTTTTGATGAATAGTGAAAAAACATTGAGTTATTGTTTAAAAACAACTTTTTATTTAAATAATTATTTATTTTATTTAAATTTATTTTAGGTCAAAATAGATACATAATACTTATATAAGTTCAATGTAATTTATTGGAGTCAGTTTATAATAATTTTAGATATATAAAAGTTTTATTGAACTTTTCACCGTCTTTTACACACCTCATATGAGAATTTGCAGATTTACATAAATCATAATTTTACCGCTTCTGTGAGTTGAATTTAAAAAATTTGAGAGACACGGTTAATATCAAGGAGTAAAATGTGGTTCAATAAGATAAAAATAATTTTTGGTGAATAGTAACTTTTTACTTTTATTTACCACGACTAAAAGTAAATAGGGTAATTAAGGGTAAAAATGATATTAATATTACCCTAACACATGTTCTAATTCTATTGGACAAGTATATATCGACCAAAAACAACCTTAGGAATAAACTATTATCATTTAGGTCCACTTGGATTAGATTAGGACATTTATTATTATTTAATTCAAAGAAGAGTTAAAAGAGTTAAAATCAAAGTTTAATAACTAAAACATTTTCAATATAAGGTTATTCATAAGATAAATTAGATTATAAATATTAATTAGAAAGATAAAAATATTTACTACATCATTTTATTTTATTTATAATTTTTATACATTAAATAAATAAATTTATTTAGGACACAATGATGATGCAATAATTACCTTATTCATGAAAGAATCAAATAAATGGTATTATAAATATTAAAATAAATATAATATCAAAGTTTTTATGAAATACAAGAATCTTATAGGTGAATATTACATGATAGGGATGATTCAATGTATCTTTTTCTAAGTTATAAAATTTTTATGACTTTCACAAAAACAAAATACCAAATAGTGTCAAAATTGACATAAATTAATATTTAAAACAAATACTATATTAATGGTTGATATAATATTCTTAAAAATGTAATGTTCGGAAAAAGTGATTAAATAATATTATATATGTCATTAATGAGGAACTTGAGGTTCTCTTGGATGTTTAGAGTAAGTTTATTAATCATATAGTGTAAGAATACAAGAAGACACGGTAAAAGTTAAACTATTTAACTAAGAGTTAAATCTATAGGTTATGGTTAATATGGTGACCTAAATCTGTCTAAAACCTATTTTTTGAGAAGTTTTCGACCCACCCCTATATTATCCTTTAAATAATTTATTTTTGAGCAATTAGAAAACGAAAATTTATTTATTATAAAATAATATTTTATTTTTTTCATAAGGTGGCCCTCACCCCTCTTATAAAACGGCGCTCCCCCTTCACTCTAATTCACACCTTCTAAGCCATTTGGCTCAGACAAACCCTTCCAAATATCTTTGCAACTATCCTAACTTCATTCTAGTGGCCTTAATTTGGTCATAAATCCATCCTATGGAGACCTTTTGATCAAATTAAAAGGAAGAACCCGAAGAAGAGGTAATGATTTCACCACTCTCTTTCAAGTTCTCGTATTCTTCCAATTACTCTTTCTTTTTTTTAAATTATAAAATAATAACTATCATATCTTATATATACTATGATTTTATTATAAATATGGAACAACTATATTCATTATCCTAACCATCTTATGAATGATAATGTCACCACGCGTGTGTACGTACGGCTTACCGTCTCCACGTCGTGGTTTAATTTGTTATTCGACACTATGTTATTTGGATGGATATAATGATGAGTAATATGTATATAAATAATGAAAATAACATTATAATGTATCTTTAAAATTAATGTACCATCCAATTCCACTACTGTATGGATATGATATTGTCGCTCGTGCGTACGTACGGATTACCGTCTCCACGACGCGATGGGATACATTTCCACATTCACCATTCATCGAGGATTATAAAAATATATATATTACTAATAAGTATATAACATATAAAATAATAATGATACTATAGATATATGCACATATATATATATATATAAACTTATATATATCTTATTCACTAGGTTCTGTTCAATACGAGATGAAAACGGAAACAACGTTTATGCATACGTACGGACTACCGTCCCATAAACGGTGTTTTTCATTTCATATATATGTCTATTATACATATTTATATTCTAAATATATATGATATATAAATCATGTTTTATATTCTGTAATTACTTAAATATTTATCTAAGTGATACAATCAAGAGTAACAAGTTAAAACACCTATGATAAAGAAAGCGATTATTACCCCAAATGTTAATTTAACATGGAAATTATTATTAAATGGGTAGTATAATGTAATAAATGAATCACGTATGATATCATAAATATTAATATGGTTCTGGTATTCTTTGATAACATACTATGATCTTCATACTCGAGGTTAAACGTACCCTCGACTAAAGGAATGTGCAAGGTAAGGGGTTTTCATCTCACTCCTTATTCCCGTGAGATTCGTTCTATATTTCCACTATTACCTTTTGTGTGGTTTATGTACTGCCCATAATTGGATTCTTTGTGTAATACACTTTAAGTGTATTTACATATTTATTGTATGATACCTCTTTCATGGGGTGTATTTTTCGTATATTACCAAATTGTTAAGGGTTAATTTCACAATCTCTTTATTATCTAAGGTTGTTTTTACGTAAGTATCTACTGGGACGTATTTATTATCCATATCCATGATTCATAAAATAGTTTTAAATGGGATTATTTTAAGGGAATTTTTATTCAAACATCATTTTAAATGTTTTAATTATTTATTATTCTAAACCATTCTCATTAATGTCCATGTTTTTAAAATGGTTTTAAGGATTTATTTAAAGGGGCATGAATGTTTTAAAATTACTTTCAAAAGTTTCAAAGTGGTATAGGAAACTTTGATCCAAAAATTTATTTATATGTCTTATTTTCTAAATTGTGGGACTTTTAAATGTTTTCATGAAAAAGGGATATTTCTTTTGAAGACTTTTACAAATCATTTTCATCTATGTCAAAATCTTTTAATGGATTTTAAACTTGTTTGAAGTTGATTTATTATGATACAAATCTTCCATATTGTGGTGAAGATTTTGTGATATGTTTGAATGTGGATGTGTTATTTTTATACGATTCATGGTTTATGGGTAAATTATTGACATTTCATATGCCAGTTTTAATACGAATGTTTATGTTATGTTTAAACCTTTTCATATGAGAAATGCATTGGACTTATTAAGTGACGGGTGGAGCCCGCTATAGCTCCTCGATGCATCGGTAGGTCTCATGAGACAAACTAGTGTCTTGTCACATGGCCTTGACAAAATCTTATCTGTAGTATTGGCACAAGGCCTTGACTCTGTGGTTATTATAGTCTGGCATTATGCATTCCATCATTATGAAAGTGGTTATTGATGTTGCATGTGATTATTCGACTAGTAGAATATCCATGTGAATAAGTAAATGGAATTATTTAATTTTATTTTTTCCATATTATGCTAAATTTCAAATTTAAAAGGCTTTTGTTGTAGTTATACATTGATTTAAATATTTATTCTTATTTATGAATGTTTCTGATGTATTGCTTACCCTTACTGAGCGTTTGAGCTCACCCCTTTCTGTGTTTTATTTTTCCCAGGATTCCAAGAAGTGTATTATGATTGATATGCAGGGTTAAGCCAAAGTAATAATGGAGTCCATAAAGGATTATTTATGTTGCTTTGTATGTTATAATTTGTAATGTAACATTCATGTATTTAATCTATTTTCCAAGACTACGAAACTGATCGGTTATTTGGGACTTCATTCCTTGTAATCATGCCAATGTATTAAAATAATGCACCGAATATTGGTAACTTGGGTCGGGGTGTTACACTAGTCATAAAATGTATAATAAACATTTTTTTAATATTCACATACCATTTAGAATTTGTATATAATAAATATTTATAGAGGTATTATGGAATGAAATATAATTAAATATTATATATTCCTAAAATGATGTAATTTCTTTGAAAGAAATTTTTTTTAATTTATATTCATTTAAATATTCCTATTTAATATTAACTATCATTTAAGTGAATAATATTTATTCCAATTGATAGAAATTGTTAGTATTTAACTAAAATCAATGGAAACGTAGTTTATGTAACCCTTTAAGCATCTTACCTATGGGAAATCATTACAAATGTAGTATGTATAATATTATATTCAAGAAATCGGTTAATTAAAAAATATATAAATAATGCATGTAAAAAAACACCACATATAAATTCTAAATATCTAATATAATCTATTTTTGTATCTCATCAAGTAGGGTTCATTATTGTTTCATCAATCATAATTCATGATATTCATTTCATTGGTTATCTATAATGAAAATTTCTACAACAACATGGAAAGGAATTTCTTTTGATGGTTTCATTCCAATCAAAGGTACGAGGTTTTAACATCCAGAACTGGAACAAAAAAATCAATCCATGAATTATTCATTATTTTTATACTGATGATGAATTATCAGATATATAATTCATAACATGAATTTACTATTTCACTATTTTGTAAATAAATCTATGTTCACATGTCATGAGATGTATTAAAATTATATTCAATTATTAGGTCATTTATAAAATATCATGTATTGGGATATCTAATAAATCTTAGACCAATGGAATTCTTATTTCTAGAATTTATTCACAATCCCAATTATTGGTGATCACTACAATTTAAATTCATGAGGTAATACCTCACCAACTTATGATCACTCACACATGACATTCAATAAATGATTCTTCATGTCATAGTTTATAATCCTGATTGTATGACTTATATTTAAGATATATTATAACATCATCTCAAATTAATTATTATATCAGAGAACAGATATAAACTATTTTCATATAGAAAATAACCTATGATATTATCACATTAATTTTATCTAAATGATATTTAATTATTTAATAATGTATATATTATTATTAATGTTCATGAATACATCAACTATCTAAATTCAAAAGCTATATGTTCATGAGAACCAACTCGAACAGTCTACAAAATTAACAAAATTTAATTGATAAGGAATTATTATTTATCACATGTTAACAATCATTTTTTAATTTATGGTTATAGATTTTATGAATACCTCATTGTTATCAATGTGGTTGATAATGAAACATTTATTTGTGGCAAAACTAGTTATTGTGACATCACTACCTTGAGAAAATAGCATAATTTTTTAGAGTTTTAGGTATCCACCCCTAATTCCCATTTTACAAACCAATTATTTCGATTATGTACATAGTCATTGATTATCATAATTTTGATAAAACTATTCCTTTTTTGTATAACCATAACATGAAATTGGTGTTTCTAAACTACTCCTTATTTTTCATCATAAACTGAAACATACTCATATAGTGTACATATTGAAAGTAATCAATGTAAAAAATTCATATTACATATCATCCTAGAGTCAAAATGATACTATATAAAATTGAAATAAATTATGATCTGTGTTCAAATATCTTTATAACTTTAATAACCACTTCTCTGGACACTGAGAATGTATCATGTTCGCCTTTTCAATTTATTTTTTTGACGGTTCCTATAATAGGTTGATGTTTTTTTTATTTGATCTATTTCATATTCACCAATAATGAATAATGAATCATTAATTTAAAAATTTTATATATGTCATTAAATGTTTTATAAATGCCAACTTCTAATGATTTTGAATCTATTTGAATCCCATTAATCTCCTCCAATTCCCATTCATGTTATACTATAATAAGTATATGTGAACATAAAATATATATTGAATTGATACAACATGTATTAATCTGTACATTGTTTGAAAATGTGACATGACTTGATTTGGTTGAATCATCATTATATTTATGAACATAATATTCCCTAGAAAACATTTTCTACTCATTATTATAATTAGAGAAATTCATTCCATAGTCTTAAGAAAGTGGTATGGCATTTTTTTCATATTTCAAAAACATACCTATCATGAAATATTATAGATCCCCTAATAAATAGTTTAAAACACATGTCCCTCCTTTGTTTCAAAATGAATATTCTGATTACTATGAATGATTTATTTATAAATTAATTTCTATAATCTGTATATATTTTTCAAATTTACTGATTTAACAAACCTTATTTTGTTATTCCTTATAGAAATATCCCCCAACACCTATTTTCAATCACTTCATTTAATCATATTCTGTAAAGTTTTCACTAATATTACGTTTCTTTGAAACATAATATCTTAATATTATGATCTCAGAAGTAATATTTGAAAAAGATGAGTAAAAATGGTTTTTTCAAGATGATTAATGTTTTAATTTTATAGTAAAAACCTTTGAAAATTCAATGATTCTTTATTGTTACAATATTTTACCATCCATGTACTATTTATCATGAATACAAATCATCTCATTTCATTGAAAAATTCAAAATATGGAGTCCCAAATGATGATATAATTAGTGAATTATATGACTATACCAATAACAATCAACCTTAGTATGTTGAAATTTACTACTTATTTTTTAGAATCTATATTATAAAATAATAATATCTATATCACCCAATATGGTGAACATAAAACTCCTATTTTTTGTGGATTCATTTTTTGAATGTGTGTCTAGAAATAAACCTTATACTATTCTTATTGGAGTCTAGTATTCCTATTCCAACACATGTGGATCCAAACCCTCCATCCATAAGGGTAAAGATCCTACAAATTTCCCTAAGGTTTTAACATTATTTTAGGGAAACAAACCTATTCCAGAGTAGATGTAAAAAAACAATTTTGGCTTTAGGATTTTTAACTGTGATTCCCCTATAGTCCGTCATTTATTTATAGATAAATTAAGATTATAAAAAATGGTTTTGAATAAAAACATGTGGTTTTGTATTAATAGAATATTATCATATTGAAATTTATATCATATATATTAGAATATAGATTTGTAATTTGTTTTTTTCCACTGTTATTTTCAAATAATTTTTTGACAAAATTGGGGATGATGTTCAGAAAATATAAGACTCGTCATTGAGCATACAATTACTACCACCATCATATTTATGTATATAAGGAAATGTGAGTTTAGAAATAACTTTACTCAACATTAATGATCAATTACTACATAGTTAATGTATTATGATAATACTAAATATATATTCATCTATCATCACCATGTAAACCAATTTCTTTCACTTTTCATTTCTAAAAATTCATAATGGAATCACACGATATAATTGAAGTTACCTTTTGTTTGACATTGAAATATTTATTTCTATAAATTTAAACTATCTATGGAATCATTATGTCATAAAGTTTTATCTATATGGTTATTATTCTAAAGCATAATTGTGTCATATACATCTATTTTTATCTACAAAATATCAAAATAGATTACTTGGTATATCATTAATTGTATTTTTACTATGAATAATCTTTATATGATTGATTTCATTTATATATTTATATTCCTTATTTATTGTAATCAATATATATTATTCAAGGTGTATTAAACCAATACTTCATTATAAAGTACTATAATTTTTTTTCTTCAAAAATTCATATTAATGACTTATTGTTCCTAACTAGAAACTATGGAAAAATATTTTAGAAACACTGACTATAAACATGAATAAAACCATTTTTTCAATAAGAACTAGTGTTCTCTACTTGGCTGACATATGAATCACCATTTCCCTTATCCTATTGTGTTTACTTCATATTCATTTATTTATTATTATTTCATTTATTTATATACATATATATTGTAATCATATTTTAATTTAATATGAATGTGGTGATTTGAAACAAGATGAATATACTTGAAATGAATGAAGGTTTTTACAAATTTAATTCATTTCAATATATTATATAGTTTCAATTATTTCTAAATAAGAATAAAATAACTATAGTTCATTATTCTTCCCCTAAAAATATTATGTCATTGATGAAATCCATAAATGATATATTCATTCCATAATATTCATTGTATCTTTATCATTGTCTTTCATGATTTTGACCATAATTAGAGTAGAAATGTAATCCTTATATTCTATGTGAACTGTAGACAACATATTATTGATGGAAATATCCCTTTAATATATCCATTCATGTAAAAATAAGGATATAAGATATGGTAATGATAAAATAATTAAGTTTATAGATAATTTATTATCCATGTGGAAGAACAATTTTTCTACTATTCAATATTCCTCAACTTTTTTAAACAATGGAAAATATATGGATTTCTATCATATAGCTTCAATTGATATAGATAATTTACAACATTATATGTATAATTACTTTAATTATATTTCTCATCAGATATAAAATGAGTTATTATGGGGTATACATCCATGTCCTTATGTTTTATCATCAAATATCCATACATTGTTGATAATATAAAACAAAATACATATAAATAAACTTCTACATTCCTATAGAATGATACCTTTTTATTTTTTGTAACATATAAGGGTGTCATAATAGCAAATTGAAACAGTAATACATAATATATTTTTTATACTAGTGAATTAGAAAAATTATAACGGCCAAGGATTTTCATACATGGTCATTACATTATTTTTATGAAATATTTATTAAATTACTCAAACAAACTACCTAATACAATATTATTTTTTAAAAATTTGGAACCCTAAAACACATTTTTCTAATTTAAATAAATTTATTCAATGTTTCATGCAAAGATCATACCTCTTTTAATTCCTATATAAAACCATTATATATAACCTCAGAAAAAACATATGAATAGGGTGAGATCAGATGCTTAGTAGGTGTAAACAATGGAGATATCAATCATAACATAACTATAACTTATAAGTTCAAAAAAACCATTTAATATAAAATCCTTTATATATTATATCATAATATTTTGTCACAGAATAAATCATATACGTTCATAAACAATCAATGAATATATTCCATAAAGGTATAACATATGACATGATATTGTGGCATACATATTTGAATAGAAAATCATTTCTATATTATTCGTAGATCATTTCTATGACCTTATTATTGGATTAATTCCTTTAAAATAACCATTTCACCCCTCATTCTAGCCGTATATTATTAAACTGGAATCAATTCCCCTGCATTTCCTATCTATCTCTTAGGATAAAAAAATTACCCACTGTATTAGAGGGATTTATATGTCCCACCCATCATGAAATTAAAATCATACATATGTGTTCCATAAGAACATAAATAAATTATTATATTAGAACCAATGAATACAAATGTTTTTCGTAAAAATAATTTCATCATAACACAAGCTCTGGAAAATAAATGGGGTTTACAAATATCATTTCATCATAAAAATAAACCTAACATAGAAATAATAGGGATATAATACTTGAAAATACACCCAATAAAGAATAATTAACATAAAATAATGTTATCATAAATGATAAAAATCATTGATAAGTATTTTCAAAATAATTCATGATTAAAATATCCTTTATCCATTGTTATGATTTACATTTATAAAACATAAATGAAATTTTAAAATAATTCCATTTCATTGAAAATATTTATGTATGATTATAAGGGACACATAAATTTATTAAACCTCATGGAATAAAAAAATAAGTTCATGATGTATAAGTTATAAAATATTACAATTTTTTATTTTATGGAAATTAAAAAAGTATCTCATCTTGAAAAAGACAAAAAAATCCTTTCGAATCATTTAGTAAAAATTCACACTTGAGTAAAAATGAAATTTTCTATTGTTGAAATAATAGAAAAAATATATTTTAAATAAACTTTTTGAAACATGGACATGGAAGATAAATGTTCCTCATATGATACATACATATAAACAATCTAAAATAATAAGGAAATTGTGAATTTAACTGTCAGCTTTGGTTTGATTTCCTTTGTACGTATCTCAACATAATATTCCCTAGAGAACTTTTATTAGACATCATAGTAGGGAAAATACAATTGTTTATTGGTGGGGACTATAACATATAAAAATTGTATAAGAATTTGGAGAAGATTAATTAGTAGGGTCTAATTGAGCTTGATAGCAAAAGTGATCTGAATAATTGAGGGATGAGTTTTCTATTAATACTTCATGTGAGGGGAAAAATTGGGAATTTATGAAAATATTAAATTATAACACAATATTTTTCATTAAAAATTTAATCAAATTTCCATGGATAATAATATAAAATAGTATAAAGTTTTAATACCATCATTAAATAGAATTTAGATGTGTTTTTGATTTATTTTAATCCATATATTCTTGATTTACCAATTAGTAAGTTTTTCATGACATTAATCATGGTAACCATTATTTTATTCATAAATGGTTAATAATGATGTTATAAATGGAAAAATAAATCAAAAATAGACATTTAATGATGTTTTTGACTACATTAAATTCACATGGTAGAATATATGAGTTTAATTAATTTTATATAATATATTTTTATTTTTAAAAAATAATCATTAATGTCAATTTTGAAACTATTATTTTCATTTGAGATCAAATATAACAAAAATAGAAGCACTAAAATATATTTCTATTAGTTTTCATTAATATGTCATATATTTGTATTATATTAATTTAAGACCTATGGTCTTTCAAATAATTTCAAAATTAATATATTTAAAATCATATATTTTATATTTATGATACTAAAATAAATAATGTATTTAGTATTTCACAATAATAATGTTATTATATATCATAAAAATAAATATAAATAATTAAAAACTGTTTATTTTTATAAAAATATAAATTTATATTCATTAATTTATTGATTTTATCCCTATGTGTACACATAAAAAATATTAAATACAAAGGGAGTGACTTTTTATTACTATATTTTATCTAAATAATATATTAGTAATTTGTTTTAAAAATTAGATATTAAATGAAACAAATTCTAGACTAAGGTGAAAATAGTCAATATTTTTAATAAAAAAATGGACACTTTTAGGTCATGGTTATGCCCTTATCATTTTGTTTTAACCCTTATTCAATCCTTTTATATATTATAGTGACAACATGTGTTTTTACTTTCGTGAAGGATAATATATTAAATAAAAAATTCCAAACGACACATAAATGGATCATCAATGAAATTTAAAGTGTTATACAAATAACTTAGAAAATTTTAATTTCTTTGAAAATTTTATATCATTTAATAAAATAATATTTATTTTTGAATATTAGTAATGCCAATTTTGATTGTACTCATTATATTGTACTTTTAAAAAGACCAACACACATAGATTAATTCAGAAAAAATAGTTCATTATATAATTAACAAATATTTGTATCTAATAATTTTTTGGTAATATTAATTATGTATAATTATATTTATTTATTTTTATAAAAATAATTTTATTATTAAAATAATAACTTCATATACATTTTTTTTAGAATTTAAGATAAATATTTCTTCATAAAAAATTGGAAATAAATTATCATAATGTAGATAACTCTTTTAGACTTCCAAATTAAATTTATGTTCACTGATATGTTCTTTTAAAATATATATTAAAAATATTATACTTATAAAAATTAAGATTGTGATATTTTTCTACATTCTATAATTTTAATAATATCTCAGTCATTTTCTAGAAAATTTTGATTTAATTCCACAAAATTCGTAATGTAGGGGTTATAAATGTAATTAATATCATCCTATACTTTTTTTCTATATTTTAGGCACATTTTGTAGTCCATATCATCTAATTTTTTAAACTAAATTAACTAATTTACCCTTTTTCATGGTAACAAAATTACAATCATTCTTATTCACATTCAAAAAAATCTAAAGATACAATTTTATTAATATTTTAAAAATATGATTCAGAATATTAATCTCATTTTTTCATTTTAAAATTACACAATTTTATAAAATTAATAAAAAATTACTCCAGCAGACGGGACAAAACAACGGGGTTTTAATGTAAAAAAATGTTGACATGTTCGGAATGTATTTTATATCTTATTTCAATGTGAAATACATTAAAATGTACTAAATTGGAATAAATAAAATAATATTTATCTAATTATACTTTTAAACCAATAAATAATATAACTTAACAATATAAATTATTTATATGAAAATGTTGTTTCAATTAAATTTTTTTATTTTTGACTATTCATCACAAAATCAAACATATCCAAAAAATACCCAAAAAAACAAATGTATATTTTCATATTTTACATTCATGATTTAGTTAATAACATTTATACCTACCAATAAAATTTCTAGGTTATAATTTTATTTTTTAAATAATTAAAATAATAAAATGGTGTTTGGAAGAAAATCATTGTTGTATGAACTGCAAGCTTAGTCGGTGCAACGTATAGAACAAGATTAACCAAATGTAGATTAAAATTATTGATATTATGGAGAGTATATTATTTAAAAATAAATTTTATAAAAACACTAGGATGTAACTTTCTACCACCCCTAAAATGAATCTCTCTATCAAAATTCATTTGTGTTATCAGAGGTTTTGATAATTAAATGATTATTTTTTTTAATACCATCATCTTAAAAAAATCATAAACTTCGATAAAAAATTGTTGGAAACTTAATGTTTATACAATGTGAATCATAACTACCTTTTTACATTATAGAACATATGTTTAATGTAAAAACATGTAAATGGAAGATAAATGTTACTATATATTTATGATTGAGAGTTAGAGAAAACGTTGATGGGAAAACATAATCAATAAAAAAGAAATAAAAAAGTGAAGGTATAAGGGATAATTTCATTCATTGTAAAAGAGATTATTAGGGAGAAATGTTTTTTATATAATTTCCTTATATTTTATTATTTTTCATGTGAATAAATACTTACTTGATTTCATTACATTCCATAAGAACAATATCATCCTTTCATTTTCTCATGAACTATATCCACTTTATCACATATTAAATGAAATGAAGTTTAATTTATTATTCCTAAATCATTATAAGATCATGAGATCTCATGATTTATAATTTATTCCATATTTATTAAAATCACATGTTATCTAGTATGCATAAATAACCATATGAAGAGATAATACTTTAATCTCTGTAACCTCATCCAAATTTCAACGTAAAAAAATTTCATAAATGTATTCCTTTATAATCCTAAAAAAATATTAAAATAAGAAATGATTGAAAAAGGTCACTAAAATTCCAAAAATAAACCTATCATTAATACAAAAAATAACATCACGTAGTTCTCAATTGTCTGACACCACACACATAAAGACTATTATCATTTATTCTCTTGAATTATGTTAATAACTTAAATTACCATAATCCATAGTGAAAACTTGCATGATTTAAAATTTAATGTCTTACCTCATACTAAATATATATAAATTCTATGAACTCTACACATTAAATTAATGTCCAATTTTCATCATATTAGTACTATAGACATTAACACTATTTGATATTTATTATCAGAATAAAAAATTTCATTATTTAATTATCCGAACAACAAGTACATATTAATGTTTTTCCTTCCATTAATCTATTGTTTCCCAAACATTTCACCTTACATACGCAAACACATTTCATGGTTACCAGTAACATTCAAAATATTCTTTCCAATATTTATGGAAAAACGTTTGTAGACCACTATATGGATGATTAATTATTCTGTAATACCATAAAAGTTCCTCTTTAACATTATTCTTTAATTCAATTTCATAAAAACATAATCATTTGGCCAATTCATTGTCTTAATCTACATTTCCAATAGTGATCACATGTGATTTCCTTTTTTTATGGATTTAATAGATTTGTGGTGTCGATCATCATTGTTATCTCTTAGATTTGGGAACTGATTTGCATAATTACCATTATTACTGCACTTGAATCATTGGAGTGGGCGTCTATTCTATTTACCCTCCCCTATATTTGAATAAGTAGATAATTTCATCCCATTAATTATTTATTCATTAATATATGACCTACATTTCGACACTTGAAACATTTATCAATCCCATTACGTCATTCTACACCATGATTCATTCCACACTTTGAAAATAAAGAAGAGATAATCTTATTTTCACAACTTGTTATATATTTTCCATTAAACTCTGTATTCTATTTCATTTAAAAACCATGAGATGAATATGTAATATCAATTTCCATTACCACCGTGATGGCCCTATGCAAAACCAATTAATATATACTGAAGTTTCTTATAGACATAATTCATATTCTATGGGGTTAAATACATATACCTTCTTTATATTCATTACTATAGTTGACCACTATTCTACTTCACCTTCTAAATGATAAAAACCCAAATAAATTTTTATCATCTGAACACTAAAGGATATAAAATACCTTTTTAGTGTTACTGATCCACTGCTCAGTAAAAATTGTATCAGAAGTCCCACTGAATGAAGTTGGAAATTCCCCATAAAAGACACGACATAATCATATTCTTTCCTCAAATCATTTAGAATTATAACATGATTCATTACTTGTGTGTGTACATTAAAAATATTTTCCATTCCAAATCAAATAAAATTTTATTTCTAATGAGGGAAATCATTTCATTTCCTATTATATTCAAGATTAATGTGATTCTTTTGGATTCAAACCATTAACTAAAACAAAAATTATATTATTAGTAACACTAATCATTGTATTAAAACAATATAATGATAAAAAAATATTCAGTATATAACATCAAAGGATTAATCAATGGTTATAAATGTTTGATACAAAAATTATATGTCTATAACCTATACATAGACTTATTTATCTGGTTATTACTATGGTCTTGCCAACCTTTTTTCAAATTTTAACTTATCCATTTCTATGATACTATCTTGTGTGAACCAATAATTTCATGTATGGAAATTATAAATAAATAAAAATATTCTATACATTACATAAGTACTGGATTACCCACAGTTTGAGGTATGTCTCCTTTGGTTATGCATTTTTTATGTGTTTAAAGTGAATGGGATTAGTTGGGAAGAGGTTGTGAGAGTTTAGAATGGTTTTGAATGAGTTTAGAGGCTTTGTATAGGGATCATGGTTTTAGCACGCTTAAGATAAACCATGCAGATGCTCTAGGAAACTGTGTAGGGGGAGACAGTAGGCTTCTCATGGCCTGCACACAGTTTTCCAAACCGTGTGAGGCAACTGTGCAGACCCTTGCTCTCAAAGCAGTAGCATGCACTCTGTTTTCCAAACCATATGGGCTAACTGAGTGGCCACATAAAATAGGGTTTTAAAACCCGAGTTCACTTAGGATTGCCTCATTACTCTCCATATTCTCTACCACTCATGCCTCACTAGAGATTTTGGGTCCTCAAGGTTTTAAGGTGATCTTACACTAGTTCATGAAGCGATTCAAAGGGTTTTAGTGGTGGTTTGAAGGTGGTTTCTCTCAGGTAAGTCTCTCCTCTTGGTTATCTTGTGGGTTCTTCTAGATCCACATATACCTCTTTCTTGGTTTTCTAGATCTGCACTATTTGTGTGTATATCTAGGGTTTTGTTTTCCTTGGATGATGATTTTAAGGCTTGTGATGGTCAGGGAAGGGTATCTAGATAGGTTTTGGTGGTGTGTTCGTGGGATTTGAGGTGCGGTTGCTCGTGGGTCGATTTCTGGGTAAATATAATGGTAGGTGGCCTCTCTCTCGACTCAACTTGGTTAGAACTAGTGGTGTTTGATTAAAATTAATTTTTTGTGCTTGAAATTAATTGTGATTGTTTTGCCAAATTGTTTGGAAATCCCTTTGGTGATGTTTTGGGAATTTTGGGGAAAAGGGGGTTTTATGGTGAAATGTTATTGATGTGGATTTTAATATAGAGATTTTAAATTGTGTTATTGATATTGATTTGGGAAAATGGTTGATGGAAAATTGTTTTTAATAAAGATGTTTTTTTATTGAAATGTGGTTTGGCATGGAAAATGGTTTTCAATCAATGGATGATTTATTGAAGTGGATTGGTATGTGATGGAATTTGTTGATTGCACATTATTGTTACATTGGTGGGTCATATCCTTGTTTATGGCTTGATGGGAATGTTGTGTGGAAGTGGCTAGATGTACCAGTATAAAAAGTGGATGGATAGTGTTGTGATTGCTTGGTAAGGACATGTTAGTCTTATGGAAATGGTTTTACTTGTGAATATTTTATATAAATTTTTTTATATAAATTTTCTAACGATTTTATCCTAGTGGCGAGTGTAGGGAATTCATTTGGGGAAAACCTACTATGTTTTAGTACTCACCCCCTGCTTCAACACGTTGGTGTCTTTTCAGATGTTGTGTTCCATGATGTGGGCAAAGGTAAGGAATCACCCTCCATTAGTGGTGCATCGTGATGTCTGTGTGAAGCTTAGAGCTTCGACCTTGGTGTAGAGTTGTGGTGGTATCATGGACCGTGGTTTTTTGTTGTTTGGTCTTCTATGTAGTACTTTGATATTGTGTTGTTTGTTATGATTTGGGGATGTATTGTGTATCATTTGTTTGTCTTTTGGGAATTCATGTTGGAATGTTTTATTGACACACATCATATAGTTGTGGTTAATGGACGGTTTGGTTGGTTTTGTCTTAAGGGTAAATTGTTCCCCAATTTGATCTTGAAGCCCTCGTTATTCATTGCCAGACTTTATCATATTGGGAATGTCGCTTATGTCCAAGTATCCCTCACCTCCTCCTCATGCTAATGAGGTAGGGACGGGGTGTTACAAGTGGTATCAGTTTGTTTGGTCCTTTGCTTTCAAGTGAGAGTAGTTGTCCGGTCGCTTTGGCGCCTTGGTTTTGGAGTTGACATTCGTTGTGGAATATTCCTTGAGTTGGGATGGTAGAAAGGTGTAGGAATGTCAGAACTTGGATTGTATAGCATAAAAGGATGTAGCTAACCCTCTTATGCTGAAATTCAAGTGACCAGTGAGTTGTGTACATAAGTGTATTGGAGACACTTATAGGCATCAGAAATCTCACTGTCGTGGGTATATCCAATGAGATGTGCATGGAATATAAGGTAGAAATTAATTCCATCTAGGATGAATATTTCATTGGTGTATAATGATTTATGGTGTGATATGAATGTGTGAAATTGTAATGTGAATAAATTGGTTTTTCGAAAATGGTTTAGTTTTCAGAATGGGGAAACATGGAAAATGTGAACTTGTTGAAAGCCTTGTGCGATAGTGTTGTGTAATGTGATTAGAAATGGGATTTCTTGATGTCTATAGAAGTGAGAATCATGGTTTTTTTTTTCTATTGATAGAAATGGAACCGAGTAGGCATCCTAGAGACCAACTCGAGGAGGCTGCTGAGAATGTCGTAGCACCTGAGCCTTAGGTGAACCAACAGCTAGTGAAAAGCATAGTGTAAGATTTCAAAGCTGTGGAAAGTGGAAAAAAAATGGATGAACCAAGGCATGTGGATCATGTGGTTTAGTTTCAAAAGTATAATCCACCCATATTTAGGGGTGATTTAGAGCCAGAGAGGGTATAAGCATGGTTGAATTGAATGAACATGATTTTCGAGTTCTTGGGAACACCGGTAGAGTTTAAAGTGATTTTGGCCACGTATATGTTTGGCAGATCTTTCCCTTTAGTGGTGGGAGTTGGTATTACAAGCGGGGATAGACCTAGGTGTGACGTTGGAAGGATTTAAGGAATTTTTTAATAAACAATTCTACCCACATACGTTCAAAATTCAGCGTATAACTGATTTCTTCTATTTGAAGCAAGAGCTTATGTCTATGACGGAGTATGAAGTTGTGTTTATGAACTTAGTGATATTTTCTCCTGAGGTGGTGGGTAGAACATCATTGAATTAATGGATCTTTGAAGCAGGGTTAAGGAAAGAAATCCGTTCAAATATAGCAGTATTGTGTATAGATGATTACACAGAGATGGTGAATAGAGCCTCGGTGGATAAGCAGTATCTGTAGGGTGCTCCGGGAAGAGGAAGCATGGGGTTACACAAGGGGAATAGTGGGAAATCTAATGCTAGGTTCATGTGGAGGAGGGACACTTATTCCTAGGGTTGGCGTATGTCACATAATCTAATGAAAGGATCGGTGAATCTTCCTCTGAAGCCCCAGAGCAAACTAGGATGTTTTCAGTGTGGTTCTACAAGCCCCATCAAGCGAGATTATAAGACACAACCACGAGCATGTCATAATTGTAAGCACATGGGGAATCTATATCATTATTGTAGGAATTCTCCATGTTCGGGTGCATGTGATACTCCTCAGGGATCGCAGACGTCGTATGCTTTGACAGGATGGGGACAACAACATACCCATCGACAGCAGAGTAAGGTGGGTCATGGTGATTCTCAGAATACCACAATGCATCATCAGGGAAATAATGAGAAGAGTGTGGTAAGAAAACATGTGTTTGGAGCTGAGCTGGTTGTGGTGGATGATCATTTGAGACCTTCCACGGTGCGACATACTATTCTTATAAATTCTACCTTGATGCAAGTGTTTCTTGATACGAGTTCTTCACACTCTTTTATTGCTGCATGTGTAGTTGATTTGCTGGGTTTATTGGTAGAAATGATGCCCTCGATATTAAAACATCAAACTCCTCTAGGTCGAAGAGAGTGTCGAGCCTTCTTATGTAGAGCATGTTGTATCGTTGTGGGAGAGGTTAGGCTAATGTATAATTCCTCAATGCTTGATATGGATGGGTATGATGTAATCCTGGGAATGGATTGGCTGGTGGCTTTTAAGGCCCACATCTACTGTGATTCGCGAACAATGGCTTTTACAAAACACGATGGTGTTAGGGATCTATTTAGAGGAGAGAGGCATGAAAGGTAGGGTGCAATGGGTTTGTTGGAACCAGTAGTAGGAATGTTATCATATCAGTTGACAATATTGCCGTTGGAATCAGTCATGGGTATTGAGCAGAGTGTTCTTCCGGCAGTGGTGGATCTGTTCATGTATGTTTTTTTTGAATAATTCTATGGGTTACCTCCCATAAGATAAGTGTAGTTTATGATTGATCTCCTTCCGAGGACCAGTCATTTCTCACTTACGTCTTATCTGATGGCCCCTAAGGAATTGGGGGAATTGAATGTTCTATTGGATGAGTTAGAAAACAAAGGGTTTATTCGGCCTAGCACATCCCCGTGGGAAGCTCCAGTGTTGTTGGTGAAAAATTCAGATGGAACTTTGAGGCTCTATGTTCATTATCGTAGACTTAACCCGGTTACGATAAAGAACAGATATCCACTTCAACAAATTGATGATTTTTTGAGCAGTTGAGGGAGCCATGTGGTTCTCCAAGATCGACCTGAGGTCAGGATATCATCAATTGCAGATGATGAAAAATGATATTCCAAAAACAGCTTTCAGAAGTAGACATGGTCTTTATAAATATGTAGTTATTCCCTTTGGTCTAACGAATGCACCAGCGGTGTTTATGGAATTGATAAATCGTATATTTCATAGATATATAGATTCATTTGTGGTGGTGTTTGTAGATTATATTTTGGTGTATTCAAAGACATGGTTGGAGCATGAGAAACACTTGGAGACTGTGCTAGTGATCTTGAGGGATCATCAGTTGTATGCCAAATTGTCAAAGTGTGACTTTTGGATACATGAAGTTCATTTTCATGGCCATGTGATTTCTGAAAGGGGTGATTCAGTGGATCTGGAAAAGATAGAGGTTGTTATCTCATGGCTAACACCAAAGAATGTGTTTGAGATATAGAGTTTCCTTGGTCTAGCTGGGTATAACGACATTTTTTCATGATTTTTCATGTTTGGCTTTGCCGATGATAGCTTTGACAAGAAATAATGTTCCATTCTAGTGGAATGAACAATGTCAGTAGTGTTTCGTAGAGCTAAAGGGTCGCCTTACATCATCACCAATCTTAGTTTTTCCAAAACCAGGAAAAGGGCACGTGGTGTATTGTGATGCATCGGGATCAGGGTTGGGGTGAATTCTCATTCAAGGGAATCAGGTGGTTGAATATGGATCACGACAGTTGAGAGTGCATGAGAAGAACTACTAAACTCATGATTTTTAATTGGCACCAGTGGTGCATGCTTTGAAAGTGTGGAGTCATTATCTCTTTGGTGATAAATTCATGATATATAGAGATCATAAGAGCTTGAAGCACATTTTCTCATAAAGGGATTTGAACTTGATGCGAAGGATATGGAGGGAATATCTCCAGATGTTTGATTTGGACTTAATGCACACACCAGGTAAGGGAAATTTGGTGGCCGATGAATTAAGTAGAAAATCATATGCTTAGATGGGGAAACATGCATCGGACTAGTGGCAGTTATTGTTGGTTATAGCCGATATGTGGTTGTAATGTGAGGACCAGGGCGATAGAGCGATCTTATTTCCGGTTTTGTTGATTCCTAACTTGGTTGGCTTGGTTAAAGAGGCACATATATCTGATTCCGAGTGTGTGACCATGGGGTCGAGACTCAATGGTGGGGATACCATTAAGGGTTGGAAACTGAATGGAGATTCGGTTTTGTGTTTTCAGAATCCAATGGTTGTACCTATTTCTTGTCAAGAGGATATTCTCGGGGCATATCATCATTCCAGGTGGGTTGTTCATCCTAGAATTCAGAAAATGTATTAAGCGTTGAAAGCACAGTTCTGGTGGGCTGGTATGAAAAGAAGAGTGGATGAGTTTGTTTTGAGATGCTTGACTTGTCAGTAGGTCAAGGTAGAGCATCAGAGGCCAGCATGAATGTTGCAGTCTTTACCAATCCTTATTTGGAAGTGGGATTAAATAGTGATGTATTTTTTCATAGGTCTCCCTAGAATGGTCAGAAATCACGATTCCATTTGGGTGATAGTGGATCGGCTAACGAAGTCGGTCAATTTCATTCCAATTCTTTCATCTCATACGCTGGAGGATCTATCCAAAATATATATCTGGGAGGTGGTAAAGAGGAATGGTGTTCCAGTTTCGATTGTATCTGATAGAGATCCGAGGTTTACATCTCGTTTCTGGAAATCCTTACACCATGCCCTTGTAACTATGTTGACTATGAGTACAACATATCACCCTCAGACGGATGGTCAATCTGAGAGGATGATACAATCTCTGGAGGGCATGTTGCAAGCTTCTATTAAGGATTTTGGTGGCTCTTAGGAGGATCACATGTCATTGGTTGAGTTCTCGTACAATAACAGTTATCATTCATTCATACATATGGCTCTGTTTGAATTGTTGTATGTGCGGTCATGTAATTCTCCACTATGTTGGGTGGAAACAGGCGAGTCCTCGATGGTTGGACCGATCCTTGTCCAAGAGACTATAGAGAAGATCAAGTTGACCAGGAAGAGAATGGAGATGGCTCATAGTCGTCAAAAATTGTATTTGGATCATCATCGATGGCTGTTGTCGTTCGAGGTGAGTGATCATGTTTTCTTGAGGATCTCTCCTATGTTCGGACATCATCAGTTTGGGAACCAGGGAAAGTTTTCTCCAAGGTATATTGGAAATTTTGAGATTTTTGAGTAGGTTGGTGAGGTGGCTTATCATTTAGATCTTCCACCTAGGTTCAGTGCGGTGCACAATGTCTTTCATGTGTCAGAGTTGAAAAGGTATCAGCCAGATCGTGACCATGTGATTCGATGGTATCATGTTGAACTAGAACTGGATGCTTCATTGGTGCACGTGCTAATGTGGGTTTTGGATAGGAAAGAGAAATTCATGAATGGTAAAAGCATTGATTTAGTCCGTGTTTTTGGTAGCATGGTCAGATTCAAAATTAGACTTGGGAGCGGGAGAAAGATATGGTCGAGCAGTGGAACGAGCTCTTTCGGTAAAGGGCGGGTTCACTGCTTTCTGAGGATGGAAAGTACAATGATGGGGAGAATATAGTACCCCCGGTTTGAGGTATGTGGCATTTGGTTTTGAAATTTTAATGTGTTAAAAGTGCATGGGATGCATTCGGAAGAGGTTGGGAGAGTTTGGAATGGGTTTTATTGAGTTTTGAGGCTTTGCATAGGGAGCCCGGTTTGAGCACGACTAGGGGAAATTGTGCGGATGCTCTAGGAAACTGTGCATGGGGAGACATTAGGCTTCTCACGGCATGTGCACAGTTTTCCAAACTATGCGAGGCCACCGTGCAAACCCTTTCTCTCAAGGAATTAGTGTTCGCACAGTTAGCACAAGGTTTTCCAAACCATGCGGGCTAACCATGTGGCCACTTAAAATCAGGTTTTAAAACCCAAGTTCACTTTGGATTGCCTCATTCCCCTCCAAATCCTCTCCCACTTGAGCCTCACTCGGGATTCTGGGTCCTTAGGGGTTGAAGGTGATCTTATACTGATTCTTCATGCAATTCAAAGGGGTTTCATGTTGGTTTAATGGTGGTTTCTCCCGGGTAAGTCTCTCCTCTTGGTTTTCTTCTGAGTTCCCCTAGATCCACATCTCCCTTATTCTTGGTTTTCTAGATCTACATTTGTTGTGTGTAGATCTATGGTTGTGGTTCCCTTGGATGATGATTTTAAGGCTTGTTATGGTTATGTATGGAGATTTAGAGAGGTTTAGGTGGTGTGTTCGCCAGATTTGAGGTTCAGTTGCTCGTGGGTCGATTTCTCGGGAACCCTAAAGGTAGGTGGATTCTCTCTCGACATCACTTGGTTAGAAATAGTGGTTTTATATTACAATTAATTTGTTGTGCATGAAATTAATTGTTATTTTTGTGCCAAATTTGTTGGAAATCCCTTTGGTGATGTTTTGGGGATTTTTGGGGAAAAATAGTGTTTTATGGGGAAATGATATTGATGTGGATTTTAAAATGGAGATTTTAAAAAGGTTTATTGAGATTGATTTGGAAAAATGGTTGATGGAAAATGGTTTTCAATAAAGGTGTTGTTTTTATTGAAATGTGGTTTGGCCTGGAAAATGGTTTTAAATAAATGGACGATTTATTGAAGTGAATTGGTATGTGATGGAATTGGTTGATTTCATGTTGTTGTGACCTTGTTGGGTCATATGCTTGTTTATAGATTTATGGGAATGCTGTGTGGAAGTGTTGAGAAGTACCACTATAAAATGGGGATGGATAGTGGACGGAAGGTCCACCATCAAACGATAAGTGTCGGGAAGAGCCACTAGTTGTGAATGGGTGAACGGGTTTGATGGAAGCTCCACTGTTTGGTTGGGGTATGGAAGTACCACTAGGTGTGAATGGGTGAATAGGTTGGATGGAAGCTCCACTGTTTGGTTTTTTTGGTTATTTTTTGTGCATTTTTTGCATGTTGGAAATTGTTGTGCTAGTGTGTGAATGATGAAATGGCTTGTGGCATGTTTGGTTAGATTTCCATTGGTTGCTTGGTTTGGGTGTGATGGCTTCGTAATGGCATGTTTTTCTTATGAAAATGGTTGTACATGTGATTATTTTATATAAATTGTTTTATATAAATGTCCTAACGGTTTTATCCTAGTGGCGTGTGTATGGAAGTCATTTGGGGAAAACTTACTGAGTTTTAGTACTCACCCCATGCTTTGGCTTGTTGGTGTCTTTGTAAATGTTGTGTACCGTGATGTGGGAAAAGGTAAGGCATCACCCTCCTTTAGTTTTGCATCTTGATATCAGGGTGTAGCATGGAGCTTGGATCTTGGTGTAGAGCTGTGGTGGTATCATGGCACGTTGTGCTTTTTTTGTTTCGTCTTCCGCATAGTACTCTGATATTGTGTAGTTTGTTTTTGTTTTGGGATGTATTGTGGAACATTTGGTTGTCTTTTGGGAATTAAAGTTGGAATTTTTTATTTACACAAATCATATATTTGTGGTTAATGGATGGTTTGGTTGGTTTTTTCTTAAGGGAAAATCATTCCCCAATTTTATCTTGAAGCTCTCGGTACATATTTACAGCCTTTGGCATCTTGGGAACATCACATAAGGCCAAGTATCCCTCACCGCCTCTTCAATCTAATGAGGTAGGGGCGGGGTTTTATAGGTACATTCCGAAACATCATATTATTTTTGTTTCACAATAAAATTGAAACACATTCATATAATTTCGTGAAATATATTCAATTATTCCCAAAGATCTCTTCCCCGTTAGTATTCCTAAAAAAATATTTCTTTATAACCATGTGAAAACAAACACGTGAAATGGGTGATCTCATATGATTAGTAAGGGTATATAATGTTGATATTAATGATAAAATAATAAAAAATTAAATGTTAATAAACAAAACATTTCAAAATCATATCATGTATATCAATGATCATGACATACTGTCATGGAATAAATCATAGAACTACAAAAAGAATCAAATAACACATAACATGATATCATAAAATAATACATGAAATTTTTGAATACACATAATCACAGAAAAACACATCTATATTAGTCAATGATAATTTCCAAGACCATAATAGTGGAAAAATTCCACCACTTAAAAGAGTTTACTCCTTTTCCCAACCCAATATTATTGAACATGGTTTACTTTACATTCCAGTCCAATCTATCTAATGAGATATAAATAATTACCTAATATATTTAAGGGAGTTCTTGGCCCAAAATATCACAGAATTAAAACCAAGCATATGTATTCTAAAATAACATGATTGACTTATGAAATTAGAGCCCAAGAAAAGATTTCAGTTTAAAAAACACCATTCCATTATAAAATAATATATGAAAAATAAATTGGATTTATTGATTTCCTTCATCACAAAGATAAAAAAATATATAAAGAATATGGATAGTATAACTAAAAAATATATCTAATAAATCATAATTAAAATAATATAATGTTATAAGAAATTCAAAAACTACATGGAGAGATCACTGGAAAATAATTCATTAGAAAATATCATTTTTTAATTGAAAACATATTCTTTTCATTAATTGATACACAATTTTAAAAGAAATTATTTTCTTCAAAAATATCATTTTAATATTGTAAGGGAAGAATCAATTCAATAAGAAATTACTAAAGTAGAAAAATATATTCAATTCAGATATGTTAAAGAAAATATTCCTTTGTTACTTTTGTTGGAATATTCATAGAAATACCTTGTTTGTAGAATGAAAAAAATATTACTTTGAACGTTTTTACTAAAAATATAAACATGGGTAAAAATGAAATTAATAATTTTATAATAATAGAATAAATACATTGGAAATAAATTTTAAGAATCATGGACAATGAAGATAAACATTTCCTTGATGATACTAACTTATAATCAATCCTAAATCATAATGAGATAAAGAAATAATCCATTACCTAAGGTCTAGTTTCATTCGTATGCCTCTGAAACTCATCTTATTTGACAAAAATAATTTTTATATATTCATAGGGACACTAGGTTAGATATTTTGAAAATATATGTACTTCTAGATTCTGGATAGGGAGTTTTAGAAGTGAAATTATTAATGGCTGGTCGAGATGGATGGTTAAATGTGATGTGATGAAGTGAGGCAGGGGGTCTCCTATTATCATTTTGAGGAGGAGAAAATTGTAATTTCTGAAATTATAAAATTACAGTACATTAATTTTCTATAAAAATTACACTATGTGAACATGGATTAAATAATAATATAGTAATTTTTTTAATCCAATCAACTAATAGAATTTATGCATGTTTTGGTCTCATTTTAAACCATATATTTTTGATTTATCACTTTGATAGTTAATTTTGACCTTAACCATGGTAAATATTATTCAAATCACAATGTGTTAATAATGTTACTATAAATAGAAAAATGACTGGTAAAATGTAAATTTCATGATTTTTTTAACAAGATAACATTATCATGTTTGATGATATGATTTCCATGAATTTTATAAAATTAATTAATATATTATTTTGAAAATTCATCATTAATGTCAATTTTGGAGAAATTCATTTATTTTGACTTAATATACATCAAAATAGGTAAAAATGGAATATAATTCTTTAAATAATATTTAATATGTTTTATAGATATGTTAAATTCATTTGATACATTTTATATTTCAAATTATAACAAAATTTATAATGTTAAAATCATTAATTTAATTTTTCTGTAAATTAAATGAAATCTATATTTTTTTATATCAGAATCAATTAAAGAAATTTCATATCACAAAAAAATTATATAATGAATATAGTTTAACCAATAAAACATATAGATTATGTTCTTTAAAATATTTATTTTTCCCCTATGTGTGTACGTGAAAGATATAATTACAAATATTGTGGAATTTTGCAAATATCATTTATTTAAATAATATATAAGCCATTTTCATCAACATGTGAACATTAAATTACTAAATATAGGTCCTCTGATTATAGTGGTTAAATATAATTCATAAAATAATTTTTTGACATGATAATGTCATGGTGAGTCCATTATCTTTTTGTTTTAACCCTTGTGTAATCCCTTTATCGCTTATTTTGATAATATGTGTGTTTTCAATTTGATGTTTTACATAGATACTATAAAATATAAATAAATCTCTAAACGAATCAGTGATTACATGTATAAAACTATCCCAACCACATAGGTGAATTTAATATTTTTATGAATTTTATATCATTTAATAAAATATTATTTATTATAAAATATTATTAATTTCAATTTTGATATTATTCATTACTATTACTGTTAAAAATATCAAACCTCCAAAAAAAATAAAAAAATATTTTATATTATATCCCAAACGTATCAATTAATTCTATAAAATTCAAGGGTGGCACTAATTGTGTAAAATTATATTAATTTAAATATATATTTACTATCATATATTTGATATTTCAATTAATAAAATAATTTCTTCAAAAATTTTCTGTGAGAATTTAAAGTAATTTTTTCATCACTAAAAAATATAAATAAATTTTCATTACATATATAAATATTTCAAAATTTCCAATTAATATTTATTTTTAAATATATATTTTCTCTATCTCTTTATTTAAAATATTATACTTATTAAAATGAATATTGGGGAATTTTGTCTTTGCCTTTGATTTTATTAATAACTAAATAATTTTCAAGGGAATTTTAAAATTAAATTATTATATTTAAAAACAAAGATGTTATGGGTTGAATTAATATTATAAAAAAAATAATATTTCAGGGTAATTTTCTAGTCTATATCACTTATTCTTTTAACATAAATATCTTAATATACCCTTTACTGTGTGGAAAAATTATCAATGTTACTATTCATATTGGAAAAAAATAAAAGTTACCTATTTGATAAATTTGGCCCTTCTAATTAAAAATATGAAATAAATTTTTCAAAATGAAATTTTAAATACTATGATAAATTACTTAGAAATTTATCTAATAGATTTGACGAAATAACATGTTTTTAAAGTAAATGTGGTAATAAAATTTGAATATTTTTTATATACAATTTCAATATGTAATTGATTTAATGAAATAAATTAAATTCAAATATATAAAATAGATCTAATTGTGCTTTAATAACAATCAAAAATATAATTTAACAATATATATTATTTAGTTTATAAATCAATTTTCTATTACAATTTGGTATTTTTAATTATTCATCAAAACATAGAACATCAGAAAAATACCAAAAAATCATCCAAAATAAATTTTGATATTCCAAATTAAAAGAAGAAGATTATTTTTTCAAATTAAAATTGTCGCAGTTTCATCAAATATTTTTAAAACAACTTCTCCATTAAAAGATGAAATATTTTATTTTAGAAAAATACATGTTTCAGGTATAAAAATGGATTTTTATATATCATTTCTAAGAAACACATAGGATGAATTTTAAAAATTGTAATCAATAATATATATAAATATATTTTTAATTTCATTAATCCAAAAATATTTAATTTTTTATTTTATTTGATTAAAACAAACTATTGTGAATTTAAATAGTATGTATAAAAAATATTTCATATTAATTTAAAATGGTTTATACATGTATGAAACATATATTAAAAATTTAGATAGTCCTCTTTACACCTAAAATTATAAAGACTTGGATATAATTTTTTTTTAAATAATTTCAATAATCAAATGATGATTTTTAGAAACTTAGTGTTATGTGTAACATAAATAAAGACAATGTTCCATGTAGAGAAATTTTAACATGGAGTAGAAAGTAATGCATGATTTCATAAAAATAATATTATTTAACTATATATTTCGTTACATAATTTTTTATGTAAAATAAATTGTTATACTATATCAATAAAAATTTTATGGATGTACCCTGAGTTAAGGAGTGAATATATTGTTTCCATATTACCTTTTTCATTCACACTACAATATTGGAAGATATAATTTATTTTTATTTTTATTACCAACTATGTGAGGCATAAAGGTTTTTATTTCATTAAGATCTCCACTATTTAAGCAAGACTCAAAATCCCACAGTAATGAACTAGGAATGTCTACATCAACATAAATTCAAATAGAAATGACCTATATTCCCATTTACAGGACCCAATCAAGTGATTTTTCAATTATTAAATTTTATTGTAGTAGGATTGTCTATCACAATTATGGAATTGTAGTTGCTCAACCAACTCAGTCATAAAACCTATCTAGAAACCCTTAATGATATTTCCTCCAAAACAATCAACTAATAATTATCTTGTTGAATGATGGCTAATTATTTTAATGTAAATTTTTTAATTCCACCCATATATATCTTAATAACTCCATGATAAATGTATGTCTCTCAACATTGTTTAGTAAAACAAATAGTTATATAATATTATTCCCAATAATTCAATGGATGGATGAGTCCAACATAATATTATTTTGGGGGATATTAATTATTTGTTTTAATGATTTATTATTTTATCTTCTTCATATTTTATTAATATTATATAGGTATTACGTAGTGTATTAACCATGTTTTCATAAACAATTTACACATATTTCATTTAATTAATTTTCATATTTTAACATTTTCTCAATTATTATGTTTATCAATCCCTTGATCCCATAAAATAAACCATGCATAACAAAAAAATATAAAATTAATTAAATGAAACAAATATTATCAATATATAATGTTTTATTTATTACTCTTATAATAAATAAACCAATGACGATATGGGAAAAACTCCATGTGATGATATTTAAATGAGTTCAAATATCCCACATGTCCACCAATGTACTTATCTTGTTGTTTTCAGATAGTTTTTGTCTTGATCCACCTCTAGTAAGATTTTGTTTCATCTTTACTATATTTATTTTATTTTAAAATGTTTATAACTCACAGAAAAAACATGTGAAATAAAGGATTGTTTAAAAATAGCATAAAACAATATTATACTTGTAGTTCTCATAGAATATAGGATGTATGAATAACATGTACGACATCAGATTTAATTTAATAATAAATTATTAAAAAAATTGAAAAAAAATTAAATTATTTAAAACCAACAGATACACATGTCTTTTAAATGATCATTATCAACTATACAAAATCAACACAATAAAATCTTTAATATATTATTATCATTCATTTAAATTCATTTATACATTATATAAATCTTTCACAAATTAATGAGAGTATTTATCAAAATTTTCCATTAATTCATTTAAGGTATTAAATCTTATTTTATTGAAGATTAATAAAATTTATTATTTTAAATATGGTGATATTTTTTAAAATTTATGATTATAGTACACATCCCTATAATAGGTAGTCACATGATGAGTACCTGTTTATTCTACCTTGTATGTATTGAGATCACAAATAATATACTAATGAAAAATTTATAATACATATTTAATCGTGTAATTACATAGAATGTAGGATTCGATAAAATGATGAAAAAAACACATGAAAATTAACCTAGAGTGTAATGAAATTAAATTTGCATAGAGTGGTCAACATATTGTGACTATACATATTATGTAGTTCAAATTTTATAAGAAAATTAATTACGAATTTTATATAATATGAAACATATCATATTCAATGAATGTGTGAAATTAATGACACGTAGAAAGTATAATGATGATGTTTACCTAGAAATAATTTTTTTTATAATTTCTATATATACAGGTAATATATCTGGACTAGGTAGTCCATCTACATATCATGTTCTTTACTCTACCAAATTTCTATAATACTCTTAAAAGTATATGGTGGGTTATTCCTATAGACATTAATGAGTTACATGAAATATTTAAAAAAATTGTAGATAACTTGGCATAGATTTCAACCAATAAGTGATGTATTTGGAATAAAAATGGTTTATTAATTACCTGAAACATCTTGACCTAAACACATGGACTACATGATATGGATAAAATAACAATAGGGTGTTTTCTAAAAAAATATTAACACTAGATGTCAATCATAAATTAAATTTATTGTACCCAAATTATATTCATCATGTGTTGACCTTGGCAAAATGTGGGTGTCCTAGTGCAATGAAAAGAGATACACAACATGTAATAAAGGATTACACAATGGGTAACCATTTGTTATCTGACTAGATTTCTTGAAATCTTTAGATGAGTTATTTAAACTCATTATTTGATCATTGTTAATAATAATGGTTACGAGGGAATGACATAATGAAGTGGTTAATATATGTAAATGATCAAATAATGAAGGACTAAAATAAAAAATTAAATTCACCATTTAAATGTGTAAATATAAATAATAAAATATATAAATATATATTTGATAAAGACTACTTGGATTAAAATTTATGGTTTTGGTCAGAATTGATGTGTGTGTTGTGCCAATGGAAAACATAGTTCTTTTATTCATATTCAATTCATCAATCACATATTTTAAAGGATGAATGTTTCATGACCGACAAATGTTTTTAAACGAATAATGGAGAAAAATGTTTCCACAACCAAATAATGATCTTATCAAGTAAAATTTATAATTTTATGCACATCTAAATGAAATAACTCAATAATGATTTATATATTTACTATTGGTATTTATTATCCGAAGCCTTTTTAGAGGTATTTTCATTAGGTTTATGAGGACTCGATGTAGATATCCTCTAGTGTTGATCCACACAATCTCACTCGATCTTAATAAATGACTACCTATATTATAGGTTCTAGAATAATGATGTCATTCATCTTGTTTTTATCCTATGACTATGACTAGGATACATTTGGATTAGAAGGACATTCTCTTGATATCTCTAGTTTAGGGATATTGGGGAAGAGACAATCTATAATGATTAATAAAAAGAAATATAAATGTTCTTCGGCATTAATCAATGTTATTGAAAGGATAATATTGGGCACAATGACCAACATGTTAAAATTATCATAATAGTATATTTATAGAACCAATGTTAGTGTTAAAAAATAAATAATTGTAAGATGGTCCATAATAAAATGTTAAACCCAAAATAACTCCATTATATGTAAAATAATATTGGTATAATTTTATTCTTTTGTGTGGCATAACTAGAAGAATGGTAAATAATGTATTACAGTCTTGGAAATTAATTTTTATCATTGGGCATAGTTTTTATTTCTCATATTCCATTTCATTTTTCAATAACATAAATATTTATATTTTTATTAAATAATAACTCTTAATATTAATAAATTAACACCCTATTTAAAGACTATCATATAAATACATCTTTAATATAATCATAACTAAAAAAATTAATTTATGATACAAATATTTCTTAATTATGGTGTTCTTTTTTGAGAAATTAATATTTAATATTCCACATAATAATAAATTATCTTTGAAAAAATTATATATTTTATATTTCTTACCATTTAATAAATCATTAATAAATATTTTTTATTGGTTTGGATTTTAATAACTATATGACTTCATTGCTAAAATATGTATCTAATTGAGGTCAGTGGAAACACATTGTCTGTGAATCTCTAGCCCTCATCATCAATGGAATTATGTGAGCTTCCCTAAATTTCAAGATTATTTTCTTCAAACAGGTCTAGACACTCATGGATAAAGGAAGATCATAGGAATGACAACAGTCACATATAAAAGGTCACTATTTAATAAAATTTCATTTGTATTATATCTCGTCAAGAAGGAAGAATTCATCTGTCATCAAACTGAATTTATGAAATATAATTCATTTATTATCTATAATGAATATTTAAATATCACTATATCCATATAATTTATTTTTGTAGTTTATTTCCAATCAATGAGTTTAGATACTAATGTCTATAAGTAAAATAAACAAATCACATCATGATGAATTCAAAATTGACAAACAAATCATGAAATATCCAATGAACCAATATAGTGTAAAGATTGATCATAATGGGTTTAATAAATTCATATATTCATTTGAGTCAGGATATTAATTAATAATAATCACAGTTTCAATGTGTTATTTATATCAATCAAATATAGGAATATCTGATGACGAAATGACATGTAGTATTTATTCTGGAAGGATTTTCTGAAAAATTTCTTAACTTGTATATTACCTTATGATAAATTCATGATATGATGCCACATAATCATATATGTAGTCAAAACTGATAGTCAACACACTATATTCCATTTTATTGTACTTTGTATTGACCATAAGTCTGGTATTTATGAAATATAGTCATAACATCTCAAGGTTATCATCACAGTGGGGAACTAATATAACATATCATGAATTGAAAAAATCCCTAGGAAATTATCACAATAATTTTATGTATACTAAAAATAAATATTATATAATGGATATACTAATATTCAAATTCACGAATATACATTCAATACAATGTAAAATTTAGTTGGTTTTAGGGTACCAACTCCAACAAACCCTCAATAGCTTCTCTATCACCTCATATGGGCGTTATATGTTGTAAAATTCATTCCAATAATTGTGGTAGTCATCACTATTATAAACAAAAACACACATTGAAGTTATTTCTTCATGGGGAATCATCGATCCTCAACATGTCAGCCACCAGAGTCGTTGATTTTAACATACAATGATTTTAGAATATATTTATCTCCATCGAATATAAAAATTGATAGAAAATGAGTCATTGAATTATCAAAATATGTGAATAAATGTTATAAATTTTAAAATTAATCATAATATATGTTATATAATTGTTCAAAACAATTTCAAGTTCATTTATAAAATACTATTGATCTAAAAAACTATTCAAATGTATTTTATTTATGATCATCTGTTTTCAGTTATATTTGATATTTGAAATTAATTCATAGTATTAACCATATGAATATTTCTTTTTTAAAACATGAATAAAATGAATTCATTACTTATAAATTGGATTGAAATGAAAATAAATGCATTTGATAGTAAAAATGATTTGTTTTTATGAAAAACTAAATTTATGAATGCAATGTGTCGTTATCATAGTATGTAAAATTAATCACAATGGAAAATAAATTTTAATTAAATATGTATAAAATTATTAATAAAATTATTTTATATTCAATTAATTTCATTTAATAAAAATTAAATTGGATTATATATTTTAATATACATAAAAAATTCTTTTTTCTATAAACTATTTTTGATTCATTTTGTGTTGTTATATTAAAATAAATTTATAATAAATTTAATAATTAAATTATAAAATATTATTTAATGATATTTAATTTTTAATTTTATTAATGAATAGAGTTTGAATTTTTTTAGTAATGAATAATTACTCTAATAAAAATTTGTTACCTCACTTAACATTTAAAAGGGTTAATGAGTTGGTTAAACTAATAAATAAATTTTTATATATCACTTATACATTTATAAATTCAATTGTCTAATGAGATTAAATCATTAAATAATATTTTCATTAATCATAGTTCTATTTGGTGAAATTTTGAGTTCAATATTTCTATATTATATTTCATGGATTTAAGTATTTATAAGTTCACCACCAGCCTCACTTATAAAAGTTTATGAGGTACCTATCACTCCATCATAACATTAGAACCATCTAAATCAAACATTTCTTAACTAGAAAACATTCTAACTTCTCTCCCCACATCATAGAGCTTTTTGTATTATCAAATATAAACCATTTAATGCTTAAGGTATATGCTAAAGCGGTATCGTAAGCAAGTGGTAATTGTCTTTAATGAACTATTTATTGTTTCAATCTTCAATAACTATATAAAAATATTCATTAACCATCATAAAACGATAATATCAAAATGAATATTATATTAATATTTTTCGATTTTAATGATATACCCATTTTGTACATCATTTAAATCCCATTATTAATTATATTGTCTCTCAAACGTATAAGTGGTCTACCACATCCACAAAGTGATGCGACATATTCTTCATATATCTACTATACAAGTATTTTCATATGGATGGATTTATAAAATATGTATAATATTCTTACTATTATTATTATTATACAATGATATTATTTATTTGTCAATATTTCATTCCGTTCATTATATAATAGAAACCTTACTTGTATGCATATACGAAATACTATATCTATAAAGTTATTCATTTCATTTTTAATCACTATATTATATGAATTGTTTTCAAATATTACATAATTATTAAATATGATAAATGTAACATGATTAAGATTCTGGTGATGACGAATCCTTGAGAAATGTGTAATGTCCAGAACTATCAAACATAAGCATGGCCAAAATATAAGGAATCTCTTACAAAAATGTCTATTTTAATGAAGAAATTTTTATTAATGGGTAATTGAAAATTATAGAATAATTATGTGTTGAAAGATAATTATTAATATAATTATTTTATAAATTTATAATAAACATAAATTTATTATATATGAGTATAATTGTGCGTACAAAGGATGTTAGGACACGAAGTAAGAGTTTATGGTTTAATCTCATGTATAATCAAGATTGTTCATGCATGAATCTCCATGGGGGAATTATATTATATTTACTAATTAAACTCCATATATTTTCATCCCATATATCTATTTCTATGTTTTAGCCTTTTGGTTTTATTCACTCATCTTTTCTATATAAAATGACAAGGAAAATGTTTTTAAGAAAAGACACCCTTATTTCCTCATTGGTAGATGATATTTTTCTTCTATGATCATCTTCCTTAAAATTTAATAAATTTTTTTATTTAGTTTCATTTAATTATTATTTAAAATTATTTTCAAACAAATTTTAATATATTTTTTAATTATTATAATGGAAATTTATAATAATTTCCAAATAATTTTATCATGGTTTTTTTTACAAAAACATTTAATGGAATCATTATTTTAGAATTTACCACTTGAATGTCTTTTCCAACAATCATTAGAATTATGTTCACTGAATCTTAAGTAATAATATTTTGTGTTTATTTTCATATAAAATCAAATTCTAGAAAGTATTTTAATTTTATTTAAAATATTTTTAATAAAAAATCATTTTTTCATAGAAATCATTCAATAAACATTTAATGTATTTTAAATAAATTTCATAAATTTTTTTTATTAATTATTATTCATTACAGATTATTTAAAATAATACTATTTTAGAAGGTGGTTGGACAAGGACCGATACTTGATATTGGGAAGATCAATATAGTTTCATAATTAATTATACATTAGGATCACAATTATGATTCCAAAATTTCCAAATAACCTCATATACCTAATGAAATATGGGTATGTATTCTAAATATAGGTGGGAATTTGAGGTTTCCTTCCTAATGTCACTGAAGATATATAATTTATTGGGAGGATGGGAGGTTAGGCACATCACTCCCTTTGAGGGGGTGGAATTATTTCTTACACCAAGCCTCTCTTATGGATTTAGGTTAAGTTCAGGAAATATTTTGTAGATCCCAATATATTACTTTTTCATAAATAAAATGATAGGTTCTTGACCTCCTATACATTTACGAGGAACAATATTAATGGAATAGTATTAATGTATCATTTTCTCTGCATCTTTTTCCAACTATTTCATATTTGTAAGGAACTGCATATTCTTTAATGAAATGTGACCCTTGACTCCGGAGTATACTTCCTTATAGGAAGTTGATCAGTTGTCCAAGATTTAGATTGAACCACCATGTGGTGTCATATTTTTCTTCTATAAAAAGAAACAAAACCACATGGTTCATTTAGGAATAATCCATACTAGTTAAAATAATCAATAATGTAGAATGAGATAAAATTTAATCACTAATGGTGAGTTCAATCATTCTAAAGGTGGCATACAAATTATTTTTATGATAGTAATTAGATTCCTCATAGTTCTATTAAATTTTACAAGGAACACACAATAACATTTCCCAAATAATAATATTCATATTATAATAGTTTTACAACTGATGTAGGTACCTAAGATCATATGGTCAAGGATCAAAGTGAGAAACAATAGATTCAAGAATAAAAAAACACAATCTATAGGTGTGGGAATTCTAAATTAAAGCATCCTTGGTGGAATTTTTTATGTCAATCATAGTCTATAAAAATGAGTTATACGTACACATAAAATAACAATAATTATTTTCCCAAATGAATAGTTTTGTTCTTAATCCTATGATGGATGAAATAATACAATAAAATCATAAGAGTTTGGTGCTATGGAATATCAAAGGACATCAAGAAAGGTGGATGTCCATGGAAGACTTCAAACCCTCATCCTACAAAGAATATTGAGTACGGATAATGAGTGGTTTATTGAATGTGATTAGATGGTATAAGTTTACCGTTATATATATTAGGTTTTATGGGTGTTTTCAAATTATATTATCAATTTTAAATAGTTTTGAGGACACATGTTTATTTGTTTCCTTCTTGAAAAGTCTTACAATTATATGGATATCATCCATACATTCTGATGATTTCTTCCATGTCTGAATAAATTGTTTGAGGATATTTTTTTATATCTCAAAGGGTTCCCATGATTCATATTATTTTTCACAAGGCCATCATGTGATTAGGATAAAATTTATGGAGGTAATCACATGATATTGATGACATTTCTGGAGTTCATTTCCTGATCTGGATAACTCTTTCAGATGACTTATCCTGATCTAGATGAATGGTGTACAAGTTTTTGTATGAGCTAGCAGGAATTTATAGGGAATATACCCTGACCTAAATGACTTTTTCAAATGATGTGACATAACTTATGAATATATATTTAAATTACCATGACTTGTACTCATTAAAATTAGTGTATTCATTTGTGAATGAAGATTATGTCATTTTTATCCTTTATCACATAAATGATGAATGTTCATCGGGAATTGGACTATTGGGGAATTGTGTGATAATATCGGCATCATGAACTCCATCATGTGATATTGAATTAATTCAATATGTTCTTCTCATGATCAATTGGATAACCACTCACTGCATAAAAATATATTTCATAATCCCTTAAGACATTCTCCAGGATTAGCAGGTGGGGGAATCATTCGATTGTATTTTTCAATACTCCAGAATGTATGTACTCACCTTCATGATTTATCTGTGTTTTTATTCCTAGGGTATTTTATATATTTACACCATGAATCTATGAAACGTTTCATGGAACATAAATACCACATATTGTTTGGAGTTAACAAAGGTTCATGTCATCATGTATTTATCATAATCCTACCAAGTGTCGTCAATAAAATATTCTTTGTGTCATTTCATAAACAATGAGAACATGGTTACTCCGTAATTAAAATATTTATTAAACCATGTTATTTTCAAATGTTCTATTATAATAAATTCAACATGTGAAATGAAACTCACATGATCAGGATGATATGTCTAGTAGTATTCGCTAGATCATACAATATTTTAAATTGGATTTCATGTGAATGAGGAAGTCGCATCAAAGGGAAATTCACATGATTATGAATATATTACATGACCTAATATACAACATAGTGTAAAAAGATATGTAACTATATTTTCAATATGTATTGATTATTTTAATCTTCTATTATATAAAGAATAATAAATGCATACATCCTTTTTTCATATAGTCACTTAATCAAACAGACGTTTTTCAAGTCATACACATAAAAAGATGAAATTTATATTGGATTTCACATGAAGAGGTAGACATTATCCCATAGATTTATTGCGATCCATGAAATGATCACATGATTTTTTTCATCCATTCACCAGTTTTTCAGTGTATCAAATCTCATTTTGATTTTATCTTTTTCTTCTTCTATTATACGAATCATATTTGGGATTTTCGATTATCTATCTTCTATCATGTAACATTTTTCAAAATTCTCACATATATGGGACATCAAATGATGAATTTGGATGTCAAATGAGTTTTTAAATGACCTAGAGGACTTATTAGAGGAGATTCATGTGATCACAAACAAATCACGTGATGTATATAACCCCCTCTCTTGATGTTCATAGGGTCATGTGTCTATGAGTATCAATGATGTTAATATGGTTCATGTACCCCATGATTCTATTCCCCATGTGACCATGATTATTCCTTATTTACCTTTTTTACATAATTATACCGATGCATCAAATTTTCATTCAAAAATAAATTTTCTGATTTTAATTTTTAGGGTATCAAAAAACCCCTCTCATAGAACTCAAGTCTAAAGGAATAATGACTCGGTTATGAGAATATAAATGACCATCTACGACCATTGGGCTTACTATAGGTGATATTATGATATTTTTTAACTCTAATATTTCATTATAATTTTTTTAACTTCTCTACACATTGAGGATCTATAGTTCTGTCATTTCCCGTGTGACCGAAAACTCAAGAGGGAAACATTTTTACTCCAAAATGTGATTTCTATGAAAGACCAATTTGTTTAATCAAATAATGAGAACCGTTCCCTAGAATAAATTATGTTATCTCATTGTCTGACCACTGTGTATGATCACCATACCCTGACAACTCCCATAACCAATATAAAAAATAATCATTAGTGATATGTTTTTTCTATTCCACGTATCATTATTAATGGGACTACCATCCCTTCTTAGTTTCATCTGTTTTGGCTGCTTGATTACTTATTTGTAATAACACTTATATAGTTATGGGGGACACCCATTTCAGGAAGAGTAACACAATCATGTGTCATGGAATGTCTTGTGTGATTCATGAATTTTATAATTGGTTTTGAGAATCTCTAAATGATTCCCCATTCATCCACATGATTAAACTAATTCATTTTTTTGGATTACACTCTATCTCATATATTCTCTATAAAATTTTGTAGATGTATTTGTTATTGTAGAATTAATTTTATGTATATAACATAATGGAAATTATTTTTTCGATCATTATGTTTGATCTTATGTACAAGTTCTTTTCCAATAATGATTTTTGAAGTAGGTCTTTCGTATAAGCTTTAAATAAATCTCATGTCCCACAACATACCATTATATAGATTAAACCATCTATATGAAACGTTAATTAATCCACAAAACCATTGTCATCCATCATAACAGGTTTTATCAAATCATAAAATCATTCCAATGATTGTTCATGAGCATATTATGTAAATTTTGGCACCATTCTAGGGACTATCTAATATGTTTTCTAATCCCCCTTTGGGTATACATGGTCGTGATTTTTCTCGTCATTAAATTTCTCTAATAAATATAATCATACTCATATAAAATATATAAATGAAAAAAATTGTTTAGAGTTCCATGATTTATTTATAAAATAGTGGTATCTTTTTATAGGAATCGGAATGACCGTTTTGGTTTAGGTAGAGCTACATATAATTTTATGAACAATTTCATGTCATCCAACATTATGAGGCAATATGGATTTATCAGTTCATCAAAATACCATCAACAATTTTTTTAGAAAATTCATTATCTTCAAGTTTCCTCAATCTAAAATGTAACACCCCAGGATTTCATTGTACATTATTTCTTTAAAGTAATTCAATACCATGAGCTACACGCAACACAGAGTTCAAGCACACCATGACTTACCAAACATGCCATTCAAAAAGGGGTTATGAATAGTATTAAACACATTTTGAATTCTATATATATCTTATATAATCTTAACATTAAACTTTAGTGTTTCTTAGAATTAATATAAGGACAAATTCAATTTTTCAGATAAAGAAGTATTATTTAAAAAATGCTATTTTATAGCCTTTTAATGTTGAACCTTTATTAAATCCAATATTTGACACTTTTATATATTAAATTTCACAAAATTAAATTATTCTTTAAAAGAAGGGCATAAAAATTTAGTTTGGATAAATTTTTGGTACTTTTCTAATAACTTTCATTTTTTGATGAATAGTGAAAAATACTAAATTTTAATTGAAAACAACTTTTTTAATCAAAATAATTTATAGTGTCCAATTGTGAATTTGAGTGGTTTTAAATTATAATTTGAATATATATTTATCATTTAATATAATTCAGGTCATTATAAGTAATATCTCTTTTAAATTATACATAAACACATGTCAATCTTTTGATAGTTTTTACTTTTTAAAAACCTGCTTTTTAGTTTGACAGCGGAAATTAATTTTAAATTAATTAATTAAAAATCTATGTTATCAATTTCGTAAAATAGCATTAATTTTTGAATTCGGTTATCAAAATTAGCATAGGGTGAATTTTTTTACTTTTTCTGAAAACATTCAATTTATGATGAATAGTGAAAAACATTGTGTCATTGTTTAAAACCAAATTTTATTTAAATAATATTTATTTTTTATTTTTTTTACAGTTAAAATAGATACATAATACCTATTATTATCCAATTTAATTAATTGGAGTCATTTTATAATAATATTAGATATATAAAATTTTATTGAACTTTTTAACGTATTTTACCCACCTTCTAGGATAATTGGAATATTGGCATACAACATTATTTTAACACTTCTGTAAACTGAATTTCAAAAATATAAAGGACAAATTTGACATCAGTATGTAAAATTTGGTCAATAAGATAAAAAAAATTGGTGAAGTGTAACTTTGGAATTTTATTTACCACTATTAAAAGTAAATAGGGTAATTAATGGCAGAAATGATATTATAATTACACTAACACATGTCCTAATTATATTGGATAAGTTTAATTCATCAAAAATAAACCTTGGAAAAAATTAATATACTTTTTGATCCATTTGTGTTAGATTAAGACATTTATTTTATTTTATTTAATGAAGTGTTAAAAGTGTTAAATTCAATATTTATTAAGTAAACTATTTTTAATATCGAGTCATACAGAAGATAAATTAGACTATAAATATTCATTAGAAATATAAAAAGATTTCATACATCATGGTATTTTATATATAGTTTCTAGACATTTAATAATTAAATTTATATATGACACAATGATGATGTTGTAATTTCATTATTAATGAATGATTAAAATAATTGATATTATAAATAATAAAATAAATATAAATTGAAACTTTTGATTCCATCGACGATTTTTCTAGGTGAATATGTCATGTTAGGGTTGATTTTATGTATTTGTTTCGAATTAATAAAGATTTTATAACTTTCACAAAAACCAAATACTAAATAGGTTCAAAATTGACATAAATGAGTTTTTAAAACAAATACTATATATTAAATAATATAATATCCATAAAAATATATAGTTCATCCAAATGAATTAGTTAAGATTATATATGTTATTAATGGTACAATTTATGTTACCATGGAATTTTTTATTAAATTTAGTATCCATGAAATATAAAAATACATGAAGACATGGTAAAAGTTAAACTATTCAACTAAGTGTTAAATATAAATGATAATGTTAATATAGTGACCAAAACTACTCTAAAACCTATTGGTTGAAATGATGTAGACCCATAACTACCTTAGACACAAACTAAATACACTCGGAGCTATTAGAAACCCATTATAATTTTATAATAAAATAATATTTCAAACGTTTCCTAAAGTGCCCCTAACATCTCTTATAAAAGGGTACTTACCCATCTCTTAAATTCACACCAAAAAATCATTTTGGATTGGAAAAACCCTACCCAAATCTCTTCCCAACTTTCCTCACTTAAACCTAGATTCCTTACCTTGAGTATAAAGCCATCATAAGGATAACTTTTGTCCAAATAAAATAGAAACACCTGATGAAGAGGTAACTATTTTATCACCTCTCTCAAAGTTCAATTATTCTTCAACTTTATATTTCATTTTTATTTCCATTACAATATGATAAATCCAGTATAGTATACAAAATTTTATGTTATTATAAATATTTTACTACCATATCTATTATTTTTTCCATCCTATGAACGATAAGTCACCATGTGTGCGTACGTATGACTTACCGTCTCCACGATGTGGTGTAATTTGTTATTCAACACTATACTATCTGGATGGACATAATGATGAGTAATTTGTATATAAATAATTAAAATAACATGATAATTTTTTTTACAATTAATAAACCATCCAATTCAACTCCTTTTAATCATTAAATAAATGATATTGTCTCTCGTGTGTACATACGACTTACCATCTCCACGATGCGATATGATTCATTTCCACATTCTCCATTCAATGATAATTATAAAAATTTATATTATTAATAATTATGTAATATATGACACAATAATTATAATGAATATATATATATACACATATATCTTATTCACATAGTTCTGTTCAATACAATATGAAAACGGTAACAACGTTTATCCGTACCTACGACCTACCGTCTCCATAAACGGTGTTTTCCATTTCATATATCTATCTATAATATATATTTATATTATAAATATATATGATATATAAATCATTTTTTATATTATAGATGTATTTAAATCATTATCTATGTGATACGATCTTGAATAACAAGTTAATATATGTACAATAATGAAAGCTATTATTACCCGAAATGTTAATTTTACATGGAAATTATTATTAAATGTGTAGTATAAATCATAAATGAATCATGTATGATATCATAAATATTAATATGGATCTTCTATAATTTAATAACATACTATGGTCATTAAAATGAGGTTAAACGTACCCTCATCTAAAGGGAAGTACAAGGTAAGGGTTAATTCCTCAATCTCACTATTATCTGAGATTGTATATGTGTATGTATTTTATGGGACATATTTATTATCTGTGTCCATGATTCATAAAATATTTTTTCATAATGATTATTTTATGGTACTCTTTAACTAAAACATCATTTTAATTGCTTTAAATTCTTATTCTCATAAATCATTCTCATTAATGTCCACGTTTTCCAAATAGTTTTAGGGATTAATTTATATGGACATGATTATTTAAAAATTTTAATTTCATTTGAATGTTTTAAAGTGGTATGCGACACTTTAATTAAAAAATCTATTTTAAAAGGATTCCTTTATAAATGTGTGTCTTTTAAATGATTTCACAAAAAGGGATATTTCTCTCAAGAATATTTACTGATCATTTTCAACTATTCCAACAACATTTAATGGATATTATTCATGATTGAGGTTGATTTATAAGAAAATAATCTTCTATATTTTATTGAATGAGTTATGATATGTTTGACTGTGGATGTGCTATTTTTATAACCATTATGGTTTATGGTTGAAGTACTGAAGTTTCGTATGCTAGTTTTAATACGAATGTTTATGTTTTATTTCATAATTTGCATATAAAGAGTGTACTGGAATTAGTAAGTGATGAGTGGGGCCCACTATACCCCTTGATGCATCGATAGATATCATGATACAAATTTGTGTCATGGCACAAGTCGGTGAAAAAAAATTATTTGTTGTCTTGGAATGAGGCTTTGAATATGTGTTAATGATGTCCGACATTAGGCATTCCCTCAATATGAAATTAGTCATTACATGTGATTATCTGACTATTAGAATATCCTTATGCGAGTTTATTTGGTGTTTTTTGATTTATTTTCCCAATATTATGTTCATGTTTATGTTTAAACGGTTGATTTTTTTATTACACAACTTTAATTAAAAGTGTATAGATTTCGCTAAATCATTTACCCTAACTGAGCATCTGAGCTCACCCCTTTATTATGTTTTATTTTCCCAAGATTCCAAGAATTGTATTATGATTTATATGAAGGGTTATCCTAAAGGAATAATGGCATTCTCAAATGATTTTTTATGTTTTGTCGTTTGTTATAAAGTTTAATGTAAAATTTATGTATGTAATATATTTTCCAAGACAACTAAATTGATCGGTCCATCAGGACATGATTATTTTAATCATACCAATGTATTAAAATAATGCATCGACTTTAGGATTCTGGGGTCTGGGATTTAAAGTTGGTATTAGAGGAAGTTTAGCAATAACCTTAGAAACTAGATTTGGAAAAAATCTGATTCGAAAATATTACCCTAAGATAGACTTTGAGGATTAGTATAGAAGGACATTCTAGAATTTTGGTAATGTAGATATTTTTTTAGTTTTCCATGAAATATATCCCTATCTGGATATGAGTAGGTTGGGGAGGCTCTGGCACAGATGTACATAGGAGTGAAAACTCTGACAAGGAGTTTCTGGCTTGACCTGGGGTATCTTGGTACACGACAACGGGCCTTACTGCACTCTTCATCACGACACTCTCATGAGATATGCTTAGGATAACTCACATTTTCATTAAAATCTATTATGAAGGAATTATGAGTAAATATGTCTGTAAAGAAACCATTTTTACGATTATGAGACTATATGTGTGAAAATATTCAACTAATGTTGTGAATTTTTTTAGTTCTTTGATTATACATTATGATATGATCTATCCTAGTGTATTTCTTCATTTAGAAATGGCGCCGATTAGAAGGAATGAGAACTCCAGCAATATGCATGATCTAAAGAGTAAGAAGGGTCAAATATTTCATGGTCTTACACTATCATTTAGAAGGGAAATAGTCTCCCATGTATTATCATCTAACGAATAAATAATATCATGTTTTAATATGATATGTAAAGAATTCCTTGAGTCATATGGCTTTGAGGAGATACCAGAAAAAAATAGGATGGTATAGAGAACGATAGATAAAGGGAAGAAAGGAAATAAGGAATTTCCCATACGTGGTAATTGTTGAAAGAATCGCCTTGGTAAATGACTGAAAGGAATGATATTTTAATATAACTGTGGAGAAAAAGGACACCAAGTACATGATTGAATGGGTATAATAAAGGTTTCAAATGTACAATGCTTCATCTTCAAAGAGTTGGGACACTACACGAATCAATTTCCCAATCATCATAGTATACCCCAAATGTTGCTATTGGATAATAATGAAGTTATGATACTACCGAAAATGAAGAGGAATGATTAGTGTTCTTAAGATGTTATTATTGAATTGTGTCATTTGTGTATTTAATTAATTATGTTCAAGTTATAATAATTATAAAGTATATAAGGATTGTACTGCAGTACGTTTTCATTAAGGATTGGAGATTTCATGGTACCAAGTAAAGTGTCAAAGTTTGAAGTTAAACATTTTGAAAAATATATGGTTCGGTAAAATATAACCCTTAATATGTTTCTAAAAATTAGATAATGATTTAGGAATAAGATATTATTTAATTAGACAAATTATATTAGATATTCTTGAATACCTTGCAAATAATTAATTGATTGTTTATTCCATCGTTGTTGGAGTTTTCAACATTTTTCGATATAAAGCGTAGATCCAATATTCTATAAAACATAAAGGAGAATGAATTTAATCATTATGGTTTTATTGTAATTCAGGGAGTTACCATATTTTATGAGTATAAATGACGAAGGTATTCACATGTTATTACATGGAAAAAGTGATCTTCAATATGTTTACCTTCCTTATAATATTTGGACAATGAGTTTAGACAGAAGTATTTTGGATAAATTTAACGGTAGGATTGAATTAAGTTGTACATTTTATACTATTGTTTATGAATAAAACATTTCTTAAGATTATTATTATATTTCTATAAAAAAGGCAACCCGGTGGATGGGTTATAAACCATTTTGTCTGGAAAAGTCAAGAGACATGAACCCGCAACCAAAGGGCGACAAGGGTGCATCACTTACCACTGGCCTATATGATGTCCTGGTTTGAAGAAAGTAGTTTTTTTAAATGATCTGATAGATCAATTGTATTTTCGTTTTCTCTAAAACCCTATATGATTAGGATAAATTGAATATTTTTTTAATTCAATTATCTTTTGGTTTGAAAAATGAGTTTTTGGTAGAAGTTAGTTGAAGGATGGAACTATACATGTCAAGTATTTTTTTTCTCTTGTTCTATGAATAAATTAATTGATAAACTTTAAGGACAGAGTCTTAACACCCACAACTGGTTATCCTAATATCTTATGTATTTTTTGAACTGATGGTATTTAAATCGTCATAGATTTATGGCTTTGAGGCCCTCAATATTCCATTTATTGATCACTTGTTTGTGATTGATGACCTTAATTACTCCCAATAAATATTTTCATTTTCCACCAATTATGTGTGTTTAATTTTCACTGATGTTCTCCTATTTGAGATCATAATTTGGTGGTGAATTTTTCATTTCCCTTTCCCTCTAATTAACAATAAATTTTATTAACCCTATTTTAGATGTGGGTTTTCCACAAATATATTTTATATTTCTAAACTTTTATTTTCAAAGAAAAATTTCAAATTGTGTGGACATAGTTTATTGAAGGAGGAGAGAATGTAACACCCCAGAATTTCATATAATGTTATCTCATTAATGTAATTCAATAGCTTTCACTACCGGAAACACTGAGTTCAAGCACGCCACGACATACCAAACTAGACATTCAAAAAGAGGTTATGAATAGTTTTAACAAAAAAATTTATTTTATACATATCCTATATAATTTTACATTAAACTTTTTTGTTTCCTAATCATAATACGAGGAAAAATTCATTTTTTTTAGATAAATGTTGTATTTTTTAGAAAATGCAATTTCACATCCTTTTCATGGAGAACCTTTTTTAAATCCAATATTGGACACTTATATATTTAATTTGACAAAATAATTTTTTTTTCTAGAAAAAATACATAAAAATTTATTTCAGATAAATTTTTGGTACATTTCTGATAACTATCATATTTTGATGAACAGTGAAAAATAAAAAATTTTAATTGAAAACAATTTTTTTTATTCAAAATAATTTATAATGTTATATTATGAATTTTAGTGGTTTTAAAAAATAATTTGATTATATTTTTACCATTTAATATAATTTAGGTCATTATAAGTAATTTCACATTTACATTGGACATAAACACATGTCAATCTTTTGATAGTTTTAACTTTTAAAAAAACCCAACTTTTCATTTTGACAATGGGAATTATTTTTAAATTAATTAATGCAACATCAGTGTTATGAATATGGTAAAATAAGATTAATTTTTTATTTTCAATTATCAAAATTATCTTCGGGTGATTTTTTGGTATTTTTTCTGAAAACTTTCAATTTTTGATGAATAGTGAATAACAATGTGTTATTGTTCAAAACCGACTATAATTTAAATAATAATTATTTATTCATTAAATTTATTTTAATGTAAAAATATATAAATAATACCTATATTATTACAATGTAATTAATTGGAGTAATTTTATAATAATATTAGATATATAATATTTTATTGAACATTTTAATGTATTTTTCCCTCCTACTAGGCACATTTGAAAATTTGAAAAATCACAATTTAACACTTCTGTAAATTGAATTTCAAAAATCAGAGAGACATAGTTGACATAAGTAAGTAAAATATGGTTCAATAAAATGAAAATAAATTTTGGTGAATAATAACTTTTGAATTTTATTTACCATAGTTTAAAGTAAATAGGGTGATTATTGGTAAAAATTAATATTATAATTACCCTAAAACAAGTCATAATTATATTGGATAAGTTTATTTCGACCAAAATCAACATTAGGACAAAATTAAGATCCTTATTGATCCATTTGGGTTAGATTAAGACATTTATAATATTTTATTTAAAGAAGTGTTAAAAATGTTAAATTTAAATTTTATTAAGTAAACCATTTTTAATATAGTTTTATACAAAAGTTATATTCGACTATAAATATTCATTAGAAATATAAAAATATTTCCTAAATCATGGAATTTTATTTATAATTTATAGAAATTGAATAATTAAATTTATATATGACCCAATGATTAGTTATTAATTACATTATTAATGAATGATTAAAATAATTGATATTATAAATATTAAAATAAATGTAAATTGAAACTTTTGATGCCATCCATGAATTTTATAGGTGAATATGACATGTTAGGGTTGATTCAATATACGTTTTTAAAAGTAATAATGATGTTATGAATTTAAAGAAAACCCAATACTAAATAGTGTCAAAATTGACATAAATGAGTTTTTAAAACAAATACTATATTACTAAATAATATAATATCCCTAAAAATATATATATTCCTTCCAAATGACTTATATATAAATATATATATAATTAATGGTAATATTTATGTTCTCTTGGAATTTTATAGTAATGTTATTAACCATGTAATATAAAAATACAAGAAGACAAGGTAAAAGATAAACTGTTTAACTAAGGGTTAAATCTAAAAGATATTGTTAATATAGTGACTTAACCATTTATAAAACCTATTGGAAGAAAGGATTTCCAACCATACCCACCTTATACTCAAAAGAAATCTATTTTGAGCTATTATAAACCGAAAATAATTTTATAATAATATAATATTTCAAACTTTTCCTAAAGTGCCCCTCACCTCACTTATAAAAGGGTACTTCCCCTTCTCTTAAATTCACTCCTCCAAAGCCTTTTTCCTTGGCCAAAACCTTCCCAAATATCCTTCATGAATACCTCACTTCATACTAGAGTCCATTATATAAGAATAAATCCAACCTAAGGAGCCCTTTTGTTCAAATAAAAAAAACACCCGAAGAAGATGTAATTATTTTATCAACTCTTTCAAAGTTCTATTCTTCTTCCACTTTATCTTTCTTTGTTATTTCCATACCAATATAATAAATCTAGTACCCTATACATAATTTTTGTTATTATAAATATGGTATAACCATATTAATTATTATATCCATCCTATTAAGGACAATGTCACCATGTGTTCGTACGTACGGCTTACCATCTTCACGTTGTGGTGTAATTTGTTATTAAACACTATGTTATTTGGAAGGATATAATTATGAGTAATATGTATATAAATAATTAAATAACCTGATAATATTTATATAAAATTATTATACCATCCAATTATACACCTTTTAATCATTAATGAAATGATATCATCACTCATGTTTACGTACGGCTTACCGTCTTCATGATGCGATGAGATTCATTTCAACGTTCACCATTCATCGATAATTATAAAAATATATATTATTAATAAGTATTTAATATATGAAATAATAATAATACTATATATATATGTGTGTGTGTGTCTTTACATATATCTTATTCACTTAGTTCTGTTCAACACGATTTGAAAACGGAATCATTGTTTATGCGTACGTACGGCCTACTGTCTCCATAAACAGTGTTTTCCATTTCATATATCTATATATTATACATATTTATATTCTAAATATATATGATATCAAAATAATTCTATATATTATGGATGTATTTAAATCATGATCTAAGTGATACGATTAAGAATAACTAGTTAAAACATGTACGATAAAAAATCAATTAATACCTGAAATGTTAATTTAACACGGAAATTATTATTAAATGGGTAGTATAAAGTCATAAATGATTCATGTTTGATATCATAAATATTAATATGGTTCTGTTATAATTTAATAAAATACTATGGTCATTATACAAGAGGTTAAGTGTACCCTCGACTAATGGTAAGTACAAGGTAAGGGTTAATTCTTCAATCTCATTATTATCTGAGATTGCTTATGTGTAAATATTTTAAAAGACATATTTATTATTAGTATCTATGATTCATGAAAGAAAATTTTAAAATGTTTCTTTTAAGGCACTCTTTAACTAAAAGATCATTTTAAATGTTTTAAATATTTATTCTTCTAAATGATTCTCATCAAGGTCCATTTGTTCAAAATTGTTTTAAGGATTTATTTATATGAACATGCTTGTTTTAAAATGTTAATTACTTATAAAAGTTTTAAAGTGATATAGGACACTTCGATTCAAAAATCAACTTTAAATAACTTCATTTATAAGTGTGTTACTTTTAAATGATTTCACAAAAAGGGATATTTCTCTCAAAAAGTTTAACCGATCATTTTCAACTATGTCAACATCCTTTACTGGAAATTATTCTTGATTGATGTTGATTTATTATAATTCAATATTTCATATTTCATTGAATGAGTTATGATAAGTTTGACTGTGGATGTTCTATTTTTATACCCTTCATGGTTTATGGCTAAAGTACTGAAATTTCGTATGCAAATTTTAATAAGAATGTTAAGGTTATATTTCAATATTTTCATATGAGAAATGCAGTAGACTTAATTAGTGATGGGTGCACCCCGCTATATCCCCTCGATGCATCTATAGGTCTCATGAGACAAATTAGCATCTTTTCACAAGGCATTGACAAAAATTTTATTTGTAGTCTTTACACGAGGCCTTGAATATGTGGTTATGATGTACGACATTAGGCAATCCCACAATATGAAATTAGTAATTACATGTTATTATTCAACTAGAAGAATATCCTTGTTCGTATTTATATGGTGATTTTTTTATTTATTTTATCTATATTTTCTTCATGTTTATATTTGAAAAGATTATTTTTTTGTTACACTTCTTTCACTAAAATTATATAGCATCCGCTAAATTATATACCCTTACTAAGAATCTGATATCACCCCTTTCTTATGTTTTATTTTCCCAAGATTCCAAAAAAAGTTTATTATGATTGATTTTAAGGGTTATGATAAGAAAATAATGGTGTTATTAAAGGATTGTTTATGTTGTGTTGCATGTTATAAAGAGTAATGTAACATTCATGTATGTAATCTTTTTTCCAAGAATGTTAAACTCATCTGTTCTTCGGGAAATAATTCCTTGTAATCATGTCAATGTATTAAAATAATTAACCAAGTCTGGGCTTATGGGGTTGAGGTGTTACACAAATCATTTCATCTAACCCATATATTGGTATTAATCCTAATATGGGATATCCATCAACATGGGTATGTACATGCACTGGGAGAAATTTATGATGAATTCCATCCTACTGTGTATATATAAGATAACCTTGAATAGTATCAAACATTAGTAAAAGACATGATTTCCATTTTTATGGATCGGTTAAATAATGATCTCATCTTATATTTAATTATTTCATTCAAAGTTTAGGTCAACATCTCACTTTATCAATGTCGGTTTTGACCAACTATCAGCCTCCCTCATCACTCACATTCTCCAGAAGATCAAGATATTGTGCGATCCCATTGGGAAATTATATAATCTAGATATTATTTAACATGGGGAAACCATGTGAGATAGTATATGACCCCATTTATTTAATTAGGTTTTATTTTGATTTGTTTTTAAATTGATTTTTCTTTTCCTATAGGGATTCATCTTTCCAATCCAAGTTATCATTTTGGTGTTGGTAGAACAACTGGAAGATGAGAGACACTTAAAACTTTTTGTTCCAACCCTTTTATGCCATTAGAAACATCATAGCCCTGTTAAAATGGAGAAAATCCTTTACTACATTGACAGAAATTTTAAATTTATATTTATATGGATAAGATAGAATTTTCTTTTTTATTAATATCTAACTGTCATAAAAAATTACCAAATCTCTATTTTATACAATGTTACTAGAAGTATTTGGGGTATAAAAGATTTAATTGGGTATTAGAGATGTCATTGGTATGTTGATACTACTGAAAGAATTAAATTTTCAATCTTACAACATGATTTCTATATTAATTACCCAAAAGGGATGTAGATCCCCTAGAAACAGATTATATAATGTCTCGATTTTGGTTTGGGTTCTTATAGATTTTGGATATTATCTAGTCATTTCTAATCCATACACACCTATTAATTGTTTTCAACTATTACATTGTAGAAGGGTATTCTCCTCTTCCCATTGATATTGTTCAAGTAGAATGAAATCCCATGGAAATTATCTAATTTTTTATTATAGTAGTCCACAAACATAATTTTTTTGAAATAGTTCTTCTACCCATAGATGCCTCTATATTCTCATCTATGTACTATGATCAATCATCATAGAATCATACTTTGTTGATATAAGTCCCCTGCCTTAAACCTTACTTAATATTGAATTAATTGAATAATTCACATTGATGATCTTTTCAGGTTTAGAGTTTTAGAGAATTAGATCATAAAACATGCAATACATCCCACATTTAAACAAAGTGGTTACAATTAAAGATATTATTAATTTTTCCCATCAACAGAAACATATTTAAAATAAAACATGGATTCTTTCTTAACACTTCCCTGACACTATCATCATATCATGTACCTTTCCCTTGACCTGTGAAAAACATTTCAAAACTTGGGATGAGCATAAAAAGCTCAGTAAGGGATATAAAAATATAGAAAGGAAACATGTGTACATGTATACATAAGAATCAATGAAATCATACTTTACTCATAAAACATAATCACTTTAACATACCTCATCAAACCATGAATAAATCATTGAAATCATAAGATACAAAGGTAACTTGAGGCATTCATAACATTCTTACGTAGGGAGTAACCCTCTTGGTTACGTTTGGAATACCCATCACAGTATATTCCCTAAATCGCTTCGGAGAAACCTTAACGTTTAACTCCTTCATGTTACCCAATGCATTGGAGAGATATATCAGGCTCACCCGCCCTTAGTTTATCATGGAACCACCCATCTTCATAACAATTCTCATGAACCATAACATAATCGTATCACATAAAAGATGCATAGAGGAAACATAACATTTCCACATTTCAATCACAAGATATCAATAAACCACATTGATATAATAAAAAAATTATTAAAACCATTTTCAATACAAAAATAAAGGAAAAGTAAAAAATGGTATTTATTTTTCATTAAAAAAAGGTTATGGGTTGTAGAGGAAGCCGAAACTCAAATAATGGTCACGGCGGTGGAAAAGTCGTTGTTGCCGCATACGTACGACAAAAACATTCCCTTTTGTCGTTTAGTAAAATGCTTCGTATAAAAGAGATTCTTTTTGGATAAACATAAAAGTTAAAGGGGTTTATACACCGCATAAATGAAGGTTGTGTATATTTCAAAATATGCCTCAATGAAAGGAGATTGAGACGAAGTCCCATACCTCGGGTCCGACTTGACTCGATCGTTCTTTAATGTCCTGAATAATAAACTCTAGTTAATTTATACTTTATTAAAAACCTTTTTAAATTTCATTATTTCTTTTATATCACTTATTATCGGGTTATAAACACTATGTAATTATTTAAGTTAATAATGGTCGTTTTGTCGATCATTGGTACATGAGTCAAAAATAAACTCTTTATAATTACATGTTGTTCATGTATCCATTATATCCAGAATTATATTCATGATTTAGATATAATATATATCATATATATCCAGTATATACATGCATTTATAATATTATATAACATTTAGAGGTAAGAAATGAAATTCACCGTTCATGGAGACGGTAAGCCGTACGTACGCATGAATGCTACTTTCATTTCTATTTCCTATTTAATGGAATTGAATCATAATGATATAAAGGTATATTATAATTCCAGTATAATATCATATATAAATCACTAAATCTATCTTTTATACATACCACATATGGTATTAACAAATCAAATCAGTTTGAGGGGGCGGTAGTCCGCACTTCCTAAAATGAAGATATCGCTTTTACCCATAATGGAAACCATAAAGGTATACCATAAATGAAAAATACATAAGCTTAAGTAAAACATAAACATATTATATATCATATATAAATATAGTGACATCTTAATGGCCACCTTTGAAGGTGTTAAAAGAATATTGAACAATCATCGTTTCGTGAGGCAGAAATTCACCATCCACGGAAACAGTATGTTCTTTAACCATTAGTTGTAGGTGTGTGTAAGTGTATCTCTAATACTTCTCATAAAAAAAATCCTATTATATTGAAGATACTTTTTTTGTTACAAAATAATGGAATAAAAAGAGTTTATGGGGTTGGAGAAGCAAAATAAAACATAAGAACACAAGAGAAGACACTACCTTTAAAACGGGTAACTCTTTTTGATTTGAGCTCAAAGGCTTACTTGGAAAGACTTATGCAAAAAGTGAGGCTTCTAGGAGTAAGATAGGGATTAGTAGAGAAAAAATGGTCAGGTTTTGGCCGATCCAAAGGCTTGAGAGGTGTAGGTAATGAGGTGGAGGTGGGGGCCTTTTTTAAGAGGAGAGGAGGGGCACTCTTGGAAAGGTATAAAAGGTTACTTTATTATAAAATTATTTTCGGATTTTAAAAGTCCCAATATTATATATTTCTAGGGTAAGGTGATAATAGTTCTAAATACACCCATACAATAGGTTTTTGACATTTTTAGATCTTATATTTTACTTTATCTTTTCATTTTATTTGAATCGTCAAATAATGAGGTAATCACTGCATCATCATGATGTCATAAATAATTTAATTAATTTAATGTCTAAAAATTATAAAAAAAATAATATGATATAGGAAATATTTTTATCTTTCCAATTACTATTTATAGTCAAAAATATGACTTTTATAACCCCATGTAAATTTTTTCTTTGTAAAACAATACATGTTTGTGTCATTTTTACTTTTATTTTAAATAAAAGGCATTAATGTCATTATCTTACTCAAGTGGCTCCATGGGGTCCCAAAAATCGACCCGTGTGTTTTATTGGTTGCCCATGACTCGTCCAATAGGGTTAGGAAAAGTGTCAAGTTATTTGCATTTTATTATAATATCATTTTTACCTTAAACTACACTAATTACCTCTAATCGCGATTAAAAACTTAAACATTACTATTCACCAAAAAATTATTTTAATCCCATTGAACCACATTTTAATTCCTAATGAAAACCATGTATGTCATATTTTTGAAATTCAAAACACAAAGGTGGTAAAATTTCATTTAAATGAAAAATCAGTTTTTTTAAGTACCACTTAGTGGTTTCACTATTCATCAAAAATTGAAGTTTTTCAGAAAAAAAACCAAAACTTCACCATAAGATATATTTGATATTCCAAATTCAAAAATGATGTCTATTTAACAAAATTACAAAAATATAATTTACAATAATTATTCTAATAAATAATTCCCGTTGTCAGAACAAATAGCGCGTTTTTATGAAACAATATATATCAAAAGATTGACACTAGTTTAAGTCCAATTTCAAGGTGAAATTAATTCCAACGACCACTATTGGATTAAATGGTAAAAATATATTCTAATTCCACTTTAAAACCAATTAAAAATATAATATAATCATATAAAGAATTTAGATTAAAAAGAGGTTTTGAATTAAAATACAACATTTTTCACTATTCATTAAAAAAAGAACTTTATCGGAAAAATACCAAAAATTTACACAAAGTAAATTTTGATGTCCCAATTCTAAAGAAGAATTTTATTTGATCCAATAGAATATATAAGAGTGACTAAAACTATATTTAATGACGGTTCTCCATCAAAAGGCGATAAGTGGACCTTTAGTGAATATTAGAGTATATATGCCTAAAATTGAATTTTTTCGTATTTTAAGACTTTATCCTTCATTGGATAAATGTAAAAACAATTAAAAAACATATATAATCATATTTTAGTTATTTCTATTCATTCCTGCAAATACAATGGCTACGTGTTAACTACCATTTAAAATAATATTATTTTATTACTAGTGTGCAACGTAAGATTTCAAAGAATCTCTTTGTTGTGTATCGGGTACGCTATCGAACATAGAAACCCCTTTAAAGTAAAATTAATATTTAATTTTAAAATATTAATAAATATAAAAATGTTTTATTCTTTATTTACCTAGGATGTTACAATTGATGTGTTGTGTCTAATTTTTTGTCACGTAGATAATCCATGTTCCCTTTTGGTCCCTTAGTCCATGGACATGATAGAACAAATTATGAACTTGGGAGATCCCCCACAGATACACTCTTAGGGTAGATTTGAGTATCTTAGCAAAGGTTAATGTTTGTTTAGGATTTTATCCCTTTTGTACTATTGAACAATGATGCACCAATTGGGTGTAGAACACACCTGACATCTTCTCTAGGCTCAACATCATCTCATACAATCCTTCATTATATGATATTAAATTATGAACATATCCCATCAACCATCACTCATTCCAATGTGTTCTTTCAAGGGGTTATTCAGATAAAAGTATAATGAATGACAAGTTGGTAACAAATCCATGCCCTGATTACTTAGACTCCCTTAGATATGATTAATGAACCAGAGTTACTATTTATCAATTAATGTTGGTTTTTTGGAGATGGTGGAAATGGGAATCAACAATTATATGATATCATTCTATAAATGTTCATGGATCCGTGAATAATGAGTAGTAACATGAGTTACTAGTTAATCATTGATGAAATTACTTAATTTTTCCACTCAATAAGAAAATCCCCAATAGTGTTTCAATGGAAATATAAAAAGCCTCTCAGTTACAAGCTTATAAGTTTTATTTGAGTGCACAGATATCAAATATTGAATTCTACATAACTTGTTCAAGTACCTAAATTTTGTTAGCATTATATTCATTATATACCATAGAAAACAGGGGTGATTAGTTGACATCATTTATTTAAACACTAATTATTATGGAAATGATAGAGGAAATATAGAGGATAAAACATAAGTGTTTAATTAATAAATCCCTTTAGACATTGGATTATTTATAAAACATATACAATCATATTACATTATGATTCCTCCATGAATATGTATATATTTTGCGAAACCATATGGAAGACACCGAAATTTAGACCTTCCTTCTTTCCTTTCTAGATGATAAATTATAAAATCATTCAATCATAATGTCTTATATTTAAGCTCTGATTTTTAATCATGCATATTGAATTTTTATGTCTTGGTTTCATAGAGGTAATCAAAAACATTAACCCTTTTTTACAATATCATTTAAAACAAAATATGAACTCAAATAATGAAATCATAATATAACTCTCTTGAGAATTTAAGATAAGTGGTTAGCATTAACATCCTAGTTTATGTATCTTATCCATTCATTCTATGACATTTCATATCAAAAATGATAAATTGAGTAACTATGTCTCCGAAATTGAGTGATATAACCTTTTCCAATATTAGAAGACATAGTGAGAATATTTCGAATTTTTAAAGGGAAGATTATACACATGTTTTATCTTCTTTTTTATTTTAAATCTTTATAATATTTTTAATATGTGAAATGAGTAGTGGGCCTATACATGGACTTTTATCAGTCTATCCTATATTGGGTTTCATCCGAATATTTTCAATTTATTTCTAAATCATAAGTGGTCAATATTTCCATGTTCACAAGAAGTGTGTGTCTATAGATATGACTCTCACCTTTTTACCAGGGTTCCCATTATGGGTTTTCATCTTGGTTAGAATTGTATCTCATTCTATCAAATATATTTAGGTTATTCGAAATTGACCAATGGTGTGATATAATTTTATGTAAAAAAGATCATACCCTGTGTTAATATAGTTTAAAATCATCAATCATGGACAAATTATTTCTGTTGTTTATGGTTTTCTACATCAGCCAACATATTATTATAGTTTAAGGTATTCTACCTCATACTTGATGTTTCTATTGTATATAGTTCTATAGCTCAATCCCAATGTTGTTGTTGTGTAATGTCTCCTAGACTTTACTCAATGTTTCTATAGTTTCATGGACATATAACTCAAACCATAATTTATAGTTAGTAATAATGGATGAATACTCATGATGTTTTTTCATACATTATTCTAGTTGATATTGTTTAAAATGAATATTCTTTAAGGGTTCTAATGAATAGTTTTTTATAGAAATTATGAAGGATGAATGTTCAGGAAGGGTTCAAACAACATGGAACTATACATTAATGGGTTTTTGAATATCGATACATGATTATAAGGATGTTTTATAAACTTTTCTAGTTTGGTTATGGGTTAAATAAAATATAACATGAGAGTTTGAACAAGGGGTAATGAGATGGAAAAGACATGTCAAGGATGATAAAAAAACAATGATGTACAGAGTTCCAATGTGGAGTTGTTGGGTCGCACGATGATTGGAGGTCCACTATAATATTTATGTGATTCATATAGTTGATGGTAAAATCGTCGATATGCATGAACCAATAGGGATTACATGCATTGTCATGTATATTGGTCCTAATCTTTTCCAATTTTCATAGATGATTTATGAATATTAAATCATTTAGATGAAGAATAAGTATGTGGAGAAAAGGAATATCATAGAAGGATTCTAGAACCCAATTTGTTGTATAGTTTACAGATGTAAATATTAGACCAAATATCATGTGACTTTAGGTCACACCATGAGGGTCACCAAGAACATAAATAATGGAATACCATATTCATCAATTGAAGATGTGTACAATTCATAATGATATCACATTCTTCATTTAAAATGCACAACAATCTCTTAATCATGGGGATTCTAAATCATGACCTAAGAATATCATATCAAACTAGAAATAGAGGCCAATGGGTTTAGGTAAACCATTATAAATAATGGAAACCAATATCACAAGTATTCAGTGAAATAGATCATGAATTTAAGTGGTACCATCTTCCTAGGACCAAAACATCCAATAATATAAAGCTCTATTGAATTACATTAATCAACAATGAATCTTATTTGTGGGTATTTAGAGTTGTATTTCCCTTTTACCAATACTCTATATATAAGAACAAATATGGATTTATGAAGGATGTGGGGTTCTTGGAGAAGTATATCAACTCAATGTATTTGTGGACATCAACTCCAAATTCATATTCATGATGCTGGTTTCTAGAAAATATAATATTAAAGAATTATTTGGGAAACCTAAATATTTATTCACCACAGAGTGAACACATTATCGTTTTGATTATGTGTAATAAATCATTGTGATTAGATATAATAAATCATTGTTGTTTTTTTTCTTAGACCGATGGGGCCTATCGGGAATGGATCCACTTTTACTAGGGTCAAAATATTGTCCATACAATTTTTTTTCATTATTATTTTAACAAAATATTTTTATAAACTATTAAGATACATATATTAGTGGGTGGACACTTGAAATTTAATTAGACATTACATTTTGGGTATTCAAGAAGGTAATTTTTTTCCTCTTTCGCCAAATGTTTAGGGTCTTCATATTTAGACCATAAACAACTTATTTTTATGGATTTTTAACATTTAAAAAATTTTATAAAATTTTATGCCATGATTCACATCGACATAGTTCTAGGGAAGTATTAAAAAACAACCTTATTTTTTCCCCATGGCCAAGAGTACACTAACATCATTTTGAAATGGAGATTATAATGTTATAAATCATGGAACAAGGCTAATGGGTCAAGAGTAACGGTATAGGAAAATCATGGTTAGGATGATCCAAAATCATTCTATGATAACAAGATCCATTATGGTGGTGTCTAGGATCAGAATGATTCGGGGAAATTTCTTAGAAGGCCAAAAATACCTCTGGTTTAGGGTCCTATATCCCTTACATATATCCATCTAGTTGATGGTCATATTGAATTATATTATATCATTTTCATGGTCATGATGTATTTTTCTAACCTTATTTTATCAAGGAATTATGTGTGATTTATGAATTCAGATACATAAAATAAAATAGAAGAGCACTAATTTTTTGACCATGGATATGATCTTTTATTCTTTTGATAATGAGTCATGATGAATTATAGTCTTTATTATTTATTATTTTGAAGTGGGGATGAATATGTTATATAATTAAATGTCATGAAAAAATATACCTTTATTATAGTTTAATTTCATGATGAAATTACATGGGAAAAAACATGTAATTATACATTATATCAATAAGGAAAGTATAAAATTTACATGGAATTTATTTATAGGAGTCATATTTTATCTATAAAAAATATTACACATGGTTAATCATATACATGAGATAATATTTCGTAGATTAATCTCATATACATGAACACTATATATAGATTGGATTCAAACATAAGATAATAGATCCTATAGTACATAGTTTTCATTAATTTTTTTTGGTCATTCATTGTATACTAAAGCTTATCAACCTGTACAATTTTTGTGGATGTGTTTATCTTTGTATCCCTATCATTTTGTAAGGGAGAAAATCAGGCTACTGTCTAAATTCTAAAATGGATATCTATTAGGATTGAATCAACATTTGGGGAAGGTACATTTTTTTAGTTCATACAAAATATTTTTGAGTCTACCTTTACACATATGAATCTAACATGCAATAAAGGGAATTAATCCCTTCATTAATGGAAATCAGTTGGGGATGTGAAATATCACATTAATTGTCCACATAACTAGTTAGCTGGATAATTTATCCTCTTTTTAATTTATAGATGGTCCTGGTAATGGGTATCCCGGGAATAACTACCTAACCAATGAATATTGGTATCATTCCATACATAGTTATGATAGGAGGTGGTTCCTTGTAAAGATCATGATCATGAATACAGAAATAAGGGATATATTGTTCTAGATAAAATTTCATTTCCTTGGAAGTTGGATCTGGGAATCACTACATATCTCTTAGGAATAAGAAACAATCTTCATGTACTTATTACATAGAATAATTGAATATATCATGTTTATATGTAGAGAGGGGAATTTTTGTTATCTTACCTTGATGAGCATTGAAATCATTATCGGCTAAAGGACCATCCACATAGATTATGGTCATATTTATGGAAAGGGTATATAAAAATTATATATTTGTATAATTGTGGAGTAGTTAGGGTTTGGATTAGTGGTATGCCCCCCGTAATCCTATATGAAAAATGGGGGTTTAAAACCCATGGGGTGTAGGGACTATAGCAGCACTGTAGCAGTAGCAGCATTGTAGAAGTGGCGTGCATTATAGCGGTGGTAAGGTACTGTAGAAGCGACGAGTACTGCGACGTACTGTAGCAGGCATGTCTTGTAGTAGTACTATTCACAGAATGGGCCTTGGGCCCAAAATTTGGGTCTAAGGGCCAGGTAATGGGATAAATTTCCACTGGGCCTTCAGGCTTTGTAATGGGTCTCCCTGTACCCAGTTTAAAGAATTATTTTCTTTACATTAATAATAAATGAGGCTTCATTCCCAACCTTTAAAAAAACATGTATAATTGTGGAACACTCATCCATAACATAGATTTTATGGATTGTTCAGCCTATTGTATGTAGTTTTGGATCATTGATATATGGACCTCATTTTAGATGTTTAATGTCATGTAACCCGGATGTATCTCCAAGAGGAATTACCAACCATTACATTTTGTCCTTCATGTGAGATGAATATACCACACATAAATGGTACAATAATTCGATGTTATAATCCTTACGTGATAATAGGTATGATACGCATATGAAAAACATCAAGGGGTATCTAAAACCAATTGAGTTGCTTTATATGGGTGTTTTAAATCATAAAGATAGAATACATGTGCCATCGGGAAGTGAATACTATTGGGTATTTGTCAAAAATTTGTAATTGAATATGTCTATCCTCCAAATAGTCTCGATAAAAAGTCCTAGATTTAAGGGGGTCCCATATTATTAGACCAAAACATCCACTAATAACATCATGTGAGGTGTGTTTTTATTGATTATTTGATCCATGTGGGGTTCTGTTGGACATACTTTTTGTTGTTACCAATTTTTTATTGGGAAGAAAAAATAGAATTACTCATGGTTGTGGGTTTCCAATAGAAGTGTAACAAATAATGTAACTGGTCATAAAAAACACATATATCAACTATATTAATCATTTTCAAGGATAAAATAATATTAAATAAGGTTTAGATAACCTAATGGATTTGAAAATTTGTATTGAATACATTTTCAAGGTGATGGGATAAAACATCAAGTTTTTAGTATATATTCATTAAGAGGATGATCTTCATAACATAATTACATCATGTTTTTATTTTTATTAACATGCATCACGGATGTGGTTCCCTTCATTTGAAAGGAAAATACCTTTATTTTTCTATTCATATATGCTTTCTAGTTTCCATATACTCACATTAGTAATGTTATGTATGAAAAACAAGTAAAAAAATAAACATGAAAATAAACCATGTGAGGGTGTCTAATAGGGAATGTGTGGAGAAATATACATTCTAGAATGGGAAGGAATCCTGAAACAAATTTTATCATCATCAATGAATATATTTTTTAGTGAAGAGATTTCAAGTCTTCTTCTAAAATGGATAATTCAGGTATCACATCATAACATTAGCTGATCCGTATGAATCCATACATTGTTTTGAAAAATATATACAAATAGATAAGGCTCATACTCATAGAGCTGTAAATTTTACATTTATATTATCACTGGACACATGATTTTTGATTCATTCATCAATATATATCTCCTGGTAATCATAATAATAATGAGAAACAAATTTCTTATAAGGATTTTATGTTGTTTAAATTCCAATTTTTGGGACATGGGTATAATGGCTTAAACCACTAGGTCAGTCAGGATCCCTCATGGATATAGAAAATGGATGATATAAATTGTTTATTTAAATTCATATATGAAGGATTAATATTATTTTTTTTATCATTCTACCATTATAGAAAAGGCTCATGGAGTTATGGGTGAACATTCCCCCATGACCAACACATAAAATAACACATGCTCTTATGCATTCTTTTATTTGAAATTTAATTATTATTAGTTATTTTTTGTATCCAAAACATCCCATTGGTACAATATCTTAAGAATTTTTTTATTCTAAAATGACTTCTATGAGAGTTTCTTTTTGAATTATTAATCATCAGTAATATAATTCCTTAAGGGATCAAGTGGATGTAGTGGGATAAAGGTCCATTAAATGACTATGGAATATGCACTAAATGTATCTAGCTATATGGATAAGAAAATTTAGTGAATTTAATTTTGTGGGAAAGGGGGTATCCATAGGAATTTATATGAAAATTTAAATCAGGGCTTCATGGAAGATACATACCACAAATTTATATTTTAAAAGAAGAGATGATATAATCGTTCCCTGATAATTATTATGATTCACATAAAAGTATGTTCCGTGTATATTAATTTACATGAATAGTTGGTTTATGTGAAGAGTAAATCATAACCCATGAATATCTGATTCAACATGAATTGAAGACTTATTGGTACATGTCAACCAGTGGTAATGAAATATTTCCATGCCATATGTAATCAGACTAATATCTCTATGATTTATAGGAATATCTCTTGTGACTAAATGATCCACTATGAATAAATACAACGAATTTTTTAATTCAGAAACGATTCATGGTGGGGTTCCTTAGAAGTATCCAGTCCCTTTGACATGTTTTCTTCATGGGAGAACCAATAGTATAACGTCTGGAGGTCCTTAGGAATTAAATATATGTGTACTCAAGGAACTGGTTATTATTAACCATAATATCAAATATATGAATTTTTATCATGGATAACGTATGATTAAAAAAGGATTCATGAATCCTAATATCAAGGAATACGTGTGTTGAACACATTTTAATGGTAAATTGATAATAAATATGATTATTATATATAGTTTAATTTTAGGGAATAATTCATTCAACATGATTGAATCATTCCTTGTATACTAATTTCACGTGACTATGTAACAGTAAACAAATTTAATATCTTGAAACTGTGAGGTGGCTCTATATCATTTCATGGTAAGAACATGACCACACTAATCAAAACTACCTTGCAGGTTTCAAAAGATCAAATGATTCATGCACTATGTGAGAAACAAGGGACAATAGGGTAGTCTATTGAGTTACAAATGATTTCATGAAATGGAATTTATGGGTGGAATTTCACATATTTTATATGGATTGGTACCTTGACATGAATCTTATTCTTGTGTAGTGACATGATAAGGAATGATAAAAACCCATTGCTGAGACTAAAATAAATGATATAAGAATGATTATGTATCCTTCGATAAAAGGAATGAATCAAAAAATAGTTCTTCTAATGATTCCCCTACACAGGTCTAACCAATATACAAGGAAGTGACATTTTTTTTTATTTCATCTATATCTTGAATTTGAGATCTAGGCATCACTATGTATCTTATGGTCATAGGAATCAAAAAACATGTAGTTTTGTATAGTGTTCATCATATTATAATAACATGTATGTCCATAGCGAATAATTTTTTTCTATTATGATAGGCCCCATGATTTGAGATCGAAGAATCATTATATATCATGTGGTAATTGAAATTACACCCAATATAATTCTTCTATAAAAATCTCCTCAATACTAGTCTAACATCATTGAATGGTGAAATGGACTTTTATCATTTCATATTTTATGGTCCTAGTATTAGAGATCTAGGAATCACTATATGTCCCATAGTAATATATAATAAATACAAATGTTTTTGTGGTTTCAAAAAATTAACTACAATTTTTTAGCCAATAATCATTGATTGAGGATTTTTTTCATAGTGATGTTAGCCATTGTATTTGAAATCTATGTGTTACTACATATCTAATGGTAATTAGAATTAAACCACACATATTTCATAGATAGAAAATAAAATATTTTCTTTTGACCTATATTCATGGATGGGGAATATTATGTCATTGAAATTTATAATGGACTCATGATTTATGATATGGGTGTCAATACATTTCATAATTAAATAGGAATCAACCCACATATGGTTCATAGATGGAAAATCCCCTATGCAGGTCTGACCAATAGGTTTGGGTAGGATAAGTTTCCATTTCTTTTGATACTATAAACATGATATGAGATATGGGTGTCACTGTGAATCCTGAATTAACAAGTGTTAACCACCACATATTTGTTATATTTAAAATCAACTACACGGGTTTGAACCATATAATGGGGGATGGTATTTTGAATTTTTATTATTGGTGGATGAAGGTTTTTATATTTTAATGTCATTAGTTATCCTTTAGTAATTAAAGTCAATACACACATAGTTCTTTCATTTTTCCCTTTTATAATTTTAAAATCTTATACAGGGATCATTGTTTTCTCCTTTGCACATGTCCATCTAATGTTCATCAAATCATTAACTAATTAATGACTTTGATCAAGATAGAAAGAAACCTACTATGAATGGGGTTTCAGTCCTAGAATCAAATATGTCCACTTTTCTCTTATATATGGTAATTGGAGGAAAATAGCCATGATATGGTAAAACATTACACAAAATAATTTTAATAATTATTTATAAATTTTATAAAAATCGATGGTTGGTCACACAAGGTGACATCATGTCATATTGTTTAATGTTAAGTTACTATGATGTATTCCGTAAAGTTGTATAAAAACATTTTTATGTCATGGAATTATGTGGAATTTAATTTCATTTTTATGGTGATATGATATCTTTACATAAGATATGTGAATTAATTCATAAGAAATCCCATGTTGGTGTGGTGGAGAAAACATTATCTATTTTTAATGTTTAATTAGTAGGCTTCATTAGAATATCATATTAATGATGTAAGGACCTCACCTCATATTATCCATCTATGGGTAAATTCTAGCTAGTAGTATTGTTGTTATGAGAACCAATGCAAATTACCCTTGATGGAATAATCACACTTGACCCTCTTCATTAATGGCCCCTATAATATGATTCTATTAATCTTTATGAATTCACAACATTCATAACATTTTATCACCGAGTCGTTCAAAATATTCTATGTTCATCGATGTTTTTATTTTTAAAAGAGTGTTACATGGATGGATATTTATAGTGAGGTGGAATTTAACATGATGTCTGAAAATACATTTGTACTGTAAATTAATAATTAGGGGACTGGTTATGTGGAAGTGACAGTGTTGGTATGGTTGGCCCAAAAATCATGTGGGAGAATTTTTGGCCATAACCTCCTTTCTTGGGCCACATATTTAGGGAGTACATTTGATTCATTCAAATTAACAGAATAAATGTATTCACTTAACATTAAATGATAGTGGGTTTGATGATTGGACATGATTATGTATTTCTAGTACAACCTCATCAACTCGGAAGGAGAAAAATCAGTTCCATTTCCCATTAGTATATTTTGAGTGGAACCAAAACTAGTTATGATATTTGACTTAATGAATTCCATGATATTATTCATTTGAATTCCATGGCGTTTATGTCCATATCCGATTTTCAAAATAATCCAGTAGTAGTAAGGATGTATTTCAACTACCTATTGTATATGGGGGTTATGGTCACATAAAGCCTATTCCCCATACATAAAATAGATATTAATTTTTACTTATGTGTTGGGACTTCGAGGGATAATGGGTGGAGCTCACATGGATATTACATGCATTAAAATTTCTTGGATAATTCTTCATAGTCATGAATCATTTTCTACCAATAGTTATCACACCTTTTAATTTGGTTTATGAGTCTAGTTTGAAACTACTAAGTAACATTAAAACCATTTATGAATTCATTTATATTGGTGGGAGTCTCTCCCAACGCAATTCATCTGGGAAGGATTACATCCATGACACATATATATAGCGATTTTGTCTCATTTTTTATGTCTATAACAGTGATGTTTTCATCTTATCATCTAATTTGTTTATTGTTTTCTTAATATAATGGGAATGTCCCATTTTAGAGGGAGTGTAATATCAAATACATCCATCCATGGTTGGATGTTGGATTGTAGTGAATTTGGGAATTATTTACCTACATAATTTAATTCATTCCATAGATGATATGTTTTGATACAACCTGTCAATGTATATTGATAAATTCTACCTCTTCCTGATTAGAACTATCCAGGTCCATGGATACATTAAGTAATAAATTTGTATGATCATTTTGTGATAGAAGATTGTAGTATTTCTTAAAAGGGGAACTCCATAATTAATCCCTTCACATAAGTGATGAGAGGGGCCAATTTTTTCATATTAATGGTGTACACACCGTTGAAAAATTTTATGAGCAGCTCCAAATAATAGTTGATATATATGTTGGATATTTTTAGTTGTATGGATTTATCTATTAGTTTATTACGGTACTAATAGTCCTCATAATTATTAGTGAATCATTTATATAGGGAGATATATTAGTGAAAATGTTATTTTCATAATGATACAAACACAATCCACAGACTATCCCTATAGAGTCTGTAGATTTACATTGATTTTTAAATCAATCAATCAGATGCTCTATAAATATACATTCCCTTATTCAGGTAGTTTAGTGGGGAAAAACTATATTTTTATAGATGTTATATGTCTATTGTATTAATTTTTTGGGGAAGTAGGATCAAAAATTAAATATTACAACACCTTCCCTTTAAAATCCTTCCACGACGTGATTTTATAGTCATATCATTGTTGAATAACTATCCATTGTTCTGAACGCATTGATAACATACTGAATCGACAAATTTACTTTTGTATGTCAATATAATAACCTAATTAAACATCATGGAGATATACGTAATGCCGCAAATTTTTTATGGTGATGATTAATTAGATGATGTTTACCTCAATATCAAAATATTGTGCCTCTGTTTTTATTATTTTTTTATGAGACAGTACAAGCTGTTTCAATAAACTGCCACATTTTTTTGATTTGGGAACCAAGAGATCATTAAAAATATGTCAAATATAGGATATGTAACATTACACAAACATTACGCATCATGAATTGTGGATAAATAGGGTAATATGTAATATCCTCAAAAGATTCTTGTTAGTTTGCATTGCATTAGTAGATGACTCCCTTCATTAGTAGTCGGGTGAAGGGAACATATTTATAGATATAAAGTGTATGAAATGATAAATATATTTGAAGTTACATTGGATCCCTAATAGTTATTTAATTTTCCTTAGTGGTGAAATTGATAGTATTTCACTAGAATTTTCAAGAAAACCCTCAGTTTCATGGTGTAAGAAAAAATATGACAAATTTACATGATGATACTATGAAAGGACACACCATAATTTTCACTAGGAATCTATTTTTCTACAATATTATAAATATAAGTAGAATATTATGGATTTGATAAAAATATTATTGAGATTTATCCACCATGTCATTGACATAGCATTCAACTATTCAATCGAATAAGGGATTAATGATATGATTCAGGTTATACTGGTATGTAATTCCAACACTCTTCAATCTGAAGGGAATATCATTATTGTAAAATATATCTCAAGTTTTTATGAAGGTAGTTTATTCCTAATCTTCTAGGTATTTTTTTATATATTTATATCATGGATATCAATCTAGGATGGGAAGCGATTTGAATATCAAAGATGCATTGATCAAAATATATTTTACCATTATCAATAAATTACCCCACATAGAGTGTCAAGTATGTTAATTGAAATAAATTAATATCATGAAATTTTCATTATACATATTATGGTAAAAATGAAAGAATAAAATTATGGGTCATTCTACTCCCAATAAAATATTTATTTGACTAAATAATATTTTTTTAATTTTATGTTGGTAGAATGATAAGGAAAAGTTTTTCTGGATACCTTTTTAAATCATTGATTTCATCCAGAAATCCTAGAAGATGGGTAGACCCATCATAGATCATCACATAAACCCCTTTATAATTCCAATTGAATACAAATTGAAACTTTTTTATAAATTATATATACATATCCTTCTCCTCAATAGTCATGGAAGAACTAATCATCGTAGTATGGGGGTCTTCTTCTATTCTCAAATTCTCTGACTATATTTTGTCAACGTTGGTAGATATTCCTTTTTATAATATACCAGTCAATCTATTATGGATAACCTCATTTTTTCCTATATTCTTTTCTTTGATGGAGTCCTTATTTATAGTGGATATTTTGGGGGAATCAGAATCTTAGTCAAGACAAAGGATAGCACAAGGAGAAACATTTCCTAAAGGAATTTCCAATGTTGTTGAAGATAGACTATGGGGATTATTTTACTCATTTATGTCACTAATAGATGCAAGAGGTATATAGACACCAAGAGATGTAAGTGATGTATTGGGGAATTTATAATTTATGTGAATGTAATGAGTGTATTATTTGTTCTCAATTGGTATTTTTCAAAAATGATTTTTATACCATGATTTCTAGCTCTATTTATATCACAATGACCTAGTTTATTGAATTTAATGGTATAAATTATCTTTTTTCAACTTATTCTATGACCTCAATTAAGATTATTGTTATCACAAAGTCATTACTGACCATGTTCCATAGATATTCAAGGCAGTTCTCAAGCCGCTGGCTACTTGAAACTATATGTATCCCCCATTCATTTTTTTTACAATATGTTTATAGAAGAATTTCCCATCATATATAGATTACCAATATTAAAATGGGTAATTTACTCTATATATTATGCATATAATCCAATTAATAGGGATTTATAATCATTTTTATATATTTATACAACCGCCACAAGGATATGTGTTTGTGGTCCTCTGATGAGGGAATTGAATGTGGTTTCTTTCTTGATAACCATGAACTCAATATAAGATGTTAGATAACTGAATTTATAAATCAACATGATATATTTTGGGGATTTTTTTTCACATTTATCATACACGTTAATAGATAGCTTTAGTGTATAAAAATCCCCAATGCAATATCCCAGATGTCAAATAGCGTCAGACACCCAAATTGAGCATTAATCATGATCTATCCAAGTGGACAATGGTAAAATTTTTTATTCATTTGATTGGTTGTATTCACCAGAGATAACTCCACCTTGAGATATCACAAACATTAGAGATTCTAAAATATGTTGAATTTGATCATAGTAACATTTTCAACTCAATCCCTTTAGATGTTGCCATCCTCAAGATAACCTAAAACATTCAAGGATTTTATTTTTAACTAGACTTTTAATTCCTGATAGTTCTATATGAATAATATAGTTATTTGAAATTCTATATGAATTGTATACACTCTATAATACACAATTGAGAAAACTATATTATCCATCTCAAGGGGCTTTAGAAGGACACAATGAATGCTGCTCTCATCCCTTTTGAAATATGTTGATCATCTAGGATTTAGTGTGTGGATGAAATAGTTACCAACTAACATAGAATGGAATATTTATATGAAAGAAGATTATTCTCCCTATGGTGAGGATTATTTTTTATGTTTTGTCTTAAGATATGTGTTTATAGTGTATGTTTCTAGTTCTTGGGTAGTGGCTGAGAGATAATCTATTTTTAGTGGAGTATGTGATTCTTTCTTACAATTGTGTTTGGGTAGATCGTACAATCACAATCCCTCATTTTTGTCTGGAAAAAATAGAGTACGAATGACCACTGGAGGGTTCTAAAACATATTTATATATTTATTTAGTTCTTATTGAATTTTACACAATTGGGTTTCAAGGGATATATTGATTTTCATGGCATGAGGTTTTTTAGGTGGATGTGGCTAGTTCTTGTGTAATAGTTGAGGGAGGATCTGTAGTTAAGGGAAAATTTCATGTGTGTATATAACATTTTTTGGACTAATCAAACAATATCACTACTTCTAGATGGTTATGGAAAGCAATTGGGTTAGAATTACCACTGATGTGTTCTACATTATCTCCATTATTATTTTTTCATTCTCATGTTTTTACCTAGTGGTCTCAGTGGAATATATGGAGTCTCTGAGGATTATACCCAAATATTTGATTTTTCCATGGCCTCTACATCACCTATACCATCATCCAATAGGCCCCCTCCCTTGGGCTCCCCTATATGATATGGGGAACTCATAGTTAGGTGAACAATCATTATCCTAGAAAAGACATGTTGACTAAATATTGTTAATAGAGCCAAAATGAGTTCTTCATCTAATGAGGATTCAAATTGGTGCGGTAGTTAAAATGTTCTAAATGGGAAAGGAATGAAATATCTAAGAGTTCGAGTCGGTGTGGTAGATGGATATGAATCATCATGTTTTTCATTTTCTTGTAACTAACGATTAAATTTGCCTTATGGGTAGCATTAAATATTGTCTCCTAAAGTGTTTGAACTATAAACAGTTTTTAATGTTTTGTTCCCATGGGAGAAATATCTTAGTCAATTATCTTTGGATACATATGGGGATAATTTTTCACCTATATATAAGATCTCAACCATCTCCATATTAATCTCCCTAGGCATTGGGGACATAGGTCACCAGTTTTGGGGATTTCCTTGGTATCACATTTCTATAGTATAAAATAATCTGTTGGTTATCTTTAATGAAAAATTAGTCCAAAATGATGTGACATAGTCTTCTATTATAATGGAAATATTCAGTGTGGTCACTAGGGATGAGATTATTGAGATTACTAATATCTTGTATATTTATAAGGGGGTTTTTTATACTTCAAAAATGACTAGGAAACTATTAATTTGGGAGGAAATATTATTTTTTTAATTATTATCTCAAATCATGAGTGAAACTGATCTATTATTTCTCCTGTTGGAGGATGTTTTGTTTTTTTCTACCCCTTCATGGGAGGCACTGCGCAGTTCAGGCCCAACATAGGTTCTCTAGGAACTATTACTAGTTTTTTTTATAAAAACACTATATTCATTTCCAATAAATTTACAAAATTTTATGGGCATGGACTGAGATTCTTCCTAGGTTTGATTAATGTAATCTTATATTCAGTATTGAATCTTTAAAAACTCACAAAATATAGATTGATATTTCAACAGAATCAGAGGTTTTTTTATCTCATATAAAACAATTATCATAATGTCACTGAAATTTATATTTTGATAGAGTAATAATGCCTGTATATGTTAAATTCTTACATATTTCCATGTAATTCGATACACATTAATTATAAAAAAAATTATTTTGTGTGGTGAAATACCCATTTTTCGGTAGTGTGGATATGAAAAGATAATCTAATTGACAGTTATGGTCATTATATCCCAGGATTTACCCATATGGATGACAGATATACCAAACAAGATGATGGTCCTATGAGAGTCTACATGAAGAATCCCATTGTTGTTTTCTCCTATTGGTTGTTATGGAAAATCATAAGATCACATAAGGATATAAATTCCTTCTATGAAGTACGAGAGCTTGTCACCCCTACACAATTTCAATCCTAATAGCAAAGGGATCTATGGTGCTGAAGGTCTGTATTGGTAATACATCCTAGAAAACCACGTAGATATTGGGAGGGGGTGAGGATTAATATAAATTTCATATTTCTATCACGACCCATCGTCAAGGCCCGTGTTGTGACTACCCCAAGCCCGCCTTCCATAGGCCAGGGGCGGGCGACTAGCACAAAAGGCATAATCCCGATTAAAAGGGAAGGCATTTCCTTTAAACCTGTAACACACACTAACTGAACAAGAGCTATAGAAGCAACAAGTAATAAAATAGAAAAGAAAAGTGTGATGAAAGTAAGTGGGCCAGTATACAAACCCAACTGAACAACAAGTACATGTAAAAAGGGAAAACAACTCCTGGATCGTCCACCGGGGAATCCTACCTTAAGGGTAGGTACAGTACTCAAACAAATCATCCCTGTGGTACGTCGCGTCTAGTCCATCTCCAAGAAGCTTCTTGTTTGTCACACTCTGTCTCGATCACTGCTGACTGTCGTCTGCACAGAACATAACAAGGTGCGGGCGAAGCCCGTGCAGGGGTGAGTATTACAATACTCAGTAGGGGACCTCGAGACCCCCGAAGGTTTCCCAGAATCCAAAAAGAATAAACCACATAATAAAGATACAATCATGATGTATCAACCAACCATAATTAAATATATGCTCATACATATACCTAAGTTATCAATCACAGTCCGACTCCAACTCTCGAGCCCAAGCACAAACCATTCCACAAAGGATGTAAAGTCAATCACCACGATGATAATGGATGAAAGACATGACTCAGCTCACACAGGTATACATCTTTTTTATAGTGATAACAACGATCAGATGTAGTCATTGAATCATCTATGTTGTTGGACCCACACAGGATACAGGACCAACTTAGCTGTCGGACCCACACAGGATACAGGACCAGCTATTCTGTCGGACCAACACAGGATAGTGGAACAGAAGTCAGAACTATCAGACCCATGGTGGATCCTGGTTCATTAGTCATCATTGTCGAACCCACAGAGGATTCTGTTATAGTATTCATCGATGTCGTACCCACGGAGGATTGTTGTACAGTATCATCGCAGCCAGACCTTGGGTTCCCGCACACAACACGCTCGATTCTGGGAGGGTCCGCTCCTCGAGCCAAGTTTCAACACATCAACTTACATTAATTATTGAGTTGATGTGTCCTGTTATTCTGTATCATCATAAGGAACTCAACGCGATAGATGGCGCGTCAATCGAACGCCCAGTCTGAGAGTTATTGGCATTTCCGTTTGAGGGGCCCGGTTGGATTTATGCTCGATCGAAACACGGACATTTTCTAAATATATCCAAATCTCACATATAGTTTCCCAAAAGGACCGCCTCATTTCGAGGGTCCCAGTTCCACAAACGGCGCATCGATCGGACGCGAGGTCTAGGAGTTATTCGCATTTAAGCGAAGACGAGCTCGGCCCGTCAAGCCCAGTGGGTTGGCAGGTCGGCCCGATCTGGTATAGAGGGTCCGACCCAACTAGGGGTCAGCCTGGTCCAGTGGGGTATGACCAACCCGCGGACCCAGCCCGCACTGCGGGCCTGTCTGGTTCGCCCGACGGTGCTGCCTCTTCCTCTGCCCAGGCCGGCCGTAGCCGACCGGTTTGGTCCAGCGCACGCGGCCAGCCGATTTGCCCAGCTGAGTGGCCAGCGGACGCGGGGTACGTCCTCCTCCACGCGGCGCCTACGGGTACCTCAGTTCTCCAGTAGGCCAGCTGGTCGGCTGGTCGGTCATCGCACGGTCCGGCTCCACGGCGGCCGACTCGGTTGGCCGCCTCCACACCTCCACCATGGCGTGATGACGTCGCGGTCCTGCTACCCTCCATGCGGCACGAAGGCACTGTGCCACCACCGCCGCAACCCGACCTGGCCGTGGCCTTTGCCTCTACCGCGCAGTGCAACGGTGCCATGCTTCTTCATCTATCACTACCCTCCTAGCCGCAATTCCTCTTCCGTCCGCCGTGGTTCATCTCTAATGCGCTGTGACAACACCATGCTCGTTAGGCTCTACCTCCGACATCAACCAAACAAGATTCAACGGAGGGATGTCGGGCTGTGTTTTCTCAGCCAGCGCCCTCCACGTTAGGTGATAACAGTTTGGCCAGCCTCAATACAAAAATAAATGTCAAAGTATTAGGGTATAATTCATACGTAAAAATAATCCAATTTCTCCCAATCTGTAATCGGTGTTCACTCGGTGGAGTCGCATGATGGAGGCGTCGTTCCGTTGACGTTGAGAGAAGATGACGTCGTCGGCGATGATGTTCTTCAGGGGCAGCGTCTACTCCTTTAACGTGGATGAATGTCGTTGGAGATGTTCTTCATGTTCTTCATGGGAAGAATGATTTCTCTCTAATTCTCCAAAGTTCCACCAAGGTATTATGTTCCCACCAACATGAAATAAAAATAACACAACTTATTAAAATAATGGATTAATGAATTCCAAAAGATTTAAATTCATTAAGTTACATCCATTAATTAAAAAGTGGGTTGACTCATTAAATTTGAGGGAGGAGATGAAGATACTAAAAAATAAATAAAGGGAGAGTTTCATCCTCCTTAATTGTGGGTTCAAAGAGTTTAAGGGGAGTTTAAGGGGTTTCAAGCTTGTGGGCCCCACCTCTAGTTATATCCTCCCAAGGGAGGTTAGGGTGTGTTGTGCCCCACCTCTAACCTCCACATAGATACTTTAACCACCTGAAATAAAAATAATCCATCACTTATTTTTATTTTACCTTTTTTGTGAAACCCAAAAAACTAAATTCCAAACACGCTAAAATGCAACTACGGTAAAGGTCCCCTTAAGATAATTTCGATGCTGCGAGTTCAACAGTGTTCTCAGATTTCAATTACTAGCACTAGTTCAAAAGATATAAAATCACGCATGTACATTTACAGAATGTACCTGAAAAAAACTTCACAAATTGATTCCGAGCACACCGAGCCTTGGAATTAGGCGCCGTTAGAAACCAAGGACTCGTAAAATTCCCATGTATTCATGAAAAAAAATCAATGGATTTATGTGTCTCTACATTATCCCCACCTCAGGTTTGTACATCCCTGTAAGCTAAAATACACACTAGAGAAACAAATGGGGGTACTAAGCATGCATCTGCGCCTCCCACTCCCATGTGCTCTCCCGAAAGTTCCTGTGCTGCTAGCGAAGACGCACCAAAGGAATCGGCCTTCTACGTAGGACCCGATCATGTCGATCCTAAATCTCTATTGGACCCTCCGTGGATGTTTCCCAGTCATCAATGTCCAGCTCCCCACGGTCGATGGTGTGGGATGGGTCATGCTCGTATCTCCTCAGCTAAGATACGTGGAAGACGGCGTGCACCCAGTGCAACTGAGGTGGAAGAGCCTAGCGGGATGCCGCCTCACCTAACCTACTGAGGACCTGAAAAGGTCGGATGAATCGCGGAGATCACTTTCCACCTTGGCCAAATCTCTGTAGACCTCGTCGAGGTGAGACCCGTAGAAATATTTGGTCACCATCCTCGAACTCCAGTGGTTTTCGCCTCCTATCAGCATAGGACATCTGTCTGCTCTGTGCAGTATTCATCTGCTCCTGGATGATCTGCACCTTCTCCGTCGTAGCATGCACCATCTCTGGTTCTAAAAATGCTGACTCCCCTGGGTCAGTCCAGCATAGAGGTGATCTGCAAGCTCGGTCGTAAATTTCTTTGTAAGGTTCCATCTCGATGGTGGAGTGGTAGCTGTTGTTATTCGCAAACTCTAGCATAGGCAAGTGATCCTCCCACCTGCGACCAAAGTCGAGGACGCATGCACGGAGCATGTACTTGAGAGTCTGAATGGTCCTTTCAGTCTGGTCATCTGTATGAGGATGGAAGGTGGTGCTCAAGCAAAGTTGCATCCTGAAAGCCTCTTACAACCCCATCCATAGCCGGGAAGTGAAATGGGCATCCCGATTAGAGACGGTCGTCGATGCCACACCATGAAGCCGTACGATCTCTTATACATAGAGGTGTCCCTGGATCTCTATTGATCCCTGCTCTTTGATCGATAGGAAGTGGGCCAACATGGTAAGTCGGTCTATGATCACCCAGATAGAGTTGTGTCCTCTGGATGTACGTGGAAGTCCCATCACGAAATCCATAGAAATCCCAACCCACTTCCACTCTGGGACCTCTAAGGGCTGAACCAAGCCTGCAGGAACCTATTGATCTGCCTTCACTTGCTGACAAGTAAGGCATCATGCGACAAACTCTGCTACTTCCTTCTTTATACATAGCCATCAATGCTGTCGTTGGAGGTCCTGATACATCTTCTCCACTTCTAGATGTACCACTATAGGGGAAGTGTGGAACTCCCTTAACACTTTCTCCTGAAGTGCAACTGGTGCCACGGTCTGTCCTATAATGAAAATGACGTTCTCCTCAAATTCTAAAAAATCCATAAGGTTCTTGTCCAGAGCATATATGAGCATGTCACGTCTCACAGTCAACATCCTCACGTTGTGCCTCCCTAAATCGGTGAAGAAGTGGAGGAGTGACTGTGAGAGACTCCAGAAAGGCCGCTTCATCTCTATCCACAATGGATATCTGCAATGCGACTAGCTGCTCTGTCACCTCTCCTAACTGCTGAATTCCTGATCTCTTGCTGGTAGCATATCCTTCAACATTCCCCTTCTCAGGAGTATAGACTATCTCGAAGTCACAGTACTAGAGGAACTCGAGCCATCGCCACTATCTCATGTTCAGGTCCTTCTGAGAGAAGGTGTACCTGAGACTCTGGTGGTTAGATTATACTATAAAATGTTAGCCCCAAAGATTGTGTCGCAACATCTTCCAGTAGAATACCACTGCTACTAACTCCAGGTTATGGGTAGCGTAGTTTTTCTCATGTTGTCTCAGCTGATGAGAAACACAATTTATCACTTCTCTCTCCTGCATCAGGACACACCCATGTCCGGTCCCTAATGCATCACAGTAAACTACATACCCAACTCCCTCCTCCGGTAGCCTCAAAGATGGGCACACTAGTCAATCTCTACCTTAGCTCTTGAAAGCTCTACTGGAATCTCTCTAACCACACGAAGGGTTTCCCCTTCTTCATTAATTCTGAAAGTGGTGTTGCAACTCTAGATAAGTATGGCACAAATATCCAATAGTACCCAGCCAATACCATGAAACTTCGTACCTCTGTCACACTCTTCGGTGGCTCCCAAGAAAGTACCGCTTCAATATTCACTGGATCTACTAATACTCCAGCTAAAGAAGATGTCCCTCCCCCATTGGGGGGGGGGGTTATCCTGGAAGAATCTTTTGAAAAGATGTCCCCATGTTCCGACACATCTACTTGGAACTGAAAACTCAATACTCCTGCTACCCCGAGGGTAAGGCTAGTTATCTCAAGAGAGATTGGCTTCACCCTTCTATAAATGAGTTTAACCTGTGTTTCTTGGGTTTTCTTTTCTCACTGACTAAGGAAAACATCATCTCAACATTGTAGATAAATCACAACCTTTTTCCTAATTTGTCAATTTGTGTATGAATGGTGGTTTCCCAGTCCATACACAAACTAACGTCGTAAGGCCTCGACGCTGCCACCAAGAGGTTCGAACCAAAACTCTCACCTCAAGGGTCAAATCACACCATCAGCGTATGTTTTATTATCGAGTCTCCTTCCAAAGGTATCTTAAGACGTGAGGGCCATGTCAACAGCTTAACCGTAAACTCTAGGTCTGGGACAAGATTCATGGAAGGAATGAAATATTCGTATCTATGACTATTTATACAACAATTAGTAGTAGACACCGACCGTAACTCAAATCATTCCTAGATCCCTTAGGTCACACTCCTTGACCACATGTAGCTATTCTCTTCCCATTCCCACCAGCTCCTTGATCCTAGTAGGGACAACAAAGGCGGGTGGTTGTAACATGTTGAAATGTTCACCACCTCATGCTGCTCTCCTAGATCTACTTCCACGTCTGCTGCCCTTCAGAATCATCTATCCATAACACTTCCTCTTCTCTAAATATTCTACATGCTCATGTCTCTGAGACTGGCGCCAGTTTCATTCTTTCTAACTACTTACATTCACTGGTTGTATCCGTTCATCCAATGAACATTCAACCACAAAGGTTCTCTCTAGAACTCTAACATAAGTAGGAACACATAGAGGAAAAATTGATGCCTTGTATATCCTTAAACACCCCTCGCTCGGAGGTCCAAGAACTAAATAACTAATCGTATCATATTCATCGAGTACCAGGAAATATCGGTATGGATTGATGAATACTCCAATACCAACACGTCATCCTGCCGAACCTATATAAGCTCTTGAAAACTCTCAGCCACCTCCTAAAGCCATTCCTCAGTCGCCTGTTGGACGGGCTCGCCTCGAAACTTGTGGGATATTTGCTGCTAAAACACATGTAAGGCACTAAACCTATAAGTGTCCTCTACCGGTACCTCCAGTAGTTTCTGTTGACCAACGAGTAGTGATATAGTTGGCATACTGCCCGAAGGTACTATCATGGAATACAGACCAAGTACCAAATCCTCATAACTATGAGGACCATCGTATTGGTTACTCACTGAAAAGGATTAGTATCTAAGATCAACATCTACTCTTCTAGTGTCTCAACTAGGTGGAAAACTCTAGTAATCACCACCATCCAGTCCTCTACTGTCTGGGAATCCGTCTCACCTCGAATCCTTAGAGGCCTCTACCGCTGGAACTTGTGCAATGCGCTCAGTCGACGTGAATCATCCTTCAATGTGGCTGGTGGAATCTAATTACTAATGGGTGATGGTTATGCTGGTACACCACCTAACGGTGCCAATATAGTAAGAGGGCCCTAAACCTGAGCTGCGTCGCTCGGTGGGCCGTCATCGTGTACTCTCTCTGAAACCCTAGCTTGGAGCCTATGTAGCGGCATCCTGATAAGGAACAGATGCTCCACGATTAAAATAGTATAAATGGTGAACAGACACAAAGTAATCACAAAGAAAACTTTTTCAAAAAAAAAACACACGCAATCAGTGTTTTCGTGCACAAAGTCGAAGATCTGAAGTTAGATTCCTAGTGTAAGGATACGTCGGTCGCCGCACCAACACTGGTTTCCCTAAACTGATAACCACACACAAAACACTTAACACTATTGTTGTTAAAAGAATCAGAGTCCAAGTTCTGCGGTAGAACTGACTCCACTAATACTAATTTGTCACGACCCATTCTCAGGGCCCGTGCCGTGACTACCCCAAGCCCTCCTTCTATAGGCCAGGGGCTGGCGACTAGCACCAATGGCATAATCCCGATAAAAAAGGAAGGAATTTCCTTTAAACCTATACCACACACTGACTGAACACAAGCTGTAGAAGCAAAAAGTAATAAAATATAAAAGAAAAGTGTGTTGAAAGTAAGTGGGCCAGTATACAAACCCAACTGAACAACAAGTACATGTAAAAAGGGAAACAGCTCCTGAATCATCCATCAAGGAATCCAACCTGAAGGGTAGGTACAGTACACAAAAAAATCGTCCCTACAGTATAACCTGTCTAGTCCAACTCTAGGAAGCCTCCCATCCGTCACCCTCAGCATTGATCATTGCTGACCGTCATCTGCACAGAACACAACAAGGTGCGGGCGAAGCCTATTCAGGGGTGAGTATAACAATACTCAGTAGGGGACCCCAAGACCCCCGAAGGTCTCCCAGAATCACAAAGGATAAATCATAGAATAATGATACAATCATGAAGTATCAACCAACCCTACATAGGTATATGAAAATAAATATACCAATGTTATCAATCACAGTCTGGCTCCAACTCTTGAACCCAAAAACAAACCATTCTATAAAGGAAGTAAAGTCAATCACCACGATGATAACAGTTGAAAGACATGAATAATATCACACAGGTATGCATCTTTTTTAGAGTAATAAAGATGATCAGATGTAGTCACTGAATCATCTAAGCTGTCGGACCCACACAGGATACAGGACCAGCTAAGCTATCAGACCCACACAGGATACAGGACCAGCTATTTTGTCGGACCCACACATGATACAAGAACAGAAGTCAGAACTTTTGGACCCTTGGAGGATCTTGGTTCATTAGTCATCGTTGTTGGACCCATAAAGGATTCTGGTATAGTAGTCATCGTTGTCGTACCCATGGAGGATTTCAGAACAGTATCGTCGCAGCAATCCCTAGGGTTCCCGTACACAGAACGCTCGATTCTGGGAGGGTCCGCTTCTCGAGCCAAGTGTCGATACATCAAATTCCATGAAGTCTTGAGTTGATGTATCTCGTTGTTCTGTCTCATCATAAGTAACCTAACATGATAGACGGCGCGTCAATCAGACGCCCGGTCGGAGAGTTATTTCCATTTCCGTTCCAGGGGTCCGGTTGGATTTACGCTTGATCCAAACCCGGAAATTTTCCAAATCTATCCAGAACTCACTAAGAGTATCCCAAAAGTAATTCCTCGTTGCAAGGTTCCCAGTGCCATAGATGGTGCAGCGATCGGACGTGCGGTCTAGGAGTTATTCGCATTTAAGCGAAGACGGGCTCGGCCAGTCAAGCCCAATGGGTTGCTGGGTCGACCCGATATGGTCTGGAGGGTCTGACCTGACTAAGGGTCAACCTGGCCTGGTGGGGCGCGGCCCACCCGCGGACCCGGCCCATGCTGCGGGCTGGTCTGGTTCGCCTGGCAGTGCCGCCATCTCCTCTGCCCCGGCCGGTCGTAGCCGACCGGTTTGGTCCAGCGCACATGGCCCACGGACGCAAAGTCGCGGTTCTCCTCACGCGACACCTGTGGGTGCCGCGGTCCTCCTGCCCGGCTGGCATGCGGCCGGCTGGTTCGCCCAGCTGAGCGAGCTGCGGATGCGGGCCTCATCCTCCTCCACGCGGCGCCTGCAGGCACCACGGTTCTCCAGTGGGCCGGCCGGTCGGCCGACCGATCATCCTGATGTCCAGCTCCCCGGTGGCCAGCTTAGCTGACCGCCTACGCACCTCCATCACGGTGTGACGGCGTCGCGGTCCTGCTGCCCTCCATGCAGCACGACGGTGCCGCTCTACCAACGATGTAGCCCGACCTGGCTGCAGCCTTCGGCTCTACCATGCGGCACGACGACGCCACACATCTTCATCTGCAGCGGCCCTCCCGACCGCGGTTCCTCTTCTATCCGCCGCAGTTCATCTTCGGCGCAGTGTGACGACACCGTGCCCGTTCGGCTGTGCCTCTGACATCAACCAAACAAGATTCAATGGAGGGACGTCGGGCTGTGTTTGTTCATCCCGCGCCCTCCACATTAGGTGATAACAATTTGGCAACTGTCAATCCAAAAATAAATGTCAAAGTATGAGGGTATAATTCATACGTAATAATAATCCAATTTCCCCCTACCTGTAATCGGTGTTCGCTCGGCGGAGTCGCGGGAAGGCGGCATCGTTCCGTTGACGTCGGGAGAAGATGACATCGGCAGCGGCAAGGTTCTTCACGGTCAGCGTCTACTCATTTAATGTGGATGGACGTCGTTGGAGATATTCTTCATGTTCTTCATGGGAAGAACACTTTCTCTATAATTCCCCAAAGTTCCATAAAGGTATTATGTGCCAACCAACATGAAATAAAAATAATAAAACTTATTAAAAGAATGGATTAATGAATTCAAAAAGATTAAAATTCATTAAGTTACATACATTAATAGAAAGGGTGGTTTGGCTCATTAAATAGGAGGTAATAGATGATGATGCTCCGAAATAAATAAAGGTAGAGTTTCATCCTCTTTAACCGTGGGTTCAAAGAGTTAAAGGGTAGTTTAAGGGGTTTCAAGATTGTGGGCCCCTCCTCTAGTTATATCCTCCCAAGGGAGGTTAGGGTGTGTTGGGACCCACCTCTAACCTCCACTTAGATACTTTAACCACCCAAAATAAAAATAAGCCATCACTTATTTTTATTTTACATTTTTTTTATGAAACCCAGAAAACTAACTTCCAAACAAGCTAATACACAACTACGGAAAAGGTCCCCTTAAGAGAATATAGGCACTGTGAGTTCAACAGTGTTCTCAGATTTCAATTCCGAGAACCATTTCAAAAGATATAAAATCCCACATATACATTTACTAAACGTACCCAAAAAAAACTTCAGAAATTGATTCTGTCCACACCAGGCCTCGGAATCAGGCGCCGTCTGAAACCACGAACTCGTAAAATTCCCATGTATTTAAGGAAAAAATTTACAAATTATTTCCATGTATTTACATTCTCCTCAACTCAGGGTTGTACATCCCTGTAAGCTACAGTACACACTAGGGAATCAAATTGGGGTGATGGGCATGCATATGTTCCTCCCACTACTATGTGCTCTCCTGGAGGTTCCAGTGCTACCAGTGAACATGCACCAGAGAAATCGACCGTCCGTGCAGGACCCGATCATGTTGATCCTCAATCTCCACTGGACCCTCCGTGAATGTCTCCCAGTCATCAATATCCAACTCCCTGTGGTCGATGATGTGGGATGGGTCATGCACGTATCTCCTCAGCTGATATACGTGGAAGACGACGTGAACCCAGTGCAACTGAGGTAGAAGAGCCAATCAGTATGCCACCTCGCCTATCCTGTTGAGAACCTGAAAATGTCCGATGAATCGCAGAGATGACTTTCCTCCTCGGTCAAATCTCCACAGACCTCGTCGAGGTGAGACCCATAGAAAGATGTGGTCACTATCCTCGAACTCCAGTGGTCTCCGTATCCTATCATCATAGGACTTATGTCTACTATGTGCAGTCTTCATTCGCTCTTGAATGATCTGCACCATCTCCGTCGTAGCCTGCACCGTCTCTGGTCCTACAAATGATGACTCCACTAGGTCAGTCTAGCACAGAGGCGATCTTCAAGCTCGGCCATAAGGTGACTTGTAAGGTTCCATCTCGATGGTGGAGTGGTATCTGTTGTTATAAACAAACTCTAACAAGGGAAAGTGATCCTCCTAGCTGCGACCAAAGTTTAGGACGCATGCACATAGCATGTCCTTGAGAGTCTGAATGGTCCTCTCAGTCTGGTCATCCGTTTGAGGATGGAAGGCGATGCTCAAGCGAAGCTGCATCCCGAAAGTCTCCTACAACCCCTTCCATAGCCGAGAAGTGAAACTGACATCTCGATCGGAGACTATCTTCGATGGCACACCATGAATCCATACGATCTCTTATACGTAGAGGCCTCTCTGGTTCTCTACTGATCCCTGCTCTTTGATCGGTAGGAAGTGGGCCAATTTGGTAAGTCGGTCTATGATCACCCAGATAGAGTCGTGTACTCTAGATGTATGTGGAAGTCCCATCACGAAATCCATAGATATCTCATCCCACTTCCACTCTAGGACCTCTAAGGGCTAAACCAAGCCTGCTAGAACCTGGTGATCCTCCTTCACTTGCGGACAAGTGAGGCATCGTGAGAAAAACTCTTCTACTAACTTATTCATACCTAGCCACCAGTGCTATCGTCAGAGGTCCTGATACATCTTCGCCACTCCTAGAAGTACCGCTAGATGGGAAGTGTGGAACTCCCTCAACAATTTATCCTGAAGTGCAACTGGTACCATGGTCTATCCTATAATGAAAATGACATGCTCCCAACCTTCTAGAAAATTCATCAGGTGCCTTCCCTAAGGATATCTGAGAACATCACATCTCACAGTCAATGTCCTCACGTTGTGCCTCCCTAACTCACTGAAGAGGTGGAGGAGTGACTGTGAGAGACTGCAGAAAGGCTGATCCATCTCTATCCACAAAGGATATCTGCAACGCGGCCAGCTGCTATGTCGCCTCTCCTAAAAGATGAATTCCAGATCTCCTGCTGAGAGCATCTTCTTTAACGTTCTCCTTCTTAGGAGTATAGACTATCTCAAAGTCATAGTCCTAGAGGAACTCGAGCCATCGCCATTGTATCATGTTCAGGTCCTTCTGAGAGAAGATGTACCTGAGACTCTTGTGGTCAGAGTAGACTATAAAATGTTTTCCCATAAGATAGTGTCGCAACATCTTCAAGGCGAAGACCACTGCAGCTAACTCCAGGTTATGGGTAGCGTAGTTCTGCTCACGTTGTCTCAGCTGAATAGAAGCATAAGCTATCAATTCTCGCTCTTACATTAGGACACACCCATTTCCAGTCCCTAATGCATCACAGTAAACTACATATCCAGCTCCCTCTTCCAGTAGCCTCAAGATGGGAAAACTAGTCAATATCTACCTCAGCTCCTAAAAGCTCTATTGGCATCTCTCTGACCACATGAAGGGTTTCCCCTTCTTCGTCAATGCTGAAAGTGGTGCTTCAACTCTAGAGAAGTGTGGAAGAATTATCCGATAGTACCTAGCCAGTCCCAGGAAACTTTGTACCTCTATCACACTCCTGAGTGGCTCCCAAGAAAGTACCACTTCAATCTTCACTAGATCTACAACAACTCCAGCTAAAGCAGATGTCCCTCCACCATTGGGGGGGGGGGTATCCTGGAAACATCTTTTGAAAAGATTTCCCCATGTTCTGACACTCCTACATGGAACTGAAAACTCAATACTCCTACTCCCATGACGATAAGGCTAGTTGTCTCAAGAGCGATTGGTTTCACCATTAGATGCATGATTTTAACCTCTGATGTCTGGGTTTCCTTTTTCACTAACTAAGGTGAACCTCATCCCAACGTTGTAGATAAACCAAAACATTTTTCCTAATACAATCAATCTTTGTATGAACTGTGGTTACCCAGTCCATACCCAAACTAACGTCGTAAGGCCTTGACGCTTCCACCAAGAGGTTCCAACTGAAACTCTCGCCTCAAGGGTCAGATCACACCATCGGTGTAAGTCTGATTATCGAGTCTCCTCCCAAAGGTATCTTTAGATGTGAGGGTCATGTCAACGGTTTAACTGGAAACTCTAGGTCTGGGACAAGATTCAAGGAAGGAAGGAATGATTCGTATCTATTTCTATTGATATGACAACTAGTAGTAGACACAGACCATACCTAAAATCATTCCTAGAGCCCTTGGGTCACACTCCTTGACCACATGAAGCTATTCTATTCCCCTTCCCTCTAGCTCTCTAATCCTAGCAGGGACTAAAAAGGTGGGTCGTCGTAACATGTCGAAATGTTCACCACCTCATGGTGCTCTCCTAGCTCTGCTTCCATGTCTGTTGCCCTGAATATTCATCTGTCTTTAATACTTCTTCTTCTTGAAACATTCTACATGATCAAGTCTCTGAAAATAGCACCAATTTCATGCTTTCGAACTGCAAACATTCAATGGTTGTATCTATTCAGCTAATGAAAATTCAACCACAAAGGTTCTCTCTAGAATCCTAACATAAGTAGGAACACATAGAGGAAAAGTGATGCCTCGTATATCATTAAACACCCCTCGCATAGAGGTATGAGATCTAAAAAACTGATCGTATCATATTCATCGAGTGCCAGGAATGATCGGTATGCCTCGATGAATACTCAGCTACCGACACGTCGTCCTGCCGAAGCTGTATAAGCTCTGGAAAACACTCATCCACCTCCTCAAGCCAGTCCTCAGGCGCCTTTGGGTCGGGCTTGCCTCGAAACTTTTAATATATCTACTACTAAAACACATGTAAGGCACTAATAATATAAGTGTCCTCTACATGTACCGTCGGTAGTGTCTTCTGACCAACGGGTAGGGATATAGTTGGAACACTGATTGAAGGTACCATCTCAGAAAACAGTCCATGTACCGAATCCTCGTCACTATGAGGACAATCCTCTTTGTCACTCACTAAAGAATATTAGTAGCTAAGATAATCATATGCTCTTCTAGTGTCTCAATTATGTGTAAAACTCTAGTAATAACCTCCATCCAGTCCTCTACTTCCTTGGAATCTGTCTCGCGTCGAAACCATGGAGGCCTCTATCACTGGAACTCATGCAACACACTCATTCGGCATGCATCTTCCTTCAATGTGGCTGGTGGCACGTGCTGCCCAATGGGTGATGGTGCTGATGGTACACCACCCGACGATGCCAACATAGTAAGAGGGCCCTAAACCTAAGTCGCGTCGCTCGGTGGGCCGTCATCATGTACTCTCTTAGAAAACCTAGCTGGCTGTCTATGCAGTGGAATCCTGATAAGGAACAGATGCTCCATGGTTAAAATAGTATACCTGGTGAACTGACACAAAGTAATCACGAATAAATTTTTTTCAAAAATAAACACACATGCAATCAGAATTTTCGTGCACTGAGTCGGAGTCCTAGTGTATGGATACGTCGACCATCTCACCAAAACTGGTTTCCTTAAACTGATAACCACACCCAAAACACTTAACAATATTGTTGTTAAAAGAATCAGAGTCCATGTTCTGCGGTAGAAATGACTCCACTGATACCAATTTTTCATGACCCGTCCTCGGGGCCCGTGTCATGACTACCCCAAGCTCGCCATCCATAGGCCAGGGTCTGGCGACTAGCACCAAAGGAATAATCCCAATAAAAATAGAAGGCATTGCCATTAAACCTATACTACACACTGACTGAACACAAGATGTGGATGAAAAAATTACTAAAATATAAAAGAAATGTGTGCTGAAAGTAAGTGGGCCAGTATACAAAACCAATTGAATAACAAGTACATGTAAAAAGGGAAAACATCACTCATGGATCATCCACTAGGGAATCCAACCTAAAGGGTAGGTACAATACTCGAACAACATGTCCCTGCGAAAAGTCCAATCTAGTCCAGCTCCAAGTAGCCTCTCGTCCATCACCCTCAGCCTCGATGACTGATGACCGTCGTCAGCATAGAACACAACAAGGTGCGGGCAAAGCCTGTTCGGGGGTGAGTATAACAATACTTAGTAGGGGACCCTGAGACCCCTGAAGGTCTCACAAAATCCATAAAGGATAAACCACAGAAGAAAGATACAATCATTAAGTATTAAAAAACCCTACTTAGGTATATTCCAATACATATACCTATGTTATCAATCACAGTCCGGCTCCAACTCTTTAGCCCAAGCACAAACCATTCCACAAGGGAAGTATAGTCAATCACCACGATGATAATGGTTGAAAGACATGACTCATCTCACACTCTTATGACTCTTTCGTAGAGTGATAAAGATGATCAGATGTATCCACTAAATCATCTAAGATATCAGACCCATACAGGATACATGACCAACTAAGTTGTCGGACCCACACAGGATATATAACCATCTATTCTGTCAGACCCACACATGATACAGGAACAAAAGTCAGAACTGTCAGACCCATGGAGAATCCTGGTTCAGTAGTAATCACTGTTGAACCCACAGAGGATTCCGGTACAGTATTCATCGCTTTCGAACCCACAGAGGATTTCGGTACAGTATTGTTGCAGCCAGCCCTAGGGTTCCCGCACACAGCACGCTCGATTCCGAGAGGGTCTGCTCCTCGAGCCATGTGTCGATACATCAACTTAAATTAAGTTTTGAGTTGATGTATCCCTATATTCTGTCTAATCATAAGGAACCCAACATGACAGACAGCGCGTCAATTGGACGCCTGGTCTGAGAGTTATTAGCATTTCCATTCCAGGGGCCCAGTTGGATTTACGCACAATCCAAACCCGGACATTTTCCAAATTTGTCCGAAACTCAATTAGAGTATCCCAAAATGACCTCCTCATGGTGAGGGTCCTAGTGACACAGACGGCGCATCGATCGGACGCACGGTCTAGGTGTTATTCACATTTATGCGAAGATGGGCCCAGCACGTCAAGCCCAGTGGGCTGGCGGGTCAGCCAGATCCGGTCCGGCGGGTTCGACCCGGCTGGCGTTCAGCCCGACATGGTGGGGAAAGGCCCAACTATGGACCCGACTTGCACTGCGGGCCGGTTCGGTTAGCCCGGCGGCGCCAAGCGGCCCGCGGACGCGGTTAGCGGTTCTCCTCATGCAGCGCCTGCGGGCGTCGCGGTCCTCCAGCTCAGCCGGCTCATGGCCAGCCGATTCGCCCAGCCGAGTGGCCCGTGGACACGTGCCGCATCCTCCTCCATGCGGCGCCGGGAGGCACCGCGGTTATCCAGCAGACCGGCCGGTCGTCCCACGGTCCGGCTCCATGGCAGCCGGCTCGACCGGCCCCCTCCGCACCTCCACCGCGGCGCGACAATGTCGCGGTCCTGCTACCCTCCGCGCTACGCGATAGCACCGCGCCACCACCGATGTTGCCCGACATGGCTGTGGCCTTCGTCTCCACCACGAGGTATGACGGCGCTGCGCTTCTTCATCCGTTGCGGCCCTCCCGTCCGTGGTTCCTCTTCCGTCCGCTGCGGTTCTTCTCCGATACGGTGCGACAGCACCGCGCCCTTTCGACTTTACATCCGACGTCAATCAAACCAGATTCAATGGAGGGACGTCGGGTCATGTTTGTTCAGCCCATTCCCTCTGCATTGGGTGATAAAAAAATTTCCACCATCAATCCAAAAATAAACGTCGAAGTATGAGGGTATAATTCATACGTAAAAATAATACAATTTCCCCTACCTGTAATCGGTGTTCGCTCAGTGAAGTCGTGGGAAGGCGGCGTCATTCTGTTGACATCGGGAGAAGATGACATCGGCAGCGGCGACGTTCTTCGCGGGCGGCGTCTACTTCTTTAACGCAGATGGAGGCTGTTGGAGATGTTCTTCTTTTTATTCGTGGGAATAAAGCTTTCTCTCTAATTCTCCAATGTTCCACCAATTTATTATGTGCCAACCAACATGAAATAAAAATAACACAACTTATTAAAATAATGGCTTAATGAATTTAAAAAGATTCAAATTCATTAAGATACATCCATTAATTAAAAAGGTGGGTTGGCTCATTAAATTGGAGGGTGGAGATGAAGAGACTCCAAAATAAATAAAGGGAGAGTTTCATCCTCTTTAATTGGGGGTTCACGGAGTTAAAGGGGAGTTTAAGGGGTTTTAAGCTAGTGGGACCTACCTCAAGCTATATCCTCCCAAGGGAGGTTAGGGTGCGGCGGGCCCCACCTCTAACCTCCAATTAGATACTTTAACCACCTAAAATAAAAATAACCCGTCACTTATTTTTATTTTACCTTTTTTTAGAAACCCAGAAAACTAACTTCCAAACACGCTAAAACGCAATTGCGGTAAAGGTCCCCTTATCTGAATATTGGCGCTGTGAGTTCAACGGTGTTCTCGGATTTCAATTTAGAGCACCTGTTCAAATGATATAAAATCTTTCACGTACGTTTACTGGTTATACCCAAACAAAAATTCAGAAATTGATTCCGGGCAAACCGGGCCTCAGAATCAGGCGCCGTCAGAAACTCCGGACTCATAAAATTCCCATGTATGTAAGAAAAAAAGTTCCACAAGATTCCCGAGTTTTACAATTTCCATATCTCTCTAATTCATAATCCATAAAAATGATGTATTATTAAAATTATTAGGATAAGGTTGTTGTCCTAATGTGGATAATTCATTGTCACTCTCAGATTATTCATCTATATAGAGCAGTTTCTAGGATTTCACTACTAGAAACAGAGGATTTACCAACAGTTCTAAACCATTGGGAAAGGCTACAGAACCGTTGGTATATGTTATACCAATGATTCTGCAAACCAAAGGGAAGTAAGACGTTGGGAAAAGTTTCTCCCAACGGTTTACAGTGAACAGTTGGGATAGGGTGCTGAAAAATTACCCTTTCCCAACGGTTTAGAACCATTGGTATACAAGCACAAAATTATCATGTTTTTCCCAACGGTTTGGCAAACCGTTGGGGAAAACCCAACATATCCTCTTTCCCAATGGTTTAGAACCATTGGGATGAACCGTTGGTAAAATAAGACCTACATATTCTATGCCAACGGTTTTGAACCGTTGGCATAGCCTCTGCTGCGCAAATTGCACATCAGCTCTACAATTTACCCAGTAGCTCTCCAATTTGACCACCTTCTCTCCAATTTTCCCACCAAGTATGATTTTGTGAGTTCCTTATCATTTTCAATCCAATTATTTTACCTGCAATAACCAACTAACACTTACATATAGAGAACAAATTCATAAACATTTAACATATAATGGTGGAACTATACACATCCATAATTAAATTAGAATTCATAACGTAATTATAAACATACATAATTCATTTATAATTCAATTTAAAATATAGATGACAATTATATGTGGAATCTGGAAGTCAATTCATAATTTGATCGGTTTTTTGTATACCATATATTTTTACTTGAAATAATGTCCATTTTAAACATAATAAATACAACTGGAGAGCTACCGGCCACACCGCGCCTCAGATTTAGGCGAGGGTGACTCGTACACGTCACATATGACCCATGGATCGTTGTGCTAATGTATTGACACAATCCGAATGTGTTTGGTCGGTTTTCCGTATGCCAATTGATGTTTTTCAATTAAAATGACGTACTTTTAAAACAAAAGGCAGACACTTTGAGTGGTGTCGGCCACACCACACCTCAGACTGAGGCGACGTTGACTCGTACACGTCACATATGACCCATGTATCATTCTCCAAATGTTTCAATGGAAACCGAATGCGTTTGGTCGGTTTTTCGTATGTACATAAATTGTTGTCCATTTTAAGAAAAAGACAGACACTTTGAGTGGTGGCGGCCACACAGCGCCTTGGATTAAGGCAGGGTTGACTCGTACATGTCACATATGACCCATGGATCATTGTGATAATTTATCGACACAATCCGAATGCATTTGGTCAGTTTTTCATATGCCAGTTGATGTATTTCACTTGAAATTATGTCCTTTTGAAACAGAAGACAGACACTTTGAGTGGTGGCGGCCACACCGCGCCTTAGATTGAGGCGGGGTTGACTCGTACACATCACATATGACCCATGGATCGTTGTTCTAATGTATCAAAATAATTCGAATGCGTTTGGTCGGTTTTCCGTATGCCAGTTGATGTTTTTCAATTAAAATGACGTACTTTTGAAACAAAAGGCATACACTTTGAGTGGTGTCGGCCACACCATGCCTCGGAATGAGGCGGCATAGACTCGTACACGTCACATATGACTCATGGATCGTTCTCCTAAAGTTTCAATGGAAACCAAATGCGTTTGGTCAGTTTTCCGTATGTACTTAAATTGTTTTCCATTTTAAGAAAAAGACAGACACATTGAGTGGTGGTAGCCACACCGTGCCTCGGATTGAGGCGGGGATGACTCTTACATGTCACATATGACCCATTGATCGTTGTTCTAAATTATCGACACAATCCGAATGCATTTGGTCGGTTTTCCGTATGCCAGTTGATGTATTTCACTTCAAATTATGTCCTTTTGAAACAGAAGACATACACTTTGAGTGGTGGCGGCCACACCGCACCTCGGATTGAGGCGGGGTTGACTCGTACACATCACATATGACTCATGAATCTTTTTTCTAGTGTATAGACACAATCCGAATGCGTTTGGTCAGTTTTCCATATGCCAGTTGATGTTTTTCAATTAAAATGATGTACTTTTGAAACAAAAGGCAGACACTTTGAGTGGTGTCGGCCACACTACACCTCGGATTGAGGCGGCGTTGACTCGTACACGTCACATATGACCCATGTATTGTTCTCCTCATGTTTCAATGGAAGCCTAATGCGTTTGGTCGGTTTTCCGTATGTACATAAATTGTTGTCCATTTTATGCAAAAGACAGACACTTTGAGTGGTGGCGGCCACACCGTGCCTCAGATTGAGGCGGGGTTGACTCGTACACGTCACATATGACCCATGGATCATTGTGCTAATGTATCGACACAATCCGAATGCATTTGGTTGGTTTTTCGTATGCCAGTTGATGTATTTCACTTCAAATTATGTCTTTTTAAAACAGAAAACAGACACTTTGAGTGGTGGAGGCCACACCGCGCCTCGGATTGAGGCGGGGTTGACTCGTACACATCACATATGACCCATGGATCGTTTTTCTATTGTATCGACACAATCTGAATGCATTTGGTCGGTTTTCCGTATGCCAGTTGATGTTTTTCATCTAAAATGACGTACTTTTGAAACAAAAGGCAGACACTTTTAGTGGTGATGGCCACACCGCGCCTCGGCTTGAGGCGGCGTTGACTCTTACACGTCACATAAGACTCATGGATCTTTCTCCTAATGTTTCAATGGACACCGAATGCATTTGGTCAGCATTTTGTATGTACTTAAATTGTTGTCCATTTTATGCAAAAGACTGACACTTTGAGTGGTTGCGGCCACACCACACCTCAGATTGAGGCGGGTTTGACTCGTACATGTCACATATGACCCATGGATCGTTGTGCTAAATTATCGACACAATACGAATGCGTTTGGTCGGTTTTCCGTTTGCCAGTTGATATATTTCCCTTAAAATTTGTCCTTTTGAAACAGAAGACAGACACTTTGAGTGGTGGTGGCCACACCGCACCTCGGATTGAGGCGGGGTTGACTCGTACACGTCAAATATGACCCATGGATCGTTGTTCTAATGTATCGACACAATCCGAATGCGTTTGGTTGGTTTTCCGTATGTTAGTTGATGTTTTTCAATTAAAATGACATACTTTTAAAACAAAAGGCATACAAATTGAGTGGTGCTGGCCACACCGCACCTCAGATTGAGGCGGTGTTGACTCGTACACGTCACATATGACCCATGGATCGTTCTCCTAAAGTTTCAATTGAAACTGAATGTGTTTGGTCTGTTTTCCGTATGTACTTAAATTTTTGTCCATTTTAAGAAAAATACAGACACTTTGAGTGGTGGTGGCCACACCGCGCCTCGGATTGAGGTGGGGTTGACTCGTACACGTCACATATGACCCATGGATCATTGTCCTAATGTATAGACACAATACTAATGCGTTGGTTCGATTTTCCGTATGCTAGTTGATGTATTTCACTTCAAATTATGTCCTTTTGAAACAGAGGACAGACACTTTGAGTGGTGGTGGCCACACCGCACCTCGGATTGAGGCGAGGTTGACTCGTACACGTCACATATTAACCATGGATAATTGTGCTAATGTATCAACACAATCCAAATGTGTTTGGTCAGTTTTCTGTATGCCAATTGATGTTTTCAATTAAAATGACGTACTTTTGAAACAAAAGGCAGACACTTTGAGTGGTGTCGGCGAAACTGCACCTCGTATTGAGGTGGCGTTGATTCTTACACGTCACATATGACCCATGGATCGTTCTCCTATAGTTTCAATGGAAACCGATTGCGTTTGGTCGGTTTTACGTATGTACTTAAATTGTTGTCCATTTTAAGCAAAAGACAGACACTTTGAGTGGTGGCGGCCACACCGCGCCTCAGATTGAGGCATGATTGACTCGTACACGTCACATATGACCCATGGATTTTTTTGTTAATGTATCGACACAATCTGAATGCGTTTGGTCAGTTTTTCGTATGCCAATTGATGTATTTCACTTCAAATTATGTCCTTTTGAAACAGAAGATAGACACTTTGAGTGGTGGCTGCCACACCACGCCTCGGATTGAGGCGATGTTGACTTTTACACATCACATATGTGACATGGATCGTTGTTCTAATGTATCGACACAATCATAATGCGTTTGGTCGGTTTTCCGTATGGCAGTTTATTTTTTTCAATTAAAATGACGTACTTTTGAAACAAAAGGCAGACACATTTAGTGGTGCCGGCCACACCATGCCTCGGATTGAGGCGGCGATGACTCATACACGTCACATATGACCCATGGATCGTTCTCCTAATGTTTCAATGGAAACCGAATGAATTTGCTCGGTTTTTCGTATGTACTTAAATTGTTGTCCATTTTAAGCAAAAGACAAACACTTTGAGTGGTGGCGGCCACACCGTGCCTCAGATTGAGGCAGGGTTGACTCGTACACGTCATATATTACCCATGGATCGTTGTGATGATGTATCAACACAATCTGAATGCGTTTGGTCAGTTTTCCGTATGCCAGTTGATGTATTTCAGTTCAAATTATGTCCTTTTGAAACAAAAGACAGACACTTTGACTGGTGGCGGCCACACTGCGCCTCGGATTGAGGCGGTGTTGACTCGGACACGTCACATATGACCCATGGATCGTTGTGCTAATGTATCAACACAATCCTAATGCGTTTGGTTGGTTTTCCGTATGACAGTTGATGTTTTTCAATTAAAATGACGTACTTTTGAAACAAAAGGCAGACAGTTTGAGTGGTTCCGGCCACACCGCGCCTCGGATTGAGGCGGGGTTGACTCGTACACGTCACATATGACCCATGGATCGTTATCCTAAAGTTTCAATGGAAACTGAATGCATTTGGTTGGTTTTCCATATGTAATTAAATTGTTGTCCATTTTAAGAAAATGACAGACACTTTGAGTGGTGGCGGCCACACCGCACCTCAGATTGAGTCGGGTGTTTCCGATGCTTTCGCCAGGGCGCGCGCATCTGTCTGTGGGGGAGGTCGCGCTGCTTGTTGCCCCGCATTCCCGCTTTCCAAAGGCGGGCGGCAATCATTCCTTGTTCAGGGACGTTTGCTCCTTGATCGAAACCGGGATGATGGGATGTCGGTTCTTCTTTCCGTGGATTCCTCCTCGGAGCTCATTACCTAGTCCGGGTCCCCCTCATAGATTTAAGATGGGTTTGTGAAGCTCATTCCCAGTGCCATATCTACATGGACGCCAGTTAATTACACTGCTTCCGTCAAGACGCTCCAAGGGGTCTTGTCGGGGCAGCAACCTTCGGTGAGGAGAATGGTCACGTTGGGGCGTCGTTGGCATGTCTGTCTTTGGTCCCTCATCACAGGGCTTCTAAAGGGCGCGGAAGCCCGAGGCATCCCACATCGAATGCAGGGAATGTGTACCATCTGAGGTTTTCCTCAGCTTCCCATGTTTAACACGAGGTATGTCGCGAGTTTAACGTCTTGCGAAGACGGATCGGGTTGAAGGATCCCTAGGGGGTACACCGATGTTGGGACCAACATGTGGGTGGCTTCTCGGGTGTCATGGAGGTGGATGAGGTGGCATGATCTCACCGGGATGTGGCGGCCTGGGTAAGGATCGGGATGGATGGTGGAGTGAGACATGGGGCTTACGTTCTGAGATGGCCCAAGAGGGGGGATACAGTTTAACGTCATGCGGGACGGAATACAGTTTAACGTCATGCAGGACGCGATACAGTTTAACGTCATGCGGGATGGAATACAGTTTAACGTCATGCGGGACGAGATACAGTTTAACGTCTTGCGGGACGACATACAGTTTAACGTCATGTGGGACGGAATACAGTTTAACGTCATGCGGGACGGAATACAGTTTAACGTCATGCGGGACGTGATATTTGGGGCTTACGCTCTGAGGCAGCCCAAGGTGGTCGGGGAACCGACATGGAGAGGTCGCGACGACCGGGTGGTGGGCTTGAACCTCGTGGAGGCTTCCTACGTACCGTGCGTTAGTACAAATCAAAGTCCACATAGTTCGCTGGGATGTGGCTTATGCTCTGAGGCGGCCCATGGGAGGATGTCATGGTCGATGCGCGCTCTAAGCCCACGTGAGTCATGCTCGGTGTGGGAAACAAGAGGCAGTAGGGACCAGACGATCACGTCGTGAAGGGTGCGTCTGTGAGAAGCGGAATGGGGCTTACACATTGAGCGGCCCAAAGAGGAAATAGGGGCTTACGCGTGGTTAGTGGCCCTTGGTGTCGGGGCATACTCCAGGGTGGAGTCCCATGGTGCGACAAAGTGCAGTGGCAAAAGAACTCCACTGGCCTGGGCAGGGGGAAGTACGAAGATGCACGGGTGCAATCATCCGTAAGAGAGGCTAGGGGCTTACGCTCTGAGGCGGCCCTTCCCCCGCGTACAAACACCGCTCTAACAAGGAGGATCTCATTCCATGTGAGGAAGAGTCCATTCATGTGGAGACGAGTGGGCGTAAAGAATGTCCGAGCTGGGGGGACCCTGCGTGCGAAGCATAGGGTCGGACCACACTTTAACGTCTTGTGTTAAGGACGAAGTGCTTAGCAGTTTAACGTCCTGCAGCTTGGATGAGGTGGGTTCACTCCACACCCCTAGGGCTTACATTCCCAACGCCCTCTACCCCTTGTGGAAGGGAAGGCATCGGCAAGGCCATGGTGAAGGGGGGCCGCAGGGCAAACCACCGGGGGGTCCACATTAGTGTGGCTATGCGAAGAAGCAATAGTCGTTAGCGTGCCTATGTGGAGAAGCATAAGGCAAAGCAACACAATGGGAAACATGGCCCAAGGGACCTTGAGGTTACTTTTCATGAGCCTAGGAGACATACGGGAAAACCACGCAAGGCGTGCATGCCCGGCAGGGGAGACATCAGGTGCCGGTCCACCAAGGGGCGTCAAGGTGAGGAGTCCCGGGCTTAGCGCGCAAAAGGGAAGGTTTGCGCGCAAAAGGGAAGGTTTGTGCGAAAAACTCCAGGACGACGCGCAATTGGAGCAACGGAATTGCGCGCGGAGAGGGAACTACGTGCAGGGTTTTGCGCGCATGGCAGCCTATTGCACGCACAAGAAATGCATTACGTGAAAGGCTGGAACCCGGGAAAGGGGGAAAATTCACTGAATCTGATGGACTTGCGCGCAAAGGCGAACTCCAGGGCAAGGTTGCGTGAAATGAGGGTTTTACCAGGAAGTCATCTTGCGCGCGGGGGGAGCCGAATTGTGCGCACGGGAGTCGCTTCAGATTCCTCAACCCCCAAACCGTTCGGGGTCACCTTCTATTTATAAGCGACCTCTGGCGCGAAATCTAGGCGGCGCACGAACTTTTTCGCGCGAAGCTTAGTCGGCGCACAAAAACTCGCCGTGCAGAACTGGGGCGCACAAAGATTGCTCGCCTCATCGGCTTCATTCCGCAAAACCCGGTGATTCTACGTGCGCAGAAAAAATTTTCGCGCAGTTCCTCCTTTATTTTGCGCACCACATCCCGGGCCTCCAGAACGGGCCTCTGATTCCGAATATGACTTAGCTTCGTCATTTTGAAACTTCCTTCGGGAGTTACAGACTTTTTTCGGCGTCAACAAATGCCCCCCCTTGGAACTGGATCGGCAAGAGGTCGCAACGATCGGATTCCAAGGGAAACGCCAAAACACCGTAATGCCAAGTCTCCTGATCAAGTTGCGCGCAAAATACCGATGGGGCACGCAAAACCTACGGACAGATGCAAAAGCCTCTTTCCGTGCGGTGCGGAACCCTGGCCTCGCCTATAAAAAGGGGTGCTGGATCCCAAATCCGTACTTCCTCTTTTTCCGCGCGATAAGCTTATCGCTCTCGTGCGCGAAATCGCTTCCGCGGCTGCGCGTAATAACGCACTAGCAGCGCGGAATTCCATCCGAAATTCGACCATGATCTCGTGCCTCGTCGGGCTTTTTCACGCTCCGCGTGCCAATTGCGCGCTCATCTCCAAGATTCCGTGCAACACAGCCAGATTTCGCGCCGAACTCTCCGATTTCGCACCCTGCATATTGATTTCGCCCAACTCTCGAAAGATTCAAGATGGCTGAAAACCGAGTTGATGAGGCGGAAGCCGCCGCCCGTAGGAAAGAAATAGCGGCAAACGAGGAGGTTTACGGCGCCAAGGTGATTGTCTCCAAAAATCTAACCTTGTTCAATCTGTTGACTCCGGCCCAGAAGAAATATCACTTGTCGGACAACCTCCCACTCTGGAATTTTGGCATCCTGGAGGAGGTGCCCCTGCCGGGCTTCGAAGTGGACATGCCACGGTCTTGGGTGACTCGGGAGGATGAACTTCCTCGCTACAACATCACCAACAACGGTCATCCTGTCAGGGAAACTAGACATATGGATGTTTATGTCTTGAACCCGAGGACTAGGACCATTACCGGGGACGAGCCTGTGGCGGAGGATTCTCCGCCCTCTATGCGAGCACATTCCGTCAAAGCATCACGGATGACACGAAGGGCTGACTGAAGGATTGGGTCCTGCAGTCCGGGGGAAACTTCCCCAGTGAATGGGCCTGGGTGTTCTGGGTTCGCCATACCTGCGACCAGTTCGGGGACGAACTGCGGTATATCAGTCTGTTCGAGGCGGTATGGACATCACAGTTCCACTTCCACCGCCAGCCTGAACTCGGACCGGAGCTATTCACCCGGTGGTCTCCTGACACCAACACGTTCCACCTTCATCATGGGGATGTCGGCATCAGTCTCTGGGACGTTCACTGCATCAGAGGTATCCCACTGGAGGGTTACCAATACGACGAGTTCGTTCCTCCAAAGAACACCTGGGGAGATAGGTCGCGGATGCCTATGCTGACGTGGAACCTGCTGCAGCTGGCCAAGGAGAGGCTGGGGGTAAAGGACTTCCTGAAGGACATCGCCTACAAGGGCTGGTTCAGACTATTCCTTGAGAGGGATCCCGCCTTCAAGATGCCGAGACGGGTCAAAGGGTGCCCAACCGCGACTCAGAGGAGCAAGGACGGGTCCGATTGGAAGACCCTGGAGGCGGGGCAATACCAATCATGGGGCTACCACGTCATTGAGGCCCGAGACCCAAACGTCCGGTATGCCGGGTTCCTTTCCGCCTTCCTGAGCGGGTGGCTCCTACCGGTGTGGGACACGAGGATGGGTGTCCGTCCAGCGACTTTGGTGATGGCGGGCTCCATGGCCGCCAACAAACGGTTCAACTTGGGCATCCCCGTGCTGGCCAAGCTGTATACCATCCTGGGGCGCATCTCACGACGGGGGTCGCCTCGGAGAGTCTGTGGTCCCTTCCAGATATTCCATGGCTGGGTGGCGGCTCATCTCGGCGGGTATACTTTCCCAAATGCCTTCCATCCTTCGAGCCATGGCATACGACCGTCCTTGATAAACATCACAGGGGTGGCGCCATTGATGCTCAATGAGGAGGGCATGAGGATCCGCATTGGAAACCAAGCCAACTTCAACTTCAGCCCGTTTCCCACCCCATTCGGGCAGATGGTGGACAACGAGCGAGGCTCTCTGGAATAGCAGGAATACTTCCAGAGCATTCGGGGCAGGGTGCTCGTGGCTCGGATCGACGGGAAGGTGATCTGCGAGCCTTACGTGCCATCCCGATTTTCCAGGCAATTCGGGTGCCTCCAACGAATGCCGAAGAAGGTATTCACGGTTGTCTGGCAGGAGAAGAATCCATGCGTCATGCGCCAGATGTGGTTGATGTTTACCACTTTCGGCTCTGGCGACATCGTTACTCTTCCTCCCACTGGGGTCGATGCCGGCCTAGCAACCGAATATTCCGAAAACTAGACCATTGCGTACCCTGAGGGGATATTACGCAAGCGTGTCCGGCAACTCGAGGTTACTCGCACGGAAACCGGGAGACGGGAAAGAAGGAACAGTGACGTCGGAAGGGGGGAACCAAGGGTGCGTTAGGCAGCGAGGCCTGCGCAGGCCGGGACTTCGTCAGCGGGAACATCACATGGTGCTGCCACGTCCTCGTTACCCGCAGGGGGGTCACATGTGGAAATCAGGGAACTGCCCAGGAAGTAGATAAGATATCTTCTCGAACCTTCCCAAGACGTAATTCCCCCAGCACTGTGGTCGACCTGGATGACCCTGCGGCAATCGCTGAGCGTTGAAGCCATATGGAAGAAGATAATGCAAAACGGGATCCAACTACCAGAGGTCAGGCTCGTTCGAATTACCGACCGAGTGAACTTCCATCGACGAAATGCTTATCTGACGGCCATGGATGCATACGCACGCCAACGGGGGCGGCGTGCGGAGCCAACTTTCCAAGTGAAAGTGATGCTCATCCAGGAGCATGATCCAGAAGCGATGCCGCCAGGAGAAGGTGATAGTGACGAAGAGCCGGAGGGGGGGGGAGGAAACCGGAGAGGACGAAGGAGAGGGAGAAGACGAAGAAGAGGAGACCGAAGGTGAGGTGTCTCAAGGGGAGACCTACCAAGGGAGTCTCCGAGAGAGCGGAGAGATTTCTGACTCTGATGTCGACATAACCGAGATTCTCGAGGTTTGTCTCTGTCTTCATTCATTTCCCTCATTCAGCCATTCTACTTTCCAACTTCTAACTCACTTCCCCATCCTACTCAGGAGCACTTGATCGGTGGACGGGCGTCCCCACCAGAGGAGGGCGGAGAGGAACCAGTGGGACATGATGGGGATCTGACACACATCATTGAATTAACCTATGCAAAGGGGTCTCTCCTTAAGGCAACTCCTACAGTGGCCGAAACACTGGGGACCGACGCTCTGGATTCCTATAAGTCTCACGCTTCACTACTGGTGCTTGGTGTCAAAAGATCCCATCTGACCAGCGTATTCCCTGCACAGTAATCTCAACGCTAGAGGCACGTCAAGATGCGAAGCCCGGGCCATCCGGAAGTGGACCAGCGACGGACATACCACCTCGCACGGAATATGCTCTATGCACTGAGTCGGCCCTGACAATTGATGAACAGGTGGCGGTGGACATCAGCGGCGCTGTTCCTGAAATGAGTTCGGAAGCTGGTGGAGGCTTCATTGCTGTTAGGGAGAGAGAAGGTCGCCCGGACGTCGAGGATTCTATTCCTCACGATGACATCACTGGAGCGGATCCTGCTGCCGATTTGCTGGCAGCCTTCCCCATATACCGACCCGCTGACCCTGATGAGATAGATGACTCAGACTCAGAGGCAGCAGAGGAGAGCCGGATGACACGGCACAAAGAGTGGAAGTGTATCCAACGCTTCCTCAGGAAGCCCTAGTCGGATTGGCTGAGGCGGATGGTATCACTTCAGACCTGGTTGCGCTTCCTGTGCGCCGGAGGGGCTGACGCTCAACATCTTCATCTGACGGTCCGTGATTACATGGCCGAGAAGATACGCGAGAGAAGCCGGAACACCGACATTTCCTAGTGTCGGGAAGGATCGGCGAGCTCTCAAGCGCTGTTGAGGGCGGAGCAGGAAGTCCGACACCTCGAAGGGCAGGCGGCAGATAATGAGGCCTTCATCGCAACATGCTCTGAGCTCGTAGAGCAACTGACGGCCCAGCTGGCTGACGCGCATGATCAACTGGTGGAGGCGAGTCACCAGATGACCGTACATCAAACCGAGCGGGCACAGGCAAAATCTAGGGCTGGCGAGCTGCGCTCTATGGTGGTCGATGAGGAGAGAGTCTTCAAAGAGCGAGAAGCAGTCCTGGAGGCTACCAGCCAGAGGGTAGCAGCGCTGGAAAGATCGCTTCAGCACGCTAATCCCTGAGGGATTTGTTTTTTCCATCTCATGAACTTTCTGCTTGTACTGCTCATCATCTCAATCCAATATGTGGTCAAATCCACTCATTTGTACCCTCGGTCTCATGCGCTCAACCATAGTTTCGAAACGAATAACAACTCATCCCTAGGCTCCTGTGGGTCATGCCCAACACAAGAAGCAGAAGATGCTCGGACAATCATTTCGTTCAACTGTGGGGCATTGACCAAGCTTCAGGCATCCAAAATTGGGCCTGGACTTTTGAGGAGACCCCTGAGCCGATTGATGTGTCAACTTCTCAATGTGCTCTGACACACAAGTGGGGTAATGCCGGGGGTATTGAAATCCATCCAAACACAGGGGAATGGAGAGGAAGGGTGAATCACACTGCCCAAATTCAGAACCCAATGGGGCGCAACCATGGAGTATAACTGTCAACCGTGGCGGAAACACATCATCCACATCATGTTGGCCTGGAATGGTGGGACAATAAATGAGGGCTGACCGCTGACCATGTTCGCAACACGGGGCCTAACTCAAATATCGTTGGTCAGTCTTCCGAAACATTGTCCCAGGACAGTAGGTGGACCATAGGTCAAGCATCCATACTGTTAGGGGGTCCCGTCAAACATGACCAGTTCTCCGGAACGTTTGCCCAGGATAGTAGGCGGACCATAGGTCGAGCATCTATACTGTTAGGGGGTCCTGTCAAACATGACTAGTTCTCCGAAACGTTGGCTCAGGACAGTAGGCGGACCATAGGTCGAGCATCCATACTGTTAGGGGGTCCCGTCAAACATGACCGGTTCTCCGGAACGTTGGTCCAGGACAGTAGGCAGACCATAGGTCGAGCATCCATACTGTTAGGGGGTCCCGTCAAACACAAAAGGAAATGAGGATCCGAATAAGGGGGATGCAAAGCGTGGAAGGTGGAGGAGTGGTTTGTTTGAACTGAGTCCAACACTCCCGAAATTGCGCCACCATGGCGAAGGCGCATTAGGCGGACGCACCGACCTGATCACGGGTCATCCCAATTTCCAGGCAGTACCTCTTTGGTGAGAGAACTGTTGCTTCCCATTATTACCATGGGGCATCCAGAACATGCTCGGGGTAGATATCCCGATTACACCACATCCCATGAATTCGGGCCAAGTGGCCGACAATAAGGAAGGATGGGGTTCAGTAATCCCTAGGGATGGACCCAAGACGAAACGTCTGGGCATTCCTACGTATCTCATAAGGATGAGAATCAAGCCACATGTAGTTCTGAAAAATACAGTTTAACGTCATGCAGGACGAAATACAGTTTAACGTCATGCGGGACGAAATACAGTTTAATGTCATGCGGGACGAAATAAGGATCTTAGTTTTAGGTCTTAGAGCTCAGACTGTAAGGATCATAGTTTTAGGTCTTAGAGCTCGGGCCGTAAGTATCTTAGTTTTAGGTCTTAGAGCTCGGACTGTGTGGTGGGGAAAAGGGAGAAACAGACACATGGCACGACAGTTACAAAAATCCGACGTGAATGAGGACCTAAGCCCTAATTACCATGTGCTCTTCGGGGAAATGCTCAAGTCGAGGGATCGAACACGAAGGTAGGCTAGCTGGGCCCGTGGGGAAGTTCCCCAGGCGCTCCTATGTATCTCATAAGGATGAGAATCAATCCACATGTAGTTCTGAAAGGTGACATGGTAAGATACCGGTGCCAAGGGAAAAGGGGAGTGCGGGCGTGGCCCTTGCACTAAAAGAAGCGGATTTTGATAAATCTTGTTTTTCCTTTAAGGTGAGTGGTTTTTTTTTGTGAAGCGACAGACCTAGAGTAGTGGTCCATGGTGTCACCGCAAGCATCAAGCCGTGATAGGCATTGACAAATGGCATGGCACAAGACCAATACCCAACGTGATGTCCTCTAAAACGAGGTCATCACAATGCGGTGCCGTTTTTTGTCGTGTGGCCAGGATGATAATGTCACAGTTTAGGGTCGTGTGATAGGACCAGCAACACAGTTTAAGGTCGTATGGTTTGGACCAACAACACAGTTCATGGTCGTATGGTTTGGACCAACACACTGTTTAAGGTCATATGGTTTGGACCAACACACAGTTTAAGGTCATATGGTTTGGACCAACACACAGTTTAAGGTCATATGGTTTGGACCAGCAACATAGTTTAAGGTCATATGGTTTGGACCAACACACAGTTTAAGGTCGTATGGTTTGGACCAACACACACATTAAGGTCGTATGGTTTGGACCAACACACAGTTTAAGGTCGTATGGTTTGGACCAACACACAGTTTAATGTCATATGGTTTGGACCAACAAACAGTTTAAGGTCATATGGTTTGGACCAACAACACAGTTTAAGGTCATATGGTTTGGACCAACACACAGTTTTAGGTCATATGGTTTGGACCAACAACACAGTTTAAGGTCATATGGTTTGGACCAACTAAGAGAGGAGCCTCGGGGAAAGGTGCCTACGAGGGTTCAACAATCAGGGAGGGGTAGGAGATGCTAGATCCCAGCTATGCTGGGACCGAAATGCAATGTCTGGGAAACTCCTCACTCCCCAAGGGGATGACGGTCAAGCCACACACAACCCGTAAAGAAGATACCCAAGCACATACTTTAGCGCTCATATCACAGGAGCCCCGAGAGACACTATTACGCAGCTCGGTCTGTCTGATGTGCGGGGGTGTACTAAGGGTTAATATAAGGAGTGTCGAGATTCCACATTGACACAATGGGGAGGAACATGACATGAACCATGCCACCAACATTCAGGGCCTGGGGAAGCTGGCGTGACGACTGAGGATTACTACTGACCATGTTCGCAACGCAGCATCCTGTTGTGTTATCCACGGGGACAAACAATTGAGCATCAACCGCTGACCATGTTCTCAACACGGGATTTGTATCAATTTTTTGTCTGAAACCCTCAGGGGCATTGGCCCATGACGGTAGTTTAGCCCTTGGGCATTGTATCCAGGCCGTTCTTGGGGGTCCCTCCGGGTATGAAGGATGACAGGGGCCCGAATGAAGGGGAACACGAAGCATGGAAAGTGGATGGAACTCTCCTAAGTCGAATCTGGCACTCCAAGTTCTAGACCAGAGTGCCTTGAGAACATCAGCAGACCACTAGAAAGGGTCATAGGGCTCAGTCTGAGAGTGGCCAAAAGATGGATGATTCCTGGGCAAAAGAGGGGCGTAATGCCTAACACCCTGGGCACCAGGAGATCATGGGATCTCCTAAGAGATGGGGTTGGACCTGACATCTAGGTGTTCAGGCGGTCCTACGTATCCCATAAGGATGGGAATCATGCCACACGTAGTTCTTTATATGCGTATTTAAATGACATTGGACAGAGGAGGGCTAAACCCTGAGAACGGGGTGCGCGTGGTGCAGCTATTGCAAACCCGACGTGAATGGTGACATAATCTCACACCACGCCACACAACCCTGTGGTCGAAGTCCCAAAGGAGAAACAGACGCTACAGCGAACCTCAAGCTGGACCCAAAGATGAAAGGTCTGGGCGTTATTACGTATCCCATTAGGATGGGAATCAAGCTAGACGTAGTTCTGGAAATACAGTTTAACACCATGTTGGGCTAAATATGGATCTTAGTTTTAGGTCTTAGAGCTCAGACCGTAAGGATCTTAGTTTTAGGTCTTATAGCTCAGACCGTGAAAAGGGCAGAACCAAAAGAGGATCTTAGTTTTAGGTCATAGATCTCGGACCATGGATCCCAAATGTAGGGCATAATGTTGTTTAAGGTCGTGCTGGACCATACAGTTTAAGGTCATGCAGAACCATAAGAGGATCGTTGTTTTAGGTCTTAGAGCTCGGACCAAGGAGCCCAAATGTAGGGAAGAGTGTAGTTTAAGGTCGTGTTGGACCATAATGTTTAAGGTCATGCAGGATCATAATAGGATCTTAGTTTTAGGTCTTAGAGCTTGGACCATGGAGCCCAAATGTAGGGCAGAGTGTAGGTTAAGGTCGTTTTGGAGCATACAATTTAAGGTCATGCAGGACCATAAGAGGATCTTAGTTTTAGGTCTTAGAGATCGGACCATGGAGCCGAAATGTAGGGAAGAGTGTAGTTTAAGGTCGTGCTAGACGATACAGTTTAAGGTCATGCAGTACCATAAGAGGATCTTAGTTTTAGGTCTTAGAGCTCGGACCATAGAGCCCAAATGTAGGGCAGAGTGTAGTTTAGGGTCGTGCTGGACCATACAGTTTAAGGTCATGCAGGACCATAAGAGGATCTTAGTTTTAGGTCTTAGAGCTCGGACCATGGAGCCCAAATGTAGGGTAGAGTGTAGTTTAAGGTCGTGCTGGACCATACAGTTTAAGGTCATGCAGGACCATAAGAGGATCTTAGTTTTAGGTCTTAGAGCCTGGACCATGGATCCCAAATGTAGGGAAAAGTGTAGTTTAAGGTCATGCTAGACCATACAGTTTAAGGTCATGCATGACCATACTGGCTAGGCAAAGTACTTCTTGAGGAACCTGGCATTGGTAGGAGGAGTGATACGCTCACCATCCATATTCACCAGGGAATACGCACCATTGGGATAGACCTTCTGGACAATAAAAGGTCCCTCCCACTTGGGTTCCAACTTGGGTGGTTTCCTGCCGGGAATCATTGGCGCACTGAGAGCCAATACCAAGTCACCTTGCAGGAATGAGCGGAGGCGAACCTTCTTATCGAAAGCTCGAGCCATCCTACTCTGATTCCTTTCCAAGTTATGTAAAGCGCGAAGCCTACTTCCATCCAACGCTTCAAATTTGGCTAGACGGATCTTGAAAACTCTGTCCGGTGCTTGCTGGTCATAGACCGCCGTGCGCAATGAGGGTAGCTGTACCTCGATGGGAAGGACGGCCTCATCTCCGTATACTAGGGAATACGGGGTCACCTAGGTGGAATTGCGAGTCGTCGTCCTATAATCCTAGAGGGTGTTGGGGAGCTTGTCCGGCCAACTTTTCTTGTTCTGAACAACCATTTTTTGCAGAATGTTAGAGAGGGTTTTGTTAAATGCCTCAATCTGTCCATTTGCCTGCGCATGATAGCGGGGGGTGTGGTTAGAGCGAATGTTGTACTTGGCGTACAATCTTTTCAGCTCGGCCGCTCAGAAGCTGGTTCCATTATCTGTGAGGATAGCGTGAGGTATTCTAAACCGGTGAATGATATTGGAACTCACGAAGTCGGCGATAGAACCAGCCTTGACATCCCTAAGTGGGGCTGCCTCTTCCCACATTGAGAAGAAATCCGTGGCGGTTAAGACGAACCGGCACTAGCGGGCCGTCGCCGATGGGTAAGGCCCTACGACATCCAAACCCCATACTGCAAAGGGCCAAGAATACTTAGTAGTATGGAGCGGCTCCGGTGGCCAATGCACAAAGTTAGCATGTACATGGCACGCATGACACCACTTGGCGTACTCGATGAAGTCGTGGATCATGGAGGGCCAGAAGTATCCCAGTCTCCGAATCTGGTGGGAAAACTTCGACCCAGCCTGGTGGGAGCCACAGGAGCCAGCGTGCACTTCCTGCATGACCTGTGGGATCTCCACTCCTTGAAGACAACAGAGGAGAACATCGTCAAACCCACGCTTGTAAAGGAGCTGCTCACGGCTGGGACCGCTTTGAAGGGTGAACTGCGACGCGCGGCGCCAGATTCGTTTCTGCTCTACTCGGTCCATCGGAAGACTGCCGTTCCGGAGATATTCATCCAAGGGTGTTCTCTAGTCAGGAACTGTCTCCATCACCACGACTGAAGCCCCGTGGGGTCCTAATGTGGGGGCACCAGCAGTGAGATGGTTCACTCGCGGGCCACGATCACCCTCCGGGATAACAGGAGCAATGACTCTTCGGTGCGCCACGTGGATGATTGGGTCATCCTATTCAGGCTCCGCGAGTGATGGGTCCAGGCTGGCCAAAGCATCTGCTTGACTGTTCTGCGACCAGGGAACGTGAACAACATCTGGTCAGGAGGGGAACTTAGCCATTAGATGGAGGGTGAACTCTAGCAACGACATGAGTTCTGGCTTCCTGACAGCGTAGTCACCGTTAACCTGCTTGACGACTAGTTCAGAGTCCCCTTTGACATACAGGTGGGGTACGTTAACCTCCTGAGCCAACTCGAGACCAGTAATGACGGCATGATATTCTGCCACATTGTTGGTGCAGCCTTCTGACAACAAGAAAGAATATGGTAGAACGGCTTGCTCTGGGGTGATGAAGACGATACCCAGGCCCACTCTGTTAAGCCTAGGATCGTTGAGCCTTCTACCGGTAGGGCTTCGGGAGGCGCCATCAAAGTGCATCTGCCAGCATGGGGTGGTGTGATCGACTGAGAGGATTGCCTCATCTGGAAAGCCCAAATCTAGTGGTTGGTCCACGGAGGTTGGGTGGGCAGCTAAGAAGTCTTCCAACGCCTGTCCTTTGATGGCCTTCTGAGGTACGAACCTAATGTCGAACTGCTGGAGGATCACCGCCCAGCGTGCCAATCAGCCGGTCAACATAGGTCGGCTCAGGATGTATTTCAACGGGTCTACTCGAGAGACCAGCTGTACCTCGTGGTGCTGCAAGTAATGCCGCAATTTCTATACGGCGAATATGAACGCCAGGCAGCTCTTCTCGATGGGAGAGTATCTAACTTCCGCATCGAGGAGCATGCGGCTGAGGTAGTAGAGGCTATTCTTAATTCCCTCATTGTTCTTCTGGGTGAGAAGGGTGCCGAGGGATCGCTCCAGGGCTGTCACGTAAAGGACCAGCGGCTTTCCGGGAACGGGTGGCATCAGGACTAGAGGTTGAAGCAGATACTGCTTGATTTCATCAAAAGCGGTCTGACACTCTTCATCCCACCCATAGGCGGCGCCTTTCTTCATGAGTCGAGAAAAGGGCTTACACTTGCCGACCAGATTTGAAATGAATCGGCATATATAAGATAAGTGGACTTGGAGGCCTCGAAGCTCCCGAATATTACTCGGGGGAGGCATCTGGCTGATGGCCTTGATATTCTCGGGGTCGATCTCAATACCTCGATACCTGACGATAAAGCCAAGAAACTTTCCAGAGGTGACCCCGAAGGCACACTTCAACGGGTTCATCTTCAAGTGGCGAGAACAGAGCAAACCGAACACTTTGTCAAGGTCTTTGAGATGGTCCTGGAGCTGACGAGATTTAACCACCAGGTCATCTACATAGCACTCCACCAGCGTCCCGAGGATCGGCTTGAATATGTGGTACATAGCCCGTTGATAGGTGGCACCCACGTTTTTCAGGCCGAAGGGCATAACCAGATAGTAGAAAGTGTCCTGGGGGGCCCTGAAGACAGTGAACTCTTCATCCTCGTGGGCCATCCGGATCTGGTTGTACCCAGAGTACCCATCCATGAAGGAGAGGGCTTGGAACCCGGCCGTTGCGTCGATCAACATCTCTGTCACGGGAACGGGAAAGTCATCCTTTGGACAGTGGCGATTAAGATCACGGAAGTCGATGCAGACCCTGATCTGCCCGTTCTACTTCCTGACGGGCACAATGTTGGCCAGCCACCTGAGGTACTGGACTTCCCTAACGATGTTGGCCTTAATGAGCTTATCAACTTCAGCCTCAACCATGGCACCATGAAAGGGGTGCATTTTTCGGGGAGGCTACTTGAACCCGCGATGGTTTGCTGGGAGGCCAAGGAGGTGGACGGATACCTGGGGATCTAGTCCTGGTATCTCATCATAACTCCAGGAAAACACATCACGGTGCTGTATGAGGAAGTCTATGTACCGTTGCCGTTCCTCAGGAGGCATATCGGCGGTGACCAATGTGGGTCTCGGGTCCGCCTCACTACCGAGGTTCACCTGTACTAGCTCGTCGATCGTGGCAGAGACACCCTCCTCGAAGGAAGGAGGAGCATCTTCCATGTCTTCTTCTCCGCTTGTGGAAGGGTCATCCAAGGGGGGAGCCATTTCGGGGCTGCTCGACCCTGATAGGGGGCTAGCACCGGCTTGGGCGGCAGAGGTCGTCACGACGGGAGACTCATGCACCGCGGAGACCGTAGCGACGAAGGTGGTTGATCCAATCCCGTCTGGCCTGCGGCCCAAGGGTCCACGCTTTACGACATCGAAGCAGTGGTGACGCGTTGGATTGAGCCGGTCGATCCCGGCTCGGCGAAACAGGCACGTATGACGTACTGCCGTTGCCATGAGCCCAACGTCTTGATATCGTATGGGGGTAGGAGGCTCAGGGATCACCCGAGCCTGGTTGGTGTAGGAGTACGAGGGAATTTCCCATCGTCACTTAGACCCGGAAATATGCATTCCTCTGGTACCCGAGACAACAAAGCACTCTCCCATATCAGGAGTCATGGCCTCCAACCGATGGATTGGGAAGACATATGCGTCATCCAAACCTGCCCAGGGATCACTTGCGATAGCGGCGGGCTCAACCTCACCTGCCAGGATTTTCTTGTCCTTTCTCTTGTAATAGTCAGCGTCCAAGTAATGAGCTTCACAAGAGGCAAACAGAGACGCATCTCCTTGGAGCACACCCACTCGACCCTTAAGGGAGTATTTGAGGCACTGATGGTATGATGAGGGAACCGCTGTGTGAAGATGGAGCCACGGACTTCCCATCAATGCATTGTAGGCAGTGTCCTGAGAGACAACCATGAATTCAATATTGGAAATTAAGCCACTGAACTAGGTCTTCAGAAGAATCCTGCCGAGTGGAGTTTTCTCGGTCCTGTCAAACCCCTGGATTCTGAGGTCGGAGGGAGTTAAATCATCCTCGGACAACCCTAGCGTTCGCAGTGTCTGAGTTGGGATCAAGTTAATCCCAGAACTCGTGTCGACAAGACAGCGACGGACTTCCACACCATTGAAATGGCCAGTGACATACAGCGGGCGGATGTGCCCCTGTATGGGAGGGTCTTCATCTTCACCGGAGAATGAGATAACCGCCTGACATTCGGCGTCCTCAATCACCTCGGTGTGGAAGGATTCCGCGGACGCTACCTCCGTTTCAACCTGGAGGGGGAACCTTAGAGCCTCCGCGAGCGCCTCACGCATTTCAGACGACAGGCGGAGGGCCTCAAGGATGGAAAGCCTTGCCGGAATGCTGGCCAGATGTTTCAGGACATCATACTTTTGCCCCAAACGCGAGCTTCTGCTTACAGGAGGTCGCTCTACGATTGGGGGCATGACGGGCCCTGCTGGTGGGACCGGTGACTGACTGGTACTAGGCACGTCCCGCTGTTCACCGGCTGAAGCCCGGGAGGTGGCTTCCATGCTAGGACCATAAGGCTACAGTCGGCCAGTGGCAGGGCTGGTCTGGTAACGATGCGGGTAAGGCGGTTCCGCCCGATCCAGCAACACAAACGGTGGTGGAAGCGAACCTGATGTCACCGGGTGAGGGAGCCGCGAGTGCTGCTCTCTATACCGGGCCTGCTGCCTAGTCTCGGTAGCGTGCACGACCTGACTGGAGGTGACGACTGCCGTGCCCCGGCGGTTCACGTAGCCACGGCTCCGTCGACGTTGGCGACGGCTGGGGACATTGGGGAGGTCTGTCTGGCGCTCCTCGTCATCGGGAGCCTCAAAGGGATTTACCAACTCTACGGTGTTAACCGAAGCGTACCCCAGGCTCTTGGGGAGGTCCACCTAGCGCTCCTTGTCATCGGGAGCCTCAAAGGGATTTACCAACTCTACGGTGTTAATCGAAGCATACCTCGGGCTCTCGGGGAGGTCCACCTGGTGCTCCTCGTCGTCGGGAGCCTCAAAGGGATTTACCAACTCTACGGTGTTAACCGAAGCGTACCCCGGGCTCTCGGGGAGGGCCACCTAGAGCTCCTTGTCATCATGAGCCTCAAAGGGATTTACCAACTCTACGGTGTTAACCGAAGCGTACCCCGGGCTCTTGGGGAGGTCCACCTGGCACTCCTCGTCGTCGGGAGCCTCAAAGGGGTTTACCAACTCTATGGTGTTAACCGAAGCGTACCCCGGGCTCTCGAGGAGGTCCACCTGGCTCTACTCATTGTCGGGAGCCTCAAAGGGATTTACCAACTCTACGGTGTTAACCGAAGCGTACCCCAGACTCTCAGGGATGTCCACCTGGCGCTCCTCGTCGTCGGGATCCTCAAAGGGATTTACCAACTCTATGGTGTTAACCGAAGCGTACCACGAGCTCTCACTCGAGGAGTCATCCATTACAGGTCGGGGTATCGGAGGGATCCCCATTTCTGGGGGCATGAAATCTCCAAGCGTGCGAGAAGAGGATGAAATTGGCAGGGCGCGTTTTTTCTTCTTGCGACGCTGCCTGCTGTTCTGGGAAGAAGTAGGCTGGGATGATGATTCCAAAGCGGCGCTCACAGATTCTGAGGGCTCTGACTGATCCAGGTGGGCACGGATGATGCCATGGGCACGAGCGACAGTCCTGTGGGCCATCCAGCCGTTATACTTCTGGGACCCATGGTTGGAAACCTGTTCCTACCCATCCCCGTCGTCACTACTGCCATCTGATCCCACGAAGACACCTGCCACCTGTGCAGGGGCTGGGCCCAACCTGACTATGTTGTTGTCAATCTGGTCTTGAAGCCAGTCCTTGAACACATAGCATTGTTGGATGGTGTGTCCTAGGAACCGGTGATAAGGGTAGTAGTTAGGGTGATCCGTGAGACACGCCTCTTCTGGCTTCCGGCACCGAGGCAGTCGCACGATCCTCTGCTCCAAGGTGCTATGGAAATAACCGGGAACCTAGGCCTCACCAAACAAGTAAGCCCGATTCCTCCTGTCTGGAAAGGGGACTCTTGGGGGCTGACCATGGCCAGGGGCCGGAGGAGCAGGCTAAAGAGGCGGAGCCGGATTACCTCACCTTGGTGGTGGCGATGCGTTACGCGGAGGCGCCTGCTGATTTTGGAGCGGTCACTGCTAGGCCGGAGGCTGTGCCCGTGGGGGTAGACCCCTATGAGCCTGCTGAGCTGGCCTCACTGGCAGTAACTCTAGCTGTCTGGGGGCCACTATTTGCGCTACAGCCGTGGGCTCGGCTCTGGAGTCTCTCCTTGCAGAGATCACAGGATGCAGCGGGCGTGCCTGACTGGCCTGTTGCAGGGCTTCTTCGAGGTGCAGAGCCTTGTCCGAGAAGTCCCGAAACCCTCCAAGGTAATTCTGCGTGATCAGAAAAGGAACTAAATCCACCTTGATATTCCATACACACATCGTCAGTAATTGATCCTGAGTCAGCGGCATGTCAAGGGAGTACGTGAGCCCCTTCCACCGGGCAATGAAGTCCGCGACTCGCTCGTCGGGCCTTTGCATGCACCTGAAGAGGTCTGCAATGTTCGTCTTCCGGGTTGTGGAACTGAACTGGTAGAGGAATTTCCGGCGAAGGTCCTCCCAGCTAGTCACAGATCCAACAGGAAGCTAGCTGTACCAGACGAATGTTGGTCCTTCCAATGTCTGAACGAAGCACCGGATCTTGGCAGCCTCCTGCTGCGCCGGAGTCCCCAACATAGGCCCGCACCTCAAGTTGAAGTGGGCCAAGTGTTGTGGCGGGTCTCCGGTCCCATTAAAGGGGGAAAAAGTGGGGTTACCAAATCCTGGTGGGGCCAGCATGTCATCCACCCAGGCGGGGTACGACTTGCCATCCGGTGGGATCGCCACCTGCTGAGTTTCCAGGGCCTCCAAGTGAGCGATGAGTACTTCCATCAGATCATCAGGATGCAGATTCCTGTCCTGATGGGGATCTCTAACCACAAGCGCATTGCCAGGCTATTTGATACGATAGTCACGCCCAGCGGCTCGGGGGGGGGGGGGGGGGGGGGCAGATGGAGGAGTGACTCTTGGAGTGGCGGGAGGAAACCGAGCAGGGTCCCCCAGGTTGTCTTGCCGCTCGGGAGGGTTCGGCAAAACATATCGCGCCCTCTTGCCATGGGCTCCAGTGTCTCCCCTGTCGGCGAACACAACACAGTCATGGTTTCCTGGGGGGATCACATCAAGGGGTAGATGCTCCTGCCCCTGCTGTCCTGGTCTTGGGTTGTTGTAGCCAGGCCGCCGCTCTGCAATGCGTTCGGCCAGGAGCTCATCAACAAGACTCTTTTTCTCGGCTAGCTATTGGTGCAGCATGGCCTTCTCGGGATCTTCCTCTACCTTCTTCACTGAGGCATATGGGTCATCATGTTTGACAGACCAGGCAGGTTATTTACCCTTGCCGATGTTTCGGCCCTGCGCCACTACCTCCGTGGGTACAGGAAGGCCTAGGAGGCTCCTCTGTTGGTGAGTAATCCTCCCAGATGGGTCCAGTAGTGGCCTTTCCTCGGGGGGTGAGTCTTCGTCGAGGGGCTCCACAATGTTTCCCTCATCTGAAGGTTCAACCATGTTGACTGCTACTACCCTTGGCGACGTTCCCTCAGGGCCGCCCAGTGGATCAGGGTGCCGGCGGATCGCATAGAAGAGGAGAGCAGCATACTTCCCCCACCCGCGGACGTGTGCATGGGGGGTGGCTTATTCAATAACTTTGCGGAGTACTTGAAAACTCTGGATGCATTGTTGCTGAAGGGCCTCATGGTGGTCCAGTGACTCGGGGTTCCAGACCACAGGGAGTGCTGCAAGGTCGACCCGACGGCACTACTCACCAATCTCCTCGAGATGTGCTTGGCTCCCAGGATAAGGCGCTAGCTGATGGCGGAGGCGGGAGTGAGTCACCCGAAGAATCTGGCGGAAGCATTCAAACTCTCCCGGGGTGAGTGACTCTGGCACCTCAAAACCTGATTCTGCGACTGGCCAAAACTTCTCAGGGAAGTGGCCCCCTGCAAGAACAGTCCAGAAGCTACACGGCTCCGGTTCGGGGTCTGAAAATTTCCGCCCCTGCTCGTCCACCGAGGAAAGTCGGGGGATTGGAAATGGTGCCGAGGCAGGTCGTCGGGGCGGTGGGCTGGCCGGCGGGGAATACGGCGAACAGGCCGATTGGCCGCCGATCCCTGGGTCATCCTCTAGGGGTTGCAGTGCCCTGGCTGCCACGTCGTGATAGGATGGGCCGGTGGATGGGCCTCCTGTCACAGAGTCGGTGTTCGCCGAGGGTGTGTCGCCTCACGATTCTTCCGTTAGTCCCTAGAAAAGTTCCTCACCCTCCCTAACAGGGGCGGGAGGTGCTTCCGAGGAGGTCAGCGGAAACTGCAAGCCTGATCCCTGGCGGTACGCCAAGTCCTCGTCCTCCTGGATATACCTTCGAAGGGAGGAGGGAATCATACGAATCTCGCATTTGGGGAGTACGAGACTGACGCGGCGTGTCCCCACCCCTGCCCTCAACTCGAAGGGTTGGGGGGGGAGGTTCCATCGTTGAGTCATACTCTGTCTCCGAATTCAAGAAACGGACTGGTCTGATTCCCGTCCGGACTCCCCTGACATTCCTCCTACGACGACGACGCCCGGCCTTCCTTCCCCTGGGTAGCTCCTCAGGGTAAGGATGACTTCTGTCATGGGGTCCCCGGGCCACAATAGAGCTGGGGCAGAGGGTACCGAAGGCCAGGGTGCGAGAATCACTAGGAAAGATGTCGAAAGGGATATGGGGAGGACCTCCATGTGAGTGAGCGACTGGATACACAATGGCTCCATGATCGCAATCGGCAGTAGGGGGAGTGACCTCATACCCCATGCAGTGGGTGCTGGAAGGAGTCATACCCGGATCATAGTCGTCGCGAAGAAGATTTCTGCTTCCCAGATCGGTGGCATGGAATGAGCCCTCATGGTGAGCAGAACTACCGTGGATTCATCCGCAGTGGCCATTGCCAGTGTCCGCGACTGGGAGATTCGACCCAACCTGCCGGCAGGGCGGTCGGGGTTTCGATCCAAGTTGGGTACGCGGCTACCCCTGCTCAACATGCGTGGGGATCTAGGAACAGGATTCAGCAGTGGCTCGGGCCACAGTGGTTGCTGATGCGGGTGCCCCAGGATGGGCATTCTCTCCCACTCGCGCCCGACGCTGGTGTCGAGTCAGATGGGCCGGAACCGGCAGTGCGGGCATGAAGATTGCATACTCCTCGGCTCGAGGAGTCGGGCGGCGGCATCAACGCCCCCTCGCAAGGGTTCTTGCCGTTAACCCCTGGGATGGATCGCCGATTGGGTGGACCCGGACATCCCCCACCTCATTGGCGTAGGGGAGGGATGTGTCAAACCGCTCTGGGGATAGGTTCCTGAAGCGGTTGAACGTCGGCGTGGGGAGCGGCGGCTCCCTATGTGGCCCTCGAGGGCGGCGATGGTGGTGAGGCGCGACCGCCTCTAGATCCAAGCGGGACATGCCCCTGGTGGGGATGACCCCTTCCTCGTCATACCTACGAACCGGGTTATTGATCACCCTCCGTTGGATGATTTCTGACGGGGAGAGGGGGCGCGAGTGCTTGGCTGCTATGACCGTCGAAGCCGGAGTGACCGCTGAATAGGTGGGACCATGTGGGGTAGCCGCGTCGGTACTGCCCCTGCCACTACCTCTGCGCCGGTGGGCAGGTGGTGATCGAGCTCCGAATGCAGTGATCTGATTCCTAGAAACAGGGAGATGAACCCATTTGTATCAACAGGAAATGAGATCAACAACCAAGGCCCAACGTCATTTCGTCTTCCATGGTCAGCGAGAGGAATCCATGCTGATGACGTCATAGAACTGAGTAGTCATCTCCCTAACGGCCTCGACCCCTGGTGGGTTCACATCTCGGTGATGGTTACCCGGACCTGGTGACATGCTATTCTTCCGATGCCCCAACAATTACCATTCCCCATGTTGAGGAGAAGAGCTTCACGTCGGTTTCACCATTTTTTGTGGATCCGACGCCCCAACGGCTACGATTCCCCGTGTTGAGGAGAAGAGCTTCACGTCGGGTTCACCATTTTTTGTTTCCGACGCTTTTGTCGGGGCGCGTCCATCCGTCTGTGGGGGAGGACGTGCTGCTTGTTGTCCCGCATTCCAGCTTTCCAAAGGTGGGCAGCATCTGTTCCTTGTTCAGGGACATCTTCTCCTTGATCGAAACCGGGATGATGGGATATCGGTTCTACCTTCCGTGGATTCCTCCTCAGAGATCATTACCTAGTCCGGGTCTCCCTCATAGATTTAAGATGGGTTCGGGAAGCTCATTCCCAGTGCCATATCTACATGGACACCAGTTAATTACGCTGCATCCGTCAAGATGCTCCAAGGGGTCTTGTCGGGGCAGCATCTTTCGGTGAGGAGAATGGTCACGTTGGGGCGTCGTTGGCATGTCTGTCTTTGGTCCCTCATCACAGGGCTTCTCGAGGGTGTGGAAGCCCGAGGCATCCCACATCGAACGCGGGGAATGTGTACCATCTGAGGTTTTCCTGATCTTTCCATTTTTAACACAGGGTATGTCACGAGTTTAACGTCTTTCGAAGACGGATCGGGTTGAAGGATCCCTAGGGGGGAACACCGATGTTGGGTCCAACACGTGGGCGGCTTCCCGGGTGTCATGGAGTGGGATGAGGTGGCATGATCTCACCGAGATGTGGCAGCCCGGGTAAGGATCAGGATGGATGGTGGAGTGATACATGGGGCTTACGTTCTGAGACGGCCCAAGAGGGGGGATACAGTTTAACGTCATGCGGGACGGAATACAGTTTAACGTCATGCGGGACGCGATATAGTTTAATGTCATGCGGGACAGAATACAGTTTAACGTCATGGGGGACGAGATACTATTTAACGTCATGCGGGACGGAACACAGTTTAACGTCATGAGGGAAGGAATACAGTTTAACGTCATGCGGGAGAGAATACAGTTTAACTTCATGCGGGATGAGATACAGTTTAACATCATGCGGGATGGAATACAGTTTAATGTCATGCAGGACGGAATACAGTTTAACGTCATGCGGGATGCGATATTTGGGGATTACACTCTAAGGCACCCCAAGGTGGTCGGGGAAACCGACATGGAGAGGTCGGGACGACCGGGTGGTGGGCTTGAACCTCGTGGAGGCTTCCAACGTATGGTGCGTTAGCACGGATCAAAGTCCACATAGTTCGCTGGGATGGGGCTTATGCTCTAAGGCGGCCCATGGGAGGATGTCATGGTCGATGTGCACTCTAAGCCCATGTGAGTCATGCTTGGTGTGGGAAATAAGAGGCAGCAGGGACCAGACGATCACGTCGTGAAGGGTGCGTCCGTGTGAAGCGGAATGGGGCTTACGCGTTGAGCGGCCCAAAGAAGAAACAGGGGCTTACGCGTGGTTAGCATCCCTTGGTGTCGGGGCTTACTCCAGGGTGGAGGCCCATGGTGCGACAAAGAGTAGTGGGAAAAGAACTCCACTGACCTTGAAAGGGGGAAGTACGGAGATGCACGGGTGCAATCATCCGCAAGAGAGGCTAGGGGCTTACGCTCTGAGGCGGCCCTTCCCCCACAGACAAACGCCGCTCCGACAAGGAGTATCTCATTCCATGTGAGGAAGAGTCCATTACCGTGTAGATGAGTATGCGTAAAGAATGTCCGAGATGGGGGGACCCTGCCTGCGATGCACAGGGTCGGACCACAGTTTAACGTCTTGTGTTAAGGACAAAGTGTTTAGCAGTTTAACGTCCTGCAGCTTGGACGAGGTGGGTTTGTTCCACACCCCTAGGGCTTACATGCCCAACACCCTCTACCCCTTATGGAAGGGAAGGCATCTGCAAGGCCATGGTGAAGGGGGGGCGCAGGGCAAACCACTGGGGGGTCCACGTTAGTGTGGCTATTCGAAGAAGCAATAGCCGTTAGCGTGCCTATGCGAAGAAGCATAAGGAAAAGCAACGCAACGGGAAACATGACCCAAGGGACCTTGAGGTTACTTCGCACGAGCCTGGGAGGCCGTACTGGAAAACCATGCATGGCGCGCATGCCCGGCAGGGGAGACATGAGGTGCCGGTCTTCCAAGGGGCGTCAAGGTGAGGAGTCCTGGGATTAGCGCGCAAAAGGGGTGGTTTGCGCGCAAAACTCCAGGACGGCGCACAATTGGAGCAACGGAATTGCGCACAGAGAGGGAACTACGCGCAGGGTTTTGCGTGCATGGCAGCCTGTTGCGCACACAATACACGCATTGCGCGCAAGGCTGGAACCCGAGGAAGGGGTGAATTCACTGAAGCCGGTGGAGTTGCGCACAAATGCGAACTCTAGGGCAAGGTTGTGAGAAATGAGGGTTTTACCTGGAAGTCATCTTGTGCGCAGGGGGAGCCGAATTGCGCGCACGGGAGTCACTTCGGATTCCTCAACCCCCAAACCGTTTGGGGTCACCTTCTATTTATAGGCGACCTCCGTCGCGGAATCCATGTGGTGCGTGAAATTCTTCACGCCAAGCGTAGTCGGTGCGCAAAAACTCGCTGCGCGGAACCGGGGCGCCCAAAGATTGCACGCCTCATCGGTTCCATTCCGGGAAACTCGGTGATTCTACACGCGCAGAACAAATTTTCGCGCAGGTCCTCCATTATTTCGCACACCACATCCCGGGCCTCCGGATCGGGCCTCTGATTCCGAATATGACTTCACTTCGTCATTTTGAAACTTCCTCCGGGAGTTACGAGCTTTTTTCGGCGTCAACATCGGGGTTGACTCATACACGTCATATATGACCCATGGATCGTTGTGTTAATGTATCGACACAATCTGAATGTGTTTGGTTGGTTTTCCATATGCTATTTGATGTATTTCACTTGAAATTATGACCATTTGAAATAGAAGACAGACACTTTGAGTGGTGGCAGCCACACCGCGCCTCAGATTGAGGCGGGGTTGACTCATACATGTCCCATATGACCCATGGATCGTTGTGCTAATGTATCGACACAATACGAATGCGTTTGGTCAGTTTTCTGTATGCCAGTTGATGTATTTCACTTCAAATTATGTCCTTTTGAAACAGAAGACAGACACTTTGAGTGGTGGCGGCCACACCGCGCCTCGGATTGAGGCGGGGTTGACTCGTACACGTCACATATGACCCATGGATCGTTGTGCTAATGTATCGACACAATCCGAATGCGTTTGGTTGGTTTTCCATATGTCAGTTGATGTTTTTCAATTAAAATGACGTACTTTTGAAACAAAAGGCAAACACTTTGAGTGGTGCCGACCACACCGCGCCTCGGATTGAGGCGGCGTTGACTCGTACACGTCACATATGACCCATGGGTCATTATCCTAAAGTTTCAATGGAAACCAAATGTGTTTGGTCGGTTTCCGTATTTACTTAAATTGTTGTCCATTTTAAGCAAAAGACAGACACTTTGAGTGGTGGCGGCCACACCGAACCTCGGATTGAGGCGGGGTTGAATCGTACACATCACATATGACCCATGGATAGTTGTGCTAATGTATCGACACAATATGAATGTGTTTGGTCGGTTCTACAAATATACATAAAATGTTGTCCATTTTATGAGAATCCTCTGTGCGGGGGTTGTTCGGGGTCCAAGGAAGAGGGTGGGGGGGCTGTCCGAGGGGCTGTCCGGGGGGCTGTCCGGGGGGGCTGTTTGGGGTCCAGTGTGGAGGGTGGGGGGCTATGCGGGGGTATGTCCGGGGGTGTTCGGGGGGTTGTCTGGGGTCCAAAGAGGAGGGTGGGGGGGGGGGGGGGGCTGTCTGGTGGGCTATGCGGGGGCTGTCCGGGGGGCTGTTCGGGTGGCTGTCTGGGGTCCAGGGAAGAGGGTGGGGGGGGGGGGGGGCTGTTCGGGGGGCTGTTCGGGGGCTGTTCGGGGCTATTCGGGGAGTTGTCTGGGGTCCAAGGAAGAGGGTGGAGGGGCTTTATGGGGGGCTATCTGGGGGGCTGTCCGGGGGGTTGTCCGGGGTCCAGGGAGGAGGGTGGGGGGCTGTCCGGGGGGCTGTCTGGGGGGCTGTCCGGCGGGGCTGTCCGGGGTCCAAGGAGGAGGGTGGGGGGTTTTCCAGGGTCTAGGAAGGAGGGGAGTTCCAAAACACACAACCACTAAAAGACAACAACATCCATAAAAACAGATAATATAAAAAAATAACTCAACTCAATACTATACTACGAGTCTAGATACAAACAACAACTGGAATAGATTAAATATCAAATCTCAGTAATATCAGTCAAAAATGTAATGGATAATCTTGTCCCACATCACCATCACCATCTTCACCATCATCATCATCACCCTCGTCCTCGTACCCATCATCGTCCTCGCCCTCGCCCTCCTCCTCGTCCTCACCCTGCCACCCGCCTCGCCCTCCTCCTCTCCCTCATATTCTGCATCAGACTCCCCGCCATCATCATCGTTAAGCTTTACATCGTCTTTACCATCACTAGAACTGCCACCTGGTGCACCGTATATAGAACGTATCGATGATATATACTCATCAAAATCTGGGCTGGCCTCTGCTGGAAGTGTAGGACATAGAACTTCATTAAATTTCATAAACACACTATTTTCCCTAGTAGACTGTTCTTCCGTCTATGTAGCCCTTTTCTCATCCTGTTCTTCCTGTGCCCTATCTTGCTGCAGCTCGATGGCACTACAGATCATACTTGAGGAGGGCCAATACCTCGTCGGGGCTATCCTAGGTCGGCAGTGTACTCTGCCAGAATGCTCCTCTCCCAACACCTGATGTAAGTGATCTGTTGGCCCAAAATTGTCTGGTTCTTGGGCATTGAGGGCCTCCAAAGAATCCTGTTACAAATATATATATATCATTAAGTTACAAAATCAATATTAAAAAATAAATTCAATAGTTTACAACTTACAATCTGCTGCTGAGTCGCTTCGTTGACGGCACTTCCATCCTTTTTCCATCTACTCGAGCAAAATAGTTTTGCTCGAGGCACGCGTCCTTCAATATTTTGTATTTCCCTATACAATGACATTGAAAACTAAAGGTATACACTACTGGAAAAATACGATATACCAACGGTTTGGAACTGTTGGTATAGGCCGTCAAACCGTTGGTATATAATATACCAACGGTTTAGAGGACCGTTGGCAAGTAAGCCATGACAATAGGTCTATACCAACGGTTTTGGGAAAACCATTGGTATAGACCTATACCAACGATTTTGAAAACCGTTGGTATAAGTAATATGAAAACCTATACCAACGGTTCTCAAAACCATTGGTATACGTATTTCAAAAAAAACAATCGGTGGGATTTGATCCCAGGACCTCTAGATTATAATTGAATGACTTAACCACTAACCTAACATGACTTTTGTGGACATAATTTCATAAATATATATATGTATTGTTATAATAATTTTAAATTTTTATTTATATAATGTTCTCGGTAAGAAGATTCGATTAAAAATCTACGGACCTATACCATCGGTTCTCAAAACCGTTGGTATAGACCTATACCAACGGTTTTGAGAACCGTTGGTATAGGTCCTTTGATTTTGGGACCTATACCAATGGTTTTGGACAAACCGTTGGTATAGGGGGGACCTATACCAACGGTTTGGCCAAACCGTTGGTATAGGGTCTCTATAATAAACCTATACCAAAGGTTTGTCCAAAACCATTGGTATAGGTCCTATAGGTCCCCCCCTATACCAACGGTTTGTCCAAAACCGTTGGTATAGGTCCATATAAGTGACATATACCAACGGTTTTGGCCAAACCGTTGGTATAGGTCCAAATTAATGATATATACCAACAGTTTGGCCAAAACCGTTGGTAAAAGTCATATTTCCAGTAGTGATAGAAAACTTTAGCAAACTATTAAATAATTGAAGAAACAAAAGAATGTGTATGTCGTAAAGAAAACTTATAAAAAATCATTATACCAGCTTCCTCTCATGATCAGGCATCGTAGTGCGTCCCAGTGTGTGCAGATATTTTTTTGCATCAATGTTCTTTTTATTTTTTCCAGATGATTCATAAATAAAATTTGAAAATGCAACAGATGGTATTAATGAAAAACATGAAAGTTATTATTTAAATGCCTCAAATGTTATTAATACCTTAAACTAGGTACTCATCCAATGAGTAATCATATGATGATACTGCTCTATAGGAAAATAATCCACCACTGGTACCGCCTCTAACTCAGTTCCAACTCTAGCAACCCGTCCAATATACAACTCATGCTTGTAGTCTCTCCAAAGCTCGCCTAAATCCTTTAGACGTTCCGATCGTGCACCATCACCATCGGGAAAATTAAATCGAATCTGAAATCAAAATATTAATTAATATAAATACAAAAATAATTCATGGCATTAAATAGAACAGATTTTTTTACCCATATCTCTATCCAAGATCTATCCTTGACCTAATGTGGAAAATGTCTCCACGATAGCGGGCTGACGGGAATGATGTCGGAGTATTTGGCAAGCGTCCCCAAAAAACTCCGACATTGCTGCCTGTTTTCCCAACCATTTAGTTGTATTCATTATAATCCACCATAACCTGTGTGCGGCGGTTACACACCGAACGCATGCGTGTATGCCCCCGCCCACGCCTTCTGTCAGTAGATGTATCTGTCATGAAAGAAAAACAAATATTTTATCAAAGCATGTTATAATGAAAATAAATATTTCTTCAAATATTTGTTAGGGTTCTATAAATATACCTGTGCCGGTCTGATCGCTGAGTGCCGCTGGATCCACAAAAACTGATGGAACACCCTATGGTGGAACAGGAGTCGAAGACGATGGAATATAGAAGCTCGGGGAGACAGAAGTAGAAGGAAAAGAAGATGGGATAGCTGTCTGACCGGATGCTGACTGAGGAGTGGGAATCATCATGGGATGTGAAAATGATGGGCCAGAAGATGCAGAAGGTAGTGAAAACATGGGAGGCCTAAATATCCTGTGTGTCTCAAACGACACACCGGGATCAGAATGTGGGAAGGATGACATGTCAGTGGGAGGGGCAGGGTCTAGTCGGGTACGCGCAGCTGCTCGTCCACCTCTGGTACGAACCCTCCTCGTACCACCGGCCTGAGTACTAGGACCAGTACTAGGCTCCTCGTCGAATAACTATTGACGTATAGGTGGATAATACAAAAAATTTTACAAAAAAATTAATCAAATGACATTATAAATTTTTTAAATATATCAATTTGAAATAATGTACTCACTGTAGGCACTAATGGTGGAACGCCCATCTCCGTCATTCGACGATTGTTGACTATCAATTTTTTCCTTCGTCTCTCTTCAATTGGATTCATTTCCTGCTTTTGAAAACAAATATGTAATTAATTAGAAAAAGAAAACTAATGTGTATCCCAAAAAACTAAATATATGAGGGAATGGGGGATTCATAGGTAATTTAGCTATCAATTGTTTTAGAAGAGCTTGAATGGATTTAATAAATCATACAAGTTGTAATGTTCACCAAGTTAGAAATATTGTTTGACTATGTTTGAATACAGTTCAATTCCAAATTAGAAAATGCAATTCATATAAAACTATAACCAATAAACATTGAAAATTCATATAATTGTCAATTAAGCTATCAAGTGTTTAAGAAGATCTTGAATGGATTTAATAAATCATACAAGTTGTAATTCTCACCAAGTTAGAAATATTGTTTGACTATGTTTGAATACAGTTCAATTCCAAATTAGAAAATGCAATTCAAATAAAACTACAACCAATAAACATTGAAAATTCACAAAACGGTCAAGTCAGCTATCAATTGTTTTAGAAGAGCTGGAATGGATTTAATAAATCATACAAGTTGTAATGTTCACCATGTTAGAAATATTGTTTGACTATGTTTGAATACAGTTTAATTGCAAATTAGAAAATTCAATTCAAATAAAACTGCAACCAATAAACATTGAAAATTCACATAACGGTCAAGTCTGCTAAAACATATTTGTGATCAATACTAAATAAATATTAATATTACCAACCTTAACAACCCAACTCGAGGTAAACCAAAAGAATTGAGAACATGGATGAATGATTCTATATATTTTCAACCACAACTTCAGGTTCACAATAAACTCTGACAATTGATCTATTTGAGTCATCAAAAGAAATAAATGGATTGGTTCAAATGGAACTAGGGACAGTGTCAATTCAATCATCACCATCATCAAAAATATGTCTTGTAATTACTTCAACCATGACACCGAATTCAGGTTGAAGTTGGTCTTTGACATAAAAAACTTGTTTAGCCATTGATGCCAACACATATGGTTCTTTGGTAGCAAGAGTGCGAGTCATATTAATTATTCGAAATCCACAATCATCAATAAATGTTCCATGTCTCGTCATCGAATCAAACCAATGGCATTTCATCATTGTGACTCATCCATGAGAGTAATAATCCAATATTATTATTTTCTCAACAACTCCATAATAACCCACATTTTCAAATCGCGGTCTACTATCTGATGCACTGGCATAACAATCTATTATGGCAGTAACCATAACACCATCATGTTGTGTTCTCATGTTCTTTTCACGTTATATGACAATAAATTTGTACCCATTGATAAAAATTGATTTACAGTCACGAACCACGGTATTAGGACCAAAATCCAAAGATCTTATTTCCTCAGAGACAGAGTCAGCAGAGAAACTCAATACATGCAATATAAATGACTATTAAAGTTAATTAAATATTGATATAATTATTTTAACCATTAATTTTTTTTATACCTTCAATTTTAACTAAGAAGAGAACTCTTTGCTATGCAAAGTCTCTCTCATTCTCAAAGATAAAGAACAATGCTTCCTATTTAACATTGTTTTATGTTCCCTGTAGATAAAAAATATTAATAGTTTAACCGATATATATGTAAGATATACATAATCAATTTAGTTACCTGATATAGTCATCGAACAAATCACAGTTGAACAAAACTGTGCGATGTGCCATCCCCCGCTCTTTATGGCTTAATGTCTTCAATGTATATGATCCAGGAATTCCTCCTGTTTGAGGAAGTGATGGAAAACTGGGTTCAATTTGATCATACTGTTCTTCTTCATTTCTCATTGGTCTGTTCAATCTTGTAGTAAGATCAGACAAATACATCGAGCAGAAATCCATAAATTCTTGATCCAAGTAACCATTCACGATAGAACCTTCAGGATGATTTCTATTTCAGACATAAGACTTTAATGTGAACATATTTATTTCAGTTGGATACATCCAACGAAAAGAAACAGGTCCTCCGAGAATTATTTCAGTGGGAATATGGACAGTCAGATGCAGCATGCATGTGAAAAATGATGGAGGAAATATTTTCTCCAACTCACACAAAATTAATGCGGCATCTATCAACATTTTTTGCAAGAAATACTTGGACAAAATCTTAGCAAAAAGATCTCTAAAAAAATGGCACAAACGAATAACAACTACCCTTACATTATTGGAAAAAAGATGACAGATTGATATTGGAAGCAACTCATGCAGTAGAACGTGATAATCATGAGTCCTCAAAGATTTTAGCTTCAACTCTCTTTTGTTGACATGTTTAGATATGTTGTTTGAATAGCCATCAGGAACTCTAATAGTCTCTAATACTTCCAGAAACTGTTTTTTCCCCACAGGTGTCATCCCATAAGAAGTACATGGAAGTTGCCATTTATTTTCACTGATACGCACAGGATGCAATTCTGGTCTGATGCCCTAATCCACCAAGTCACGCTGAGATCATAAATCATCTTTTATCTTCCCCTTGAAATTTAGAAGAACTTAAAGCAACATTTAGCATATATTCTTTTCAATATGCATTACATCTAAGCAATGACGTAACAAATTGGTTGACCAATATGGAAAATCAAAAAAGATACTCTTCTTCCTCCAATTGTAACAGGTTTTAGTGGAAACAGTCTTTCTCTTTCTAGATTTCATTTGACCCTTCCCGAATGAAAAACTGAAATCTTTTAATTCATTAAGCACGTCAGTTCTAGACATATGCTGAGGTGGATCATCGGTCTCTATGGTATTATCAAATCTTCGACGACTCATTTTATATGGATTATCCTTTGGCAAGAATCGTCGATGTCCCATAAAACTGAAACTACAACGATGTTTCAGTCTTCTGGATTGTGTATTCTTCATACAAACTGGACATGACAGTTTTCCCTTCATGCTTCATCCAGACATCATTTCATGAGACAGAAAATCATTGATTGTCCTCACAAGCGCAACACGCATCTGAAATATATCTTTCGAACATGCATCGTATGTGCATACACCCACATCCCAAAGAAGTTTCAACTCTTTTATTAAAGGTTGCATGTATACATCAATATCAATGTCAGGATCAGAAGGACCATATGTGAGTATACTCATGAAAGTGAATGGTTTTTTTATACACAACCATGGTGGAAGATTATAAATGTGTATAAAAACTAGCCATGTGCTGTGCGAAGTAAGAATCTTCCCAAACAGATTAAAACCGTCGCATGAAAGGCCCAAACTCACATTACGCACGTCAGCTGCAAAATCAGGATGTCGAGCATCAAATATCTGCCATGCAAATCCATCTACAGGATGAACCAACTCTTCATTAGTCTTCTTTCTCTCGGTATCATGCCATCTCATTTTTATTGATATGTCATCAGACATAAAAAGATTCTGAAGTCTGGGGATCAATAGAAAGTGCCACATTACTTTTTTTGGAATGCGGGATGGTGTTCCATCAGATTTTGACTTCCAGCGGGATGTGCCACATTTTATACAATCATTTCGTTTAGCGGTTTCCTCCCAGAATAAACTGCAATCTTTTGGGCAAGCATGAATTTTGTTTCTTGAAAATCCAAGTTCCTCTACTAACTTCCATGCCATATAGTGGTTTGAGGGAATATCTGCATCATCTGGAAGTAAATCCTTCATGAGGGTATGAATGTAATCGATTGCTGTATTAGAAATTCCATACATAGTTTTCCCATGAAACAATTGGATTAAAAATTCTCGCTTTTTCATTTTATCGCATTGTCGGTATACTGGAGTCGTGGTAGCATCATTCAATTTTTCACCCTATCAATATCATCATTTTCACTAGATGCATAAACTCTCCTTATATCGAAGTCTTCTTGATTCGAAATCCATTCCTTTTCATGCTGACGAATAAACGGAAACCGGTCATCTAACAAATTCTCCATTCCAGTCCTTTCATTTCGATCATCACCAATTTGAGATTTCATTTTCTCCCCATTGTGATACCACACAATGTAGTTTGCTTGAAAACCATTTTTGGTTATGTGGTAGATGACTTCTTCACGGCTCAACCAAGGTCTACCAACACAATTGGAACATGGGCAGTGTATGCGACCACTATCTGAAGCATTGTGAAATGAAAAATCTATAAAGCTCTCCAAATTGTTTTGAAAATCGCTTGAGATCCGATCGGTTTCATACATCAAACTTCTGTCCATTCTGTAAAAAGAATTTATATAAGTAATTTTGTAATAAACAATTCAATAGGATTGAACTTTTATAGAAAATACATTTACGTAAACGATAAAGGAAGGAACTAATCAAGGTATCAACTACACATGTGAAAAAATATACAAATGTGTTATTGAAAAAATGTAAAACCAATAAAAACTTAATGTGTTATATAACATCAAAACATGCCTCATCCCATAACCATATTTGTAGGGTATCATGAACAAGAATAACATCAAGCTTGTGCCATCCTCCTACCCTACAGGACCCCAACCACATGCCACATCTTATTATAGCCTTATCACATCACACCTCACCGGAAAACACTAGGGAAATCACAGTACATCTCACCTGAAGACACATGGACAATCACATCGCATCTTTCCTAAAAACACATGGTCAATCACTTTTTAAAGAAGATTAGGGAAGACATGGTAGCTATCCAACCATATAACCACCATCCTAGATATTAGAAAAAATACCCATAACTCAAAACCTCTGATCGTTGGTAAGTTTATCCAACTCTGGTTGAGAATGTGTAGAAATAAAATAAAAATACATGATATATAGATAGCACAAAATAGTCAACCTATGGGTTCACATTAACTACATAATCACACACTTCACTACTACCACAAAACACATAAACCACACCTCCACCATAAAAGACGCATATCATTTCTCACTTTTATTTATAAGCCACTTCATTCACACTTACATTGTCCATTCATTTAATGTTAAATTAATTAAATCCATTTACCACACATCCATTTGTATTCCATCTCATTTATTTAATATCTTGTTTTTTTGTTTTAACATCATAATTTACTCCATAGATAACCAGGAAACTAATAAAACCACCACACAATAACTCACCATCTCACAATAACCATCGATGCCATGTTACATCGACCAACCATCTCACCAAAACAACCACATATCACAAAAAAAAAATTACACATCACAAACCAACTCACAACCAAAACCACCTCACCACATCATACAATACAACTTCATCACACAACACCTCCACACGACACAACACCACCACACATCATCACTATCATACAACTTCACGTGTCACATCCATGCCCACTAACCATCACATTACAACCCCACATATCACAAAGCCCAACTGGTCACCTCAATCCCCATAAAACACCGTACAACATACAATGAAACACAACAAAAAACCTCTCATAGAGGAAACATACCCCAACTTCCACAATTTATTTATTCAAGGTCTTTTATTACATTACCCCTTTATTTAGCACGGACATTATAACACAACTGATATTCCTGGGGAAACTAATTAATTAACATAATATTCATTCATTTACCTATTTTTCACGGTGAAATCACATCAAAATCCAAACTTAAAACTAAAATATTATATAAATAACAATAAAAACAAGGTACCATATGTGTATAAAGAATAAAATACCTGATTTGAGATGATTCGGATGGGTTTTCACCTATTCGGATGGGGGAGTTCGAGAGTAGTAGAGAGCTGGAGATGGATTGAAAACTTGAAACTAAAATATTAGATCAATAACAATAAAAATAAGGTAGTATATGTGTATAAACGAAAAATTACCTGATTTCAGATGGGTTTTCACCTCTTCAGATGGGGGAGTTCATGAGAGGAGGAGAGTGCTGGAGCAGGATGAATTTAGGGTTATGTCGCGAATGGGGGAGAGCAGCACCGCGGTTGTATTTGGGGGAAATCTTTCCCAATAGTTTTTAAAAACTGTTGGGAAAGAGATGTTCAGGGTACCCTTTCCCAACGGTTCTATAGAACCGTTGGCAAAAGGGCACCCTTTCCCAATGGATCTGTTGAACTGTTGGAAAAAGGGAACCTAAAACACCCCTTTACCAACAGTTTGAAGAAACTGTTGGCAAAGGGTGACTTTTCCCAACGGTTTTATTGAACCGTTGGGAAAGGCTTCCCTAATCCTTCAACACCAACGGTTTAAGAAAACCATTGGTAAACACCCTTTGGTAAAAACCAGAATTCTAGTAGTGTTTACAGATATCCTAAAGGTTGAGTTCCATTATTCAATGTAGGTTCACTCTCTTCTGATGTGTAGAAGTGTGAACATACATTTCAATAAAATAGAAATATCCATTGGTAATATTTACCAAGAGTAAATCCTCATTGAGTAACCTAATTATATATTTATTATCTTCGTACAATGAAATTCATTCCTCAATGGAGGTTATTTCATTAAATTATATCATTTTATAGGACAATACCTTTCATTTTCGCTGTATACGTAGATTTTTTTTCTGATTATGGGATAAGTCACTATTTTTTTGTTACAGATTATAGTTCTGACATTCATTATCCATATGTGAATACATTCTATTTTTAATCAACATCACCCACCTCTTTAGTTAATATTGCCACATTTCAACCCTATTTATCGACATCAAGGTCCATATCATTTCTTGGGTTGGTGATGGTGATGTTCAATGTTGACATTTTTATGCAATCATAACATAGGGGTAGTCTCAGATGCTTATTAAGGATAAATAAATGGAATTAATCAAAAAAACATGAACAAAAGGTATGGAACATGATCATAAAATTTGTAAATGATACCCTAGATATTAGAGATCATAATAATGATTGTATGTTCATAATACATGGATCATAATAGAATTTATATCATAATTAATGAAATCATAACATAGGTATAAGAGATGGAATTTTTGTAAGGGACATTGGTTTACATTGTTGTGGACATGTATTAATAGATTTTGGTTCACTAATTATGGTAATGACATGAAATACGGACCCTACATCAACTTAAGGACATGCAACTCGGTCGATGAATAATATTTGGAATTTGAAATCAAGTTCACCTATAAACCGATGGACACGAAATGAGGTCCAATCATAAAATTTCGAACATGTAATCTGGTTCACGTATAACATTTTGGACATGTAACTAGCTTCATTCATAATCATATGGACAAGATAAAAGGTCCTTTAATAACATCATGAACACATAATAAGGTTCACTAATAACATTGTGAAAATGAAATCATGTTCATGCAAAAATTTATGGACATGAAACCAGGTCCATTCATAACATTTTGAACATATAATAAGGTTCACACAAAACATTTATAATCTTGATCCATCCATAGTTACCCAATTTATTGGAGGGATATATAGGTCCCACCTATCTCCTAATAAAATCAATCTTACATGTTCCGTTGAATAATAAAACATTATTCATATCATGACCCATAAAATGTGATGGGTTCTAAAGACATAAAATAATAACCCATGAAATTAAATGGGTATCATTAATATTTCATCACATAATCACGATTGAAAAAATGATAGGTTTCATAATAATTTTATAAATGAATAAATCACAAAAACAAGAAGGCTTCAAAAAACTATGGAAGAGAAACATGTGAAGTAAGAATCATTCCATAAAAAATAAATCATTCAACATATAGTATGAATGGAACCTCTGGATAATTTCGTAGAAGGTAATGAGTAATATCAACAGATATTATCTTCAATGGTAAATAACATGTAATATAATTTTGAAAAAATATCATGAGGAAAATATCCTTTCCTATTTGAAAAAGGATCATTAAAACATAAAACCTTTTGAAATACATATTCAGGAAAAATAAACATGAATGATTACAAAGAAAATTTTTAAAAACATTTTGAAACCTTTTAGTCTGAAAACATATAATGAGAGCTTGGAATCCATTTGATAACCAGTATCCTTATTAAAAATAAAAAAATATTTAAAAACCATTGAAAACAATTTCTTTGATAATCACATTAAATAACATTCTTTTATAAAAACTCCTTTTAAAAATGAAAGTAATTCTTCAATTAAATAAAGGTGGGTAAATCCTTAAATTACTTATGAGGTAAAAAGGACATTAAGTTTCCATAGTAAAAAGGTTAAAAAACACATTCTTTAGAAAATGGAAAGAGGATTCCTTTGAAAGAATTTATAAATGAAATAAATAGTAAAAATGTATTTTTCGGATTATAGGATTTTAGTATAATATTCTTGGATGTAGTTTTTATAAAACATGATTTTGATGAAACATAGGTTCATGACCGATGAGAGGGTAACATTAGAATTTTTTAAAAACACATTCCTAACAATATTATGTACCAATAAGTTGAAAAATGATACCACAACATGAATATATTATAAATAAACATAATATAATTAAATTCATGAATTTTATTCAGATATTTATTATAATATTCCTTCAAAGGAAGCATAAACATAAAAAATCTTGAAAAGTGATGAGATTGTTTCAATAAACTCTTACTAGTTGGTCATGTTGAACCATACAACCCATGTATAAAAATGTAATTACATATTGTTAAAAATATAATTAAAATAAGGAAATTATTTATATAACATATAAATGGATGTAGATAATCCTCATGGATAAATATAGGTGCACAACATTCCATCTGTCTCAGTGAAGGATAATTAAGACCAAATTACATTAAAGATTTGGTATCATTTTAAACATAAATTACATGAAATAAATATAATGAAATTTTTATTTAAGAACCCAAATTTTTTTTATATGAATAAAAAAATACATACTTGGTTAGAATAGAATGCACAAAAAAAGGAATGGGTGGTGAATAAATTATGTATCTCATGGAAATAAAAAGTGATACAGAATTCCATTATTTTGTGTCTTGACTATTGTCATACTCATTAAAAACCTGTATAATAAATATAAATTTAATATAAATATTTTAATGAACCATATTATTATATATAATACCATATATGTTTGTATTATGACCTTATATTACCATCTTGTTAACAATCCTATGTTAATGAATCACTTCAGGTAATATCCGCTTTATTCATCACTTGTGTCTTAATTTGTTGTATCTTCAGTCCTTATACATATATCATGATTCCATAATTTAAAAAATTATATAAATATATTTTATATTCATTATATTTTTATTATAATTATATATAGTATAGAGTAGTATGAAATGGAATACACAATTCATGGAGAGGACAAGCCATACGTACGCATGAATGTAATTTCTGTTTTTATTTTCATATTGTATGAATGAATGAAAATGAAATATATGTATATATGTATATAAAATAATTAAAAGAGAATTATAATTTCATATATATCATTTATTATCACTAAACCCATCCATTATACATTTCATTTATTATGTGGATAAATCGCATCACATTGAGGTGGCAGTAGTCCACACTTCCCCAAACAAAATTGTCATACATAAACATAATGAAAATACAAAAAATGTTGTGTAAATGGAATAAGAAATATTTATTGCATAATTAAAATAATTTATTAGATATATAAATATTGTTTCAATTATAATTTCCACCCTGATCGGTGGTAAAGGACAAATGAACAACCACCGTTTAGTGAGGCGGTATATCATCGTACATGTAAAAAGTATGTTTGTAACCCATTGTATAGGGGTGTGAGTAAGTGTAGGTTAAATAAATAAAATAAAAACATAATATTTTATTTTTTATACTAATTTTTTATAAAATAATGGGATAAATATTGTGGAGGTTTTGAGAAAGAAAATAAAAGAAATGAGATTGATAGACGACATTACCTCTCAATAAATTAACTTTTTTTGGTTGTGCCAGAAGGTCTCATTGGATTGATTTCTACCCAGTGTGAGGATTATAGGAATAAGGGAGGTATTAATGGAGCATATATTATCTGAGTTTTTGTGATACAACTTGTTTTATATGTTTGAAGAAGTGGGAGGAGAGGAGGCCTTTTATAGTGGGAGAGGAGTGACACTCTAATAAATAATTAAAGAGAGAATTCCATCCACATTATTCATATTGAATGAGGATACAATAATAGAAAAAGTAGTTAAAAGGTATTATATGGTATATATTTTTCCACTCAAGGGATTTGTGACAAGTGTCTATGATGTTTTGAGTCTTAAATTTAATTTTTATTCCTTAGTTAACCTTAATTTTAACAAAATCGATGTAATTAAATTTAATTACATTCACTAATCATTTTGGAAAAAACATTTTTGACCTTACTAGACATTATATGTTATTATAATCCCAAATATTGAATCCATTTTTCCAATTTCCAATAAAATAAGAGGGAAAATTAATTTACAATTAATCATGCTGATGGGTTGACACCACAAGTTTTTAATGTAAAAAAGATCCAAAAATTTCTATGTTTTTATATCTAATTTCAATGGGAAATTTCTTCCAAGTACATAAATTAGATTAGTTGATGATATTATTATATATTTAAAACTTAAATAAATTTAAAATATAATTTATCCTTATAAATAAATTTGATGAAAAACCTGTTTTGAATTAAAATCCAGAATTTATTACTATTCATTAAAAAATAAAACCTTACATAAATGTACCAAAACATTATACTATTATAATTTTTATGTTTCTATTATAAATGAAATATTTATTTATATATAATAAATCAATAAATGTTCCACAAATTGGATTTATGATCGGTTCTCCATTAAAAGGAAGGAAAACTACATTTATAAAAAATACCCGTTTTTATGAATTAAATTTTGTTATTTTCCATATGGATATAAAATATATTGGATGAATATAAAAAATATTTGATTTAATATTTATTATATAAATTAAATAAATATCACACAATAATAGTAATATAGATAAATTATTAGGGTAAAACTATTTTGTGACCATAAAAAATTTATATTTTCTTTTATATTAAATCAATTGAATATTAAATTATAATTAATTGGTAACATATTAATTAATATTTTATTTTTATAAACCATATATTTTCAAAAAAAATAAACATTAATCATAACTTCTTATTTAAATTCTTGGTAATATATTATTATAATAATATATTAATAATATATTTTTGTTTGGTAAAACATGGTCTTGCGTATAACATAAGACATCGAGTAAAGTAGCTGTTGCAAGTAACAAAATCTATCCTCAATTTTCCATATAAGGAAAGATAAAATTTATATTGTGTGTAGTGTTTTATTAACTTGGTGTTGTTTGTAACATAATCCAATCATATTGCTTTAATATACAATAAACTATTTTCAGCATTACGTCAAATGAAAAAAATGATTAAATTAATTCAGAAAATAATTCAAAAAATATGTGGGTTTTACATTATAACACCAATAAAAAAAATTTATCCCTAGAAGTGTATCATTGTTATTAATTTACTAATAATAGAAATATACATTCTTAGAAATTGACCTCATAAAAACTAATACTATATCATCCTTTTAAAATGGATTGTTTGAAAAATAATAGTTACCAAAAGTAACATAAATCTGGGTTTCCATGTAGGAAAACATTGCTGGAAAGTGAAAAAAATGGAAATTGAATAAAAATATAACCATCATGTTATAATGGAGTGTGATAGATAACAAGGTTAAGAGAAATTTAAAAATTAGGAATACAAAAATCTATGATAAACTTAGGGGCCATCTAAATGATCAATAATGTAGGTACAAGGATAGAATTTGGGGATTACAGATTATTTTCAGTAATATTAATGAATTTTCATGAAAATATAAACTTTCAAGATTTTATGAAAACGTTACCCTTTATTGTTCATTTACAAATTTCACCTCTTACTCTATAAAAGAGATGAATTTTTCATTCTCACAAAACAAACATATCATGAGATACATTATATTCCATCCCATTTGTCATCAATTATAATCAACACCAAATTTATTAAAAGGTTATCCAATGTTGCTAAAATATCTTTCGGTATGATAATACATTATTTGCACAAACTTCAAACAATTTTTAACATAATCATCCCATAAATTATTAACCTTATAACCCTCACGAAATATGAAAATACAAAACATTAGAAAGAAAAAACAAAATTATCTTAACATAGAACCCCCATAAACCACACATTAGCTCTTGGTTGTCACATTACAAATATGTGAATACCCTCATCATATAATCTCTCAAACATGGTAATAACCCAAATTAGCATAAATACATTAGAAAAACATGAATTTGTTTTTATTGAAATGGTTATTGGATATATTACATAGATCCAGAAAGTTTTAACCTTCATCCATGATGACATGGACGACTTTTTCATAAAATTAATAATCTTTTCTAGTGTAATCAGTGCTATCCAATTTACACTGTCAAAATCAATCATCTCTTTATCCCGGAAAAACACAATAATCTCAACATCTTGATCATATTAAGGGTTACCATCCTGTAATTAAAATTTCATTTTTAGAAGTCTTCATCACTATTAAAAATAAACTTTCCAATCCTTATGAAGACTTATGCTTAAAATACATATATATTTTATGATTCATATAACATAATCCTTGAACTCCTGAACACAAATACATCATTAATCCAAAATTAATCTTAAACCATTACACATTATTAATCAACATATTTGTTAATACCTCATTCCTATAATATGAAATATGAATCATGTCTTGTGGTTCCTCAACCTCAATCTAATCATCCTTTTCTATGATTAATGTTAACAATACTAGAAGAACAACACTAACCTTTCACATGGCATTTTTTTCACTTCATCATCATTAGTAAAATCATTTCCTGTACCAAATTTCAGATTCTATTAATGATACATCCATATAGAACATATATCTTCAAAATTCCAATATTTTCCACATTTAAAGTAGCTTTCAATTCATAATATTATAGGAATTCCAACATTCACATCCACTCTATTAACTGACACATCATTTTTTCCAGGAATTCACTTGCTTTGTGTCCATCTATTCCACATTCAAAAAAATCTTGTTAGTATTATATTACACTCACAGAGGTGACTATTTCCACATTCATGACCTAAGAGAAACCAAATCATCTATCCTCTATGGTCTCTATTCAATGAATTCTATGAAAAATCCTTCTTTATCTTCCATGGTGAGTCTGAGAGTTTGTTATGGTACACTTTGTTAATTATGTTCCAGGAATACTAATTTGGCATGATCACAACATCATTAACCCTAGTTATCATCCTCTTGGTTGATCATAAAAAAACTATCAATCCCATCCAATGTTAATCAAGCACCTTCCAGTTCCCCCCATGGACTAAAACCAAAATCATTGTGCGGGTATTACTTGTCACGGCATAAAACCACATAGTCATGAAGAGAGTTACATATAAGTTATCTAAATCATGAAACCATATTTAGTTTATGATACCCTATGGGTATAATTGGTTATTCATAGTCAAATTATATTTAAATAATTCATGATGGTTCATGAATAGTTTTTTAATTCCCAATTCTTATACCCCGGGAGTGTGAAACCAGGTGTGTAGCATGACCTGTTGCGATGTACCAGATTTCCCTGAATCAGGACGAAGACATATTTTTGGAGTTTTTAACCCTATGTACATCTGTGTCAAACCAGAATCCACATGTTTTATCTAGAGAATGTTGTATATATTTGAAACCACTCACCTTATCCTTTACCAAAATTCTAGGAAATTTTCATAAATGCTAACTCATCCTTATACTCATCCTTAGATACATCTATTGACGTATCCAAACAAATATACATAGGAATCCCACTAATATTTTCTCACCCTAGTTTCTAATGGATAAAGAAACATTTCATATGATACACTCTATATATATGCAGTCTTAATATACATGAATATTACATTATTTTAGATGAATATTCAGTAAATTACAAAAACACATGCACGTGCAACATAATAGTATAGTGTTTTTGAGAAATATAAAAAAAATATTATATCATGGTGAAATTTATTCAAATTATCGCATGAATAACACCACATTTAATACTTCTACCTAAAACCATACATCATAACCCAGTGAAAGGAACCATAAGAAATGGGTGAGCTCAGATTCATAGTGAGGGTAAATAAAGGAAATGCATGAGCATAACATGAACATAATTTATGAATCTTGATTATAACATTTGAAGATCAAACCATTCACATTATAGATCATAATAAATATTGGAAATTCATAATACATGGATCATAATAGAATTATAAGAATAAGTAATAAAAGTATAACATAGGAATAATACATGAAATATTTGTCATGTACATTGGATTAAATGATTGTGAACATTTATAAGTAAGAATATATTCGCTAATTAAGTTAATTAAATAAAATAATTCCCTAACATTAATTTATGGCCATGAAACCAGGTCCACACACAACATTTTATACATGTAATTATGCTCAGTCACAAGCATATGAGCATGAAAACAGGTCTATGAATAATATTATGAAAATGTAATCAGGTAGACACATAACATTGGGATCATGTAATTAGGATCACACATAATCTTATGGACATAAAACCAGGTCCTTGAATAACATTTTGAACATATAATAAAATTCACTCATAATATTTTGAACATTTTATCATGTTCAAGCATAGGATTATGAAAATGAAACCAGGTTCATGTATTATATTGTGAAAATGTAATCAGGTTCACAAAAAACATTGATACTCATGAGTCATCCACCATTACCAAATTCATTGGAATTAGATATAAGTCCCACGCATGTCATAACAAATTCATTCATGCATGTACCACAATATAATAAAACATTAAACATATCATGACCCATTAAAATAATGGGTTCTAAAAACATCAAATCATAACCCATGAAATGATATCGGTATCATTAAAATTTCATCACATCATAACATATTTAAAGAGTTAGGTTTGGTAATCATTTCAACATGTATAACAATTAAAATAATTGGGATTCAAATGAATATATCCCTTGTACGATAAAATGTTTTCATATGAATCATTTCATAAAAACAGACTACATTAAAGATATAATATTAATAGAACCTTTGGATAATTTCCAAGAAGAGAGTGAGTAACAACAACATATATTATCATATATTGGAAATAACTTGGAATGTGATTTTGTAAACATTTATTAAGGTATATATCACAAAAATTTTAAATGTATCTTTAAAAATTAACTCCATTTGAAAGTAGTATTCATGAAAATAAACATTAATTTTTATAAATAATGCACTGAAATCCTTTTGGAAACCAATTTATTTGAAAACATATGAAGTGGGCACGAAATGATTTTGAAATTTTTTTTCCCAAAAAACATATAAAAGAATATTGAAAAAAATTCAAAACCCATTTCTTTCAAAGTATATTTAGAAAATTCATTAAAATTTTACCTTTTAAACATAAAAATAATGCTTCAAATAATTGATTGATGGTAAATCCTTATATGTCTTATGGTGTAAAAAGTAGATAATTTATTTTTCTAAAATGGTTAGAAAAATGCCTCGTTTGAAAAAATACCAGAATATTCATTTAAAAAATTGGCAAAAGGAAAAAAGGGTATAAATGTATTTTATTTATCATATTATATTAATAGAATATTCTTTGAAACCAATTTTCAAAAACATGTTTTTTAAGGAACATTGATTTCAAACAAAAGAGAGGTTAAAGTCGGGCTTTCAAAAAATTTCTTAACTATATTATGTACCAAAGAGTGGAAAAATTGTATCAACACTTGAATATTTCATGAACAATAATATGATAATTAATTTCAGGAATGTTCTTGAGGGATGTATTATAATATTTTATCAAATGAATAAAAAAAATCAATCTCAAAAAATGAGGTTATTGTTTCAATAAACTCTTACAAATTAGTATATTTGAACCATAATCCCCATGTATGAAATCGGATGTACATGAATCTCAAAATACCATGAAAATAAATAGATTAATTATATTAAATATTAGAGGTAGTATATACACCTCATTAAAAAATATAGGTGTATCAATTGGCATGTGTCTCAATGAAGGAAAATTCGGACAAAATTACTTTAACAAATTGGTATCATTGGAAACATAAATACCATTATATAAATATCATAAAATAAATATTTTAAACCACAAAATTTTGAGTATAATAATCATTGAATATATAAATGGTAATTATAGACACCATAAAAAAGAAATGAAAGGTAAACAAATCGTGAATATCACTGAAATAAAAAAGTGAGATGAAATTCCCATAGATTGTGTATTGAATAATGTCGTACTCATCTAAAAAAAAGTTTAATAAATATAAATTAATTACAATTCTTTTAAAATACTATATTTTTATATCTAATACCATATTTGTTTTGATTATGTCCTTCTATGTCACACCCCGACCTGTTTATTATTTGTATTTTATTATTTTATTTGGTTTTAAAATAAATTGGCGAGGTTCGTGTTGAATTACGAACAATTTTTTTATGTTTTGTCCAAAAAAACACGCAGTTTTGTGTTGACGTCAGTGAGCACCTCTACGGGGTGCGTTTTGGAGACCCTGCACGACTTCTCCCATGCAACGTCACAGTCCGCCTATCTTCGGAAAAATTAAAATGAATAAATTTTTTCAATTTATTGCGTTATTTGAAATTTTAATGGTTAATATTTTTAATTAAAATGAAATGAGTATTTTTTTATTATTTATATTTTTATCGATAATATTATTATAATTATTTTTAGGATGATGATGATGATGATTATTATTATTATTTATTATTATTATTTATTTACTTTTATTTTATTTTATCTTTTCTTTCTTCTTCCTTTTTTTCTCTTTCCTTTCTTCTTTATTTTCTTTATTTTTGTTTGTGTTGCCTCTTCCACGAGGCTGTCCCCCGCGTGGCGCACCTATCCCATCGCCAGTAGGTCGATGCCCTCCCTCCTTCTCCCTTTCTGCGCACGACCCTCCTCCTTCTCATGCCGGCTCCCAACAGATTCCCCTGCATGTGGTGCCCTGGTTTTCCCTGCACAACACCCCCTATGTCCTGCATCGCTACCCGGTGCCCCTATCCCCAGTTCCCATCTGCCACTTATTCTCCCATGTGACCCGGTGCCTTCTTCGACTCCAGCACACAATAGCCCCTCTGGCTGCCACACTACTCCTCCTCTCCCCTCCTGTTCCTGTTTTCCCAGCACCTGCAGGCACGGTCCCTCTTCCCAGCACCGCCAACCCCCGCATCCCAACAAGCGCGCGACCCTCTTCCCTGCATTCTCTCGACCTTCAGCTACGGCTCTTTCCAGACACTCCAAACCCTCGCTCCCCTATTCCTCTTTCTTCGGCTTCAAACCTTCACAAAACCTCCCCCTGCCCTGCAAAGAGTCTGTCCCGCGCACCTCCTGTTTCCCCAGCCCGCCTGCAGCCCTGAATCCCTCCGGCTCCACATCCGGGCCTACTCCCTACTCAGAGCGCCCCATCTACCCTCCAATTCCATGCCCATCCGCAACCCCTCTTGCACACTCCATGCCTTTAGCAGGTCTCCTTTCCGGCTCACCTGCACACGACCGCTCTACTCAGTGTAGCCGGCACACGAACCCCCATATGAGCACCTCCTCTTACGCTCTACAAGATGCTTCCCCTTGTTTTGCTCGCATCCTCTGGTGAACCCCCTCCTACTAAAACCCTCCAACCGGCCTCACACACTAGGCCTGGCCAGCCACTCCCCAGCGCCCAGTCCCTCGGTGCGACCTCTTACTGCGCACCAATTTTTCCCAGCCAGTCGTGCCCCTCACAGTTGGGCCGTCGAGTGCTCTCCCAGCCGTACCCCTCGCTGGCCAGCCTATCCCTTCCCTTGTCGACACTTGTCCAACCGCTGCGATCTTCGGTTGAACCTCCTCTGATCGGTGACCCCACTGGATAGTCCCTCTCCAGCCGACCAGGGAACACCTACCTATAACCTACGAGGCTCCTTTCCTGCCACCGCGTAGCTCCGACCAGCTGATGCTCTTCGTTCGCGCACCTTCAACCTGTCGTGCGCCCTCCGACCGGCCATGCCTCCCATGCCTAGTCCCTACTTTATTTGTCCGGTAGTGGCGCAGTTCCCTGATGACTTCACCCTTCACTACACTGGCCATGGATCTTCTTTCGGCTGTCTCACACCATATTCTCAATTGGGAGTGCGAAGAACGCCGCTGCCGAAGGCGAGCAATTTGGGTTCACCCCATTTCTCCTGCTCCATTGTTGAGGTGGGGTTTTTGCACTATTTATTCATTTGGATCATTGGAAGTCTATATTTATGGGTTTTAATTGTTTTTTTGATTGTTGCGGCGGGTTGGCAGATAATTCCGCGAAATTTTGATTGTCAGCCTGCATGTGCTTGCGCACCCACTCGAGGTGCATCGCATCATCATGCTTTGACTGCGAGTCGAGGTATGTCCCCACTACACTCACCTTTAAATTCAGAATTTATTAATTTCTTGATATTTTATTAATTTTAATTAATGAGAAATAATATAGAATAATTAATTTTAAAATGATTATTTGGTGTGAAAAGAGCTGTTTATTTTATACACGACACTTGATATATTTTCAAAATGAGCGGACACCCAGTAATGAAAGAATGCTCGTTTGAACTTTAAACATAATTCACAGAATTTCAAATGTAGATTTGGTTTAAATGATAAATGATTTCTTCTGAATCATGAACGAGTGTTTTGGGTTTTTATGAGAAATGCGGTTTTTCTTTAAAATTGGTGATAGCCCATTTGGTACTTTATGAAAATAAATTATTTTGGAAAACCCACTCTGGGGTGATTTTTGTTGTGCGTTGATTGCGTGAGCTGTATCTGATATTTGTGCATCGTGACTAATTTATTTACATTGTGGACGCACCCCATTTTATTACTTATTTTGACATGAGAACCTGGCATAGTGAGTGAATCTTCTGAGAACGATTATTGCATAGTTTAGATTATGCACTAGCTAGTGGCCCCATAGTAGGGGAATACTGAGTTATTACCACTATGGGGAATGGGCCCCTCGGTTAGGCCATGAAGGGCTATATCGGGCATTAGGGAATTATGACGTCATCGAGTTAGAGCATTCATTCAGGATGAGTCACATGTATTGTACGTTCTGGATTGTTCACGATCTCCTAGGTTCGAAGCATGTTTCCGTTAGTGTTTAGTCATATGTGGCGGACGATTGAGAGGTCCAGTTCAGTTGTTGGTCCCTATGTGCCACTTTTTTCTATTTCCCTTAGTGTGTGTTGTGTGTTGTGTGTGGTTTTCTTATTTACTAACTAAAATTTGGATTTATAAATTGTTCAAATACAAGATGTTTTAAAATTCAATGCACCTATTACTATCAAACATTAAACTTGTTTTTAAATTAAAAAGGGACAATGGACAATTACTTTTTTTGGAAATGAAAGTGTGTGTGAAAACCCATATTTTATATACTTTAGTTCAAACCTGAAATTAGTAAATTCTTTATTTAAAGGTACTGCATTGGGGATAGTTGATGGGCAAGCCTACTGAGTTGTAATACTTATACCTATTGTGTTTTTACTGTTATTAGTGTTGCTTCAGGTTTGGGTCGAGCTTGCTTGACGTGGGAGAGAGTTGGATGTGGACTTGTGAGTGACTCTCGGAGTCACGAGGAGTTTTGGTCGAGACCAGGTGAGTGTGTTTTGTTGGTAATTTTTTCTTTTCAGGGTAATTTATTTACTTTGTATTGTTCTTCCGCTACTTTATTTATCTTTACTGGGAAAAATCATTTCCATTTTTCCTCTATTGATGCCCTGGCTCTTTTCGCCTGCCCGGGAGGATCAAGAACGCCTCTCAGGTCATGCCGCAGACTGGCTCGTGTGATCGATTCAGGGTCGACTCGAGTTGGTTCTTGAAAAAATGGTATCATAAGAGGTCATTGTAACACCCCGAGATTTTATGAAAAATATTCTTTTTAATTTCATTAATGTCATGTGTTATACGCTACACCAAAAGGAGCTTTCACAACACACATCTCTGACCTAGCTTGAATTACACGCAATCGCGACCTTCCACGATAGCGTGTGTTGTACGCAACACCAAGTTTCGCTAAACAACGATATGCTATTAAAATATTATCAAAACTAGCCGTTATGAATAGTAATAACCATTTTTTGAAATTTTGTAAATTTTATTTTTCAAAATGGAATTCATTTTTGGATTCGTAATATCGAAATTAGCTTAGGGTGAAATTTTGGTGATTTTCGGATAACTTTCATATTTTGATGAATGGTGAAAATTACTAAATTTTAATAAAAAACAACTTTTTCAATCGAAATAATTAATAGTGATAAATTTTTTATTTGAGTGGTTTTAAAGTATATTTAGAATATATTTTTACAATTTAATACAATGTTGGTCATTGGATGTAATTTCACATTTAAACCAGTTATAAACTAGTGTCAATCTTTTGATAGTTATTATCTCTTAAAAACACGCTATTTGTTTTGACGACGAGAATTAATTTTTAAATTAGTTAATGCAACTGATATGTTTTGAATTTGGTAAAATAGACATCATTTTTAAGTTCATAATATCAAATATAGCTTAGGCCTAATTTTTGGTATTTTTCTGAAAACATTCAATTTTCGATGAATAGTGAAACCACTAAGTGGTAGTTTAAAAAACTGAATTGTTCATAAAACTTAATTTTACCGCTTCTGTGAGTGGAATTTCGAAAATCCGAGAGACACGGTTAATATCAAGGACTAAAATGTGGTTCAATGAGATGAAAATAATTTTTGGTGAATAGTAACTTTTTACTTTTTTTTTACCACGGTTAAAAGTAAATAGGGTAATTAAGGGTAAATATGATATTATTATTACCCTAACACATTTCCTAATTCTATTGGATAAGTGTAATTCGACCAAAAACAAACTTAGGAATAAAATATGACCATTTAGGCCCACTTGGATTAGATTAGGACATTTATTATTAATTTATTTAAAGAAGGGTTAAAAGAGTTAAAATCAATGTTTATTTACTAAAACATTTTTAATATGGGGTTATACATAGGATAAATTCGACTATAAATATTCATTAGAAAGATAAAAGGATTTCCTACATAATGATATTTTATTTGTATTTTTTAGACATTAAATAATTTAATTTATTTATGACACAATGATGATGCAGTAATTATCTTATTAATGAAATATTGACATAATTGATGTTATAAACACTAAAATAAATGTAATTTGAGACTTTTTATGAATTCCACTAATTTTCTAGGTTACTATGATATATTAGTGTTGATTTAATCAACTTGGTTCGAACATATAATTCTGTTATGACTTTCACAAAAATCATATATCAAATAGTGTCAAAATTGACACAAAATAGTTTTTAAATCAAATATTATATTATTAATTGTTATTTTATTTATAAAAATCTAAGGTTCGGCCAAATGACTTAGATAAGGATATATATATTAATAATAAACAATTTGGGGTTCGTTTGGCATGTTATAGTAAGTGTATTAACCATATAGTGTAAGAAAACAAAACGACACGGTAAAAGTTTAATTATTTAACTTTGAGTTAAATCTAATTGATAAGGTTAAAATAATAACCTAAACTTTTATAAATCCTATTGTTTGATATGATTTCGACCCATCCCCACTTTAGCTTCGAAATTAGACCCTTTGGAACCATTATAAACCGATTTTGACTTTAATATAAAAAAATATTTTGAGATATTCCTAAGGTGCCCCTCTCCTCCCTTATAAAAGGGCACCTCCTCCCCCTCCTCCTCACACCAATTTGAGCACTCAAGCTCGTCCAACCCCTGCCAAAATACCTTCTCCACTTCCCTAGAATAATCCTAGAGGTCCTGGTATTCTTCAAAGACCAATCTTAGTTCCCTAAGTGGAGGATTCAAAGAGGCGTTTCAAAGAAGAGGTAATATCCATTACCGATCTTTTCAATTTATTTCTTATTCAACTTCTTCTTCTTTAGTTATTTCATGATAAAGTAATAACATCAGTATTACATACATAACGATATGTTATTATAAATATGAAACAACCCTAATTCACCTTCTATCCATCCTACGGAAAAATGAAATCACCGCGCGTGCATACGTACGGAATACCGTCTCCACGCCGTGGTGTAATCTGTTTTTCCACCAACACCTTACATGGATGGGTATTATGGTGTAAAGAATAACTATAAATAGTTATTATAACATCATATTGATTCTGATATATTGTATAATCCACTCCAATTCAATTCAATAATTACGGAAATGATATCATCGCTCGTGCGTACGTACGGACTACCGTCTCCACGACGCGATGAGATTCATTCTCCATTTTAACCATTTAAGAATGGTTATAAAGTATATATAAGAAATAATAATTAAATATATGAAATTATAAAGATACTGGATTTATGTATATATATATATGTATGTCATCTACTTACTTCCATTCAAGACAATAATGAAAGGAAAACAACGTTCATGCATACGTACGGACTACCGTCTCCATGAACGGTGTTTTTCATTTAATTTATCTATCTATTATATATATATATATATACTGAATATATATGATATATAAATCATATTTTATATTCTGTAAGTAAGTAAATCATGATATAAGTAATAATAATGTCAAGAACAACAAGTCAAAACACCTACAATAAATGAAACGATTTTACCCAAAACGCTTCTTTAACATGGAATTTACAAAAGAACGGGTAATATAAATTCATAAGTGGACCATATATGATATAATAACAATGAATATGATTCTGGAATAAGTCAATACCATGATTTAAATCATTATAAAGGAGGTTCGGACACTTACAAAGCAAGTCGGACCTAAGGTAAGGGAAATATCACAATCTCATTTTTATCCGAGATTGTTTATACTTTAGTATTTATTGGGGTATATTTTATCATCCACATCAATGTTTCCTCAATATGTAATATTATTTCCATCCACCTATAATTGTTTAAATCAAATTTTATACTTCGGTGAGTTTTTAGTAAAAGATATGAAAGGAATCTTTTGTCGTTTTTCATACGAGGTACTTTTTGACTTTTCCGAAAAAAGTACAAGAAGAATGTTTTTTTAACTTATACGACATGAATGTATTTTTAAAAAATTATTTACAAGAATCTTCCTTTACAAGTTTTCAAGTTTATTTTTAATCAACTTCTTTTAGTTTATAATCGTATGACATGTTAAGAAAGGAAAAATGTTTTTGAAGAAGAATGGATATTTTCCTCAAGAATGGAGTTCAAGTGTTTTATCAAAATTATTTTCCATCTAAGATAATAAAGGGTTCTGTTTTTATCCCTATTATTACATTGATTTGATTATGTTGTGATGGAATTATTTTTATGAATTCCTTTCTCTTATATAAATTGTTTTATGATGTCATGTTGTTTAAGAATCCCATTTTTATTACATGGGTTATGCTATGATGTATGGTTTATGATTTTGTGGCACACATAAGAATGGTATCATTGTGAGATGGGTGGGACCTATATCTCCCTCCAATGCATTGGGTAAAGATTTTATATCTCATGAGATAGACATGGCTGGAATGGTAGGTTATACCGGTTCAGTGAAACAGGACTGAAACGAGGGTTACTCGATTCAGAAAGGGACTTTGTCCACTAAGATAGTCTTGGCAATGAGTCTTGACTAACAAGAAATGATTCTCTATGATTATGTGTGAATGCCACAAAGTTTCATGTTTTAAGTTATGATTATTGTGATTACATTTCACTGCCATGATTTATCCCATGTTATGAAATTATGTTCTCTTTTGCAGGTTAAGATTTCCAAAATGTTATGTTCTTATGAATATGATGTGATTGATATTTCTTTTGTTTACCCTTACTGAGCATTTGAGCTCACCCTTTTATGTTTTCTTTTCCCCGGGATATAAAGAAAGGTTTTAGGTATAAAAAAAGAAGATCTTTATGGGAAATGTTGAAGATCTTTCACCACGATTAGAAGATTATATTCCGAGTTTCCAAAGACACTAAAATATTACGGTCCTTGTGTGTGTGTTTTTGTAATGTACTAGGTATTCCGCAAAAGTAATGTAATGTCCATGTACGTCAAGCCTCGGGTCTCTACAGTTGGTATCAGAGGAAAGGTTTAGTCAACCTTTGGAAACTAGGATACGAAAACGTTAGTGAGATCCCTAGAGATATTTCTAAGGTATGTCTAGGGATGTCCCTAAGGATAAGTATACGTATAGGATATGGTCCTAGAACTATGGTGACGATCTTAGAATTTAACCTAAGATGTTAGATATTAAGGGTACTCCCCCTTTACTATGTTGTTTTTTCCCTAGCATGATTTTTGCCTCTCACACTATTCTTTTTGGGTTTTAGACAATGGCTGGAACCCGAAGGAACCGTGTTGATCAATGCAATGGACAATGCAATGATTGCCCTCCTGAACAAACAAATGTTATGGGAGATGGAGTGCAAAATCTTATTGCTATACTTACACAAGCTATGAATCATTCTGGACTTCCAAATGAGCAGAGAAGGGAACAATATTCTATTGAGTCCTTTATGAGGCAACGTCCACCTTCTTTCAGTGGGACTTCCGATCCACTTGTTGCTGAACAATGGATCAGTACCACTGAAAAGATATTTTCAGTTCTTCAATGTTCTAAACATGATAAAGTCATCTTAGCAGTATATCGTTTGGAAGGTGAAGCTGATCAATGGTGGAATTTTATCAAGAATACGAGGCCAAGAGATGAAATTGAGTCCATGGAATGGGACGAGTTCAAGAACTTGTTTTTCAGTAAGTACTTCCCTTGTATTTTTCGAACAAAGATGGAAATGGAGTTTCTTGAGCTGAATCAGAAGGATGATGAATCTTTTGGTATATACGAAGCGAATTTTACAAGACTTGCAAGGTATGCATCTGGCATTATCATCCAACCTGAAAGTAAAGTTGATCGATTTTTCAGTGGCTTAAAACCAAGTCTTCGAAGGGCATTAGCTATAAGAGACTTCAGTAGCTATGAAGAAATTGTGCGTTGTGCTATCAAAGTAGAAATGGAAGTTGGTGTTACTTATCCATCTCATAGTTTTGACAAGAAACGAAAGATGGAGTTCAAGGAGAAATCTCAAAATAATGGTGAAAGAAGATGAATGTTTCTTTATGCACAAAGTGTGGAAAGAAACATGGTGGAGATTGTCTTAAAGGGACTAGAAAATTTTTTAAGTGTGGAAAAGAAGGTCATCGAGCAGTTGAGTGTCGAAGTAATGGAAAAAGGGTTTCTACTGATGTGAATAAAGCAAACACTGCAGAGAACGAACCACCTACACTTCAATGCTTTAAGTGCAAGGAAATGGGGCATTATGCTAATAAATGCCCTAATCCAAGGGTTAGTGATGATCAACATAAGCAACCACTTAAGTAAAAGGACAAATTGAAGTCACATGCGATCACTATTGGCGATGTTGAATATGACAATGACGTGGTGGAATGATTAATTATTTATGTAATGGGATTCCAAAATATTGTTGTGTCATAAAGTATTGGAATATTTATGTGTTGGTCTAATGTGGCATTAAAAGTGATTGAGATATTTTTGGAAATAAGATTATATGCGCATAATGAAGGGAAAACGAGAAAACGAAATGTTTAACAGTATTCATGAGCTCATGATTGATATAAGGACTAAGTGATATCATGGTTTGAGTATATAGAATTTTGAGGATTTTGGTATGTGGAAAGTGTTAACTTTTAACTGCATTCATGTTTTCACTATGGTATTCAAGAGAATACACGATTAAGGACTTTGAATGTTTGGAATGTGACCAACAAAACATATCTTATGATATATGGGGATCGACGATGGTGTTAAAATCTCTGGTAATCGTTTTCACTATGTTATGAGATTGGACTGTAGTATTATGGATAAGCCTAAAGGTTGGAATGGATTATGTTGGACATAAGTTAGTATTGTTTAAGGATAGAACTTTTTTTTTGATATTATTTATGTGATGTTATAGTAATGTAGTTTTAGAAAAAGGACAACCTGCAGGACGGGCGACAGCCCATCGCGTCGGACAAGGCTGTGGAAATCGAACCCCCAACTGAAGTGCGACTGGCCTTTATCGCCTACCACTGGCCTACAAGAAGTCCCTGTTTAGTAGAAACTAGTTTTATTATATTAAGCAGTATGATATATGAAGTATAAGTCCATTTTAGGAACCATATATGATTAATCTCACTATAGAACGACTTATGTATATTTAATAACTTTTTCTAACCTTTTGTTTAAGACAGATGGAATGACCCGTCATTCTATCACATGATCTGATAACACTTCACGAATAACAAATTCAACTTCATTTATTTAAGAGATGAAGTGGAAATTGTTCAAGGAACGAACAACAGTGAGATTGTACCAAAATAAAGTAAGTATTTATTCTAATTCAAATTCTTCAACTTTAGGGAAATGATCTTGAAAACCAAAAATGTTGTCCTAGTGCTCTTATATCTGATTAATCAGATGGTACCTTAGATCGTCACAGATTTATGGATTTGTGATTGTTGGCTTTTCCATAGCCATGTTCTCTACCACTCTCCATCAAAACATGATGGTTAGATTTCTCTTCCATATCCATATTTTCACCTATGTGGAAACCCAGTGATTAGTTTATTTGGGTAACCGTTACGTTTCATACTTTTGTTTTTAAAGATTGGTTTTGGTATTCCTTTTTACGATGTGGGTTTCTATTAAAGAAACTTTCGAGTAGTAAACCATTTATAACCCCGACGAATTTCGAGGGCGAAATTCATTTTAAGTGGGGTAGAATGTAACACCCCGAGATTTAATGAAAAATATTCTTTTTAATTTCATTAATGTCTTGTGTTATACGCTACACCAAAAAGAAGCTTTCACAACACACATCTCTGACCTGGCTTGAATTACACGCAATCGCGACCTTCCACGATAGCGTGTGTTGTACGCAACACCAAGTTTCGCTAAACAACGATATGCTATTAAAATATTATCAAAACTAGCCGTTATGAATAGTAATAACCACTTTTTGAAATTTTGTAAATTTTATTTTTCAAAATGGAATTCATTTTTGGATTCGTAATATCGAAATTAGCTTAGGGTGAAATTTTGGTGATTTTCGGATAACTTTCATATTTTGATGAATAGTGAAAATTACTAAATTTTAATTAAAAACAACTTTTTCAATCGAAATAATTAATAGTGATAAATTATTAATTTGAGTGGTTTTAAAGTATATTTAGAATATATTTTTACAATTTAATACAATGTTGGTCATTGGATGTAATTTCACATTTAAACCAGTTATAAACTAGTGTCAATCTTTTGATAGTTATTATCTCTTAAAAACACGCTATTTGTTTTGACGACGAGAATTAATTTTTATATTAGTTAATGCAACTGATATGTTTTGAATTTGGTAAAATAGACATCATTTTTGAGTTCATAATATCAAATATAGCTTAGGCCTAATTTTTGGTATTTTTTTGAAAACTTTCAATTTTCGATGAATAGTGAAACCACTAAGTGGTAGTTTAAAAAACTGAATTGTTCATAAAACTTAATTTTACCGCTTCTGTGAGTGGAATTTCGAAAATCCGAGAGACACGATTAATATCAAGGACTAAAATGTGGTTCAATGAGATGAAAATAATTTTTGGTGAATAGTAACTTTTTACTTTTTTTTACCGCGGTTAAAAGTAAATAGGGTAATTAAGGGTAAAGATGATATTATTATTACCCTAAAACATGTCCTAATTCTATTGGATAAGTGTAATTCGACCAAAAACAAACTTAGGAATAAAATATTACCATTTAGGCCCACTTGGATTAGATTAGGACATTTATTATTAATTTATTTAAAGAAGGGTTAAAAGAGTTAAAATCAATGTTTATTTACTAAAACATTTTTAATATGGGGTTATACATAAGCTAAATTCGACTATAAATATTCATTAGAAATATAAAAGGATTTCCTACATAATTATATTTTATTTGTAATTTTTAGACATTAAATAATTTAATTTATTTATGACACAATGATGATGCAGTAATTATCTTATTAATGAAATATTGACATAATTGATATTATAAACACCAAAATAAATGTAATTTGAGACTTTTTATGAATTCCACTAATTTTCTAGGTTACTATGATATATTAGTGTTGATTTAATAAACTTGGTTCGAACATATAATTCTGTTATGACTTTCACAAAAATCATATATCAAATAGTGTCAAAATTGACACAAAATAGTTTTTAAATCAAATATTATATTATTAATTGTTATTTTATTCCTAAAAATCTAAGGATCGGCCAAATGACTTATATAAGGATATATATATTAATAATAAACAATTTGGGGTTCTTTTGGCATGTTATAGTAAGTGTATTAACCATATAGTGTAAGAAAAACAAAAAGACACGGTAAAAGTTAAATTATTTAACTTAGAGTTAAATCTAATTGATAAGTTTAAAATAATAGCCTAAACTTGTCTAAATCCTATTGGTTGATAGGATTTCGACCCATCCCCACTTTATCTTTTAAATAAGACCCTTTGGAACCATTATAAACCGATTTTGACTTTAATATAAAATAATATTTTGAGATATTCCTAAGGTGCCCCTCTCCTCCCTTATAAAAGGGCACCTCCTCCCCCTCCTCCTCACACCAATTTGAGCACTCAAGATCGTCCAACCCCTGCCAAAATCCCTTCTCCACTTTCCTAGAATACTCCTAGAGGTCCTGGTCTTCTTCAAAGACCAATCATAGTTCCCTAAGTGGACGATTCAAAGAGGCATTTCAAAGAAGAGGTAATATCCATTACCGATCATTTCAATTTATTTCTTATTCAACTTCTTCTTCTTTAGTTGTTTCATGATAAAGTAATAACATAAGTATTACTTACATACTGATATGTTATTATAAATATGAAACAACCCAAATTCACCTTCTATCCATCCTACGAAAAAATGAAATCACCGCGCGTGCGTACGTATGGAATACCGTCTCCACGCCGTGGTGTAATCTGTTTTTCCAGCAACACCTTACATGGATGGGTATTATGGTGTAAAGAATAACTATAAATAGTTATTATAACATCATATTGATTCTGATATATTGTATAATCCACTCCAATTCAATTCAATAATTACGGAAATGATATCATCGCTCGTGCGTACGTACGGACTACCGTCTCCACGACGCGATGAGATTCATTCTTAATTTTAACCATTTAAGAATGATTATAAAGTATATATAAGAAATAATAATGAAATATATGACATTATAAAGATACTGGATTTATGTATATATATATATGTATGTCATCTACTTACTTACATTCAAGACAATAATGAAAGGAAAACAGCGTTCATGCATACGTACGGACTACTGTCTCCATGAACGGTGTTTTTCATTTAATTTATCTATCTATTATATATATATATATACTGAATATATATGATATATAAATCATATTTTATATTCTGGAATTAAGTAAATCATGATATAAGTAATAATAATGTCAAGAACAACAAGTCAAAACACCTACAATAAATGAAATGATTTTACCCAAAACGCTTCTTTAACATGGAATTTACAAAAGAACGGGTAATATAAAGTCATAAGTGGAACATATATGATATAATAACAATGAATATGATTCTGGAATAAGTCAATAACATGATTTAAATCATTATACAGGAGGTTCGGACACTTACAAAGCAAGTCAGACCTAAGGTAAGGGAAATATCACAATCTCATTTTTATCCGAGATTGTTTGTACTTTAGAATTTATTGGGGTGTATTTTATCATCCACATCAATGTTTCCTAAATATGTAATATTATTTCCATCCACCTATAATTGTTTAAATCAAATTTTATCCTTCGGTGTGTTTTTAGTAAAAGATATGAAATGAATCTTTTGTCGTTTTTCATACGAGGTACTTTTTGACTTTTCCGACAAAAGTACAAGAAGAATGTTTTTTAACTTATACGACATGAATGGATTTTTAAAACATTATTTACAAGAAGATTCCTTTACAAGTTTTCAAGTTTATTTTTAATCAACTTATTTTAGTTTATAATTGTATGACTTGTTAAGAAAGGAAAAATGTTTTTGAAGAAGAAAGGATATTTTCCTCAAGAATGGAGTTCAAGTGTTTTATCAAAATTATTTTCCATCTAAGATAATAAAGGGTTCTGTTTTTATCCCTATTATTACATTGATTTGATTATGTTGTGATGGAATTATTTTTATGAATTCCTTTCTCTTATATAAATTGTTTTATGATGTCATGTTGTTTAAGAATCCCATTTTTATTACATGGGTTATGCTTTGATGTATGGTTTATGATTTTGTGGCACACATAAGAATGGTATCATTATGAGATGGGTGGGACCTATATCTCCCTCCAATGCATTGGGTAAAGATTTTATATCTCATGAGATAGACATGGCTGGAATGGTAGGTTATACCGGTTCCGTGAAACGGGACTGAAACGAGGGTTACTCGATTCAGAAAGGGACTTTGTACACTAAGATAGTCTTGGCAATGATTCTTGACTAACAAGAAATGATTATCTATGATTATGTGTGAATGACACAAAGTTTCATGTTTTAAGTTATGATTATTGTGATTACATTTCACTGCCATGATTTATCCCATGTTATAAAATTATGTTCTCTTTTTCAGGTTAAGATTTCCAAAATGTTATGTTCTTATGAATATGATGTGATTGATATTTCTTTTGTTTACCCTTACTGAGCATTTGAGCTCACCCTTTTATGTTTTCTTTTCCCCAGGATATAAAGAAAGGTTTTAGGTATAAAAAAAGAAGATCTTTATGGGAGATGTTGAAGATCTTTCACCACGATTAGAAGATTATATTCCGAGTTTCCAAAGACACTAAACTATTACGGTCCTTGTGTGTGTGTTTTTTTAATGTACTAGGTATTCCGCAAAAGTAATGTAATGTCCATGTACGTCAAGCCTCGGGTCTCTACAGTCATCTCCTGAGCGGACCTTGTTTTTCAGAGCACCCATTGTTATTTGGGGTTTTCATGGTAGAAGGAGTATAATTGTGGGAACTCAAGGTGTACGGACGAGAAGGATGTCATGAACCCTTGCTCGTTCTGAACCTCGGGATACCATGGGATGTTCGGGTTTGTCGATGAATTTTTATTCTTATGGTTTTTTTGGAATTGGGAAATGAAATGAGATTTGGGTAAGTGACCTCCGTGAGCTCGCATGGTCTGGCAAGCCACGTGGAGCCGGAGACATTACCCAATAATGCTCTCAGTGATGGCGGTGTGACTGGCGTATGACCGCTAACCATATGGTCAAGTCACCAATCATCACTAGTTTCCCTCCAGTGAATTGCCTCGGTTTTCCTTATTTATCAAAAAAAATCATTGTGAAAAGTGTTATTTTGGTATTTGAAATGACAATGACCATGTTTGACCCATGTTCTTGTTTTCTGGTTCCTTAGTGTTCGCCCCCACGAAGGTTCGATGGATGCCCAAGGTGCAACTTCGGGTGGTGAATCCTTAGAAAATCCTCTAGTTGATCATCCCAAGGACTACGTCCTCAAGTTTCGGAAGTTGAACCCTCCCCTATTTTATGGGAAAGAAGATCCTCTTGAGGTAGAGGATTGGTTACAGAAGATTGAGATGATGTTCAGTTTCATTGGGTTGCCTGAGTCGTTAAAGGTGAAGTTGGATACCTTTATGCCTGAAGGTCCATCCTGGAAATGGTGGAAGTCTGTGTCTCATAATAATCCTTGGAAAGATCTCACTTGGGAGTTCTTCAAGTCATAATTCATCCAACAGTACATCTCTGAATTGACAAAGGTGAGGAAGAGGATGGAGTAGTGCAGTCTCCAACAAGGTGTCAGATCAGTGTTGTAATTCTTTCGTCGTTTCCTAGACCTGGCTCTGTAAGAATCGGGGAATGTTGGAAATGATCCCGTGAAAGCTCAACATTTTGAGCTTGGATTACATCCTGAGCTGCAATCGAAGGTGGGAGAGTTCAACATGATAACTTTACATGATGTGGTGAGACAAGCTTTCCTCGTTGAAGCTGAGTTAGCCGGAGGACATGAGGTGAAAAATCCTCTTCCAGCTTTGGGAAGCAGTGCAGAAGATAGCGATAAGAAGAATTGGAAGAGACATGATGGTGGTGGAATAGGTAGAGGAATCAAGGGGCCTTTGGAACTTCAGTCATCCTCCTCACAACACAATTCCTTGATCTTTCACTAGTGCGGTAAGTGGCGGCACAAGATGCCAATGTGCCCGAATGCTCTGAACCCCTGCCACACCTGTGGACATCTGGGCCACTTACAGTGATTCTATCGAGGTCTTTCCACGAAGCACGCTAATGCCATACCTGGCTCGTTGAAGTTCACCTCAGCCTGTCAGGAGGAGATGGATGGTGTTTGGAGATCAATTTGTGGTTTTCTCTATAGAGTGTTTCTTGGATGTAGTAGTAGTCAACTATACCGTCTTGTGGTGTTTTTTCTTTCAGTTGTAAGAATGGTTGTGGCTGAACCTCTTTGAAACCTTTGTTCTAATGGATCTGTGTTTTTTAAAACTCTAGTTCATGTGTCATGTTTGGGAAATTTTGAATCCTGATTTCGAGTTAGGAGATGCTTCAATCAATAGAGATCTATCCATAGGTCTCGGAGTGAAGATGGCATGTAGTCAGGTGAACCCAAGCGGTTTCAAAGAAATTTGGTATAATCTCTGTCTTTAGTGTGTCGTGCTTTGTGTTCATCTGAGAGTGTGATTTCATTGGAGTTGCAGTGGTAGTAGTTCTGATGTTTGATCTGTTGGGCCTTTCCCTTATCCCCCCTCATGGTGGAGGTTTTGGGATCGTGTAGAAAATATTCAAGATCGGTTACCCTCGTCATTATTTATAGTGGGGAGACCCATCAAGGGTCTCATTGAATTCTGTTTCCCTTGTTTCCTATGGTGGGGAGTCCGTTCGGGCCTCCCTGTGTCAGTATCAGAGTTTCATTTCGGGTTTTGTATTGGTAATGTTTTAAATGTTTGTGTTTTGAGGATAAGTTGCAAGTCGTTGGCATTTGGTGTTCATTTTGATCGATCAACTAGAGGCACTTAAGCTTTTAGGGGTGAGTGACACTTAAGGAGTTTGTTCTTGGGTCTAGGTATTGTTGTCACTTCCCAGGGATGGGAAGCAATATTGTGGGGAGAATTGTCACACAACGACCTGTTTATTATGTTTATTTTATTATTTTATTTTGTTTCAAAAATTTCTGTCGAGGTTCGGGTTGATTTATGAACAATATTTTTATGTTTTGTCAAAAAAAACATGCAGTTTTTTGTTGACATTGCTGAGTGCCTGTGCGGGGTGCCTTTTGGAGACCCTACACTGCTTCTCCCATGCAACTTCACAGTCTTCCTATATTCGAAAAAATTATAATGAATAAATTTTTCCAATTTATTGCGTTATTTGAAATTTTCATGGTTAATAATTTCAATTTAAATGAAATGAGTATTTATTATTATTATTTTTATTTTTATCAATAATATTATTATAATTATTATTAGGATGATGATGATGAGGATTATTATTATTATTATTATTATTATTAATATTGTTTTATTATTTATTTACTTTTATTTTATTTTTTCTTTTCTTTATTCTTACATTTTTCTCTTTCCTTTCTTCTTTCTTTTCTTTTTTTATGTTTGTGTTGCCTCTTCCACACGGTTGTCCCCCGCGCATCGCACCTATCTCGTCACCATCAGGTCACCGCCCTCCCTCCTTCTCCCTTTCTATGCATGACCATCCTCCTTCTCCTGCTTGCTCTTAGTGGATTCCCCTACATGCGGTGCCCCGGTTTTCCCTGCACGGCACCCCCTCCCCCCCTTGTCCTGCTTCGCTAACCGGCGCCCTAGCCCTGTTTCCCGTCTGACCCTTCATCTCCCATGTGACCCGACACCTTCTCCTGCTCCAGTACACAACATACCCTCTGGTCTCTGCACTACACCTCCTCTCCCCTCCTGCTCCTGTTCATCCAGCACCTGGAGGCACTGTCCCTCTTTCCAGCACCGCCGACCCCCACGTCCCAGCAAGCTCACGACGCTCTGCCCTGCCTGCTCTCCACCTCCATCCATGGCTCTTTCTGGACTTTCCAAACCCCAGCACCCCTATTACTCCTACTTCGACTATAACATTGCATGAAAACTCCCCTGCCCTGCAGAGCATCTGTCCCATGCCCCTCTTGTTTCCCCAGCCCACCTGCAGCCCCAGATCCGTCATGCTCCGCATCCGAGCCTGCTCACTACTTAGCACACCCCAACCACCCTCTAACACCGTGCCCAGACGCATTCCATCTTGCGCACTCCATGCCTCTAGTAGGTCTCCTTCCAGGATCCCCTTCACACGACCCCTCTACTCAGTGCAGCCGGTGCACGAACCCCCATCCGAGCACCTCCTGTTGTGCACTAACAGCTGCTTCCCTTTGCGGCGTTTGCACCCTTTGGCGAACCCCCTCCTGCTGAAACCCTCCGGCCAACCTCACACACCATTCATGGCCAGCCACTCCCCAGCGCGTAGTCCCTCGGTGTGACCTCTTGCTGTGTGCCCTTTTTTCCCAACCAGTCGTTCCCCTCACTGTTGGGCCGCCACGTGCTCTCTCAGATGCGCCCCTCGCTGGCCAGCCCAGCCGCACCCTTGTCGATGCTTGTCCAACCACTGCAATCTTTGGCCAGACCTCCTCCGATCGGTGACCCCACTAGATAGGCCCTATCCAGTCGACCAGTGCACACCTACCTCCAACCTACGGGGATTTTTTCCGGCCACCGTGTAGCTCTGACCAGCCAGTGCTCTCCGGTCGCGCGCCTTTGACCTATCGTGCGCCCTCCGACCGGCTACGCTTCCCGTGCCCCGTCCCTACTTTTTCTGGCCAGCGGTGGCACAATACCCTAATGACTATACCCTTCACTTCACTCGCCACAGATCTCTTTTCGGCAGCTGCACACCAAATTCTCAATTGGGCGTGCGAAGAATGCCACCGCCGAAGGCGAGCGGTTTGGGTTCACCCCATTTCTCTTCCTCCGTTTTTAAGGTTTTATTTTTGCAGTATTTATTCATTTGGATCATTTGAAGTCTATATTTCTGGGCTTTAATTGTTTTTGTGATTGTTTTGGCCGGATGGCAGGTAATTACGAAAAATTGCGATCATCAGCCTACTTGTGCTTGTGTGCCTGCTTGAGGTGTGTCGCATCATCGTGCTAGGACTGCGAGTCGAGGAAGGTCTCCCACTGCACTCGCCTTTAAATTCAGAATTTATTAATTGCTTGAAATTTTATTAATTTTAATTAATGAAAAATAATATATGATAATTAATTTTAAAAAGATTATTTGTTGTAAAAAGAGACGTTTATTTTATACACGACACTTTAAATATTTTCTTAACGAGCGGACACCCAGTAGTGAAAGAATGCATGTTTGGAATTTAAACAAAATTCACAGAACTTTTAATGTAGTTTTTGTTTAAATGATAAATGATTTCTTCTGATGCGTGAACGAGTGTTTTGGGTTTTTCTTGAGAAATGACTTTTTTCTTAAAAGTTGGTGAAGGGCCATTTGGGATGTTAAGAAAATAACTTATTTTGGAAAACCCACTCAGGGGTGATATTTGGTGTGCATTGATTGTGTGATCTGTATGTGATATTTTTGCATCATGACTGATTGATTTACATTGTGGATGCACCCCTTTTATTGCTTGTGCTGGGATGAGAACCTGGCAGAGTGATTGAATATTCTGAGAACGATTGTGGCACTAGTTTAGATTATGCACTGGCTAGTGGCCCCATAGCAGGGGAATACTGAGTTATTGTTGCTATGGGGATTGGCCTCCTCGGTTAGGCCATGAAGCGCTATACCGGGCATTAGGGCGTTATGACGTCATCGAGTTAGAGCATTCTTTCAGGATGAGTCACATATATAGTACGTTCTGGATTGTTCATGAGATCCTAAGATCGGCCCATATTTTCTTTAGTGTTTAGTCTTACATAGCGGACGATTGAGAGGTCCAGTTCGGTCGCTGGCCCCTGTGTGCCACTTTTTTCTATTTCCCTTAGGGTGTGTTTTGTGTTGTGTGTGGTTTTCCTGTTTACTAACTAAAATTTGGATTTATAAATTGTTCGAATAAAAGATGTTTTAAAATGCAATTCACCTATTCCTATAAAACATTAAACTTGTTTTTAAATTAAAAGGGGGAGATGGACTGTAAGTTGTTTTGGAAATTAATGTGTGTCTGAAAACCCATATTTTATATACTTTAGTTCAAACCTGAAATTAGTAAATTCATTATTTAAAGGTAGTGCATTGGGGTTACTTGTTGGGCATGCCTACTGAGTTTTAATACACATGCCTATAGTGTTTTTCTTGTTTTTAGTGTTGCTGAATGTTTGGATCGAGATTGCTCGATGTGGGTGTGAGTTGGTTGTGGACTGGTGAGCGACTCCCGGAGTCGCAAGGAGTTTTGGTCTAGAACAGGTTAGTGTGTTTTGTCCGTCATTCTTTCTTTTCAGGTTCATTTATTTACTTTGTGTTGTTCTTCCACTGCTTTATTTATTTGTACTGTGTGAAATCGTTCCCATTTGTCCTCTATTGATGCCTTTCCGCTTGTTGCCATCCCGGGAGGATCGGGAACGCCTCTCGGGTCATGCTGCAGACCAGATTGGGTGATCGGTTCAGGGTTGACTGAGGGTGGTTCGTGACATTCTATCATCATTTGGTTAACAATCCTTTGTTAAGGTTTCACTTCGGGTAATATCTACTTAGTTCTTCGCATGTGTCTTAATTTGATAAATATTCAATCCTTATAGATATATCAGGATTACAAAATTTAATCCATGATATAAATATATTTTATATTTCACATATGTATATTATGATTATATATGTAATATAGATGTATGAAATGGAATACACTATTCATGGAGATGGCTACCGATATGTACGCATGAACGTTGTTTATGTTTTATTATCATTTTAAAAGCATGAAAAGAAAAGAAATATATATATATTTGTATATAATATCATTAAATTATCATAATAATGTTATATATATATTATATGTATAATAAAACCATCCTTAATACATTCCATGTAGTGTGTGTATGAATCACGTCTCTTTGAGGGTGTGGTAATTTGCACTTCCTCAAATGAAATTACTATATTTAGACCAAATGAAAAGTAGAAATATATGGGTTTTAAAATAAATAAAATGCATAATGACATAATAAATATAATATATGACATATATAAACACATTTTCTATCATAATTAACACCATTAGTGGCTGTAAAGGAAAAATGAACAATCAATGTTTAGTGAGGTAGTAGTCCATCATACACATAAACAGAATGATTGTTACTCACTAAATGGAGGTGTCTATAAGCTTAGTTATAACCCCTAGAATAAAAAATCCTATTAAATTATTGATACCTTTGTTATTTTAAAATCATGTAATAATGTTTTTGGAGGCGGTGGAGAAAGAAATTAAATGAAAGGACCACGTGTGAAGATATTATCTCTTAATTAGTTAACTCCTTTTGGTTTGTGCCAAAAGGATACCTTGGATTTATTTTTACCCAAGGAGGGGATTATAGGATGGATTTATGGATTTTGGGAGCTTATTTTATTCAATTTAATCAAGCCAAGGATCTTGATAGGGGTAAGAAAGGGGGAAGAGACAAAAACTTTTCATATTGGTGGGGCAGTGGCAGCCTTTTAAACAATTTAATAGGGAATTACACCCACATTTTTCATGTATAATGAAGATCCAATAATGGAAAAAAGTCGATCCATGTTATTATAGTGTCGTAATATGGCCATTTAATGGATAATGTACATGTTTTTAGGTTGTTATGAGTTTTAACATTAATGTTTCATCCACAGTTAAACATAATTTTACCTAAATCGATGTAACTAAATATAATTACATAAACTGTTCATTTTGGTAAAATATTTTGTTTACCTAATTATAAATTAGAAATTATTTTGATCCAAAATATGGAATCTATTTTTCTAAATTCTAGTCACATAAGTGGTATAAATTAATATAACATTAATCCGCAGATGGGATGACATTGCAGGTTTATAAAGTAAAAAAGATCATAATATTGTTAAGTATTTATATATAATTCCAAAGTGAAAATGATTATAATGAATAAAATTGGATTAATTGATATTTTTTTCTATTTTACCTTTGAATCAATTTTAAAATATAATTTATCATTATAAAAAAATTAGATGAACAAGTAGTTTTGAAATAAATTCTAGTATTTATAAATATTAATTAAAAATTGAAACCTTATAGAAAAGTACCAAAAATATTTCCCACAATAACATTAATGTTTCACATCCAATGATAATATTTATTCTGACATATTAATTGTAAAAAAGTTCCACAAATTGAAATTAAAATGGGTTCACCATTAAAAGTTGGTAAAATAACCATTATAAAAAATTTAGATTTTTATGAATAAAAATGGATTTGTTCTTATTTTTGTCTATTGAAACTATTTAATGAATATAAGAAATATTTTACTGAATTTATATTATCTATATTATATTAATAACACTCAAAAACTATATTTTATTTTATTTATTAGGGTAAAATAGTTTAGTGACCATAAAAATATTAATATCTATCTTTATATTCAATCAATTTTTATTTTCATTTATAATTAATCTGTGACCAATAAATTCAAATTATATTTTTTAATACAATATAATTTCATTAATTAGTCACTACTATTCATTAATTCTAATTTAACTTCAAGGTTATATATTAATATAATACTATTTTATAAATATATGATTGTTTTATAAAGCCTGGTCATGTGTGTTACTAAAGCCACTGAGGAAATTCATTGTTGCATGTAGCTCAATCTATCCTCATTTTTCCTTGACAACCAAACTAAAATATATGTTTTTTGTAGAGTGTGATTAAATTGGTTTCTCATATAACGTGAGAAAAACATATATATTTAATATGAAATAATCCATTTTTTGTTCGATGAAATGAAAAAAAAAGAAAATTATTTTAATTTAAAAAATACATCAAAAAATATCAGGGTGTTACACATACTATATTTTTTCAACATACCTTTTCATTATTAGGTTATAGTCTATTGAGATAGAGAGTAGATATATAAGACATTAAATAATTTTTATGAAATGGAGGTTATTATCATATCTTATGAAATGGATGTGTCTTTCATTTAACTGTTGAAAATGTAATCACATGTTCTAATGTAAATATTGAACACACTATATTTTCTGATCATTCGGGACTATGTAATCATATGTATCCATGTGACACATTATCTTGATGTGGTTTTCACATATAACTCCCGTTATATATCCATATTTTCTACTTCTTAATTGGAATCATACTCCTCCACCCAGTTTGACTATACTGACCAATTCTCAAATATGCCTAATGACCAGAATAAAGTGTAATTGAAAATTTTTAAGGAACTATATGTGCTGAATTCCAATGTAAAGAGCACCTATATATTCAAATGTTTCTGGGAAGGGGGGATTTTCTTTATTATGAAATATATTTCTATATGAATGTTTCTCTGGATGATATCTAGAGTAGTTTCTATGTGACAAATCACTAGACTATTGTAAAGAGAAATCGTGGTACTTATCACTTTATTAATTTAAATAATATTTTGTGGAACCCCCGCTCCCCCACCATGATTTATTTAGGTAAGAATCATGAACCCTGAGGAACAATACCACTGAGATGGTCATGGATTTGAGCATCATCCTGCATCTTTGAAGGAAAATGAAGACGTTAATTTTTGAGATTGATTGGGTATGTGAGTACATTGCATAGAGGCCTCTATTAAATATGGATGAACAACTACTATAATGGGAAATAACCCCACTATAGAGAAGATTATAAATTATTCCTCCTAGGATATGAATTATTGTTATGAATATAATCCTACATTTGGTTGTTTTCTAGAATATGTTTGTCAAGAATGGTTAAAGTGGGGCTATATGTCCAATTTAAATATAAATACCCCATCAGAATATGATAACAGAGATTTATAATGTGATATGGGTTGTGGTACTCATATTGTATAGTCTCTGAAGGATGTTGGTGTATTCTTTCATCATTTCGTGATGGAATGTGATCATATCTCCCGTAAGCTATAAGAATATTCTATATAGCTTCATTGATAGATTAATAAGGCCATGTTGAGTTGATTACCAACTTATGATGGTAGACCTCTATTTTGTGGGTGTATAGGATCAATCCTATTCCTTTTGAAATGCTTCTGGATTTTATTGATAGTAATATATACTTTACCTGAGGCAATTTCCAAACATCGTTGATGGTCCCCAATCTGAACATGCATAAGATCCAAGTTCGGAACCTCATACATTACTAGATTATACAGATAACCTTATCGGATATGAGGAGTAATGTTATCATTGTCAGATGTGGCCACCTTTCTGTCCTGACTGTGTTTATATATTATTCTTAATTTTGGTATAAGTGTTTGTTTCCATCCTTGAATCCATAATTATGTGAATATATATACAATGAGCTCATATACTCTTGAAAAAATATATTTCCACCTCAGAATAGTGTGTATTGGGATGTTTTCCTTCATATCCATATTTTCAATGAAATAATGGAGGATTTAATTTCTTAAACCCTTGATATAATACAAATCATGTCCACCTTATGACATAAAAATGTTTATAAGAGACTCATGTTGGTGGAGGGATATGTCCCCCCATTTGATCTTTTATAATATGAGGAAAGACGTAACCTAGGCGAGTTGGGATATATTCCCTCTCATCATCCACTTCTAGAATATGTCAAAGGGACTCATTTATGGATGTTATGATCCATTTTATCTGGTTTATTCTATGGTCAATGATATATAATTGTTACACTACTATGAACATCCATGATAGTGAACTGGTTGGTAGTTATCTCTAATGTGATTGAGGGTTATTTGAAGGATGATACTAATGATGGTTGTTTACATGATCCTTCCTATGATTCTTTTAAAATGGGATGGATATGTGGTTGTATCCTTGATCTACCTTCATTATTTATGGATGTGAATGGATTTCATGATCCATTGATAAATATTTAAATCATCCATTATTGGTGATAGATATCACAAGATTTTCCACTGACATAACTAGATGAGTTGGGATGGAATACTTCAGTTCTAGGAGACCTATGTGTGTGTTGTTTCCAGTCATGATCTTTTCATATTTGTGGTATTCTAAGATCATCATGGTTTCCATCCAGTTCTGGTGGTGTTGGTTGGGGATGTTTCTTTGATATTTAAGAGGTTATGGTTATAGTTGAGGTTTCAAATGTATTTCATAATGTCTCTATATGTTAATATAGAGGGATTTATATGAGTATGTCATATCTAATGAAAAAGAAAATAATAACTATTTTCACCCATCCATATTTCATTTAAATTACTTATCATGCATAATTATCTATATTGGTGAATCCACTTGTCTATTTTCATTGTTTTTAGGGAATTTTCATGCGTGGAATTTGAAGAATGGACCCCCAATATGAAACTATTATATAATTAACCATTAAAATATTTTAATTATTGTACACTATTTTATTTTTGTAGGATATTAAAAACAAAATGTCTTGGTATTTGATCGATACTTCATTTCCATTATTTAATGACTCTTGTCGGCTCTTCCATTTTTGTTTCTTAAGGATGTAGGATGAGGCATGATGTATAATTTTTGGTCGTTCAATATTGTTCTAAAATGTTTAAAATCATGTTCACCACATTTTTGATAAACTCCCAATGGATATTTTATTCTATAAGAACTATGAGCATCCTTTCTAAATATAGGTGTTCATGGGGGGGGGGGTGGGGGTTGAAGCCTAATGGAACGTAAGTGATCACATTGTTCGAGAGGATTCTCAGTGGGGATCATTACACCCTTTTGGGGTTAATTATTTCCTAATATGGGACACTCTTACATATTAGTTATATGTTTCTAAAATCTATCCTATATACTAGAATGGTACTGGTTACCCTTATAAAATTAGTGGGTGTTGACCCCTGTACATGTGAGAGGGGATTCTATTAATGATATAATTATAATTTATCAATGGTTATATTTTTTCCCATTATATATTAATAATAAATAATTACATATTATTGAAATCCCTATGAACAGTGATAATAGTTTTTACTACAATCCTAGAAGGTGATCCGTGTTTTATTATTGATAAGAATCCTTCATGAGATGTCCTATTTATCATGTGTGAACAAGAATCAAAAACCTCGTAGTTTGTTTAACAATTTTTTTTCATTTTAACATCATAGGGATTAGAGTTATGTGATAGAATATATGAACTCATTATGGATCTCAGGATTGGGAAAGGCACCCTATGCATCATATTTGTGACAGGTATCAATGTATTCAATGTTTAGTTATTCGGTATTGTAATTACACACAAATGATTCCTACATTTTGGTATTCTTGCAATGATTATATCATGTTTATTGTAGATATATATGATCATGTTATCAACTCTATATTTAAGAATAATTAGATAAAAAATATCATACACTCTATAAATATGTGTGGAACTTATGCATTGAAGCATTCCAAGTGTAATATTTGATTCAGAGATATCGAATTAGGAAAGAATATGATGTATCCAAGTTAAAAAAGAAACCAAAGTCCTCATAGTTCAGTTGGTTTCCAAATATGTTGATGGATGAGGAATTTGGTTTAACCACATGATTTTGGTCCCATGAAATATCAAGTGACTAAAACCAAATTCAGTAAACAAGAGATATATCCACCGCTTATCCTCTGATAAATAATGTGTAGGGACCATGATATTTTTTTGAACATTCATATATATATTATAGTATAATGACATGGATCATGATTCATGGATTATTTTACCCTATATAATCACATTTAAATGGTTTTATGGACACATTCCCATATATTAATTTTGTATAGGGTCCATATATATGATGATATCAAACAGAAATTACTTTTGATGTTTATGTGATGAGTCTTACATATATGAGATAGTATGATTGACATGTTTAAAGAGATTCACATGATTTGAATGAAACTAATTTAGGTCGTTACATGATCTGCTTGATTTTTCTAGATGTGATTACATGATATGGATAACATGTATAAATGAATTTTCTTGATATTTCTAACATTTCTAAAGGACATTGCATGATCTACCAGACATGTTTGAAGGTTAACACATTATTGGGCAGACATATCCAAAAGACATAAAATTTCCAAGCTAACATGCCCACAGGAAATCATGTGACCTATGAAAAATAACAAGATGTTCCTGAACTATTCTATTTAAAATAATTAAAATCATCTTGGAATGAAATGTTCATCATTATCATCCATTATAATTTAAATTTTCACTTTTTTCTTCAGGAGTTTTTCAATTGAGGAATCATGTGATCAACTCTATAAGAAGGAAAAATGCCAGGTGATCCAGATTGTATAATTTATGTCCTTTTAATGATCAATGAGATGATTATATTATTTACATAATTATACTATATAATCTAATATTTCCTTCCCTAGTCATACCTGGTGGTCATATCTTGATATTATATAGTTCTCCACTCGTCAATTTATACTCCCACCTATTTTTCCTAACGATGTTTATGTTCCTCAGTTGTGGGTATTTTATTGGCATAGAAACCCTAAATATCATTCGGTTCTCATGGATAGTAAATATCATTTATTATCTCGAGTATGTAAAGGTATAATTTCATCACATTTTTTGTGTGATCATTGGATGGGTTATCCCAGAGGTCCTCTTTATGACACATGACAATCATCTACCATTTGATCACTCCATTACAATATTTACTGAACTTATGGTTTGAAAAAAGGTTTTTTAGTATTTAATATAAATTTGAAATTGAATTTTTAATATCTATCCAACACTATATGAAGTCCTCTTGAGATTAGTACACCTGTCGAAGTAGAGTTCATGTGATAAACAATTATTTTCTTAGTGGTATTCATATGATTATGAATAGATCATGAAATTTTCATAGCGACATCATGTGAGAATAAACAAAACACCCCTTATATAATTGTTATGTCATTTTTAGTTTTTCTTATATAAATACTATGGTGTTGAATGAAGAGTTTTCCATTTGGGAATCACATGATCAAAACAACATATCTATAGTCATCAATAGGAAAAACGTGACATATCTAGTTGACATTGCATGATAAAATTGATATAAATATGAATATTCTGTGTTATCTATTGAATGATTAAGAAATAAACATCAGTTATTATAATTAATATCATAGAGAAATACCTTTTCTAAAGAATCCTCATTTTCCATTTTTTATTTTATTAATAGAAATAGGTGATTAACAAGATCTTTTAGCAATCTTGTCACATGATAAAAATATTCATCTTAGGGACCTGGATTGATCCATAGGGGTATTTTATGTGTAATCACATGACTAGGACTTTTGAAAGGGTGTTTTCATAATGTATATATGATCATGTGAAGTGGATATCCCATTCGCAAGACGTTCTTAGTTAATGTGATCATCAGTCAGATTAGATATCATGCACATATTATGATCCATGAACCCAATCCCCTTATCGATGTGTCTCTCCCTTATATCCATTTGGGAAAATTATTCTTATGAATTGGTTGTTTATTCAACCCTAAAAATTCCATTAATAATTTGGGAACCACAATTATATACCATCCACATTATTACATATGATTAATTATGATTAAATTATGTTGAAATCATTATGAAACACATTTCATTTTCATTGGGTTTTCTATGATGAATTGATGTGTTTTATTATAAATAGGTTTAAATTACTTATATAATATTCATTCTATGATCATTTGATCCATTAAAGACCATTGATGCATCAGTTACTAATTTATATCCCAAGAGATAATATAAAGAATATATAGAGTGTACCCATTCCTTCAAGGAAAAGAGGTTTTGGAGTTAACCTAATCCATTATTGTATGTTTCTTACTATGTAATTATAGGAATAGAAGATATAAATACTTAATGAAGCTATATTCAATATTTATGACTCTTCTAAAATTCCTATGACTTGTTTTTATCCATACGAAATTTTCTCAAGGATATATATTTATTAATGATGGTTTATCACAGTTATGAATGATATATTATGAAAAAATATTGCTTTATGCCATGAATAATTACTTATGATATATATCTAATTGTGTATTAACTATATATTTTATGATCTTTCTCTCATACACATATTCTTACCTATTGAAAAAATCGTCTAATTTTATCTTCCATGTTTACACTTAACGAGCATCTCAAATCATCTTTTCTTATATTCCAATTTCACCTATGTTATGATGAAAGGTAGTAAGTAATTTTTTTATAAGAAGGGAATTATAAGAGAAGATATTTGTTGGATACTTTGAATGTTATTCAAGAAATAAGTTGGTTATGTATTTATTATCTAGTAAAACTAAAGATTTATATTTCCATGGTGTGAATAATTGTGAATTGTATAGAATAATCATATAAAATGAAACTATATTTATGATTTATATATTAGGAAGCCTCTATTTGTAATAGATATGAGATTAAAAATTTTGTAGATATTATGTAATAAATAATACTATGATAAAATATAATAAAACCAATGACTAATTTAATGTGATAGTGGGTGAACCTAAAAATGGCCTACATTGGTATGAAGGTATAATAATATAGGATTTCATATGAAATAATTTCATAGTTATAACATTTCTTAATCAGATGATTGTTTCACTGTCAATAAACTATGAATTACGATTTATGTTGATTGATGAGACCACAAGTAATAATTTTAAAAATGAATGTGGTGGAAAAAAATGATATTCCATTTTAGAAATAGAATGAAATTGGAGTTGGAATGAAAAATCATACTGTAATGGTCTCAAAATTTACTTATGACATGAACCATGATATGTTAAAAAATTATCATTATAGAGAGAATCAAATCATTGATTCTTTCTTGAGGAAACTTCCACATTATTTTTTGTGGTCCTATAATACACTTGTTTAGGTTAAATGAATTTGTACAAATAAAAGGATTTCTTCCATGCTATAGTACTCATATAGGTAAAAAGATATAATAGTGGTGTATTTTTTAGAGTATTAATTATAAAAAATAGTGGTACCATAAAAATAATATGTTGAAATAGGAATATAATTACCCTTTTTAATGTCATTATTTTGAAGGGATATTTATATAATATGTATATTCCATGATATATTCAAACAAAAATGGAAAGGGAATTCAGCAATATTATGATGAATGTTGGTAAAACTATTGGTACCAATGAGGGATTTATTGCAAGGCCTATGTGGAACGATTATATTTTTCAGAAATAATGAATGAATAATGTAATGGTTCATTAGTGTCAAAAATCCATGTCTCTAAAAGGTGATATACAATTGGTGGGGGTGTGGAATCCTTTTTTTGTTTTCAAGATCATTGTTTTCATAGAGTTGGGGAATTGTTTCAATCACTTTGAATATATGTAAATATTTATACTTGGTATGTTTTTATAAGAACATTCTTGTACTTTGAGCATGTTTATGACATATTTATACATCATATCGTAGAAAAACATTCATCATATTGTGATGTAATGTATCAATATCAAAAACCAGAACCCATGTTCAACCAAAACCGTTTCATAAATGGGAATTCATACCAAAAGTTTATGATTTAACACTTTAGAAATATTGTCACTGAAGTTCCAAAATTTTATCAACATTATCCTTTAATCAAAATGACGTAGCACTAAAATTTCACATTCCAAACATATGAATAACTTCATCATCTCTCATCATCAAATATATTACAAAATTGAATCACCATAAAAACATATTGGTAGTATGAATTCATATTTATTACTTATGTAAGAAAAATGTTATTGGGTATATTCCTTAAATCCCTTACTGTTGTGAACTCTATCAATGATATCATAGAAAACTTATTGAAAAGTCATTAATCAGTTTCATGATAGTAAGAATGTATCAAAATCAATTAATTATTCATTATTGTCTCAATAGTAGGAACTTATTAAGGGATTTCATTCACTCAATGACATGGTTTTTGAAATGTTAAACATTATACTAAATAACTTTTATTTTCACCATTCAACATATGAACCCAAATCCTTAAAAAATGTACTTCAATATTGTCTGTATATATTTTATATTCTTATAACCTTTACCTCACAAAAAAAGATTAAAATGACATAGTCATTCAATCCATATACATAAACACTTTGATTATTCAACTTCACCCATAAATCATTAACAAGGAAATCTCATACTATTACTTAACACCTCCTCCTTTAATATTTCTCTAGTAGTCTCATCATCATCAGAAACATAACCATTTCTCATAACACCATGCAGATTCTCTCCATGAGATTTCCACTTAGATCATTGATTTTCATAATGACCATTCATTCCAAAAATAATTCATTTCACTATCAATGATATCTTGGGGAACCACGTATTACAGTTCATTATATCAACATTACTATGCCTTTTTTCCTTTATAGTTACTGTATTTGGGTCCTTCATTTCCACAATCAAAACATCTTTTGACCCTCAGAGATATTCACTTGGGAGATTATTTCCATGTTATTGAAATAGAGGAAACTGAATCATGGTTTTCCCATGGTCACTATTACATTAACTATCATTGAACTCCTTTTGTATCATCACTGGGGATTCTGCTATTTGGTTACGATTACCGTTGTTAATAATTTTCCATGATATATGATTAGGCCTGATCATGACATCCTTTAATATAGTGATCATTCCATTTAACATCTCATTAGTAAATTTTCCATCACATTCAATGTTAACCTAGTTCATTCTAGTTCCATCCATTGACTAAAACAATATAGAAAAGTGTGAGAAACACTTATCGAAATATAAAAACACATAATCCTGAAAAATTACTTACAATGTAACATCCCTCCCCATACCACTATCTTGAGAATGAGGAGGAATGCAACTTGGGCTTAAGCGACATTCCCACGGTGAAAAAGGCTGGAAATAAATGTCGAGGGCTTCAAGAATAATTGGGGAACAATTTTCTCATTGAATTGAACAACCAACCACAAAAACCATTAATAACAAAACTACATGATTCTTGTTAACATTGAAACCAAAACCATACATTTCCACAATACAACCAAGTTGTTCCATAAATAATCCAAAAAAACCAATACAACTAAACCAAAATTAGAGTACTAAGAGGAAGACCAAACAAATATACACCAATGAACTAGGAAACCATACATAGCTCTACACCAAGCTCCAAGCTCTATGCTCCAAGCTCCACAACATCACCAAAGCATCATGTCAAACCACTAGAAAAATGAGATGCTTTGCTCTTACCTGTGTCCTTGAATAAAACAAAGGAAGAAAAATCAAAGTACCAAATCAGGGGGTGAGTACAAATACTCAATAGTTTTTCACCAAATCACTTCCCTACACATGACACTAGTATAAAACAATTGTAACATTTATATAAAATAGTTTATATAAAACATTAAATAGTTCAACAATTACAAATAATCCAAACACACCTTTAACCATCCACCTTTAACCAAACCCTTCATCCTAATGGAAATACAAAAAAACCATTCCATAATACATTTCACAATTTTACATTAGCACAAAAAATTCCTTCTTTCAAGGTAACCCATAATATGGAAACCAAAATAGAGGAGCTTTCGTCCATCCTCTTCATTACATTTCCAAATATTGGTTCTTCCTGACATCTATCCACAATGGTGGGTCTTTCGTCCACTATACACCACCATTTGTAGTGATAAATCCTTCCCACTTGCACAAAATCAATAAAATCTATGACACGTAATCAAACAATAAGAATAAAAAACCAATGCCACACAATAAGCACACAACAATTTCAAACACATGTCAATTCCCTTCAAAAAATCACCCTTTTATTGAAGACACATTATACCATTCTACATTCAAAATAACATTTCAATAAAAAGAAAATTTTTATTGAAACATATTTTCATAAAACATTTTCATAGTCAAATCCATGCATCCAATTTTAAAATATACATTTTAAAATCCCACAACAAACCTGTCTTTCAACAATATCTCATTTCACCGAAAAAACCCCCAAATCTTCACCCAATGGGTTTCCACCAAGATTCACACCAAATATTCAAAATTAAATTCATGATAAAAAATTATTTAAAATAAAATACAATAGTTATAACTAATCGGAGTCAGGAGAGAAGACACATACCTTTTGGTTTCTAGAGAAATCGACCCACAAACAGCTGCACCACAAATCTGTAAAATGATCCACCAAGACCACTCTAGATTTTATTCCCTAACATTAAAAAGAAATAATTGTATCACATTCCTCTATAGAAACCCAATATACACACACAATATATGTACTTCAATAAAACCAAGAGATAATGAAGTTTAGATCTATAGACAACCACAAAACAACGATGAGAGAAGACATACCTGAGATGAACCACCTTCAAAAGACCAAGAAACCCATTCAAATCACATACAAAATGGGTGGGAGATATATTCAAACCATTGGGAACCAATAATCCAGAGTGATTAATGAGTGGGAGAGTGTTTTTGTGTTTTTAGGGAAATAATTACTCTTCTCCGATATTAAAATAAATTTTTTTAAGGGCCACACTGTTATCCCACACAGTTTGACTAAACTGTGCATTAATCATGTGTCTACTACTGCCTTGAAGGGGAACCACACATTCACCCCCCCCCGCATGGTTAGGCCAACCATGAACAAAATGTGTGTACCCCACTTCTCTCATGGTTCATCTCGCATGGTTTCCCCTAACCATGCTCAGACCGTGCAGCCATAAAAAGTCATCCAAACTAATTCAAAACCATTCCAAACTCTCCCAGTCTTTTCCAAAATCACCCAAGATACTTAAACACATACAAAGGCATAAAAAGGATACATACCTCAAAAAGGGGTGGAACATTATCTCCACCATTGGACTCTATGTCCTCAAAATGTAGATAACAATCTCATTGTCGAAAGACCTCAGACCATTGCTCTGTCATCTCCTTCCCCCACTCCCAAGTCTCCTCAAGAATCTTACAATGTATCCACAACACCTGAAATAAATTGATTCTTTTACCATGACATAAATTATCTTTCCTATCCATAATCCACACTGGCTTGTGCATTAAAGAAGCATCTGGTTCTAGATCAACATGATCCAAACGAGTCACATGGTCACAATCTGCCTGATACTTTTTCAACTGCGAAACATGAAACACATTGTGAACCACACTAAATTGTGGTGGAAAAGACAATTGATAACCCATCACTCTAATACTCTCAAGTACCTCAAAAGTCCCAATATAACATAGAGATAACATATCATAATTTCCAAACCCATGATGTCCCAACCTAGAAGAGATCCCCAGAAACACAAGATCACCCACTATAAACGGCAACAATCGTCGATGAGAGTCCTCATACAATTTTTGAGGACTTTGATCTCTCTTCATCCTCTTTATAATCAATAGGATATTCTCTATTGTCTCTTGGACAAGGCTCCGTGGAATCATCAAAGTCTGACACGTTTCCACCCTACATAGTGGACAACAACATAGATGCACATACAATGCCTCAAAGAGAGCCATGTGTATTGAATCATGATAACTGTTAGTATAGGAGAACTCCACCAATGGTAAGTAATCCTCCCATGAACCACCAAAATCCATCACACATTCCCTTAACATATCCTCCAATTTTTGTATCATCCTCTCGGATTGGCCATCAATCAGAGGATGATACGCTCTGCACATCGTCAACTGTGTCCAAAGGGAATGTTGTAAGGATTTCCTAATCTGCGATTTAAAATCCAATTACAAATTTTGAATTATAGGATGGATGGACCACCTTGAATGATGATAAGACCTGATATGTTTATCCTAATAAGCCACTAGTACCACCATCTGATTTTGATAACACCAGACTGAATTTTTATTCAGTCACCCTGATCCTCATATTATAACTGTGTGTCACCTATGAACGACATCAACTACCACTAATCTGATGCCAATTTCACAACTTGGGAATTTTTTTTCTACTTAATGAATCAACCGCTGAATTTTCCTTACACTGTGTGTGCATTTATTGAAAATAAAACATCTAGAGATATTCCATCCATCTCATGCTCTTCACGTTCAAATCTCTCTCAGAGAAAATATGTTTTGAACTTTAAGGATTGGTAATAACTGTGAATTTATCACCAAAGAGATAATGACACAACATTTTTAAAACATTAACTACTACTGCTAACTAGAAATCATATTTTGGGTAGTTCTTCTCATTCAACATCAACTTGTGTGAGCCTTTTGTAACCACATCAACCCCCTGTATGAGAACACACCCCATCCCTGATCTTGATGCATCACAATACACCATATACCCTTTCCATGTTTCATGCTAAACCAAGATTCGTGTCAATGAATGGTGACCCATTAGCTCTTAAAAATATTTATTACAGTTCGCATCCCATTAAAATGGGATATTATTCTTTGTTAACATAGTCATTGGTAACGAAAATCATGAGAAAGCATGAAAAAACATATATAATAACTAAATAGTCCTCAGAAGCTCTATATTTCAAAGAAAATTATTTACTGGTTTCCATGAGATAACAACCTCTATATTTTCCCAATAAACAAGGACACCTTTCTCAAAAAAAACATGTCCATGTAAATGAACCTCTTGTATCCAAAAGTAACACTTTGAAAATTTGGAATACATATGATGATACCTCAAGATCCCCAACACTATTTAAAAGTGCTCGCCATGATCTACAATTGACCTCGAATAAACTAGTATATCACCAATAAATACCACCACAAAAGAATCTAGATATTAATGAAATATATGATTCATCAATTCCATGAACGATGCAGGTTTATTTGTTAGACCAAAGGAAATAACCAGATACTCATAATGGACATATTTACATTTGAAATCTATTTTTGGAATTTCAACCTTCGTCACCAGAAATTGATGATACCCTAACCTCAAGTAAATCATGGAGAACTACTAATCTACCCTCAATGGGTCAAATTAAATCTTCAATATGTGGACATGGATATCAGTTCTTTATTATAACCTAATTAATTATGCGATAATCTACACAGATTTGGGGAGTAACATTGGCCTTTTTAACAAACAAAATGTGCCATTCCCAGAGAGACGTGCTAGGCGGGATGAACCCTTTATTTTCAAACTCATCCAACTACACCTATAATTACTGTAGTTCTGTGGGTTCTATATGGTAAGATAGATTTGAGATAGGATTGGTCCTAATAAGAAGATCAATCTTGAAATCCACTTCTCTCATGGGTGGAAACACTAAGAATAATTTTGGAATGATATCCATAAAATGATCCAGAACTTCTAGAAGAACACTCCTCTAAACACCTCCCACTGATTCCAACAACAAAACTACTAACAGATACGAGACCATAGAAATAGATGGGCCCAAACAATCTACTGCCCCCAACTCTTCCTTATTCCCCACTCTAAGGAGATTTTCATTGATATCCTTCTTCCTACAACTAACCATTTGCACATAGAAATTGATGTGGGACTTAAACATCACCAACCAATCCATTCATATGATTATATAAAAATCATCCATCTAATACACAAAGAAACCCCACATCAAATCAATGTCTTCCACAACTAATCAACATGCTCTAAATAAGAAGGCTCTAAAATCTCCTTGACATAGAGGGGTTTATAGTTTCAAAACAGAATTCATCATTTCCACACGTAATCACAATAAATCAAAGATGTGAGAAGTAATTAAAGAATGTGAAGAAAAAGTATCAAATAAATCATGCATCAAAATGGAATTTAAAATAATCATACCTTCCACTGTGGATCATATCAACTAATCATCCACCACAACCTTCTATGCACCAAAGAACTACCTAATTTCACTTCTATGATTTTTATTATACTACTGAGGAGTTGTGGTACTCCCAGAATCACCATGACCCACTGTGCTTTGCTAATGAGGGGTATAATTCTCCACCCGTACTGTTGAGGCATAAGACCCTTGCCACCCCTGAGGAGTGTCACAAATACCCGACCTCAGAGTATAAAAAGAATAACAATGAAGATGTCCCCTCTTCTTAAAATGATGAAATGCTTGAGGTTGTGTCATACTATCCTACATGATGTGTCCTGTAGAGCCACAATGAAAACATCCTAGCATACTATGGGGCTTCAGAGTAATATTTAATGATCCAGTCGTCAGATTATGAGTCGTACTCCCACCCTAGAAATAAGTGTCCCTCTTTTTCTTGATCCCAACGATCGAGTTCCAACTATTAACCATGGGTACCAAAATACATCCACCGCATGTAGACTCAAATGATCTCACTCATCCACCATAGTTCAATTCACCATTTCTATGGAATCATTTATACACTGGACTGCTATCTTGGAATGAATTTCCTACCTCAACCCAGCATTAGAAAATTTGTTCCTTCAGCAATGTACTACCTACCACCTCAAGTGAAAACCACACTAAGTTAATAAACATAGCTGCATATTACATTACCAAAAGGTTCTGCTTCCACAAATTGAATAAATCTATTTCATGGTGAATTTAAAATGTATGAGGGTAGAATAGTTTATTAAATAATTCCCCAAAACCCTCCCTTGTCACACTGTGGTCCTTCCCAGTTTGTAATTTCATCTCCCCCATTGAATGTCAAGAACTTCCAACATATACCTGGATAATTTCACTTTCTTATCTACCAATGTTCCTAAAGATTTAAATATCCTATTCATTCTATTCAGCCATGCTTCTTCACTATCTGGCAATGAATCACCCTTAATGTTTGGTGGATTCATATTTTGATACTGAACCGCATAATCCAAATTATTTGGTTCATCCACTTTATTCCCACATTCCATAGATTAGAAATCTTGAACTATACTCTACAATACCTACTAGTTCACCTGTGGTTCGGGTGAAACCACATTTTCAGCAGCTTCCCCGAGTTTGTCTTTACGACCCCTACCTAGCACCATTTCTATCAACAACAAAAAAACAACCATAAGTCCCAACCACTTAACAATAATTGGTATAAAATTTTCAAATACAATTAAAAAACTTCTATCACGAGAAGTCTTTCTACAATATTACACTTCTCATATTTAACTATTCTGAAAAATCCACCATGTTTTGAAAATCAACCCATTTTCAAAATAACACTTGTTTCCATGTTTCAAATTCAACCCTTTTGAAACCCAATTCATATTTTTCAAAATAACCACATTCATATCCCACCATAAATTATTATACCTCTAATAAAATATTCATCCTAGGGGGATGTCCTTTCAACCATACATTCCATTCTCATTTCATTGGCTACACCCATGAAAATGTGATTTCCAATGCCTATAAGTGTCTGCATGATCTTATGTACCCAACTCCTTGGTAACATGATGTTCACCACAAAACAGTTATCTATGTACGTTTTTTATATAAATTCCATGTTCTAACAATCCTAGGCCTTATTACCATCCCTAATTGAGGAATAGAACAAGAACGAATTAGAATAACCAGACCAACATTCAATGTCAAAGGACTGAAGAACTGCTCTCACTAGAAATCCAAGGAGTGCATAAACTGATACCACTGGTAACATCCTGCCACTTCCCATTAGCATGATAGGGTTGAGGAATGATACATGGCCTTAGGAGATGTTCCAATGGCTCCATAGGATGAAAATAAATGTCGAGGTCTTCGTGAATAATACGAAAATGATTTTCCATTTGAATTGAAAAACCAACCACACAAGTCATTACTAATAAAACTACATGAGGAATGTTAACATAGCAACCTAAACCATACATTTCCAAATGGAAACAATGTTGTTCTATTAAAAATACCATTTGAAAATACAGCTAAACCAAAATTAGAGTTCCTAGAGGAATACTAAAAAATAAGACTCTAATGAAAATGGTCACCATCCACATCTCCACACCAATCTCTATGCTCCAAGCACCACAACATCCCCAAATCATTTTATCGAACCACTATCAAAATGAGATTCTTTATTCTTGACTTTGTTATGGAATACAACATATTCAAAAGCACCAATGTTCCAAAGTAGGGGGTGAGTAAAAATACTCAGTAGGATTTCCCTAAATGACTTCCCTACACACACAACTATGATAAAACTGTTAGAACATTTAAATAAAATAGTTTATATAAAATGTTAAGCCATTACCAATAATACAAACTCACCCTTACCGAGCCACCATTACCACAAAAATGATAACCAAGGGAAATCCAAACAACAATTCCATAATCCATTTCACAATTTTACATTATCACAACAATTACATCTTGCAAGCCAACAGAAACCAATGAAAACAAAACAGTTGAGCTTCCATCCAATCCATTCACAACATTTCCATCAAGTGGTGCTTCCTGAACACTATACACAATTGTGGTTATTCTATACACAATCCATAAACATTTATAGTGTCACATACTACTCACTTCCACACAATCAACATAATCTATATCACTTAATCAACCAATAATCATAAAGCACGATGGACACACAATAAGCACACAACCATTTCCAACACATGCCAATTCACTTCAATAAATTACCCATTTAATGAAGATACCTTCTACCATTCTCCATGCCAACCCAAATTTCAATAAAACCACCTTTTTTTGAAATCCTTTTTTATATATAGTTTTCATTATCCAAACCGAGCAACCAATTTTAAAATATACATTATAAAATCACACAACAAACCCCTCTTTCAACAAAATCCCATTTCACCCAAAAATACCCAAATATTCACCCAATTGGTTTCCATAATTTTTTGAACAACATATTCACATTTAATTTCAAATAAATACACTAGTTCTAACCAAGTGGAGTCAAGATAGAAGTCACCTATCTTTAGGGTTCTGGTGAAATCGGACAACGAAAAACCACCCCACAAATCTGAAGAACACTCCTCCAAAACCAATCTAGATTCTCTTCCCTAACACAAAAAATACATAATATCATCCACCTAGGCTAAAAACCCTACATCTACATAGTAAAGATGTAGAGCTAGAAAACCTGGATTGAAGGAAGAGTAGACCTAGAGAAAACAACAAAACAACAAAGAGAGATGACTTACCCAAGATGAAATGCCATCAATAAAAAAATAAAGCCCTTCAAATAACGTCCAAAATGAGTGGGATGCCCCTAAATCCCTTATTAACCAAAAATCCTAAGCGAGGATCTAGTGGGAAAGAGTTTGGGTGCTTTTAAAGAAATCTAGAATGATCCTGTATTTTAAAACCCTATTTTAAAAGGTCTGCATAGTTATCTTGCACATTTAGACTACTCGTACATTAACCATGATCCTACTACTGCCATGGAGGATAGCCTTGCATAGCCCACCCCTCATTGTTAGGCAATCATTGCGAAAATTGTGTGCACCCCATTACTTGCATGGTTCATCATGCCTGGTTTCCCAAAACCATGATCCAACTGAACAACCTTAAAAAGGTCTCCAAACTTATTCAAAACCATTAAAAAATATCCCAAACCCTTCCTAACTCATCCCAATAACCATCAACACATACAAAGCATAAAAAGTCTACATTCCTTGAACTAGGGGTGATACATATAAGTTTCATAAAAAATGTATCTTACTTCTTTAAACTATGACCCTATAGGTTTATCTTAGGTTATTCATATCCACATTGTATATAAAAACTTCTTGATGGTTCATAATGAAAATGTTATTTATGATAATCATATCACCCGAGAGTGTCAATCCAAAATCATAGTATGTCCCTTTGTCATGTTCTAGGTAAAGCCCTTGTTGGGCGACAAACACCTTGTCAGATTTGTTACCCCTAGGTACATCTATGCCAGAACGATGTCCAATTATAGTATCCAGATATTGATGCATTGTTAGGAGTAACCACATAATCAATACCTTACCAAAATTATAGGTTGTTCTTATAAAATTATCATCAATGTTTATATAATTATTTTAGTCCCTAATCTATGTTTTATGAATCTATTTTCCAAGTTTTATATTAAACTTCCATCAGTCGTGCTGCCCTCGACGGTCGCGCCGTCGCGCTGCCCGCTCCGCATCGCCGGCTGCGCCGCCTTTCCGGCAGCTCCAACCCATCGGCCGCACCCCCGCGCCCTGGCCGCACTGCCCCGGCCGAACCGGTCACATATTCACGTCTCCCTGGCCATACCGGGCCCTCGCGGCACCCTTCCGGGCTGAGTTGCCCTGGGCCAGGCTGAGCTGTCTCGCGCCCTTGTGGCTTTACATGCCCTTGCGGCCTGGTGGGACGAGCCCAGTGGGCCGAGCTGAACCCAACGGGCCGGCCTTCCCAACGTGCCAGTCCAGGTCGACCTGAACCAGGTCAGCCCAGGCTGGGTCGGGCCGGGTCTGGCCGACCAGGTCGGAATTGACCCGGGCCCACTACGACCCGTTTACTTCTTTTGGCCATATCTTTGGCACCAGACGTCTAATTGACGAACCATTTGCAGTTCTATAATTCTTGGATTGTGATGGTCCCTTTGAGTATAACCCACTAGATTTTGGGGTATAATTGAGATACGATCATGTTGGATTGGGCACGAATCAAACCAGGCCCCCAGGACTAAAATGTTAATAACTCACAGACCGGGCGTCTAATTGACGCGCCGTCTGTTGTGTTGACACCCCTATGATGTGGCGTACCTTTGAGATACTTGTTCATGGGACTTTTTGACAGTTGGATTATCAATCAGTAGCTTGTGGAGCGGATCTTCCAGAGATGAGAGAGCTTTTCTGCAGGAACCTAGTAGCTGGCTGAGATTCGGTGACTACTGACCGTTTGACTCGGAGTGACTCGACTGGCCCAGTGGGGAGAACCTAGTTGTATCAGTAGACCCATGGTTTAGGAGAGAACTTGGTGATGTAGCATACCCATGGTACTCGATAGGTGGAGTACCTATGCTGGCTATGAGGGGGAGCACCTGGATATGGTCATAGACCCATGGTGGGGAGAGCCTCTGTGTGACGCAGCAGACCCACGGTTCTCCACACGAGGAGTACATCAGCGGTCCAAAGTTAGTGGGAAGAACCTCTGTGTGACAAGGCAGGCCCACTATACTCAATTGATCAGAAGTTCTCCAGCAGCCGAGGTTTCGATAATGTGAAAAAATCAAGGTTTGAGCTGAGTCAGTTTTTTGTGTTTTCCTCACGATTGATATGGATCCCTTGATAACTTAAGTATATGTATGGGAATAAACCTATGTAAGGTTATATGTTGATTTCATACATTTTGATTTATCCTTGGAGGATTTGCGATACCTTTAGGGTCTCAGGGTCTCTACAGAGTATCATTATACACACCCATGTATGGGCTTTACCCGCAACTTATTGTGTTGGATGCAGATGAAGGACAACGCTGACTGAGGCTGAGAGTACCAGGACTGGACGGTACTCAGAGGTGGACATTAAGATGAGTTGGTACACAGAGGATACTAATGGACATGGTGTGTTGAGGAGTCTATATGTACCTACCCTTCAAGTAGGTATCCTAGAGGATGACCCAACAATTGTTTTTCCTTTCTTCAGTTGTACTTGTACTTTTAGTTCCTTGTACTTTATAGTTGAGCTTATATTTCCGACCCCTTTTACTTTTCAGCACTCTATTGTTATACAGTTTACATAGTGTTTTGTATCCAACTGTGTGCTATGTTGTGTGCGTTTATAGGATATAAAGGTAATGCATTCCCATTTTTAGGGAATTATGCCTTTGGTGCAAGTCGACAGCCTTGGGCCTATGGAAGGCAGGCTTGGGGTAGTCACGGTATGGGCCCTAGGGGACGGGTCGTGACAATACATTAATTTATTACAATTGCATGATTACATAGAATCAAATCACGAGGGACCGTTGAGTTTGTTTGTAATGGAAATAAATATTACATACATGGAACCCATAATATGCTGAAAAATATTAAATAAAAACATGATACATAATAAAATAAAATAAACTTTATCCTTGAATACTTATTCAATGCTATATACATCATAACCTGGGGAAAGGAAACATGATAAAGGTGAACATAAATTCATAGTAAGGGTAAGTAAAGAAGAACCAATAGTGAGAAATTGGAATTAAAAAAATATGTAATGTTAAATAAATAATAAAACATTCCACTGAAATAATCTTAAAAAGGAAAATCACCATGGTAAGTTAAGACATTGAAACACATGTCATTTAATCAATGAATTGAATGTTAAATGCATCCCTAAATATTTTGATACAAAATATTATGGATGAATATTAACTAAAATATATATGAAGGAAATGGATAATAATTGGACTTAATATCTAAGGAACATGAGGACCTGCACTGTTAATATCCATCCTCTGAGCAGTTAAATACTAAAGGTTGAATCTGGTTTAATTTGGCCAACTTAATCGTCCCATGAGACCATGTCAATGAAATGAGGATCTATATAAATTCTATGGGCCAACCATCATTACATGTACACGTAATTCCAAATATTTAATAAACAATTTAATAAATAGATTATATTCCTTATCAAATATACATTCTGAATAAAAGATACAGATTTGTCAAAAATTCCCCATTTAATCCAATAATGGTCAAAGTGAACACCATATTTGATATGAAATACATTTAGGGAAATAAAAGTGTATATCATATCAAAAAATGGATAATAAAAGAAATTATTAATGAAATATGATAATATTAAAATTATTTTTTTAGGATAAAATTAAAATTAACAAAACAAAGTGAGATTTCAAACATAATCATTGTGAACATTCTTGAGGAAATTAATCTTTAGTCATTCCAAAGTGTCCCATTCCACATTGACACATTTGAATCATAATCTAGAGAATGGTAAAAAAAATTAAATGAAACTTGTAATATCCTGATATTATGTGTAATCAAGATATAACACCAAAAAAGTAGGTATATGCACAAAATAAAAAATAATTTGTGCATAATAACAAGTAACTCGCAATGGAATGTAAAATGAGACGAAATTCACACACCTTAACTTTACTTTTGTTGTGTGATATTTATCCACAAACATATTGGTTTAAAATATGTTAATATCCTCTAACATAACCATAATAATGGTTATAATATCATATATTTACTTTTTAAAGTATTTTATTACCCATTTTTAACACACATTCATTATATTTACTATTTTGTTTGTTAATTGCCTTGTATTCTCAAGTATGTTTTTATTAGAAACGTGATTTTCCTATTAATTAGATCATGATTTCTTCATCTACATATTTTTAAAAATTAATTATTTATCACATATATTCATTACATATGTATTTAGAATATTCCATAATGTTTGGAGATATGAAATAAAATGCACAATTCATGGATATGGTAAGTCGTACGAATGACTGAACGTAGCTGTCATTTAATTTTCATATTAAAATTTTGAAAAAAAAATGATAAATTTGTATATTATAATTATGATATTATATATTTTTTATATATGTTACATATCTTTATTAAAATCATCATTAATACATTCCATGTGAAGTATGAAGGAATCACATCGCTTCGAGGGGTTGTAGTCCACACTTCTGAAACAATGTTATCGTATTAACATAAAATAGGATTTTATAAAGGTATGTGTTAAAAAATTATTAAATATGACTAAAGAAATAATAAATATCATATATATAAAATATATAAACAAATTTCTCATCATAATGGCCACCAAGAGAGGTGGTAAAGGAAAAATGAACAATTATTGTTTCGTGAGTTAGTAGTCTATTGTACACCGATACATTTTTTTTATTACCGATTAGATAGAAGGGTTTTCAAAATATAGATATAACACATATCAAAACTAAAAATTTATTTATTAAGGATACATTTTATTTTATAATATAATGAAATATTAAAATTTTGGGGACTGTAGAATGGAAATAAAACTTAGAAGATTAAGAAAGTTTGTTACCTCTTAGTTGGGTAACTCCTCTTAGTCTGTGCCAAATGGATTCCTCGGATTTCTTTTTGACCAAGTTTTTACTTGGAATATTAGGGTAATGATTTTTGGGAAATATTTTGGAATATCATGGTCAATCCGAAGTGGATTTTGTGGGGTGAGTAAGGGAGTATAACTCTAGTAAATAACAAAAGATATTCATAAATGGGAGGTATAACATACATAAAGTGAATCCAAAATGGAAAAATAATGAAGTTAAAGAGAATAATGGTGTAATAAAAAAATCCACCACACAAGAATTTGTTCGTTTTAATAAATTGGTTTTTAGCATCTATGATTCCAAAATTTTATCGTTTAGGTTTTTATTAATGTATATAGTTTTCCAAACTATATAATCAAATCATTAATCCTAAAATTATGTTATTTTTATTATTAAATATTAATCCACTGAATTATTTATATGATATCTAATTTATTAAACAAAAATCCCAATTGTTTTAAAATTTATTTTAAAACAACCACATGTGACACGCTAAAACACTACTTAAACCCAGACAACATTGACTATGTTTTTACAATATATGGGTCAATATGATAATTATAAATGATTAATGGGTAAATTAATAGAATATATTTACTATTTATTAATATTTATAGATTACATTTCATAATGATGGGTTTTTATTAATTTTAAGTCATTTAAAAAAATATAATTTATTATAGAATAAAAATAATTTCTATTTAGACAGTTTTTATTTTATTTAAAATTTTAAATATCAAAAAAATATAAGAATAAAAATAAATTAAGTTTACATATTTTTAACCTGATATAATTATATAAAAAATAATATATAACAATAAATAAATCAATATACATCACTTTTAATTTTTCTAGTAACATTTATTTTTGTTAATTATTAAGTAAATAATCAGTACGTTGGCATTTCTTAAGAATTTTAAGTCAAAAACCCTATGAAAAATTTATAATAATTTATTTTGATAAAATGAAAACATTTAAAATTTAAAATAATATTTATAACAAAAAATATAATTTTTAACATATATTAGTGTTTTATAAATGTTAATGGTAAGGAATTTTCCTCTTTTGTCTTTTTTTTCTACCTATCATTATATATAGGGACCTTACATTTATTATTATCCCAATAACCCATTAAATTTAAACCCAGTGGCTATATGGTATAATTATTGGAATTCAATGGGTTTTGGATAAGTTTCTAGGCCATTTTGTTCCTTAATATTAATATTTATCCCTCTATTAAGCTTAATCTCACCTTAATCACTACAATTAATTTTAATCAGTTTCACTAACCTTTTCATTCAAAAATAATGATGATCTTATTAGATAAAAAATATGGTACTTATTTCAACAATGCATTTTTAATTTGAAAAATTAGAATTATATTAGCGGGAAAATTAAGATTCACACTAACCTCTCACACGTGGTGAGAAAATAGGTTTTTAATGTAGAAACGTTCAAAAGATAATAACTTTTTTCTATATAATTTTAATATAATATGATTCCAATGGGATAAATATAATTAGTATATATAATTGATCCATCATGACATCAATAAACTATTTATGATATAATTAAACATTAATAATTACTTAAATGAAAAGGCAGTTGTCTACTAAAATGAATTATTTTTCAATATTCATGAAAAAATTAAAATTATTACAAAAAATTGAAAAAACTACCCCTAAGATAATTTTGAAATTACAAATTCAAATAAAAGTTTATATTGAATAACAAAATCTAAAAAAAATTAAATTGTTGTTTTATTATAGGTGTCCCATTAAAAGGAGATACAACTCTGTAACACCCCGACCCTAGTTACCCAGTGTCGGTGTATTATTACATAACATTGGCATGATCACAAGAAAGATCAAATCTCGAAAGACCGATTGGTTTAGTATCCTTGGAAACACTAGATATATTCCTAAGTCTTACATTACATCATAAAATGAAAAACTACTACAACAACATATTGTCTCCATAATCCACACTCATATCCCCACATAATATCCCTGCAGGTCATTCATAATTTACTTCTTCACTTCCTGGGAAAAATAAAACATAGAAAAGGGGTGAGATCAAATGCCCAGTAAGGAAAACAATATAGCGGAATCTTTCATAAATAAGAATAAACATTTAAGGAAATGTATAACTAAAACAAAAGCCTTTCAAACTTGAACTTTCAACATAGTATGGCATAAATAAAATGAAATAATGCCATTTACTTATTCACATGGATATTCTACTAATCTAATAATCACATTCAAAATCAATAACCACTTTCATAATGTTGGATTGCATAATTCCAGACTATCATAACCACATATCCAAGGCCTCGTGCCAAGACTACAAATAAGATTTTGCCAAGGCCTTGTGCCAAGACACTAGTTTGTCTCATGAGACCTACCGATGCATCGGGGAGCTATATCGGGCTCCACCCGTCACATATTAAGTCCAATGCATTCCCATATGAAAAAGTTTAAACATAACATAAACATTCGTATTAAAATTAGCATAGGAAATGTCAATACTTTCACCATAAACCATGAATGGTATAAAAATAGCACATCCACAGTCAAACATATCACAAAACCTTCTATACAATATAGAAGTTTTGTATCATAATAAATCAACTTCAAATAAGCGTAAAATCCATCAAAGGATGTTGACATAGATGAAATCAAAACTCTTTTTAGAGAAATATATCTTTCTATTTTGAAATCATTTAAGAGTCATATATTTATAAAATAAAACATTTTCTTTGAAAATATTCTTATAAGCTTTTAAGGGAAGCTTCAACAATTTTATAACGGTGGAAAATATCCGCACCCGCCGTATAAGTGAAAAAAACATTCTTACCTTAATTTTGTCGAAAAGGTTAAAAAGCACCTTGTTTGGAAAACGACGGAAAGATTCCTTTATAAACCTTTTATAAAAAATTAAACAAGGGTATAAATGACTTTAACCCATATTATTGTGAATATTAAAAATGTTTTGAAATACATTTTTAAGAAACATGGATGTGGATGATAAAGAGATCCCAGTAGATTATTATATATAAACAACCTCGGATAATGAAGAGATTGCGAAATAAACCCTTAACTTGTAATTTTCCTTGGATGGGGTAGTTTAACCTCCTGAATAATGGTGAAATAATTGTTATTAAATTATACAAGAATCATATATATTAATATCATATCATATATTATCTTTTAACATTGATTTGTTAATAATATCTTAGAATTATCGTCGTTTCGGGTGTTAACTTACTCATTTTCTTTTATATGTTTTGTTACATAAGCCGTGTTTGTTGTATCTTATTCATATCCAGAATGATATAAAGTCCTTAAAAATCGTTTTTAAATCATCAAATGATAATTATACTTGAATGGATATGATGGAGAATGAATCTCATCGCGTTCGTGGAGACGGTAGTCCGTACGTACGCACGAGGGACAATATCATTCTTTTGATATTAAAATAATATATAAATGGATAGTATATCAGATATACAGAATTATTAACATGTCATATTTAATATTTACATGAGTTACACATCATTATTATACGCATCCAAATAATAATATATTGAATAATAATTACACCACGACATGGAGACGGTAAGCTGTACGTACGCACGTATGGTGACATGTTATTCAAAGGGTGGATAGAATACTGAATATGGTTGTACTATATTTATAATAACATCACAGTATATGTGAGATAATGGAGTTATTATTTTAGAATGGTAATAACAAAGAATGAAGAACTGGAAGAAGAAAGGAACTTGAAAAGGGGTGGTGAAATCATTACCTCTTCTTCGGGTTCTTCCTTTTGATTTGATCAAAAGGGCTCCTTAGGTTGGCTTTATGATCAAACTAAGGCCACTAGGTTGTAGTGATGGAAGTTGGGACAGTATTTGAGCAGATTTTGGCCGAACCAAAATGCTTTGAATGTGTGAAGAAATGAGAAGGAGGAGTTCCCTTTTATAAGAGGGGTGAGGGGTACCATTGGAAAAACTAGAAATATTAATTTATAATAAATTACTATTCGGTTTCTAATGGCTCCAAAGTTGATTATTTAAATTTTAAGGTGGGGATGGGTCTAAAACAACTCAACCAATATAATTTAGACCGGTTTGGGTACTTATATTAACCTTATCATTAAGTATTAATTCTAAGTTAATTAGTTTCACTTTTACAATGTCTTTTTGTATTTTTATATAATATGGTTAATAAACTTACTATATACATCCAAGAGACCCCCAAGTGGTCCATTAATGATGAACCTATCATGATATAAGTTTTTGGCTGAACCATAGATTTTTAGGAATTTAATATCAATTAATAATATAATATTTGTTTTAAGAACTCTTTTATGTCAATTTTGACACTATTCAATAGTTTATTTTTTTGAAACTCATAATAGATTGATTACTTCGAAAAAAGTCAATTAAATCAATACTAATATATCATATTATCCTATAAAATTAGTTTAATTCATTAAAAGTTTCATATTATATTTATTTGGGTTTTAATAATATCAATAATTTTAATTTTTTACTATTATAGTAATTACTTCATCATCATTGTGTCATAAATAAATTAAATTATTTAATGTCTAAAAATTATAAATAAAATCCCATTATGTAGGAAATCTTTTTATCTTTCTAATGAATATTTATAATCAAAAATCCAACATTCATAGCCCTATGTAAAAATTGTTTTCCTAAAAGATATATGCTTGTGTCATTTTTGTATTCATTTTAACTTAATTAAAATAAAGTGTCCCTATCACCTACAAGTGGCCCCATGGGGTCCCAAAATCGACAAAAATATGACTATGGTCGAACATGTATCAACCAATAAGGCTAGGTCACGTTTTAGGGTAATTTAGTATTATTATAATATTATTTGTTTAACCCTTATTTACCGGATTTACCCTTAACCATGGTAAATAAAATATTAACCGCAGTAATTATTCAAAATGTCTAAAAATAAAAGTTAACTATTTACACAATTTGGACATCCTGATTCCAAATATGGAATCCATTTTTCTAAATTCAAAACACAGAAGTGGCAGAAATTAATTTAAAATTAATTCCCGCTGTCAAATCAAAAAGCGTGTTTTTAAGAGATAATAACTATCAAAAGATTGACACTTGTTTATGTTCGGTTTAATTGTAAAAATATGTCCAATGACCAAAATTATATTAAATGGTAAAAATATATTCTAAAAAAACTTTAAAACCACTCAAATTCATAATTTATCACTATTAATTATTTTGATTAAAAAAGTTGTTTTTAATTAAAATTTAGTAATTTTCACTATTCATCAAAATATTAAAGTTATCTGAAAAGTACAAAAATTTCACCATAGGCTAAATTCGATATTACGAAAACAAAAATGAAGTCCATTTTAAAATATAAAATATATATAATTTCAAAAAGTAGGTATTACTATTCATAACGGCTAGTTTAATTGGTTATGGTGTGTTAGAACTCGGTGTTACGTACAACACACGCTATCACATTATTCAAAGAGAAGCGTACCGTAGAAGCTTGGGATGTTAAATTCTCCCCTCCTTCAATTAATTTCATCCTCGAAATTTCTAGAATACTTATCACATGAAAAGACTGGGGTGGATATTCATCATAAGTTCCTCAGGTTTCCACGTTGCATCTTCCATCTTATGGTTTCTCCACAAAATTTTTACCAGACGCGTCATCCGGTTTCTCAGCACTTGTTCTCTCGTATCAAGAATCTTGATGGGCTCTTCGCAATAAGACAGATCGGATTATAGTTCTAATTCTTCATAGGTGAGTACATGCGTTGGGTCAGGCATGTATTTCCTTAACAGAGATACGTGGAACACATCGTGAACTTTAGAGAGACTTGGCGCCATTGCCAATCGGTAAGCTACAGCCCCAATTCGTTCTAGAATTTCGAAAGGTCCGATGTACCTGGGACTCAATTTACCTTTCTTACCAAAACTTATGACTCCCTTCCATGGATATACCTTCAGGAAAACATGATCACCGACATGAAATTCCAAATCCTTCCTTCGATTATCGGCATAGCTCTTCTGCCTACTTTGAGCTGCTTTGATGTGAATTTGGATTACCTTCACCTTTTCCACCGTTTCCTCCACCAATTCTGGGCCTACAAGTTTTCTTTCACCAACGTCATCCCAACAGGTTGGTGTATGACATCTCTTTCCGTATAATGCTTCATATGGTGCCATCTGAATACTCGAATGGAAGCTATTGTTATAGGAAAATTCTACCAAAGGTAAATATTGATCCCACATACCCTGAAAGTCAAGTGAGAAAGATCTCAACATGTCTTCTAAGGTCTGAATAGTCTGTTCTGATTATACGTCTGTCTGAGGGTGGTAATCAGTGCTCAAATGAAGTCCAGTATCCAGGGATTTCTGAAGACTTTTCCAGAATCTTAAAGTAAAACGGGGATCACAATCAGAAACAATCGATAGGGGTACTCCATGAAGTCTCACAACTTCATTAATATATAGTCTTGCTAGACGTTCCAGGGGTAGATCTTCTCTTATAGCAAGAAAATGTGCTGACTTGGTAAGACGATCAACAATAACCCATATTTCATCGTTCCTTCTAGGAGTCTTTGGTAGCCCCATGACAAAGTCCATTATAATATTGTCCCATTTCCACTCTGGTATGGGAAGAGGTTGCATGACTCCTCCAGGCTATGGCCTTCTAGCTTTAACTTGCTGAAAAACCATACATCTTGACACAAAATCAGCAATCTGCCTCTTCATATTATCCCGCAAAAAATTTTCCTTCAAATCTCTATACATTTTGGTGCTCCCAAGGTGTATAGAGAAATTGGAACTATGAGCATCATCCAGCAATTCCCTTTTTAGATCAGGTAAATCGGGATCACAAAGTCTCTTCCCAAATTTCAAAATTCCATCTTCATACACAAAGTCTCTCAATCTCCCATCATTCATAGCTTTAATCTTCTTTTGGAATTCATCATCATCGGTCTGAGAACTCTTAATCCATTATAGTAAAGATGGTTTGGCAACCATTTGAAAAAGCATGGATTTTTCACCTTCCTTGGTTATACCCATGTCCATCTTTACTAGATCCCTGAAAATTGGATCCCTTTCAATTATCATCATGTTCAAAACACCATGGTCTCTTCTGCTCAAAGCATCTACCACCTTGTTTGCTTTCCCTGGGTGGTAGTGTATCGTACAATAATAATCCTTGAGTAATTCAAGCCATCTCCTTTGCCTCATGTTGAGTTCTTTTTGTGAGAAGATATACTTCAAACTCTTGTGATCAGTATAAATCTCACATTTTTCACCATAGAGGTAGTGCCTCCATATCTTCAAAGAAAAGATCACAGCTTCTAACTCGAGATCATGAGTAGGATAGTTTTGTTCATGAATTTTCAACTGTCGTGATGCATAGGCAATAACCCTATCATTCTGCATAAGGACACAACCAAGTCCTTTCTTCGATGCATCACTATAAATAATGAACCCATCATTCCCAGATGGTAGAGTCAATATAGGAGCATTGACTAATCTTATCTTTAGTTATTCGAAACATTCTTCACACTCTTTTGTCCAAACAAATTTAACCCCTTTACGTGTGAGCTTCGTTAATGGGTTAACCAATCGGGAAATATTCTGGACGAAACGTCGATAATAACCTGCCAAACCAATAAAACTGTGTACCTCAGTTATACTCATAGGTGCTGGCCATTCTTGGATTGCCTTGGTCTTAGAAGGATCAATAGAGATTCCATCTTTAGAGACAATATGGCCATGAAAAGAAATCTCTTGAAGACAGAATTCACACTTGCTAAACTTCCCATATAATTCATGCCTCCTCAGAGTCTTCAAGATAATGCGCAAGTGATTTTCATGATCTTCGTAGGTTTTGGAGTATACCAAGATATCATCAATAAATACCACCACAAATTCATCGAGATACTCCTTGAAAACTCTATTCATCAGATCCATGAATACAGAGGGTGCATTAGTCAATCCAAAAGGCATTACAGTAAACTCGTAATGCCCGTACCTGGTTCGAAATGCTGTATTCAGAATGTCTTCCTTCTTTACACACAACTGATGGTATCCAGATTGAAGGTCAATCCTTGAAAAGTATTGAGCTCCATGCAGTTGGTCAAATAAATCATCAATGTGAGGTAGGGGATACTTGTTCTTTATCGTTATAGCATTGATCTCCCTTTAGTCGATACATAACCTCATAGATCCATATTTCTTTTTAACAAAAAGAACAGGGGCTCCCCATGGAGAAACACTAGGGCGAATAAATCCTTTATTACTCAACTCCTCTAGTTGTTTCTTTAGTTTGACTAACTCTACAGTGGACATTCTATAAGTGGTCTTCGATATAGGCCTTGATACAAGAATTAAATAAATGGAAAACTCAACTTCTCGTTCTAGAGGATGTCTAGGTAAATATTCCTGAAATACATCTAAAAATTATTTCACAACAGGTACATCCTCTATTTGAACATTCCTTTCCTCACCCACATTAATTTCATTCTCTTCCACCCCAATAATTGAGTTAAGTTGAGCTACTGGGGGTGGATCTAAATAAGAATTAGGTGGTGATGATTCTGCTCTAAAGATAAGGTGTTCCTTATCATTATCATCAAGAATCGTAACCAATTTTTTCTTACAATAAATCTTTGCATCATAGTCCGAATGCTAGTCCATACCGAGGATTATATCAAACTCAATCATAGGTATGACGATGAGATCAGTAGATAAAGAACATTTATGTGCTCTAATGGGGACTGATTCACAAAACTTTGTTGCAATGATACTTCCCTTAGGGGTTTTAACGGACAACTCCCTTATTAAATCAAATTGGAAATATCTAATTTTCTTAGCAAACTGGGAAGATATGAAACAATGAAATGATCCATAATCAAATAATGCATTTTCTAAACTTGAGGAAACCATTAAATTACCTGCCACCACGTCTTTCGGAGCTTCTACCTCAGCAGTAGTGATAGCATAAGCCTGGCCTTGATCCCTTGGCCTTTTCTGAGGTAAGTTCTCCTGAAGCTTAGGTCATTCATTTGTATAATGCCCCATCTCCCTGCAATTGTAGCACTGAACATTGGTAGCTTCCTTCTTCCCCTTGCAATCACGAGCTTGGTGGCCTTTTTCACCACACTTGTAACAGACTCCCATTCCCTTCAAGCAAGTACCAGGATGTTTCTTCCCGCATTTACCACAGGATGTATATTCATCCTTTCCCTTCTTCCCCTTATTTCCATTCCCAGATTGATCAGCAGGTCTCTTTTTCTCTTTTTTTGCTTTAATGTCATAAGACTTAGAGAATTCCTTTTCAGTCTTGATAGCACATGAGACAATGTCTTCGTACGACGAAAAGGATTGTGAGACTAATGCTCGACGAATAAATGGTTTTAACCCATAAAAGAAACGATCAATATTACTTCTTGGGTTACGTATATAATCTCCAGCATACCTTGCTAACCTTGTAAAATTAGCCTCATACTTTGCGACATTCTCATCCTCCTTCTGTATCAGACTCATAAATTGCCTTTCCATATTTGCTCGATGGTCACGAGGAAAGTATTTTTCTAAAAACAGATCTCTGAACTCACTCCATTCTATATTTTATACTTCATAATCTTCATTCATGTTTTGAATCAATGACCACCATTGATTAGCATCTCCAGTGAGGCGGTAAACTACCATGATAACTTTTTCCCTTTCACTGCCCCCCAAAGCCTAAAATATTTTCTCTAGGGAATTTATCCATTGCTCAGCTACTAAGGGATTTGTACTCCCATTTAACGTTGGTGGTTGTTGCCTCATGAATCGATTTAACATTGATCCTCCATGCTGTGGATCAGGATGCTCCATACGAGTAAGGTTATTATTCATAACCTGAGTGAGTTGTCCCAGTATGGTGATTAGCTGATCGGCACCAGTTGCATCACCAGCTCCACTATAATTATCTTGAGCAGGAGGGAAATCCCTACATGGAGTTCATGCATTGATACGGTTTCCATTTCTTCCACTAGGCGCCATTTCTAAACAATGGCATAAACTAGATCAGTTTATGAATCAAAATACATAATCCCATACTTATAAAACACTTAACATAAATTGAACTATTTATGGATATAATCCATAATCATAAAAAAATTTTCTTTGAGGAAGTATATACTCATAAACCCTTCATAATGATTTGTAAAGAAAATGAGATTTATCCTAAGCATATCCCCCGGGAGTGTCGTAACCAAGAGTGCAGCAAGGCCCGTTGTCATGCACTAGTTCCCATTAAAGTCTAGCTCAAAGCGGTGTTTTCGGGTTTTACCCCTAGGTACATCTGTTCCAGAGCCTCCTCTACCTGCTCGTATCCAGACAGGGATTTATTGCTCGGAAAACTCACAAAATCTCTACAATACCAAAATTCTAGGAAGTTCTTCTATACTAATCCTCAAAGTTCATCTTAGGTCTACGTGCTCTAATCAGAGTTTATCTAAATCTAGCTTCCAAGGTTTGTACTAAAATTCTTCTGATACCAACTGTAACGCCCCGACCCTAGTTACCCAGAGTCGGTGCATTATTACATAACATTGGCATGATCACAAGAAAGATCAAATCTCGAAAGACCGATTGGTTTAGTAGCCTTGGAAACAATAGATATATTAATAAGTCTTACATTACATCATAAAATGAAAAACTACTACAACAACATATTGTCTACATAATCCACACTCATATCCCCACATAATATCCCTACAGGTCATTCATAATTTACTTCTTCACTTCCTGGGAAAAATAAAACATAGAAAAGGGGTGAGCTCAAATGCCCAGTAAGGATAACAATATAGCGGAAACTTTCATAAATAAGAATAAACATTTAAGGCAATGTATAACTAAAACAAAAGCCTTTCAAACTTGAACTTTCAACATAGTATGGAATAAAAAAAATGAAATAATTCCATTTACTTATTCACATGGATATTCTACTAATCGAATAATCACATGCAAAATCAATAACCACTTTCATAATGTTTGAATGCATAATGCCAGACTATCATAACCACATAGCCAAGGCATCGTGCCAAGACTACAAATAATATTTTTCCAAGGCCTTGTCCCAAGACACTAGTTTGTCTCATGAGACCTACCAATGCATCGAGGAGCTATAGCGGGCTCCACCTGTCACATATTAAGTCCAATGCATTCCCATATGAAAAGGTTTAAACATAACATAGACATTCGTATTAAAATTAGCATACGAAATGTAAATACTTTCACCATAAACAACGAATGGTATAAAAATAGCACATCCATAGTCAAACATATCACAAAACCTTCAATACAATATAGAAGTTTTGTATCATAATAAATCAACTTCAAATAAGCGTAAAATCCATCAAAGGATGTTGACATAGATGAAATCAAAACTCTTTTTAGAGAAATATATCTTTCTATTTTGAAATAATTTAAGAGTCATATATTTATAAAATAAATAATTTTCTTTGAAAATATTCTTATTAGATTATAAGGTAAGTATCGACGATTTTATAACGGCGGAAAATAGCCGCACCCGCCGTATAAGTTAAAAAAACATTCTTACCTTAATTTTGTCGAAAAGGTTAAAAAGCACCTTGTTTGGAAAACAACGGAAAGATTCCTTTATAAACCTCTTATAAAAAGTTAAACAAGGGTATAAATGACTTTAACCCATATTCTTGTGAATATTAAAAATGTTTTGAAATACATTTTTAAGAAACATGGATGTGGATGATAAAGAGATCCCAGTAGATTATTACATATAAACAACCTCAGATAATGAAGAGATTGCGAAATAAACCCTTACCTTGTACTTTTCCTTGGTTGGGGTAGGTTAACCTCCTCTTTAATGGTGAAATAATTGTTATTAAATTATACAAGAATCATATATATTAATATCATATCATATATTATCTTTTAACATTGATTTGTTAATAATATCTTAGAATTATCGTCGTTTCAGGTGTTAACTTACTCGTTTTCTTTTATATGTTTTGTTACATAAGCCGTGTTTGTTGTATCTTATTCATATCCAGAATGATATAAAGTCCTTAAACATCATTTTTAAATCATCAAATGATAATTATACTTGAATGGATATGATGGAGAATGAATCTCATCGCGTTCGTGGAGACAGTAGTCCGTATGTACGCACGAGCGACAATATCATTCTTTTGATATTAAAATAATATATAAATTGATATTATATCATAAATACAGAATTATTAACATGTCATATTTAATATTTTCATGAGTTACTCATCATTATTATACCCATCCAAATAATAATATATTGAATAACAATTACACCACGACGTGGAGATGGTAAGCCGTACGTACGCACGTATGGTGACATGTTATTCAAAGGGTAGATAGAATACTTAATATGGTTGTACCATATTTATAATAACATTACAGTATATGTGAGATACTGGAGTTATTATTTTATAATGCTAATAACAAAGAACGAATAAGTGGAAGAAGAAAGGAACTTGAAAAGGGGTGGTGAAAACATTACCTCTTCTTCGGGTTCTTCCTTTTGATTTGATCAAAAGGGCTCCTTAGGTTGGATTTATGATCAGACTAAGGCCTATAGGTTGTAGTGAGGGAAGTTGGGAGAGTATTTGGGCAGAGTTTGGCCGAACCAAAAGGCTTTTAAGGTGTGAAGAAATGAGAAGGTGGAGTTCCCTTTTATAAGAGGGGTGAGAGGCACCTTTGGAAAAACTAGAAATATTAATTTATAATAAATTAATATTCGGTTTCTAATGGCTCTAAAGTTGATTATTTAAATTTTAAGGTGGGTATTGGTCGAAAACAACTCAACCAATATAATTTAGACAGGTTTGGGTACTTATATTAACCTTATCTTTAAGTATTAATTCTAAGTTAATTAGTTTCACTTTTACAATGTCTCTTTGTATTTTTATATAATATGGTTAATAAACGTACTATATACATCCAACCGACCCCCAAGTGGTCAATTAATGATTAAACTATCATGATATAAGTCTCTTGTCCGAACCTTAGATTTTTAGGAATTTAATATCAATTAATAATATAATATTTGTTTTAATAACTCTTTTATGTCAATTTTGACACTATTCAATAGTTGATTTTTGTGAAACTCATAACAGATTTATTACTTCTAAAAAAGTCAATTAAATCAATACTAATATATCATATTATCCTATAAAATTATTTTAATTCATTAAAAGTTTCATATTATATTTATTTGGGTATTAATAATATCAACTATTTTAATTTTTCACTATTATAGTAATTACTTCATCATCATTGTGTCACAAATAAATTAAATTATTTAATGTCTAAAAATTATAAATAAGATATCATTATGTAATAAATCTTTTTATCTTTCTAATGAATATTAATAATCTAAAATCCAACATATATAGCCCTATGTAAAAATTGTTTTCCTAAAAGATATATGCTTGTGTCATTTTTGTATTCATTTTAACTTAATTAAAATAAAGTGTCCCTATCACCTACAAGTGGCCCCATGGGGTCCCAAAATCGACCCAAATATGCCTATGGTAGAACATGTATCAACCAATAAGGCTAGGACACGTTTTAGGGTAATTTAGTATTATTATAATATTATTTGTTTAACCCTTATTTACCAGATTTACCCTTAACCATGGTAAATAAAATATTTACCGCAGTAATTATTCAAAATGTCTAAAAATAAAAGTTACCTATTTACACAATTTGGAAATACTGATTCCAAATATAGAATCCATTTTTATAAATTCAAAACTCAGAAGTGGCCGAAATTAATTTAAAATTAATTCCCGCTGTCAAAACAAAAAGCGTGTTTTTAAGAGATAATAACTATCAAAAGATTGACACTTGTTTATGTTCGGTTTAATTGTAAAATTATGTCCAATGACCAACATTATATTAAATGGTAAAAATATATTCTAAATATACTTTAAAACCACTCAAATTCATAATTTATCACTATTAATTATTTTTATTAAAAAAGTTGTTTTTAATTAAAATTTAGTAATTTTCACTATTCATCAAAATATTAAATTAATATGAAAAGTACCAAAATTTCACCTTAGGATAAATTTGATATTCCGAATCCAAAAATGAAGTCCATTTTAAAATATAAAATATATATAATTTAAAAAATTAGGTATTACTATTCATAACGGCTAGTTTAATTGGTTATGGTGTGTTAGAACTCGGTGTTGCGTACAACACACACTATCACATTATTCAAAGAGAAGCGTATCGTAGAAGCTTGGGGTGTTACAAACTCTATCATGTGTTTAGCACATTCTAACTAAGTGTGGTATGCATTTTTTGATTAGCATGGTGTTTTATAGAAAATAGAGACAAAATAATATTTATTCTAACATGAAATTATATTAATTTCATGCGTTCTTTCATGATTCATGTACCAAATATTGGGAAATATTGATGAAAATATGAAAAAATCATTAAATATCTAGTTGATAATAAAACTATTTGATATTATGAATGAAAATTGGAAATATTCCTTCAATAAAGGTAAATAAAATCCTAAAATAATTTGATATTGTAAAATATATTCTAATCTATTTGGTAACATCAAATTGATAACTCTTGAATGAATAGACATGAATTGAAATAATAAAATTATTAAATATATAGGTATTCATGTTAAATACATAAACGGGGTTGTATAAATAATATATAAAAGTGACTAGGTTCATATTAGAAAATAGGCCTCCTGAAAAATTAATCTAAGAAAAAAATATATTACCACTTACTAACTATGATTATGTACAAAATTAAACGAAATAAATAAATTTCAAATTTTAATTACATAATATTATGTTGTATTCATTATATAAAATTTTAAATTGGTATTATATACACCATATAAAGTAAATTTTTTAAAAATATCATAATATGACTTACAGAAGTAAATTTGAGATAAATTCTCATACCTCATTATCCCCCTATGTTGAATATTATTAAAGATCTTGTATAATATATTTAATAATGTTATTAATTTATAATTAACAAATATTAATATTTATGATATCAAATATTTTTCTTTAAGAAGATATATTAAGCTATTCGTCAATAATATTTAATGTTTTCCTAAATATTTGGTTTGAATCACTCTTTTTTCTAATGTATTTTTCCATGAATGATCCAATGTTTGTTTATAGTGTTTGGTTAACTAATTTTTTGAATGATTTTAATTTTATTGATATCATATTTATACATTATCTATATTTTTAAATCAATTAATTATATATTTGTATTGAAAATGAATTGTGTTGCTTCATGGAGACAGTAGGTCATACGTATGAATGATTTAATATATCATTCCATTAAATTGTGATGGGGCTTGAATGTGGATTATATATTAATTTTACATAGTCAACATAAATTCATATGTATATAATATATTGATTATTTACATTTTTATGACTATCCCTGTGATTTAGTTCTGGAAATAAATTACATTGGTTTGTAAGCTTATAGTCTGCCACACCCAAAAGCTAGGGATTACATTACCATTTATTAAAGAAGGAGATTAAAAATTATAGTGACATAAACATAAAAACATAAAATTTAATTTTATATACTATTTTTTTATTTTGAACGTGTTAATCCATAATTGATTTTGGTAAATGAAAAGGTAAAAAATAATGCTTGTGGAAACAATTATACACTCTTTGGTGATCCTAATTTAGATATATTATTAAGTACCCTAGGGTTAGTTTTTTTGTAATATAATATCCCAATAATCATTATAATTATTTTTGGAGTGACTTTGGGGTTTTTTTAGATCAAAATATAATTTAGTGGTTTGATTATGTGAGGGGAGGGGCCTTTTATAATTGTGATAGAGTGAAATATTTCGACATACCAAAATCTATTCAATAATGGTCAGTCAATATCACCCAAACATACTCAAAATTTGATATATAATTCTTTTTATGGAATTTATGTTTGATAATACCTCAAAAAAATTAAATGGGCTATGTTATAAACATATTTTTCCAATTTCATCTATATTCTCATACATTTACCATTTTAGTTTCCCCCAATGTAACTAGTTTTACAACGTAGGTAATTTTTTAATTGATTGTAATAGAAAATTTGTGTTATTAGATAATTTGGAGCTAATAATTATAAATATTAAATATAATTTATTAAAAAAATTCTATATTTTTTTAAATTAACTTTAACACAAGGGCATGCAACACACAAAACATCATTTTATCCATTAGCATGTTAATTAAATTTTAATGTTTTTTCTAATAAATATGGTAAATAATGAAGTGAGAATACTAAAAAAAATTAATTATTAATATTCCAAATTTTTTGAACCAATTTTATTAATTTTCATTCACATATGTGATGGATGTTAGTTTAAAACCAAACTGACAAAGCATGTTGGAAAAAAAATTAGAAACTGTTTCTTTCAAGAGTACGATGATATTAAACTAAATATACGAGTAGTATTAATAATTGTATAGATTTTAATTTTTATATATAGAGTTAAAATATATTAATTTAATTTAAATCATTCATAATTAAGTATTATTTTAATAAATTAAAATCGAAAGTAATTATTCTATTTCAAACTAATTATTTAGACGATATGTTTTCTGAAAAATAAACCATATAATTATAAATTATATGATAATTTTTTATAAAATACAAATTGTAAAAAAATATTAATAACACCTATTAGTACATGTTATGATTAATAAATGGATCAATAGTTATATACTATATTTTCAATTATTTAAATTTACTTATTTGAAAGGGAAATTTAAAAAATATCATTGAAGGATTATCTGCACCAATTATATACAATATCAATAATCATTAAATCAAATTTAAAATTTCACACCATGAAATAATAGTTTTTGTTTTTGTTTTTGTTATACTAATATCTAGTTTATAGATTCTATAATTTAGGATCATGTGTTACTTACTTCCTTCTTTTGAAAAATATAGTATGAAAATTTTCATGGTTATTACCTTATAAAAAATTAGGGAAGTTCTTATTCATAACATAATTTAGTTTCCATGTATATTTACCAATTTTATAACTTCTTCAAATTTACATTACCAGTATATTCATCAAATTATTAATTATTTCTCTCTAGTATCAATAAATAATGATAGTATCTTCATAGTAAGATAAACTATGTTCTAATTCTATTTTTTATAGGTGATAATAGGTATTAGGTCTCTATCGTACTTTCATAAAAATGATATATGGAACAATACGTGTAAATTAAAGAGGATTTTTTGGAATTTCTAATATGTATGACACAACTCTAAGAATTTCTAAAATTTCAAAAGTTCTATTGTAGTCATGTCATGGTTTTCCCTTTATAGTAAACCATATTACATAATTATGTATAGATACATTTAAGAAAACATGATATCCCGCTAAAAATACAAATAATCTAAATAATATAAAAAATAACTCTTTTTCATACATTATGATACATTGATATTGGTTTGAATAGTATTTAATGTTCCTTTTGTCTCCACTAAATTCCCTTAGAAAACGAGTTTCTATTCACCAACTTCATCCCAACAATATGGAGTGTGAAATGTCATTACATATAATTCTTCACACATTTCCATTTGAAATAAAGAAAAAAAAAATAATATTATACGAATACACAAAAAATTATCAAAATCGACCACATATACATATTATGTCAAGAGGGAATAAACCCAAATTTTTTTCTAATTTTTGAATTTTCCTTTTGGGTTGTACATCAAATTTTTGGATGATATCCAATGGTAAATTGAAACATAGCATCAAGCGAATTTTGAAGAATCTTATACAATTTCTATGTAAATCATAGAATATCTATAGAAAAAAATTCCAATGTGATGCACTATTAATTTTTATAAATCCATTAATATAGGGACCCAGGAGGTTCTCATGAGGTAAATCTTAACTTATAGAGATAAGATGTGCAGATACAGTAAGATGATAAATATTTACCCATACTGTATCATTATTACTACGATTATTTTGTAGTAATATAAATAATCCCAAAGTAATGTTATTCTATTCCCAAATAAGGATAGAAATGGTTACTACGACCCCTCTATGATGTTCTCTCCTAGACGTGACTAATTTATAATAAAAACATATGGACACAAAATCATTAATTTCATGATTTATTTTATCCCATAAATAATGTTCCATCAAATCCTCAAAGATGATGGTGTAATCATGGGTTATAAAAAAATTAGGTCTATGAGAATCTTTCATCAATTAAATTGTTAACACAATAGTTAATAGAAGACATAGTCTCTTTCTAAATTTCATGACACCATATCCAGAAAGTAATTATCCCAACTTCTCTTCATTTATAGCTATAATGTTGTTTTGAAAATTCTCATCATCAAATTGATAACATTTTATATATTGAAAAAATTATCATTTCTACATCATTTAAAATAAGTGTATCACAGCCCATCCATAATTATTAAAATATAAATAATTACTAGATCCATGAACATTGGATATCTCTCATTCCTAATTTGAGTCATAAATCCTTGGCCTTTCATGATCAATTCAACTAGTACCTTATTTTCCTTCACTGGGTGGTATTTTAATGAGAAATCATAAACCACGAGTAGATTGATCCATAAAATTTTATTCATATTGATATTTATTTTGTCAAAATATGAATTTTTGTCTCTTAGGGTCGATGTAAATCTTATAGATTTTACAAAAGAGACAACATATTTATATCTTCAAATAAATTATTATAACTTCCATCTCCATATTATGAGTTGGATAGTTCAATTCATGATTATTACACTTTCTTAAGGCGTGTGAAATATCATTATCATTTTTCATAAGGATAAAACCATTTCCATTCAGTTATACATCATTATATTTAAAAAATTCATAATTTATAGACGGTAGGTAAAAAATAGCATTATCCATTATCATATTAATTACATAAAAGAATTTTTCACATTCTTTTTTCCATAAAAACATACCTAAATTATGTGTATTCTTAGTTATCAGGTTATCAAATAGGGAAAAATTATGAATGAATCATAATTTTAAATATGAAAACCCAAATAGAAATGTGTACATAATATTTTTTTTATAATAGAACATTATCAAAATAATTTTTTCTTCATAGGATAAACTGAGATTCCATACATGGTTAGAATATGGCCTTGAAATGACGTTTCATAAATCCAAAATTTAATGTTCAATTTTTTCTATATAACTCTTCACTTATAAGAGTCCCATGAATGATCCAAAACTAAATCACATGGGCCTCAACACCCATTTAATATACCAATATTTTATTGTTTAATAAAACCATGAATTTTTCATGTAATTTAATTAATATTCCATTAGTTCTATAAACAAATATGGTAATTATCCTATCAAAATCGAATTACATTAAACTAATAATTTCCACATCTATTTTTGAAGTCAATTATATGGTTTTCATAATTCTTTACATGAAAATGATAACAACCAAATGAGGGTCAATCATTAAAAAATAGTTATCTCTATTATGTTGATGAAATAATTCGTCTTAGTGATACAAATAATACATTTCCATTATCAAAATAGCATTGACTTTCAAATAATATGTGCATATCCTTATCGATCCATCATCCTTTTTAATGAATAGAATATGTGATCCCCATATTGAATCAGTAATGTGATTAAATCCATATTCAAAAAACTATGTTGTTGTTTCCTCAACACTAATACTTAAAAATTGGATATTCTATATGGATTCATTGATATTTTTCTATAACTAAGGGTAAAAGAAATGAAAAAATAAACTTTATTTTGTAGTTGATGTCTAGGTAATTCATCATCAAATAAATCCTTTTATTCTTTGAAAATAGGTTTTTACCCAACTTTGTTATTTCCATCTCCATAAATATTTCTTTTTCTATTCTTTCACAAGATTCTATTTTAGAATTGATACCACATATTAATCCTTAAAAGACTTAGATATGGATTTCACTTTTCTAAGGATATGTATTTTTATATCTTAATCACAAATCATAATATTATTCTCCTTGAAATAAATATTTCTCACCATATTTTAAATGAAATAATATAATATGTATTATATCAAAATAAACCGTATATTCTGAAATAAAGTCATAAAATAATGAACTTTTATCTGTAATAATGGGAACTGTCTAACCCATAATTTTCATAGTGAGATTTCCACAAGGATTTTTGTATAATGAATCAATTCTAAAGTTGCTTCAAAAACATTAAATTTTCATTGAAAATAAGAAAAATATTAAAGAGTATAAGGATCCAAATTTTAATAATGTATTGGGTAAATTTGAGGATATTTTTAAAGTACCTTCCACCATATAATTAGGTAATTAAAACCATGCGTTATTGATCACATAAACAGGACCTTCTCCCCTTGGTCTCTTCTATAATAGATACCATGGATTCTCAAGACATTATTTTAAATAATTCTTCATATATCTAGATTTGAATCACTAGATTGTAGTGTTCACAATATTATCCTTACATTCATATGAATAAATACCCTTTTCACCAATCCTGTATGAAAACCTAAATCCAATCATGAGTTATCTAGGATGTTATTCCACAATTTTCATATGAAAGTAATTTCATAGTTTTATTGATATTATTTTATAGATTACCTTGTTCATGGTGTTAAAAATTATATTTATTCACATTATTTCCCTTGAATATATGGGATATAGAAATTTTATTCTCCATTATGATGGAATATAAAAATATGTCATCATATAATGATTTTCTTGAGAAACTGTCTACCATAAGATACATGGATTCTGTTTTGCAATGAAATTGTCAATTATTAATTCCATATAGAATATATATAAAGAATCATTCATATTTAGTCTTGTTAATGAATATTAATTCTATTAAATACATTCTTCCTACATTTTTTATGCTATAGAACATTGTATTCATTTTAGGTAACTTATAATGTAGGAAATATTTATAAAAAAATGTTTCTTTATTATATATCATTAAATGTATTCTAATTTTTCATCCTCCCTAGTATATGGCATAAACAACTACTATTAATCTCTATATATTTTATAAAATATACTAAAATTTTATAATTTTTCTTTTCATCACATCCCATAGAAAAAAATATATTTTCATGAGACTTAATCCACTGATAAGCTTCCATATGATTAGTATTCCCACAAAGTAATGGGTGATGATGCCATATGAAGTGGTAAAACATTTGAGAATCACATTATGGAACCGTAGTTTTCTTAATTAAGGAATTTATATATATTATAACATGAGTTTTATTCTATAATATATGCATTATTTGGGGAGTTACAATATCTGTTGTATTTTCTTTTTGTAAAATAGAGATTTTTATACATTGAACATGATTGTTGACATGATTGGTTATTCTAGATTTCATTTATAAAAAATTTCACATACTGTATTTCCACATGAAATTATGGATGTTTAAAATAAAATATAATTCTTTATTGTGTGTAACACATAAAATAAATTAGACATATATGAATATTTAACCTCAAAATTTTAGAAGTTTGTTATTTACAAACAAAATTTTCTCAAAATCATTTTGAATGGTTCGTATAGAAAATTTTAATTAATAAAAGTATATCACCTGATAGTTCGACACTAGGTGGAAAATAAGGCACATTTTCATGCACCTAGCGATGATTGATTCGAATACCAATGTGTCCTTATTTGATTTATTACCCATTGGTAAAATTGTGACCAAATAATACCCACTTGTAGTATCTAGAAACTAGTTTATTTCATGGAAACCCTCATATAATTACATCTTTACCAAAAAATTATGACAATATTCTATACTTATCCAAAAATTATACCATTGGGTTAACTTTCATAAATACATTTTCTTAATATTGTTCCCATGGATTCAACTAAAATTACCTTGTTACCAATTAGAACAACCTAGACTCCAGTAATCAAGAGATGATGCCCAATTTATTAGATTGGAATATATATAAGGGCACGAATACAAAATTACTAGACGGTTTTGTAGTTTTTAAAAAATATAGAGACACTTGAGGCCCATTTTTCACTGGGAATATAAATTAAATTATATTAATGTAATGAAATAGAAAAATATCTAAACACATACAATAATATATTCATCATATCCTATGGGAAGGAGAAAGTAAGTGTGATATTACATGGTCGAAAATAATTACATAATGTGGAATTTATCATTAATAAATATTAAATTAACAATATGAAAAGGTAAATAACTATACACACATTCAATTAAATAAATAAAATTGCTATCATATGTAATAATGCATAATCAATATGCAGGGGTATATAATTGGACACTCGTAGCATTTAATAAATAAAATAATAACAAAATGTATTAATAGATGATATTAATGACATAATATATTGTATAATAATAAATCACTTACTAGTGAAATAAAATAATTTATATTGGATGTCATAATCATGGACATTAGGAAAAATAAACCATAAAGAACATTCATCAAGGTAGTTTAAAAATATGGGTAAAAACCCATTATATTTTTTCAATTAATTATTATCATGAGAAAAATTGATGCATCAAGGGGATATATAATTATACTAAAGAAAATTCACATCATGTCCAAAGAATTCATCATATATTGAAAGATTTATTTAATTCAAGAATGATATTAATAATCAATAAATATCTATATTTAACAAAGAAATCATATTTATCAATATTTCTCAATTTATTCCAATAAATTTAATGTGAAAAATATATATATGAATAGTATACAATTTAGGAAATTATAATATCATGTATCAAAATAATGTAGATATTTATTTTATATGTAATTTCCAATAATAAATTATCATATAAATGTGATTGTCTTAATAGAATG